>CM063746.1:0-1399648 GCA_032441825.1 Chaetogeoica ovagalla | reverse complement strand
GGGGGGAAAAAATGGAATTGTTCTATGGTGTCTTATAATTTTACAACGTATTGCAGAATATGCGTTTAAGAGAGTGCGGTGGTATAATACGAAACAAGTGTAAGAATAAATCAAAAATATCTTATTTTGGATACACAATTACTTTTATTGTTGCAGTTTTATATCCTTAAACAAAAAACAGAAAAAAAAACAAATTATACTTTTTGATAGGAAAAAAGATTAATAGGTACAAATGTCTTTAGAGTCCATTATGAACAGAAGTCGCAAATGAAAACGTCATTTTCACACCCATTGCCACAACGTGTGCCGCCAAAACATACGTCAGGCATTAACTCCGTTTCATATTCTCCGCTATTGCATTTTATAATATTTCTTTGCGGTGTGAACACCGAAAACGTTATGAATTGAAATCCACGTAAAATTTTTTTTTATATTATACTCGGGAAATTTCAACATTTAAAACAGGAAATAAGAATGCATAATATATATTATTGACGTTTTTAAAAATTTATATTTAACCCGAAACTAGATGTATTATTATTAATTCAACGTTTTGTTCATATGCTGCGGCGTATGTAAAATAAATAATAAATAATTTGCAAGAATATTGCAATTGGAATTTGCGTTGAAATTTTTATAATAAACTTACGAAATACGATTTTGTTAAAATCGAAATACTTTACGCTATATTCATTTTTTTTTTTTTTTCTGCTTGTAATTTTACAATAGTTTACTTTCCTATTGAGAACATTACTGCATAAATCGTAAAAACACGTCAATTTAAGTATCGAACAAGTAGAATATTCTACGTATTGAAACAGTGCTATATGCGTATGGTTATCTTGTGCACGAAAAAGAATTTATAGACCAAAAAGAAAAATTAAATTACACATCGTTGTAAAATACTATTTTTGGACTCGGTTCAAAATGTTTAAAAGTAACTTCTAAAATACGCGTGGAATTCAATTCGATTTCAAATCTCTCAATGGAAAACTCGAATTTCCCGGGTTGAAAACGTTTTAAAACAAACAATTTTTAAAAATTTTTATAAAAAATTACATTTTGTGTTTGTGACATTTCAAACATCCGCCACGGTCGTATAATTTGATGATCACGAATTCATAGTAAATTTTTTATATACCAAATTATATCTCTTGTGTAAGAAAAGAGTATATATATATAAAAAAACTTATGTATATACGTGTAGGTTTGCCTACGTAAAAGTTTAATTGTAAATATAAAAAAAAAAAAGAAATTATAATGTTCGACGCGTTGTACTCGAGTTTTTAGTGCTTCAATAGTCACATTAATAAATCGGAGACGGTATTCATGCGCATATTTTGATATTTCGT
This sequence comes from Chaetogeoica ovagalla, assembly GCA_032441825.1. Classification (NCBI taxonomy): domain Eukaryota; kingdom Metazoa; phylum Arthropoda; class Insecta; order Hemiptera; family Aphididae; genus Chaetogeoica; species Chaetogeoica ovagalla. The sequence continues at coordinate 1,398,296 of CM063746.1, read as the reverse complement.
ATATTCTTAGATGGGCGTTCAATACAAAAACGTATATTATTGTTAAAGTTTCAGGATTTCAAAAAAAAAAAAAATATATATATATGATACTAAATAAAATACGAAGAAAAACGGTAAAGGAAAAAAAAGAGTAAATAATTACATAACATCGCAATCATAATATTATTCACGAATTTCAAAGAATACGGGCTCAAACAATGTAAATATATAATACATATTTATATACATGCGTATAAATATATAACTTTAACGTTAGAGGTCAAAAATTGTTCTTTATTGAAAAGAAAATAAAATTGGAAAAATGTATTGTCACATTGGCGAACGAACTTGAAAAAAATGTTGAGAAACAAAAATTTACCCTCATTTAGTTTTTAAATTATATGACGATTGGGATAAGCATCCGATAAATGATGCTTAAATATTGCAACGACAATAATAATAATAATAATAATAATAATAATAATAATAATAGTTTCAACACAGTTTTTTGTCTTATCAGTTCGTTTTGATTCATACTTCTTTTTCTCCATACCGTTATTACGTATGTTTATACTAAATTAAAATTAGGTATAAACCATTATTAATTTGTATAATTTGTATGTATGAAGTTATCTAACCGAACATGTGTCTACACTGCTTGCGTACACAACAAATTTATAAGTAAACAGCATCCCCGGGGCACACATCAGTCATATGAAGTCGAGGCACGTGCTTCAAATTCGTCACGCCACTGAAAATACCCGATCCCGAGTCGCCTGAAAATTAAATAAAAAATTTTTTTTATTCAATTTTCTCATATAGTTTTCAAATTACCCGAATTCACGCGAAAACCATTTTTCGACACTATCTTATTTGAAACAAAACTACTGTTTACGTGTACACCGTCCCTGTAAGGCTGTCTTTTTCCAACGATGTCAGCCCTTTTATTCCAGTGGGTGTCAATTTCAAAAGAGCATCTCTAATTCAGTTTTTACGCGCACCTAGAACAAGAGAGAATAGAGTAAGACGTCGATGACTCGATAGTGATAATATACTTTGAAATTTATACCGAATAATTCGGATTATTGCGCACGTACCGACAGCGTCGCGGACCCTCAGGGGACCCCCGTGGCCAACAGTTTAAGCACCGCTGCCATATAAAAAGCGTATTTGGGATTTCGATAAATCGCAAATTACAGAGTTTACACCGAACATTATTAATCGATTTGAATTATTATTATATTAAATGTTTGTTTCGTTTTTCAGACTGAACGTATTCTATCCGCCGGTGGTCAAAATCACGTCGGCAATCGTAGACTTCGAATCGTTCGACAATTTCGTATCGTTCATCAACACGACCACGCCGTTTGTCACCATCCCGTATTTCGCATTGCGCATTATCGCAGAAACGATACCGTAAATAACATTTATATTTTATACAATATACGTATAGCAATAATATGAATAATACGCATTGAGCGCATTTCGTAATTCCGACGATTTCCGAGTAAAGTCTGTTCCACCGGTACTGGTCCGTGTCCGACAGGTTGAATTATCACCGTCACATCGAAGTGTTTTGGCCGCACACCAGTGCGCTGTTGAACGCCACCAACGCGAAAACGTTGAAAAAATTCAGCACCATGAACGTGGGCGAGATACTGTTACAGTTTCCGATCGACAAAAAATTCCACGTCGGCCGATTCGCGTTCAAATACGAAGTAAGTCCGTTTCGGCGTTTAGACACGACTTCCACACGCATAACAACAACACACGTCGTTCATCTGCCAATTGTACAGTATTTTCCTGTTCTTCTCCGCACCGTGGTGTGCGTGAGTTGTTTTCAAATTTTTTTTTTTCATACGAATATTTCGTTATTCACTTGCGTTGTCCCGGCAAGTGCTTACCCCCGCGGAATAGACGGAGGCAACAAATACCCCTACCCCCTAACGCGATTACACGCCGTGTTTGAGCATTGTCGATCAGCGGTTCTACGCAGCATGTGTATTTCAGGACTTGACGAAAGAAATTGTCGGCGATTCGAGAGTCGTGTACGACGATAGGAAAATCGTCGAAGGTAACTTTACCAGAAAATTCTCCGTATACGAAAATGACTTCTTGGACGACGCAATCGACGTGACGGTACAGAACAAAATGTTACCGTTGGGCGTGAGATATCTCCACAGGGTGAACAACGAGAGTCACGCAGCCGCCGCGGATTCGCCGAATGTCGTACGTAACGAATTACGTTCGTATTCAGATACCCGTCGGATTTGGTTTCAAATTCGAGTACATTATACGCATATCATGTCCGACGTTTCCAAACTATATTAATTATACGTGCGATTTTTTTTTTTAATTCTCCTATTTAAGCGACACTCGCACAAATTCCAATTTTTTTTTTTTTTTTTTTTTAATATGATATATATCTCGATAAAAATAATAATAATAATAATAATTCGTCTAGCGCGAATATTGTATTGAGTACGATTTATTCGGTAGTAAAGATGTATTGATTTCTTATTAGTAATTAATGTTTATTAGCCGAATACGATTGCGGTGCGCTTGTTTTCGATTGTGACTTCATTGATTTTGGTTAATTTGAGACGTAAAGAGTTTAGACTAGTATGGCATTTGTTCCGAAATTACATTTTTTAATTTTTTTTTTTTTTTTTTAATCCGATACACGAGCGGGAACGCAACGTGCGTTATAACTTTAGCCGGCGGAACTCCATTAAACATTCGCGATCCGCAGTTTGGAAACCTCTGTATCACGTTATTGTTATCGCGTAGTAGTTATTCCACGAGATTCATTCATAGAATATTTGATAATGCATAAAAATTTTGAATACATTCCCAGGATTTCAAACGTATGGAAGTGTTTAAATTACATAACAGGACCGAATTCAACGTGACGGTGGAAATGCTGCAAAAGAAGTACGACGTGGCCAGAGAGAACACGTTGAAAGGTTTGTCGTGTCAAATTGTATTATCGTAATACGGTTTGTGGCCGTTATTATGATTTTCATGGTAACGTAAAAAAATTTATAGAAAAATACCAATCCAATGTTACCAAAAACGGACGATTGTTTTTTCATTTTATTTTCTACGGTCGACGATTACAGAGATTTCACACAATCGCCGCGTACTCGATTCAAAGCCATTCATATTTTTGTAACGATTATTTAATTAATTGGAAAACAAAACTGTCTGTTTCGTATTGAATTTTCCAGATTTGAAACAACGCGCGTTAACACTATTTTCGCGTCCGACATTTAAGCGCACGGCGTTAACCCAATACATTAAACTATTGACATTTAAATAAAAGTATACTCGAATTCATTAGGTGACAAATGCTTATTCTGTTATTCAGAGTGACGATATCATTTTACACATTATTATGTATGATATAAAATAAATCAAATAGTAAAATTTATTAGTTATTCATATATACGAATTTCGTCCGAAGTTATGTGTTAATATATTTTAATGAACATCATTTACGCCGGGCAAGAAATATATATATAAATTGACGTCATTTTTCTTTATTTTCAGTAATCAATTTCAACAGAAGTGTCGTGGTCAATTCGTATTACGTCGACGACAACGACGATTCGTATACGAGAACCGTGAAAATTGTTTTGAATCCAGAAGTGTGGATGAACTCGGCACTTAGAGTTGCTTATCACAATTCGGTATGCGCATTCGTTATCGTAAAAAAAAAAAAAAACGTTTCCATGACCGATATTTGATTATTCGATATTTTCGATAATATGAATTCCGTCAATAGACGCCCAGCGAATACGGTAAAATCATTGACGTAAACATCGCGTATCCAAGAAGGAATTTCTCCGTCGTCAGTGATATCGAAACGGACACCAAATACTTCATGTCTCAGATGTCGTTGATACAACACAGGACGTGGCCGCAAGATAACTACGTATTTGGATATCGGTTCGATTGGAGAAAACTCGAGTCAAAAGTCAATAGACACCGTGTGGCCGTGCTGTTGTTTCATCCATCGTTCCAAAAAGTAAGTGTATAAATTATTATCAACGTGTCGACGAAACGTCGTTTATAAATACGTTACAACTCTCGAATGAACAATGACTTTATACACAGTATGAGTTTTGTATTGTCTATGAACGCAAATAAGGATTTCGATGCGATTTTAAAGCAAAAAAAAAAAAAAAAACTGCACGCATTATTATTGTCAAATGTAATCGTGGTGGTGTGTTTTATAACCAAAAAGTCTATCGTTACGTGCTGATCGATGCTATAACGAAAGAATTGCAAACGGATTTGAATGTGGTCTACTCGAGTTCGATTTTCCTATACATTCGTGATTTTTTCCTTGTGAATCGTCTGAAAAACTCATCGAACAAACAGAAAATCAAAAAAATATTATCAATTTCTTTTCGGCTTATTTCCGGTCTTTTAGGCGAACCGTTTCCACTGAATCTCATCGCGCGTTCATTCAATGCTAATCCTCCTCCATTCTCAACTCCTACGATCCTCTAAATCTATATGATTCATTGATTCAGTCGCTCTACCGTTGTCTTCATATTGCAATTGGTATTGTTCATTAGATCTTTGTTTTTATACTGTTACTCCGTTTACCAGTCGAGTTCCCACTCTCCGTACACGTCCTACCCGGCTCATTAACTCGATTTTCCGAACCCTAATCGAGCATTTCCCTTAACTTCACGTTTGGTCTTGTGATTACAAAATCGAATAATTAGAAGGGTCTATCTGAGGTAAGATTTACGACGAAATATTTATACAGAATTCTATCGTCAGAAATGAGGTTTCATGTTGTCTCCGAAACTGTTGCCGCACGAATGACGATATGTGTGTTAATCAATTCTTTTTTTTTGTTTCTTTCATTCCGGTTTTCAAATATTTTTATTTTATACAATTTGCCAATGACGCGCGTATGTGATCGCAAAGTTAACGGGAAATACATATTATCGGTTTCTCTTCATTGTCGCTAACAATTTCTTTCATATTATTATTGAACAAAATTCACGTTGACAATAGTAGTAGAGTATATATTTATTTAATTATAAATCGAATATTTTTTTTTTATACAACATACGTTTAATTTCGAAGTTTACATATAAATACGTTTTAATATATAATTTAATTGTTTAATAATTAAAATTTACATTTTCCATTCAACATACATTATACAAAAAGCTTTTATTGATACAAAATAAATTTCAAAACATTTAATATTACTGGTACGTTAATCTTATATTTTTGTCAGTTTCGATTATAATTAAAATTTTATTTTATTGTTTAATTATTTCCACATATATTCATATATTACATGGAAAATATTTGAAATAAAACGCGATCTTAATTAAAATAAGTATTGAAATGTTTTCGAGTAACTACGATAAAAATCAAAATCATCAATTATATTTTATGAGCAAATATTTTTATTTTGTTTTTAATGCATTAAATACAAAAAAAAAAAAAAAATCAAAATCAGACTTTTTTTCACAGTGATCAAATAACTGCGCATTATATTATTATTATTATTATTATTATTATTATTATTATTATGATTATAGAATGTTACAATTAGAGGGAACTACTCGCGTGGCAACACGATACTCTTTGATTTGAATGCCGATTACGATTATGCGTTGGATTCAAGAAGAAAGTTTACAATTGGTTGTCTGATTGAAAATAATTCGTTGAAGTCCAAACGGAATTACTTTTTGTCCGTCAAGGGAAGGCATTTAATTACCAAGTAATTAAAATATCGTCCGGGTTTATTAACGAATTCTGTTAAAATCAACGAATTGCGCACGACCGTGTAACGACGTATTTTCGAATTCAGTATTAAACGTATTGAAAGTATTATTATTCGATATATGTGTGTGTATGCTGTTAAAAAAATAATAATAATAATAATTTACCTATTTGTAAAAATAAAACATGTAGTAATAATACCAAATAAATAGAGTTAGTTATTATTAGCATACAAACGCAACAATTTCAGATTTAAATTGGACGCGGCCGGGACATTTAAATCGCAAGAATACTTTCATTTTATCCACAACAATATAACTTATAAACGAGCGTATTTGCCGGACCAGTATTGGGATGGTAAAGGTTTATTGGATTTTGTCAACAAAACAATTCAAATTGAGGTGAGTGCGTTTATGATTTTTTTTTTTTTTTTTTTAATGATATTAAACATGTTTTCGTGTATTATAATACACGATTAATTGTGAAATTATCGTGTTTAATTATTATTTATTTTTCTCTAGAAATATTCAATTCACGACACTACCATTATCTATGGCAATTACAGTAATTTCCATGGTACACATTATGTCAATGGTTTGGTACGAAACGGCGACGATCAAAACATTGTTGGAAAGTTTTATGTCAATATTCCGCACAAAGATACCAATCTGGTTATTAATTTTACTCCTGGTATGCACACAAGTAACGAGCAATGAAGTATACTAAAAAAAAAATGAATAAATACGAATTTATATATTATACATTTAAACGCGTGTTGAAATAAAAAAAAAAGTCTAAATTATCACTTTACGCAGACGGTTTTATAAAGATTGTAACAAATGAAAACGTTTTTTTTTTCTTTTCTTTTACCTATAACACCACTATTAATAATATTACTCTGTAAAATTAACGAATCAACGAATAGTCGGTGATTATTTTAAAGATTATAATGATTATTGAATCCACCGTAATCTCCGCTCGTATTTATTGAAATTAAAAAAGAAGCCGCTCGTTTCAACGAAAACATTTTATTAAGTATAATGTCGGTTAGTAATTACACTGGTTGTGCTTTCTATCCGTTACAAACGAAACCGATTTAACACGTCCGTATATAATAAAGTCAAATTGATTAGGGTTTCGATTGATTAAACGAATGCGTTCATCATTTTTATAAAAACGATTGATATACATATATATTAACCTTATCCACGGCATTCGAATTATTGTATTCGTAAATAAATTCAAATGCGAAACACATTATTCGAAGTAGGAATGTAAACGATCGTTTTTCGTATTTTCACACGTGTTCAATACGAGTTTTCGTTTTATTATTTTTATATTTTATTTAATAATTTTTATGAAATGTAACTAATAATTCGCAAAAGTTATGAAACGAATTCTTTGAAAATTATCTTAAAAAATTGGCATTCCTAAATCGGTTTGTTACAAAAAAAAAAGACGATGGAAATCTTGAAAGTACATAAACAATTAATAATTTATTGATTTGATTTCCGTTGAATGTAACGAGGATTATTTATTTATTTATTTTTTTATCCGTTACCAAGTTAAACCGATCCGATTGGATGTGATTTGTTTAACGAATAAAAGTCTTTTCCTTCTCTCTAATTTACAACGGCAATTGGGTACATTCGAAAAATCAAATGCGCGTAAAGTCGTTAAATAAAATAATTAACGAATACGATTTGAATATTTTAAACGTGATAATTCGATCAATACATGGTGTTATGGATTACAAATTCACCGTAAACTATTATACGCTTTTTGCGTATACAGTAGGTAGTTCCGTAAGTCTTTTCCCCAAAAATATCGATAATTTTAAATATTCTTTTTTCACTTCTGAATTGTTTTTGATATATAGACGCTTCGAAACAGTTGTTCATGTCCGGAAACATGTTGGAAAATAAAAAAGCCAAATTCAACATATGGAGAACCGAGGACAATGTTATTATTCCGGACGTGAAATTTTCTTTGAGCCTCAATCATTCAAGATTGCTGTCTTCCTCTTTGGAATGGAGAATCGATTTGAAAGACAATATCGTCGTAAGTGACATTGCGTTCGAAAAATTGTGTGATAATACTTGCCGTACAATAATTATTATTTTATTCCCATTTAACAACACCTCGCATAATAATAATATGTTTTTTTAATTGTGGCAAATGTTATGTTTGTCTGTTCGTTTACAGAATACATTGCGGACGTCGGTCAACCGTACTTGGTGCTATATTCAGGATACGACCGAGTTTTGGACGCAATACATTAAATCTCAGACGGTGGAGACAGCCAATGGCATTTGGACGGATACGAAACCAGAAATACAAGAATTCCTCAATGACATAAGGTTTGGTGATTTTTATTTTTAACGCTGACGCCTCTATCAGCGCACAACAAACTCCCGGTTTTTATAAAAAAAATAATAAAATTCATGAAAAGTGTAAACGAATTATCCACTCAGTACCGATCGTCCGGTATCAATGCGAACATATTTGAGGATTCGCGAGCGTCTTGTTCGGGTTTTGTAGGAATCTAGATTTCACGTTTAATTAACTTTGGTATACGTACCGTATAAACTACGCAGTACACTTTTCGTTATTATTATTTTATAACATACTTTTGTCACACTTGTTAATGGAGTGGAAAAAAAAACAAAACTTCGAAAATAAACGTACACAACTGTTTCCGTCAATTCAATAACGAAACACGTTTTATAGGTTCAATAACTAATTACCGGTAATGTCCACGTTTTTGGCATAAGCGTAATATGCTATATTATATTATAATACAATGAGTTTTTCCTTTATAGTAATCAATAAAAAAATAATAACTCGTTGAACGTGCTATAGCATTCTCTAATCCAGTGCTTCTCAAATTATGGGTCAAGGCCCGTTGGGAAATGGCTGTTAATATAGGGGGTAGAGCCATATATTCTTATATATTTATTTTATTTTACCAAAATTTCAAATGCGTTTATTAAAAAAAAAAAAATTGTTTATACGATATACGTGGATCATTTAATAATAATATAATGTTTTATACATCGAAGACGATTAAATAACTTTATCGAAAATGAGATACCTTGTGTCATTTAATAAATATGATATTTTTTTTCGAAACATTTCGAAGACAACAAAAATCATAGCTATTGTATTTAAAAAAGTATATTTTTTTCCCCCACGAAAGAATTTGAACGATCGAAATGAGTGTGTGTATTTAAATCAGAAATAATAAAAATAAGTCCTTATATAAAATGTATCCATTGCATTAAATATGGAAAACGCTTGACTTTTCGAAAAATTAGCTGTGAACGCCAATTCAATAATAAATGACGTTCAGTTTTGATGTATTATGCATAAATATACAAGTCCAAAAGTATAAAATTAATTTTATATGTTTAACTCTCGTATTATTTAAGTTATTACTAATTTATTTGTATTTATGCATATTTAAAGTTAAAAAATACTACAAAATTATATTATAAACTATTAAAAAAAACGTATATGCAATTAAAATTCAATTAATTTGTGTTTTTGAAATTTAATATCATAAAAAAAAAATACCAAACTACTTCAATGGTTTTGACGGTAAAAAAAAATTAATTCTTGATTTTAAAGTAGGCCATAACAATCGTACATTCAATTTAGGACAAACGATTTCTAGAAACACTGTCCTAACCCATCATTTACATTTTATATTATATTAAGTATGTGTGTGTGTGTACGTTTATAATTTATTTTCCGATCGTTTTGTTTTTTCACGGTAATTCGCGTTGTTGTTAATTCACGAACAGTAATTTCCACGTACTCGAGGAAGACATAGCTTATTTCAAAAAAGTGTTCAACAATTCGTATAACGCAAACGAATTTTACTTGAAAGACATCCACGGGCTATACAACGCAATGATGGAAGACATGTCGTTCATGTGAGTACAGATTGTTAACATAAATGCCAGTGAAATTATTCCAAACGCATTAATTCAAAACAATACCTTTCTGCTCGGTTAATGTATTGTTTTTTAAATACAAACTTTTGAAATTGAATCGATTACGTATGACTAGGGCTCGGATTTATATGCCATATCAAAAAATGCATTTATGCCCCGAAAATATAAAAAAAAATGCCCTTTCGAAAAATGAATTTAAACATAAATTTACATTAAATCGTTTTATTTTTGTATCGATGTCATAAATAAATAATAAAATTCAGAAAAAAAAAAACGTTTGTTTAACGTGCGAAATTATAAAAATGTACAACAAAATTATACGTAAAATATAAAAAAAATGTGTAAAAACGAAAAATTTGACAAATCGCATTAGTATTACACTGTACAATAAAAACTTCTTCAATATTTTGAAATTTAAATGATCGACGGTTGTCTGCCAACAAGTTTTTATACACTGAGAACAATGACCTCCACACATCAACTGAGGTGATTGGAGCATACTTGAAAAATGTCATATCGTTAGGCGTCAGTTCTTCTGGAATTTACATTACGTAGTGCTATGTTTATATTTTCGTGAAGTCAATTTTTTTTTTTTTAGTCATAATACGAGAAATAGGACAAAAATGTCTCACAAAAAAATTAAAAAATACATTAAAAACGTCAAAAATGCGTCAATAAGTATAAAATCCGTTAAAAAGGCAAAAAATGCCCCTTCCCCAAAAAACAAAAACTTGTAGTTATAACGCGGAGTACTTGGAACACATTTGTAGCTTGTAAAGCATCGTGTAAGACATTAAAAAAAAAAAAAAAAATTGCAAACGCATTGAAATCCGAGCCCTACACATGACTAATTTTTTTTAATTTCGGAAAAATATTGGTCGTATTAATATTAGTTTACATTTCGTGAGCCGTTCCATACATAATTGATTTAGTTTTGTGTAATTTTCGTAATCCCGAACACGAGCATTTATTGACTTGACCGTATACGCAGCGTATACAAATAACATTAGTCAGATAGAAATCCAATTTTTTTTTCAATATAAACGATAAACATTTTAATGATTGATACAGATGTTTTGCAGTAGTATTCGAGTAATATTAATATTTTATTGTGAGTAATATGTTTCTTGTAACGCTGCGAACAGCACAATTTATCGTTTACGCCGCGTTATTTTCATGCACGCGATTCTTTTGAATTAGGGACAAAATGGGATCGTTACCGCAGATCGTAAACGAAATATGGACCGCACTGGGCGATACGGGACAAACGATCAGAAAATCTATAGTTTGGTTTATCGATAACGTGAGTAGTACCGATCGACGACGCACTGGACATCGAGAGGGTTCAGAAACGTTTTGTACGTCGTCATAACAATATACCAGTATATTTCGACGCGAAAACTTTTCTAAACTCATCTCATCGCCCGTTATTAAAACGCTATCGTACGCATTGAAATTAATTACCGCGCGCACGATATTTATGCGTATTTTTTTCTTTTTCTTTTCGCGACAGATAAAAATGGCTTACGCGGAATTCGGAAAACTCGTGAAACGACTGATGGACGGCGAGGCGATTGTCTACATCACGGACTTTCTCAATAGTTCTATGATCAAATACGATAAAGTAACTATATAGTGTCTACTCCTCGGCCAACGGGGCGGAATGGTCCAACGCCGGTAAAACAGATATTTTCGGGCCGGTTTGGTAATATTTTTATTCTCGGCTTTCCAATACCCTTTTATTGACCGGGGTAACGGTTGAACACGTTGAATTTTTCTTTAATACTTTCAAAAACCGTATTACCGTTTGAATGCATTTCATTTTTTTTATATCTGTATCATTCCGAGAAGTGTTTGAAATGTTTTCACGATCTCTTGAAAAATCCGATTTCATAAAAAAAAAAAAAAAAAAAAAAATGGCTATTTTTATATAGAAGTACTCGTTGAACAGAAGGGCCCGCGGAGCCACGCGTTGTCCATTCCGCCGCCCTCGCGCGCTTATTATAACGCTAAAAAAATGCTCTGAACCGAGCTGCGCGAATACCGCGATTATATCGTCCGATTGAATTACCGTTGCGTCAGCTAATACGAGACGTTCACGTTTCGTTCATAAAATACGTGGAGAGCATGTTGGAAGAGTCGTCGAACACGGTCGCCGCGTACTGGAGCAACGTGCTGAAAACGATCGAGCCGACTGTGGTGCAGATTTTCCATCACATCGAGGCGGTGTTCGTGTCGGCCACTAAACAAGTCATCCGTGAGTCGTTTGACGTTCGAATTTAACGCTCGCGCTGTAAGTTGTACGACGACGATATCATAACGGGGGGGGGGGAATTGCTTTTACAGAGTTTTTGTACGCCAGGCAACAGGAACTCATGCAATCGCCGTATTACGCGCACACGCAAAACATGACCCAAGACTTGGACAAATTTTACAAAGACCTTATGCAAAACGATTTTCTCACAAACGTGAAAAAATATTGCGTAATGTTGTACGACGTGATCAAGACGAAATATTATCCCCTGATCCCGTTCGGTAAGCACTGTGTATGAAAATTCAGATAATCGCCGACCGCGGGGACAAGACGAGGTAACCGTCGAATTGTCGTAAAAACGAGAAAATTGTACAAGAGGACTTTTTTTCCTATTTATTCTCGTTAGTGACTTTCCGCTAACGGACTAACCGAAACGATTATACATCACGCGTCCTTCGTAGGAAGTTAGTTATTCGCTATCCGTTCGCCCGTCGAAATGAGTATGCTTAAAGGTGCGATTGCATTGGAACGGCGCAAATCTGAATCTCCGAAACGAAAATCTTTATACCAGTATATAATATATGGGATCGAAATTATGAAACGATAGGATTGGGGAGAAATTATACAAATTATATTGTAATATAATGAATATATATATATATTCATTATATTCGTTACGACGTTAACTGATTTTGATTAAGTTATATTTCACAAGTTAATTTTTTTTTCTAGTTACAAAATATATAAATTTTAATTTTTTAAACCTATCGCGTTGATATTGTACAAAGGTATTTAAATAAAATTTCGTGTAACGCGATTTTCCCCCGTATACGTTATTGTGTGGAGCATTTTTTTTATTTTATTTGATTTTTCAATATCGATGTCAACAATTTGTTGGCGAAAAGATTTCAGACGAGCCGCGATGACACGTTTAACATCTCATACACTGTTTTGAATCACAGTTTTTTCGATATTTTTGTTAACAGTGTTTTTTTTTTTTTTTTTTAAGAAAATACGCGTTGAAATATTTTCGCAAAATGTATTCCAATAACCCAGAGAATTCGTACTTGTGAGTTATTTTTATAATTAAAAAAAAATTAATATTAATAAGCGGAAAAAAAAAAGGAAAGTTTGTTCGTCCAACCTTGAGCGTAATATTGTGGTTGTTCAATGTCTACGGTGTGTATCTCTCAGCGAATCAATTTAACGAATAAACAAATCGAAACGGGGGCAAAAATATTTATGTAAATCGGTCGTAATCATACTTTTGATTAGTGATTAAAAAGAAAAAAATTTGGTCCAATAATCGAATGGTCGACGCGTGCACACAAATTTAACAGTGATCTTTTCTTTTTTTTTTTCCCCCTTATAAATTAAACGTAATGTTTTTGAAAATAACTAATAAACGATTGACGACCATACTTATGGTGTTAATTTTCGTATTTAACGAAACGCAAAAAAAAAACCCCCGGATGAGTTTAATAATGAATCGAGTTCAATAATGGATCGAGAAAATGTTTCGTACGAGTGATCGGACGACTAGTGGTGGTGGCGGCGCGGAAGCGAAGTGACGGAAACGCCTTGAAACACAATCTGCGAATAATTTAAACAATACCACCACCTGATATTTTGTATATCGTAGTTAATAATTTATTTCGAACCGAATGCCGCGGTGTTAATATTCTCAATACGTTTTTATAATTTATAAAACACTGCTCGTACATTGCTTCGTAACGACGAGACGATAAAACAATCACGGATCACATATTAATTTGTTAAATATGACGTATATAAACCCACCTAAGTTTTATTATTATTATTACTTTTGATAAAATCGATATTATCGGCGGTGACAGAACATAGAAAACCGTTTTTTTTCCTTTTCGAACACGCGTTTATTTTTCGAAAACGCTTATTATAATAGATTTGAATTCAAAAATATATATGTACGTATGACGCATGTATATTACGTGAATATACAATCGGGCCAAAACGAATATTGAAGACAAAAATGAATGTCTGCTGCACATGAACTGTTGTTGAATAACAGCAAACGGAATTTCGTACCCAGTGAATTAAATCGTTAAAAAATAAAAAACAATATTACGGCCAGTTATCAATATAAATTAATAAAAATGATTATTTTCTAAAAAGCCTGTCGCCGAAATTTATAATCGGATAAATTTTTTTTTTAAATTTTATTTCAAAGACGTAGTATCCTATATATATATATATATATATATATATATATATTATTGTAAAATTTCTATTCGTTTCACAAAATATCAAAATATAATTCGTTACGTGAAAATAGTTTTATTTATTTATTTTACTACGAAATCGTATAACATTTAAACGTAAACGTACGCGTGTATATTTATAAAAAAAATTTATAACATATAATTTTTTTATTATTTACGAGTGTCGTTTCGTAGTTTTTATTTCATCGCATATTATATTTCTCGTACCTTAATTCACTTAATAGTTTTACTGTTTTATTACGCATTACAATGTAAATGAATTATATTGTCGAATGAATATTGTTCAAGAAAAGTTGTTCAGTACAATAATAATGAACACCAAAAATAAAAAATAAACACAATCTGTTTCGTTTATCTATGAAGAAAACGTGCAAAGAATAACAGAAAAACGAAATCGAAATCTTTTAAATCATCCGTGATACATATAAATATTTTTTTTTTTTATACTTACTATAACCTTTTTGCATACGTATAAAAAGAGAGAAAAAAATCATAATGACAATAATACAGACTTCTCGGAAACGTTTAACGAACGAATTGAAAGTACGTAATGTATTGTGTGTTATTCTCGTGAATTCGCATTATGTAATACCGAGTGTTTCACATATAATAATTGCTCGCTAAAATAGTTCATACTTCCCGCGAATTTAATTATCCGCGTATATACGTGGTACCTAAGGTATTATAAATAATTTATTTCGACGTTCGAAACGTCGAACGAGACGCGGATAAAAGAAATTTACGAAAATATTTCTTATTGTATTTATAATTTTAAACCTACACGGAAATTGGTGGGACACGACCGCGTACGTTTGAAAAATTTAGCATCGATATTTCGTGTTCTGTTTCCCCGTTTTTCCTCTACGGTTCGACACGATTATTTTCGTACGCTATTCCGGCGAATCGCGCAATCGAAAGGGATTTCAATCCAACGAACGTTATAAGTGAAGTTTTCACTGAGGGACCGTAGAGAGATTCGCCGACACGCCGAGACGTTCGTTATCTAATTTTTTCTTCTTTTTTTCTTTTGTACAAGGACGATCGATTTCTAGTGTAATCCAGTGACGAAATTCGAGTGTAATGGGTACTTGTCTGATGAGCGTGCGAGTGTTTCGAACGACTTGAGAGCGCACGATCGGCAATAAACCGATATCGTCGCGTATTACGTTATGAAAAAATGTACGCTTTTTACGCGTACAATAATGCGTAATATACGAGAACGTAATATTTTGTTTGGGAGGAGAAAATCGACAGAAACCGTCACGACGTGCCGTTTAATGGAAAATTGTGCGACTTGTTACGTCGAATTTTTATTTTTTTTCAATAAAATTATGAGCTTTCAAAATGTACGTCATACGCTTATGTATATATATATTTTTTTCGTTACACACACGTCGATCATTCAAACAACGTTGCGTGTTCGTCATCGTATCGCTGAATACGTGTGTTTGCGCTGGTTTTTTGTTATTATTATTATTCGAATATCCGTACCGATGATTCGTCGCCCTCGTCGTCGTTTCATACATGATCGTAAAATTATTTCGCCCGAAAACTACGAATAATGATTTTTGCGCGTGACGTGTGAAAAACGACGTGTAAAACAATTAACACGAATCATTAATTGATCAACAGTAATCAACGATATTACGGAAGTCCGTTTCTTCGTTATTTTTAGAAATCCATATCGATGCGAGAAATCAAGAGCTTTGGAAGGAACGTCTCATGAATAGTAATTATATATATATAAAAATTTCTATCTGAGATTTTCGGGAAATTCATTGGCTTGTACAAAAAAAAAAAAACGTCAAAACCGAAAGTATTCCGATGATGAAAATTAAAGTACAAAAAAAACAAAGAAACAATCGTACGAAATCACGCTTTTTTTTTTTTTTTTTTGTTAACAAAATATATCGTATCAAAATATTTTTACGTAATTCTGACTCGTACGCGAATAATTCTTCATTTTACGTGATATTTAAATAATAACACGTCTTACGTCGCGCTTGAGTATAATTAATGAACACTTTTTTTCTTTTTTTTTTTGGCCTCTGACCAACCGCGTAACATTTATTATTAGACAAACTAGTTTATAACGTACGTACCATAATGTTATTTGTTTCCTTACATAGCGTACGAGGTGTATAATATAATGTGTAAATTCATAATCGTTTTGACACTTTGCAGCCGCACCGAAACGACTGCGATCATAATATTTACGCTGCGATCGGACTGTCGGACCGCGTCCTTCGTAGACGCGCATTGCCGTAAATTAAAGCAAAAAGAGGTGGCGATACTCGAAATAATAATAATATGTTATTTTAATTAAAAACCGGCACTCTACGCGATATTCCTAATAATAATATGTAAAAAAGCAAAATGAATAATATTTCGATGAAAACAAACGACGTTATCCAATATCCGCCGAGTCGCGGTTATACGACACGACTCTATTTGCTGGTCGCTGTTCATTGTTAGGTATATCGTTTCACTGAAGACATTTTCGAATAATTCATTATACAAGTATATATAAATATCGTGCTACGTATAAGTAATGCTATTCCGTATTTGAAAAAGAAAAAACAAAATAATCGTAAAAATCTTAGCGGACGCTGTAGATGTGTCGGATTTTTAGATTATAAAATTGTATTATTATTATTATTATTATTATTATTATTAGTGTTATGATAATTTTGAATTTCAATGCCACGATAAATCCGTTCCAATAGGAAAACATTTATAAACGTTATTTTATAATAATAGGCTTTGAATTTTTATTGAACAAAAAAAAAATACTTTCACCAACAATGCGTGAATTAGAAAAAAAATTACAATGGACACGAAAGAACGTAAATAAATGTGCATCTCTGAAAATTGTGATGTTTTGAAAATCACCCCTTTCCTGAGCTTTCGCTCTATTTTTAATTAAAAAAATATATCGAATTTATAATATCAACATGAAATCTTTATTATGATAACAACATTCGAACACGTTTTTATTATTTTCGTAAATTCAGTAGAATTGTAAAAAAAGTCCAGACCGTTTCATTTCGTTCTCAACGTTCTACCATGATAAATTAGATGTGGTATGCTAAAATATTCTAAAAAAATAAATAAAATAAGAAGTATTCCGTCTCCCGCGTCCCCACTAACAATTCAAGGACTTTTCACCAGACGAAACCTTCAAAAAATGCACTAAAAATAATCTTATTTTTCTTAATATACATATATATATATTAATGAAATTAAATAATTTTCAAAATTACCAAACTCGGACGTTTACAGTTTAAATATTCTACACATGAATCGAAAAACGTTATTTTATATATTTTTTATTCATAAATATATTTATATATATATATTTTTTTTTTAATTCCAATTAAGTTCATGCGAATTTTCAATTCAAACTTAAAATAAATGGATAAAATGGGACCAAAAACATTAGGAAAGGCGCGTTTCTATTTCTATGGTTTAGACGTTGTTACTTATTTTTATTATTAAAATTAAGTAATAATTCGAAAATTTTGTATGTCATATATTTTCAAATGGCATAAAAATCATGTAATCGATAGAAATCTTTAGAATGTATCAAATTAAAAGTAAATAAAAGTATACGGAAACAAAAGAAAACTGTTGTAAAACAAATTGTTCGCTTCGCTCAGAATACAAAAAAAAAAAAAATTATAACGAAATCAAAAGTTTCGTTTTGCATACGTATATAATAAACGTGTGTTTTCAATGGTTTCAGCGACTGAAATAAACGCTCTGCGACTCGAGATGGTGGACGGCGTGAATCAATTTCTCAAGTTGCCGTTGATCTCATACGTGATTGACAACACGAAGGCGACGATCAACCAAGTAATATTATTGTGCGATCAAAACGTACATTAGGTTTTAAAAGAAAAAAAAATGTTCTTTTCCATTCTTTTTTCTTTATCAGATCATATGGTTTTGCGAATACATCGATTTGAGCAAAAAAATACAAAAATTCATTCCCAAACTAATCAGTCGCGTTTACGATCTAACTTACACAGCAGTCGACAATGAAATGAAGTAAGGACGGTCAACGATCAATGTATCAACGTATACGAATAAAACGCGGAATTTAATGAACAATAATATTACTTACCTACTTCAGTTGTACTTTTTTTTCGAGTTGTTTACGATTCAACTCACATTATTTTATACGTTTTCGACTAAAATCATAGTAATCGATCGAGTTTCGTTTCAGGTATCACAAGGCGAAAACGAAATTTTTATGCAATCCGGAAAAAGGGATTTTGGAATTGGAACAGAAGTTACCGTTCTCCTGGCACGCTTTCAACGAAACGCCGAAATACGAAGTACCTAAATTTATTATCATTTAATATCGGCATAATTATGTCCGGAACAAAATTTTCTATATTATTTGCATTTCTCTCCTTTTGAGTCACACTCATTTCGTAACACATTATTCTGTTAAAACTAAATATTACAAAAAAAAAATTCCACATCGTTCAGCTCGGTTTTTCAATTACGCGCATAAATACAAACAATTTTTACGCTTTTAACGAAGCCCGTTTAAGGTTTAAATGTCATTTTTAATTTCAATACTGAAATATAATATTTTTAAAAAATAATTTCTTTTTAAAAGTCGCACGTAGATTTAATAAGATTTCTCGGTTACTTGTTTTACGTGTGTTGAAAACATAGAAAACACATTAATAATTTGTTTTCACCGTGAACAGTTATAAAATATAATTATTTCTCTTTTCATTCGTATAAAATTATTTAAATCCATATTCGATAAATGACGATTAATTTTTTATATTTCAGCACTAATTTATGCACCCTATACAGTCGCAATATATTTCTAGCTAAGCATGAACGTTTTTTTTTCTCAAGTACATTATCTGATATTTCCACGTAGACGCGTATTTAGGAATGAATAAAATCCGGCTGTAGTTGATTGGGTCGAAAAAAAAAGTCCATTTCAAATTGTCTAGTAATTTTTCAAAAAAAAAAAAAGTATTACTCTGGGGGATCTTTCAGATCTTTAACTCTCCTCCACTGAATAAAATTATTGTGTTTACCAATGAATTTATTAACCAATACACTACCGACTAAACGCGTTTCACGTTAAAGTAGACGAAACTGTCGGTTACGTGAACATCTCCTGAAAAAATATCCTATAACAAAATTTCTCCATCAAAATGTCTATTTTGTTTTCTATAAATATTACACAATTCACAAATTAAGCATATTAAAACTCAACCTCGAATAATCTTCGACCAATTTTGAGATAGTTCGAAGTGCTAAACTCGCGAGATTACGCGGCACACAAAATATCGATTATACAAAAATACTCGGGAAATATAAAAGAGGTCCGCAACAAAAATCGAAAATGTAACAAACGTATTTCAATCTTAAGAAATTATCGAGTGATTTCGATATAACTTTAGTTTCTTTTTATTAAATTTTCAATAATCTTCTACGTTTTTACGTAATTGATTAATTTTTACCTCTCTTTTTGAGAACGGATATTTTTTTGACACCTTTGGAGATATTTCTAATTTTTTTTTTACGGGATACCAACGTAATACTATGGCGCGCGATTGGTGTAAAAATGTAATCGGGCAAATATGTTTTAAAAAGATATTTTTACGCGGAATTTTTTTGACTCATAACCACTTAATGAATACATAAAATACATTTAATATATACACGTACACACGCGAAATTCGCTTGTTAATAATTCCGATCGTTTTCCTAGGAGATTCCTGAATACAAAATAGTGACGAAGATGTTGAGCATGTTCGCACCATCCAACGTGACATTTTGGTTTTTGTACTACAATTTGATGCCTCTCACGGATTACACGAATTGGCTACCACCGTTCCGAGGTACGTGGTTTTAGCGATCGTTTGTACAAACGACGATTTCGAAACCGATTTATTACTGCGATAATAACACACTACCGCGTGTTTTTTTTTTTTTAATATTATTTTGCCCCGTATTGGCCATGGCAGAATTGGCGTGACAGAATATCATTTTAAATTTGACGATTTATGTTTACCGTTTAATTTATGATTCATTCGGATTTGTATAACCGATCGATTTGTTGTTATTTTTTCGCAAATTTCCATACCGAAATTATAATTATATATATATATATATTATTTAAAAAGGAAAAAATTTACGTATCTTTAGCGTTAAGTCATCGTGTGCGACGTTCTTCTAAAACGCACGGTGTTCGTCAAGCGAACCGAGCACAAGAGTTTTAACCGTTTGTTCGTCTTGGGAGTTCATGACTTACGCGCGTAGCCATTGAGTTCCAGACCAAACGGCCGATACGAAAACACTTGTTTTCACAAAATCTCGATAATTGATGTCTGTACACGACACGCTCGTATAATGCGACGTAATAATATTATTGTATTTCGCAACGCGTTTAGTTTCTCGTATTGTTGCACACACCACGGGCGGAGACAATCTTTGCGCGTTCTTCAATGGGGTGAAAACATTTTAAAACAAAAATGTTTTATACCGTACCGTATAAATAAATTTAATATACGAATTCTAATTAATTGCTACTACCTGAACTGATGAATAACCAGGTCGTTATCATAACGCACACAATAGCTCTAAACGAATAACGTTACAGCTCACGCGATGATAGTCGGCTCGCAGCATTTCGTAACGTTCGATCAGAGGCATTACGATTTTAAGGGCCACTGTTCGTATCTGCTGGCCAACGATTTCGTCGGACACGAGTTCTCGCTGGTGCTGAACTACCAGTCGGAAATCAAAGGCCACTACACGCTACTGTTATTGTTGGGTTCCGAGACGATTTCGATTGATCTTCAGCACAAGGTGAGCGACGAGGTCGACGTTTCCTGTACCGTAGAAAACGTTTTTGCGTTTTAAAATACAATTTTCGTTTCGCCGCTATTTCGCTAATTACTCGTTCGCACGTGTGACTCAACAACGAGTTGAGTCGCCTCGAATTCGTGAGCGAAATACTCGCTTTGAAAAATCGCCAGCAATTACGGTCACGACGATCGGGGCCAACGTTAGGAGTGGGTGGAGGGGTTGAACTGAGCGCGTGCTCAAGATTCTCCCCCCCACCCATGGTCCTCTCGGAGCCTCGGAAATTCTAAAAAAAAAACCGTCGAATTTACGCGGAAACGACCGAACAAAAATAATGTTTTTTAGACATGGAATCGTGTTTCCCGGAAGAGTGTAAACGGCGTACACGCGCACTGTCTGGACTGAACGGAAAATTTCTGTCGTAAAATAAGACTCGCCGTCCCCGTTTTCAAGGCGCGCGGTCAAACGAGTAACGAGTAGGCATGCCGCCGTTCATGAATTGTCGAAATGCGTTTCGTTACCACGAGTGTAACAGTCCCCCCTTCCCCTTGCTTAATTTCGTCAATACGTCCGGTTGTACGTTATCGTTTCCCTTGTTATCAAACAAATAAAAATGTGTACTCGATCGACTTGTAACAGAATTGTAACCACTCCGCTTTGACGCGCGCCTTGTAGGTTTTCGATAAAAAAAAAAAAACGCTCATAGTGAATAATAGAGTGGCGCTTGTTTTCATCTAAGCGTACTGCTGCTGATCCAAAGCACCCGTCCCACCCCCATCCCCTCCGGCACGTCCATTTCAGCCGATCCAATCGCATGAACCTAACGAAATTGACGTTATCGTTTCGCAGGACGTCAGAGTCATGCCAGACAGTATTAAACAGTTGCCTCTGCAACTCAACGACACGGTTATCTATTACGAAAACGAAATACTCGTTGTGGAAAGCGATAAGGGCTTATCACTGATATGCAACATGAATTTCCAATACTGCACGTTTCACGTATCAGGTATTTATTTTTGTTTATAATATTATAAATGAAACGATATCGATATTCTTATTACTGTGATACATATTTGATGTACAACGAATAATCACGCGGTGTATTGCGCAATTGTTACGAATTAGAATTGTAGAGTTGTCCCATTGCAGATTAACAGTATTGCGGTTACCAGGAAAGTGTGCTCGGGAAACGGTTTTGCACATAGGCATAAACCGTTTTGAGAATAAAATTGAAAAAAAAAAAAAACGGCAGAATAATTTACGTTCGTAATAATAGAATTAAAAAAAAAATTGAGGGATTCGAACAATTTCGAAATAGAAAACACATCCAATTACAATTATTGATATATAGAGTTATCGACGCTCGTTTAAACATATGATACAAACGCGTACGCCCGAAACGATAAATGGATCCTCGTCCATTATAATAATTGCCATCGCGTCGTTTCGATATGTGGTCTTGCGCAAATGCAAGTACACTTTTTGTATACAAGTACAGGCAAAAACAGACAATGACTAGTGTATGATTTACAGATCGAATTAACCAATATATTCTCTAATCTGGGTTTATATATATATAATATATATAAAACAATAGGTAATGATTTCTACATATTCGTAATTTTTATTTCCAGTGAGAAAATATGTTTTTACATTTTTTTATTATTATTATTATTATTGTTCAACTCAATGTTGTTAATTTAATCGTAGAAAAATAATTCTCTTTCCGTATTATTCGTCGTTTTGTACACAGCAATATTATTGTCCAATTCAATGTGTACAATATATACTTTTATAATCATAAAACATTTTCGAGTGTTTAAAATACAAGTACGTGACCGTCGACGAGCCCAAAGGATGCCGTGTTTAATATTTATTTAATTCCCCTCTCTCTCTCTCTCTCTAAACGATCACGTCAGCGATTTAATAAGATTAATCATTAAATGTGTGTGTTTTTTACGCGAAAAAAATATGATAAATGCCGAACGATCGAATTGGCAATTTTTTAATAATAAATGTTATCAAAAAAAATTGCATACGGCAACGGAAATAGTGGTAATAATTTACGATTTACCAAAACCGTATTTTAAAAAGGGTTTTACGTTTCACACTGTTCGCGGTCACTGTGATATATATAAAACGATTTACGAGTGACAGATCATTATTTTTCTTTATGTGTTTTTCCGTGCACGTTTATCGAGAGCGAAAAATCTCGTACGTCGACCACGATAAACGTTCAATAAATAATGTTCAATACAATATTATTAATTTAACGGTACGAAATAAGCGATGTATAAAGGCAAAATAAAAAAATATACGAGTATATATAACCGCAAAATTATATTCATATTTTACACTATAGTTTGGTCTTCTAAATTATCACTTCCCCCCCCCCTCAGTTAAATTCGGTCTCGAAATTTAACGGGGTTTAATAAATTAAAAAATTTAAACCGAATTTAATACATTTTATTAATTTTAACGAATTCAAAGGGAATTTAATACATTTTATTAAAACATAACGTTATAAATATCATTGTATAGAAGAATTTCGAGGTATTAATAGTCCTGTCTTTGCGGCGACACCGGTTTCGGTGTTCGCGCATCGTAAATTATTTATTTATTTATTTTTTTTTTTTTTTTGCTTACGAAATCGATTATCCCGCGTACGAAATATTATTCTCATAACGATACGGACAATTGAAAGCAAAAAAAAAAACATTGTACTCGTATTAATTGTCGTTCAATTTCTATTACACGCGTGTTTTTTTATTTTTTTTTTTTACCACGCTATTTAACGGTTTAATCCTTAAATTATTTTTTATTCGCATTGTAGTCAATAAGAAATTTTAGACGTTTCACGTAGCAGTGTTAACAGTTTAAACACTGACGGCTAACGCGTGACCACGGCGTACAAACGAGAGTTGGCTGCCAGAAACACCGTTTCTCGGATTGTCGTCGTGAACATTCGATTGTTCTCCATACGTTTAAACATATAGAATCACATTCTTTTTTTTTTTCCCCCAAACAGGATGGTATTTCGGTAAAACGGCGGGATTATTGGGCACCCTGGACAACGAGCCCGGCGACGACATGCTGTCTTCGAATGGCTACTTGGAACCGGATACGTACAAGTTCACGGAGAGTTGGTCGCTGAACGAGAACAGTTGCGGCGCGTTCACGTCCGGACAACGAAAATCGTCGTCGCCCGGCGCCCAGATCGTCGACACCTGCGACAGCTATTTCAAACACAAGACTTCGCCGTTGTTCACTTGTTTCTCCGTGGTAGGCGCCGAAAACGCAAACGATTCCCCCGCGTTTCGTCAGAATAAACAGCATAAACGCATAGGCCTAACGTGTTTAGACAGGCAGTGCGAAAATCGTCAAACGGAGCACTCCGTATGCTCTGTTGGAAAATGCTTTAAAAATACATTTTTCCACGTAGGGAAACCGTTTTGACAGACTTATTAGAGAACTCCGCCCCCCCCCCACCGGCAATACCGCTTGTAGTTTAATAACGGTTGTAATTCTGGCGAATGTTTCGGCAATCTTATTTCGACATCAAACTCGTTCTTTTACTTTCTGTGGAAAAGAGATTTTGGATTTTGAGAATCTCGATTGTACGTGTACGTTTTTTACGGAGAAAAAATTTAT
The DNA here is from genome assembly GCA_032441825.1 of Chaetogeoica ovagalla. Taxonomy (NCBI): domain Eukaryota; kingdom Metazoa; phylum Arthropoda; class Insecta; order Hemiptera; family Aphididae; genus Chaetogeoica; species Chaetogeoica ovagalla. The sequence continues at coordinate 1,373,586 of CM063746.1, read as the reverse complement.
TACTGTTATTGCGCATGGACACGGCGCAAACTGTGTATGCACTCGAGTGTATTGAATAGAATTTTAACGCGTCGCGCGTTCGATTTGAAAATCCCGTAAATCCAACACATCGTTTTTTTTTTTAATTTTTTTTTTATCCATCGTTTCGAGCAATTCAAGAAATTTTTTTCGAACTGTACTTTTTTGCGAATTTCAATAGGAGCGAAAAAAAAAACCAAATACTATATACGCACGGTGCACAAACCTTTCGTTATTTAAATCACGACGTACGTTTTGTGGCGTGCGTTCGAAACAACGAAGACATATAAATTATCGGCTAAACGGTAATGTCATGAGTATTATAATTAAAACTCAATTGGTCGATTGAATTCGTTATTGAATTTTAAAAAAAAAAAAAAAAAACAATAATAATTATTATTATACGTTATCGGCCAATACGCATCATCAATCGCGTACTTTGCCATTTCTCACGACACTTCTCGATTAACTCATGATTCATAATTATAATAACAATATAAAAAATACGCGTTTCGTAATGGTGTGCGCAGATAAATCCCATTCCGTATTACAACCTGTGTCTGAAAACCGCCAACAAGAACGAAACGTGTACGTCGGCGACCGCGTACAGCGAGATGTGCTCCATAGAAAGTCTACCGGTCCGGGCGCCGACGAACTGTGTCAGGTCAGTGTACGCCGTGTGACGTCGAGTCCGGTGTATTTATTTTTCGTACAGCATCCGTGTGCGTTGTTGACGCAGTGGTTTCCGAACAGGTGTCACGTGGCGAACAACTCGGAGATCACCGAAGGCGAGTTTTTGAGTTTCAACGGTAGCCGGGTGCCGTCCGCCGCGGACGTCGTGTTCATTGTCGAGGCCAAACAGTGCAACGGGAACTTCGCGGAGAAGAGAAACGTGCACACGCTGCTCGCGATGATGCTGAAGGAGATGAACGACGTCGGGATGACGAACAACAAGTACGGGAAGAAAACGTTTGTCGAACACCGTAAAAACATATTATTTAACCGGGGGAAGATCGCGTAAATGGCCGTTTTCGCCGCAATCGCTTTCCAAACATCACTCCCCCCGCACTCCCCCAATGAATTTAAGAATAATAATTTAAAAAAAAAAAAGTACGTTAAATAATAATAATAATAATAATAATCGAATTCGCGTCGTTCGGAGTCCGCGTCCGACGCACCGCGTACGCACGCCGATTTTTTGAATAACGAAACGTCTCCCGGATATTTTCATGTTCTGTCCGTAAAAAAATCCGTTTTCAACAAACTTAACACCGGCGGCCTAGTATCAACAAGAGTTAGTCGAACGTCGACGGGGTAAATATCGTTTTAAACACGGGTGGAACGCAATTTCGGTAAAAATAACCTCTTCGCGTGGCTTATAAATACAGCGGAGAGATGAGAAGAAGCAAAAAAAAAAGCGTCCGAAATAGCGGGTTTCGCCATGCGTCTTGGCAAACGTCGAGCGTTTTTCGTAAAAATCTAATATTTCGTGTGTCCCCCACATTTCGAATTGATCGCGATTCAGTGTTTTTTTTTTTTTTTTTACATTGTGCAACGGACGAAATAAAACATTATACGGCGCACCCGAGCAAATGTTACGCGATATTGTCGTTTTGAGACAACTACTCCGACGACAAAGAGTACACCAGTTCGTGTTGCGACAATAATAATAATAATAATAATATAATATTATGTACACGCGGCGGTATAACGTTATACAAATATATACCCACTACTCGCCAATTATATATTTAATACATAACGCGACATTTGTTTAATGAGACGTGTAACGTTTAGACACGGCACTATGTTATAAACACGTACAATTTATTATTTTATTCGATTCGTTAAGTAAGAGAAGAATTATTAACGAAATAATAAAACCATTCTCGTTATACACACACACACACACACATATCTCCCTCTTATGTAGGTTCGTAGAGACGTTATTAAAATAATATTTTGTCGTTATCGTGCAACGCTAATGACAACTACTTTATGAACATTCAAGAATCGTGTTAGGTAGTTTAACAAATATATATATATATAAATATAACTAGTTATTAACTCTCAATATCGTCAACGCTTAAATATACGTAATGTTTACGTTATTTCTGATCATTATTTGATTATATTGAATATTGTTAATATTACGCGTAATATTTGCCAATTTAAAAATTGTTTAAAAGGATTTCTTTTCTTTTTTTTTTTACCATATTGCTTTATTATTGCGCATGGTGATAGCAACGAATGATTCGTGCGACGTTCAACACGAGACGAACACGAATTAACGTCGTAAGATTTGTTTTGGAACTGAACGAATTATTTTATTACGCGATTCGAACGCGACGTGTATATTTTCGAAGGGCCCGTAAGGGTCTTGGTAAAACGATATATTTTTTTCTGTTTTGTTTTTTACTCCAGAAACAATATCTGGGCGAAGGGATTTGCCGAGTCGAGAAATGTTTTCGCATTTCGCTTTTTCAACAGTATTGCGGAAAAACAGACGATAATTATCATTATTATATTTCTTCGGGGCAACTGTTGTATTCTATAGGTATAAAGTTCGTACACGAAGCTATGAATTTAAATCAAACCGTAACGGTTACGACGTAATATTTTTTTGCGATAAATATAAACTTTTTTTTTTTTTAAATAATAACGTTAATAGGAGGGAGATATATTGGCGGCGATGCCCGGGATTCGTAAAAGAATATTGTCGAAATTGCGGACTAAATGTTAAAAAGAAAATAAAATCATCAGTGGATATTCTTTAATCCCCCTTTCAAACGAACCAATGGCTCGGACCTATAATCTCTCGCTTTCAATACATTTCTCGATTACGACGTTACGGATTTATATATATAGTTGATTTTTTTTTTTCTAATATACTCATTTAGCCAACGAGAGAAAGTGTGGTGCACAAAAGTCTTCTTAGAACGACTGTATGCGTGCAACTTGAAAAACTCGATTCGACGTGTGGTTTTATTGTCACGAAAATATTTTTCCTTTTTCCAATCATGCAAAGACGGTCGTCACGTATGGTACCATATTTCCGCGCATAACATTCAGTATTGTAACAATACTGTTATATCTAGGGCTGGGATTTCGATGCACATTGCATTTTTTTCTGAAGCTTTCTGTACGATGCTCGTTTTGTTACAAATATGTTTTAGATATTTTTAAATTAGAATAAGACATTTTATTTTGCATTTTTTGACAATTTTTAATTTTAAAGTCATTTTTGACATTTTTTAGGACATTTTAGGGGTTTTCAAATCATTTTTGACGTGTTTGAATTTAAAATTAAAGATTATAGATTAATATATATATATATTATATTATATTAATAATATAATATATTTATATTCTAACAGTATATGAAAACCTATTTCTTCTATTTCTTCTGACGTACTTTAAATACTCACCTATAACTTCAGCAGATGTAGAAAGGAGCTTTTCTATCCATAAAAACTTATTGGCGGACAACAGGAGGGCATTTCTATTTGAAAACCTGAAGCACGCTCTCGTGATTCAGTGTAACAATAAAGAATAATTTTTTATTTATTAATATATAAAAACATGAAGTAAAATAAAATATTTACGTACATGTAATGTAATTTTTTAAAATTTTAAGCTGTTTTAAATAAATTTTAAAGACATTTTTTTAATGCATTTTTTGAGTTTTTAGGTCATTTTTCGCGATTTTTAAGGACATTAAAATCCCAGTCCTAGTTTTAACACTGTAAGACCAATACACTGCTTGCTCCACTAGGAATCTAAGAAATCATTTTTTTTTTTTAAATATTAGATTTCTCGTGCCTACGCGACGAGAGGCGATCATCACAATATAAGCGCGAAAAAACCAAAATCTATGCGATACATGCGACTCGTGCTTGCCCCCGCCCGTCTGTGTATAATTAAAATAACACCAACTTCCACTGTACTCATATACCATATTTGTGTTGTTTTGCGACGCTCATAAGTCAGACTTGGAATCAGGAATCGCCGTGCTTCACGTGCTATTGATAATACAATATGTTTACCTCGTTTGTTACGCATATAAGTGTGTATTGCGAGTATGTCTCGATACGAACGCCGGGTATACATTTTATTTCATTCACAAAACGATTTGATGGTGGAATAACGTGATGGACTTAACGCGAATTTCCAAGACGCCGGCTGTGACCGTAAAAACGATTGAGAAATTTTATTAATTTTTTTTTTGTTTTGTGGCAATTTTAGATTTTCCGCCGTGTTCTTCGGAGGCGACGGAATCTATGACGAACCGCACAGCGTTGTCATCAACGGCCAAGTGTTTGCCAGTCCGACATTGTTCATGCAATATTTGAACAACTTACAAATCGGTATGTAACGTAAAGTAGAAAATCGTAAAAAAAAAAAAAAATGCTAAATTATCATACCAATGGAGACGAGTTGAGAAAATGGTCTTACTCCGATTGTAAAACGGACATAATTCCTGGAGACATTTTACTATATTTTTTTTTTCGAATAACACTGAAATTTATGGTTCTAACATTTTTCGTAAAAAAAATGACACTACAAATTTGTTTTAAATTTAAGAATTTAGCAAAAAAAAAAAAAAACAACGGATAAAACATAATGGCTGAATGAAATAAAAAAAATTTTTATGCAAAATTATGGTGAATACGTTGCAAACAATTTTTATTTGTGCCAGACTCTTGTGAACACGTGTTTAATATTCGAAAATTTAGCAACTACAATGCGCCGGTTAATCGTAAACAGTTTGTACATTTTCAATTGAAATTATATGCAACTACAGAAATGACGACCTCTTTTCAAAGATTCTCGTTTTATTCCCGAGAGAGTCGACCTGAAATAATTGGGTGTTCACTTCTTTTCTGTCCGGCCCGTGTACATTAAGTACATTTCTATCTGCGACATCATATTTAACTATGATAAAATCGCCGTAATTTAATTCTGTTTTTCAACTAATTTAGTATTTTTTTTTTTAAAAATTATTATTTCTAAATCCGATCCATTGTCTTATCGGCATTTTCGTTTTCAATATTACCGTCCGAAACTTTGTCCAGAGAATTAATTGAATAATTTCGATAACATCGACGGTCGACTTTCCGTACACGGAATACGTGCTCATGGCATTATTACGCATTAATCCGTCGGCATACGAATTCGCTCGCGATGTACCGTAAACTAAGCCGTGGAACTATTCGGCTAGTATTAATATTTATTTAGTAAATACACGAATTCGTAGTCAGAGTGCGAAATTGAATGAATCGATCGAAAGAAAAAACCGCGCTTTAATGAGCACAAAACGCGTCTACTGTTATTAATTTGCGAGAATTATACAAATATTCATTCGAACATTACAAGCATTATCCTACGTAATACGGGAATTGATATGATATACGCCAATGTAATTAATTGGTACGAGATAATCGACAATGTTTTAACAACTTGTCAGCCACGAGATCTAAATTCGGATCTCAGAACGCTTACGCCAATCCCCGGTCGTATCTCTGACCTTTACGGAGTCGCCAATGTATTGAATAAAAAAAATTTGTCTAAGACACAGTTCTTACGTGATTAACAATTCAAAAATATATTTCTTCGTTATTCGGCGAGGAGACACAAAGTTGGAACTCGTAGCACTCGGGAGAATGGTTTTTCGTGCATTTTCATGAGTATCGAAATTTCGAAACTCAAAATAAAATCTCGACGTTGTATCGATTAACAGTAACAACGGAATAAAGGAGGTTTTTTTTTAATTTCTTACGCACGTGTGTTAATGCCATACAATGCAAATATTAAATATAATAAAAAATTTAAAAGTACATTTAAATGTGATCAAATTCAATTGAAATAATAATATTGTAATACTGTGTGAAATAAAAACAAAAACTTAATGGAATTTCAATATAGAAACAAATAAAGCACCTGTTAGGAACTCATTTTAACGTCATGCGATGCATATAAAAAAACTGTTGGAAATACGAAATTTGTAATTTATTATAAACACGTGAAATGCAATTTAAGAACATCTTACGCGCGCTATCGACGCCGACAGGTACTCGCTGAATACGATATCGATGTTTTGATAAATGAGACGCCCAACACGGGATATGAAATAAAATAGAATATAATTCCAGAAATGAATGTCGTGCGCCAGTCGATGGAAGATCCCGAATTGGGTCTCGTGGTGAGATTGGCAAATTTTTTATGTATCAAAAAAAAAAAAAAACGAAACGATAAACGATCGATTTATAAATACTGTAAAACCCAATTAATCCGTACTATTACAACGATTGAACACAATTGAAAAGTATATAAACTCTAAATTACCTCTCGTGGGCATAGAGTCGTGCACAATTTTTATGGTTATAAATAATAATAATAATAATAATATTAATAAAATCTGTTTCCAAAACTTTTAGGTAACGGTAATTCCGACGTGTTCAACGCGATACGATTCGCGTCGAAGTTGCACTTCAGACCGGCGCATTCGATTATATTTCTACTGTTCCCTTGCAGCGATTGCGATCCTTCGAACATGATGGTAAGCAGCAGTTCTGTTTTTTTCGTCTCACAAACACGCAAGTAGAACGCGCGTGCACGTCGTGTACACAGAACGAATATGAAATTATATTTCACAGAATAATATGCGTACGTTTTATAAACGTCCGACATAACGCGCGTTTCGCGGTATAAAATATGTTATAAATAACGCGGTCGTTGTAACAACCATGTACTCGTGTATTCCAGCTGGACTATTCCGTTATCAACCACATAATTACGGAGAAAAGTATAAAGTTACACGTTCTAATGGACAAGCCGTTCGTTCTCGACAAGTCACGAGCCGGCAGCTCGTTATTCGGTCAGTACCCGTCCAAACATTAATACTAACATTAATACGCGCAATATTATTTTCTACGTGTAAACAAAACAACTGCGTTCGATAATCGTCCTTTGCGGTTTACACCACCAATAGGCCTATTATTGCGTTATACGATTATTGTGAAGGAAAAAGAAAATAATTATACGATCGTGTGTGTGTGTGTGTGTATGTGAACGGGGACACAATTTTTTCATAATAATTTTGTAAAGAATTTTAGGATTCCGACTATTATGGGCACTCTCGAATCCAGTCGGCTCTCTTGAGTCCAACCACAGCTATTTCCTATTCAACCGTTTCTCGCGATTGTGTTTTTACACAATTCTAACGATTCAGCACTCTCTAGTGGTTTACGTATTGCGCGCGGTGGCGGCGTTTTTAGGGGACAATTCGCCGAACGTTCATTAAGGGATTAAAAGTAAGCTTGTCGGACGGTGTGAACCACGAATCCCCGGATAAATGACAATTTCGATTCTTCTGCACGACACTTGTATGACGATAACGACAGGAGGGGAATTTAAATAGTTAAATATGTTTTACGTATTTTCGACCGTACGTCTGAAAATACAAATTTTATAAAAATTTCGCACGAACGGGGGGGGGGGGGATTTGAACGTAACGGATAACGCGGATGAGATGAGTCGTATTGTTTGCACGCGTGAATTGCACGACTGGGACACGGTATTTATTTGTATAAAACGTACAATATTATTCCAGGTGTCGACGCCGAGACGGCGTACACGAGAAACGATTTCAAGTCGCTGAAAGGGGACGCGGGCCTCAGAAAACAAGTGAAGCTGACCAAGAACATGTTGGGATACTGTACGCCGATTGTGCTGGAGTCCAACGGTTCGTCAATTATACATCGTATTTTGTTTGAAATTTAAAAAAAAAATTTTTTTTCTTGTTATTCCCGCGGTCGTAGAGTACGCGGGAGTAAAACGGCCATTGGCCGTTATGTTTTGTCGTCGCCGTCTCACATCGCGTTACGCTCAAAACGCACAAACGAACGAACGGTTTTATTACACGCGCGTTACGCTCGGGTTATCGATAGTTTTTCGAATTTTTCACGAACGGAGCCGCGGCCGAGGGAGGCGAGTGGAGATTGGAGTTAAAACCATCCTCCCGTCGTCGTTTGGGTCGTAAAATTCGATTCAAAGACTAAACTGTTATGATAATCATGGCATGAGTTAAACGCAAGGCGTATAGAATAAATATTTAATGCGACGAGATTTAGAGGCCGATGCGTGAAATACGTGAAACGTTCTCGACAACGGGACGGCGGCATTTGCAATTTATTTGGCCCGGGGCGGCGAAACGACCGACTGGGTCGGTATATGACACACCACCACCCGCCCCGTTCATAAATCTCCGTCATTCGTCCGCGACCGGATTTCCAGTTGAAATTCTCGATTGCAATACGCGCGTGTGTTTCCACAGGCTCGTTGTTCACGTCGAAAAAAATGGACACGGACAATTTGAATTTGGTGAAGAAGTTTTTGCAAGTTTTCGCCAAAAGGATCGCCAAGACGGCGCCGGCACCGCAGTGCCAAACGTGCGAATGCAACTCGGACGACAACGGAATCAGCCACATGGACTGTTATCCTTGTTCGTATCCGACGATCGCCAACATCCAATACGTGAGTCGTCGAACGGTTTTTATTTTATAATTTGATTATTTCGTATTCGCCGCGTAGGAGCGCACGGTGGCCATGCCAACGGGCAAGTGGTATTATACAAACGCCTCTCCCTCTCTCCGCGATAGAGGTGCTTTTTTTCTATTCAAATACAAGTTTTTACCGAATTATTCTGTTTTTTTTTTTTTCTGAAATAAATATTGAATTTTTCGTCCGCGTGTTTAGAAACGTGTTTAACGGGGTGGTGAGTACCAACGAAATTGAAATAATCGCATTTCTGTGAAAAACCACGAAGTCAAAGGCAATTTTTTAGAATTCAATCCAACGGCGTTGGTTAAAAACTTCAAGAAATTGTATTCGTTAAGTGTTTGTCGATGGCCGCGAGCATTAGGAAAACCCGTAATAGTCTACAGGAACTGTTCAAGTTGTGTATACATTCTATTCGATTAATTTCAATACGATTATCAGGGAGCTATAATAATACTATTGCGCGTTTTCAAACGTTTTAAAATCGGTTAAACCAGATTTGAGAGTAAAATATTTTTATACGTATCGCGGACGGTAGGGAATTGTTATGAAACGGACGGAATTTAGCGCTTGGTGTTTAGCGAAGAAATCCGAAGCACGGACACTGTAGTCGCTGTTGTTTTGATTTTATATTTCTCGTATCGCGTAGAGCTAATGAATTAAATAATTTCAAATAAAAATGTCGAGAAATGCGAGACGAAAATACACGCGTTGACATAAGAAATTTTAATTGAAGAAAAAAAAGCTACCTACTTCTAACGAAGGCGAAAAATTCGTTCGATTGAAATAGTAAAAAATTCATTATTTTAATTGCACACCACACGCGTGCAAAAAGAAGTACCGGATAGGCTTAAGAAGGCGAAAGTAGATGTCTTGAACGTCAGGTGAACCGGACAAATGGAAAGCTATTCCTCCGGGTTATTATTATTATTATTATTTTATTTAAATTTAATAACGGCTCACCGCCTACACAACACACATACACATTTGACACATCGTATCACACACACACACACACACACTGTCTGTACGTGCTGCTGGTCGGTGTGGTATTATTGTTATTATTTCTACACAGCGGTATGAATCGTATAATATATCACATTTTTAATACTCTGTCATCTTGGTCATCTATACCTAACGTTATATTTACCGCGGTGATACGACGCGTGCGTGTATTTGAAATTGTACGGTGACGGTCCCCGAAGCTTCAACGAGATTTCTATTGATATAAACGGAAATTTAATAAATAGGCCATTGCGATTGCGATTTCTAAAGTCCGAATTGATTTCTACGAAAACAATTTATACGGGCTACGCGATGATTTTTCTATTTGAGCACGTAGTAGCATCGAGCGTCGTCGGCCTATTAGAGAGATTCCGTGGTCACGTTCCTCTTCGGACAGCCAACAAACAATAATGGTTTTATACACGGGCAGAGGTCCCGAACGATTTCAGTTCTCCAAACACACTTCGTGTCTTTAACGGTACGTGTCTAAAAATACGTGTACGTATAAGTAAACAACTGTTTTTCGAACGATCGGAGGACATTATTTCTCGAGCCTTCTTGTGTCAAGTGGCGGATTTCCTCTGCTTTGATCAACAACCGCGTTCGACGAAAAAAATTAATGTAAATACGAATCACTATTTTTCTTTTTCCTCGTCAACAATCTCTGTCTCGGCCGGTTTCGTTGAAGTTTTCGATTTTTTTATTTTTTTCGTTTCGTATTCGTAAAAAACAGACGTTGTCATTGAATTCATTAAATTACGTTTACGATGCACGATCACGGTTGTACGTACGGTACGTTATAGCGCGATCGAATGTCCGCAGCGTTTTTTTACATCGCTGTTTCGAATCCAAAACGGAGAAATCAGTCGAATACACCTACACGAAAACATAACCCATACACTTCGTTTCGAAGTAGTTTTCCGAAAGTTTTCGCTTTGAAAACTGTTCCCGTAAGAAATGATCGTAGAATTCAACTATCACGGGTACAATTCGACGTCATCACGCGCGGTGAAATCAAATCTTGTCGGAAAAAAAAATGTCGTTTTGATTGAAAAACCTCGCACACACACGAGCGCGACTTTTCCCGAGCGATCTACAGAGAAATACAAGCGGCCAAAAATGATTGACGGGTTCACAGACGACTTTTCGATTCGATTACGGCGGTGTTTGTCGGCCACCACTTGGTTGTAACGTTGATTTCCGATCTTTTATTTTTTTTTTTTTTACGAAATTAAAAGAAAAACGATATTAAATAAATAACTTTTAGAAAAAAAAATTCAAATTACGTTTCGTTTAAAATAAAATTTGATTTACGAATTTTTTTTGTTTTTCGAACACCGACCGGACAGACAACAATCATCAATGATAACACCGTTGTTGCCATCGTCGGTCTCTGAGCCGGCTGTATTATATAAGTAGTGTATGCGTAACGTGACTACGAGTATGTGGAGGAGTATAAATTAACAGTAGGAAGTGGCGTCGGAGACGAATACGTTCGCGATCCATTCAAGGCAAAATAATAGAAATTTCCTGGTACAGTCGTTCGCGAAGCAAACGTACACACACTCGAAACGATCCATTGCATAACGGTTTACCATACTACAATGCTGTAATATTTATTTTATAAAATATATAATGAATTATACTAACGTGTGTGTGTGCGTGAAAATCATCACATAATAATACGCGAATACTGTCCACGTCGGCGTCTCGATTTATATAATTGAAATTATATAAATGTAGTTTGCGCGAACGTCGAGAAATCCTCTTGTTTTTATACAAGAGTATAATAGACGTAGTAATTATTCGTGACATTAGAGACAATCTATAAACTTTAAACTGATAATATGAAAACATTAACTATGAATTTCATTGTTGTTATGAGGTTGAACAAAAAACGGACTCAAGCGGATCTATCCGCACGATTCACCCACCACTGTTAACAACAGAAAATTTCATAAATTTTCTTATTTTATTTCATCATTGTCTGTTATACATTTTATGTTAAAACGATTTAAACGAGCTTTTGAAATAGAATTAAGAAAAAAATATATATATCCAGATTCAAAATTTTCTGAAACACGTTTTAGAAAATAATAATACTATTACTTTTATCACAGATAATGATATAGAAATTTTAAAAATACAACATAATATTTATATAAATTCAGTTTCGAAACATTTACACAAACACATACGTTTTATAATATTTTTCCATGTATTATGTTTAATTTATATATATATATATAAACACTTATAAATATTTAAAATCGATTTCAAAAATAATATTTAAATATATACGGTTTAATAATATTTATGACATGACGTGACCTAGATTCTGCTTGCGAAGATTTTTCGATTCATTTACAAATATTATTATAATTGTTAATTGAAGGTAAAATATGAAATATACATTTTTCATTTCTTTTTGCGTATTTTAAACCGATAACTTATCGATGAATGTTCCTTTTTGATTTAAAATTGTTCACTCTCCAGTCTGGGATCGAGAACGACTACGGTAAAATAACAATTAGAAGATAGTGCAAAATATACCGTGACAGAGATAGTGATAATATAGTTATAGACTCAACCACAATCACAATGGCAGTACTGTTCGCGTGATAGTGTTTTGATTTCTATGCAAATCGATATATATCGAAAAAAAAGCTGATAAATTCAAAACACTTAAACCAATACAGAGATGATTATCGTTATAAATGTATACGATGTAAAGTTGGACACGTAAAAGCTCTGGGCCTGCAACCGTATGGTTATGAAATTCAACGTTATTTCTAATAATTACAATATAAAAATAATAATATAATATTTTATATAATTTTATAACACGAAATGTAACTTTATTGGCTTTTTTTTTTTGTTTTGTTTGGCATAATTTTTTCCTCTTGTTTCCATCGTGATTGATCCATCTGTTTATCGTATAACTGTGCTCTAACTGTCTGTGCGAAAATTATGCTACACACCGAATCGATAACCGCATCAAGCAATATACAATAATAATAGGTAAACGTTGACCAGTAACCTAACCGCATAGGTAATAAAAAAAATCAAAGAATTACCGCTATATATATATATATAATCAGTAAATTATAATTTATCAATAGTTTTATGGTGTAAAAAAAAATATGAATTATACGATGAGACAATGAGCATTCACGTCCTTTACAAATCGGTCGTACAATTTTTTTTTAAACACTAAATTTTTTTTGTAAATGTCTATCAATACAAATTGATCATTCACCGACATTAATTTATTGTTCTAATCATAAATTTTACACGTTATGTCGCATCAAATCATACGCGATATAACATTATTATTACGCGGATACGGTTAACTTACTTTCGTTGGCTGAAAAAATGTACGGAAGATTTTTCTTTTCCATCATTTCACTAATAATTACGATGAATGTGAATGCGCGTACGTTCTCCAAATCGATTGTTATGTACACTGTGTTTGATACAAAAAAAAAAAAAAAACAAAAGAGAATTCTAATCAACGAAATATTATGACAGACGCGGTTTGTTTTTAATGTGCGTATACATATTATTTCGTACACGCATTTTATGTAGGGAAATTGCGAAAAAAAGAAATCGATTTCTTTGTAACAGTTAATCAATAGATCATTGACGCCGATATACTCAAAAGTATAAAAAAAAAAATGCCATAAAATAATTTAAGCGATCATTTTAAATTGATCGAGACGCGTATAATTCAAAAAAGCCGTACACTGTTCCAAGACGTTTTCCGCGAACATTTTATACAACGTTGTGCGGCGCATTGCGATGAACGATCAATTTGGCGTTTTATAAATCAACAGATTTTGAATATACATATATCGCTTTAGATTCGCCGGGACACTTGGATAATAATATTTTACGTTCATACGTCCAGAACGGTATTATGGATTTTTACACGTCCGTTCATTAAAAAATTACTTTCGCCTTTAAAAATAAAAATATTATTATATTTTTTTTTCAACACCGGTTTATTGGCTCTTCCAATTCATTTGTATTCAAACAAATTTTAACTAGTTTCTTTTTTTTTTTTTTTTGTCCGCCGCGTATTTTTATCGTTGCGCAAGTGAATTGTCGATAAAAAAAAAAACCAGTTTCGTTCGCTCTATTATAATTCAACGGAAAAATATTCCTATAAATACTTAAAATTATCGCCGGACATTCCACGAGGCTTAGATATGAGATTTTTTATTTTTTTTTTTTTTTAATGTCGACTATTTTTACAACAGTGGCTGATTTTAAATTTAAACTAAAACGTAGTAATTCACCGATTTCGGTAAAAACTCGAAACTTGAACATTTGAATAATAATAATAATAATAATAATAGAAAAAAAATTGTGATAATTCATAAACTCCTTAGGCCAGAGGTCGGCGCAGGTCTTTTCCAGACGGAAGAGCCAAACGTTACAATCTACGAAATTTCACTAAAAATTTTCGTTTCGATATTATTATTCGTGTATTTATTTATATTTCATTATCGATTTGAGACAAACGACTTGGAATAATGATTGGATTGGAATTGAATGATTTTGTCCGCCAACTGCAGTGTGTCGTGCACAAGGGAACGAACACTTGCGTGTGAAATTCGTCTTTCAGTTATTTTTATTTTCTCCTAACGACCCGGCGACTCATCATCTTCTCTCCTGCGCACCTACCCTAAAATATTTAGTCTTTCGACAACGAAAAATTATTGATTTTCGCGTGTGGAACCAAAAAGAGCCGCGAAAAATCCACGTGCGACGGCGCTCGCTAGTTGCAAACTCTGTCATTCAAACATCATATGAATGTCTTGTATTCATTTTTCAGACCATCGATCATAAGATTTCAAATTTTTCCAACATAAGAAATGATAAATTGTAATTTAACCCGTAACTAATCATATTATATATATATATTTTTTTTTTACAAGTACAGGAGTATAAAAAACAGTTCATATTTTCCCATTCAATGACAATATTGGTAATATTTTTTTTGCAAATACCGTAAAACATATAAAAATCGTTTAATTTATTTTTGGCGCGTGTGTAATATTTTTCACTTCCCTAAAATCTTAATCCTGGGGAGCGGGGGGAGACTTGGCATATTATTTCAATTTTGACATTTTTCTCTGGCAATTTTTTCTGAAACAACATTTGACTAAACAATTTCATCGGGATTGAATAGGTTTTAAAAAAACGTAACAAAAAGTGTTAAATTTTGAAAAACTTGATTTCATTAATACAATATTATTACGCATTACATTATTATTATTGTTATTATTATTATTAATACAAATACGACATTATTATTTAATTAGGTACAATATTAAAATAATACGATAAAATATTTATCTGCTTAATCATTGGGATTATTGAAACTGAATTTCTGAGCACAGTTCGTTCAAATCAAAACGTTGACACATGTTTCTATGGACGTTTACGGGACCAAAATCGCGAACTAGCCAAAGTCTAATGAATTCTACTTGAATACGTTGCGACCGCTCTTAAACGCGTATCCGTCATGTGTGCTCCCGTCCACGATACGTGTCCTGTATCGACGAATGTCACAGCTATTGCGACATAAAATCGCCATAGCCTAAATGAAATAACGTATTAAACGTTATTTCAGAAAATTATTAAAATTTTTTTAACGTTATTTACAGGGTTACAACGAAGATTTCGCCACTCCGGCCGTTCTTGCGTACGACTCCAACAACGCGTTCTACGACGACTAACGCAGCTGATGACGATCAATCACGCGCACAGTAGTTAGCAGTAGATAATATGTGAAATAATCGCTGTCGATAATAACATTATTATTCATCGATTTTATTTTCACGTCGTATTTTATAAGAAATATTTTTTCGTTTCTTGTATTGTTCGACCGTTAGTAAATCGTTGAGATCGCATAATTGTTGTGTATTTTTCCTTTCGTCAATAATAATAATATTATTATTAAAAAAAAAAAACATTATTTATAATAATTATATTTTCAACACAGAATATACATACGGTTATTTGATAACATGAATGTTGGTTATTCCTCTATTATCCTTTAACACGATTACTTAAAAAGACATTATTGATTTTTGGGGCTGAATGATGGAAATTTTATATCGGGTCAGGTTACAATTTGATTCGATGGAAATGTTCCATTTCGTAATTGGACAAACGTACCCAGTACTTATTAAATGTTTTAATCAAAACGCACATACCATCATTTTATAAATTATTATAACAATGATAAATCTGAAATTTATAAAAATATTTTTATTTTTTTTTTTTTTTACGTACTATGGAGGCTCAAGCCTCCGTGTGGCTTGTTATTACCTAATCGTCACGAATATTATTATAACGATATGGAAACCGTTCGCGTTATAGGTTTTCGAAATTTTTGTAAATATTTTGTGTGCAGGATGACCAGAAACGGGTAAATGATAGAACAGGACTAAATAAACGGGAAATTCGAATGTTTATTTTTTATACGCATTGAAATTACGACGCGTATTTAATGTTAGAGTGAGCTGTTTTTATTCGGGGGGGAGGGGGTTTAAAGTATTCGTTTATTATAATAATACTTATTTAGAACTACTTTAATTTTATAAATTATAGAATTATAGCCGTCGTCGGTAGATGATCCGGCGGATATAATTACATTTAAAACGCGTGGAATACGTTCTATTATTTTATGATATTATTATTAATGCGATTCTCAAATAACTTCACCTGCGGTCAATTTAAAGTCATTCGACGGGCGACGCGCGTCGACATGAAAGCAGAATGGACGTTTTTGTCGAAACGACATCGTTTTTCCGCTTGTCAAAATGTGTTTCGGAAATCATATCGAAACGTATTTGGGACATAATATCGTCTCGCGCGGTAACAAAAACGTCACTATTCCGTTTATCGCATAAATTTAAATACAAAATGTTATTAATTCCGGTCGTGACGAAATTTCGAAAGAGGACAACATTTATGCTCTATTCGAGTTTGTTTTGTTTAAAACGGTAGGTTCGTATTCCGCGCTAACTCGAAATATCAATTCGTTGACCCGACAGCAGTGCACATAAAACGTTTCGGTTTTCCACGAGTATCCATTGAATTCCTGACATCGTTTATATTCCAGTGTGCTCAGCACCGACTATTCTTTTTTTGGAAACGGAGACAATTCATTGAAAACCTCAATGCGGAAATAAAAATACGTTTACAAATATATAAAAAAAAATTTCACGAAACGCAAAAGACATTTTTTTTTTTTTTTTGTTCTTAAAATGTTAAAGTATTATTTTATTCGTTGTACGGGGGCGATAAATCCGAAAAACCTCGCGGCATATCGTTTTCCGGGAATAAACTATTAGCGCAGACGTTTATCCGTTAACTCTCGGCGTTGTTTGTCCGAGTTGTTCGGGAATTCTGTGTTTTTCAGTATTTAAACAACAGCGTTTCTGCTGGAGTCATCACCCTTTCCCGATCCGTTATAAGTTTTTTTCACGTGTGGTGCATGCGAATCTCTCAGTGTTAAAACTTAAGACAACCTAACGTGTGGTGTACCGTTCAGAAGCTCATTTGAATGAACAAGTCTCAATGAAATCCGCCCGAGTGTTAGCCCGTGAATTGGATAACAGTCGACGCCTGGAGACACACTTTCACAAAATTCGAACATTTTTAAAATTTTTAAATTCAGGCGAACCGAACGGCATCTGGAAAGTTTTTCGCGGGACCCGATAGGATGTGTTTTCCAATCGAAAATTTAACGTAAATTTCGAAAATCATCTTGGATTCGTCGTTGTTGCGACAACGGTTTTCGTGTTGTAGTAGATTTTTTTTCCTTTGTTGAAGTCCGATAACGTCAAGGAAAAAAGCGCAAAATGTCAAATTGCTCGGAAATGGTCGAGAACACGAGTTTGTAGGAACTTTTTTTTTTTTTGTCTCTTTAGTTCGCCAATCACTCTGTGTGTACTAATTTAGAAACTCTTAATAATTACGAATAACGCCAATTGAATCGTTCGTCATTTGTACTGGGTGCAATATCTGGTTATTGCACCGAATACGTTGTAATAAATCAACAATTTCGCGTATTAATTAATATAGTTTAAATTGATTTTATTATATTATATAAAGCGTGAATCGATTACGAATGATCAGACGTTTCGATATTTAATTCTGTAAAATACGCTCATCGAATCACGTGTCTGGTTTTCGGTTGCCGGGGAACGATGTACCATTGTAGCGCACGTATTTGATTGTCGCACTAACTGACAAGAGTATTTTATTTTTCCTCGTCAATTAACCGTAAGCGAAAATGATTTCTGAAACGTTTGCACGTATCTGCCAGGTGGCAATCGCGCCGTTACGTTTCGTTTTTGGCGGCCGTTTGATCATCGAGTTTCCCGCGCGATATTAAACCGAATACACACATTTGGTGAAACGTTAAAATTTTACACGAAACACGCGAGACACGAAGAAAAAAAAAACGTCGTCTCGTAAATTAACCGCCCTTGAAGAGTTCGTAATCGACGTGGAAACTCAGAAAACCGGCAGACACGTATATGAATATTATCTGCGTGAAATTTGTATTGCGGTACGCGCTCATAAAAACGTCTCCGGGGATCGCGATACGCTCATCGCGGGCGGCCGTCCCCGCGCGTCTTAAGAGAAAACGATCTTCACCGAGGCCCTGACCCGATTTTCACATATTTAGAACGGTTTTTATTTACGGTTTGTTACACGAGAGAGAGAGAGAGAGAGAGAACAACAATGAACGCGAACGCGTATTTATAATATTAATAAACCCGATTGCGCTATATTCGAGACTGCGTCGCGTACAATGGACCAGTGAAGTACCGTATAACTATAATGCGGTATACAGGTTACCGGGGAGGTGATGACCGCGAGTTAGAGGCGCATTAAAATTAATCGACTCACAGAATAAATCACGTTTGATTCCGCAACGTTCGTAGGTAATTTTACACTTTATTAAAATGTCCTAATTGTACAACGGCGCCTTTTTTGTTTTCTTTTACTTTTACAACGTTCTCGCGAGTTAATTATCAATAATTCGTAATTTTTCACGCGATACGCGGAACAAATAATTTGTGTCTGGTGTGTTCGTCAACACAATTATTACACTTCAGTACAAATGAATAATAATAATAATAAAAAAAAAAATTCATTTTTTTTTTTTTGTCTCGGCCGGGCAATCGAATGAAACGCGTTTTGAAATTAAATATGTAAACGATACATTACAAGTACACTATATCGGAATTCTTTTTTCTTTTTTTTTCAAAACAATAACAATCACGGAGAGCGGAATTTTCTTTTCGCGTAATCTTTCACCGACAGTGTGCAGTTCTGTATTGGATACGATGAGCTTCGTAACGTAATCGTGGCGTTGTTTGTAGCTGTGTAAAATGTTTGAATTTCAACGTTTATTGCCGCGATTGAATAACGAGCGAAAACGTGTTTGACTCCGGAGCGAGCTGTTGTCCGATTGCGTTTTACGAAATCTCTCGTCTGAGGCACGTCAAACGGCCGACGATGACACACTCGCAGCCTGCGGGACATTTGTAGGAAAGTACTTACTCGTCGTGGTGCGTTTTTATACGATCCGAGACGTTTTGAAATATCTGAGCTCAGAGCTGTCCTGTCTGGCGCACACGTGTGACGAAATAACGAGCGCACCGAAACGGTATAGGACGCGCACGTATAATATCATATAGTTATGTGTACACCACAACTGTATAAACCAGTTTATCGAGAAACTAATACAATACAGTTTGGTCTGGACGAGAGTATTTTATTATTATTTTTTGTTCCAACACACATAATCACAGACGTTTGACGAGAGAGAGAGAGAGAGAATACCGTTTCACGCGAACACACGCACACAATCGTAAGACCCGCGCCGTTGCGCCGTTCGCGAACGGACGACGAATGTACGCACCAGCCAAGCTCGTTCGGCCGAACACCAATCAATCGATGATAATCGTACCGCGTAGACAGTGCCGCAATTCGAGTTTTCCGTGCCTAAGAAGACAGAACGAAATCAATCCTTAAATTTTAAATTACTTTTCAATACGTTATGAGTAATTTATTTGCAACGCGAGAGTAAAAGACAAAAAAAAAAAAAAAAAAAAAAGAAATAATGTCAGATTAACAAAATATTTTTATAATTTTCTTAATTTTTCTATAGGCATAACTATACAATACTTATGTCTTTTTGGTCTTTTTTTTTTTTTTTACAATGCATTCAGTGTCTTTAATTATACCGATCAAAGGTGTTTAACGATATTTTTTAAACGTTGTACGCAAAAACCGGCAGTGTATACCCGAGTCACGTATTTATAGTTACAGTGAGATAAAAAAACAAAAAAAATCTTAATTTTTGCCAAATACAATATACCGACAATGTTACCGAATTAACATCTTTGTAGTAAATTTGTGAAAATGAAACAATTTCCTGCTTCATTAATATTTATAATATGTAAAATCGACCATACTGATCCGTGTGGACTCCCCCGCAAAACGTAAAACGGACGTTAGTACAACGCAGAATTTATAAGCAGAGTTCTACAACAATTTGCATATAAGAGAACTGTATTTAAGTGCCTCCCAATGTTAATTCAATTATTCTTCCCTCGTCAAATTACTTGTCCGATCAGCAGTAATCATCGATAACAAATAATCCATTTTGTATTCTGTAGACACGTTCTCATTGAACACGCAGCATTAATATTACACATACTTACTCGATGAATCTGAATAGGCTTTAAATGACTTCGGCAAGCACTCCAAACTCGTTCTAGTCTACTGTTTTGACGATAGTTTTCGGTAAAGCAACTCTGCAGCCTGCGGGGTTAATGGAATAAGGCTATAAAAATAGGAGGGGACACATGATTCCGGGAGAATAACCGACGTAAAGTTATATGTGTGAACTAGGCGAAAAAAATGTATACGAATAACAATAATAATAATAATAATAATAATTAGTATAATAAATAAAGAGCAACCGCGGAACACGACGAGAAATATTTGGCGTTTAATATAAATATTTAAACATACATTCATTTTACCAATTGCAGGTACTGGAGACGTCTCATCAACAAGCGTAATATAAGGTCTATGGGGCAATACGATCGTGTTTTACCAAATACTTCAAAGTGGAAAAAGTATCTATTTAAAAATATATTCGGTTTTAAAAAGACGAAAGCATTTGAATACAGACACACACATATATTTATCGAAATGTTTTTACTCGAACGCGTATAATAATATTCTTACAGCGTTGAATATCTGAGACATCGGCTTAAAAGCACGTAAAATTATATTGTTATTTTGAAGTACGTTAGAGAATAAATTGCTTTGTAGGCTACGTCGTCGTGAATGTTATACTCGTATATAAGTGCATTTTAAACGAGGGACGTTTAAACTTCTTTTTTTTTGTTTAATTCCAAAGTTTACATAAAACTTTATAGTTTATTTTTTCCCTCGTGACAATATCGTGTACAGTACACTATTATGAGGTAAACACCTATTACATGCGTACATACTAAGCGTCATAGCGGTAAAATTTAAAAAAGGCTAAATTTTTTAAAAGCCAATAAATTTGATCGTACTCGGAACAAAAAAAAAACCGGGTTTCTTAAATTAAGTTTTAATCTTTCGACATTCCACATTTCCACCGAAAAGTAGAAATTAATTTATACTCTTCTGGTAGCGTGACTTAATATAGTTATTGAAATTAATGGATTTTTAAGAATTTCGAAATCTTTACAGGAAAATATATCGTGTCATATGTTTAGTCCGAAATCGATAAAAAGTATAGGAAAAAAAACTTGTAATTTTACGTTAAATTTTCCTAAAATTTGAACGTGATTTTACAGTGAAAAAATTGACTTGGTAAAAATTGTTCGTTTTACAAAATAGAAAAGATTTTATTTCACACACAATATTCGACGGAGGAGATGTGTGAAGTCATTACGGTTCAAATATTATGATTATTAACTCACTAGTAAAATTATTACTGTGGGTTTTCATATTCTGTCCTCCTCTCCTAGAACAAAAAAAGAGAAATTTATTAATTTTAATATGTCCTATAACATATTATGCGGTTGTTTAGTAATATTTGCAATGTCGTTAGGGTCAATTTTCAATTGACACACTGTTGTGTGCGTTTAATTCACATAAATCGGCTCTAATAGTTAAATACGTCGTTTTTTCTTTTTAATTCTCGTCTCTATAATAAACACACACGCTAGTGCGTCAGTAATATTTCGTATTTTTTTAGATACAAACACAACACGGTCTCTATACAAATGCGAGTCCTGTATTTCCCCCAGTCTCATCAGTGGCGATTATTATTATTATTATTATTATATTTATTGTTTCGATTACAAACTCTATTAGAATATGAACGATAATAGAATTAAAAATTTGTTTTTACCATGTCGTTTTCACCAACAATGTCGTTAGATAAATACGTCCGCCAACGCATAACAATGGTATAATTTGCTACATTTATTCACGAGCATTGTAGGACCTCGTGCATTATGCGAAGCAATAACAGTTTCGTTTCACGTGATACACAACTGATGCTGACGGGAATAGAAAGAGCTTGATTTGTAGAAAGAATTGAAATCTACAATAGTTTTCAATCGTATTGAATGAACACTTGTCACTAACGATTCTACGGTTATCGGAGCAACAGTTTTTTTAGGCGCCGACGTCGCCTAAATCTCGGTGGACTTCCACTCATATCCAAAATAACGTTAAAAAAAAAAAAAATTAACGGAAAGATACAATTAAATGAGTTTAATAAATGCGTTACGAGTTGTGAGCATTGCGCGTTGTCGGGGTTTTCGACTTTATGGAATTATCCGTAGGTATGGCCGTGAGAGTAAACTGTCAGACGAAAAACACGGGTTTTCGTGTTAACGATAAATATTAGCCAGTTACAGGGGAGAGTAATGGTCGGTAAATGCTGTGGTAATCACTCTAAATTTGTGTTATCGTAGCACAAAGACCGTCGTATTATAAATCGTTGTGGCAATGAGTACGGGAAATAAAAATTGTGACAAATATAATCGTAAAATCGAAGAAAAATCGTTTTTTGTTTTTTTTTTTTAGATCGAAAATCGTTTCTTTTTCCTTTTCATTTTCGAATTTATACGCGTGAGGTTGTAAGACTAATGCGAATTGATGTTTTTTAGAGAAAAAAAAACAGTGCTGGCGGTGCGAAAACATATCTCGGGGGGGGGCCAAAATCCCTTCCTAGTTACGCCTATAAATTGTAACGCCATATAGTTTATTGTACGGAAACTAGAGTTAATTAATCGATTTCCATCATTTTACTGTGCGCGTTGTTTTCCGTTTTTTTTTTTTCGCGTTATTGATTAACGATATTAGTTACGGGGCTGGTCCCCCCGTCTGCGCGTGACTTTTTGTAAATATATTTAATTGCAAATCCATTATTGTCAATTGGTTATGACAATATTTCGCGGAATAACTGTGGAACACGACAAATTTCATTTCCACCTGTCACCGGCAAACCGCCTCCTAATAACTTTCTCAACCGTTTGAGTGCGGCCCAAACGAATCGTCGTGACTCCTCTCGAGCCAACGCGTTCGATCCGCGTACTTTCTGAATAATTTTGTTTTCCGTTCATTCTTTCTCTCGTGCGCGTCCAACGATAAATCGCTGTTGTCCCACAAACACGAGAACACTGGCCGAGTCCGTTCCGTGCCCACACAACGGAATTACACGTAAAATACGTTTTATTCGTACGTGGTTTTACACGCGCGCGCGCGTACCGTTGTGCACGACTCTGTTCCGTGTGGCGTGGGGTACGAAGTGTGTGGAGAAATTCGGAGTGGATTTCGGGATGGGAAATTGAACGCCGTTCAGAGCGAGCGCCGGCGCGTGATTTCGACGGTCGCATAATTAAACGTCGTTCGTTTCACGCGTACCACCGGCTGGGGCCAAATATTAAATCTGACCGCGGCGGCTGATGAAAACTTCCACGCGTGGCTGTGTACCGCGGACCCGTAACGCGCACTTATTTCGTACACTCGCACTGTTAAAACGATTAGCGTTTCACAGGGTTGCGCGTCGCGCGTAATTCAATAAGTAAAAATTGAATAAAAAAATATATATATAAAATAAATATATTTATTTTATATATCAAAATTTATACTCAAACATACAATAAAAGCCAAAGAGTATTAAATAAAATAAAATAAAAGAAGGAGGTGGTTGTATAAATTATTTTATTACTACCGGTTTCGACAAAAAGTCATCATCAGGTAATTTAAAAAAAAAAAATACATTTTGATATATATATATATATTTATTTATTTATTTTATATATATATTTTTATTTATTATCGCGAGTATTAACTTGTAATTGTTTATTTCTATCTTTTTAATTATTTATTTTTACATATCCTTTTGATTTTTGTTTTTATTTTCGATTTAAATTTCTTTTTGTTTTCACTACTTTGTTGAGTAAAAATCGTTTTTGCCGCGTTGAGGAGTCTCCTCCGCCGCCGTTCGCCGAAACGGAAAACTAACCGGCGTGCCGTCGGACGGACACAGACGTTTTTTGTACATAATTAAGTATTATTTTGCCGAGTGTATAAAACACGACGACAATTATATCGTTCAAACGTGTAAAAACATAACGCGAGAGGAAAAAGAAGGATTTCGTCGTTCGCGCGAAGTCGCGTGCGGGAAATATTGTCGGTCTCGCGTCCTTACGATTATTTTATTTTTTACCACGTTTCTGTGTTCATATCTGAAATTTCTATTTTAAAATTATCCCGGTTTTTTCTTTTTTTTTTTGTATTTACAACATTGTACAGTGTAAACCGTTTTAAATCCCCGGGGAGCCGACTTATTTAATTTAAAGGCCACTTGGGATCCGATTCCGAGCTACAGCGCGTTCAACAAAATCGATAGGCTAACACCACTGAGCCCCGGCTGCAGGTTTTAAAGATAAAAGCGCGCTGGCAAACGTACAATAACGATTTGAGTAATTATTTCAAGCATAACCAGTAATTAAGTATGCGACTAAACAATGCGTTCCTTAATGGCTGTAATGACAATGATAACAATTTAATCTCGTAACGGAAACTTTCGAAAAGTTTTTACAATACAAATGTATTCGAATAAATGGAGTTATTAACGACACGTATCGGATTCGAATGATTTTCAACGAATTCATTTGTGAAACGCAATCCAAAAATATACCGAACAAGCTAAAAGTACAATCGAAATTATTACTTCACACCGACGAAATAATGGTGACGAAAAAAAAAATTGCGTATTATCGGTTTTGTTTTCTTTCTTTATTTCACATTCGATTTCGAATAACATTGGATAATAAATGATTGACATAAAAGAATATATGTGTGTATGAATGTTCGCTGTTAAATCAAAAAATTAGCCATTTATATAACGAGCAAATGCTATCGAACAAGAGTCTATCACGATATGCGTATAATTCTTAGTATAAGACGACAATCAGAATTTAATTCACATCAATAATTATAATCGGAAAAACGACTATATTTATTTCTTATTTTAAATCGAGAATATAAATGCGGGGAATAATATAAAAATCATTTAAAATACATAATAATATATATATATATATATATATATGATATTTGCTCGTATAGTTTACGATAAAAATAACAAAATAATTTTATACACACGCGTCAATAGTCGCAAAAACCGTTGACAAAATCATTTCTCTTTGAGAATTAAACGCGAGTTATATAATTTTATAATCAATGGCAAATGGTTTTTATTATTATTATTATTATTCATAAGAGTCAGTAATTTACGGTGTTCTTCCCAAGAACGTATTGTGTGAGTCCTATTTACACGTTTCACGGAATCGCCCGTCGTGCCATAATACGGTTTTAGATATATTTTAAATATGATATATAAAACAGAGAAATGGGTTTGATCTGCTGTATGACGATACTTAAGCCATTGCAATGTGTGTACGAATACGACAAAATACGACTAATCCGATCGGCATTGGATCGGTACAACAAAAGTGTACGTACAAATTTTTGGTAAATCGTGTTTATTATGTCGAGGAAAAAATCACTCTACCGATTGGTGTAACAATTAAATGCGTTCCAATGAATTTTTATTATATAATATGGAAGACAAGTTTTTTTTTTTTTTTTTATTAAATTTTCGTTCGATGCAATAAGCGCGGTACGTTGGGACATATTATTAATTCACATGTGTAAAGAATGATTTTTTTTTTCTTACCTCCGTTCAAAAACCAAATACGTCCGATCGTTTTTTAGTTTTCCATATGATAGTTACTTCTGATGTTTTTTTTTTCCGGCGAAATAATGGATTTTACAATATTATTACGACACTTTTTCAATTGTTTTACATTTTAATATTAAGTGAAATATAATAATTTATATTATATATGTCTCAAATTATATTATCGCATTAGTCGTGATAACGATGAATTTTTCTCATTAGAAAAACCTTATGTTTTAATTAACATATTATAATATTAAATTCGAATTTAGACTCCGTTAATTAATTGTTATATTATTATTATTATTATCAGTTGACATTATACACAATAAATACGATGTGTTATGTACTTTAATATTATGTTAATTAATTACAACATATTATTCGGTGTAATAATCAGAAGATACGTTTTGGTTGTATTTTCTGTTAATCGCACATCCAATGACTATGAATAATTACGGTATTATGGTAATTATTATGTTTATTGTAAGGAATAATTCGAGTGTTCTCAATTATTATACGTATATAATATCACATTCAATGAAATAATATCTCAATGTTTATACATAAATATTATATCCTCTACGGATTTTTGCTGATTATTATTGAATACAGATAACAATATTAGAGTAAGTCATAAATTCGTTTTGTGTGCAAAAAATTCCGAGTATAGAATTCTAAATTGCACGTTCTTGCATACACGTTCAGCGTTTTAAATGTTTAATAATATTTTCCCAGTTTTGACGCCTTTTTTTTTTTTTTTTTTTGTTAATACGCATTAAATTTAATTAAATTTTGTGTTTCTCATAACCTCATCATGATGGTATGCAAAATACTTTTCATAATCAATAAAAATTTTAAAAATTAAATTACCGCGTTGTCTGGGCGGTGTACGCCGAGGCCTTCATTAAAATTCGTATATAAAATAATTTCCTTTTTTTTTTGCTATTTTCACTGTTATTACGGTACGTTTTAAGATTCTCGCCGCCTCGCTCATTACATTATACATTATAGCGCATATTGTTTTAATACTTTTGTAACATATTTCGTATTCGATAATTTAAATGTACCTATATATATAATATATTTAGGCTGCGCCACACCATATTATAATATTCATTTGTCCCATAAACACGAAGACATTTGCCTGAACATAACACTATTATAATCGTGTATACGATTTATTCGCATAATAATATTACATATTATACTTACTTATTACGTATTATAAGACCATCGTCATCATATATCTTACGTTACGTTATATACTTATAACATACACACGCGAGTATAAAACGAATCCGAGTGTCAGTGCGATCGCATAATATTTGATTTTATAATGCATACAATTTTTATTCATATATATATATTTAACCAAATAAAACAGTTTTATGACACCAATTTGTTGTATACATAATATACGTTTGGAGAAACTTTTCTAATTTTCTTTTACTTATAATATACGTACAAAATGTATAAAATCTACATTATTGCGACGTTTTAAATTTTCAAATTTATTGGTAAAAAAAAACCAAGATAAATTTTTTATTTAAATATAATAAATTGATTTAAAAGAATATACTTCGATACGACTTTATCAAAACTTTTTATAAAATTTTCCCACGTGTTGAAACACATACTTTTTCATCTTAACTCCGTACTAAAAAAAGACAGAGCCTCTGGGCAACTGCCTAGAGTGGCGAAATTTGAACGTGATCGAATAACACAAAAATCTATTAAATTCGTTGAACTTTCGTATGGAAATACATAACTAATACAGTAAAAAAAAATGGCAATACAAAACTCGGAAATTTCTACAATATATAAGTAAATAATGATCGGAAATAGTCGGAGTTTTCAAATTATCGAAGCACAATAGTACGCCGTTATGGAAGTTCATTATAGTTCATTGTAAACAATGAACTGACGGCTTTACTCCAATCGTAGCAATAGCCTTGTGTACAACAATAAACGTATCAGTTGCATCTCTAGGGAAACGAACATTTCTAAGACAATAATAAATAATAATTGAAGGTCTACAATGAAAGAAGATAGATAGGCCAACAGATCTTGCAATATGATTTCAATGGAAAAAGACGTAAGTAATGAAAAATATTAAATTCAAGTATGTCGGTGATTCGTTCCAAGGAAGTCCACATAAAATTCTATCCAATTGAATGAGTTTTTTTTTTAATTTTCGTGTTAATAAAATTGAAGTCGTTAATTTTTTTAATTTTTTTTTATTATTATTAATTAATTATTGGTGGTAAATATAATTGACACGATTTTTTTTTTAATTTATTAGTAGCTAAATATCAATCGCTCAATCTAAGAGAGAAAAAATGTGTGTGACGTATTATATACGTATACATTTATACATTATTATTAATATAATACGTTGAAGTTCACGCGGAATGATTATTAAAAAAGTATTTTTATACCATAAAAATAAATTTTAAGTAAAATTATAGAAATTGACTCTACGTTTTAACATTTAACTTGTTAACGCTTTGCAACTTTACTTATCATTTCGTATTACGTTAACATAGTTTTGAATGAAACCAGCAGATAACCAAAAAAAAAAAAAAACGGAAGTTTTTAAGATGTACACGAACCTGTTAACGTGTATTTTTATCCGAACAATAATTCTATTTGAAAATTTATGAATAAGATGTCCATTTTTGGACAACGCTTTTATTTTTTGTATAGATTTAAATGGATTTTCCACACGATATAGTATTGTAATAAACATTTTTTTTTTTGTATTTTCTTCTACTTTCTGAGAAATTTTAACGCCATTCATCAATTCTCGTCTTAAACAGGTTTTCTTCTGGTATTCTCTTCTCTTTCACACCACACTTTTCAGATGTTTCTCCAATACATTGATCTTTGCCTCGATTTAAACCTTCATTCACACAATCGCACCGTCCGAACTCCGTTTGAATTCTATGTTCGTAGACGAAATTTGTCACCGTATATACAAACCATCAATCTCCTGCAGTTCACAGCAATAATAAGAATTCGCGTATTATATAACATGCGCGCACTATAAATTTATAACGTACTCCTACGGATTGTAACGCGTAAAAATTGTTTTCAATATGAGCTAAGCTAAATGAGATATTGTAGGTTTTTATATGAAAAACGTGACGATTTCAGACGTTTACAGAATCATACACATTTATGTACCTAGGAAGTACAGTTTATTTACAAGATAAATTTAATGAAATCTAGAATGAAATGACTTTATGATAACTGATCACCGTCACCAATGTCTCGAACATTGAATATCGATAAAAATATATCCGTGATTCCATACAAACGTACGATTCGTTTAAATTGATTGCGAACCGAACAGTCTTTATTTCAAAATAAAACACTTCTCGGTAAATATAACAGTACATGTTACTGAGTAACGATTAAACAATTGAATAAAACCTAATATCTCGTGAATGATTAATAATGATTATTTAGACTTTAGAGTGAACTAAAATAATAATAAAAAAATTAGATGTTATCAAAGTACCAGACATCGCAACATATAAAATGTATATTTATAAATAAATATAAGTTAAGTCAATAATATCTTATACTTTTCTTGTAAACGCGAAACGTTAAAAGTTACTTTATTTAGTTTTAAGTTCTAATCGTTTAATATTCGCTATTATTTAACTAAATTCAGATACTTCACAGCGATAACTGTGTGTAAAGTTAGCTTCTAAAGTCTCAAGAAAAAAATAATAATAATACCGCGTTTAAGTAATTGAATTAAAATTAATTCCACTTCTTAACTCGATTTTAACTGTTGACTATAATCGATATAACATAATAAATTTAAGCCTCTTAATAAAATAGTTTACTGTTTAAAGAAACGATCTACGCACTTGAAATGTTTGTATCGCACATAATTTAGGCTTAAGATTACGGCATATATTACGGTTCTCGTTATTGGCTAACGAACAAACAAACAGCTGTAGTTAGTATATTTTACGATTTTTGTATTTTTAAATTGTGTTTTAGATGTTTTATAAATTGAGTTCCAAAAACACTCTATTTATTATAAACGGACAAAAAAATAATGTTTTCATACATGCCTATCTCATTAATTAATACCGTGTAATTTAAATATATATATTCGCTCGAGGTTGGGTAAATTATTATCATAAACTCTAATACGTGAATTATTGTCGCATATTAACAAAAAACAAAATAAAATATTCCCTAAAAAACTATTTTCGCTCCCCGAATCAAAAACATACGTATATGTAATTTTGAGTTTAATCATATTCCGTATGACTCGTGGATTGAATTTTTAATGAACAAATACATCCAAAAATTACTTAAAGATATACGGTGTAATAAAATTTGATTTTAAAATAACACTTCACTTATACAATGGTATAAGATTGTTTTTATTGGTTATGGTTATTAATTATTATCTGCATCAGCGCATTATATTATTAAAAAATGATTGAGAATCAAACGGGGAATTACTAGTTTCTGGTGTATTAAACAATGCGCAACACCTGGGCTTGAATTTAACGAATTGTGTTTAAAGCTATACATCATTTTTTTATGTTTCGTGACGTAAAGCGTCTTTTAATTCTCACGTTCGACGTAAGTTGAATTTTTTTTTTTCTAATCCGAGTAACTAAACGAAACGTACGTATATTATTTGTAAAATATTAAATTATAATGCGTAAATCTTATATGAATATAAAATGTCAGGAGTAGAGATGCATTCAAATTTCAAACTACGTTTAACAATTTAAACTAACAGAGATATTTAAAACAAAACTTTCCAGTTTATACGTATATTGTACGAATATAATGAATAACAGAAAAATTAAATTTTGCGAATCGCATTACGTAACAAAACAAAAAATGTTTTATACATGCCTATTAATTAAAATCCAGCGTGCAAAACTGTGTATTTTGCATGTCGAGTTATTTTGACACACACATATATTATTCTCCGACTAGAAGAATAATCAACATTATGTCATTGTACAAAAAGTCAAAATGACGTGTTGTGTTTATATTATTGTGACGGTTATCACAATCACTAAAACGTACACGCCATTAAATTATTCATTGCGTAGGTTCGTACGCGTAAAGAGCTATAAAACCATTGGAATCGGAGATTGAATTACCGGTGGACATTTTCGATGAACAGCAAAAACAGTAAAATTCGTATAATTATCATCATCACGGCGTTTGACTAGGGGGAAAAAAAAGAAGATTTTTCAAAGAAAACAATCGTTTTTTGTTTTTTTTTTTTTAATATAGAGAATTCGAGAATAATAATATCGTGCCATATTCGCAATATCATTCTCAATTGACTTTTCGGTCCTTGGATGAAATAGGTCAAAATCCGATCTCCTCCTGACAGCAGTAGTAAATACGAGAAAATGTGCCAACAACTCATTGTAAAATATACAATGCGCCAGTAATATCGCGTTAAATTTAACCCAAAAAAAAAAAAAAAAATTACTGTACGATCCGTGGTATACACATTATTATTATTATTATTTCGCCTATAATAATAATAATAATAATAATAATAATAATAATAATAATAATAATAATAATAGTAATATCTATAAGGCGTACTGTTATGCGTTCGCAATTAATGTCAACGGTTGTGTAGCGCAGTAGCGTGTAATACATTTCTGGGTCAGATCTCATACGCACAGGATATTTATTTTTTATGTTTTTGTCCATTCGTTTCGTTTCGTTATCGCGTATGCTACGGTCGAAGACAGTGACTTTTCTCGTCTTGCCCGACCGAGCAAAAAATGTGCTGTTGTCAAACCTCGCGCACGCGAAACGTTATACGATAATTCATTCGTTTATTTCCCTTCGCTTTTGCGTATTAATTCAATCGCCGACGACGTTATTTTCTTATTCCGCTCGCCCCAAATTACGTTAAAATTTCTCAACGACACATCACCCCCCGGTCGTGCCGGTCTCCCGATCGTATTATATTAATACGTTACGAATATTATACGCGTGTTTTGCAACACGTCGATATTTTATTCACTTTTTTTTTGTTTTTACCACCGCGTATTATAAATGCATACGAGTGTAACAATCGTTCCACGAGAATCAGAAGAGATTTTTTTTTTTTTTTATTTAGTTCTTCGCTTTTTTTTTCCGCCGTGTCCGCGAGAAACGAAAAAAAACGAACTCTCTAAAAAGACAAAAAAAAAAACGTTCTACACGCGGTACTCACAAATCACGTTTCGTACACACTACGCGCGTATTACGCTTCACATATGAATTGTCGAATGTTCTTACAACCGTTGACCGTTTTAAATATTTTTAATAAACAATTTTACGAATAATTTATTAGTATTTTACAAAGTGCGGAAATTATTATTATTATTTTACAAAGTGCGGAAATTATTATTATTATTATTATGCGGCCTAAAGGAAATATATTTACTACTAATAAAAATACGATTTGTGCGCGTACGTTGAACGGTGAAAGTAAAACCGATTTTCGAACGCGTTATGATGACATTATAATTGAGACACGCGCGTATAATAATAATAATAATAATAGTACGTGCACGGTGTATTGTAACGTTACGTTTTTATTACGTTATGGTCAAATGCAGACGACGTAATATATTCGCCTGGATATATTCCACTAAAAAACAAAAAAAAAAAAACAAAACATATATAAAATAATTAAAAAAAAAAAATCACTAATTTACAATCGACTACTCGACTGAGCAGTGTTGTAGATGAATAGTAAATAGGACGTTATCAATTGACCGAAAACCCTTTCGTGATATTGTTTGTTCGTAATAATAACGACGATAAATGTTACTACTTCAGTCAACGATTTTGATGAAATGACTATATTCAACTAACAAACGATAATCACTGCGGCATTTATACTCTTCCGGGATCAAACCAATCGAAATCAATCGAATACACGTATACTAGTAAAACTGTCGTTGACGATTTTTCGAGCGATACGAAAATGATTCGCGGGTTCTTCTCAGACGTGTGGCACTACATTAAACGTCATCGCGAATATTATTAGGAAAATATTCAATAATGTTTCCAACGGTTGCACGTTCAACCGTTGTGAATTCGTATTAAACACGTCGTGCGTACAGTATTTCGTACGTCAAAACTATTATTATTTACATTCTTTACGGGTACCGTTCACACGTTTTGTAGATGTTTTGCGGCACAGTAAAATGTTATAAACACGGTTTATGTTTGAACCGCAATTAATAATGAAGGACGATGTTCGAGACGAGAAGTACGTAGAAACGCATTTCATTTACCTACGAATAATTCGTATTGGCGAGTGAAAAATTTACGATTTTATAAAATTTTAATGGCGATAATTGATTATTTATTGTTGATATAATTGACGCGGAATAGTCGACGGTGGACGCCTGTGCACGTGACTTCGGTTAGTTTAAATTCAGTCAATTGAAAAACAAAAAAAAAAAAAAGGGAAATTTACTTAGTCAAGCCAAATGTCACTTTACGCAGTGGAGAAAAACACAATTTTATATAAGTATTGAGTTAGAAAATTTAAAATCGGTTAAATTAATTATCGTTTCCCGTGAGCTGCTTATTGAGTTGTCGCCTGCCTGATATAATGATTTATAACGTGTTTATTTTTTTTATTTATTTATTTTTTTTTTTTGAACGATAATTGAACGACGAGGAAAAAAAAGAAATGTTCGAAAAACGCGTTTGTGTATCATAAATTTAGCGATATTTTAGTTTTCTATACGTGACTCCGCCGCAATTATCAATAATACAACTCGTTAAATGAATTAGTTTTTGTGAAAAATAGAAATTCGTTAAAAGTTATATAGTATATATATAAAAAAAAATAAATAATTTCATTGGACTTTTAAAACTCGTTAATACCCAGCCCCAGTCGTTTTGTTTTCGTACGAAACGGGCATCTGCGAAATGCCGTAGGAGAAAAAAAACTGAATTCACCAATAATAAGTCTCGATGAATATACATCGCGAGATATATTTCGGTAAATCTTGTTCTATGTCAATTATCATTGTGTTTATCACAACGGGCGGCCTCAAAATTATTGGACACGTGCTGTAAAAAAGTTGTTATTCTTATTATTATTATTTTTGTGCGCCTTAATAAAATACGCGTAGTAAACCGCTCGAACACGGTTAAATAAAACGTGCGATCTAAACTGTAAAATAAACTGCGGAAATAACGAATTAATAATAATAATAATAATCGAATAATATTGTGTTAAATAGAAAAAAAATCCATTTTTAATTGTACCGCGCGACGACGACTGGAGAAAATTCTCGAATACGCGGGGCGGATTCTCGATGAAAATTACACGTGAAAAACGTGGAAACATAATATTGTATACGATTTTTTATGAAATTTCGTATCGTTGCGAGTTTTTCAATATTTTAAACGTCGATTGTCGTCGGCACAAGATCGTTTTTTTACCAAAACCCGGCTTTGTGTGTTTCAGAAACGACGGGGCGTTACGACGATCGAAATGTGTGTCCGTGCGCGCTATTTCCTCGTGGTACGATACAATTGTTTCGCATAAAACACGGTTAGAACGGGAAATTCGTTACGCGCGAATTTCACAAATCGGCCGCGGAAATGAGAAAAAAATAAATACGAGTTACGGGTTACAGATTGGTTTTTATTATGCAACCTGACCGCGTGATACGGTGATACGTGATCGTAACCGGTGTAATGTTTTACTGACCCGTAGAGACGTACTACTCCAGGGCCGTCTCTACGGAGTGGGATTTCTTAAAATAATAAGAAAACAAAAAAAAAACTCTTTTTCGTTTGATATCGAGCGAAAACAATTCTTCGACGGACGAATATTAATATAATTATTTATATAACGTAGATTTTTGTTTTTCTTCCGTAAACGTCGTCGTCGAATAATTTATTATTATGGTAATCGAATAGAGAAAAAACCAACCACCAAGCCGGTTGAAGACCAAAGACGGTACCGTAAGGTCCGGGGGCGTATTTACTTCATCCCTTAGTGGAGGGGGGGGGGGGTAAGGAGGGCGAATAGAAAAACAGCCCGTCCAATCCGTTGCCAATTTAGAATTATCGAAAAATTATACGAAAATAATAAGGGGAAATAATAATAATAATAATACAATCGTTACAACAGCCGAACGACGTCACACCGGGATTCGAATGGACCGAAACAATCGCGAGAACGTCGAAAATCGGACGGTGAAAAAATGTGTTGGAAAATTATACGGATTTCGTGAAACCGCGGCATAGAATTTCCAAACAGAATAATCGAAACGCATTTGGACTGTACGCCTGCAGTGTAAACGCGTGACATCGAAATTCCCGTACGTTCTTCGATTATATTCACCGACTTCGCCGAATATACACGACGTAATATTATAATGTCGTATATTGTTATTATTATTATTATTATTTTAATGAACTCTCTCCGCGAATCCGTTGACGACCGACGGCACGTATTCCGGACGCCGGGGCGGTTTAAAATCGCGAGCATATAATATTTTGTGTACGAGTCGCGTGGGAGATCTAATCGTTAGACGAATCGCATCAGTTCGATACGTACCTCTATATACGATACAAGTGTATTCGGAATTAACGGTTTTGCAACAGCAGCAGCAGCAGAAGCTCATAAGTTATTCAGACGGCGTCGTACTACTCTGTGGTGTATACGGCGAAGTAATAGCGTTAGACTGGATTCCTATTATTGAGCACAATGTTCGTCGAGGTGGATGAGGGATGACATTGGAAGTATGTTTACCGTACCACGAGAATTCGCTTCGTTAACATACTATGTATATATAGTTTTCATCTTTCATTTTAAATTATTCGTCCTTTTTGGATTTCCATTTTTCACATGATTTGTAGTGGTCCATTGTAGCCTGATCGCTCATTTTTCTTTTTCCATCTACATGAACGAACCACGCGCGACAACGTTTTTCTTTTTTTATTCGTACGCACACGGTGTTTCGCGGAACACGTGTGTGATTTAATAGCAAAAACAACAAATACCGAACGTTGTGACGAAACGAATAAAAATTAGTGTTTATTATTTTTCGTCTACAGTTTCATGATCACGCAATGAAAATTACGTTTTTCTTTTTTTTTTTTTTAATTTCTTAAAAAAATTCGGTATAATTTCTTTTCTCCCCACAAAAGAATTTTTCTGAAAATTTCCGCGGTCGAAATATCAAATAATAACGTAACGCGTTTGTTTTTTTGCTTTTCGTTTTATCGAAATCGCATTATGCATAATTCGTATTTAAGAGGAAGTCGCCCAATGTAGTAAGTATCGCAAAATTACTCTACAGAGTGTCGCGGAATGAATTTTACAGTAATGGAGTTTTTCATATCTCCGTAATGGAGTTTTTTTTTTCGTCCGACGAAAATACAAAAGAATTCAAATTATTTCGCGCTGATTTCCCCCCCCCCCTCTTTTAGTTTCAGTTTTTCATTTATTTATTATTAAACATTATATGGAGCATATCGAAAAAAATAAAAACCAGGATT
This sequence comes from Chaetogeoica ovagalla, assembly GCA_032441825.1. Taxonomy (NCBI): domain Eukaryota; kingdom Metazoa; phylum Arthropoda; class Insecta; order Hemiptera; family Aphididae; genus Chaetogeoica; species Chaetogeoica ovagalla. The sequence goes on along the minus strand of CM063746.1, from coordinate 1,337,159 downwards.
CGAGACACACAAAAAACACGATATAATAAGCACTAAAAAAAAAAAAAAAAAAATAAACGAAAAATATACTTTTAAAATAATTTTTTCCTTCAATTATTTATGTTGTATAAAAAAAAAAAAACATAACAATTTAAAACAAAAGTGTTACTTTAAATTTAGAATAATTCTGTATTATTTATTGATTCAAAACTTTTTTTCTTTCGAAATTCGTTTTTATTTCACAAAACTCTTCTATCCGTAGACAACGTATTTCGGAACAAAATTTGGACACAGTTTTTTTTTTTGTTTAACGCGCACGTCTACCACACCATTCTCTTCCCATCTTCATTATATTATTTATATACCAGTAATAACCGTAGGAAAAAAAATGTTACATATACACTGGGTCACGCACGCAAACACACGAATCACGGATCATAAGCGAATAAATAAGTTTTACGACTATTATTATCAGCCGTCGTCCGTCCACACTACGTTTGTAACGGGAATACGGTTTCAAATAGACATTTGGAATTTTTTATAAACACGTGTTAATAATAAACGTCAACGTTTAGATTCACGCTGTTTGAATATCGGTATTTTCTAAAAACAAAGTCAGAACACCAAGAAAAAGTCGTAGGTAACAAAAATACACGATTGAATATATACTATATATATATATATATATATTTTATTATTATTCGATTGCGCGCTTCGCTCGATTCCGTCGATCGGAAAACCTTTTTACGAAAAATTAAGCATTTCGCTGAAAAACCTATAAAATATGCATTTGACATCGCGGCGTGGAGAAATGAATTCAAATGCGCGTAATGTGTAAGTACGGCTGTACGTAATCGTTGCGATCATACGCGGATACGAGGCTGTCAAATGCCGTTTTGTACCAAAGCATTTGCGAAAAATCGATTACGGTGCGGCGGATTTCGATGAAACGGACAGTATTCAGACACGAGGACTATATTGCGGCGGAGATTTGCTCGGCCCTCAAGGACGACGACGACGACGACTACCGGCGTAAACATGGAAAACGAAAACGTCTTTGCACACCGTTACACGCGTATTTAGAGTATATTTATCCATACATATATATAAAAAAAATAATAATATAAAAACTGCGTTCAAGGACTACGGTTTCGATGCGGTTTTCCGTTTTTTCTACGCCTCGGCTGCCCCACCGAATTCGTTTAAATTCTAAATTTATTACATCATTATTATTATTATATGGGTATATGATATTATATAAAAAAAAATTACTACTGGTTAGACTACTGCGTATCTGCGACGGTCTTTTGTCACAGGCCTGTGCGCGCAGCTATTATACGAATACGCCATCCCGAGGCGTATTTGATTTTAAAATTTTTTTTTTTAAATCCGTTCGTCTTTTAACACTTTATTTTTTATTTTTATTATTATTATCGTTCCGTTGATCACAAAGAAATCGAAAAGAAAAAACGCGTGTCGACGTCGACCTTGCTTCGAAGACGACGTCCATTATTCGACACATCGTACAGTTTATTTATCCGTATACGAGTGTTTGACCGAGTGCTGGCTGCAGTACGACGTAGAACGTAGAACGACTACGAAGCGCAAACTCTTTCGTCAACGATACGCGAGAATAGAGAAACATGAGTAAAAAAATGACAACCCCGCCTGTCGTCTTACAAAGTATATTTTACTTCTCAGATCCGTCCGATCATATGAATCCGTTTGTCCACGGCGTGTCATTATTTTTGTTTGTCTTTCCTCGAAATAGTTTTGAATCTCGATTTTACGGTTCACACGACATGTACGACGATATACTGCTTAAGATATTATATTCACTTCCATTTGTTTTATACGGTATAAATTACAGGTTTTTCGGTACGAGATTGCGATTCGCAAGTGCGTTCGGTTTTTTTTTTTTTTTTCTATGATTTTTATCGACAGAATATACAAAAACTAAAAATAGTCAACAATTATTTTATGTGAACGCGTTTCTATAGAAATCGTATACAAATAAAATTGCGCACGTATATTTGTACGTATTGTAGTTAATTAACGAAAGAAAAAAGCGGTTTACATTCAGTAAATATAAAATAATTTGAATAATAATAATAATAATAAGTGTAGCGAATGGCGAGATGAAGGCGGTGAAATAAAAATAACTTTACGTTTATGTAAAAAAAAAAATTCTTTTATTTCTTTTAAAATCTGAATATTGAATGCTTAAAGAATATTATGAATGATTTAAAAATAATTTGAATGTTATTTGTATATACCGGCTGCTTGCACTCGTTCTGGTATACACTTGTGTTTCGCAGCTGTGGATAATCCGACTTTAGTCCGTTTAAAATCTATAGAATTTGTATCTCTTCCGAAGAATGATGATGGTGGTTTTTTTATTTTTATTAAAAAAAAATTTCTGAAATCAATAAATCTACTAGTCTAAAATATTTTTATTTCAAACATTTCTTCTGTAAACGCCTCGTCAATGGTACGTGTGATATAAATATTAACACTATATCCAATATTTTATTATTTCAATATAATAAAACACTTATTAAAAAGGAAAACGAAATTAATAAGGCACCTATTCAGACATAACACATTTATGAGAAATATCTTCGAAGGAAAGATCTTGGGGAAAAGGTCTAGAGGACGGCCAAGAACATCATATTTCCAAGTCACAACCTATTCAAACATGACAAATGACAGAGACTTATGGCTGTCGCGACAAGGCAAGGCCTTTGGATGATGATGATGATGATGATCCAATACCCCTTTGACCTCATAATTCCAGCGTTCTACGTGATAATCAAAGAGGAGGACGAAAACGGAGCATAACCATAACGTAACCGGACCGACGTACAAGTCCGGTGCTGTCGGATCAGAAATGTACTAAATTTAAAAATATCAAATCACACGGAGGGAAGGGAGCGATCCACTTATGGCCTCCCCTCCCGTTACAACCACTACTTATAAATAAATATATATATATATAATTAATATAATATTAAAACGGAGTTTGCAAAAATAGTTTCGACAGGGGTACGCTTTCGCAACAACTCGATAGTTAGGTTTTCAAAAAAAAAAAAATTAAATAAAACTACGGTTAAGTCATTGATAAAACGATATTTAAACGGTATCGCGTACGATAATAATTCACAGTGTTTTTTTATGTTTTCACAACACCAGTAATTATAAATACTGTACAATCGATGCGCGTATCAAATGACAAAAAAACGAGTGAGTGTGGATATAAAACACGATTTTATTCGTCGCGCGCGTCCATTATTACCCATAGAGCATATTGGCGTATTATTCCGTTGAACATACAGAATAATAATATTTATCAGACGTTTTGTGTATATATATATATTTAAATAATAAATAATTCGATGAGTTATTGTTTACGTTAAGTTCGATTCAATTAAAATTGTACTGCGTCACCGTGTTTTCGACTTTTTCGTTTTCTCTTGAAAATCTTTTGAAGAGCTCTTCTCATGCGCTCTCACGCATCGAATTACGCGTTCGTTTCCTCCCGTCTTTTCATCTCCTTTTTCAATCCACAGGACGCTACGAGTGGAGGAGAAGGAGGAGGAGGAGGAGCAGGTGTAGTAATGGTAGCGGTTAGGTGATGCGGTGACAGACTTCATAAATGTAATGACTACGTATACGTATTGTACACACTTGCGGTTATCATCATCGTACATTGTCGCGTGCTCGTCACACAACGCGACGTATACGTGTTTAAATACGATATATAAATAATTATTATCGTCGTAAATGACGTGTCGACAGGTTGTGTGTGCGCGCGCGCGACCGAATCGGAATCGTTGAAATTAATTTATAAAAATATATTATTGAAATAATGAGGGAGGTGTAGGGAAGAGTTTTTGATTTAAGTTCCTACAACGTTTTTTTTTAAAAAATCGTACACGTAGAATTTTAAAAATATCGCCGTTCGAAACTATTTCTCGTGTCCCTTTTTTTCACCGTTCCCGAATTATAAAATCCCGTCGTAATCTTCTTGACACGGTTCTGTGTCGTCGTTGCCGCGCCGTGTGGTTTATTTTTACGGAGTGTTGCGAATAGTTAAAAAGTTTTCTTCTTTTTTTCAATACGATTTACACTACGGTTTCGTTCCGGACACTGATCCCTGCAGTCCGTTTATCACACGATATTTGACAATTAGTTCAAAACGTATTAGGTTAAATCCAAGGCAAACAGCAATTCATCGTAATAATAATTTTAACAGTTGACAACACGTGTACTACACGATCTATATTTTGTTGCGCGCAAATACCTAACCGATGATTACTAGGATGATGAATAAATAAGACGCAACAGACTTGACAATTCTGTTCTATTGGCACCAACAACCATCCACAATGCGTTGAATTGAAATTCAATCATTGAAAATGGATTCTTTTTTTTTTGTCCGAAACAAAAGACCCGTCCGTATTACTACCGCCTTCTCTCGGCGGTATGACAATTCCTTCCCGAAGGACGGGAAGGATATTTTAACGAAAAAAAAAGAAAAAAAAAGAGTTCCGGATTTTTGTAAATTCAATCTGGCAATCCTACGGTTTATGTGTACGTATTATTAAAGTACAACGATACGTGGTGCACACACGCTCAATTATTGCGATACGCTGCGCGACGTTACCGAATAAAACAACAATTCATTAATATTCATCGTACGGCGCAAAACCGTTGATTTCGTCGTCCGCCATATTATGTACAACAGTGCCGAGCACGCTGATATGAATACGTTAATATTGTTGTTTATACGCCGGTTGTTTGAGGGCAAATAATAATTTATTTCTGTGGGACATTTAGCAGGAAAAAAAAACAATTTATTTTAAAGCACAACGCCTATTGTGTGTGTGTTTTGTTTTTAATGCACTAACCGACTTGTAACGTCCGAAACACATCGTCGTATGACGGTGAACGTATTAGAGTAAGCGAAATATTTAAAAAATAATAATCAATGATTGTCAATTAAAAATACATAGAACGAGTGGGGAAAATATTTGAAAATTATATTCAAATACCCGTAATTATTTTATTAACATCGTGCAAAAATCAAAATTAAAAAAAATATATCGATTAGAAATTACATCGCTTCTCCGTACGAACACTTCGTATATACCTGTATAAAAATAAAAAAAAATCATTGATTTTCTCTATTGAGCTCTGCTAGCTCTTCCTCTTCCCGTATATACATATACATTCAAAAGTATTTTTAACAAAATAACGCGATTCGTATTTCATATACGAATGAGTGAACAAATAATATATGAAAAAATCAACACTTTTTGCTTCGTTACAATACACGATTTTCTGCATTGTGCGCATTACAGCGGCGACCATTATCGTCTATTAAAAATCAATGACGATTATTATTTTTCTTCCAAACGACAATTAAATAACGTCGACGAGTTCAACTGTATTATTATACAATAATAATAATAATAATAAAAACAGCAACAATACGTCACATGTCTTCAGCCCCCCCCCCCAATCTGTACACCGCGTGACACGTGCTCGAAATCCTCGTGGTTATTTTTACGCGTGAAAAAAGTAAATTTTTAACGAAATATTATCACGAAGAATTTCTGTGTTCAACATCGTGACAATAGACACGGGCCACTACTGTTCACCATTTTCAATATTTATACTTTTACGCGTAACGACGCACGGCGTGAAATTGTTCGACGGAAAACGACGGCGACGTTTTACGTGGCAGATAACGTCACCGGTGTCGTGTACTCTGTAAGTGCCACGAATATATTCTATAATAACAATAATAATAATAATAAATACGCGTGTAAATACCGTTTAGAAAACAAATATTATTTTCAATACGCCGTATCGTTCTGCGTTCGAACGTTGCGCGTTCATCGCGTGTTGTACAACAACAACGCAGAAAGAAGAGGATGAAATATGTTTTATCGAACGATACGCGACATTTGAACTGTGTCGGAAACAAGGAAATTGAATTCAGTGTATTCTAACGTCCATAATATTATGCGCGTTTACACCGATGATTCGTACGCGAATTCCGCCATTGTTCCGCGTACGAAAACGAAACAAAAATAAAACCTACTTATAACACGAGAATATTAAACGTTTAACCGACGATTTCTTTCCGTTCGAACGCGGACCGTGTTTACACGCCGTTTCGACGGGAAAAACTAAACAAATACGTTTTCGTTTTCGGTCCACACACCATTTCGGCCATCCGTAGTACAAAACGAAATGCGAGATGCCTCCTCGGATTCGCGTGGCAGGAAAATATGTTCGAGAAAAGAAAATCGGTTTTTTTTTCCATCGACTTTATCGACAATGCGCCCAACGTCACATCGGATTTCGTCTGCGATTGCGCAGTGTGTAAAATTGTCGAACAATTTTTTCCAAAGTTAACGAAAAACGTAAACGTACGTATAGTATTTACTGTTTAGTTAATTTGCGCTTTTGAAATTTGCAAACAATTGTACAACGACTCGAACGAAAAAAAAAAAAGGCCCGACTGCTTCAACGATTTCGACGGTGAAAAACAATTTAAACTAAATAATAATAATAATAAAAAAAATTTGAAAACCACTGCTTTCCAAATGCATAGAGGCATACGCTTATCGTCTCCCCGAATTTTTTTTAATACCGAAATTATTTTCGTTTTAAAAATCGCGCCCAAACAATCCGTAGTCATTTGTACTAAAAAAAAAAATAATAATAATAAATATATATTTAGAGTATTTTATTTATTTTTTTTTCAAAACGATATTCGTCGAAAACATACACAAAAAGTATACGTATAGAATAATATGATATATATGTATAACCAGTCCATAACATTATTATGAGGAGGTCTTTTTTTTTTTTTGACGTTTTCGCGTAGAAACACTAAAGCCAGCGGGCGTGTTGATTTCATCGCGATATTATCTATAAATATATATAATATATAATAATCATGCTGTTCCACGACGGTGCGGCGGACACGATGTTTATTTATTTATTCGATGAAATTTCACCGCGTTCCAGAGCTTCTGACAATTTTCCGAGTACCACAGATATCGTCGAAACGAACGATTTCCCATGGGGGACACGCGCCACGAAATTAACCGACAAGAAATATCGTCAGATTTCGACATATATACGTACACGTACGTACGAGTGTATTGTACATACGACGAGGAATGATTTTTCGACTCGGATTCATTTGCGCCGGCCACGAAATCGCTTTTTTTCCTCGATTAAATGCATATTAAATACGAATTTTGTCGCCGAGAAGTGCGTGTAGAAGAAGTTAGACGTTTCACGCCATATAAACGCGTAATATACGAACGTTAATCCACGTTCAGCGGGATTAAAAATTAGTCAATGGGGCGGGAAGAGAAAGTTATACGATATAATCGAGCTAAACCACCGGCGGCACAAACAGCGACGTGTGTGTTATTTTTTATACGGTGAAAATAAAAATTTAAAAAAAAATAATAATCAAAGACCAACGGATTTTTCTACACGCGCGCACAAAACAAAAAAAAAAAACGTTATCGTTGATGGCTGCAATAAATTCCAAGTGTTTATTTTAATTTGAAGTATTCTAGACATTATTAATTGCCGGTCCTGGCAATTAATAATGACGACTGGCGAGCGACCGCGAATAATTCACGATGAAATTAATCGTCGACAGTGCAAGTTGTACGAGACTAGACACGCTCGCCATAAATAATCTCACTCGTGTACTTCAAAGAGTCAGGAACTTGATTCGTGAACACTTGTGAACAGTGTGGGATCGACTGAGAACAAAAATCATTGTCTTTTGTCGGCCCGCTACGAGTGGTTATCTTAAGATTCACAAGTTGCGCAAGGAGTTTCCACTGACATTAATTCTAAAAAAAAAAAAAAAAAAAAAAAGTTAAATGAAAACGCAATGGACCATAAACGCCACTCAGTTTGGCGATATCGTTTGGTGTCGGCATACTATTCTCTAAAGTATACCAACGCGCCGTCGCCTTTCCGCTTCGTTTTTGCGATTTTTCGTACACGAGACGTCGTCCGGTAATCTATACCCGACGATAGTATTGAAGAAGATTGTCTAATAGCTATTGTCTGATCCCAGTTCATCCAGCGTGGGGAAATAAATCCGTCTCGACCGACATCAGTATACAAACCACGATTCCGATTGCAGTGACCCGTCTACGAATACTTCGATTAATAATCCACGGACGGTTTTCTCTTCCCTACTCCTCTCGAAATTCCTCGGACATAAATATCCATTAACAACACCAGGAGTCCAGGGGAGTTTATACGGAGTGATTTTTAAAAATCCCACGAATCCCTTTCTACAATACGAAATAAACTATCCCCCCAGGAAATTTCGAAAAGATATTCCGAGGAACTCCAACCGCCTACTGCGAAATGTTCAACCGTTGACCGCGCTAGTCTCTTTGACTCATATCCATATTGTTATTTTTCAATTATACAATTTAGCGTAAAATCGTTTTGTGTGAATTTGGGTGAGAAAAAAAAATAAAAATTGTCAAATGGACGACGACCGAAACGCTAATTGAATTCGTACGTGAAAACCGAGTTTTGTATGACTTTTCACATAAATAAAAAGTGTTGTAATGAGAGAACTGCACATGGCCGTGACCGGTGGTGACCGAACCGAGACAGCCGGTGTGAATAAGCCTTAAGAATATTGTATATAGCGTCCAGGAGTAATTTTAAAATAACGTTAAAATTGAATATACACTGCTAAGTAGTACGAGGGATTCTGTATAGGAGATTGAACACGACCGGTAACGTACGAGTGTGTACAATAATAACTGGCACGATAAATATATTTTGTACACCGAAAACAAATAAAAAAATCGAATTATTTAGAAACATTTCACAAACACGTCTGTATAAAATAATTAATTCCAACTGGTACAATATACAGCACAGTGAATGAATAATCGACCGATCGAGTGAAAACGTATTTGAGAAATAATGTAGAATGTTATCATTTATTCAATTAGATAATATCACAAACATTTAAATGGCTATTTATTATTAGGTTTACAAACGAAATTTTGATGAAAATATTTCGCCGATATAATATAATATTGTATAATGGGCACACGTGTACGCATTTCGTTTTCCGCGGTCATGTTTTCACTCCATAACGTAATTATTATATGTAATAACACAATAATTGTAAATTACGATTAGAGATTTTGAAGTTTTACTCGAGAACAGTGGAGATCAAACGATGTCCGTTTTCGTTAAAGCTTCTGAATTAAGCGAAAAATTGGGTTTATAAAACGATTTGATTTGTGTATGTAAACGCTTTTTCGTTAAGCAATAATTTCGACAAGCTTTACACAAACGTTACTACGCGATTGATAAATTGTGCGCACAAAATTTTATCTTGTTTAACGTAATTTTCCCAGTGGATTTCTTGAGCGTGAAAATGTTTTCTCTTACCTACCGCGGAAAATTCTAAAAAAAAAAAAAAAAAAAAAAAAAACTGGTAAAATGTTCGAACTGAACATCGAATAAAATAACAGCTCTACCTGAACTATTCTAACAATAACGAAAAGCGTTTATCAGAATTTTTTTTTTCTTTTAAGCGTTTGAAAAGTATGAATTTCGAAAATTTTGAAATACTTAACTATAATAATAAAATAAATTTCCTTTAGAATCAGTTTTTTAAATGATTTTTTTTTTAGATTTACAACTTAACTATGATCATTTGGAATTGTGTTTAAAATTTATGTACACGGCCAACTTTCAACTAAAAATAACTTAGACCAGAGTTAATTTCCCCTTAATTTCAAGACAAAGTGTTACGCATATAACTACGTTTTAAAATTTTGTTACATAGCTGCGAATGTGTCATTGTCAGACGATATTTTACAAAAGAAATTAACAGTTTCCGAGACGTGCTCTAAAATATTTTAGCAAAATTATGTGTGTTTTAATAAAAAATATAATTTTCAACCCAAATGCTACAATTTAAAAAGCCTGCTGCACACTGTCGTCGTTACATAGACCGCAAATGCAACTGGAAATATGTGATTGGCGCGAATATTCCTATCGTATGTTTATATGAAAAGAAACAAATAAAGTTTGAACATCGTGGAGCTTAAGCCGCCATAATTATCTTTTTCTTTTCTTTTTTTTTTTTTTTTGATCTCTACTTAAACCGCGTCTCTTTGCTTCCTTCGCCTATATAAAATAAAACGAGGGTTTCTCTACAATGCGCGTCGTCGCCTCAAGATTTTATTGCGTTTTACATTTGTACGTGCTATTTTGTTATGACTGCAGATAAATGATTTTCAGCATCAGCTTACAACGGTTCGTGTTTTATATTTATCTGTATAATCCCACCGGTCCACAAATGCAGTGGTACAAAAGTAAAATCACAGCAATACATGATTGTCGAATCATTTATACAGACGATGGAATTTTAAACGTTAAATTGTATGTTTTACTTTTGACAATACGCATAGTCACGTAAAGTGACAGCGGTCTGCAATCATAGCTTCATAAATATTTTGTAGCCTTCGAAATCGATTAGTAATTTATTGATACGTGAATTGATATACGTTTTTATTGATATTGTTTTGAACACGGAAAATAAACGATGAAATCTCAAAAACCAAATTACGAATAAATTTAATACACGCCTAGTTCTCGGTTTTCCAAATACATGAAAACAGAGCTGTGTAGAAGATTCAGTACGATAAAATCGAAAAAAGCGTATGATGCAGCTCGTCCAATCGGACGATTGGAATCTCGACCATTCGTTTTCTTATAAAAACTGATACACAAAAAATTTTTAGCGCGTAAATAAAAATCAGACTTTAAGGTTAGAGCGTATCATCGTGCAAAACGAATGCGCGTTTTATAAATACATATTCAGGTTTGATACGAATATTTCATAAAAAAAAAAAAACCGTAATGGTTTACGAAAAAAAATGCAAAAACAAACAACGGTGACCTGCTTCAGTTTCTACTCCCCAGCGGACTACGCACGATTACACAGTACCGGGGTGAAGTTTACCACCGTTCAACTCGAACGGTCGAAATATATAAAATATTATATTTAATAGTAAATTAATATATTTAACATTATATCCTCGGTTCATGATAACGAACAATTACTCACGTCGTCGCGTGTACTATCGTAATTTATTATTTCTCTTTTGGAGTTACACGTAAAATAAAATGAAATATACCCGAACGACGTGCATATATAAGCAAACATGTATACATTAAGTATGACTGGTTATGTGAGTGTTTAAAGATTCTGTATGGAATTCAATTCGTATTTTATAAAAAAAAGACCAAGGGGCAGACCGAAAAAGCGCTGCAAAAGACAAAATTAAAGAAGACACGGATCCCCGGATGAGACGTGACAAAACTCGGACGAACGCATTCAAGGTGGGGGAGCGTGGAGAGGTTTTGTGTTAGCCGCAAAGGTTTTTGATGGACGGAAAGAAGATATAGTTTTTATAAATTGCTCTACTTTTATTTCAGTTTTTTCGTCGGGTACGCTCTCTTATGATACATATCGCATACATACACATATGTTTCAAAAACGAATCTTACATTTTAATATTACCGAGGATTTTTCTTTCAGTAATATAAATCCGTGCCGCGCACCTAAGGCCGCCGCCTGCTTACGCGTGGACGACGATTTAAAAAAAAAAAAAAACGGTTACACCGTTGTGTTGGGTGAACTCGGTATTTGAATATTCGGTCGACGGCAATCGTGCGCGCGCGCGCGCGGTGTACTCTCGTCGTCCGGTTTTAAAAAACAAAAAAAAAGCGGAAAAAAAATAATAAATAAATAACAATTCCCGTATAAACGGGAACCGTCGTCGTCGCTGACCCCCCCAGGTCCGGGTTATTATCATACGCATATAATATATGCCCGCGGTCCGTTGCAATTTGCGTTTTTCTATTTTGTTCGGAACAATAACACCGACGTTCACTCGTACTGTACTTATAGTATAGTTCACCCATATATTATATATATATATAATAATTAATATATTAATATATATATTATATATATATTTTTTTTTTTTTTGTTAAAGCGTTTTATTATGAATTCCGCGGTGTTCCCGTAGGACATTATAATATTTTTATACGTCAAAGTAGTGAAAACAAAAAAGGAATTTTTACGAAATTAAAAATAAAAATCAAAAGGATTTGTAAAAATAAATAATCGAAAAGATAGAAATAAAAAATAAAAAAATATTATGAGTTAATATACTCGCGATAATAAATAAAATAAATAAATATACACACGTGTATCAAAATGTATAATATTTAAATAGAAAAAAGAATAAAGCCAATGAGTATTAAATAAAATAATGTCGTTGTATGTATTATATTATGTTTCGACGAAAAGTCGTCATCAGGTAAAATTAAAAAAAAAAAAAATACAACAGAAAAATATAATAAATGAAATTGATTTTATTAATTTTATCAATTTCATTTATTATATTTTTCTGTTGTTGTATTTTTTTTTTTTTTTTTTTAATTTTACCTGATGATGACTTTTTGTCGAAACCGGTAGTAATAATATATAATATATACAACAACATTATTTTATTTAATACTCATTGGCTTTATTCTTTTTATATTTAAATATACATTTTGATATACATGTGTATATTTATTTATTTTATATATTTTTTTTATTTATTGTTAAAGCGTTTTATTATGAATTCCGCGGTATTCCCGTAGGATATTTTAATATTTTTATATATCGAAATTTCGTTGAAAAATTCCCGAATTCTTCGGTGGTTTTTTTTTCCTACCAGTTTTTCAAGTAAAAAAAAAAAAAAAAAATTCGTCGAGTATTAACGATATTAACGGCTAAGGATTTCTACGCATTTTCGTAGGTTTTTTTTCCGCAGTTATACTTCCGATATTGTGGTTTCGACCCTATTGAATAAAACAATTTTTCTTTTTTCTTTTTTTTTATTTGCGTATTTTTATGAGTTTTTTCTTGAGAGAGAAATAATAGAGAGAGAGTTCATTCGAAACACCGTAAGTAAATACGCGTAAAACGTATACACACGCGCGTTATTATATATAAATATATTTTATTAAAAATGACTGCCTAATAAATTTATAGTTTACCTATATCGAATAAACCGGTGCCGTCAACCGACGGGGAAATATAATAAAAAATAGAATAATATTCAGACGCTGAACATTCGAAAATCGCGGACAACCACGTTGAATACGTAATTAATTGATATTAGTCGATTTCGGACTTTAATAAGACTGCTAATCGCGTGGCGGACAGTATAAACCGAAGTTTATTATTAAAATTTTGTTGAAAAATCATAAGAGTATTCTGACTTATGCAGATACCGTTTTTTTTTCTTCGAGAAAAAAATGTTCGTCACGATATAATCCAAATCAGATGTCTGTGTGCGGTCGATACGTCCACGATCTGGTTCATCCACAACTGTACGAAAATAATTTTTTTTGAGTATTTATTTAAGGAAAAAACCAAATGTTATATCGTATTTAATGAGTCTATGGCACGTATTTAAGGAGCCTATGGCACGTCGATTTTAAAATTTTAACGTTTTTTGTTCGAAACCCGAATTCTTGTAAACTGTTCACATATTATATATATATATATATATATATATATGTATGGTACTCTAACTAGAGATGTAATTCCCATAGTTTTGAAACTCGATACACAACTATTCACATTAGTTTGGTACATGCGATACAACAACACCTGTATGTTTAAATACATTCACCGCGGAAAACTTCTTGTTCCGTTTCAGTGTGGCAGTTATCTGTTTGTTTTTTTGCTATATATATATATATATAATTCACGAGTGAATGTTTTCTACAAAATAAAATACGGAAAATGAAAATCTCGTTGTTGACGATAACGGAAATATTTGTTTCAAGGTATAAAAAAAAAAGACTCCGTGTACAGATCGTCTTGTCCGTATTTATAAATCTGTATGTACTCGTATATACGAGTACATAAATTTTTTAACGTAATATACCATCAAAAAAAATCAGTGTTTATATTAATTTTCATTGTTTTAATTTGGGAATAGTTAATAAGAGAGACTTGAAAATATGTGTGCTCGAAAAAATACTGAAATGTCTTTTGAACTCGTGAAATGCTTTGTTTCACAACCGACGTCATAATTTTCATAACCCAAAAAAATAAACGCCACAATGTGGCTGAAAATTATCTATAATTTAATAATGAGCATATAATAGCATAATGACTAATGAGCATAATAAATAGTAATACAACACAAAGCAAGTAAATTTAACGAATGCCGTTCAAATATAAATAATAAAATGCCGATAAATCCTATATATATAATATTATATTGGTTTTTTATTTTTCAATCGCGTGTTGCTATGTTACGACAAACCGATTCATTGACCGTCGCAGTCCAGCACACAGTACCACACAACACATACTACTGTGCCATTAAATAACAACGAAATACACGATTATAATTAACTGTTGAAAACCGAAATAAATAGCCTTTTTCGTTACTCGTCAAATAAAAAAAAAAAAATTATTATTATTATTATTATTGATTGTGTCGTTTAATAAAACGAAAAACGTTTTGACGAATAAAATTATTAATTATAATTTTTCGACGTCTATAAAAACGTTTTGAAAAAATAATAATAGTAATTATAATAATGCAGAGATACTCGACGAAATGTTTAAAAAATAAAAGAATAATATTTTGTGCACATAAATTATGTTTTGTCTGCGAACAAAACGCGTATTCGTGTCTCTTACTCGGCAATTTTTGGCGATTGTGCAAGTGATATACGGAAACACGGGCTACTACGACGACGAGTCCATCTCTGCTCTAATTACGCAATGATGGATTTGTCGCGACCATCGAGAATATAACACGATTCGTCTCTTCGGCGAACAATTATTATTCTGCGAACTTTAACCCAAAACAAATGAACGAGCCACCTCATTGTATCGATTGATTTTCGTTTCAGTCCGACGTTCACAATAATCGATACCAACGTAATAAAAAGTAATATTATTAAGACAGTAAACGAAAACAGTTTTAAATACGCCATGTACACCGCACATGTAACCGTGGGTTATCATCGAAAGAACGCAAAACACAACTCTGATACGAGTGTCATTTTATATATAAAAATAATATATAATATATATTCTCTAACATTGAAAAATGCTTTTTTAAGCTCTAGCAACAAAATCGCGCGGTTCGTGAGAAAATCAATCGTCGAAACGGCCAATCAAATGAGAGCGGCGCTCTCGGTAAAAACGTGTAAAAATCCGATCTGTGGTTATAAAAAAAAAATCGACGAAAAGACACTTTTTTTTTTATTTTTTTTTGTCGCACAAACGACGTGTGACGTCGCCGCATCCGATCGTCATAAATAAATACGTTCGTAACGTACAAACACGAAACGAACACGGATTGTCGTTGCTGCGTGCCGAAATCTAAAACGCAATCGAACTAATATAAATGATGAGAGATACGAAAGGACTTATTGTAAAGCGTTGAAAAAGAAGCGCGTCTGTCTGTCCGTTACACGCCGTCCCGTGAAGACGAATACACGCGAAAATGGAGAACCGTGTCGGAGTAACGCGCGTGTTGTTTCCATTGATCAATAAATCAATAAAACAAAAAGAAAACCCCCGCAAATAAATCCGAGTAGATGATATTCGGCATTTCAATCGCGTATATATGTACGTAAAACGTTATAATGCATATAACTATACTTCTCGGACGTCAATAGTCGTTTCAAAATCGACGATTGAAAATATCGCAATATATACCGTTTAGGAAATCGAAAAGTTCGAATATTTCCTCAATATTGCATTATTGACGTGAAACACGAGCGCGTACGTTATTCTGTTAATTTACCACCAACGTCTCGAAATTATTGATAAAGTGAATTCTTCTTTTTTTTTTTTTTTTTTTGTCTTTCAGCGCCACGGCCACTCTAATACATTTTATTTTTTTAAATAATTTACGCTTTTCGAAAAAAAAAAAAAACAGTTTTGCCTTTGGTCGTCGGGAAATCTCTACTCAACTTTTACGCGTACTATAATAATATTATATGTATATATATATATTTTTTAACAGACATAAAAAACAAAATAAATTTTCTGTGAAATGCTTTGTACCCAGTGAAGTGAATCGAGTGTACGTGTGTGTAAATACCGAGTAACGTAATTAATTCATAACAATTTCAAGTCCTCGTTGATTTTTTTTAGCGTTACGCCACTGACACGTTGTGTCATTCACTCGCCGTCGTCTCGCTCGGCTCACCCACCTATCGTCGGCCGCCGCACGTTATTTAATAATATATTCGGTCGATTTTATTCATATTTAATAAAGGCAAATATTTCGCGAAACTGATTATTAGCGAAACGTAACTAAGTTTATTTTCAATAATTATTTATCGCCCGTGATTGATTAATAACGGGCACGCGATATTAACGTAGTTGGGAGTATTATTTTAAAAATTAACAATAAAAAATGTTCTCGGCCTATTATAAATCAATATTTATTTATATCGATTACGCCGCGGTGATACTCCGCCCGTTGTGCGGTAAACGCGTTAGGCATTTTCATTCGCAATCGTTCACTCTCTCGCGGCGTTACATTAAATAAATGCGTTGTGTACACGTTAACGCGACACATTATTTATCGCTCGTTTAACGTAATAAATTCTATTTGAAACAATACCGACGATTTATCTTTTATTTATATATATATATACTCGTATATTAGTAATAAACGGAAAATGAACACACGAACGATTTAAAATATTAAAAAAAAAAATTATCTCGTACATTACTACTACTACTACTACTACAACAACGTATGTATTGGTTAAGATTACTGACCTCTTACGAAAACGGCCGCCGTTCCGACAGATGCATGATTCAATATTTATTTTATTTTTTTTTTTGTTTTTCCATACGAGATTTGTACACAGCAGTCGATATAACCGGCATTAGTTATTCATACGACGACATATATATATATATATTTATTTATTTATTTATAATATTTAATTATGCGAAAAAAAAGCAGTTTCTTTAAAAACATGCACGTATATATTATATATATATATAACATAATAATACACGGATAACAACTGATCTCATAATATCATAAAATACAAACTGTATCCGGTTTATTATAATATATCGTCATGACACAAGAACATATTATACGCGTGTGCTAAACAAACAAAAAAAAAAAATTACGACTTGAATACACGCAGTATTATGTTTTAGAGAAAAGTTCGTATTCAAACTTTTTTTTCGTTTTTTTTTTTTTCAACGTAATTCTAATGATATTTACGCTAAAATCCAATTTGATTTCATACTTACGGTCGTTGGTTTAGAGTCCGGGAGAACGAATTCCGATTCGTTCGCCTTGAATTTGCGGTAAAGAGTAGCAGCAGCAGCAGCAGCAGCAGTGCGTATTTTCAGGCGCTTCCGAGGACGCGGCGGCGGTCACGAAATAGTTGTAAAAGTTCGATTTATTTTTTAAGCCACTTGTTAAATTAATTGGTCACGATTTTAAAATCCGACATAATGCGACGTTAGTTTGTTGTTTTTTTTTTCTTTTTTTTAAATGAAGAATAAATTTTCGCCGACAGAACGAGTGTTATGGGCAACGATTTTCGCGACAATATGAAAATTGTTTTCAAGTATAAATCGCGCGTTGTTTGTTCTTCGGCAACAATGTCCGATAGAGGAAATTTCAATAACGATTATTTTGTTGAATTGAAAACGAAAAAAAAAGAAGTGGTTAAGAAACGAGAAAGTAGTAGTTTATGTCTGTATACTTTTAAACTGTAGCTCGTACAATGAACTCGAGCTATTGAAAAGAGAATAAAAAAAATATCGACTTAGAGTTTGAAATTTTCTAAATTAAATTTCCGATTTTTTTTTTTTTTAAATATTTTAATCAATAAAAAAAAAAATTAAAATTTCGCTAATTTAATTTGTTTTTATTCAACTGTCACGCCCGACTTTTTTTTTAGTCCATGCGTGGTGGAGTGTACCGATAAATACGCCGGTTATCACACACAAACCTTCCGTTGCTTGTAAAACGTGTCCTCACCGTTATGAACGCCAATCGTCGAAATCCACGCATTTTTTTCTTCATTCGTAGAAGACGTTTTTCGCGTGTTCATAGCGAAATGATCGTATTCGCTAGTAGCCTAGTCTCAGCACAAGAAAAATCCATGTGAAGTGTACAATTTATAAAGTAGACGCGCAATTGCCGTCCGTTAATTATTATTCCGATTGTATACCGGTCTAACGCGGTAAATACACTAGACTTACATAAGGTTTACACAATAACAAAAAAAAAAAAAAAAAAAAAAAAACGACGACGACTTTAAGATCGTATATCAATGTAATAATTGAATTTTTTTTATTCATATTTTTCTTACAAAACGTATATCACATTCAAAAGTTGAGAGAACACCGATAATAATAATAATTATAATTAATAATAATATTCAATAATACAATATATTAAACTTTTTTAAACCTGTAACAGGAATGGATAAAAAATAATAATAATCACGCGCATATTATTTATGCGCGATAATACACGTATAATAGCGCGTACATTTAAAATAATTACAATATATAATAATGGCTCGTTCGAAATACACGACAATGTATTTTTCGGACAAATAAAATAATGGGAATAGGAAGAAAAATAACCATTACAATATGTTATGCATGATCATCGGTCTACAATACAAACACAAGAAGACTGGGCGTACATATATTATATATATATATATATATATATATATATATATATATATATGTATAAATATCGATACGATTCGGAAGAAATTTTTGATGTAAATATAAACCATACGTTTATTATTGCGTTGAAGAGAAGAAAAAAAGTATAAATAAAAAAAGCAGTTGTTTTTTTTTCTATTTTGACGCGCGTTCTAAACGCGGTCACACGGCGTGATCACACACCGATGGTTTTTTTTACGAGATTAAAATTCGCACATTTTTATACTATACAGCAAAAAAAAAAAAATTTTCGGTTACAAAAAAAAAAACAAAAATAAAAATATATATTGTTCAAGTACTCGTATTTATATATATATATATATATATATATATTATAATAATAATACACAAACGCACACTTACGTCGCACGTTTATAATATGTAAACCTAAGTATCACAACTTCTTTTTTCCTTTTTTCTTTAAGTATACGAAGTCGTCGCCGGGATAAAAAAAAATGTAGGAAAGAAAAAGTATGAAATCGCGCGATGTGACAACGAGGAATATACGGGAGGGCGGGATACGTTTTACATATATTACAAGTAATAGGGAGTGCAAAAAAAAACCGATATATAAGTAAAGACATTATAAGATGGTGCGAGGAATAATGAAACAGAGATCAATGCAAAAAAATATCTACAATTTCTATATTATAATATATATATTTACAGTGTTTAAAAAAAAATCTGAAACTCCCTCCCGTCGTCGTCGTCGTCGTCACAAATAATAATAATAATATTTTATTGATAATCGATTTTTTTTCTCCTTTTCAATAATTCCCAAACGACGTAATTTATATATATATATATTTAATGTCTCAAATGACGACGACTAGATTTGAATCGGATGAAAAAAAGTAAAAAAAATTCCTATATTTTGAAATTTTGAATTATATAATTATATATATAATATAAGGAAAAAGACGAATTTTAATTGACCGAACCGGATTGTTTGCGAACTAGAACAAAATTTTACACAATATTTTCACGTTTATTTTTATTTTTTCGTTGTTTTCGAATGACTATGAGAATGAAAAAAATTTTTTATACGTTAACATTTTTATTTCGTTGTTTGCGCGAACACGCGAGTGTATTTTTTTTTTTTAACTGTGCAATTATTCGTTAGTCGTCTTAATGTCGTTTATTAACCGTACGAGAGAACAACGGCGCGCGCGAGTAGCGTATATACTGCTTGGAAAGAAGAAAAAAAAAGCAGAAAAAACAATATGCAATGTATCATAGAGAAACAATATCGTTTAAATTTAAAAAAATAATAAAAATTAATAATTTATTTTGTTCGATGAATTAGGCATGTGTGCGACGGCCGCACACAAAAAATATACGGAGGCCAATGAAAAAAAAAATATGTAAAATTCTGATATATTAGAGAGTAATTGACCGCGCACTGACGACAATAACGAGACATAAAATATAATAACGTTGAGGAAAAAAGAAATTGGAAATATTAAAAGGCGACAACAATAATTATATTGTTATAAATTTGGAGGAAAACAAAAATATTGGCGACATACAAACGTATATAATAATATTATCTAAAGTTCTATAGAACACAAAAACGTAGCAATTACAAAAAAAAATAAAAAAAAATACGTTTAAATGAAAAAGAAAAATCTCGCGATACATTTACTACGAGAACATTTTACAATTTTTTTAAAACAAACACTGTTTATGGTCCAAAACGTAATCTCTACTACTACTACTACTATTTTACTTACCCAGTCTCCGTATTAATCAACATTTATTTAGTTTTTTTCCTCCTTCTTTAACGTCCTTAACATTCAACAGCCACATTAACAAAAAAAGAAAAATGAAAAAAAAAAAAGAGCACCCAGTACAAATCGTAATAATTTAATCATCGGAAAGTCATTTTGTGTTGTTTGATTTTTTTTTTTACTTTACTTTACTTTACTTTACTTTAATCAATTATAATAATATTTGAACTTTACATAGCGAACCGTATAAATCACAGTTAGTTTTTGAGATAGTCGAAATAGGCACACACGATTCTATTAATAATAGTAATAATAATAATAATAATATAACAATAGTAATAATTACAATTATAATAATTTAAGGGTAAGCGCACATTTTATATTTTAATAAGGACTTGTGAGATCACTGATCAATCGTGCGGAACAGAAGTGTGCAGGACAGGAGCAGGGGAGGGGGAGGGAATGTTTTGGTCAGCATAACGTGTGTGTATGTGATATACAGTATATATATATATATCATCATCATCAACGTACTGAGTGCTTCGTGTTTAAATATCATATGTTTCTCTTTGAATAAAACATTCATTTATAAATATATAATAATTCATACATTTTACATGTAGACATTTATTCACTTAATAAATAATATTATAAAACTAATTGCTTACGCTTCTTTACTTTTTTTTTTTTTTAACGTATATATATATATATATATATATATGCGTGTTCACTTATATTCTTAATATTTACAAAATCAAATATAATATTTATACTCGATTGAAAGTTCTTTTGAATCGGTGTGTGTGAATACGTTTTCTCTCTGTCTGGGCGTTTAACTGGATATATAAGAGGAATACGTTTGGTAAGGAGACGAGCGCAAAATCTGTAC
Organism: Chaetogeoica ovagalla; assembly: GCA_032441825.1. Lineage (NCBI taxonomy): Eukaryota > Metazoa > Arthropoda > Insecta > Hemiptera > Aphididae > Chaetogeoica > Chaetogeoica ovagalla. The sequence continues at coordinate 1,315,702 of CM063746.1, read as the reverse complement.
GGTGGCAGGCCCGAATTGCGGGGGAGTCTGCAAGAAAGTAAAGACGCGCGTCGACTTGGGATAAGAATTGGGATAAGCAGCATTGCCTATTTCGACCGCGGCAGCCATTACAGAGGCGGTAATGCGCGGTTTGAGATGATGTTGCTGCTGCTGCTGCTGCTGCTGGAAATGACGTTGTTGTTGCTGATGGAAATGCTGCTGTTGCAAATGTTGCTGTTGTTGTGGCAAATGGAAAAAATGAGTGTTGTACAATGGCGAGGACGTCAAGGAACCGGGCGAAATGCCCGTGGTCACGAACGATCCCTCGTAATGTATCTGCGGCAAAGGTATTGCCCCCCCGTCCACCGGGCCCTCGTACAACACGCAAATGCTACCGTCCTCCTCGCCAATCCTGTACGACACTTCGGCCGGGTCCACCCACAACGTCAGTTCTTCCGGCAAATAGGAACGTATGAGGTTGCACGACAGGCCACAGGAAGCGGCCGCCTTGGCGATGATCGGATCCATTTTGTCCTTGTTGATCCTGATGCAACGGTACGCGGAACCGCGGTTCGGCGATTCCGGGAACCAAAAGTCCTTGTAATGGTTGCTCATCACGGTAAACAGCGATAACTGCAACATCTCGATCTCCGGTTCCAGGAAAAACTTGTCGTCGTTGCTGCGCACTAACTTTGCCCGGTGTCCCGCGCGTAACATCGAAATGATAAAGCTCACGGCCGATTCCAGTTCCACCCTCATCTTTGTAATGCTGCCGATCAGATCTAAATGCATAGGTACAGAAAACACACACACACACACACACACGCCAGATGAGTACGGTAATAATTAATTATTTAATTGTCGTGTATATATATATATATATAATTCAACGAAAGAGATAAAATAAAAAATATATATATTAAATGTATCATAAGTCCGAACGACTTTTAAACGGCCTTTGACACGCGAGATGTATTGTCAAATCGATTAAACGCGTATAATAATTATATAATTATTAAATAATAATTCAGCGCCGTGTTAGTCGTATTATTTTACGAAGGCGGAAAAAAACTCTACGTATTTTTCATATTTTTCTCGTTACGAACCAATTGCCGGCGAAACGACCACGGCAGATAACTACTGTTTACCACCACCACCAACACACATATCGTTTTATGGATACGAGTGAAAATCGTCGTCTAACCTAACCGGCGGTGGCCGCCACGCACTCTTCTTATACGATGATCGTGTGCGCGGGTGTTCGAATTCGGAAATCAAGTATTTTTTCCCGTTCGATCTATAACGGTCCTAATAACGATTTTCCAACGGCGCGATTATTTTAACGCGCTTACGTCTCGTCTGAAAGAATTCTCGTTACGACCGACGCGCGTCAGATACGAGACGATACGGGCAAAGTCTATCGACAAAGACATTTACAATTATCGTGTGATAAAGAACGAAGAAGTTCTAAACGTACGAAAAACGGACGAAGAGTGTCACACAGAATTCGAATGGATCCAGACTGTAAGGTAAAAATTTTCCAAGAACGATATAACGATGGTCGAAAATCATTGAAGATTTATGAAACATTATTATTATTATTAAAAATTATTATTATATTATCGTAAAGCGCGCGTTTTATGCTATTTAAAATAATACTATACAACTCTATCTATAGCCGCGATTCGAATTTTTAAAAACTAAACGATAGAAACGTGCGTTTGTGTTCACACAATTTAATTTCCCTCCTTACGATTTATGTGCGTTACAGTAACGACGATATTGAACAATATCTTACGATGTATATATATATATATATTCATAAGTACTACAACAAACAGTGAAATCCCTATTATATATTTTTAAGAACATTTCACTGTTCTATTGAATAAAAAAAAAAACAAGTTTATATATAATTTGTTAAAGTCCATATTATGTTTATTTACGATAAATTAAATGAATTACCGACATAAATATTATGACGATAAACGATGAGAAATACTACTACGTTTGCAAGAAAATAAAAAAAATTATTTTATTTTCGTTATTTATAAATATAATTTAAATCATAAATTACACTACAAGTTTATTCTCGTTTTTATTATTTCACAATTTAATTTAAATGGGTAATTACTATCGATAACAGTTATTCGAATTGGATAGTTATATAATAAAATTAAAAAGTTTATAATTATTATTAAAATCGTTAAACAATTATATTCAATTACTAGATTTAATTTCTATATTATTACAAATTTTCTGTTACCTGTATATATATATATATTTTTTTTTTTTAATAATAATAAATAATGTGACATGAATAATAAACGAATCAATATTTAGTGTGTCAGAACATTTATTTTCCAACATTTTCTATCACGTTGTAAGCCTATACCTAATTATCAACATTTAAAACTAGGCCATAATTAGATTTTCTTTACAAAAAAAAAAAACTTTTTATTTTATTTCTAATTATGATATTTATCAAAGTTGTGACGTGTATAAAACACAAACAGTGTAAAATGCGTATTATACCTATGCATAAAACGTATAGCACAGTATAATTTTGCAGTATATAGTACAGTTAATTTTAATATTAATTTCAAAAGTAATATAAAACTATTCATTAATGGTATAGATTTTTAATACATAAATCAGATTTTGTATTACTATTACCGTCTTCATATTATAAACAATAAAATTACACACTATTGTTATGAAAATAAAACACCGTAATATGTAGTTTCTGCGATATTATTATAAATTATTAAAAATATGTTAATATACCTAATAATATTTAATACAATGTACTTAAGTCATTCTAACTGTTCTGTTTTTAATTAATTACACATGCGTTATTTTCTTAAACAAATAACAAGAAGAAAAATACAATTAAAAATTTCAAAAATACAAATTGATATTTACATTTTACATGTGTCATATTTTTAGTAAAAAAAAAAAAAACTAACTCGTTACAGAAACGTTGATAGTTAAATTGAATTAAAAATTTTTAAATGAATACCTGTCAAATATAAAAAAAATTGTACGATTTTCTATACGTGAAAATTATCATTCCTGATATTTATTGACTCATTGGTTATTTTTCTAAATTAAATGAAATTAAATGCAAATTACTGACTCGCTATCCTACACGGTTGATTTTTTTAAATGGGTCAAAAACAAAAAAACATTTTCTTAATTTTTATACATTAAACGCTCTGTATCTAATCCTGCCATATAATTAACGATATACCAAAGTAAATTTAGATTAAATAAAATAAATAAACATATGTACCTATTATGTGCTCAACATGTGTTTAACAGTAATTAATCACTGTTGATATAATTATATCTCCTCACAATTACACATCTTGACGATTACATTTTACAATGTCATTAAATATTATATTATATTGAATAAGCACTAATCAAAATTTTCCTTTTTGATTAATGTTCATAAGGTCGTCGAGTTATTGTTATGTGAATTGTTAAAAAATAATATTCTAGTATTTTATACTTTGGGAATATTGAAATGTTCTGCGGTGTTTTATAAGTGTAATTAAATTACGTCAATAATTAAAAATAAAAAACAAATTTCACAAATGACATACATGAAAACTAAATAATTATCATATTAATTACACATCGGTTTTAAATTACCTCGACTGTACAACCATTCAATATTCCAGTCTGTATTTACCGTTGATGTTGACGATAGCGTTCTTGAGGGAAATCATTACTATACGTTATTTATTATATATTTAATTATACATTTTGATATATATATATAAATATATTTATTTATTTATTTTATATATATTTTTTATTCATTATTATACGTGATATGTTATACAATACACATATTGTAAATATATATATACTATAATAAACATACATGGGTACATAATATTATCTAAGACATTATCTTTATATATATATATATATATATATATAATATTATAATATTGTCTTTAAAAACAATTTATTCTTGAATAAATTAATTTTTATCTTTGTAAACTAGCGTACGTATAAGTCAAAAGCAATATATCCATATTATAATATGATAATGCATTCTCTAATTGCCTACTATAATCTACAAAATATGGTCTACATTAATAATTTTTTTCTTCTTTTTACGGTAAGTTATTGAAAATAATCAACGCTACATTTTCAAACAATAAGGTACATTAAATTGGAATATTAATGAATTTATTATCACAATTAGGCACCAAAATATACTTTCAAAAAACTATATTTTTATGTCATTATTTCAATATTTGTGATTCTGGTCCCTACACACCTTTTTTACACTATGTTAAAAAAATAATAACACCTACTAACTACTAACACTGTTTAACAAGTTGTGAATAATAACAATCTGGTATCAATATTTCTATACAAAACAATATCTGAAAATTGTTGTTTGTCGTACGCAATAAAAAATAGAGCATTACATATTGAAACAATACAATAAATATGACAAAAATTACGATCAATCCTCATTGTTAATTACAAGTACAGAATGTAAGTTATTAGTACTTTAGAGCAATGTTTCTCAATCTTTTTAGGACTGCGACCCAAATTTTCTTCCAAAAATCTATCGCGACTCCCGTAGTTTTACATTTACAGAATCAAAAAAGGATTTTCAAAAAACAAATTTTTTTAGTACTTATTTACTACTTTATAATAATAATAATTATAATGATATACTAAATAATATTATAATAATAATATTTATTTTTTATTTTATTTATTTTAAATAATCTAAAAAAAAACTTCTCGCGACCCCCCAAAAATTGACTCATGACCCCCCAGGGGGTCGCGACCCACAGTTTGAGAAACGCTGCTTTAGAGAATACATTGCTGGTAGTTTCTTTCAAGTATGGCATATTACACCAATAAAATAACGGTACAACCTACTTTCCTACAAATAAAATGAGTACACGCAAAAGCTTTTCGTGTATTCACATAATATACATGAACATCTACCTACTTTTCATAGATAAATAATAATGTAGTTATACTTTCTAAACATTTGGTCATGTAATCATTATATACAGTGGTATTATAATTTAATAAAGTGACTACTACTTCCTTTGAAAACCAAATAACTAATTATCTTAATTTTAAAACCGATATGGTTTATCGTTTGTATCGTTTCTCTTTAACATAAAAACAACGAAATGTAAATATGTATAATAAACATTTGAAAATTTAAATTATAATATCACTTTGAAAGCACATAATAAGTACAAATGATACGATAAAATTTATATAATAAATAAATATCGAAATATATAATATGTAATACTCGTTATTTACGTAACATAACATATTATACGGTAACCCCGATATACAAGTATTGAAATTCAAAAACCATTACAATTACATATTAATACACACAAAACTATACATATCAAACTAACATTTTGTCTTATTTATTTAAAGATTGAAATGATTTTTCAATGAAATTAAAAAAAAATAAATAAAAATAAATTGAAATTTTCAATTCTGCTTTACTTGTATAAACTAAATAGGAATAAATAAAGACTTCCGCGTGTATTATTCAGCTGCTTCTTGTTAACCAAAAAAATACTAAAGGGTCGTAGCTAATAGTGTTCCCATTACGAATCGTTTAATGAAACTGGAAGTCGCGTTAAAAAAAAAAAAAAAAAAAAACAAACAGATGCGTACACCTGAAAGAGTAAACCGTCTTAGAAAAACGCATAGTTTTGAATCGGACCAGAATCCTGAAACGTTGACAATGAATATATATATATATACAGTTAAATCGTTTACGATTTTTTAAAAAAGATTTTTCATTTTAACATTAATGTTGAATATTATATTACTGGAAAAAAGTATTTGATTAAACATATTATTACAATACAATACCGCCTGAGCGTACACAAAATTTCATTGAGAAAATAAAAAAAACCCGTACATCATTATTATAATTTAAATTCATAAAATACACTTAACAGCTATTTTCGGTTCAGTTAATTACTAAAAAATTAACTAATGGTTTGTGTTCATCGCGCGTGCACATCGATATCGTCGGGAAGAAGAATAAAAACGATATCGATTATTAAAAATATATATGGCCGACACTAATATTTACATGTCTGGCCATAATAATAACGGAAAATCAAACGCGCCATCGGACGAGTTGTAACAGTGCGAAACGCCGCACGACCAAATGTAACGCTAATAATAATTTGGTAAACAACGAGAAAAGTCCCCATTCATTCACTTGGGCCAAAAATAAAATTCGCATAATTTTCCAAGTGTTTAATTTCTCTTCCTACACCGAGGACCATTCTCAAATTGTTCGCATTATCCAAATATTGTCGTAACTACTGACCGCTGGCGCGTCGTTTTGACATTATAACGCACACGGTTCGACGACAGCGCTCTATACCACCGCATGATTACCAAAAATAATCATAAAAAAAAAAAAAAAAAAAAAACCGTTCCACCTTAAGAGAACAAAACGCAGAGCGTTCGGCTTACTACGGAAACCACCGCCACACGCCACCGATCAAACTGCAAAACACTTTGTGTGTACGTATAATGTATCTGTATCGTATATAGACAATAATAATAATAATAATAATAACGTGACAGCGTGTATTTTAACAGTAATGTTTTCTAATAATAATAAAATACGAAATGAATCGAAACGTCGTATTGTCGTGTTATTATAACCCGAGAAAATAATAATCCACGTGAGAGGCGAGCGAAACGGGGTTACTACTACAACGCGCGTTGCGGACACGGGGAATTGTCGCGCGAATTATATTTATTTGAAAAACCACGTCCCCGCGTGGTTTGGAAGACACGAAAAATACGAAAAAAAAAATTATTTATACTTTCTCTCGGGTGTCGTACGGTTAGCGGCGGCGGCGGCGGCCGAAGAACACACGCCGTGCCGGCGGGCCACACGGTTACCGGTAAACGAACGACGGCGGCGGCATCGCGCGGGTCGCCGCCGAGTGTATTATATTATCTCTCGCGTGATACTTTCGAAATGCCGTTTACGTTCGCGCCGCGCGATGGTTTTTATTCGTTATTATTTGTTTTCTCGTGCGCGACGAGCGAAAACAACGGTAACGATTAATTACGGGATGAAAAATAAATAAATAAATAAATATACTCACTCCCGCGCGTGTGATTCGAATGCCGGCCGACGAGACGGTGGCTGGATTCCAATGCGATCTCGGTGGACGAGAACGCGCGTGAACAACAGTCTTTCCGTGAAAAACGCGTTCGAACGAGTAGTTCGGCCTGTTGCGGACGAATGTGTTTGCACGAGCACGGAGAGAAAGAGAATGCGCGAGTGACAGTTAATGGGTGAGAGAGAGAGAGAGAGAGAGCGTGAGAGAGGGAGGGCCGCAACGGCAACGCAAAGAAAAAAACGTGAACGTCTAAACGCGGTCGGTGTAGAACTGAGACTGAACGCGCTAGCGAGTGACGACTACGATCACAACGGCGGCAGCGGCGGCGGCGGCGGCGGTCTGCAGCGCGTATGCACACGATCAACGCACAACGGTGGCGCGCGCACACGAACAACACAAACGTTTCTGGCTTGAACGCGACGCGCACGCACGCGAGACAACGTTGGTTTCTCTCTCGTTCGATCTCTCTCTCTCTCACTCTACTCGTTGTTCTGATGGCGGCTACTACGGCGATATTACGGACCGGTGGTGGTGGTGTCGTCTACGTGGTGAGCGCACCGTAAACGTTGTTGTGCGCACACACACACACACACACACACAATACGGATAAAATACTCCACACGGGCTTGCTGCTGCTGCTGTTGCTGCGTGCAGCGTTCCCCCGTCGGCTTACGGCGCAAAAACCGTGTCGTGCTCGAGAGGGGCTCGAGTATATGGACGATAATATTATTATTAATAAAAAAAAAAAAACGGCCGTGCGCGATATTCCACAACGCAATATAACGTGTCTTTGTCGTTTCCAGTACGATATCGGACGAACACGTTGGGGCGATTTTAACGGTATCCCCCCACACGCGATATTCGCTCTCACTGCCACTGGCACACACAGATCGTCCGTACGCGTAAAATATATAATAATATAAATATTACGCGACGCGCCCGGTATTTACGACCAATACGTCGTCGTGTACGTGTTTATTATCAACCGTTCGTTTCAGTGGGTCTCTCCGGTAAAACCGAGAAGACACAAAACAGGTGAGAAACGATCGCAGGAACGCGAGAAATCGTGAAATGCGGACGTTTACTTTTATAATATGTGATCGGACACGACGAGTGCGTGTGCGCGGCGGCGGCGGCAGCGATTTCAAGGTCACGCGGCCGCCGGTTTCCGTACGGAAATCGTTTGGACGATCGCCGCCGCCGCCACCGGACTTCGAAACGAAAAAGTTTCTACGCCGCGCGCGCGATACGTCGTCGGCTTTCGTCCGGTTCAACGCGATTAAAAATTTACGCTTTTTTTTTTTTTTTGATTCCCTCGTGTAGTCGCGATGCGGCGTACGATTTTCGAACAAGCGCGCGTTTTGCGCAGAGATTTTATATTGTATTTTCATGCGTATGGAAAGCGCAGAGATTCCGTGGTGGAAAAGAACGACGGCGCTCCGTCCCCGTGCAGGGATCGTCCCGAACTCTCTCCCCTAACGAACCCGCTTCGCAACGATGAGTTATATATCGTATTTTATTTTAGACCGTGTTTTATACGATTTGAATGTCCAATGTTCGGCTGTTACACTCTTGTCGCGTCCCCCACCACGACCGTGACTTTACGTGTATTTTTCATAGCGAATTCCAGTGAAATTTCGCGAATGTAATAATTGAGTTATTTCAACACTTTGAGAACCGTGTGGCGCGTGCGTGGTTCGTGTATCGCGCGGTGGTTTACGTCGAACGCGGGCGCGCGCCAGTTTTTCCTGCTGCCCCACAAAAACCTGTTGTCGTTGACCGCCGCGACCGTGTTTACACGCGCTGCTGCTACTATAACACGATGTCGAAAATATCATCAAACGAGCGCCACACGATTACGTGAAATGCTCGCTTTTTCTTCTCATTCGAATATCCGTTGGTTCGCGGACCGGATACATCGCGTTAAGACACGGGTGCCGGTAACGTCGTTGTTACCGAAAACCCGGTCGGCCCGTTTCGCCGAATTATATTATGTACGCGTTCAATATCCTCCTTTAAGAGTAAATCCGACGTTCTCCTCGTAAACAATTTTATTTACGATTGCGTCATTCGCCCGTCCCGTAATTACGTCGTTTTATCGCGCGCAAAAACACACGCGGTATGGTTAGGTTCGTTCGTTCGGCCAAAAACCGCCGCCGCCGACGTATAAAATTGGCGGTGACGGTGGCGCGAAAGAAAATATAAAAATTATTTTCCAATCGTTTTGTCGTTGTTGTCGCTGTCGTTGTTGTTGTACAACGTAGTAACACCGGGACAACAGGCGTGGTGGCTGGTTCCGTGGATCAACAAACAACAGCTGCGGGGCGATTCGCCGAAACGTTGTTGCCAAGTCGGTCGTCCGTCCCAACAGGACAACGAAACGCACGGCGGACAGGCGGCGCGGGGATGCGTTGCACGTCTTCATCGCGCTCTTGTGTTATTATTATATTTATTCCGTGTTTAGAGAGCTACGGCGGCGGGGGGGTACGTGTTTTCGTGGCGACGACGCCGACCACCACCGGTTTCCACCTGTCGCCGCCACCGCCGCCGCCGTCGCGTCCGGTTTCGACGACGCCAGTGCCGCCGCGTTCCTTTCTCCTCTCCACCGCCCTACCGCCCCTCCCCCCCTCACCGCCACGCCGTAAAACGCATTCGACGTTCGTCCCACCACCGTGTGTGAAACACAGCGCCGCCCGTATGCGTATTATTAAGCCGTGTGCGTATGCGCTTACGAACACGGTTCTCGTCCCGCGCCTCACCGCCGCATCGTAAACCGACGCTGCACAACCCCTGCACCCGCCGGCGCGGAACGCGGTTTTACGCTGCTGCTCGTTACAGACCGCGGTGTTTATACCGACGCGCGCGGAGACCGTGCAGACACACCTCCTCTTCACCCGCGTCTACTGCACGGCCAGAAGAGACGCGTTCATCGTCGCGGCGGGGCGTGTTTGGGGGGGGGGGGAGGATTTGTTGTGCGTATGGGGAAGAGGCGATTTTTTTTTTTCTAATAATTTGAAGGCTAAACGTTGTGATATTTAAACATCGAAAATATGTGATAATAATCGTAAACCCGTCATCGGCGAAACATTGCACTTTGGTTCGTCGGGTGATTTGCGGATATAATATTATAGGCGCGGAGCGGAAACCGAGACGAGAAGAAGGGATCCTGCAGTATTGAAAGTGAAATCCTTCGTCGGAGGCCGACCGACGACGAAACTATACTTACTTGGGGAATGGAGAAGGAATGCAGGAAATATGTTCCAAAGCGGAACGGACGCGTAAACAACAAGGAGAAGAACGCGCACCGGAGAGGGGTGGGTGACGCGGTTGGAGGAATCGCCGGATAAGAGGAGCGGCGATGGAGCGAAATCCGCGTGGTGTGTGTGTGTGATGGCTGAAAAGGCTCGAAACGAAATAGACGGTGTAATTGGGAAATTATGTGAAATCGTTTCGAGAGTGGGCTCGGATTGAAACGGAAAAACGACGCGGACGGTGCGAGACGTAGAGGCGTAATAACGGAGAAAAAAATAATAATAATAATAATAAAACGACGTCAGAAAATAGTGTTTTTTGTTTTCCGATCGCGCGCCCGTGTTGTTTACACGTCATCGCGTGCATTTGTATTTATGCGATGGTATAGCTAGCTAGCTCGTACACACGACGACGACGACGACGGTTCTCATACGCATAAATATATGATATCGTATACAAGTAATAATAATAATAATAATAATATGGCGGCGGACCATCGAAAATAAAACTGTATAATGCATCGACTACACAACGCATTTAAATATTTTTATATACGAACACACGCACATACTGCGCGATGATTTATTGTTATTACACGCCGGGATTTCAAAACGGATTTATATTTCGGAGTTTTTTTTATTATTATTATTATAATTCGTCCAATCGCTGGAGAATTATTTTCAATCCGCTCCTTACGCATTACCTGTTCGTTGAACGCGTGTGTTAAACTCCATAAACGATTTCGTATATACATTTTATTTTTCCCATCTCGAAAGTTGGACGTTTGCCGCCGCGCCGCGTCCTCCCAACGAAATGAAATATGTAAGAATTTTGTCCCGCCCCTCACCGCGGAATTAAAAAAAATAAATAAATAAATAACGAGAATACACTTTTATACTATTATATATGTATATAAAGTAATTTTAATAATATCTAAAAAAAAAAAAAAAAAAGCAAAAATCTTTATCTAAAACGAAGCGGATAATTTTTTTTTTTTTTAGGAAATAACGAACAAAGTACATTTTTTGTTCTGACCGAATTTTCCACTCAAATTTCACCGCAGTCCCGTTTATTCGTTCGATGACGAATCCTATGTATTATCGGCTGACATGACTTAAACGCAATTTAAATTCGATATTCACGCGTAATTATTAATCAGACAATTGTCAATAATTTTTCATTCCACAACGCTCGAGGGAATAATAACGGACGGTGGACGGCGGCGATATTCGCAGTGATCACTAGCTAGTTATGTTTCGTTTGGATTTGAAAAACTGAAAATCGTAACGAAATCTTCAAACGTTTTTTATTTTCGGCGTTAAAACTCCTTCGGGGGGGGGGGACTTATCGCGGCGTTCTTTTCCCGTCGATCACGTGAACACAACTATACAAACCTCGAACGTCTTTCTTATTTTATAACGATCAATTTATTAAAAATCAACGTTTCATCTAAGAAAAACGAATAAATATTATTAACTACATCGTCATTGCATCCGATGTAGAATAATTCTTGGCGTAAAAACTTCGTACAACGGATCGTCGCTATATATATATATATGAATTTATAATTAATTTGTTGACGATTTCGTGCGAGTGTCGTAACGTGTACATTGACAAATGCACAAATAATAATTTGTATTACGTTGTTTTATATACGAGTTATTATTTTATATTATTAATATAATATAATGTGTATAAATATACGCGTGTGTGTGTGTGTGTTTTTTTTTTTTTTTGTTACTGTTTTACGTCTTGTTAAAACGAGAATCGTGTATATTGATTTTGAAAACGAAATAATTTTTATATTCATCAATAAAACTCGGATAAGATATAACGTATGAGCTGGATACAATATCGTCTTTCTCGGAACACGAGCGCGTTCGGGTTTTCATTGAAACCCGAGATTGGCTATTTGAGAAAGCCAATTTTCAGAACAGTAAACTCTTACTGTACATGCCGCATCGTATTGCGTAGTCGTTATTTTTGATTTTCGTAGAAAAAAAAAAAATTGCAATTGTAAAAAATAAAAATATAATTCATCTATTTATAGTTATAATTATTATATACATATATATATATAATTTTATACCGTTTGAAATAAACGTTGATCACGTGTAAAATAATATTACTTTAAAATATATAACGATTTTTTTTTTATTATTATTATTAATTTAACGGGGGAGAATCGAGGTACACAATTTTTTTTTTTTTTGTCACATTAAAAACGGAAGATTTTTGTAATTCGCGTAATTCTAATATTGAAGAACTTCAATTTATATTTAAAAAAAAAAATGTAACGAATAAAATTTTTTTTATTCAATTACAGTAAAATTAAATGACTTGAAATCGTGAGCTATGAACGTTAGATTTAAAAACACGCGACGGCGGGGGGACGCGTATAAGACCGGTCGGTTGCACGCAGCCGCATTACACCGGATCTTAACGAAAAAATAAAAATAGTATATAAAAACCGAAATCCAATATAAATATTATTAAAAAAAAAAAAAAAAAAAACGCTTGTGACGTTTACTCGTTTTAGACTCTAAATTCCACAAGACGACGAAGACGAGAAAACAAGTAAATTAATTTCTCCTATAACGTATACGTTTACCGCACGTATTATATCAAAGAACACACCTAACGCAGTGCATTGACCGCGTTACGAAACATTTGTTAACTTATATACACACACACGACACTGCGGAGGTCAGCTAAATGTATTTTTATTTTTTTTGTTTATCTAATAAATATTCATTATTCTTTCCCGTCTCGCGAGAAACCGTATACATCCTATAAATACACACACACACACAAGTTTATTCGAAAACGTTCTGCTCGAAACGCGTTGTACGAACCGAACTCCGACGGTAATGTAAATGAAGTTAAAATTCCCCGAGCGCGTCGTGTCCGCCGAAATGTTTTCTCGATTTAATAGACTGAGAGTTAGAGCTCCGCGACACTCTTTAATTTCAAAACGCGTCGGCGGCGGGGCCTGGAACGATTTGCCGTCGGCTCGGCGTACGAAAAGACTACGGCGGAAAACCGAAACGATGCGCGATTCGATTTTTTCGTTACGTTTTCACGGCCCGAGCGCGTGTACTTTTCTTAAAAACGATTTCTCCGAATTCAAAACATGTCTGTACAATATTGACGACGTGTCGCGCGTGTGGTTTTTACGGTTTTCGAGAATCCCACTGTTAATATATGACAACAGAGTTTTTTTTTTATTTTGGAAAAAATCGTTTAGAACGGTTTTTCGCTAAAATCACGTAGAACGCGTCATATTTATTATATCGATCGATGAGTATTCCGTATGGAGGGAATGAGACTTTTCGAGTAGGCCCCGAAAAAAAAAAGTAACCGCAAACGTAAAACTCGCGCCGGACAATAAAACCGGTAGTTTTAGTAGTTTAAAGTTATTATTATTAATAATAATAATTGAAATCATTAAATATCAAAAAACAAATTAACGTAGTTTATAGGATTTATTTTATCGCAATCGTATTCGAGATGTTTTGAAGTTTCCGTTTGGTTTTTGTGAAAATGTCGGCGGCAATACACGCATGTTATAGCTATTTGTCATTTAGAACACTCGGAACGCGATAATACGCGATTAAAAGTCGATTTCCAGTTAAACTGCGTACAATTTAAAAAAATATAACGTACATATGTTTTATCAGTTGAAAAACGAAATAAATGACATTTAATGATATTGTGTTTGACAGTACCGTGATATGGAATAATCGTGTTGAGTAGACACACATCTGTTTTTGATATGATTGAAAACCGTGTCCGTATTTCGTCTAATCTCGCACGACGAGAATCTGATGTGTCGCGCCGAACCGTTGTTACTCGGTAATCTGACACTACTGCGTCAGTAACCATGTCCGTCAAAAATATTATTTTATAAAACTGCGCATTATTAATAAAACGTTTTTTTTTTTAATAATAATAATTATCTATAATTAACGAAATATCTGAATAAGATTAAAAGAAAAAAAAAAAAACGAAGAAATATGCAGGAAATGGTTTAAAACCTCCTCCCCCTCCCCACGGAAATACGCATTTATACGCGTAATGAATTTATCGTGAAACGTGTTTGCTCTTTACTCTGCTATTTTCGCGATTGTACAAAAACGAATGTACTTTAAACGCCGCGCCACAAGTGTTTTGCTCCAGTGCAGATTTACGCGCCATTCGTTTCCCGATACTCCAGTAAATCGATTTCAACAGTTTTATATTGTGCGAAATACTGCGGAGTTATGAGATCTGCGGATTGTACCGAGTCGAGTTAAAAAAAAAAAAAAACAAAAAATAAGTATATACGTGTATCTCGATCACGATTAAGACTGATGCGATTTATTTATATAAACATATTTAAAAAAATATATAATATACATACGTATATAAATGGCTAGCAATAATTTGTTTTATTCTTTCTGCGGTTGACTGTATTCTGCGACAAACAAATCGGATAGACGCGTGCAAACGGTTTTTGTACGGCGATTTTATGAGAATCACGCGCGTATGAAATTAATCGCGGAATCCAAAGCTAACACGATATATATCGCGGTCGTTCTGTGCCGCGTCGTCTATGGTTAAAACGACTTTCATCGGCACATGTCGACGATTCTTCTGTTTTGTGTAACGCCCGTGGAGATAGTATACAGGGCGCTAAAAGAAGGTCACAATCAGTTATGTATATGTAACTGTATACCAGCTACTATTTGGCCACTCCGTATAGACTTACGCCTCTATATTACGCATTACGTTGTATCGGCGCGAAACGTTCACAACAATACGGATTAGTCGATTGTTTTTATATATATAAACCCGTTGGTATAATAATAATAATAATAATCGTTTTCGTATAATGTAATTACTATTAAGAGGACGCTATACAGACGGAAATATAGAAAATGATTAAAAATTGAATTGTTCAGGAGAAAACCGTTTCGTTGGTGATGGGGGGGGGGGGAGAGGAAAATAACCATGAAGGCCGTAATTGTACTCAGAAAACACTAATTTTTTTACGCAAAATAAATTACAATATTATCTATATATAAACAGTTTTTTTAAACGTTTTAAATTCTTAAAAAATTGTGATATTAAAAAAAACCAATTGTATTTTTTAAACGTCTATAACGTTTTGAGAACTAGAGATATTTAAAAAAAAAAAAAAACGGATCCGTCATTTTATAGGTAAAATATTGTAATTTATTTTTGCGCAAACATTTGCTGTCAAAAGTATGACTGTATAAAACCAATACTCAAAATAATACTAATATAATAAAAATAATATTAATAACTGTATAAAACGGGTTCGTCGTTGTTATTATGGTGATTTTTTTCAAAACCAATTGGATCGATCTATTCGAAAATATTCGATGGCCTTATGACTATTATAATATTATATGAGTGTATGTATTTATGCAAGGACATATTTGTGAGGGGGGGAGGCAGTTGGCGAGGAAATAAAATGTAAAATGTCATCGAATCATCATTGAATCGCTTCGATAGGCGTAAAAAAAAAATTTTCCAAAGCTCTAATTGAATTAAATACGTATAATATACGTTTTGTTCGTTCGCCGAGTTGATATTAATTATTTATTGTCGCTGCAACATTTCGATAAAATATTATCAATTTTTATTTTCTCGAAACATATTTTATCTTAGCGTGAGAAATCTCTGAACAACGGACACGCGCTGTTGTTCAATTATAATAATAATAATTAGATATTGTTAATAACCTGGAATACGCTTTCGTTGACGCGTATTTTTCGCGTCGTTGTCCCGACGACTCGTTTATTATATTTATTTTGTCGTCGATCGGGTGTCGAATATTTAACGAACACCGTGATTACGGGAAAAAAATACGCGAATACGTTCTAAACGCACCGATAAATTCGCACATGATTAATTGATTAAGTTTTAAAACGACGACACAAATGAAAATTTCGTTGACAAAGTAGCGTTTTACATTTGTTGGAGAAAAAGGAAAATGTTCTTATAGCCGTAATCGTAGGCGTATTTAAACGTTCGAAAATACGTTTAAATACGCATCATTTAAGGCGAGTCGTACGAACAGAAAGAGAGGCGAACGTTAATTGTAATTTTTTTTGTTTTTTTTTTCAACATATAAAAACGAGTACGACAAATATTTATTTCTCCGTTTCCGGGCGTTCAGTTATGATTTCGCGTCGGTTAAACGGCCCATCGTGATCGAAGAATTCTTCATCGCGTTAATAATATTATTTTAATTCGCGCGAGTTTTTCGTCACGTTTTTTTTTTCATTTTTATCGTTCAATATTCGATTATTTATTTGTTTCGATCATTCGCAATCGGTTACATTGATATTATTATTTTCCCACGAGTGTTATTAAATACTACTGTGACTATATTACGTCTTGTGTATAATATTATTTAAATAAAACATTTCTTCTTTTTTCTATTTGCGCCAGTTGTTTTCTATAGACACTAATAAAAAAAAAACGACGTAAAACATTTCGAATACATATTGAATATTGAACCAACAGTTTTTATAATTTTTACGCGCGCAGATCAAAAAAAAAAAAAAAAGATTTCTTGACGTCGTTTGTGATTATTCGAATTACAATATTATAAAGTTCGAATTACTTATAAACATAGTCCATATATATATATATATATATATATAGGTAACGTAAATACGTTACGTTTCATTGACACTGATATTAAAACAACGACGTTGCGAATTTCGTAAATATAATCGCAGACACGTTTCACGTAAGATTATGATTTGTGAGGTGTGAAGTGTGACAATGCGCAAAGGGCGGATTTGAAAAACAAAATTGTTTTACCGAAATACGATTTGTTTTCAAAATTTTATAACATTACGATACAAGGCCGTTACACAACAATGATTGTCCGCTGTGGCTAGGAAATTACTGAATCCCGATTATTAACGAGTACAAGACGCGTTGAACTTCGCAAAATAAATAGCGTTATATCGCGTTTGGATGACTGGGCGGCGTTCAAACGTCATTAAATAAAACGAATTAGCAGATCGAGCAGCGAAAAAGAAAAAACCGACTCTAACCGATCCTACAGCAACAACACAGAGTTCATCGATCGTGACAACTCCACGAAATCGGATAAAGTCATTTCAACTAGACTTCGCAATGGTCGTACAAATATTGCCCACGATTATACTCAATGACCAATATTGATTGGCCAATGGACCTTTCATGTGAAACTCAACTCATCGTTAAATACGTTAGAACGAGTAATATGTCGAGCACGTGCATTAAAACGGAGACTCAATGCTAATATTTTCGTTAGCTATTTCGATATTTACTGGGAGGGAGGGAATTTTTTTTTTTAATTATAATAAGATAACATGTTTGGAATATGATGTGAAAAATTGTACGTCATATTTGTGTAAATTTAAATATTTTCCACGTGGATTTCGTACGAATCGATTGAATTCTTACGCTATTCGTTTCGAGTATATTAAGAAACGTCCAAGAGTAGTTAGTTCGAAAGCGGGGGGTTTTTTTTTTTAATAGAATTTCTCCAAATGAAAAATTTATACAAATGACGGACGAATTGTTTACTGTTCGCGCCGTGCAAATGGCGTTTACCAAACATTTCGGCATTTTTTTCCGTGCGATCGAACATTATTAATTTTCTACGACTCGATAGGCATCATCCACTATTATTCTCTGGTTTCAACGTTTTTTTTTTCTTTTTATATAAAGCAATATTTTTAAGACTTATCGCGAATTAATCCCGTTCTACCAAATTCATGTTCCGATGAAATAATTGATTACTGCAGTGCACGACTTATTATCGCACAAGTATTTTCAAATATATATGTATGGATATTTTTTTTAAACAGTTTTTTATTACTTGATAAAACAATATTATCAATAACGTTTTTATCGCTAGTCGAATGTACGTTCGAAAGGATGTCATTAATACTATAAACACAGTAGTACGCTCAACTCGTGAAGAAATAAATAAAATAATAATAATAATAATAATAACCATCCGAATTCTATGACGCGACATCGAAACATAGATTTCCATTAAAAATAAATATTTTATGAACGTACACGCGTAGTATAGAAACCTAAACTATTTTTATATACATATTATTATTATTATTATTATTATATGCGATAATCGTAACAAACAAACAAACAGACATGCGGTGAAAATAGTGTGCGAAAAAAAAAACATCGATATGAAATAATTAACGATTATCGACAGGTGTATTCGAACGCATTTGGAAAGTAAGTAAATAATATAATGCGAAAACAATACTGTCAACTGTGCGGAATAAACTGTAAAAGTTGACGAAAAAATAAATAAATACATTCTATTCGAATTTATTTGGAAAAAAAAAAAATTTTTTTTTAACACCAGTACCAACGTCTATAATAATTGACGGATACAAAAGCCGGGAAATCGTACGACGACGATAATATACGTTTGTTCGATATGGTTTTTTTCTAACCGAACGTATGGCGACGAACAGACACGAATAATTTTGCACACACGCATTTCCACACGAAACGTTGTTGTTGTTGTTTCGTGTGTGGAAATAATAACGTTTTTATCGCTATGTTTTATTTATTTTCTCTCTCTCTCTCTCTCAATTATTTTCTACACATTTCGATTTCGTAAACGACCGCTAAATCGTCGAATAAAAAAAAATCCATACGATTTCAATTGATCGCAATGCGAATACCTGCGCGATAGACGTTTTGCAATCGATACGCGAGGGCCACCACCGAGGCGACCACAACCGGACTCAATGACCATTGAATCATACGCATTTTTTTTCTTCTCTTTCCTCGTTCATCGTTTATCACTCGTGCACGAGACGAGTTCGACGGCCTACTTAAATTATTCTCCGTACACGCACGGGATATTGAAAGAAAAAAAAACGATGACGACGACGACGACGTCAAAAGGACCGAAATTTTGCACATACGCGCGTAAAATGTATTTGATTTCGCGCGCCGAGAGGTGAGGTGATCGCGGCTCTTATAGTCTTCAATCGTTTGAAAAACGTCTCGGCGGTCACGCGATCGGTATTTAAAAATTTTTTTTTTTTCTTCTAATTTCGAATTATCGAACGAACAAAGTAGAATTTTTTCGGAGAACGATCGTCGGCCGTCATCGTCGGGGGCGACTAATAACGAAGTCTGTTTTAAAAGCGTTCGCAGTACTTGAGGTCTACGTTAAAAACGATTCTCGAGCCGCATCATCGAGACCGCGTAATCGAACTCATCATCGGCGTTTGACGAAAACGGACGTGTAGAACGCGACACCGATATTTCGTATTGAATTAATAAGAATTGAACGCGTAAA
Organism: Chaetogeoica ovagalla; assembly: GCA_032441825.1. NCBI lineage: Eukaryota > Metazoa > Arthropoda > Insecta > Hemiptera > Aphididae > Chaetogeoica > Chaetogeoica ovagalla. The sequence goes on along the minus strand of CM063746.1, from coordinate 1,295,932 downwards.
ATGAATAGAAATATAAAATACTCCGGTTTCCGCGCGAAATCGAGTACGATGGAATATAATTATTAAATACTTACGCATGTGCATTCATGTAATTTATATAAAAAAAAATATTAGATTATCGATCGTGATAACACGAGACATTTTGTGAAAAAAAAAAAAAGAAAAGAAAAACGAGGTGTTTCGGAAGGAAATTTGTAAAACGTATGTGGTTTGAAAAAGTTCAGGGATCCCCGCCATGCTATAAAAGTATAAGAACCGCTGTGCTACACTTAAGAATCACACACGCGCATGTGCATATAATATAATTAATTATTACGTTATTAATTCTTATTATTTAATTATATTACGTATAAGAAATTAAAATATATATATATATAAAATTTTTTATCCGCATATTATATATTTTAATGATATTACGCGATTTTCCTCTATGTGATTTCGTCCGTTTTGAATTTTTCGTTCCGTTGTATTTTCATTCGTCATTTATTATTACAAGATAAGAACGACTCTCGTCGAAACCGGGCGTTAAATAATAAATAGATTTAACACGACAACTCTCGTAAATGTCATTATTACGTATAATACACCATTACGTATTTACATATTATATTCAGTACCTATACACATATGTGTATTATATATTATTTTTATAAGCACAAATTTAATATTTACGAGTATCAGTTTATAGTTTAGATTTTTTTTTTTTTATTTCCATCTATTTCGCGCGTCACTTTTATTTACGTAATTTTTTTTTTTTTTTTTTACCGTTTTATTACTCTTTTGCCTCGACTGTTGTTCCTTCTACTGCCGTCGTATTATTATTACGTTCGAAATTAATCTGCGTGATTATTCGCGTTTTTTCTTTTTTTTTCTCTCGAGAAAATTAATCCATTTTGTTCGTTGACTGGACGACTTACGCGGTGGTCCCGGGAACTCGCCGAGATTTAACAAACGGGTAAACAGAGATCGTTTTTACACGAATAATTTGTAAATTTATATTATATTTATATAATAACACGATATCGTTGCGTGTACTACACACGCATTATCGCGCGGCGTATCCATAATATTATTACGACGGCGTTATATTGTTTTACCAAACGCGCGTGTACGGTGGAAGAGAACATTCGAATGGAAATCGATTCTCGTGTGTATCGTGGATCAACAACGCGTTTATCATCATAACGTCACGTCCGCGAATATAATATGGTAGACGATGACGTATAGGTTTTTGTAAACACGCCGTGTTTTCGAATCGAACGATGAGTTTCTCACCACATTATGTTATCGAGACAACGATAAAATAAAATGTGATGCGGACGATGGCAAATACGCAGTTCTCCGATAGGTCGTCGAGTTCGTTTTATCCATATTTTATTTCGAATTGATTGATAATCTCGTGTTTCGCAATGTTTCCGCGACATCATTCTTTTTATCATTTCTACGTTATCGAAATAACCTGAGTCCTAAAGGCACTCTCACAGGAACAATTACAATATTATCATCGGCTATACAATATGATTCTGATAAATCATTACTGTTCGACTCCATTGTTATTATAATAGGAAACGTACACAGTCTGTTCGCGGAAATTTTTTCTCGTTTTTTTTTTCCTTTTAAGTAACATATTATACAATATTTTGTTAGAATTCCGATAATACCATACGCTGTGAATTATAAACGAATATCGCCGTGTTAAACGAATAAAATGGGTATAATTGTACGCAGTATTTGTATTTTTCGTGATATCCAACCGGAATATTGTGGTGATACACCGATACTCCTATGGGCGTTTAGGATCACGATTATATTATGGTGAGAAATCTCTTTTAGGTTTTATACATTTTATCGTATGTAATACGTATTATATTTTCTTTTATTGAATTGAATCAAATTTATTTACTTCGAAACGCGTAAATTTCATTCGAATAACATACGTATAGTCAAGATTTTTATGTGTCTATCGTGCGCACATATCACTATTTATTAGATTGTGTGTGTGTAGTATGCATGTATTACGCGTACTCATCCTTGTCGCGTGTACGCCTCTATGTTTTTTTATTATTATTATTTTTTTTTTTTTAACAGCTGAATAATATAAAAATACATAAATACAAATAGGAGATTGTCGTTAAATGTGTATACGTTACACAACACTACAGCGGACCGTCGCGGTATTAAAAAGACAATTCTCATTCGAAATTTTGTTCAGCCAACTGTTGATTCCTCATAATATATTGCGTGTATAATTTGCATTTTTTTTTCTCCCTGTCGTTCAATAGGTATTATACGTTTTGAAGAGAGAAAAACACGGGGGAAACAACGTTTTCATTACGCAGTCGATCGTATTTTCAGCGATTCCCGTGATCAATGCAGTTTCGCAAGACCGTACCGTGTTCAATGTTATACAATAAATTTTTAAGACTAAAAATGCATGTTTCGAATTTACAAAGAGAGACTTCAAAAGCTATGAAAAACGCAAAAGATCAACGGGCAAAAAGGTAACGTTTTGAATGTGTTGATTCGATTTTAAATGATTTTTTCGTACCTCCAAACACCGTTCGATTGGTAAAATTAATTAAACGAAAAAAATACCGTTCGGCCAGATTTTTATAAGCGTTTATCATTTTTTTGGACTTAAAATTGTCTCTATGGCGGTAATAAAAAATAAAGTAATAACGTCGAAATCTTTCCCAAAAATTCCTTACCCATTATTTGATGTTGAACGGTTTTTGATTGAAAAAAAAAAAATTGAAGTGTCCGCGGAAGCGCGAAAGCTTAAACTTAAAAAATTGATTTCAAATTTTACAGTTATTATTTTTTTAAATAATTAAAAACAAATCTATATGTTATGTAAATTATTACAAAAAAAAAAAAAAAAATATATATATATATAAGAGTAAGCTAATTAGTGTATACACTAGCAGCTCTGTGGTGTGTGTGTGTGTGTTACAAAGTGTTTTCTGTTTGTTCGTAAACATACGGCATATAATTACTAATAAAACAATCGTGTGGGAACTTCAAACTCATTAATATAATATAAAGACGAATAATAATCATTGTAAGTTATACCAATCATACAGTTATTGTTACGCTTGTAGTACATAATATTGTTTTCCAACACTCTCCACGAACAATGGTAATTAATAAAAATAAATAAATATCGAATAACAAACGCGATAGATTTATATATATATACACACACGTTGATTCGAAGTCACGTAAACTTTGAATTTACGAATAATATAAAATATATTATACACATATATTCGACTATAAGTTATCGTCGGATTAGGATCTGATGTATTATTAAGGTAATAGTAAATAATATTTCGTTTTGACAATTTGAATCGCCAATATGCTAACAGCGGTGTCTTCTCTAGGAATATTTATTATTGAGCTGATCGTCGAATAACTGCAATGAACGTATCATAAATATGTTTAGGAAAAAGAACAATAATCACGGCCAGTGAAGGTGGTAGGAAGGTTTTAGCCGCACTTGGTCACTTGAACACTGAAATCGGTTGTTAAACTTATTTTACACCTTCGAAAATTCGGTGTATTAAAATATGCCTATCGTTCGTAACTCAACGAACTGTCATATGAAAACGCTATTTGTTCATCAATGGAAAACAGGGGTTTTTTTTTTTTTACTTTATAATACACGCGTAATATATACGCACGCATTTTTAAACGCAATAAAATAGGGAAAAATAAATAAATAATTATAAATAAAACGTTTACTACTTTGGTTTTCATAAAAACCGGGATACTCATTCGAAATCACGCGTATCAACGGACAAATAGGTGAGTGTAGCAGACACACATTTCCTCTATTATCGATGCGCGAAAAACGTGTTTTCGCTTTATTATTGAGAGTATTATCGGGCGCGCAGAAACACGCTAAGATGATAAACCTTGGCGGCGTGTCATTATAATAATTACACTCTACGCTAACACGTTGGTGCTGGCGCAATAATAAATAAATTGATTATTAAATTAATTTTTTATTATTATTATTTAATCGTATTTTATCGTTTAATCCCGCGATCCGGAAACGTTTTCTTTTTGTAATAATATAAGTACATAAAACGCGTTTCATAGGGGAAAACAACAATATCGACTTAATAATAAACACAATTTTAACTGTTAATTTTATTTACAAACACCTTAACTGTTATAAGTATGCATTTATACGATTTACACATTGACGTTATTTGAAATATTGTTCGTCGATATGTACAAAATTTACTGACGGCGAGATAGAATATCTGTTTGTTAGTTACACCTATGGTTACAACCAATAATTATACGGTCTAACGCACAACCGTTCCGACTTGTGTTTATTGTAGTCGATTAAATAATATTCCATAAATATTATGTCGATTTTTTTTTCCTAACGGCTAAGCGTTGAAAACGTATAAGATTTAACAATTAACTTAAATTAATAATAATAATAATAATAATAATAATAAAAACCGTTCGTAATTACTATGGAAACAGTTCGCCGTGACCGTAATATAATTATTATATCTCTGCGTTTTAAATCGAATGAAAAAGGAAACAAAAAAATCTAAATTTTATTGATATTTTTATCGTTAGTTATTATAATTCTCACGAGGCGTAATCCAATGCGTAATGATATGACCATGTACGTATTGTGCCTGCATTACATTATCTCGTCAAAACATGTATCTCTAAACGCGTTACTCATATTATTATTATTATTATTATTATTATTATTATTATTTATTATTATTATTATTATTATTATTTATTATATGTATTGCAAAATTTTGTGTTATATTATTTTATATTATGCCGTGGTTCTGTGTTTGAAAATTGTACACCGCCTGTAATCGTTTATAAGTGATCGTGTATCGTTAGTGTGTATTGAATTACCAACGCGTAACCAACCGCACTAATTCTATTATTTATCCATTTACTGAATATAATTAATTTCAAGGTACATTTTTGCACACACAAATCATTGTGTTGTACGTGTAAAATTCCGTTTTACCCATTTGGATTATAATTATTATTATTATTATTATTATATCGATATCGTACCCGCATCAGTATGCTTTCAAAGTACGACGTTTATACGTTATATTGTATTAGTTTAGTTACACATTTTTTTTATATAATATTATTTGAACGTGCAGCGTGTAACAACAAACAATATTATGTATAAATAAATTGCGAACGGATATAATTCGCATTATTGTCATGTGTTACGAAGGGACGTCAAACACACGATATGAATTTCGAAAAAAAAATAAAATAAAATTCCGTCGTAAAATGTTGTAAATCGTGAAAATCGAAGGACGCAATGCGCGAATCGTTCGAAAATGTCGAGGAACGTAAAAAATTATTATTATTATTATTATTATTATAACAATAATCGAACCGAGACGTTTCTTAATTGGCTGCACGTGGTGTTTCAGGATTTATTGCTGTGTTATAAACACAGTATGAAAAAAAAAAACGCGCGACGAAAAAAACAAATGGATAATAATTTGCGTGTTCAAATTACACACGAGCGCGCAGTAAAAACGAGGGGAAAAACAAGAAAACATCGCGGCGGTTTACGTGCGTACGCGTGTGAACAACCTAATCTATTCTCGAATGGATTTCAATACAATTTTTACTTTTACAGGCGTTCTGCGCCACATTTTAATCGGTATTATTTATAAAATAAAATCGTATTATTGCATAACAAAAAAAAAAAAAAAAAAAAAAATCGGTAATAAAATATCAATTTAAAATAAAATCAAATTACAATATCGACGATTTGTTTTGCGCACGTTATGCTGTCTATCGAATACATAAATTAGATAACCGCCACCACTGTACACGCAGGTGTACTTTGCGTGTTGTTCATTACATAATAATATATAATACGATGAAAATAATTATCGTATACTAGTTTTATTTTTTAAAAAACCAATCTATTATTATTATTATTATTGTTTTGCACGTCTTTAGACGATAAAATATACATACGTATTAATATTCGTATTGTTTATTGAGATATTCGAGTACGTATTATTACGTAATATTCTACAAAAACAATAACGATCAAGTGCCTTATTTATTCTTGCTTCGTGCACGCACCACACTCCATGTGTCTGTCTATCCGCGTTTCCAGAACCAAATTTGTTGAAAAATAACATTTTCGAAAATGTTTCATTTATAAACAGAAATCAATGACACGACACCTAAACGTTATATAATATATATATATATTATTATATTATAGATGTGACGTTAATGTCGAAAATAAATTAATATTTTTATTGTGTCAATGATCGCTGCGTATTTATACCCAGTTAAGTAATCGGTGCGATATACGCAATACGAGTTGAACGAAAAAAAAAGAAGAAAAACGTTTCACGAATAAAATAATTGTTATTAAAATGTTATTTACCGCGTCGCGGCTGAAACGTGGCCAACATTTTCATTTAAAAACAACTCTTGCACAAATCTTTATATTACAAATGTTCGCCGTGCCCAATGTTATAATTTCCAGCAGTCTCTTGCCCGTCGAAAAACGTCTTTCCCTCTTTTTCTAACTCACTCAATTAATAACAACGTACACCGAATAAACTACGTGCAGGGCGTCCTTTCTCTCGAAATTATGTGTCCCTGCGAAGTGTCCGTTGAATTCGCTAAACGATAAAGAAAAAAACGCGAATCACGCGTTATTGGATCTGGACGAAAAGCGAGAATCGATTGATTATTTCGAAAAATGGCGAACACATTGTCTCGTAGTGTTCATGCGGACCAACAAATTTTCACGGACCGGATCCAACGAAAGAAATGTTCATAAACTTAAAACAAAAAAAAAAAATACGATTTGAAATTACGTTTCACACGACGATCGAACAAAACGAAATCGTGCGTTGAAAGATGTTTGACGGGAGACATTTGACGGAGAATAAAAATATTGAATTTTTACACATTTACAATATCATTTAACGATATTATTATTAAAAAAAAAAAAAAAACCATCCGGATACAAAATTTTTTCTATTTAGCCAACACATATTATTTATATGGAATACGAAAAAAAAATACGATGCCATCGATTGAGTACAATTTTATTTGTTTCAAATATATATATACGATAAATTATAATATCGTTAATTAATAAAAAATGAGTTCACGTATATTTTTCTCCTGTTCATATACTCGTGTTGAGTGTTAAATGTCGAAAAATTTAAACGCATATACGGCGGAATCGTCGTGAAATATTATTTTCACCCGGACTTTTACAAACGGTTTTTAATGGACACAAAAAAAATATGCGATACGACAGTGCGCGATTAACAGCGCATTCATATTTACATATAATTTTCAAATGTTAGAAATCACTTAAACTCGGTAAAATATGCAAAAATATGAGTTTTTTTTTTTTTTTTGATTGGATTTATATATATAGAAATATATACGTATTATGAAACGAGTTCTGGGGGCGAATCACGTTTTGAAATATATTACAACTTTCTGAGATCTGTGTGAAGTCCCGAAGCCGGCTAATAAGTAATAGGTCCAGAGCTAATGAAGCTGTTTCGCGTATTCTTCCCGAGAAAAAAAAACGTGCATTTCATACACCGACGGTTCGTTTAACCATTCGTAAAGGAGAATAATTGATAGAGGACATTTTTGTGTTTAACGCGTACGTTGTTTGAATTACAATCGAATTCGCGAAGCATATAGTTCGACAGGAACACAATATATTCTCTTTATATACGCTTCTTTTTTAACGAAATTACGTCGAACAGATTATTTTTGTTTTGCGCGAATAATAAGAATATTTATAATACAATTTTTACAATTAAAATAATATTATTTCTGTTATATATCGTTTTATTTTATACGCAATAGTGAAATCGTCCTCCGCTGAATCTACACGAACAATAATAAAGTACGCGGTGGTGTGTTATTATATGGTTACTGTAAATATCGTAATAAACGGTTTTTTTTTATATATAAAATTGAGCGAGGAGGATCGGTTGCGAATTTTACGAAACAGTCTTGAGAATTCACGCGATTTTTTTCGTTTTACAATTTTGGAATACTACGGGGAAAGGAAGCTATCGTACGTTACGAATACGTTTTTCTACAGTTCTTTCGATAATACGCATTTAAATGTTTTGAAATGTTTTCTTTTTTTTAATTTCCTCGTGTCATTCACGTCCTACATAACTCATTCAATGCCATAATATTCGTATACATTTGTTTACAATAACAATATTGTTTTTATGAAATCGCGCGATTTAAATTCTTGTTTTTTTTTTTTTGTCAATCTAATTCTACGACTGGAAAAATGTTAAAAAATATATTTACGGATAATAGAAGTGGAAATGGAAACGTAGATATCGAACATTTCGAAACAACTTGTTTACATATTTGAATAAGAATAACGTCGGGAATTCGAGGAAAACGCCGTATACGTTACAAAATACATGCTCGTATAATATATTATAGTTACGTACCAAGCACGAAAATAGTTTTCCAAAGAAAAAATCTGAAATATCACATAACACGTATGTGTCTCAATAAGTGTGTGCCGTACGTTTTATACGAGCGTATATCGAAAAGAACATTTTTACGTTTTCGGATTAACAACGAGAGCGCAGTAATATTTTAACGCGCACGTGTTATTCGTATTGTCATTTTTCTCTTTTTAAACAACAATAATTCAATCGCGTGTTGCGCGTTTGCTTCTGTCTGACTACTGAAATAATCGTTGACGGTAAAAAAAAATAGAAAAAGAAAAAACAATAATAATTTTATTATTCGCATTCGTTAGTGAAACAATCAAAATATTCCGTCGACACGGCCGCGTACGACATTGGTTGTGTTACAATATAAAAAGAGAACGAAATCAAAGGGAAATACACGAGAGGAGGATTTTAGACGCGGTTTTCGTGTCCGCCGCGCTGAAATATTCAACGAGATTTCAACGTCGACCCGTATTATTATGATTTGTATTTTAAAATATTATGTATAAACCGCGTTGTTGAATGGCACATAGAAAACAAAAACCGACTTCATTGTCCGTATTAAAAAAAAAAAAACATATTTCATATATTCTCGACTATACGAGTGGACAATATAATATATTATATATATAATTATTTATCGACGACACATTTCGTTTTAAACAATTTGAATCATACTGTTGAAATAAATCGAGGGCGGGTAGGACACGAATAATTGACGTTTCGTATACGACACAACGCTATAGAAATTTCATCACACACAAATGTTATAAAATCTTTCGTTCCATTTAATTTTATTCGCGTATACGTTTATTTGTTATATATTATTCGTGTTCGCGAAACACCTGTCACACGTCGACCAAAAACACCGACACATTTTTACTTTGCTATAGGATCAGTGTAAAGTATGTTACAATCCCCATTTTCCAGGACTCACAAAAAAAAAACCATATTGTAATTGTATTTAATTTCGCTAAGGAACAAAACACTGTTGTATTCAAAACCGTCAAAAATATTTAAAAAAAAAAAGAAGAAAAATTCGTAGGACAGTAGTACAATAAACACTCATCGTCGGACTACGCATAATGATATTAATTCTAAGAACGGAACGTTTACAGACTCTTATTTCTCTTTTTACGATTTTTTCAAAATTCGTATTGTTTTTAAATAGAATATTTTTCGCTCTTCTTGTTCGGACGGCGGCAACTGTCGCAATCGAATACGCGCGCATAGCGAACGAGACGCAATTTCATTTTTTTAAACAACGATGGAAAACATTATATTTTGCTTTTTTCTCTTTTTCTTCTTTTTATGTGTGTGTGTCACACGGGAAATCGATTGCGTCCGTTCGAATCGGTACATATCTTTATATAACGCAAGCTTGTTTCCAATGGACCAATTCGTTACGACGAGTTTTCGTATCGTACACAATCCGTAATCCGTAATATTCGTAGTGTTGTGCGTCTCGTTTTTAAAAATTTTTTTTTAATGTCATTAACAAATTATTATTATTATTATTATTTACGTTAAAGCGAAGCGTTCGCGAAGTAGCTGGTTTATTTTGATTCTAGTGATTTATTACAAAAACGCCCGTGGCCGAAATTCTTAGACCAAACGGTTAATTATATAAAAAAAAATAGCGATGAGCCACGAGCGGTGAGGATGTCGTTTATGTGAATCATTTTCGATAAAGATTTCAGAGTGATCGATATTACTATGTAAATCATCGCGTACGATAAAAACGATTCTGAACGGAATTTCGGTGTGAATATAAAATGTGTGTTGTATACACGGTGTGTATGATTTATTAACTTGGTGTTATATTTTCACGTCTTAAAAACCAAATTAACTATCTCGTTGTCGATTTAATACGTAATATAATAATTACTATAGTTTTTTTTCCTTCCGATAATTGTATTATTATCAAATCGTTTTTTTCGTAATTGTCGTCCGTGTGAGGCGTGGACGGAGCCGGAATAGGCTAAGAGGGCTAAAACGAACAGGGGCCCCCAAAGAAAATTCGAGACTGTCATTTTTTTTTTGTTTAAATTATGGCACAGTTTTTAAAAATTCAATACAACATTAATAAACATTAATTTACGTCAAATATTTTCATAAAACGTTTATCGAAATAATAATAATAATAATAAAAAATACAAATTTCAACGCGTTTTTAATCGATTTAAAGTCCTCTGCCTAAATTTTTTTTTTTTGTCACATCGTCAACCACGATTATACGTGCATGTAAGAAACTTTTTTTTTATATATATATAAAATTAGGGCCCCTCCCCCCCAGATTGAGTGAGCCCCGGGGCCACTCGTCCGGCACTGGGTGTGGACACGCGCACCTATACAACACTTTTTGCGTTTCGATCGCATTTTATGTCGCGGGCGGGGGGATAAATCTACGACGGCTACAAACCCCCATCCGTCCGTCCCCCCCTCCAAACGACACCAGGCGTACGTACACAAACCTACCCGGTGGGATAAGGGGGATACGACACCCTTTTCACGTATATAAAATGAATAACAATACCGCGTTCTCCGTCCAGCTGCCGTAGTCGGAAATTATCCATGGCGCGTCGCAATCCTTTGTTGTTAGTCCCTGCAAGGAGGACTAATATATACATAATACATCGAAAACACCATTTTTTTTTTTTTTATCCTTTTCGAAAAACTCTCTCATGGTCCGCACCGCACAAGTGATTCCCATGTGTGGTGCGAGCGTAAACGCAAAGTGTTCGAATAACAAAGTGGAATTATATTTATTTGTTTTTTTTTTTAAACGTACGGATTGTGCGGGGGAGACAAATTTATCGTGCTCGGAAGCCGAGACGAGACGTTCCCAATACGCGCGTTACAAGCGGTGACGTCGTCGCGTCGGTTTCTCGCTCGTTATTCACACGACGACGACGACGACGATGACACGCATTAACCTAAATTAAAATATTACGACGACCGTGAAAAAAAGAATAGAAGAACACGACTGTCTGTCGTGCAGCAACGTGTGTCCGTGTATAACACGTGCACGTTTTCGTTATAATTACCATTAGTCCGTTTTAGTACGGAGCAGTATAAATGCGTCGTATGATTTTTTTTTTTATAGCAAACGGCTTGCTTGAAACGACGGACGACCGCGTCGCGCACGTGTATTTGTGGCGGAGAAACGAGTCATCGGGTTTCGCGGTGTCCGCCCCAGTATTGAAAAAATAACAATCTCGTTTAAAAAAATATTATAAACTAAGAGACTATTTAATTGTCCGGTTTTTATTTTTCCGAATAAATAATTTATTGCCATTCGTTTGTGTTTATTAATGTTGATCGGTATTATAAATCATATATACGTGTTATACCTATACCCGGCATTTAGTTTTGGGGAAAGCAGTGTTTTTCTTTAATCAAACGAACGGTATATTCCGTTTTCCGGTGATGTGTCGACAAAAGAATGTGTAAATTTTACTCTCATTGCTTTAATAATAGACGGCGGTCGTACTGTTTGCCCGACCGTTGTCTCCAACGTTAGTGTTCAGTTATTGACGGTGTCGTTCGCGGACGTTGATTTTCTTGTCGATTCTAATTGAAAACTAAATGTCCCTCTCGAGCACGAACGGCGGAGATTGTTCGAACGAAATTGAATCACGTCGCATTGTTCAATATCGTATCTGCGGAAAGTCTTAAAACGATTCCCCCCTGACAAAATACATATTACAACGAAAATAACGACTTTAATATTTATAAGTACGTTTAGTGTGTTTTGCGCGGCCATTAGAGTTGAATCGTGTTTTACAAATAGACGTTTAAACGGATTCGACTTTTTTTCCTTCGTTTAATTCAAATTCGAATCAAATAATTGTTCAATAAATACCAATATATATATAATTAATTAATAAGAAATGTATCATCGATTGTTTATATATATATATATTTTTTTTTTTTTTTAATAACGTGTAACTTTGCACTCACGTTTCATAAATTATTATAAATACGTACTAATGTTATTCGAATACGGTTCGACGTTTATCGAATAAAGCGAGACGAATCCCCTAGTCGAAATACTGTTGTGTGTATTTTTGAAATCGTACAATATATATATTGCAATGCTTTTAATATCATTACATAAAATGACACGCGATAGTGTCCGCGTATTTACTATGGCCCTGGGCTTAGGATTTACATATATATATATTATAAATAAATATATATATATATATATATACCGCGGTGGTGTCTACTTTCATAAAAACACATTTTCCAAACATAAAAAAGCGCAGGGGTTACGTGGAAATAACACAAAAATAACAATAATTTGTTAACGAGGTCATAATGTGGAGAAAAAAAAAATGTTAAAGAAATATTGATTAAAATTCATTATTCATTTTAATATTACGATATATTAAAATTGTCCGCGAAAACAAACGACCCGCTGCGGTTCATATTTAAATATATATATATATATAGAAAAATAAAAAACGTAAATTTATCGCCTCAGCGAAATATTATGTAAAATAAAAATATCAATTTATCACCACTACAGGTCGTATCAATCGCGCGCTGCATCGCAAAATACGTATATATTATACGCAAAATATATAATCCTTGTCCGTATTATAAACTATTATATGTATTATAAATCGCGATAATGATACAAATAATAAAACGGAAGAATTCTTCTAGAATAATATTTCCATTGATATCGGTTTGTATGTCGTAGTGTTGTAAAAAAAAAACAAAAAAGTAACTATCATATTAATTAAAGTTAAACAAAAAAAATGTATTCAAAACGTTTAAACGACTCAGTAGTTATTCCGTCGTAATATACACAAATAGTGCGTGTGAAAAAAAAATCGTTTAGAACACTTTCAAACATTGAATGACATAAAAAAAAAAAAAAATTAATAAATTGATTTTCGCGTCCGACCAACAATCATCAGAGTTGTCGGCGGCGAAATATCAACGTGGTACACGAGTGACAAGTGTATAAATTTGAAAATAATTTCGTGTTTTTAAAGCTATACGAACAGTAATAATAATAATTGGCTTTAATCGTTAAACGATATACTTTTTTTTTCTCACGTCCCCGTCGTCGATTCAATGTGTACTACACACGAGTGATAATTTTTATTATTTACAAAAAAAAAAAAAAACAAATTAATATTCGATATGGAATTATATTTCCGTTTTCGAATATTTTACAACAATTTCTACGCGATTATGTGAATAAATATTATTTAAATAAATACCGGATGGGTAATAAATATTGACTTTACAGAGAGAGAGAGAGAGAATAATAATAATGACGGAGGGAAACGTTCGGTTATAAAAACTGCGCTGTGCATAGGTAATGTGTACGTATTTTTCCCGTATGTATAAAGCTTTGATTTTATTTTTTCCCGAATATTTCTATTTCTCGTTTATACAAAACGATCGTTTTAACGTTTTTAAGCGTTCGTGTTGCCTGATCAAAAAACAAATACATATATTATAAACGCGCGCACACACACGTACGTAGTTATACACATACTTATAAAAAAAAAAAAAAACAGTTTTCGAAACCAGTATGACGCCGTTTATGCGTACACATAAATATATTCTATACATTCGTTGGTTTCACGTCGGTTAATTATTAAAAAATTCGTCGTCGTCGTCTTCGTCTCGTTTATTTCGAACGAGATACGTACGAACGGTATTATGTACACTCGTAATGGGTTTTATACGTAAATACGCGTATTTTTTTTTTTTTTTTTAATAATATATTTATACACACACACACACGACAGCGAACGTCTCGTACGTAATCGGTTTTCGAAAATCTTCACCGGTATTTATTTATATATATTTACGAGTATATAATATATGGGTATTAAAAGTGCGGCTCGCTCGTTCGTTCGCTCGGACACATGCGAGACATTATCTCTGTCTTTAAACCGTACGTATACCGTGAAACGTATTATTCCACGTCTATTGCATCGAACGCCGCTACACGTGTATTGCGAGCGTGGACAGAAAAATAAAAACGACAACGACAAAACCCGTTGAAAACGTTCGATGAACGGTTCTCAAAATATTTTCATTTCGTTATTTTTCGTTCTTGTAATACGTCTCATCCGCCTGTATAGGTATATAGTGTGGTGTACAAGTTTTGAGCATTTTTCGCTCCGAACGACGAATTCCGTTCGAATGGGGAAACATTTTTTTTTTTTTCAAAAACCTCCGATCGGTAATTCGGAATACGATATTGCGCGACGAGTGAAAACGCGTCCTATCGTTTCACATTCCCCGGGAAGCTGCATTTTGCTCGTGCCGTACACCGCGACGTCTGCGTGCGTCGCGGTGGTTAACAACTCGAATACTCGTTGGCACCGTGCTCGTTACCATTTTTCTCTCGACGGCACTCGAACGAGGCGCAAAAAAAAAAAAAAAGAAAAAGAAAATTCTACCGATACGATGAACGTGTTTCGACGGAGTGTTGAAAAATGTACGTGAACAGAAATCTCTTCTGAATTTGTGATATCTATTGCGATGTTATCAGATGTTGAAGTTATGATAAGGCGAGTGGGAAGGGGAATTCGTATTGTTTTTAGTGCTGAAAATCACGTACGTGATTTAAAATAAAACGCGCTGTGAAATTCTCGACAATTTTTTACTGATTATTATTTAATATTTGTCGAAAAAGTGTACTACCGAAACTGCGGTAACGGAAACGATGCAATCGGACGCAACGGTTTTTCAAATCGAAAAATTCCCGTGGGAAACGGTCCGGTAGTCTTTTGGTTTACGTGCAATTATATTATTTCCACTTTTGATCGACCGTTTATCGATTTCTCGTTTCATCCCGGACGAAAACGAACCAACATTATAACGGGGGAATCGAAGTCGTGTGTGTGTCCGTTCCTCTGGCGCGTACGACCACATGTCGCGGTGCACGCGTTGGACCGATATGAACCATACGAGGACGTCGCCGGGGCCCCCTCACCGACCCGACAACAGACGAGCAGTTATTTATTTTTTCCGTTCTTTATTTTACCGCGTCTCCACCGATCGTGACGCCGCAGTACAAAACGAGACGTACCAGTCATAATAATAATAATAATAATAATAATAATAATAAGCAACCGCTGTCGATGAGACGCGCGTTTGGTACCGCCGAGGGTCCATATACACGTATAGCAGCAGCCGGAGTGGATGGCGGCGCGCAGTACGGCGAGGAACGAACATACGAGCAGCCATAAAATAATGGACCAGCGCTTCCAAATCCAATCGGATTTACAATAATATAAAATAAAAGTGCTTCACGCATACCGCGATTAGGATTAATCCACGGAGACGGGGGAATCAATAATATTTTCATAAAAACAAATATAAGACGTTGTTTTCGAAGTGAATTTGTGTTCGTCGAAACAATGCAATATCAATCGTAATAGATGAGAAAAAAACCAACAAAAAAAAATTATAATTCGCGTATTCGAATATTTATCATTTTCCGGTTTCATTTCGTTGAACGTACTTCCTCGGGGACACGGCTTATTCCAAAGATTATTTCCTACTACGCCCCCCATCCCCCCTCCCAAAAAAAAATGTTAAATAAATTTTCTCAATCCGAATTCTACTCGTCCTTTTAAAAATTAAGTTACAACAGTCACATTATTAAAATGTCGATAACACAACGAGAGAAATCTCATTAATTTTAAATTAGTAATTATTGCTTAGGATCGTATTTAAAACTTTCTTTTTTTATGATTGTTAGCTATTTAGTTCCCCGTGTCTGTATTCAAACATTCGTAGTGATATAATTTAGCGGGAACCAGGAGCGGTTTTTTGAGAGAGGGGCAACTCATGCGTTTGCCGCAGTCTAAATTTAAACTCGATCCCGAGTCGACAAATTCTAATAAAATATAATATAGGTGTTTATATTATATAGGTATACTATTATACTCATATATATATATAAATATTTATTTGTAGTCTCAGTGACGGATCTAGGAGTCAATTTTTTGGTATGGGGGAGGGGGGGGAAATTAGTTCAAAATTTCGAGTCGCGGCATATTGGTAAGTCTTTGCCTTAGTCTAGCAAAAACTGAAATGACGCCACCAGTGAGAACGAAATAATACATTTAAAAAAAAAGAACAAAAATATTCAGAAACCAATTTTTGTATATGTCTTGAACGAATTCGTAAAACGATTCGCAAAATATTCATAAAATATTAATGTTACGATGACGGGGGCAAAACGATAGAAACCACAAGTTGTCTTGTTCTTTTTACGATTTCCAGTGATAAAGACAACGGAGTATGCTGCAGTAAATTTGTGAACCGACGATTGAAGGCGTACAAAAAAAAAAAATTCAATCGCATGTTATAAGCTTTTTATATTTTCAACGCTATTTTTTCCAGTATTGGTGCAATATTTAATTTTCTTTTTTTCTTCGCCGATACGCATTGAATCGAAATATATATTTTCGTGTCTAATTATGTCGTCATATTCGATTTTCGAAATAACTCTTAAACGCGATCCAAATGAGTACAGAGATTTCATTTTTTTTTTTTTTGTCAAAACGCGGTTTCGTCAGAATCCATTCCACGTATATAATAAATAATATTACACCGAAGCCGCCCTCCGCTCCGATATCGTTTTTATCCGGTGCACACGAATTGCGTCCCGACGAATTTTAGCTACTACACGAATCGCGTCCCCCCGCCAACGTAAAAACGTTATTTTATACGGACTCAGTAATACGGACTGTCATTACTGTCGGTAGGCGAAAAATAGTGTTTTTTTTTTTTTATTTTGTCGTTTTTATTTAATTAAAAGCACGTAAATTAAATCGAAATTTAAATAATTATAAGACTGGCGAAAAGTTGAACGATTATTTATATATACATATATATAATCCAGGCGGGTTAGTTGGCCATTTTCGTATTTTGTCTCAAAAAAAAAATCTTTTTTTTTCACATACCGTTCGTCCGTTTTCAATTATACGAACAACACGATGTTCAACGTATGTTTTTTTTGGTAAATTTTTTGAAACGTCAACGAATTGGAATGGACGGACGCGATTCGCGTGCAGTCTTTTTATCGATAAGCAACGATGTTTTATCGCTTTCCGGTAATACGTATACGGTAATAATAACAAATCTCTAACATTTTCAGACCGTCGCCGATTTCAGAGCGTATTTCAAGCATTTCTATTTCCGTTCTTTCTATTTGCCTGTACTCGCGTCATTTCGTGCGCGATTTTTTAATGCCATAAAATCCGATAATTCCGGCCTATATATGTATGCGCGTACGTAATAACACGACGTAAACGGCGTCTTTTCCACTTTTTTTTCTTTCTACGCCACGTCGTCGTTGTCGTCGGACTCGCTGTGGTCATGGGGATATTGCGGGCCGACGTTGTGTTTTTTTTTTTTTATATATATTATTTTTGTGCACCAGGTGTGCGCGAGATCACAAACACAGGTCGAAGTGGTCCATACGACGCATATTTATGTTTATATAGAAAGGGACTGGGATAAACTGGTATAACCGGTGGAGCACGTCAACAAAGATCCGACTAACCGTACTGCAGCTGCAGGTCTACGTGTTCCGTGCGTGCGTCTGCGTAAAATAATAATAATAATAATAATAATAATAATAATACGCGTAGGACGGACTGGATGCTGCGGTACGCGACGACCACATCCATCTCTCTCCCCCATTTGTGTTTGATATTTTTCGTCTATAACCACGCCCGTGATGCGCGTTCGAGAAAAACACGAACCGTCGCAACGATACGCGTTGAGGATAAAAAGAAAATCCAACTCGCGGCCGTCTGACGTAAACGCAGAATCACACGAATCGCTTTTATACCGATACAGAGAAAAATAACATTTCGGCCCAGTGGTGGTGGTCTCGCCCACTTTGAAAAAAGAATCGAAAAAAGGAAAAACGACGAATCATTTCGACGCGCGGTACGCAATATCGAAAATATTCGAATCCGGTGTAAAATATACGATTACGCTGCTTTACAATAATTTCAGAAAAAGACCTACGGCGATACTCTTCGCGTACTCGTCGCTGGACGACTAAGTGCTGTGCACTTGGTTCATAACTCGAAATACGGATAGAAATAGTGAATGAATGATTTTGTAAGCGATGCGCGGATTCGTAACGAGTTCCCTTGTCGAAAACGATCGTCGCACACAACTGCTCGAACACGTTTCCCGGTATTTATAATTTATTGTTTTCGGAGTAATATAAATATTTGGAAAAATGCCTGGAATAGTTTTTTTTATCGACGACGTAGAATCTACGAAACCGAACCGAATTGACTTATACGCGCGCCGTTCATATTTAATAAACGCGTAACGAATGTTTTCAGAAAAAAGAAAATCAGTTTTTGATTTATAACATAAAAAAAAAACGAGTTTTTCTCGGTATGTGTAATAGAAACGAACGAATTAGAAAACAAAATATTAAGTAAAATAAAAAAAAATCTCAAAGAGAAAGATATTGATTTGAGCATTTCCCCCCCCCCCCCGCCACGACTATAACATCCGAAACAAACGTTGAAAAACACCAAAAAAAAAAAATAGAAGAAAAATATGAAAACCACGTACGAGTCGGTAAATTCTATTCGTTCCTACTCTTATTGTCCGCGTATACACAACCGTTTTGTATTTTGTTTTACACGAAACGTATTGTGTTGTGCTCAAATAGAGAATTTTCGCCGGCTGCAGAATTCTCGAAACCGCTGGATTATCGTGACGCACGCTCGAGTATTCAATTTAATCCAATTGGTCATATAAGAACGACACGGTCGTTCGTATTGGAAATTCGGTGTTCGGTTTTAATCTCACGGAAATACGTAAATAAATTCGATAAAAGCAAAAAGTTCTAAAGTTTTTCACCGCAGTCATTAATTATTACGTATTTCTTATTCTTTCCTTTTTTTTTTTTAATACTAAATTAAATACGGTATAAAAACATAACACAATAACATATAATTATTCACAGATATTATAATAACCAGCGAGGTAATAATATATGTATCATAAATAAAGCTCATTCAACAAATTATCAATTAATTTTGTAAAAAGATTTTATACGACGAATTTTTCGGTTCGTTCGTATTTGAATAGCCTTATATATATTTATATATATATATAGAAATACGAGAACAGAGCCGATTTTTCATTAAAAATTGTAATCACGAAATATTGTAACGCTGTGTCAAACGGTTTTTTTTTTTGTTGAACAAACGCATAATGCGCGAAATCCGTGCAGTCGAACAAAAGTGTTTGTATTTTTCTCGTGCCGTTCTTTTTCTCGGCCCGCGTTTCGTTTCGGTTTCAAAAACCAGCCGATTAAAAACTTTTTGACGTATTGCGCCGATTTTTTCGATTTTTTCGTGTTGTACAACGTCGCGCTGTATTAATATGAATAGACAAAAAATATATATATACATAGTACATAGTATATGTACAAAACTCGAGACGAGTTCGTTAATCCCGCCGTGCACGTACGATTTACGGTTTTCGGGGCAAAAACCGACGTCGACACCGGAGGCTCCTTATCGTCGGAAAACGACGTATGGAAGTCGCGCAGTAACAAATCGCACGGGTATCGCATAACACGAGAGATATGACGGTGTACCGTTTGCGCGATGTTCTCGGTGGAAAAAGAGCCACGTTGTATTCGGCGGGCCAAGCTACTAAAAACGAGTGATATTTTTCACGTCGCTCGAGAAATGTGCGAGAATGTCAACAAAAAAAAAAAAAAAGAAAAAAAAGCGTATCGTTATGATTGTGTTACGTACCGCGGACTTGTAATAAATCAACGTGACCGGTGTACGCTTAATGCACGACACGCGAGATTTTTTTTTAGTCCGAGTACGATTTTCATTTTCAAACACAACGATCCGACGGATAAAAATAAATATATGGTATAAATATAGGGCGATTGAAGAAAAAAACCCTATGGGAAAATGACCTAAGCTGAGATGGGAAGATGGTTGGAAAAGGGTAGTTGAAAGGATGGAGTCTGGCACCAAATGGTGAGAAGCAGCGGAGGACAGGGATAGGTGGCGAAGTTTATCGTTAGCAGTGTGGTCTTAAAGGCCGAAACTAAGGGAGAAGAATAAATAAATATACAATATTATAACGGATACGTAATACGTAGAAAAAAAAAAAGAGTGATCACGCGAAATCGCAACGTCCACCACGATTTTTTTACCGTAGTCAACACATTAGATAATATCGTGAAAATGTTCACTATTCGAATAGTGAGAATTATATCTGGAAATTTTTTTTTCTTTTAATCCCGTTCACTGACCTCGTATAAATCTCGTTCTAAAGCCATACGCCGAACGGATCAACAAAACGATAATGTAGAAACGATAATCGCGCGTGATTGTCAATTATTTTATAATATTTCACGCGGTTGGTGTACGGCAATAGAACGGATTCCATTGTAGTATTGTAACGATTCGATTTAATCGATAAAGTTTGCGCGTATTATAACAACGATAATGTTGAGGAAAATTATAAAAAAAAAAATAAATAAAATCGCGTCGTTTCATACAGTAAATAACAAGATTATACGAATTCTTCTTCCGATCCCGTTCGTTTATTTCCAATCGCGTTTTATCCGAAAACGTCTCAAAGACCAATTCTTCCGCGTATTGTGCTGCATTAAAATCACTAGGAAATCGAGCGCGTACGGCAGTAAGTCTCTGTGCAGCAAACATTTGTTGTTGTACATTTCATTTCGATCACTATTTATTTATTTATTGCGTGCGCCTGTGTAGACGTGAAAAAGCTGAAAAATACGTAATAATAATAATAATAATAAATATAATCGCTTTTTTTTTTTTTTATTCCGATACGTTATGCACACGAAACAGATGGCGCCGAGGGCTTTTTTCACAACACGGGTTTAAAATGTTCTTTGATGATGTTTACAAACACCACTGTCTCACCTATGCGGGATTCGTTTTTTTTTTGTTTTTTAACAATCCGATTTTTTTTTTTTTTATATATATTATATTTCGTAATCTGCGTACGCGGAGGAAAATAGTTGAAATTATATAATTTTCGGTAAATTTTAAGAACAAATTCGATTTCATTTCTTTCCTTTTCTTTTTTTTTCGTACGTTGTCCCAGAGTTTCACGTGGGTCAGAGTACGATTTACTTAAAATGTCCTGCGCGCACGGTCCGTGCGTTATGTGACGTGTGCGGGGAAGATTTTATCTCGTTTAGTTTTGCGTGCCACCGGTTTAACACGCGTTTCCATATTTTCACCCCACCGCACATTCACTTGTTATCGATTGCAAAAAGGATTTGTGCTGTTATACGTATAGAGAGAGATTGAGAGAGAGAGAGAGAGTCACGGACAACTATACAACGTCTGTTTTTCACAGATAGACGACACACGTCCGACAATTCCGTATCGAAATTAACGTTTTGTGTTCATCGCGTTTTACGGAGAAAACGTGTGGTTTGAAAAAATATTGTTCTAGACACGGCGTTGGACGAGACGAGGTTTTATGCGAGCACACTGTATTCTCATCCTCGGAGTCTCGAATCACAAAAAAAAAAAAAAAACATATAGTCATAATATAGCCGAAGTTAAGTACACATATGCGATTATAAAATACTGTATAGACATGCGTATTACGTATATTTTTTTTTTTTTGTGTATTGGTGTACACGCCGCCTACCGTTTTCTAGACGGTCTTCGTACACGAATCTCGATTGAAAACAAAAAAAATAAAAATAAAAATATCTAGATAATAAAAATGAAAAGTATTTCGTGCGAGGCTACCAGTACCAACGCACCACCGTGCATGCGTGTAAATATATATTGGGACAGGTTTCCTGTAGACTGCGGTCCGTATAACAAGCGTGTGTTTTAAGTTTTTCACCGTAAGCCGTCTGACTATACGAGTTGGTGTGTTGTTGTGTTGTATAGAGAACCCCAGAGGTATTTTTATTTAATATTATTATTATTTTTAATGCGCGTGAGTGTACTGAATATACTCATACGAGTTCCCTCTCCGAGTCGGTTTTGGTCGAAACTCGTTTTCCAACGGCAACAAACACACGCGACCACTGAGAGAGATTATATTATTATTATTATTATTATTATTATTATTTTTATTGTTGTTATTATTATATATAAGAAAGTACCTGTTCGAAAAAAAAAAGTAAAAATAATGTGAGATCACATTCGGATTTACTCTAAGCTGCGTTAAAAAAATACGACGCGTGGTGGTGTAATCGTACGACGGCGTGTACGAAAATTCGTCGTTAAATTTTTTAGAATTTCGGGCGCGGGACCACCGTAAAAGTAAATATTTGAAAAAAAACAAATAAAACGTTTATAACACATTAAACGAGTAGACGTGTTGCGATTGCGTATAAATTGTTGAAAAACGTGTACGTAACAATTGAAACGGATTGAAAGCGGACATTTTTTTTTTTTGTTTTCGTCTTACACGAACACACGAAACGTGGCGGAAAAATAGGCGTTTAAACACTTCCAACGTACCGATCGATAAGAAGTTTGAAAACGGCTTCGAATTCGCCGTGAAGTGTACTTGAAATCGACTTTCTCGCGTTTCTATTTTTCGTTTTTTATATAAATTATTCAAAACAAATTTAAATAATAATAAAAAGAAAATACGAATAACCAATTTTCTTGTGATAAAAAGACGAGAGAAAAAATAAGAGGTAGTAAAATTCACGACGAAATCAAATCCGTTTTCAAATTATTCGTCGCACCGTTATTAAATCGATCCGCGGTACGTTTGAAGTAGGAAACGTTTATTTTGCCACGTTTCGTGTGTGTGTGCGTAAAGACATACACGTAACCCTAACAACCTAACCTAAACACTTTCGATATTTTTTTAAATTAAATAAATCGACGTTGTGTTTTAGCTGCGGACGTGTCGTTGAGTACAATGTTCAATATTATCGTGTGAAAAGAACATTTTTTTTTTACGAAAAATAACGTGTACACGTGTACTTACGTAAAAAAAAAAAAAAAAAAAAAAAATTAAGAAATACGCAAATGTTTTTCTAAAATTGGTAAAACACGCATTTAAAATTTTTTCTTATTCTCAACTCGTCTTTGTACGCAGAACGGATTTCTAATTCGGTCCGCTGTAAATCGGTTTTCATGTTCATCATTTTCATTCTATCGTCGAATCAACGTGCTGTAAGTATTAGTAAATTAAATCTCACACTCTTGTTTACTAACCCGAACTCGAGTCAAGCACTGACTTCGTACGTTCGTATTGATGACGTGCGTTTCTTTCACGTATTATACACATTTGAAAAGTAGATACCTCTCATCGAATACATACCGTGGAATTTTCAAGTGTACGTTTTCTATTCATACTCGTACTCGTTACAATATAAATACTTCAAATATTAGAACGCGCACATAGCGCGCGACAAATTTGAAATCGGTGTACCTCTGGGGGGGAGGATCAATACGTCCCCCCGTACACATCACGTTCTCATATTTTTTTTTTTTTTTTTCTGAAACTCCTAATGACAAAACACAGAAAGTTTACAGATGATTATTATTATTGTATATATCTACGTAATTATTATCAACAAAAAATTGACGAAAATTCGTCGTTAAATTTTTTAGAATCACTTTAAATTTTCCGAAAAATCGTGACCGGAGTTTCGCTCAGAATCGAATTCTACGATTTACAATATTGCTTTCAAATTATTGGTAATAATAATAATAATAATAATGATAAAAAAAATGTTGAACTTCTTTGATACGCTATGTATAACACATATTGTAATATAATTCTTCGTTTTTGTGCGTATTGCGTGTAAACCGTCGCGTACGGGTACGACGACGAATATTTCGTTAAAATTAACGTTAAAATACATTAAATGCCTACATAAAAGAAAGGAAAACCGGGGTGAACCAACACGGGAGTGTGTTCGCCAGCCAGACGGATAATTTTACGAATAATTTTAATAAACCGAAAAAGAAAACAAACGAGTCTCTGTCTTTATTATATTAAAGTAAAATAAATACCATCCATCAGCCGATAAATATATCGTATTAACCGGTTGGAATAAATCAAGGGAAAAATAAGACTACGATATTATTAATAGATACGAAAAAAAAAAAATTATATTTCGGATCTATTATTATTTTCGGCTTCAGAACAAATTTCGTCGAGGTTCAAGATGTATCGGCGGCGACAATCTTTTATTTATTTATTTTTTTTTTAAACACTAACGTAGTTTTAATAGATTTAACGCGTGATTATAAAATGAGCGAGCAGAAAAAAAAATGATATCTAATAATCCAAATAGAATATTAATAATTCGCTTTAAAAATCAACAACAAAGTAAACGAATGACATTTTTTCTCCTTCTTTCCGTATTAATTTTCGTTTCACGTTCGACGTGAAAATCAATATACGTATATACGTCGGACCTGTTGATATATTCTATGACGAATTCACAAAACTATTTCCAACGAATTTACGTGGGAGGGGAGAAAAAAAATCCCTTTTTCAATAGTTATATGAAATACCTACACTAAATTAGCTCGATTTTCGAACAATAATTATTATATATCGACAATCAGAAATCGTTCGATTCAAGACCTTCGAATACAATAATTAAGCTGCATAGCAGTAAACGTTGTTAGTACGACAAACATTATTGAAATTCCGTATTAATCGCAGCAAGCGACGTGTCGACGTACGTACACAAACACAATATTATATACTGTTCTAAAAACAAGCTTATTGACTATAACGGAGTAGTTTCGCATTTAAGCACACTCGTTACATCGACGAACGAATAATTCTCCGCCGTTCTTTTTCTCTGCTTCGCGTACAGATCCAGTAGTACATTATATCCGTTTACATATATCAATTTGGTTTTCGTACAACGCAAATACGTATCCGTACGCGTGCACGCGATTGACAGAGATAATTATTTCTTAATTCCCGATTTATTTGTATTAATCAATCGCTCATAATCGTGTCGGTTCACCATAATGACAATATAATATAATTTAAATGAAAATACTTGCGTGGATTCGTGTACAATCGTCTACCGTTACTGCCATCTAACGTACACAACGTTGTTATGATTGCGACGCGCACGCAATCAAGTCGATTTCTGAACGACTACGCGGCGTCGACGGTAGTGGTCGGACGGAGCAACGAGAGCAAAACGTACGATTCGTAAACATACAATTATTATTTTTAATTTTAAAACGATAATAATAAATGATTTTATTCGAAAAATCACTCGAAAAACCATATGAGCAATAAACCGCACGCATCGATTCTTACGTTACGCAACTGATAAAACTAATTATTCTTATCCAAACGTAGAATATTTTTAAAATATTTACAATATCGATAAAATAATTATAGAATTAAATAATAATAATAAAATGATACATAAATATGTGTGTTGAAAAAATTAAAAACATTTTACGCATAAATAGATAATAAATAAACATGTTCTGTCGATTTTTTTTTTTTTTGTAACGAGTTTATGCGTAAACTTCCTCGCCCATGCATTCGTGTAAATCTTTGTCACTTAGATTTTCTATCCGTACATAATGTCATACGCGAAAAACCGGTAAATAAATACGTTTTTTTTTTTTTATCGAATAGTTAATTTTTCAATGTATCAAATATAACATTGACTCCGATATTTTTAAC
Source organism: Chaetogeoica ovagalla (assembly GCA_032441825.1). Classification (NCBI taxonomy): domain Eukaryota; kingdom Metazoa; phylum Arthropoda; class Insecta; order Hemiptera; family Aphididae; genus Chaetogeoica; species Chaetogeoica ovagalla. The sequence continues at coordinate 1,269,722 of CM063746.1, read as the reverse complement.
CTTAAATACACGTCCTTAACCGCGGAAGGTTAAGTGAAGTTCGTCAACGTTGTTTTTTTTTCCCGAAAGTCTATTTTCGTTTATAATAAAATATGCTGAAATCGCATTTGCATATCAAGACGGATCAAGACGATCTCGTTCATTGCGTTTATTTAAATATTATTGTATGAGAACGTATCTAACGCGTGTGTCGATGTTATGAATTGTAATGAATCGCGCGAATGACAAATCGATGTAGAATTCATTTATAATTAACGCTACGAACTTTTTGCGCGATTTTGAATATTGAATCGTGTTCTTGAAACCGATGCGTCCGAATTATGATGTTCAATATCGATTCTATAATAAGCGCGTTGTACGATAAACCACTGTTTAATAATCAATTCGTTGCGCATATTTTTCTACTCCCTTTTTTCGTGTAGCTATCGGTCGAATTTCCCCGAATCAAATGGACAGCTCGGTTTTTGTTTTTTCAATCGTTTAATTTTCAATTCGTTCGACATTTCCTAATGTTTAATAAATTCACGGATTCCAATTCCGATACCGGTTATTAAAAATAAATAAATAAATATATATATATATATAAAATTATCCTTTTCTCCCTCATATTTTTATCAATTTCAAATACGATATTCAATGATATAATTTAAGCATATAAATAACAGAAATATTTATGAATATTTTGACCATATAATAATATTAGGAAAAGATCAAATTTGTATAGTGTACCCTACAATCGTTATTCTAAATTATAATAGCGACGCCGAAATCCGCCTAAATGTGTTGGAAATTCGTCCTACGTATAAAATTGGGTAGGTGGGTGGTGGATTTTAAAATGAAAAAAATCGAGCATAAGAAACAATCCCCTGATGCTACTCAAAAATTTGCTTGTATTGATGACTATTGTAAGTGGATATTTAAGAATTGACTTCAGCGCCACTGTTAGTATTGTAATTTGTACAGGAAACATTACATTTACATTTCACGATTTAATATTAAATTTAACTAATATACATAATATTTAATGAAAAACTAAAAGTACCTACACGAAAATAAATATTCTTATGATGAGACGCTGTACGCACATTTTTTTTTTTTTTTGTCTCTATGAAATAACTAAATCGGGTTTCATATTTAAAATATCAAAGGTTATTGGTTTGATTTTATATAATATAATGATATATTGTAAATGATTATAATATATTATATATTGTATTTTACATTATTGAAAATAATCGCATCTAATGTAAAGCACAGATTTAACTCTGTAGTTATTATTACAATAATGTCCAAGAATATATAATTTCAACATATTACATTCATCAGGCACTAAGAATATTTTTTTAAACAGAAAAAATAATACCGAGATCTTAGCTGCTCGAATAAAAATGAAATAGGTGTAACAAATTTATTCCGAACAGAATTTATTATACAACTTTTTCCTAAATTCTAAAACTCTTTTGAATTATATTTAAGAAAAAAAGAAACGAAAATAAAACGTTCGTGTTCCTCCTTTAAAAAAAAAAGAAAAAAACGAAATTCCAATGTCGTTCCTTCACACACAAATTCGTTTCTGACGCGTTCGTGATGAGAATCGAACAGAATCGTTGAACCGCGAGTTCCATTCGATGCGTTTCATCCACACAATGGTTGGATGTCACGTTATGCGTAAAACGTCCTACGAAAATTATGTTTAAGAATCGATAAGGGAAAACTTTTATAATCACTGGGTTCCGGTTTGGTTCTGGTTTTTAATTTAAATAAAAATAAAATAAATAAAAGTTTCGGTTCGGTACCGAGTCACAAAATGTATAATATTATAAAAAAGAAAGTCAAAGGGATCTGTCCATGCCCGTCGTAAATACGCCACTGAAACGCGCGTATACAAACGTGATCGCGGGCTATTAATTATCGCTTCAGACGTGAACTATGCGACGGCAGTCGTCGTTTTCTTCAACTCCGGTCGGATTAACGAGCGAGCGGAATTGGATTAAATTTCGGGAAAAATCCCGTAAATATAAACCATTTATAACGTTAAAAAAAATATATATTTTTTTTTTAAATTCAACACGTTCGTGTGAGAGCCAAAAAAAAAATTTTCTTCGTGGTCCGCGGATTGCCGACCGTTGCATTACAAAAAAAAAAAAAAAAAAATTACTACAATACGAATGTGCCTCGAATAGACCTCATTCAATAACACAATCAGAATCAAACTAGAATTAAGTTGATGAAAAGTTGCGATAAAAATTTTAAAAGTAAATTTATTGAAATTATTATTATTATTATTATTATTGTATTTATATTATATTAATATTATCATCAAGACGATAACAACATATTACATTTAGACCGTATATATTATTACATTATAATTTTTAATTCTATAATATAATTACATTTTTTAATGCCTAATATGAATTCCGACAAATAGACGAAAAGATGAATTCGTAAGTAAGTATTCTTTTATTTCGGATTCTTTGATAGTCACTAAACACATTATATTTTTATTCCTATTTTCGTATTTGTTTGGTCTCCTTTTTAAAATCAACTGATCCAGTGCGAATATTCAGTAATTTTACATTCTTAGCAGAATTAAGACAAATAATCGAATAATATTGGACGTTGAATTCTTATAGATTGTTTAAATGTATTATTAAAGCATTTACGTACATTGGTCGTTCTCCATACATTCTTATTAATTGTATTAAATACACATTCAATAAATGTGGAGGAAATATTGTTAAAATAGTTGTATGGGCTCTTCTGACATATGTTTTCTCAACGTGTGAGAACAGGTCATCTGAATTAATTTTCGTCACTTTTTTTATTAATTTATGTATTTTATAAAACCGCTAAAAACTTAGTGTATTTAGCATTAATATTTGTGGGTAAATGGTAAATAAGAGAAAAAAATTCTAATTTATGATAATCAATTAAATTACAAATTTTACAATTTTATTTGAATATTTTCGATAGATTTTCTGAGCACAACTGTTATCCCTAAACGCGTAGAAATAATAATAATAATAATAATAATAATAATAATAATAATAATAATAATAATAATAATAATAATAATAATAATAATAATAATAGTCATATCATTGCGAATGTTCAAATCAATGCAACAAATTCTTCATATCAATCAGAATTTTAAATTATTTATTATTTGTATATTACAGCCCGTCTCATATGCTATAACATTTGCTAATTATTGTTGAATACATATTAGAGTAAGTTATAAATTTATTTTATTCAATAAAGATTTAAAGTATAAAATTCTATATTGCGAATTGTCGTGAATTTAAAACGTGTTATATTTTTAGTATTTTTTTTCCCCAGTTTTGATGCTTCTTTTTGCCAATATGATTTAAATTGAAATTATTTTGTGCTTTTAATTTTAACATTAAAATGTTAAGAATAATTACTTACATTGCCATTTCATTAGATATTTCATATTATTATCCATTTTCAGATATGTAATTATTACGATAGCTTAGCAAGATGCGCCGACTATTAATATAACTTATAAATAAAACAATTTTGTTTTATGCTATTTTTTGTTATTTTGTACTATTTACAGGGTGTATTTAAAGATTTTTTCAGTCAAATTCTATTAAATATTTCAGTAAATTTTAATGCTATAAAATCCGAATTCTAATTTAAATCATTTAAATATATAGATTTTAATTTTAATACCATACTTGTACTTATTTTCTGAACCAATAATAACCAATAACCATATATAATATATATTACTAACTTTTACTGGTTTTCGAAATTGTTAGTACATTTATCATACCTTCTCCGTATTTTATATCTTTTTTTTTGTACCCGTCAACATCTACATTTTGAAACAGAACATTTTTTTTATGAAAAAACTGCAGCAAATCAATGTAATTTTCTTCATATATATAATCACATATCAAATAGTTCAATGTTTAATATACTATTTCCTAGGACATACTTAAGTGTCTACAAAGTTTTTCGCCAAAGTTCAGTACAAGTTATATCGTGTGATACGTTTATAACTTTATTTCATTATTACCTAACAAAAATAATTTAGAAAGTATTTTCTTTTTTTTATATATATATATTTAAATCCATACTACACTTTTTTTTGTTTTTATTAAATTATTAGCTATAGCATAATAAACATCTTGATGACCTACTTATGTGGACAACGTCTACTAAAAATAAATCCATACATAATTAATAGTACGTTTAAAAAAAAAAAATGCGAATATATTTTATTTAGTTTACGAACTTTTCGCATGTCTTTACGTTGTTCAAAACCGATGCATCTCATATAATATTTAGTATTGACTCTTTCACGATAACCTTATATTTAACTATGTAATAATTAATTAATTTTTTTCATTTTTTCTGCTTCAATACCCCATATCGTTAATGTTTAATGAGTAAAATATTTTTCTACACTTTCAATAAATTATTGCATCAAAATGACCTAATGAAAGAACACGATTAGGTTTGGTGAGAATCTTTCATGCAAAATTAATAACAAGTGTTAAAATAGTAGTGTAAAGTCCATAATATAAATACGTATTGTATTGTGTTATTTTATTTTGCGTTCTATATTGGCTTACTGCAAGTTGAATTAACGCAAAAATGCTCGTATGAAATTTATTCAATGCGTAGGTGTTTTTTTTGTTTGTTTGTGTAATTTAAGGAATAATATACATTATTATAACAATATATATTATTCATAAATGTTCAGGAGTAGGCCATTTTTCAAATAAATTGTATTTATAACACGGCCAAATTAGAAATGTAAATAAAACCAAGTTGATCACAAACAATACTCCTCTACACATTCGTGATTGAAATCAAATAAAATACAAATTTTAGATTCTGAGAGAAGCAATAAATTTATTGGTTTTACAATGAAGTTCGTTTGACAATGAATGCGATTTTATATGGTCACAACATCACATGAAGTACTATAATTTTCTATTAATCGTAGCAAATTATTTCTTGTTGTCATTTTTGATTTTCTCAATAGCTTTTAAACGCAGACAAAAAAAAAAAACGAACTACTAAATTTTATTAAAAACGACAAAATGCGATTTTTTCATAAACCAATAATTTTATTTTTCTAATATTTTAAAAATTATTGTGTTCTTAGGTTCTTGAATGTATATAAATGTGAAAATATGTCTTTCAATTTTGAGTTGGACAGTATAAATATGACTTATTGCATTCATTCATGTACAAATAATATTTTTCTCTCATAAACCAAATAAAAAGCATTTATTATTTCCCGTTTCCGTTAACTAATATCGGCAACGACCCGTATATTTTTTTTCCTGCACCAACATCAATTTTATAAAATCCCGTATAATCCGTTTCCTGAACCTTGACAACGTAACTCTGCTTTCATAAATCAAAAAAGATCGTCACATTATGAACATCAGACCATAATTGGATTGAGATGTCGCAACTTATGGTATTCATAAATATTTGTTCATTTTTATATAAGTACTCGTATATATTGTTTGTTTCTTTTTTTTTTCCAGGTTTTACCTACTCATTCGGTTAACCATTTCTAAATGGCCATGTTGAAAATTCCAACTGATTCATTTAAATTGGGATTTATGAAATTTAGTGGACTTTATTATATGCTCAATTTGAATGTAAAAACAATTTGCAATATAAACGTATACAGATTGCCTTTTTATGTCATCACCGCGATTACTATTTGTGTGTTGGCGTTTGGAACATTAGGTATTTTCTTTGGAAACGATGACACCACAAATGAAGTCGATACATTTTTATTAATATGCATTTACATACAATGTTATTTCTCCGTATGGAAGTTGATCGCAATTTTGTACAATGTTAACACGATTTACGAAATATTTGATGTTACAAGTTTAAATCTCATAAAAAACAAATCCAATGATGGTCGCCTTAAAATATTTTTCGAACGTCTTTACAAGATTAAAACAATGATAATTGTTTATTTCGTCTTTACTCTTGTGGTTGTCCTTCAATGGATTATATTTCCTCTAATAAATAATATGGTCCCGACTATCGAGAGCACGAATCATTACAAACGAAATATTTTGAACTGGAAGTTTCCGGTATCATTGGAAACGTACAATCAGTATTACATATTTTTCTATATTTCGGAAACAATATTTACAATAGTTATGTCATATAGTGTAATTTCGGTGGACGTATTTATAGTAAGTTACATTTATATGGTAATTGCAAAATATGAAATACTGATGCGAACATTGGAAAACATCGGGCACGAGAATAAACCACAAAAAGGTTAGAATTATCATTTACTAATCAAGTGCTAAATATTTTTTTTTTTACTGTATTAAATTGTTATAAATATGATAAATGAGTAAAAAGGCATACATACGGTTAAAATGCCACTTATAATTCAGTCAGTTACAAAAAAATTTAATATAATTATTAAGAAACATGTTTAATTTTTTCATTTATAACCATATATAGAGTGCGTAAACGATAATTGGATACACCTAATATTTTTGCGTAGAGCAATGCAATTTGAATTCTGTTTTTTCAGATGGAAGTTATACTTAATAATACACATTTTTATGGTCTCTGAACTTAAATCTGTTCATTACTTTCGCGCATGCGCAATGCAACTTTTTTTCTTAAATGGCAACCCCCCCTTTTGAGCGTAAATTATTTTTTCTCATATTTTTTATGAATTTCGGTGGTTCAACCAACTTTATACGTCCAAAATTGATTGAATTACAGCGATTTAATGAAAGATATCGAGAATTACGCGATTTTCGTTTTTGTCCCCTATTACTCTGAAAAAGGCGGTCCTAGACACTTCAAACTTCCCCTTCTAATTTATTAAAGTTTTATTTCATTTTGAATTACCCATTGTACAAATTTTATGTAGATCAGACAAACCAATTAGGTTTAATAAGCATAATTAAATTAAAATTTACTACATTTAGTTGCGATCGGAATCTGTTATTTTTTAATAGGTAAAAAAATTGATTTTTTATTATTTTATCGTTAGATGAAATAACAAACGACTAAATATTTCGATTAGATTCCGATCGAATTACTTATATTGAAAAGAAGAAATTTGGTTATATACTTTTTACCAAATAATATTTAACCATATAATATAAATATGTATAAATTTATGTTTGCTACATGTACGAGTATATATATTTTTTCTTTTATATTACAGAACATTATGATGATCTAAAATCAATTCTATGCGAACAGCAAGAAATTCATATGTAAGAATTTTATAGTATATATATCAGTAATAATTCAAATATATAAAGTTTTTGCAGGAACAAATTCAACAAATTTTTAAATACTTTTGATTTATATTTACAAACCTAATTGCTTTATTTCCTGATTATCTAGGAAATTAATATCATTTTATTCTATTGTGAAATCTATTGTTTTATTACATGTTGGAAATTGTTCAAGCTCTATCACAATATTGGCTTACGTGTTGATCGCGGTATGATTTACTATTTTTACATTTGCTTAAAAATTATTTTTAATTTATAAGGCAGTGGTAAGGAGCTCTGACCAAAAAATATAGGTAGACCCGTTTCTATTGCACAATTCGGTTTGTAGAAAAAAAAATTAAACTGACTATGAGGGCTAATTAAATGAATGTAATATAATATATTAGAAATGAATATATATTATACTAAAAATGGCATTTATAAAATTAATGAAATATAACTTATATTACGTAATGTAAACATAGAGATAGTCAAAAGAAAAAAAAACAATTTTTATTTATATTGTTAATTTATTTTTATACATTTTGTAAACATTTTATAAGATATGAATAAGTTTTTACAGCTACATTTTGTACCTAAAGCGTTTGAATATAAAATTTAAGTTTAAATTACAGAAGAGACCAGCAGGTAGCCGATTCTACCAGACTTACCTACTGGCTGAGCTCACCATTAATACCATTATAAACACTTATATATTATAACTCCTTTTATCATCAGTTAGGACATATATTTATTAAAAGTTACAAATATGTATATGTTACACAAAATAAAAAATTATCATGCCCAATTATTTTTTATTATTTTAATAGTGATACGTAATACAACGAAGTAAAAATATTGATGTTATGTCCCACATATACGATGAAAAAAACATCATTGTTATTGATTTTTAAATAGTTAATTTAATAGAAATTTCTTTAATATTGGAATGGTTTTTATAGGAACCGAAGTCGACCATAGATATATTTAAACTCGGCATAAGTGAAATCTTGTGTTGTTTGTATCTTTTTTTTTATTGTTATTTTTTCGAACTCATCAACCAAAAAGTAAATATGAAATTGATAATTTTTTTATCTTTATTTAATAATGTTTTGTTTAATTTACTTAGAGGCAATCGATGAACTTTGCATTATATTCTTGTAATTGGACAGCGATGGATTTAAAATTAAAAAATACAGTATTATTAGCAATGCGAATGAATGACGCCAATCAGTTAATGATAAACGCATCGCCAAACAAAATCATCAATTTACAACTATTTTCTGGCGTAATAATATTTTATATTTTACATCATAGGCATGCGCATAAATTTGTGTCATAATGAACCAGTAAATTATTCGTTGACATTTTTGACATTTATATATATATATATCATAACTTCATTCATTCCTCAATTGACTTTGAATTTCAAATGCTTTAATGATCTTTCCACACGAATATAACATATCACTCTTTGAACAATGAAAATTGTCAAATTACTCTCAACGTTTTCTTGGCTAATTGTAGTGCTTAGCTAAGTTCTGTCATAATTAGTTTCTCAGAGTTTTTACTTAGAACCATAAGTATTGTTATAAGTATGGTGTTGTATATTATCAGAGTTTCAAAAAAAAACCTATAAATTAAAAATATCTCTATGACTGTTAGACACTGTAAATCTTGCTTTACATTTCTCAATATTAATTATTTCATTATTTAGTACAACGATATACCGACTGTGTTATAGTACAGATCTATAGTCAGTGTAGTAGCTGTGATGATCATAACAGTTACTTATTGTAACAATTTAGTTACAATTTAGTTACTAATTGATACAAACTTATTGTATCAATTAAAATAAAGTTGGAAAACCACTAACACGTTTTGGTTTTATTGAAATTTATTTGGGTCATATATTTCAATGAATATGACATAAAAAATTCGTCCTACAAAGTAGCCTATGATCCACGAAGACCTATCCCGTGCGCATGTTTATTTGTATATTTTGTATATTTACAATTAATTGTGTTGAAATGGTTTTAGCAAACAATTATAAATTAATTAAATTATAATGATTTCAGGTGATGAAAACGTGTTACAACATTGTGTCCGTTATGGTTAAACACAATCAGCAAAAATAAAAAAAATAAAATAATTAAGATTTACCAGAATAAATACAATTACATAAATATTTAAATGTATTAAATTTAAAGTAGGAAAAATGCTTTATTACGTAGGTAAAAATATTTTAATATTATTATTAATTTAGATTCAAAATAATGCAATAAAAACATATTTGTGCAACAAGTATTAATCAATGTGTTTTAAATCTTATATATCAGTGTGTTGATTAATAGAAATACGCATAAGGAATATTTTGTAAAATTTATCTATCTAAGTTTTCATGTTGAAAATCAGGAACTATATTTATTTCGGATAACGGATTTAAATATTTAATTAAAATTATTTTATCATTGTATGGTATCGTATGGTATACAATGACAAATGAATAATGAATATAACATTCTACTCTGAGTACAGATAATGCACTGAATAATTTTTTTTTACAAATTGCAATTGACTGTAAATCAAGTGTTATTGTAAATTGTGCTTTTTACAGAATATCAATGTAATCAACTCGATAACATTTTAAGGTCAGTACTCAGTAGTAACATAATAAAAAAATTGAATAAAGTATTTATTAAACTCCTTTGTAGTGAAAAGCATGTTATAATATAAAAATAATCAATTATAATTGATGAAATAGTAAAAGAGGAAACAATTCGTAGTCGTAAAACATATATTTATAAGTAATAAATTAATATATATATATATAAACATGTTATACAAAAATAGTAGGATGAAGTACTTAAAACAAATAATATTAAGGTATACATATTGTTGCGTTAATAAATAAATAAATATATATATATATATATATATATATATATATATATATATATATATATATATATATATTTACAAATACTGGATAAAGATAGTTAGGGTTAAGAACATTTGGAAAAACGATTGTTTAGGCAAAGAGATATTTTAGGACGAATGAAAATAAAAATTTAAAAATATTCCCTTATAAAATTGTGCACATTAAAATAATTCATTCTAAAATGTTGTTGTCTAATAATTCCAACATTGACTGTAGTTACTCTCAGGAAAATAATTTGTAAATACATCTAAAGCTTCATCAAGATTAGTTATACAAAAGATTTAATCGTTAAGTTGCAATACAAAATTCTAAATCATCTGCATATTTCAAAATAAAATGAAATTCACTAATTTTTTTTTTTATTTAAAATTATTATTGTCAATTGGTAAAAAAAACTTAAAATTGATACAATTAACAATAAATAAATATTTAGACAACTTTAAAATACAACGTCCATTGAAGTTAAATTTGAACCAAATTGTAAATTAATTTGTATTTAAAATATTCTATCATAAATGTTTCATTTGGTATTATTCTGAAAATAATAGAACGCAAACCGCCAAATTTTTCAGCAAGAATCATAAACAATTATCTATAGAAAATAGATGGTATTTTAAATGTTACAATCACTAAATCAAGATATTGAATGTTGCACAAAGCATCTTATCTTTTCTGCCCCTTCTAAAGATTGCCAAAAAAACGGTCTCACATACAAATGTTCCATTCCCTATGATAATGACTACACTCACAGTAGGTATTACTAAAATACAATAAATTAATAAATAACACTATTTCTTAACGATACACATATACATTTCCAAAATAAACAAATAACTACTTCAATAAAATGTATTACATTATCAACAATGGTAAACACAAGTATACTTCTTAAATAAGTTACCATTAGTTTTAATAACAATTTAAAATTTTTATGAATCAAACAATATGATATTTGTGTTTATACAATTATGTTACTTATAGTATCATTGCTAAAACTATAAGTAAATCAAATATTTATTAATAACCTTTAAATCTAGGTATATTGATAAATAAATGCAATGTTTAATATAATTTTTTGTTATAATAAAATTATACGTATGTTATAATGAATACCAGTTAGGAATTAGTATATGTTACAATTTTTATTTAATGTTTCAATTTACAATTAATCTTTACGATTATTATGTTTTAACGTTTTTATTGATTATCACTGATACTTTAATGTAATTAATGATAATTTATCATATTCTAATTTTTTTTCCAGACATTTCACCTAAGAAAAAAAAATAAATATATAAAAATTATTTGTTTTAACAAGTATTAGAAGAATTAACATCCAAATAATTTATAATGTAAAATATATATATCAATTTATCGTGTAATCCATGGAATGTAGAAATTGTAGATTTTTTAATATATTAATATTTTACTGATAAAATAGAAAACATTTTCGTTTCTTTTGTAATATTTTCTTTACTTATTGTTTCAAATGTGCAACTTAATTTTTATTATTATTATTATTATTTATAAAGTGCACACAAAATAAATTTAAAAAAAAAATGAAATTCAATTTTCTTGAAAAAAAAATCTAATTGACGTGTAAAAATATATTGAATTCTAAATAGAGATAAAAATACAGATTATCAATATACACTTGTAAACCAAGTGCAAAATATTATTACTTAGTCATAGATAATTTATCAAAAATTGAAATAACTATTTATATAAAACATTTCAAAATTAGTAATTACACAATGAATTGATACTTAACCAATTTTGTAGTTGGTTTTTAAAAGAAATGTCCATTGGAACAGAGAGCAAATAATGTCTACGATTTATATTTTCTATCTGGATAAAATTTGATTGATTTAATTGTCCTAAATTAATATTTATTTATTAATACATTTTGCTGAATTGTTCGGAAAACAGTTAATAATAAAATTATTTTTTTTTTTTTAAACAAGTTATTGCTTTTACTTGGTTGTAAAAAAATGTATATTATAAAATTTCAATATGAATAAAATTTAGGCATTAAATAAAAATGTTAGAAATGTCAAGAAACATGTTAAGATTTATGGGGGGGGGGGAGGGGGAAAGAGAAAAATTATAAATAAATAAATTACCCAGCCTACACTATTTTTAATAATTATTTATATGACAGTTTACCATATTTTATTCTAGATTTATCTTGCCAGTTAAAATATTCATTGTATATTAATTTGAAAAGGAATAAGTGAAACACAACAATCAAACAGCCGATCGCTACCCAGAAAAACGTCGGCAATCCTCCCAGATGGTGACCGTGTTTGTGAAGTGCTATAACGTGATGTTCGTGTGCAGGAGCTAAAATAGAATAATTCAAATCATCAATAGTAAAAACGAAAAAAATAACAACTCGTTAATAAAAGCGGTTGAATGTTTGAAAAGTATTACCTTCTAACACTTCCTTAACATGAATCGCATGTTTTAAATCTTCCATGTGTTGTTTGTCGTAGGTCAAATACAATATGCCAGTTACGGGATCCGTTAACTTAACAGGGAACGTCTTGTACTCCGGTCTAAACAGAATAATATTATTTGCAACGATCAAAATAATTTCTCTCTCAAAACGTAATATATAATTTACCCTAATAAAACAGGTTCGTCTAGACACCCGGCATCGCAACCATAATAATTCCTATCACTACGGTCTATGGCTACAGAAATAACCGCTTTATTATTCTCTTGGACTGAAACCGTCACGTTTATGTGTGTCATGTTGCCATAATTTATACGCCTATTCATATGTATAATTATGTATTATGTCAGTGATTTTATGGAAATTTTTTTAATTTCAAAACAATCGCCCCTTAATATAAATATAATAAATAATAAATATTGATTAACAAGAATACCGGAAATGAAAATCTCTGTGTAAAAATTTTGGATGCATATTGAATTCCAAATGTTGATTACTAAATCTGAAGTTACCAAAACTTAAAACCATCGCTTGAGCAACTCCCAAAGCTCCAGCATTAACCAGATTATGACATCCCTGTAACAAATATACGTAATTAGGCAATTTTTTTTTTCATAATAACTTCGAATGTGTATAATATGCACATCTATTTTCACGAAAAATGAATACAGAAAAATATTATATGAAGCGTATATAGAGTGTAGTTCTATGTGGATGGTGAATTAAATATATATACATATGGAGATAAAATACAATTTGATAACACAGGTGTTTAAATAAAAAAATTATTCCGAATCGTGTAATCGGTATAATTATTATTCAATGGCATCTATGTACATTTTACAATTTGACTACAAAAAAAAAAAAAAAAAATCTTGTAAAACTGATGAGCATAATATATATATAATTTATTTACCTGCTTTTCCAAAGTCAAAATCCACAGCGATACAGTGTTATGAACTTTATCAATTGTGGACAAATTCGACCATAAACCCACGGCTTGTCTATAAAGAATTTTTTTCAATATCGTTAAAATTCTATGTTATACACGTGAGACATGAAAAATGCGTACAACGTATCGTGGTTTGCACCGTAACAACCTTCAACGTATGAAAGGCTATTGGATACTTTGGCGAGAATGGCGGGTGAAGACGAAATTTCGTACGAAGGCGCTCGAACACTGGACAACACATAATACATAGTGGCATTGATAAGATCTCCATTTAAAACGTCACTTGCTTTTGACGTGCTTATCGAAAACCCGGTACTCCAAAGCTTTTCCCAGATAACAGTGTGTGCGTTTTCAACGTTATCGTAATGTAACGCTTTCAATATCGACTGAAAAGTAATAATAATAATAATAATAATATCGTTGGTAACGATAATTTACAAACAACCAAACTCACTTCAATAGATTTTTTTTCTAAAATCGGTTTGACTCCTGGAAAATCGGATGACTGTTTTAAAGCCGAATATTCTATAGATAAAAAAATGCGTAATTTAAATACACTGCGTGGCGAGATCTGTGTAAACGATACAACGGAATTATTTCTCAATATCGTTGAGTTCAAATAAAATAAAAAATTTACCTTAACACTGGACGGGAACTGAGTGTATGTTATAGAAACAGCATAAGTTGGATTGTTAGACGTAGACGCACTAATACCAGACACAACGATATAATCTCCGGCTTCTTTCGTTAACCTACAACGATAAAATGACAAAACTAATTAATACAATAATTAATGTTAACGACGATGGGTTCATCGATTGTCGTACGTTATAGTGTGAGCGTTGTACATTGACCACGCATGTGTTTTATGCGGACGTTGATTCAATTTAGCAAATAATATAAAATCCGTAGGATTCGTTATTTCTATATCCTGAACTAAAATCGACGGTAATGCTCTGAACGTAAAATACTTAATACTGCTTTGGAGTCTGCTGGCAAAACATTCGTATTGGTACGCCGTACCGTGTTTATAATCAACGACAGTAGCTAACTGCGACGAGCCTCCAACGACTAATTTGATTATGGGATACCAATGAATAGCCGTGGACAATGCTCTGTTGCCTTTTATGTAAATCGGAGAATCATAATCGAGCGTAACGCCAAAATAGCCATTGCCGACAAATTCTTTATAAGGCTTTTCGTCGACTTCCAGCAGTCCGTGCTTGATATTCGCATCGAAAATATCATACGCTTGCTTATGAAAAGATAACTTTTCGAATAAACAATTCTTTATGAACAATTCGTCTATAAATAAAAAAATTAATAAAATATTTAAGCTCTGAAATAAACGGAAAAAATGTTTTTATTATATTGAAAAATACGTAATGTTGTCGATACACAATATTACTTTGACATCGAATTATATTATGGGTAAATGAATCTTGGTAAAAATTATTAAAAAAATAAAATATTACATTATATACAAATTTACAATTTAATTGTATTTATTAACGGTGGGTACGGACCATTTTCCTTGTCATTTACAATTACACTGATACACGGTTCAGAGTAAAAATCTAAAATATACCGCTGATATTGTTAATAAGGTATTTAACTGTTCGAGTGTGTCGGACAAATGCGTCTTAGACTCGTAAGTGTATCATCCGCATTGTCGTCATCGTCTTACTATAATATAAATCTACCTTATGCGACCGGCCCGTCATTTAATCGTTTAAATTTATGTACTACCGATTTATTTAACAGTGCGCGTGTGTTTATCGGCATTGTACGCATTTACTGATAAACACGGTATTTTAAATTTCATTAAATACAAGTCGCTTTAACGTAAAACGATATTCGCATGTACGTAATTATATAAAACGAAGTGTTTCGACAGCAGTCATTGCACAGCAACACGCGAATTCGAAATGGACGGATCGAACGCCAATTAAAACGACATACCCAATTCCTGATTTCGATTATTGGACGATTTCCAATACGGGCTCAGATAGATTATAATCGTAACGATGAGTGTGACGACAATCGTAATTTTCTTCGATCTGTAAAAAAAAAAAAAAAAAAACGCGCGCGATATACAGTGTTTTTGAACGGACGTCGTCGTTTCAACGTCTCTAACAACGAGGGTCGCACTCACATTTTGATTTTTTCCAGACTCCTCCTAAACCGGTACAGAACATCTCGGGAACTCATGTTGTACGGTGTACGAAACGGACTGAAACGATCGAGTTTCGGACACCGATCGTGTTAGCGTTTCACCGGGCAAAACGCGACGTCATGGCTGCGTTTAAACGGCGGCGTAAAAAGCAGTAAGAGGAGAGAAAACGTGATACATTCGGCACGAGTACTATATTGACGAAATAATAATATTATAATATTATTGTTGTCGACGCGAGAGTGTTATGTCCCGGCACGCGGCCACTGTGATATCGCGCGCGGCATTAACGCGTGCGTACGTTATCTTCATAGATATAAAAACGCGTCTATGGGGTTATCGGAAAAGAAATTGACAAGGCGCGGCGTGAGATGCAGTGGTGGGGGAATTATCGTTCCTTTTGTGGAATCGTTCCAATCGGTACGGTTACAATAAAGTACCGATTCCAAAATACTCGGTACAATCGGTACATTTTTTTTTGTTTAGTTACTATTGTACTCAGATTCGTATTGTTCCACGCTGAACGATCAAGTATTCAAGTGTTTACTCGTTCTTGAAATATAATGGATAACGGATATTTATGAACGAATATGCTTCGTATATCCATTATACAATACCTACTATTTTACTGTATTCGGAAATTATCACCGTTTTAATAATATTATATAATGCAGTTACAATTAAATAAATATATGATTCATAAAAAACAATGTTTAATATATTATTATAAAATATAATAATGACATAAAAGTGTTGAAATATACAATGTTAATATTAGTCTATCACCTACTATTGTTAAATACAAACACTAAATAAAAATAGTAATAAGTAATACTTGTTTGTTTTTAAAAAAAACACAATAAAATAAAGAAATAAACATTTCCCGTGTCTGATTCCGGTATAGTTGATAGTTGTGAAATGTGTAATGGTATTCTATTAATAATATTTAATATTTACTTCATCAAGAATCAAAAATATAAATAACATATTTACATATATCACAATACACATAAACAAATAATAATATTGTTGTGCGTGCGTGAGCGTGTGCATAGAGTTTACGCGCAGAATTAGAAACGCAGTGGAAAGAACAAACTATTTGTATTTCGTGTCCTACTGTTAGTATAGTCGCCAGTCGGTGGTACTCAGTAGTCGGCGGTACTCGGTATCGCCTGTTGGGGATCGCCATTTTGTAGTTAGAAACTTTGTACCGATGGAACGAACGTGGAACGATCAATGTACTCGTTCCTACTCGTTCCATTGTACCGAATACAGCAGTAACGACACACCTCTAGTGAGATGGAGATTTCGGTGGCGGAAATTCGTTTGAAACACGTGTCTCTCTGTAAACAACGGTGTTGGAAAACCGTCCGGTGAAACTCGACGTGATAATACATCATCATAATTAAAGACCGGATTCCCGTGCAATTGCATCTTTTTATGGCGTGTTTTAAATTCAATAGAAACAAGCTACAAATCCAAATCAAGAGATGTAGATTAATTTAAAAAAAGTTTTATGTTGCACAAATTTTATGTTGCACAAAATTGCACGTTTCGGGTTTTTTTTTATAAAAATGTACTTTTGTACAAATATTTTTGTATTTTTGTATTATTTTTATCGGTGCTATATTATGTTGTTATACAAAGTATTGGACTTTTATATCTAACATTATAATTATATATATATATATTTAACTTGTGTTGCCCATGGCTTAAACCGTGTAGCCGAAAAAGTTAGAGACATTTTCCCGGGTATAAATAAACTAGTAAATAATGGAAAAAAAATGTTTTTAAAAGCACCTCATCGTATTACTGCTTATAAAAATTTTATGGACTGTCGCCTTCCTCCAGAAATTGTAATAACAAGGTGGGGAACATGGTTGGAAGCTGCTTTGTTTTACTCTGAAATTGTTATAAGCTGCTACAAACAATGCCCGATAACAAGTGTCGACGTAGAACGTGTATTTTCGCAGTTAAAACATATATTAAGTGACAGAAGACATAATTTTAAAGAAAAAAACTTGGAAATGTACATGATTATAAATTTTAATCAAATATTGTAAAGTTAGTTATATACATATTGTCAGTTTATTATTATTTAAATCAAATATTGTAAAGTCAGTTATTAGTTATTACTTATTAAAATTAAAATTTGAAGTACCTATAATGAAAATTTTGTTTTTGCACGTTTTTGCACATTCTAACATTTTAATTGCACATTTTTTAGATTTTAGCTGCACAAAAATCCGGTCTTTAATCATAATACATGGACTTTCACGTTATTTAATTTTTTTTTTTTCTTTTTCTGTTTTTTTTTTCGTATCGATTAAACGAACGCGAAGTGTACGTTCGAAAACAATATTGTATATTTGTTCTCGTATAAAAAAAAAAAAAAAAAACATTGATCGTGACACAAGTCACGTGACACAGAACTTAATTACGTACTCCCGGGGGATAGGTAAGCGTGAAATATTATACGAACCGAACGATTTTATTGTCGCGTTAACGTGCCGATGACCAATCGAATCGGATACAGTGAAAAATTCGAAACGATCGTTGCTTAAGAACCGACGGGTAGAAGAAAATCGTGACTACAGCCTTCATACGTCAATTCCGTCGTGTCAAACAATAATCACACAAGATTCATTTCGACCGAATCTACTTGTTACACTTTTCGTTTTAATATTCTTGTTTTGTCATTTTATTATTGTAATCAAATGAATGTAAATACAACTCACAATCGCGGTATACACTTCATTAATTTCACATCACAAATTATAATCGTACTACAATTTTTATTATTATTATTATTCGTGCGATTCGTTATAAATGAAATTTGAGTAACCGATTTTAGCGAATAATTTTTTTATAATTTCATAACCGTTGAAAAATAAACGTTTTGTTTCAAGCGATATAATTATATTATAATGACATGGGGGTTTGGAGTAGTAAACGATTTTCTTCACCTGTCTCTCGTCCCGACTTTGTTATCATTGCCTATTTTAATGTAAAAATTGTCAGACGGGATTCTAGAAAGTTGAATTGAGCTAGATATGCTAGAACAATTTTTCACTTTATACGAAACTAGTAAATATTATATCGTTTTCGTTTTTGATTTCTATGTTTATTAAAATACGACTATCAAATCGGATTAGAAATTTCTATTCGAATAATTTCAGTGACTCCGGCAGTGTATCAATAACGAATTAACTCTCGTGTTGCGTTTAATTTTTTTTTTTTTTTTGTTTTAATTAATTGTAAATACTTTTTAAGTGTGTAAATTTGTAGTACATTTTATTTTTGATTTCCAATTACATTATACGCCAAAATCGCCATAAATGCTAACGGTCTTTTTTATCCCTGTTAAACGCGTTTTTAACTATTACGAGTTAGAAAGAAAAAAAATTAATACATTTTTTCATTAATTTTTATTATATATAAAAACATAATAACACTCATTATTCATATTTTTTCGTTTTAAATAAAATTATTCGCATGATATGTCGTTTCAAATTAGTTTTTAATTTACAACTATGAAAACGAATAAAAATACTTCCTGTTAGTGTAGTATGTTTGTTTTTTTCCTCTTGTTAGTAATGAATAGAAAAAAACAACATTTTATTGTGTATAACTTTATTCTATGAAAAATAAATCAATAACAAATAAAGATCAATTAATTCTCTTTGTTTTGTAAAAATATTGATTTAATTATTATTCAAAAAGCGTCTTTTATGTTTTGTAATTGTCGAATGGCCAAATCTGCAGGTAAATCGAAATTATAATGATTTAATTTTTCTAACGAATACAATGCGTCTTCAAAACCTGTAATGAAAATATTATAATACGTTATTTAATATTACAACATAATAACTGTACACATTTCAATAGATATTAATACAAATAATAATTATTTTTACTAATTAATATAATAAAATGTGCGTATATTATAAATGAAATCCGTAGGATTAAAATCGATTTATTTTTTAATTGGTCATTTAATACGAAGTCTGACGTTCCAAACTGCGTATTTAAATAAACAAATTTTAATAACGGAAATTTTTGGCTATTTAATTGGATTATATGTTACGTGTCCGTATTACTTGTTGCATAAAAAAAATTTAAACAATTTTAACTTGCCAACCAGACACATATAAATGTTTAATTAAACGAACGTTATTCAATTACGTATTTTACCTGTTTGCGCTACGTAACTCCACGGTTGATAGTAAAGTTCGACTAATGTTTGACATTTGAATATAAATTTTAACCAACTGGCTAACATTTTTGAACTAAAAAAAAAAAAAAAACAAAATTCATTATTCGTGTAATATTATTTGAAATACACGACTTATGCAATGCTCCTATTGTATTTTACTACTTTATTATTATTAAAATAAATAATAATAATAATTGTTAACGTTTTGGACTGTTTGCAACTCACTTCAATCCGGCACACACGAATGCCTTAAAACACGAATCGTAACTTCGTTTGTAACGGGAATGAGATGATATTATGTTTCCGATAATGGACAGTAGACACTGGTATAACAATAAATAAACGTATAGTCTAATGATTAAGATTTGTATGTATAAAAAACGTCACACACTTGTTTGTACGAAATCGACGATTTACATCCTTCAATGTCTAAATTAAAACTCTGAGACAGTTTACGGGCTGGTGTCGAATTGAAATAATCGCCATTTTTTACTTCGTAATATTTCAGTACGAGTTCCCACGCGTGCATTGTTGATTTCGAGTTGTTCGTCTTTGGATGCAAACAATCCACAAACGGTACGACGCTGGTGCTTTGACCCACCTGTACAATTGTATCTATTTGTAGTTATTTGTAGATTTAAAAATAAAATAAATATATTTTCTCGCGGCAGTCCGGAATTCAGTTCCGATATTATAAAATGTAATTCGTATAATGAAAATTTATTTTTATTTTTTTTTTTTCCGGTACGCGTTTAACACTTTAAATACGTCAGAATCGATAAATATTTCATATAACTAATACACGCGTGTGTAAATTAAAATACTTATTAGACTCGGAGGAAAAGAGATTTTTTTTTTTTTTTAAAGTGCAATTACTTCGAATTATATTATATTGTCCATTGACGTTCATAGCGTATACGGATTATTTTAATCGCCCGTTTAATAAACACGTTATTACCGTAATAATAATTAAAAGACCTATTTATTACGTTAATTTCCAAAATCGACGTTGGAAAGTTGAGACCCGTTTTGATAGCGTTTTACGCTTATATTTCGCGTTCGTTATACATAAATATAAGAATACAATTCTCCACAGCAAACGAACAATAATCACGTAAGACAATCCGTTAGATCTAAACCCGCCCACCAATGTCGCGACATTATAATTTTTCGTTTCTTTTTGTTTTATCACTGTAAAGTGTCCGAAAATTCCAATTCGTTTCAAAATCGTCGTCTACGCACCACCATGAGACCGTGTTGTATCAGATGTTGAATGGCCGGCGCCAAACGTTTTCGAACCAACGATGCGATTTTCCCGTTGCATTCCATCGCGGCCACAGCCCCTTCGGAATCGGACATATAATCACTGTCTATGTGGATTTCTGGTATGGAAAGTGTTTCGATTAGTTGCGCGACGACCAATTCCAAGTTTGCCCTGTAGTCGCTAAAAGAAAGAAAGAAAAAAAAAAAGAGAAAAAAATCGTCTTTTTCCAGTTTCGTTCGAACACAACGTAATTAATATGCGTTACAATTATACACGTGTTTAAAGTTTTTAGACATTTTTACATATTATAATTCAATATCATCTTGTCCAACAGTTCGATTTGACTTCTGTATAATATACACGTATACGCGAATAAAATAATATTATGTATTCGTCCAAACGCCGTGTACGCAAATAACCCATACCAGCCATTCGTACAAAATTATTTTATAAATAAATTCAAACGCGCCCGGTAACTTTGGATTTTTTTTTTCACGGAAATATCAATGGACGTTTTTAGTTAAAGTTCCAACTGGAGCGTAGACTTATTGTAAGACGAGTGATTTTATTTATGCACGTGCGGAACAGTCGCTTTTGACGTGGTCAAGTCATGATATTCGCTCGTTTGCTACAAATTTGAGCGAACATAATAATATCACGTCTAATAATACACCGAAAACGCACACCTACATAACAATTTTTGTCGGAAAAAATTAAATATTATTCAACAAGTAATGCACCACGATGGACAGCTGATGCAACCGAAGGTATTATATGAAAAATTGAACACCTCTGTTATAAATAAATAAATTAACAAAAAAAACGTAAGTTAAATATTAAAATGAAATAATATTTATTTCTCAAAGTGTATGTAAAACTATTCTGCTGATAATTTCAGTATTAAAATGTATTTTTACTACTTATGCTATATAAATATTATTTGACTAATATTCATGTATACATCCTGTAACGTAATTATTCAATTTCATTAAATAGTTGAATTAATTTTGTTTAGCGTGCCGGTTACAACCGTACATTTTATGAAATCAGAAGAAAAATAAAAGTATAATATTTAAAAATTGTATTATTTTATGCGTTTTTATCTTAAACCTATCACTAGGCGTATCCGCATTTGTGGATAACATGAAAAACTGAAGCGTTCATCGTCGCGAGATTATTTTGTAAATTGATATGTGTATTTTGAATTGTTCTTCGTTAATATTAGTGATTTCTCATAAACAAAACAGCGTAATCAAAAAACGACAGGAATTTGTTTTCGTGTACAGTATGATATGACTCGCCTTTGAATACGAAGAAGTGTAATTAATAAGACGAGAACCGAATCGCGGTGCAAAGTGTATTTTCGTTGTAAACTCCGTGCCCAAACAATTCGCGTTTAACAATTTAAAACCGAAATACGAATAGTTTAAAAAAGAAAAAAAGCGGCTGTTGTCTTACACAGTTACACTTTATAGTATTTAACGTATATACATATTACGTAAATATAGATATGAATGTTTGAATTCTCATGCACTCACCCCCAGTGATTTATTTTCATGGTTTTCTTTAGCGTGTTCTTCTTGAAATGCCGTTGTTCGCACGATATTTGAGTACCGACGAACATTTGTATTATCGCGGTTAGTCGTTTGACAGCTCCAACAGTTTTCTATTTTTGTTGACAAGTCACATGATAAACACAAAACAACTAACGAATATCAAAAGCTCTCTAAATGTGTAATATTATTTATAAATATAATAATACCACGTCTCTCGATTTCCGTTCAAAGCACTTGTCTTTTGATGCCAATATTTTCGTCACTTTTTCACCCGGCGTTTTCAGTTTTATTTTTCCAGCTAAATGACACGCGTGTATTAATAAAATACCGACAGGCACGAATCGTGTCGAATTATTTAAATTTTCAGTTATTTGAAAATCAATTTAATGCGTAAATTATTATCGATCGCCATATGTCTACTAAATAATTTATTATTCCGATTGCTACTCGTTTTTTTTGAAAATTAATTTCATCTAAATAATTGTTGTATTATTTTACAATTACTAAAAGTGCTTAGAAAAAAAAAAATTCGTGTTTATTTCGATACTTGTTTGTGATGCACACAATTATTTAGATAATAACTATAAATATAAAATGTAAGAAATGTAACAAAAAAATTATTCTTTAATATTGTTTGGGCGAATCTGAGTTTGGCACGTTTAGAAAATACAGATTTACGTAACGCGATGGAATTCTATCAAAAACATAATATCAGACGCAATTGTTTAAATCAGAAAATTGAAAAATAATTATACCAAAAAATATAAGTAGATTAATGAATCCATTAATAAACAGATAAATAATAATTAATTTTTTTTTTTTTTTAATCGATTTCACTCACTTTGTAAATATTGTATGAACCTTTCAAGATCTGCTATTTGAGTTTTTAACTGATCGACCAAGTGTTCTGTAGCTTTCATTGGATTTATGAGCTATAAAATAATTCGGTACGTGTACACGGTATTAAAATAACACAATAATTCAAATATGTAGGTAACATTTCGATTTAAAATTATCATTAATAATATCGATTTCAATAAAACCTGTTGTTTGTTATTAAATTTAACACAATTAAAAAAGTCATCAAACAATAAAATGTAAAATTTTATTCAGATCAAAAATCATGAACAGTTGATTCGTATTCCCAAATAGTTTCTAATAACAGATCGCATGTTCAATGGCAGTGTCAATGAATAATAATAATAATAATAATAATAATAATAATAATAATAATAATAATAATAAATTGATAAAATATTTCCTTTCATTAGGGATATAATATTAAGTGAGGAAAAATCAATCTTTATTATACAATAACGTGGAATCTAACTAGAATAATTTTGTTTTATGAAGTCATCAATATTTTTGAATTACCTATTTTATAAAAAAAGAACATCGTAGACCCCAGAACATTAAGTTGCAAAGACCACGCACAATTTCAAAAATTAAACTTACATAATACACTCTGTAAATATGAAAATGTTCAATAATAATCGTTTACAATTTTTTTTTTTTTTTAGTGAATTTAACTATAATAGATACCTATTATAATAATTTTATTTTATTGAATATAGTAAACTAATCTAATATATATTTAGGTTGATATATAATATTTAAGAAATTATTTCGATGTTTGCATTTAAAAATTACAACTTTTGTGATTTTATTAAATGGTTTTGTCATAGATATTTGACTTGTACAAAGGACTTTAAATAATACTTGTAATCCAGTTAATGAATACGAACCTTTTGAATCGCATTATCAACCTCTTCCTTAAGTTCTTCCACGGACATATTTTTAGAATTTTTGATGTTTAAGTTTAGCTTTTTTTCTACTTGGTCTAGAAATAAAGTCATCGTTTCATAATTGAATTAAATCAAAAACAAAAAAAATTTTTGGTTGGGATACAGTAATAAGCACACTTACTTATGATATTGTTTTGTCTCTCGCGAAAAACGTCGACGAAACTTTCCGGAAGTTCAAATTCGTCTTTATTGTTGTAAATGCGATTCTCTAAATCGTCCAATTGTTTTTTCATTTCTTTAATTACTTCAATTTGAATTTTATGTTTTTTTTCCATCAATTCGTCATCGTCGTTCTAATAAAGTAAACATTTTAGAACGTTTTCTTTTATAATAAGACGTAAACATAACTCTACCGTTGTCACAATTAGGTGGTTCAAAGAACAATTCGTATAAACATTCGGAATGCCTTTAAATGCGAATTCTTCTAAATTTTTCAGTAAATTATTTTTTTCTTCGTCCGGAGACTCGATAATTTGATGAATCCGTAGTTGAACCTGAATATTAAACACAAACGTACACACAACTAATAAAATTGACTTCCACGCCCTTCGAAATATTTAATAGGAGCTAGTATTTTGAAAAGAATCAGGTATCAAACCTATTTTAGAAGTCAGTCATAAGAATTGATGGTGCAATTTAAAGAATCAGTTGAGTGCAGTATAGTATTAACATTATATTATAACAATATGTGGATATGCTTGTGCTTATAAACTTGCATACGATACCTGTGAAAAATGTGAAGTCAGAGCTATCACGGACGAATGAAGAATTTCATACTGTTCTTCTAAATATCCAAGTTTATCGTTTTCACTATATATATATAAAAAAAAAAAAAATTACAACAATTAACATTCATTAATGTATATTAATATATTAGACAATAATTGTTAATTGTTATTTGTGTATTAAAAAATACATAAGGACGAGATAATGTTTAAAAACGAATATTCGCCGTTGATTATGTTTCATTTTTTTTTTTTTTGGATTGATATTTTATTGTTGAGATTATTGGAAATTAAAATCAATTTGACTCCCCGTCCAACAATTCGCCAGATCTACCACGAACAAATTATAAACGATTGTGAATTAAATGTAAATAATATTGTAAATCCGATTTTGGAATTCGTAATTAATTACAATATTCGGAAAAATCGTAACGAAATCGTTAGGGAGCAGTCGATTTTATGGTATCACCCGACTGCATCTGAGATTGACTTCCACCACAATTCCGTCCACAACATTAAGTGGTTCGAGAAGAAGATCACCCACTGGTGGTACTGTGGCGTACTCCTATTGAAATTTTTATTTATTTATATATATGTATGGAATATTTATTATTCATTAATTCATTCGACTTGTATTATTATTTTTCACAAAAAATAAAGCATTACAAATAATGTTTGTAAATAATATCTGTTTTAAATCACGTCTGGAACAGTGTTCACAAAATATCTACTGGAATCCATGGAATCTCATGGAAAATCCGTAATATCATTCTAATATACGTTTTAAATTTAGATTTTTGAAAAGAATATTCACCAAAAAAATAAAAATTATATATATTAAAATTTTTTTTTTTTTTGTATGTTTTCGTATTATGGAAATTTTTCGTACAAAGAATATCGTTTTGAAATATAAATGTACTGTTTTGTACAAATGTAATTAAATACACACATACACATATGTATATAATCAGTATAGTATATACTACTTACATACATATGCCACTTATGTACAAGTTATATTTTTTTTTTTTAGATAATATTTACATTGCATTTTTGATCATTTATAGAGAATACTTTATTTTTAAACTATTAGTAATTATAACTTTTCGAACAAGAATAATAACAACAATAATAATAATAATAACACACACGCTCTCCGAAAAAGTAAAAATTCATAGATTTTTTTATAAATGTGTTTGTACGCCACTGATAGTAGTTAGAATCGTTTGTACTTAATCCATTTAATTGTATTTCGCGAAGGAATTGGTTTAAGTAAAATTAGCTGAACACTTCAATTTGTCGCGGAACTTAACAATAATAATTATAGATATTCCGAGCAGTCGAGTCGAAAAAACTAATCGCCATTGCACAAAATTACAATTCATCAACGATAAATAAAAGTAGCCAGAAACAAGGTTTCCTAGTAAAAAATGATTATCAATCATAGCAATAATGGCGGTCGTGGTGAATTATATTATTTCAGATGCCCGTAGGAAATGTTCACCGTAAACGAATTTTCTAAAACGTTTTTTTTTTTTTGTACACGTGTTGAATCGGATTGCTCTCCGTCACGCAGGGTCCATCTATCGGTGGAGTGCGCAAGAATTACGAACGGACGGGGATATATGAAGATTCAAATAGAACATCGCAAACGTTTTACAATGCGCTGCCGTTTCGTTCGTACTGATTCCCAGTAGCGATCGTTTGATACAATACTCGGAGATGTAGTCTTCAAAAGAAAACGATTTGGATTCAAGAATTGAAGAGAACGATTTGGATATCGATTATTATTGTTTTGTAACTCGAACCTTTCTTAACTGAAACGAGTGTGTTGAAAAATTTCGGAAACGAAATTTACAAACGAACAGCAATTCATTTCGTGCGGCGTAATAAAAGCATTTTATAATATTTTACAAACATCGGGGCAAATTCGTTATAGTCGTTACGGCCTAAGTACCGATCGAAACGCCCCGCCAACGGGTTATAATTTTAATTCCGACAATAAACCGTCGTTCTGTGTATTTATCCGCGTTATTACTCGTATATATGTGTAATATTTTTTAAAATAAATTAATTTTAGAAAACGCGATATTCACCGTTGCCCGTGTAAAACACACGCCTATCGCTTATACCGTCGTAATTCCGTATTTATTTTCGAAATCGTTCTTTTAAACAACGCCCGAAACACGTTACGATATTGTTATTACGGCCGACGAGTTGTGAACATGATATTTAATACAAGTGCAGTTGTCAATTTGACGGACGACAGTGCGAAACAATGATAAGTAGTTATCATTTTCGCGTACAAAAAAAAAAAAAAAGAAATATTTTTTTGTTACTGAACGTCGGCTCGAACGATAATTAGGAGGAATCGTCGATTTCCGTACATGTATACGTTAACGAATAATAATAATAGGTAATAACGAAATAATGCGAAGGGGATATACATAGTTATTTACGAATTTCGTGTTGACAAAAAAAAAAAATACCGCGAGAGATACATTATACTGTCTCGTATCTGTGACGTATTCCGTCCGGTATACTCACTTCCAGTCTCTGTGATTGTTTTCGCAAAACGAATAAAGTTCGTTGTCGCGTTCGTCCGCGTGCTCGTTACTACCGCCGTTCACGCTGTCGCCGTCGTTCGCGTCCACGTCCATTGTAGACGGAATGAAGTGGACAAGAAAAGAAAAGAAAAAAAAACAACCACCGCGACAGTGCTATTCGGAAACGATTGACCACGGTGACACACAAATATCGGCGGATAAGAGAGAGAGAGACGGAAATTTTTTTTTTTTTATTATTTGTTGTTATTCTTTACGGCGTTTTTTAAACGGCGGCCGGAGACTGTGGGGGGGGGAGAAAA
Source organism: Chaetogeoica ovagalla (assembly GCA_032441825.1). Classification (NCBI taxonomy): domain Eukaryota; kingdom Metazoa; phylum Arthropoda; class Insecta; order Hemiptera; family Aphididae; genus Chaetogeoica; species Chaetogeoica ovagalla. The sequence continues at coordinate 1,241,501 of CM063746.1, read as the reverse complement.
ATAGAGAGAGAATATTAAATAAACACGATTCGTTTTTTTTTTTTTTTTTAATCGAACCCAACGCGTCCGCCGATCGCGCACAACATATTATTATTATTATTGTACTGCAACGGCGTGGTGGTAGACGTACGTTTTAACAACAATCGCGCCGGGAAAACGAGAGAAAATTTACGGGATTTTGTACGAAATACGGCGTTGCACGAACGCCGCCGGGCCGCAACACGGTGCACGTTACTGTTTTCGACTGCTAAACGACACGATCGGGCACAGACAACCGCGGGCACTACGACGTTCTCCTATTATTATTATTATTATTATTATGTAAAACGAATAGGTGTAAAAAGAACGTTGTAACGCCGCCGCCGCCGCCCACACGTTCGTTCGTCAGTCAGTCGCAGCTGTGTAGCAGCAATACACACACACCGGGAGGGCCTATCGATTTTTTTGTTGTAACGTGACGTCAGTAACGGGTTCCCAAAGTTTCGCGCAAATAACGCCGCGCGATTGGAAATCACAACGAATACGGGGGGCACGGACGCCGTTGAAAAACACGACATTGCACGAGCAATCGATTCGCTCGTACGCGCGTATACGTATTAATATCTAGGTTTCGACGAACGCGCGCGCGTATATTCGCGTAATATTATCGTTGTTATTATTATTATTTTCCACTGCGCGACGTTCAAAACGTATTGGCGGTTTTTTTTTTTTCGTTTTCCGCGTTGAAATAAATCGTATTGCGTTGTATTTACCGTTGTACACTACTATAGCGTTCGATTTTATTTCGACACGTTGTTGTGATCCGGTTTTACGCAATACGGTTATGCGCCGCGAAAACAAATAACAGTTACGTTCTCGGTTTACTCCGGCTGCTGGCCGCGCGCTAGTACAAATAACAGTTAACGCTTTAATTATTTAATTCGTCGTTTCAGACTAATGATCAAAAAATAAATAAAAAAACACACCTCGGTTAAATCGGTTTTAACGGCGGCCTGGACGTAGATTGTTTTTACGAGCGTGCGGCGTTATTAACATTACATATCGCAGTACCTATACTTTCAGTCCCCACTCCCTCCTAAGACGGGGCGGTTCTTAACCGGCCTTAGAACAATATATAAATATAATTCCGTAGTTGTCGTACCCATTACGATACCAGTAAATGTAAGCGATTTTTTTTTTTTTTTTTTTGTTGCAAAACTACGTTATTCTATACGATTTTTACCACGGTATCGAGAGGCCGACGAAAGTGAACTTTTTTTTCCCCCCAGTCTTCAAATTCAAAACGAAAAACGTTCGGTATTAATGTCACGCGTATATAATCATACCGATTTGCATTCGCTCGTCGCGGGGACGTTGTCCCCGTCATTATATATTATTATACAAGTGTTTTTTTTTAAATTCGTGCGCGCAGTCGCCGCGCAGGCAATGCTTGTATTATTATTATTTCTTGGTACCCGCATACATATATAATATATGTATATGTGTACCTGTCTGTTTTTTATATATTATATATATATATAAATAAAAAAACAAATTTAACGTGTACGTTCAAAACTGTATTTAATTGGAATCCATTTTAATTCGTTATCCACTGCAGAATCCGAGTGCGACGACGCTATACAAATATAAAACAATATTCTTCTCCTGAAGTCAATTTCGTTGGGAATTGTTGGACTTCGCCGCGATTAAGCGATGTCGCTTTCTATCGGAACCAGTAGTATAACACGAGTGTTTAGATTTACAAACTATAATAGTACAATACAGTCGTAAGCGTAACCGTCGCCTTAAGAGAAGGGGAGGTGGAATAGAATACAAAAATGGTTTAAAAAAAAAAAAAAATGACTGGAAGGCAAATGCAACGTTATTGTCCGGACACGCGCGCAGTCATCATCCGACTTCGTAGCCCAAAATGTTTTGCAAATCGTAATTGAACAGTTTGAAGTCGGACACGAAAACGCCGTACAACCGCAGTATGGTGTCGTGGCGCAGCGACGTGAAGTACTTGACGAGCTGCGTGGACGTGTTGGAGTCCGGTCCCTTCGGGAACTTGACGTCGGCCGTGCCGACCACGTGCTTGAGCAGGTAGTCCGAGTCCTGGAACAGGGACTCGTGTTTGCCGATAAAATCGTAGTTGACGGCGCACGGCCGGCACAGCCTGTCGATGGGCGCCCAGTGTTCGTTGAACACGGTGTCGCTGGTGTCGGCCACGAACTCGGCGAACTCGGAGAACGTCACGTCGTCGCCGTGCCGCAGCGACCGTTCGGTGGCGTTGGCCCGGTACCGTTTGACGATGCGCCGGCCGAACCGCGACTGAAAGTACCGCGACCTGTCGTGCCGCTGTTCCAGTTTGTTCCGGTACGCGGACAGCAGCCGCTCGAACGGGTGTCGCACGAACAGGAATTTCGTGTATGCGCTCAGCATCTCGGCCGCGCGACCGGCCGGGTAATCGCTCAGCCGGTCCAACGTGCTCGGCTTGTGCACCACGTCGGCCGGGATCTGCGACAGGTCCGCGGCGGCCATGCCCAGCGGCGACGCGTCGTCGCTCGACAACACCATCAACACCCGTTTCCAATTGGTGCACGCCACCTGTTGTAAAACGCGCGCCCGCTCGCGCGTGACCAATCAATTAATTAATATCGTAAATCTAATATGGCTATTGCAATAATTAATAATTAATAAATATTAATATCGCCAATCACGCTCTCGGGTATAAAATACATTTTAACAATTATTTGACCGAATTACGTATTCCGAATATTTCAAAAAAAAAATATAAAAGTATTCAAAGCATGTATTCGAATACATTGTGACAATAGTATTCCTTACGTATTTCGAATACTCAAAAAAAAAAATGTTCCAAATATACGTTAAAAATACATTTTTTTTTTTTTTTTTTTTACTAATAAAAATAAGAGTATGAGTTTGGTAAAAAAAGAACAAGTCGATGAAACGAGGAGCGTGATGACAGTAAGCGGGGAAAAGAAGACAAATGGGGTTAAAAGTTTTATGTGTTTACGGTCCTCGCGACAAAATATCGGTGAGGGGAGGGCTTTGACGTAATTTGTTTCTTAAATGTGTATGTTTTTACTGTACCTGCTTGTCGTGATTTATAATATTAAACAAAAAAAAAAAGAAAGAAAAAGTTAAGAAAACGGTCGGAAAGGGCTCTGTGGTTTGAAAAAGTTTTTCGCCGGGAGTCCGTGCAAGGCGAAATTACCGCTGGTATAGCTTATAATAATTTTGGTATTCGGTGAGCGATTGGGACGCTTCAAAACAGCTCTATTGGCTGGACATATTATTTCAAGTATTCGGTTCAAAAGACGATCCTGTGACATTCTTCCGGCACACCGAAAGAATACGTTTTTTTTTTATTATTATTCTCTTCGTATTCATTTTATTATTATTATTATTATTATTATTGTTATTATATTGATGTGAATAGATACATGATAGTAATAAGTAATGCATTTAAAAATTTATCGTAAAAAAAAAAAATCAATTAACAGTGGGAAAATGCCGGGGGAGAAAAAGTTTTTGGGGTGCGCAGGAAAAATGTGTACCCAAGAAAAACTTGTCTTGTTTATATTAACACTGAACGTATAGCGAGTATATTGTACGTATTATGAGCAAACGACTTCGAATTGAATTCTTTTTTCACGCTAAGTTTGAAAGTCTATATTTTAAAATCGAAACGAGAAATTTGTATGATTCAATTATTTGAACATTGAATTTACCATACACTCGGGGATTTTACATTTATAGATATGTGAAATTAAATCAGTTAGTTTTTTTTCAGTTTATTTTGCATTAAAGTAGCGCGCGTTTTTTTTTCCAAATCATTAATCAAGTACCTACTAACTTCAATCTACACGTCAACGATAAAGGTTTGAGAATTAATTTACTTTTGGTACATAACAGTACAGCAATTTATGTCGATGGTCGACTAGAATGTGATCCAAGAGTACGCTGTCGTTCACCACTTGCTGATAGTTATCGTCAGTCTTCAGTAATCTAAACGTATAGCACATCTGTGACGTGTGTTCTTGCCTTTCCAAGTAGATCAATGTCTCCAAAAACGATTCCGGATCGTCATTTTTTCCTGTGAAATTATCATCTAAGGGACAAAATAATTTTTTAAAATTACATGCTAATCGTAAATCACTGGACGAAAGTCTCAGATTAACATTAAATTGTCTCCGTATAAAATAAGCGTTGAGAATATACTCAACTTGAGTATATTTTCGATTACATCGGAACACTTTACAAATTGATTTAAAAATTACATTATCGATTATGACGTTCGGCGCATTTTCTCTCTAGTGATGTTCATAATAATAATAATAAAACGGTTATTCCGATAATTTATTCGAACCACAATGATCAAATATTGTGTTGTGAAAAATAGCTGTATTATACATAGATATAAATTACGGAAAAACGTAAAACAAAAAATACTGTATGGCATATTTTACGCGAACCGTATTACAGTTAGACTATATGTTATAATATAAGCACGTACTATTTTATAAGACCTATGACATCTCATAATATTTAATAGCAGACTGCGCCTACACTGTGCAGTCCAACGGTTTCGAATCGCTATTTATTAGGAACTACTTTCTTTTCCTTTTTATACATCTGCATTTCGTCCTAATGGATTCTCAAAAATATCGTATCACGAGTGTTCCATTTGAACCAATGAGCAGTGTCACTAACGTTTTCCTTATAATTTTTAGTTCATATTTGGCTAGTTTTTAATGCATATAAATCCGCGCTCGTGTCATAATTTTTTTTTATATACATATATATATATATACTTACTGTTTCGTAAAATTGTATACTGTTTTTAAAAGCTAATAAATACAATATTAGTTAAAAATTAGGTGTTAAATTTTAAAAACTGTAAGTTTTATGTGTATACAAGGAAATTTTTAGTGTTGGTACTTAGTAATTCGGCTTTTTCAATTTTAAAGATCTTTTTTTCCCCATTAATGTTTTCTTATGTATAAACCCTCTCTCCCCCGAAATACTAGTCTTACTACGTCACTGGTACCGATTTCTGACTCCGCTACGATTAATAGACATCCATAAGGATAAGGGACATGGATATATTGAATAAGTTAACCGGTCCCTCGGCCACATTACATTTGTCAAAACATATTTCACACGTGTCGAAGCCGTAAATGAATAAACACGAAAATGTCGATGACTTCATTAACGATAATCAGCTGACACACACACAGACATCATACGATTAAAATTGTTATTATTATTATCATCGTGAATTATATATTATTAAGTAAAAGGCGAACGTCACTTCCTTGTTGTAGCCATAAAACCGTTATACCGATAAACAACTGTCATCGCGTATGTACGAACTACGAAAAATTATTATTTTGTCTCGCCGTCATATACGTACGTTTGTTGTATAAAGATTTAGCGAACGCGGTATTTTAATTACTGTGTAAATCATTATATTATGAGAATCAACATTTTATAGTTTTGTTTGTAACTCGAATAATTAATATTGTACTGGTACTGTGTAGCTAAAATAGGTCATTAAAATTCATTGTAAATTCAATTATTATTATTATTAGGGTGTTTGAGGATCTGAAATATATCTTTATATAGGTTTAAGTATACATGACTCGCCAGTCTGTACAGTCCGTCAAGGTTTTTTTTAAGTTTTTTTTTATAATTATTGGACCAAAAGGGCTATTTCTTTTTATAAAATTGTTGGGACAGTAGTTTTTTATTTATTTATTCATTTATTTATTCGATTTATTGCGCCAAAAGGACCGTAAATTTATTAAATGTTCGTTTTTATTTTGTTCGTATTTCAATAATAATTAATTTAAGTGTCAAATACACCAATAACTACATAGCAACTACATAATTCGTCTTATTATGAGTTTTTAATAATTTTTTTAATCATACTCGTAAAGACCTATGTATTTATGTTTGGTGGTGTTCTGTGTAATAGAATTCTTGCCCGAACAATATGCCTAAGCACTAATAATAATAATAATAATAATAAAATATATTTATATATATTATGTTTAATGTCGTAGCTTGTTGGTAATACTTCTAATATTAGAAAACTTCTATCATTGATACCTTAAGTGAAGGGTATATTATATATTTCTTATCGAGTTAATATAAAAACATATAAATTAAGTTAAAAATTACCTACCTACATTTATTCTTTTGTTAACTTCAAAACAACTCTTTCGATTTATAGTTAAATATTAAAATTTCCTAGTAAATAATGTGCTTATAAACCTAAAACTTTTAAATATATTAAAATAGATTATTTTTATGTGTAACGTTTAATACATTACTGTATGTTTTTTATTTATTATTTATGCGATACGAAATCGGTAATATAAATTGTTAAATTCTATATTTATATTCTAAACGAGAGACCTCCATAATTTTTTTTTTTAAAACCTGACATTACGAATGAAAAATTGTCTACGCTAAAAAATTAAAACATCATTCAGAAATTGCTCTACAGACGCAATTGAATTTTTAGCCATTGTTCGAAGTTCACTTGAAGTCGCCGTGTAAAAAAAAAAGTAAACCGTTAATTTTTTTTTAAAAAAAAATGTAACTTTATTGAAATAAACTTATCTTTTTACCTTAGTACACTATACACAATACTGGTATATAAAAATGTCAATAACTTTCAATAAATTTTTTTGCTAAATTATGTTACAACACCGTACAAAATTCGAGACATTTTATACTACGAAATACAAGTTACAATATGTTAAAAGGAAACAAATCAATAAATATGAGTTTAAATTCTCTATAAACTGACGAATGTGTTATAAATTTGACGAGGAAAATTTACGAGCGTATACCGTAAAATGACCAACACTACGTAAATAGCAATCGATGTAAGTATGTCATTTGTATTGAACAAGAAAATTCACTGCAGATCTGACACGAATCGTTTCCAAAATAATCTAATTGTAAAAAGTACAGGAAACGTATTATATTTATTTTGTTGGATTCTGTTAAACGGTAAATAATAGTACACGGTTTGTGCGGTGACGTGTCGTTTTTTATTATGTCTGTAAACATATTTTCGAGTAGAAAGTGTGTGAGGCATTCAAATCGTATAATAAAACACGGATGGAAAATTGTACACGAACACTGTTGTATATAGATATCATAATATTGTATTATGTAGGACGACAAAATTAAAAACGGACAATTTCAAACAAAACGGAAAAAACATTGAAAAAACCAATTATGTTTTTTTAAATAAACCATTGTTAATTAGATAATCGAAATAATTACTATAAAATGATTAAATAAATGTTAACGGCGTTTTCGCAATGAATGTTTAAACACAACTTTTTAAAATTAATAATTCGATATTAATATTTGTGGACAATTCCGTTCGCCCGAATAAAAATAACTTCTTTTTTTTAGAGTCATCAATAAAATAGACTCACGCATTAAAATTCTATTTCACGCGTATTTTTAATTTTTGTTTGTTTTTTCATTTAGTTAATGGCAATGGAAAAAATATATCAATTACACGTAAAAAAGTTAATATGAACGGAATATTATGAAAAATAAACGCGTATAAAATACGCTATCATAATATTTTATGTACACGTTTTGAGAAAAATCATAATAATATTATGTGAATATTAATAATGGGGGGAAAAAAGACAAATAAAATATATACGTGAATAATGATTACATAGTTCAAAGACTACACACGACTTTTCGACACTATTATGATGTCGTTCTATTTCTTTTGCCTACATTATTTATCGTTATACGGGTCCAATGTTTTTGAAACGCAAACGCAGTAAGATATAATCAATAACAATGCGAAATAAAACATTATTTTGAAATCAACGTAATGTTTGTAAATTATGGTTAAATAGTAAAAACTAGTAAGAGTTTGTGTCAGATTATGAGGTAAACTGTAAGTGCAGCTCTAATTTTCGTCAATCGTAAAACGAAAGCATATAGGTACGAATGAATATATTTTATATTATTATAATATAAATAATATAATTTTTATGTATATTTTATACCAAAAAACTTTAAAAATTGACCTGAAAATGTTATACTTTTATACAAAACGCAATAATAATCGGTTAGAATATAATTAGTTTAACGTTTATTCGTAATATATATATATATATAAAGAAAAAAACTTAAATTCCTACTAAATCGTGTAATAAATACCTCATTCGAGATATTGAGATATAGTTTTTATCGAAAAAGCTTCAGAAATATTATTTAAAACATTATATACGAAAAACAAATGTTTATCATATTTTCTACTACTATGTAAAAAAAAAAAAAACAAATTTTATCTTAGACGCATATATTTCTTCATTATAACACTACGAAATAAACGTCTTAAGCAATTAATATTAACTATATACCGCATCACCGAAGGAGTTATTTCAAATAAAATATAATTGTAAATTGAAATGCGTATGTGATTATTTTATTTAAATGATATTCGTACATTATTATGTATATGTGTATAATTTAAATGAATATATTTTTGTACTTACCGGTTCTGAATATGTACAAGTCTAAATTTTTCGTGTAAAACAATATGCTTGCCGAACAAATTACAATTAAACAAAGGATCACAGTCTTGAGTATCATATTCTCTTCACGAAAATTTTTTTTTTAATTTGCAGTCGAAAAATCATTCTTATTATTATTATTATATTTTAACGGGTATCACATAATTTTTCAAATATCTAATACGAAAAATCTACGACAAGGAACATATAAAACGACGAATAAATACGGCTAGAAGGTGATGGAGAAGAAGAAGTCACTGTCTCCGTACCACATAACTGAATATTTCGTCGACTGTTTCAGTAGGTCAACAATCTATTGTGCTAACCTTGACTTAGAGAAGGAGAACTGCGTGGCAGTACCCACCGTCAACGGAACTGGTTTTTCTCCATAAATTATTTCGTTTTATCTTCCGTAAAAAAAAAAGAAAAAAAAGAGAGTATATTTATTTCGTTTACGTGCTTTATCATTTATAACCACACACCGAAATGTTATTTAATTCACCGTACTGTTTATCCGATTATTTAAACGTTTTCGGTAGGACATCTATTTGCGCCCACGGAATAATAAACACGAAGAGTTTCACTAACACTATGTAGGTCAAGTATTCACATTTAACAGTTACAAAACGTTGTTTTAAAACACACGTGAAAAACTGCCGGGGAAAATGTTAATCAATATTGTATTATTGACGTTGTTATTGTTATTTGGTATATTTTCAGTCGACTTTGATATGTGAAAAGTGAATAACTACCTACATAGTCGGACGTAGAAACATGTACGCCGTAGGCTTCTGTAACGTGCCGTTACCGCGGGCTACTCCCGTCATATTATTCACTTAATTGTTTTTTGTAACAGTTTTATTGAATGCTAAAAATTCGAAAACACTAATAATTGAAGAAAAAAACCTTAGCGATCTGCGAGTGCTGTGGATTTCGATTCAAGTGCCCGGTTAAGTAATATTTATTTTGAACTTGTAAGCCAATTTCTAAAATTATTAGAAAAAATCAAAAGTGCACATTAATAAAAAGAATTCGCTACTGGAAAATATGGCAGCTAATGATTATTTGAGCAATCCTACGTGAAAAAAGTGTTTAAAGATAATTTTTTTTTTTTAAATACACATTATTGTAAAACTAATAAAAATAAAAACTCTTGAGAAGTTAATCGAACCATTCGTACGTACGCAATATGGTAGGTATATTTATTATCATACGGTTGTATAATAATAATAATAAAAATATAAGTGTTATATTATAAAATTGACACCGTCAGTTTTATGCCGCACGTATCTGTAAGAAATTATTTCGAGACGTTCGCCAACGATTACCGGGTCAAAGGCACACGCGTGTGCAATGGAAGTATATATTATAAAACCAAATTTACACGCTGTATGATTTGAGACCCTATTTTCATATCCTCAATTTCCTTAAAAAAAAAAAAATTATTCACTCAAAGCCGCCTCCGTGCGAAGAAACATTTGTCGTAGACTTTTTCATCTATTTCGGTGACAACATTTTTCTCAAAACGTCACCGACAAAATTTAAAAACAAGCGCGTCCACACCGAAGCAACATAGTATTTGAGAAACATTTTAGTCATGGCAAAATGTGTAACGAGAATGACGTTGCGATTGCTTGCGTAATTTTGAGTTTGGAAACGAAAAAGGCCTCTAAAAATAAGTATTGGGTTCGTTCTAGTCATTTAGCAAAGCAGAAATACAGATTTCATTTTTTATCTTTTTTTTTAAAAAAAATCTTTCTTTTTCTCAATTAATTTTTTTTTACTCGGGTTGAATTTGGTTCCATAGTGTATGTTTTTCATGATATAAATCAATAAGTTGACAAACACTTCCTTTAGACCACTCTATTATTTGATTGAAAAAAAAACAACCAAAAATTCCGTTCAAAAAAAAGTGTACGGGTGAAAATATGCACTACGTGTAGACGGACGAGGCTAAACTGAACGAATGACTAAATAAATAAAACATGACGTGTTTATCAAATGTTTATCGACAAAATTGTACCTGTCTGCACGTGTCAATACATTGTCAGTGACTGTGTTTATAAACTTTGTCGAATTTTCGTCGGATGAAAAACGACGAATAACAACGTCGTCGGCACAATTGTTGTTGGTGACAAATTTCAAAAACATTTCTGATTTTTATCGCCAACACGTGTTTGCGGCCGAATATTTGTTGGGCTGCACGCGACTTAAGATTAAAACGTTTCGCAACTGTTCTCGGTTATACGATTTGTTCATTGAGAAATACATATAAATATGTTGTATTTATAGTGAGAGACGAGATTAACGCGTTAATTTTCTTTTAACACATCTCACATACATCTCGATCAAACATAATTATATTCCATATTATTAAATATTAATGGGAAAAATATGTGTTCGACGATTTAAAATTGTATCGACTCGCAAATTGTTATTTATTTAACGACTTATTTGACATAATGACCGATTAATAATAACATCGACAGTATATTATAACATATTATTATTATTATTATTATTGAATTGATCGATAATAATGATGAAATACTAACAGGCGCGCGCGCACCTGTTACACCTAACCGGCGTCGTGCAGCGGCGCATCACATGTAAGCCGGTTTGATTTTGTACGACCGTTTCCAAATCTCGCACAAGCACACGGTCGAGTGGAACCGGTAGAAAATGGCCAACGGCATTGATACGTGCGTGATGATCGTCCAGGCCCACAGGCCGTAGAAGTGTAACTGTATGGGGTGCGAGTCGGCCCGTGACTTTTCCAGCGTGTTGATGGCCCACATGGCCAGGTTGCTGACCAACAGGAACGTGACGATCTCCCGGCCGGGCTTTTTGCGGATCTGGTCGGGCGTGACGCACGAGCGCCGGGACGCGTCCAGTATGAACACCGTCTGACAGAACGTTTGCACGAGCGACGCGGACGCGGTGATCAGCACCAGCACCGTGTTGTTCTCCTCCGTGAAGTGGCCGCTGATTATCGTGAACGAGCTGTAGATGAACGTGCCCGTCTGCGCGCCCACCAGCAATATGTTGTCCAGTTCCAGGTTTCGCAGACCGTCGAACTTCAAACGTCTCATCTGCAAAAGTGATTATGACGCGTAGCGTTAACAGTTCTGAGTGGACCGCGTTCGCCGTCTCCGACGGACAGCTGCAACACGATCGCGCGGTATACCGATAAAAGACCATAGACGGTTAGGCCGTTAGGTTCCTAGGTAAGGTTTGGATGGATAGCGGTGAACTCGCAACGGTTTGAAGAGCATACTGCAATTGTTCTTATGTGGTTCGCGTTTCGTAAAATATTGTCGGACGACACTGGAGTTATAATGTGGTAAAAACGCGATTTCGTCATCGAAATCGATGATCGTTATTTCTTTGTAATTCTAAGACTAATGGGGTCGTAGAAAATTGAAATATTCACCAAACACGTGACTTTGTACTGCATTGACGAAAAAATGTTTTAAAAAAAAAAATGTCTTTTAATTTTGGACTGCTTATAACAGCTATAGTTTTTGAAATATTAAATCCATAAAGATGTAATTTCTGATTTGTAAGGCTTAAACAATTAATACACTGTCATGCGTACGTTATTTCGACTATATATATATATAAAAAAAAAAAAATGTGGAAAATCTTTAGATTTTTTTATGTAATCTATTATATAAACCATTTTTTAGACCAATTATTATTATTATTTATACGTTTTTCGACAAAGTGCATTATTTCAATGGAAAACGACAGTTGAAATTACAAATTTTTAGCCGCTTAGATTTATTTTAATTTCACATCGTATCACTCGAAAACGATGCCAATGAATTTCATCGCGTTCTAAAGTCTAAAAAAATGATTATCAACGGATTCGTCGATACCTGTATCATGCCGACAATCGTGGCCATCGTGGTCATGCCGTACAGGGACAGCTCGCAGACGTTCACCTCCATGACGGCGAACGTGATCAGCTCGGGCTTGGATATGAGCACGAAGAACAATATGAGCGATATAATGGTGAGCACCAGGAACAGTATGCCGACGAACAGACCCTTGTGCGCCTGTGCGCAGTCCACCGAATAGTAATGCGGCGACTTCCTGTAGTGCGTGATCTGCGCCAAGTCCTCGCACTGTTCCGCCTTCCGTTGACGGTACAGCACGTCCGCGTGCACCCGGCTGATGTTCTTCCACATGACGTACAGTATGGCCGCGCATATCAGACTGTACTCGATCGTGCACGGGAACAGGAACGGGCTGGCGTTCTGCACCAGCGACCCGATAATGTTGGTACGGCGACACTCGTAGATGTGATGCGGCCCCGTGTTTATGCTGCGCCGCAACCGGTCGGTCACCGTGGACATGACGGTGGACGGCGACTGCGTCGTGGTCGTCGTCCATTTTTTAAACACTGCTCGAGCGCACAACAGAAACGTCAATATTTATTTTATTATTTATACGTTTTTGTTTCTTTTTCTCATTCCGTCTGGGAATTGATTACTTTAAAATAAACGTCAATTCGAATATATATATTTTTTTTTTTTTTTAAATGTGCATAAATTTGAAAAAATAACGGGGAAGTGAACAAATGAAACGAATGTAATCGGATTTTCGATGTCTTTTGCGACATCGCGCGAATTCTTTTATAAGAATTTAAAAATTCGTCACGTCTCCGCGGGTGGACGTACGTGTGCTGCTGTACGCATTAACAATATAACGATGATTTAGGCTTACGTGAAAAATGATTTGGCTGTTTGTCGACACCGATGGAATTGTCCGCCGGATTGTAAAATGTAAGTATTTCGTGTTTGGTTTCCTGGACGAGTACGTTCAGCCAAACGGACAAGTTGGTGCCGATCATGTGCATGAGTCCGAATTTCGCCAACACCCGATGTCGCGTCACTCTCATTTGTTGCTGCAATGACAACAATAAATTAGAGATTTTCGCAAATAACGTACTATAAAAATAGGAAACATCGTTGGTAGCAATAGATTGAAAAATTTTCCTAATTGAATCAACAAGAAATATGTAACTCCGACCTTTCCGTTGTACTTGCCTCCCTTCCAAAAATCTTTTATTAACATCGTACAATTAGGTACCAATGACTATATAATCCGCGAAAATTTGATTTTTTTTTTTCTCATAATTCGTACATTTGCACAGTTCTTTTTGTCTCGTCGTTTTTAAAAAACCTCACTTTTACAATTGTATAATTATTACATTGTTCGTACCAAAAAACATGTGTTGTTTAAGAACCATTAATTTAAACGTTCTCGGTGCCATGTCCGGCTGTACAATATGGACTTCAATTTATATTAATAACATTTTTTTTTTTTTTACTTGACTATAATAATTATCTTTTTGTAAGTATTATTAAATCGTACAAGTATATTTAAATTCGTTTCAACACGCGTTAACGTACATCAAGGTTAGGTAAGTTAACACTTACCACTTAACAGGCACGTTTTTAACTCGTTAAATTAATTTAATATCTATGTAAAAAAAAAATTCAATATATTAAAGTTCATTTATAGTAATTTAACTTTAATATTTAACTTTTAAAAAATACTACTTTATTTAGAGAGAATTTAGAACATTTTATTTGGAATTTTTTTTTTTTTAAGCGACGAAAATAAAATAAAAATATCAAAATCTTAAATAGTCTTTAATATTATGAAATCAAACACTATATAAAATATAAGCAATACTATGTGGTATTCAATGTTATGTGGTAAATCGAAGTTAACACATAAAGTTAAGAAAAAAAAATTGGTAACTTATCAAGTTAGAAATGTATTTTTGAAAACTCATTAAGTAACTCATTTGATAATAACATTTAACTTGTTGATAACAAATATACTATATTGAAACATAGGTACATGTGTAAACCTATATTTGGTTCGTAATAATATTTTTTTCTCAAAAATGTTTTAATATGTTATTTTATTTTATCTAATAAACCTATTGAGTTTCGAAAAGTCTAATGTTAATTAATTACTGTTTTCATAATAGTTTCAAAAAAAAAAAAATGAAATGAAATGTAATGTAATAGCTAACACTCGACTATTTTATTAATGTATTAAATGTGTATTTTTTAATGTATAATTTTTTGAATGATTTGTATACACATGTATGTATGAACCGTGCCAAAAAAAAAAAAAAAAATTTAGTCTGTTATGATCTTACCTCGTCGTTTAAAAATATAAAGTACATCTGTATGAATATGAACGCCATTCTTGTAGCCGGCGTGAGTACCAAAAGGACGTTATGGCATTTCGTTGCCGGTTCGAGTTCAAAATACTGTCCGAATTCTAGTCCAGAATAAATCATACTGCCTATCCCGAAAGCTAAAAAACAAGACAATCAAAAATTGAATTATTCGCTGGTCTGAACAAATTAATAACCTCCGTGAGTAGTATAAAAAATACAAAATACTACGTATATACACACACCTATGTTTTCTACTTCGGGTAAAAAAAAATTCTATTAAAAAAAATTTTTTTTTTTTATCACGCGATTCGCGTAGTCGTGTATTTTGTTTTCTTTTTTTGTTTCAAAAACGCGTGAGAAATCTTGGGCGTGTTTTTTTCTAGATCGCAGTACTGGGATCCTATACGCTGAAACGGCGTGCAAGGTTTATAGATAATTAAAAAGTGTAGTACAGTATGTTAAAATGTATGTCTGGGTTTACTACTAGGTCAGATGGAATTTCGATTAAGAAATACTTTGGGAACTACGCGTCTTTAGATGGAAAGACGAAAGGGAGAATGCCGAGATTATTTGGACACGTTGAGAGAAAGAAGTATTATGAGTCCAGTAAACGGGGTGGAATTGATTCAAGATTCGTAGAACGAAATCAAGGCAGTGGTAGGCCGGGGAAAAAGCGATAAAAGTGGATAGGAGAGTTTGTGGAGTAGATAAAGAGACGTAGTTGGCGATGTGAAACGTAAAAAAAAGAACATCTGACCTGTTACTTGTGTGAGACGATAAGAGTGAAAAACAAAAGAGTAAGAAGAAGCGTAAGCGAAATTTGCGAATTTTAAATTGCGAGGAATTGCGAAAAAACAGCTGTGTGATAAAGAATTACGTAATAATCGATATTGCTCAGTGTCTCCACAAATATTATAGACGACAACTGGGAAACGACGTAATTTCTAAAAATTATTATTATGTTTTCCGGTAACGTACGAATTATTATATTTGTATGATCCGTATTCGTTTTGAACACGTTTTATTCGATTCGTGCGTCGAAAACTCACTGTTCGTTCAAAAACGATTATAATATTTCGGGCAAAAAGCGGTTTATTCGTTCGTGCGTCGGCCTATCGACCGAACCAATCAAGGGAAAAAGAACCGCGTTCTCCAAAACTCCGCCTGTTCTCAAACTCAGCATTATCAGCCGATAATGCGCGGTCGTGTTCTAAGAGACTCGACCGCTTCGCCAGTTGGTAGACGACGGGCGAATAAAATCGCCAGGCGACAATTTATGTAATTGACATGTTTATAACGCGTGATTATTGTAAACGAGTGGAACGTACCAACGGCGCCCATTCTCAAATAGAAACTTCCGTAGTGTTGGAAAGTGGATGGCAACACGACGTGAGACGATTGCCGTCGAGTCCTGTGGTTGTGCTGCGACATCCAATGGTCCGTTTCCATTCCGGTGGCTTTCGTGCAGTCGTCTTCGTTGTTCTCGTAATATTCCGAATCCTCGTCATCGTCGTCGTCCTCATCGTCGTCGTCGTCGCGGTTTCCCGAACCGTCTTCGGACAACGATTCACTGCCCGAATTGTCTGCGCAGCACGTGCCGATATCGTAACAACAGGAAATTCGAAAAATCAATGTCTCGGAATCACGTGACGTTCCGTATACGTACAACGCACGGACGAGTTCATTTAAACGCGCGTCGCAACGTTTCGTATTCGATCGTCGTTAATTTCGACGTGCACGCGTACACGGTGTTTTTTTTTTTCTTTATTTATATACAAACACACACAAAATCTCACACACCACCTCCACAGGCGCTTACCGTAGTTATTATTGACCGGTGTCATCGTGGGCTTGCCTTTCAGCAGCATCGCGTACATGTAAAATAGAAACGCCATGCTTCCGAAATAAAGGTACAAGTAATAACCCTGCGGACGGACAAAAAAAAAAAAAAAAAACGTTTGACATAAAAAATAAACGAAAAAAAAATAAGAACACACGCATAGGTCTGACGTGAAAATCAATGCGAAACGTGTTACAACCTCGTAAAACGAATGCGGGATGTGCGTGGATATCACCTCGGACATCGGAAAAGCAATGCCCATGACGACTAACAGTTTGCCATAGAGAGCGGACAGAGTTGTAGCGAGAGCTTGCCTGTGTGTAAATAGAAAAATTCATTAGAAAAAAAAAAAAAATGTATTCTGAATAAAGTCTTACACGTTATCGGTGTAATTTTACGTTACAATATTAAGACGGTTTTTTCGAAAACGTACAAGAAGCCCCGGGCACTCTTCAAAATCTCTCTAATCTCGTCGTTTTCGTTTTAGAAAAACTCGAATTTGCAACACGTGAAGTTAACTACTAATAATAATACGATATACCTATAGTTAAATTGTTTACACGTTTTAATAATCGTTACAAGTGAATCTTCATATTCACATATCGATTAGTTTTTCATACGGCCAATTTTTATATACACGTATATGTAAAAAACGAAATTAATACCGTACAAAATAATAATGATTTTACGGTGTGAAAATAATTTATTACATTATTGAACATAAATAAAATGTACACGTATGGAAAAAAAAAATAAGAACACCGTGAGTTTTTCAGGCTTTAATTTTTGCTGCCGGTTTTGAACACCATTTAATCGCTTTAATTACAATATAATGTACAAACTTACATTCCCATTTCTCTCCAAGTATTATGCAACTCTTCAATTGTCGATTTCCTTCTCGTTTGACGCGGCATTTTTAATATGGACATGTTAAACACGACCGAATCCTTCACTGTTGGCATCCTAATCAAAATATATAAACAATTGTGTTTAATATTAATTCGCTATTGTGTGCACAAACTATAGAAGAATAGTCCATAGAATCAAAATAGACAATACGCATTGTTTATGGCAATTTAAAAAATATGCAATACAGTTTCGGACATTTCAAACGTTTGAAAATCGAAATACATTTTCGAATATTGAACACAAGACATAACGGGTATAAATATTACATAACCCTGTTATACAACGATGGAATACTTACTCGGATAATAAAGAATTCGGCTTTGGTGAATTTTCAACCTTGTTCGGCGTGAATTCATTCGGGGGATTTGAACTTGTTACGATTACGTTAGTTGATGAAGGCGAATAATTTATCCCGGAACGTCGATTGGACACATCGCTGGCCCAACTTCCCATCAGTGCACAAAACGTATTATTATTATTATATATTCAGCGTTTTAAAGTATTTCAGTATAAATATTTAAATAATTTTAATTTTATTGAATATTTTTTTTCTTAAGTACTTTTATTACCAATATATATTAAGGTGTTAAAATGTAATGTTTAATTACTAGATACAACAAAGAAATAATATAAATAGAACTATTACTAAACAAGTATTTCAATAAAACGTTCATATTCAAATATAACGTGTTCTAAATAATTGTATATTGATTTTTATTCTCGTCGCAGAATAATTTTTGTAAAATACGAGTATATTTGAAAAAAAAAATTAAAGAAAATTGTTTTTTTTTCCAAATATTACTTTTATAAAATAAAAACTAATTGTTAAACTAAGAATAAATATTTATATAACTTATATAAATTTAAAATAAATTATCTCAAATGTTTTCTTTTTAAACACCGCGACTCTCGATAATTAATTAAAAACTCGTGTTCTCCATTGTAGTGTTGGCTGGAGAAATAACAATTATTTCTAATAAACACTAAATTATAATTTGATATTTACAATACTTTATTATTTTAATACCAAATATTTGAATAGTTATTATATTGAATAATTCATTAAATGTTTGAACATTAAAATTTATAATGTTTTTTTTGTAATATTGTGTCTAAAAAAAAAAAAAAAAAATTTATATATAAGATCTATATATAAGTAAGTAAAAGAAAGTACGATCATTGGATGGTTTCTTCCCTCACTCTATACATGTTAAATTGGTTGTAACACATATTTTTATTATGTCTAGGCATAGATTGTATATTTCAAATAAAAAAAAAAAAAACATATTGTGTCTATTTTCTAAAGCATAGCATAATTACGACGTAATTAATAATAGTTTTCGTTAATAGACGGTCGATGGACGTGTTAAACGTAATCGCTGTAAAAACTATTATATTTTGTCATAAATTAAACTTTAAATATTTGTTATTATTATTTTTTAAAAACATTGGTTACTAATTAAATATACTGTAATAAAATAATATCAAAATGTGAACTGTTAAGTAATTAATAATTTTAAAGAAAACGAATGTAACATTGTTGTATACCGTATATTACATGGTATCGTCAATCATCCTACACAAGTGTATTCACTAACAAACATATTCTATTACACACATATTACATGAGACATGTGTAGTTTCCAAAGAAATTGTGATTATTACACGGAATTCCAGTTCAAAAAAATATTTTAATATTTTATAACATTTTTCATCATACAGTGATTTGCCATCGAGAGAGGATATTCGTTTTCGGCACGTACCTAACTATTTTATCGCTACGATATCCGTTTGTTACACCAAAACATTTATTACGTTATTTATTAAAAAAACATTATCGGTCACTGTCCCGTTGCATACAGTAGAAAACAAAATAATAAAATAATATCGCGTACTACTTTTCAAAATATGATTGAATACCGAGTAATTTTTAAGAAATGTTCAAAACACCGTATTAAAACGACACTTTTGAAAGAAAAATTGTTAAAAAAAAAAAAAAATGTCGGAAAAACAATATTGCCAATAGTAATAATATTATTGGAATCGCTACCCCGGAGTAGTTATTGAAACACTCGTATTTATGTATGTGAAATAACTCGTAATATGTACGTAGGTAGCGAAATGAATATGATTTAACAAACGGCGCGTTTTTCTACGACTGTTTTAAGGTTTTTTCTTCAATTTTCAGTTACAAGTTTTAACGAAATTTGATTTATTATTGTAATTTATTTATTTTATTAAGTCAAGCCAAGACCGGTAGGAAAAAAAAACATAAAGCAGTCTCGACAAATACTCGAATAAACGTCGATGGGAAACGTTCGGAAAACCGAAGTGCGACGAAAAAAATGAAATAATTTCTAAGCAATCGTCGTCGTACACAGCCGTTGTGCGAGCCTCGTCCAATTATAAACGTTACACCATTATTAACGCGAACATTTCATATTGACGACCGTGGAAAAAATAAACACAATACGCTCGCCGGATGTATTTAGCGCGACTGGCTAACCGGTTTTTATTCACTTATTATTATTATTATTATTATTCGTTAACGGTTTGTGTCGAAAACGATGCACTGCTCCAAATCGAATCAAATGATTTCGCGCAGTAGTGATTATTTGTATGGATTGAAAAGTAACGCAAACGGCGGTCGTGACATCGTATTAACGTTAAAACCCATAGGAAATCACGATTGTTTCGAAGACGAATAATATTATATTAGAATTTTTAGAGACGATTTACACACAAATTGGCATCGGAGTCCTGTGGGATTATTCGAACAAACGCGCGATATTCCGTCAGTACAACGCGAACGATTTTCCAACGGTACATTCGGCAAAACTTTATGCAAGACGTCGGTCGAGCAGTCGCCACGACGAATCGGCCAAAATCGGTCGTTCCCTATCAACCCACACCATCCTTATTAGTTTTAAAGAACCTCCGTCCGTGCGCAGTGGATGCCAAATGGAATTGACCATCCAACACGTCCATAATCCGCACGATAGCTCGGTATACCGAAAACATGTGAAACAATTTATCGCATACCGTCGTACCTAACTATAACGCCAGCGCAAACGTTATTAACAATATTTGAAGTACGTCTTTTCCACAGAAATTGCAATTTCTGGCGAAAATTATGAAACACGTTTTCCGTTATTGGCCAATTATTTTACACGACGTTTCAATGTTTTATACTTTTTTTAATTTCGTTTTTTTTTTTGTTTTGAGAAACCCCGGAATGAATTTTCTAGTCAAAAATTAAGAGTCTGTAAAATGCGTGTTATAACGCGGTAAATGATATGACCATACGTTTTTTCTCGAAATAATACAATATTGTATAAAAGTAATTATGTATATATATGTGAATATTAATTGTATACTCGCAGACGTTTATCAACTTTAATAATATATATATATTGATTTACTAATAAAAATTAATCCAATTCTAATATAATAATTATTAATTTAATACATTATTATTATTTATTAATAAAATAATGTATTATAACTATATGAACTATTTAATAACTAACTAATTATTATCGAATGCCAAAAAAATATAATTATTAATGAACCCATAGAACAACAATAATAATCGTTTATTTTTTCATATTATTATTATAATGAAAACAAAAATTTAATATAAGATATCTACTTAATACATTTATTAACGTTTCATTTTTTTTTTTTTTTTTTTTAATTACGTTACTTATATTCATAATAAATTAATTCTCAGTACACAATGCATATTCATGTATGAAAGAATTATTAAACACAATATTAACAAACATAAATTGTGCACCTTAAAACATATTGTTTGATTTATTATTATTCGTCAAAGCAGCGTAAACTATATATAATATTTGACGCGCTAATATAACGAAAAAATTGGAGACCTTGTAATTTCGGTAAAGTAAACACTACGTCACTACAATCCGTCCATACAACACCTGATGTTGTCAACGAAAAATGTAATGAACCGCAGATGGTACAAACTGAATTTAATCGGCAATTGAACGTGTTTCGCTATGTACTGAATTCAATTTCGAAATTAGATTTTCACACAAACTTTTCAGTCCAACGTTTTTATATACCAATTCTGTTGACTTTTTAGTTAAAGTACGTTCACAACATTTCTCGCTCAATGAACATTGCGAGTATATTATTTGCAAGCAAATTTATTTATTTAAATTGGCCCGTACGCGATCCCTCGATTCGCCTGCGAATTTTTAATTCCCGCATTGTCGAGTGTACGAAAATATATTTTTGAACAAACATTTTTTAGTTCAATGAAATTAAAAAATTTCTTATGTTAAGAGAAAAAGAAAGT
The DNA here is from genome assembly GCA_032441825.1 of Chaetogeoica ovagalla. Lineage (NCBI taxonomy): Eukaryota > Metazoa > Arthropoda > Insecta > Hemiptera > Aphididae > Chaetogeoica > Chaetogeoica ovagalla. The sequence continues at coordinate 1,219,644 of CM063746.1, read as the reverse complement.
TTATAACGTCGTGCCCATCGTTCCCCGGCTGAAATGGCGTCCGCGCGTTCTGTATCTGACGGTAATTTCGTCCAAATCTAAAGCCGTTTCGCCTCTGTAATGAATACGATCATAAGTCATATCGAAAATAGCTTGTGGCCAACACTGTATTGTGTTTCATGTTCATCCGAACACTGAGACGCGAAATAATAAATAATAATATTTTTGTTTAACCGCGTTCACCTTATGCAGTGATTGAAATGTCAAACGACGCCGTTACAATAGAATTTATTAGACAACGTCCGGATGTGCTGTGCATATGTTTACGCATAAATTGCTACCGTCAACCTCGATGAAGAATATTATTCGGTATTGATCGTGAATATGTTTCAGACAACAATCACATTTCGCACAGATATTACGTCGAGTATCGACGAAACGGATATTGTAATGTCTCTCGTTAGTGTATTATGCGTGTCGTTATTACACGAGTTGAATTATCGTTGTCATACTACGATTGTACCGAAGACGAGAAAAATTATCGATAATAGAAAAAACCATTAGGTTTAAAAAAAAAAACAAAAAAAAAAAAAATGTTAAACTTTATATTTGTATCGAGAAAATTCGAATTTTTCGTGTAAAACAATTTGTACTATAATTATTATAATATAAACGATCCCCGTTGTTAGCTGATACATCCGAGTGTTCAGTCGTGTACACTGACGTTTCGGACCCGTCGATCGTACTTGAGCGTTACAAATGGAAATTTCCGATATTTCCGAAGATGACGGTGCCGAACAATATTCTAATCCGACGAAAGCTTTGACGAGATCGCAAATAAAAACTATTTTTAATTTTTTAATACAAAGTACACATTTGCAGGCCAATATACACGTTCGATGTTCCAATGTGTAATGTGAACGTTCGAACTACTACTTTTTTTTCAGTCTTCACGACTCGCTAATTATACTCGGTTGTCGATTATTTTACAACGATATAACGATAAAAAAAAAAAAAAAAAACGCGCGTCGAACACTGATAAAAATATTGTGTGTGTGTCAAATAGACCGGATAAAAAAGTAGTCCGCGCGGTGTGAAATTCAAACGAATCAAGACCGTTTGAATTGTTAAACCCTAGTTTCAACTATAGTCTTAATATATTGTTATACGTTGTTTAGAACGATGTTTGACAGTTGTCGCCAACATTAAAATAATCGAAAAAATCGACAAAACAATCGAAGTACAGAAAATAAATTCGTATAGGCAATTTCACATAAATCTTACGAGAACCGTGTGTCTACAAATAGCCAATTCGTCGCGTGTATTGAATAATATGTTTAAAACGTGTCGACCTTACATCTTTGTTGGAAGTATATAAATGACGCGGATTTCGTTTTGGAACGACAGCGTTTTCGTGTTCGTATGAAAACGACGGGGGAGAATGATAATATCGGTTTTTAAAAACTATCCGCGTTTCAGTATATTATTGTTGTAAAATAATATAACAAATGCTTTCCGTCCCGACGATAATCGTGTTCGATGCGAACGTAAAATGATAAACTCCGTAGTCCGTTATATAGTCCATTCAGATTTTACAATACTCGCGCGAGACATATTGAATTTTTTTTTTTTTAAATAAAAGTCGGAAAAAGGATTTCCCGTCGAAAACTACGCGTGAACAGAGGAGTTGTATTGTTTCGTTAATTGTCGTAAAACGTCAGTGGCTGAAACACACGGTCCTATTACAACACCTACCTAACGTTTTCCTCGTCGGTCCTCATGATCGGCCGAAAATGTTTTTCCACTAGAAAAAAATCACGAGATCCCGCGGCGACTAATAACCGTGTGATCGGCGTGCGCGTACACCGCAGCCGCAGCGGCACATAAGTCGTTGTTCTCGAGGACCGCTCACGAATATTTTTTTTTACAAAAAAAAAAAAAACAATTTTTTTTTCACTAAAAATAAATAAAACTGACCGTTTTACCGCGACATTACGTACGAATTTCAGTATCGATTTATGCGCATACCACGTTCGCGCGTGATTATCAAGACGCAGTAGTGCGTGATATAATAAAAAAATGTCGACGTGCCAACGATTAATCTCGTAGGGATCGCTCACATCACACACACACACACATAACGTCCTACACGAATAATAATAATAATCTGAGTGGAAACAAAAACGGGAGGGGTCCCCCCGGTAGTCGTTTAAAAAATAAATATATATATATATGTATATTAAAAATATTGCGCACGAACTATTCTGCATTGACTGCCGCCGACGTTAATTGACGGACAGACTAATAATAATGAATAATATGACGTAGAATTTCTGCTGCGTTAAACCGTGCAAAATTCGTGAAAAACATAACGTCAATAATATCGTTTTACGCCATTCAACACGGCCCGAAAACCGTATAGGCGCGATTGTAGCGGTAAAAATACGCACGGCGACGCGGTGTGTTTTAGTAAATATTTCAAGAATAAAGATCCGTAGACCATCAGACAAGCCAAAAAAAAAAAAAAAAAAAATAAATGAATAAATAAATGTATAATCTCGCTATGAGGTTTTAAATGTTTACGGAATTTGGAGTTCAGGAGGACTATGTCAAAAAACGGGGTTGTGTGTATGCGTATATCGAGATTAAAAAATGCCTTTTGTTGTACCGACGAAGAAAATAAATACAAAACGATACGTATTTATTTTTCAAAAAAGTAATATCAAAAAATTGAAGTATATGACGTAAGAAATAATATAGCGCGAGTCATAATTTTAAAATAGTATGTCTAAATGGCTCGACTTGCCGTTGAGATATACACTTAACGCATGCAAGGATATTAGAAAATTGCAGGCCGTTTGCGAACCCTCCCAAAAAAAAAAAAAAAGGAATAATTTGAAACGGGCTATCACTTTACTTAGGATTTTCGCGAAAATACTAATTTCTATAATATGTATTATTACAAAGCAGAACGTCTCGATGTTATTCTGCTTTGACACGGCTCGTGTATGTGTAAACGATTCGTTCACACCACCGAGCCGAATATTATCAACTGTCCACTCCTTTCCGCAAATCGTTGACGAAAATACTTTACCGCCGTAAGTATATTACGCGCGATCATAAGGTATTTTCGACACCGGGATGACGACGCGATAGACAGCGAATATTCATATTTATAGTAAAACGATAATTTCGATTCATAATTAACATACTGGTGATTACCCACCAGACGTATTATCGATATTATAAATATGAATAATATAATAAATATAATCACCTCGGACGAACGGACGACCGACCAAGTTGAAGTCCGTCCGTAGCCGTCCGAGTGAGCAGGTGTCCGAATAATTATTTTAATTGTATTCGTATTCATTGTTAAATTGTGTAAAATAATAAATCCTGTTTCAACTACTGAACTTTGCGTGCGTATTATATTCGTTCACTAATACGACACTGTCAGCTTATTTACGTGTATAACGTACATTTTGAAGGTTAATATTTGTCATAAACTACACGTTTCTACCTCACCCCACGGATGATATGATTTTCGAAAATTATTTGGTATTATCATCGTATGACTTATAATGTTATATAATCTTACAGGAGTAAATTTCAGTTTCTAATAAAACGGTTAAAACAAAAAAAAAAAATCAATTAAATATAAGCGTAAAAGTGATATGTGAAATAAATAGAAATAAAAACTTTAAATTAATAAAGTTGTAATTTGTATTTAAAAATAAGTGTATAAAATTTAATTTAATAACCTAATCGATCGATATTAATTTTATTAGAATTTTCGCTCGATTTATAATTTTAATTTTTCCTATAAATCTAAATTCTATAGTGCTATCGATATCGTTAATTTCTAAAATCCATCTAACGGATCATTTACTTTGCCTTCAGAATTTAATTTTTAAATTTGCGCGATTTAATCACGTAATTTATTTATTGAATGTAAGACATTTCAGAATCCGTGATATTAAAATTAGGAGGCACACCTGTATTCCATTAAAAACGATTTTATTTTGTTAAAACTAATGGCGGCAGAAAAATAAAATATTACAACAAGGTAAACCTAAGAGAATAGAAATATGCAATACCGAATTAACTGAACTACTCGAAGAATAGTGATAAAATTCAAAACGACTGAAAACTGACTTCATTAATATTTTACATCACTACGAACAAAACACATTTGTACCATAAGAAGTGAATATATTTCTTTTATACAACGAAAGGAAATTGAAGACATAAAAGAACGAAAATCAACTCACACGTATTAAAATGCCCATTTTAGCTTTTGTACTACGTGCCGATGTTCGTCAACCCCGGGCTCAGGTGTGTAGAATTATAACCAAAGTTCGTAGAATCAGACAGAATTTGCAAATCAAATATTGTAGTTTTGGCGAATTTTTCGCTTCGCTTAAAATCTACAAAATTAAATTAACGCATATTCCGAAATGATGAAACATTTTTACCGCAAGACAATTCGCGTTCAATTTTAATTTACATCACTATTTAGATAGCTGTATTATAACGTTATAAAGAATTTTTTTGTTCAACTACAATTTTAGATTCCGAACAAAGCGATATGTGAAAGTATTGTTTTCGCAATATTATCCCGTACGTCTTAATTTAATATAATTTTTTTTTTTTATACGTTAACATTTTTTTTTTTTTTGTAGAAAGTGTGCTCGGATGATATAGACACGTACGTTACGCGATACCAAACGGTACTCTGGCAGCCGTTGGCAATTCATATCACACGGTTTTTACATTTTCCTAGTCTAACAATGTGCGAATGGTAATTTTTAATTCGAAAAAATGCCATATAGAACCAATTCATTCTTACAGTTTTCAGAATATAGTTTTTATTCAATGAGAACATGTACTCCGATCGGTTCAAGCGCAATATCGAAAATAAGGGTTTTTATTTTTTATTTTTTGACACGTGCGTATCAATATACACTAAAAAATATTACTATAATAATCGGTGTTTGTACTGTAATAATTTACAAATGCGTTAATACATTAAATTATCAATATTTTTTCGTACAATACCATTTATGTCGATCCGTTTCGATTGAAACTATTGAATTTAAACAATTAAGAACGTCTGCGTGTAGATTACTATAATAATATATTTATTTATAATATCATAAACATTTCTTTTCCATTTCGATACGTCGTTATATTGTTATTGTTTTCTATTATAAACAGTTAAGCAATAATGTAATTTTATAAAAATAATTCCAATTGGTTTTAGATTTTAACCGACTGAAATAACGTCGAAAGCGAGTCACGTGTATAACACCGTTGCGCACTCGCCGTATAAACGGAATTGAATGAAATAAAATCGAGATGAAATTGTATATATAAATATATAAATAATAATAATAATAATAATTATGTATATATGTATAATTGTTTCGTCCAAATACAATTTCCAAACTCCTTAAATAACTATCATACAATATAATATTACACGAGTAAAAAGTTTAAACACGTTGAAAATAAACATTTACAAGTATCGACCTCGGCAGCCTGCGCGTCATACGTATTTATTCTATATAAATAGTGAATAGATAGATAGTAATCAAAATAATAATAATAACAATAAAATAATTAATAATGGTTATTTAAACAAAATATGTTATAAGCATCCACACTCCACTCCAAGAAAAAACGGTAATAATTTTCTATTCAACAGGCAACGGTCTCGGCTAGTGACTTTCTCGGTTCCAAACTGATGTTGAACCCGTCCGTTCTCTTCAAGATGATGTCCGCTTGTAGTTTCCAATCTTTCTCGGATAATTTGCTTTTGACTTTGAAGTTCCGTAGGATGGTCGACAGTATAATTTTCAATTTTAACATCGCGTACTTGCGACCTGAAAATAGAATACCGGAAAATTAATGCGCTAGACAATCGAAATTATTAATCGTGTCGCATCGGTGAGATTAATAAAATATGCGAGACGTTTTGCATAAAACACAATAGAAAACAAACACGATAATTTATTTACGCGTTTTTGTCTGCACAAGAGTCCGCGGAGGTCAACAATGGAAAATTCACATTTATATAATATTTTATCGTTTAGACTTTTAGAAAAAATTTGAATAAGAAATCAACCAACACCTTTAACTAACGGGTCACACGTCGTATCGACACGAACGCGTTCGTTTCTAATTGAATATTCGAATTGCATTTGTATATGCATACATATTATTTTTTTTTTAATTCGTCATACGCGAATTGACTATTTGTTCATTTATTTATTATCGAAAGATTCCTTTTTTTGTTGAATACGATTATAGATATATTCCCAGCTGGTCCCGTTTATCGAATACGACGCGACATATCGTGTTAATCGTGTCCTACATTCTCGGTACTCAATCGTCGAATACCTCCGTACAAGTGTGATTCCATTCGATTGTTATATTTTCACGTTAATTTTCCGAACTGAACTTTGGGGCACGGAAAAGTTTTACCAAAAAAAAAATGTTATTGACACTAAAAACGTGTGCACTTACCGACGCAACTCCTGGGGCCGGCGCTGAACGGCACGTACGCGTAGTAATGACGACTGGCCGATCTTTCCGGTAAGAAGTTGTCGGGATTGAACACGTCGGGATTAGGGAACACGTCCTCGTTACGATGGATTTTGAACGTGGCGATGATGATGGTTGCACCGACCGGCAACACTATGTCTCTAGATGCTGGAACGACGAACATATTGACCGGAAAATCAGTAATTATTAAAAAAACAAAACCAAAAAAAAAAATGGTTTCGAAACGTTTTTGCGTTAAACACATATATATTGTATTATATTCTCGAATATAATATAATAATATAGAGGTTTTGTTATTAGTTCTGAATCGCATTGAAATGTTTAGTGGCGACACGGAATCGTCGGGATGAATACGACTTACAGAGTTTCACGTTTTCCTTGATTTGTCGCGAGATAATCGGTACCGGAGGATACATGCGCAACGTTTCCATGATACACCGTTCCAAGTATTTCATCTGTAACGTGTCTTGGAACGTTACCGGCCTGTCAGAGTCGCCGAATATCGTGTACAATTCGTCTACGACTTTTTGCTACAATACGGGGGGAGCGAGAGAAAAAAAGTTATATAAAAAAAAAAAAAAAAGACGAATTCAAAAACGTTATTTCGATATTATTGTCGTCCGCTATTACCTGGACGTCCGGATGAGCGCCCATCAGACACAAGAAGAAACTGCTACCGGCCGCCGTCGTGTCGTGACCCTGTACATTAAGAGAACGAGTGTTTTTTTTTTTTTAATATTCTCGTTAATAACAATATCGATGATAATTTCTTTTCGTCTTTAAACACAATGGCGGTATAACGCGCTATTCTAACGTATTCAAAAGTACATTTTTTTAATTAAAATCGAAATCTCGGTACGGACCTCAAACATGATGGTGTCGACTTGTTCTCGTACTTCCGTGTCGGATAATACGACGCCGTTTTCTGCGCATTCGATCAACAAGTCCAAAAACGCCACTCTCTTCTTCTCGCCTAACGCACGAAAATCAAATATGTTCCCCATGAGAATCACAAAAAACTCGCCGCCTTCGTGCACAATTTACCGATTCCGTCGTCTTCTACGTCCAAGTCGTCCTTCAATCCTGCAGACTGACCAAACGAGTTACCGTACGGCACTTCTTCTACTCCGGGCGTCGATTTCGTTTCTTCGATTTCCTTGGTTTCCGCGGGTACGTCCGTGATATCTTTCAACATGCTCTTTTTCTTCAAGAATTCTTCCTTCTTCTTGCTCAACACCTATAGCAGTGACGAATCGAATTATTCTAGTCGAGCCGTGTTCTCGTTGCACGTTTACAAGAGAATTTCTTGTTGAATACTAACGTTATTCGTCAAACCGTGAATGAGATCGAGGAGACCGACTTGTTCCTTCGCGTATTTGGTGAAATTGAAAATGAAATCCGGTTTAAGCCACAAGTGCGTGTGACGCATGTGTAAAATATCACACATCCTATGAAAAATATTTTAAAAAAAAATTCAAACTCTAACATTACCGACACTAACGAAAATAAGCGAATTAGCGCTGAAAATTTAAATTTAATAAAAATAAAAAATACAAATTATATTTAAAATATTTTACTATAGTTGAAAACAATAATGCGCCGTTATTTGGTACAGAAAATTCAATTATAAAAACACGCGATCTCTTCTTTTTTTTTTTTTGTAATTACGTTGTTATTTGTACGCTTTTAAATATACTAAAATATTTTTTAATCGTCAGTGTATGCCACTATAATAATTCTAGACGAATGTTTTTGCCGTTAGAACGGCTGTAGTATTCCAAACGTGGTGAGTGAGATGGGAGGAGATCAGTTTACTCACTTCATTACGGCCTCGGCGTACTCGAAACCGCTCTTTTTTTGTGTTTTCTTGCTCACTCCCATCGCGGTCTCTGTATAACATTTGTATTATATAAACGCCATTAAAGCGTGTTATGAAACAAAAAACAAAAATTTTATGGTTTTTTTCACATCGCCACCGCGGACGTCATTTACCCAATAATATTTCCACGGTACACTCGCTCATGAAATTGTGAATGTCGATTTCAGCGTTGCCCATTTTCCGGAGTTTGTTGACGGTGTCGCGGCTGTTGACGTTGAATAACGTCACGAAAGACTTGAGTACGTTCAAATGGAACGTGGGTGCGATCAATTTCCTATGAGCCCTCCATTTGTCACCTGCGGCGCACGACCCGAACGCGTTATTAACCGATTAATTCCGCGTCATTTTCATCAATTATTCGGATTCACACTTACCCGTGCTTATCAACAGGCCGTTTCCTAACCAAGGTTCGAACAGACGGTACTCGGGAGATTTATCTATGTACACGTTACTGCTCAGGATCACCTGTAGGAGTCATCAAAGACAAAAAAATAATAATAATGACGATGATGATGATGATGGTGATGACGATAAAATGGGCTGTTCGACGAGCGAAAGAACAAACCTCGACGTCTCTGGGATCGGTCAAGAACACCAACAACCTGGGTCCGATCCACATTTTCAAGGGCATGTTCTTCTCGAAATCGAAACTCTTCTCATAAATCTTATAGAAAATAGCTGCGAGGAAGAAAATCGAAAAAGAATATATTATGAAAACAATCATACGTAACAATCACTCACTGTGAGGGTCTTGCATGAAGTCCAATGCATTTCCAAGCAACGGTAATCCGTCGGATCCTGGGATTTTATTGGCAAGCTCATAGAGCTGTTTGCGGGACATTCGGAAGTAAATGTACCATAGCATCACTGCCGGAGTGAGCAGATAGAAAAACAAATTGAACGCCGACAGTATGTAGACCGGATTTACACCCTCCACGTTGGTCGCCATCCTACGAGGTCATACAAACGTGTGCGTATAGAAATTAGAAATTTATTCTTACCCGTTTTACATCCCAACGGTGAATATTTTACCAATTTCTTATCGTGTTTCTTTTTGTCCCCCCGGAAATAATAATAATAATTGTAAGTTCTCGCGGCCGCGTGATCAATTAAAAATACGTGTTTAATTATAATTGTTACTTAAACGCACACAATATTTGTAAACACAAGTCCAATACGTGTCAAATTACACAAATATGCATTGATGTACAGCACGATATACAGATAAATCAATACACGGTACGAAAAGTCCAAAATGGATATAAAAAATTCGTTAAAATGTTATAAATGGTATTTAAAACATTATTTTCAAAAAGAAGCGTTTTTTGTATGCGAATAACATTAACGATTTTAAACGTTAAGTTTACTCTTAACGTTCGCCCGGTTCATCAACATAATAAAATATAAAATGGTGTGTTATTGTTATTTCATCGTTATTAATAGTAAAACCATAGTGGATTTGCTTTAAAACGTACAGCAAAACACATAAAAAAAAAATAAATATTTTTAAGGGAATGAAAAATGTCGATTTATACAATTGGAATATAAACCGTTCGTTTCTGTAGACGCCACGATTAACTTTATCGTATTTGCCCGTTTTATGATTGCTCCTAAACGATTGCTAACAATCTCAAAACCTAGAGAGTCGTGACCCAACCAAATTACTTTCTTATCCTCTAAAACATTAAATTTAAGCTTTTTCCTTAAAATGTTTTTAACTTTTTTTCAAACTACATAACATATAATATATTTTACACCGTGAATTGGCATAGAATAAGTCTATTTCACACGTCTATGAGCTATATGATAAACATATATTCTTGACACGAAAGAAAAAAAAATGAAAAATGTTTTTTTAAATTGTTTTTCTACAGTGTGGTAATTTGATTTTAATTCAATAATTTCTGTACGTATACGTTACAACAAATTGTTTTAATGTTTTTCAAGAAACTAGATATAAAAAAAAAAAATCAAACGTATAAAACATTAATAACAAGCGTTATACGAACGGATACACGAGTTATAATATATTGTAAATTGTATTTTATAGTAGTACGTCATACGAAATAACTAACGGTGACTACGTATTGTCGTGGAAATGTGTCGAACTTTATTTTATTGAATAAAAATTAATTTTTTAAAAAGAATTATTATTAGGTACGCAGAAAAGTGTACGTATGAAAAGCAGCACGTTATAATTAATATTTACGAAAAAAAAAAATGTATAGACTTTTTAAATATTTTCCGACAAAAAAAAAAAAAAAATGAAAAAAAAATCTAAATGACCACAATACTATTTATTTTAAATTTACATCGACGAGAAAAATGAAAATTTCAAGTATAAAGCAAACGAATGCGTTCGCTCGTACGTTACTTGCGCATTAATTTCCGACCGTTTAAAAATAATTTAGAAAGAATACAAAAAAAACCCCACGACTATTCGGGAAAAGTTCTAATTGAATACTTGTTGTTTGTCGTAATTTGCCGAGCAAATGATATTGGAAACGACGCGACGGAAATGAAACGCGGTCGAGAAGAAGTGTCGAACGATTTTCCTAAACGCGACACTTCGCGGTTATTATAGAAAAACACCGATAACGATAACGTCTAACTACACGGCTACGCGCATCGTTCTAATTATTCTAACAACAACGATCCGCGTTTTTTTTTTTTTTTTTTACACGACGACGAAATAGGAAACGGGCAAAAAATATAAGACGCGTTGAAAAATAACGAATTGTTTCACCTGGAGTCTGCTGGGTGAAACCAAAGTGGCGTACGTGCGACGGAAAGAATATAATATAGCTCGCCGCCGGTCGCACACAGCTACGCGTGTCGTTGATTTAACGACGCCTCGTCGTTGAGATGACAGACGTTCTTCGAAATCGTCGCACGATGGAAAATCGCGTTGAACCGAACCCTGGACGACCGGACACGATTATGACACGGACTGGTGCACGTCACCTGTCTTATATACCGGACCCACCCATTGTCCGTGTTCTCGGGCGCCGGTGAATGCGTAATTAGTGAGGATCAAGACCTTCATTACCATTTGTCGTAGTAATTTTATTTATCTATTTTTTTTTGCCTTCTACGATTTGATGATTAATATAGACGCCGTCGAACGGTGTGAGAAAGTTACGTCACATAATTATTGTTATTATTATTATAATTATCGGATAGAGAAGAAGACGTATACGCTAGATACGCACGACGATCGGTCGTTTAAATTTTTCATTGTTATTTTGCAATTTTACGAGGCACCGCGTACCGCGTGGAAACTAACGCGCCTCTCGCGCCGCATATATTATTTATAATATTATGTCATTCTCGTATTTTCCATATTTTAATCATAGCATTATTATATTAAACGTGTCGTCCAATATTTTCGACACTCGTCCAGCGACGTTCGAGTGTCCGACGAAGTAGGAGCGATTTGAGGGATGGAGGGAGGAGGAAAAACATATTTTTTCTACACGTTCAGTGATATACAGTGTGTACAGCCGAGTGTATTTTGTGGTTTTTATTTTCTCCTCGACTCGTCCTAACGACGCGGTCCTATTCTCTCGATTTCTCAAAATCAATTTCACCGTTCGATTTCACGATTAAATTCTCCGTTAAAAAAAAAAAAACCACTGTAAATTTGTTGACGAAATAACTCTCTCTCTCTCTCTCTCTCTCTCTCTCTCTAATTATTTCGTACAATATTTTAACATAAATTATTTGAAAATATACATTTTTTTTTTTTTTTTTTAGTAATAACTATTTTGACTTTAATATTCTAAAATTATTTGAATCACCTTACACTCAATTCAATACGAAACATACATAATATGTGTTCAATATTAATTTAAACGTTATACATTCATATTTACAAATCGAAATACATTTGGTTCCTTTTATTCGAACGATATCGAAATTCGTTATTCGACATGTCTACAAGGAACGAAACGAAGAATGAACCAGCGTTCGTGACGAATATTTAAATATAAATATTTTTATTATTTTTTTTTTTTTTTACAACATACGTAATTAATGTATTCACTGTAAATACGTCATAACAAACGTAATAAGAAATCATTATTTATTAAAAAACATATTGCGAAATACTTAATATGTTATTCTGACAATTCCTCTAATGAATTCGTTTATAATACGAACCGAATCCGATTTTAATACTTTTAGGATAAATAAACGATTGATTTAAAGAAATTGAATTGAAGAAATTTGTCAAGCGAATTCCTTTTATCTACAATAAATAAACCGTAGACTCGCCAAAGCTATTCATATATCACAACACTTAAATATAATATTCGTAAAATTGTTAAAATTTTCACAACTGAAATTGCTTTGGAAGTTATGAAGGTAAGTTTAAACTTTTTTAATATTCCCGTCAAATAAAAACATTAAGGCCCATAAATTATAATTAAGAAAACAGATTATCGATTAAGTAAACATAATTGATTATGTACCATAAAAAGTGGTGAAAGTTTTAGGTAAAAATTTGTTTGCAATGTCCTCATATTCACGATTAATTTATAAATGTAAATGTTGGAAATTTTTATCCACTTTTAAACATCTGTTAATTCAAAACACATATATTTGATATTTGAAAAATTAAAGGTTTCTATTATTATTATTATTATTATTATTTTTTTTTTTTTTTTTGTATAATTTTGCGTATTTATTTTGTAATTATATATTGTATTTAACCGTAAATAGATGAAGTCAATAAGATTACTTATACAAATTAATATATTTATTTCAATCATATAAGTTTTTCACTTTGTTTTTTAGATTTCAAGTTAGCCAAAAAACATATTGATTTGAAAATGATATGTTCATTCACTTTTTATTTTATATCTGTGAATACGTTTTCGTGTAAAACTGTACGTGAAATTCTCCTATGATCTTTGCATGTATAATTATTCAATAGCAAATTGAATCTAACTGGTAATTAATTTGAAAAGTTTTTACGTTTTGAGAGAAAAATTAAATAAAATGCTAAAACTTGATAAAATTATCGACACATCCGTTTTAAACTTGTGAAATTCATATATTTATGACATAAAAGTATATTACAACGTAAGAATATACAATGTTTCAATATTAATAAAAAATAATTTTATATATATTTTTAAAAATATCTATTGTCATAAAATGTTTCGTGTACGAAGTTTGAATTTCGAAAAACTATAAATAAATTTATAGTTTTATTCAAAAGATTAAAGTTTTAATACAATCTATTGTAATCTTAAATAGCTTTAAGATTTAATTTTTGTTTTACGAAAATCATTTTGCGAATGCGATGGTTTATTATTGGTTTTAAATTCCGAATAATAATAATAATAATATTATGTACAACACGTCAACACACTCGACAAAATGATTCGGAACGACATCCACGGCACATATGTACATCGATTTCACTTTAGAATTTTCTATAATGTAGACATTTTTGTTTTGGATTCAAAACGAACATTCTCTTTGAACTCGATTATTATTTAATTCAATTTTATGCGACCGCAGCAGGAAATTTTTCTTGAATGAAGTTCGGTCAGTACTTTTTTTTTCAAAAATGCCTTTTTTTCATATATCTTAAAATACAGCACGAATGGCAATGAAGTTGCAAACACTCGGTTACTACTTGGGTATTACATGAGTTACCTATTATTTGTGCATACTAATAATAATTGTTAAGTAATCACTTAAAAACGAATTTCAAGTGTTGATGTTTTCGTTCAATTCGCAACGGAGTGAATGTAGTTAAAAAAAAAAAATGTAGTTATGAGACATTCGCCGTATAGAAAAATAACTTATTGAAAGACAATGATAATTATAAATATTGTTATAATTATTGTATTGGCGTTCTCTATAGTTTATAATTATTATTCCAACACTATTGCTCCATTTAATTATCCATAAAACTGTTTGAATTTCTTATCATCCGGGATATTACGTCATATCCGAGGTTAAAAGAAAATTGACCCATATTTAGTTAAAAACCGTATAGGTCAAATTTCATTTTTCATGGTCATTCATCTTTTAATTATGCTTGGTTTCATGAGTATATTGCAAATGACATTTTTTTTTTTTGGAAAAAACTCAACGAGAAGTGTAGTGGTGAATATCGGTTCAAACGTGTTATTTAGGTAGAGATTTTAGAATTTAATTATTATTTTTTAATTATTTCAAATCAATAATAAATCATTGTGTTTGAAAAACGAAACTCGTATTGCATAAAGAACCTAGCGATTTAGGTAATCAAAAGATTTAGACACCAAAATGGGAACACTATGAATAAAGTAAAAGCCGTCTTTGGGTAAATTAATCAATAATTATTATGATACAGATGTCAACATTATAATTAAAATGAAAAAAATAAAAGAAATATTATGTATAAACAAATATTTATGTATTTACTACACACACACATATATTTATATACATATTTTTTTTTATTAATTAAGAGTATAAATTTATTGTTTTTATTATTTGAATATTAACTTCAATGATTTTTTTTATTTATTTTAAAATCACACATAGGTAACAAAAATATTAATTTTTACTTGTGGTATAACGTGTTTAAATAGTATTGTATACAATTTCATTCGTAAAATATTATCATTATAACTAATAACTACTATAAAAAATTTTAAAATATTTTATTTGACAATATAAAAATCCGTGATATCTTCAAACGATTCCGTTGCACACGCTGTAGCATTGTTTGAGACTTTTAAAGTTATTTTCGTTTCCTCTGCATCCACCGTAATTGAACTTCTTACATGTCTTAAATTCCTTATCGTAATAATAACGCACCGCATTAACGTTACAAGCTCCTTCGTTTTTGTTCATGCTGCAGATTTCTTGAAACAAAAAGCAAAAAAAAAAAAAATTAGACAATTTTA
Organism: Chaetogeoica ovagalla; assembly: GCA_032441825.1. Lineage (NCBI taxonomy): Eukaryota > Metazoa > Arthropoda > Insecta > Hemiptera > Aphididae > Chaetogeoica > Chaetogeoica ovagalla. The sequence continues at coordinate 1,204,305 of CM063746.1, read as the reverse complement.
TTTTTAACAATTTATTACTTTTAACATAAATAATAATAAGCGTATCCCATACAATAAACAGACTTACGAATAATTAGAATATAAATTTTCTGTTACTGTTTTGAAAATGATTGAAATCTAATGTAATTCTGTGCTCTTTTCAATTTCCCCCAAAGTCTATGTCCGCAAGTCATATTCAATTAACGAACAGAAGCGCAATCCGATAAGATAATTTACTATTTTACTATAAATATTGAATAACGTTCATACTTTTAATAATAATTATATTATTACGTATTATTAAAGTCGAAAATATTGTTCCATTTTAAATAATGATTTTCTTCAAATAAGTGTTTTGATTGCCACGCGATTTCGTATTTTTTTCTGCTCGCGTAGACAAAATAGATATATATAGAAAAATTCTCCTTTTTTTCCTCATTCAACTCACGTAAAAATTGTAACTACGCAATCAGATACAATATACTCGTAGTTACTATATTTTTAAATGTCAAATTTTTGTCGATCCTTTTAAATTTATAATATTTCAACGTTTGATTTACAATTGTGAACACTCTCCGTTGATACACTGTATGCCGTGGCGGACATTAAAAATTTAGTCCGCATTAATGTGTTTATATTACGTATTTTTCGAATATATTTTTTTCAGAATAAGTACTATGTCAAAATGCTCGTATTTTATTTAAAGTACTTATATATTTTTATGCGCGAAATGTATAATGTATTTTCTGTTCTATATATATATATATATATATATATAATATATATTACAGCTCGCTGCGTTAATGAATCAAATTAAAAATCGTATTTAAAACGTATTAAATACACAAACAAAACAAAATATATATGTATAAAATATATTACTACTACCTTTACGAAAATAATGATACATTAACGATGGAAAATACAAATTATAATAGTTAACATAAATTATTAGAATTAAATATTCAAGAATTATCAATTCACACACAAAACACAATGGAGCGAATTATATTTATGCGAAATTACTTCTTATTTATTTTTAAAAACGTCTGCATAATCGAACGATTGTTAATTTATAAACATGTATGCAATCAGGTCAAGTTATTCGATTATGATTAATATTTGCGCATTACACGATACGATATTTATCGAGCAATACTAGTCTTTTAGATTTTCCTATATTGGTTTTGGTAAAAAAAAAAAAAATGTATTATTATTTCTATAGCATATAATATTTGAAAGAAATACTGCGTGAAAAAATCTAAAATCAATGTCAAATCTATTTTAAACTAAAATATACGTCAATTATTTTATCAAAAATGTATAATAAACACTTGGCATTTACAATGATTATTTTACGAATTTCATTGTGCATTTAATAGAATCTCAGAACGCATTCTAAAACAGAGGAAAAAAAACTTTTTACAAATTTTTAAAATTTCGATATATTTATCGAAGGATAAACAAATATTTTTTACTCATAATTGGAGCACGGGAATTGTAGAATTTTGCGTGTTTTTCTGCATTCTTCCGATTTATATCTGACCAAGGTACAAATTGTTTCATACAATGACGAGAGTATTAAAATTAAATTCTTAAGTGTATATTTTTGCGTAATTGCGCAACCAAAAAAATAAAATAAAAATATTTCTTAATTTTCGAATATTCATATGCATGTTTATACGGTGTTTTTTTTTATGAAATAATTGTTCAAAATTTAAAAAACATATGTTATTCTCTTCGATGACTAAAACTACGAGAACAATAATGCAATAAACCATGACGGCATAAACCCGATATAAAGTTCAATTCCTTTTATCGCGCTGTATATTATAATATTATCATCTATTCATTAATACACATTTTATTTTATGCATATTCATTGTAACACTTTATTTTCGCGTATATTTATCAATTTTTTACTCATATTTTATACATTTTTCGTACGTGTTTTGCCCGTTTTTACTCATGTTATTTCCGTGCCCGACTCGTAATCGCGATATTATTTTAATTTGATTTGAATACATTACGCAATTATTATATATTAACGTTTTCCAATCACAATGGATTCTAACATTTCCTTAATTAGATCAAGACAAATCAAAAATATCGAAATCTTTTTTTGAAGGAATTTAAAAACATTTATTAATTGAACACATATTAATGAATATTGAACGTCCAATTAAATGCAATACATTCGGCCAACCCGAACTGTAACCAAACACGTAAATTATTCAAATAAAAGTGTTTAGATACGTTTTATTTATATTCATATCCCCTAAATATAAATTTTTTTTCTTCTCTCATCAACGAATAATAAATTGTCGATTTACGAGACAAACATAATATGTTTTTGTAATATGTACGTAAGTCGTTGCTTCCAATATCTAATGATAATTCATAAATAACTCTTGAACACTACGTGTCATAGAACGTAACAACAAATAATATTGTAATATAATCACCTATAGAAATTGTACGGGTTTTGACTTTATAGTTTTCAGGGGTTCTCAAAAATAAGATTTTATAATTAATAATAAATTACGTCGATAGATAAACACAATTATCACACTAAATGCGGCTCGGGACTATCGTAATTATATATATTTTCTTTTGACGTTTTTTATAATTTTAATAGTTATCTCATCGATTAAAATCGTCGTATTAAAATTTCGTTTAAATATTCCGCGAATGTATTTGTTTTTAATCATTCGAATACCCATTAATAATACATGTTTACCTGTTTATTCTAATAATTATTCCGAAAACAAAATAAAAATATTCTTTACAAATCTAACCGTAACTAATACGGTTAATGTATATCAAACCGTCGATAAAAATGAAGCAATGTTTATGAATATTGGTCTCAAAAAAAAAAAAAAATAAACAAAATAGTCCTAAAAAGATCTATGAAACTAAAAGTCCAAATTATTTTGCCTATATAATAATTGAACTCGTATTGAAAAAGAAAACGTATAGACGAAAAAATTGTCCAACTTAAATAAACACGAATGACACGTTTTATGTAAAGCCAATGTTTACAAAAATGTATGTCCACCTGTTTAGTATAGACGTACATTTTTGTGGTTACCCAGCCAAAATATAATATAATATTAATAAATAATCATCGAAAAGTTCCTGTTTGTAAGTCCAACACACAGAAATCAGGTCGACATCAATGCGTTTAAAAGAGAAACGCTGACGATTTAAAAAACGCCCAGAACACGGGGAACCCTGTATCGAGTGTTAAAATCGAGTTGTTTGAATAATTTCGATTTCGATAATGATTATTACCTTTTGCGAGAGACGCGTTAATGTCGCATGTACTCCTTGTCCCGTTACACGCTCGTGTTTCTTCCAACAAAACTTTACCGATACATTTTGTATGATTTTCGCCGGACACGAGCAACAATCGCGACTTCACCGACACCCCTTGGCCACAAGTCACGTTGCACGGGCTCCACATACTCCATTCGGTCACTGGACAACTGCTTGTCAACACGGACTAGAATAACGCGATGAACATTTCCTGTTAATAACATCGGTCGACAGTATTGTCAGGACCGTACCTTGCAATTGAATACTGTTATTGGCAAAATTTAAAATTTCGCCCTCTCAGTTTCAACACAGATCCAATGGCGTATTATTAATTTAATAAACGCGTTTTGTTCTTTTTTTTTAATTCGTATAAATTATCGTTGAAAATGATCGAAAACAATATTATTATATTAATTTTTTTTTTTTATTTCTTAAGTTTTCAGCTAATTGAAATGATGTATGAGTGGCGTTGTCGCCTGCTGTTACACATTGTTTATCGAAACTGTTTATCCAAAGTTACCGGACGTCTCTGTCTACCAATGTGTCTATTTTCCGGTAAACCGACGTTTTTTTTTTTCTATTTAATTCGAAAACCCCATCTGCTAATCTCGAACGCGTCCAACCAAAAGGAATTATTATCAATAAACAATAATTTCGTTAAATGTATTCCACTTATACTGCACTACAACTCCGTTTCGCATCGAGTTCTTAAGTTTTTAATAAAATTATTATTGAATTCTACGAGTTTCGATTACCTGTTCGGAGACTTTCGTGCAAGCTGGTTGCATACATTTCTTCTTCATGACAAGTCCGATATGACGGCACTTCTTGTAGCTCGCGTGATCTAAAAATTGTCTTGTGCGGAACATGAATCCGATTCCGCAAGACACCGAACACTCAGACATTGGTGTCCATTCTGTGGTGTTACATTTAGCGTCATCAATCAACAAGCTGTCGTCTTCTTGTTCTGTTTCGCCACTTTATGAAAAACATCAACGAAAACTTAATGATCTCTTTTTTTTTAAGTACCGGTTTCCAGTGAGTTTATGGTAAAAACGATTAACTATTTAACGATTCATTGAATTATTATTTAAAATAAAAAAAAATCCGGAGCGAACTACGGATTACCAAAATATTGTGATTCGCCATTCAATCGTCAATGTTTACTTACACATAAAAACATAAAACTAAACGAATTTCGAGTAAATATTTTCGAAATGTATAAAATGTATTTTAAAATAGTGATATGAGAAAAAAGTAATTGATACTTAACTTAAGAAAACTACAAAGTCACTTAGTATCTACATTTGCACGCTTTCAAAATTTACTCGTTAAATTTTAAACTTTATTTAAAAATGTAAAACGTATATAACAAGTAACCAACTCAAATTGTTTGTAAAATAAAAAAAATGCCAGAGGCGAATATTGTATGCACTTTGACACGTTATGTACAGTACAAAATTCGTAAGCGTATTAAAATTACAGGCTACAATATTTATCGCGTTATTGGAACGTGTTAATTAAATTCAATCAATCGAATTTCTATTTTGCTACTATAATTCCGAAACCATTTACCATATCAAATCATATTAGAAAAATAGCGATTTCCGGGAATTTTACGTTTATTTTATCCGAGTTCAGTTTTAAACACGCGATTTCCTAAATTTTATAATGTATTTCATTGTCAATTTCTAAACACACGATGCTAAAAAAGTGGTTTGTCTTTTCGGAAAACTTTTACTATTCCAAAAACCTCAACGGATAAACCAAACAAAATTACGAATAACACGTGTAAAACCAAATATCTAACTAATTTCACACGGAATTTGTATGTAGTTTAACGGGTTTAATATTTTAAATATTATTACAGTCACTGTTCTAAATACGATTTTAATTCATTAGCCGGAAATGTTCGTTAAAGTATAAAATGTTGAAAATAAAATCAAAAAATGTTTTAGGACTTTGGATAATAAACGAGTCCTACAACCGTTCTGAAACGCGAAAACAAACGCAAAAAGTATAAAACGAAGAGCATATAAATTATTCTTTTAACCACCCCGTGTTTTCGTAAAACATAGTAATATATTGCGAAGCGTTATTAGTAGCCGCCATCGCGTATAATAATAAATAATAATAATAATAATATTGTTAAAATATTGTCGAAAGCTTTCTCGTCCTTCACACCGAATCGTTAGGTGCTACTCACATAGGGTACATCAGTATAAGGGAGTAAAAATAAAATTAAAAAAATAATTACGGGCAGATTGGCACCGAAGACAAGCACATTTCTTTCGACACCAATTGTCTGTCGCAGCCAAACAGTTTGGCGGCGGTCTCGTTTAAATAACTTCGAGTTTTCGACCTGAGACCTTTGCCACAAGACACGTTACACTCGCTCCATTCAGAATATTTCGTTACGGAACATTCGGCTGTAAATAAAAATCACTCAAACGGATTAACAAACGATTCGGGTTAGGTTTTCACAAATGGACACGAATAACATTATTGTTTAGTAAAACGATTTGTGTAGTAAAATATGGCACTTACGCTTCGATATGTCTTGCGAATTTTCCGACACGGTAAGCTCGTCGATCAAGTCTGTTATAATCTTGTCGGAACACGATTTCGGTATGAGGTTGATCCTCTTCAGATGTAACCGTGCTAAAGGTGCCATCCCTTTGCCGTTTTCGCTGAAAAACGGGGACCTTGGATCATCGGGATACATCGGAGTGATTCGATAAATGCGTTCGTGTGGCGAGGTCTCTTGGTTGTGCGACTGAAATCGTTACAAGTCGTGTTCAACGAATACGTTTTTTCGTAGTTTCATCATAAGCTTTGAAATTGTACGCAATTAAAAATAATATTAAAACAGTAGCGATACAATCTAGTTGTAACGAGATGTTTTATTTTTTGTCTAAAGAAAAAAAAATATTATAGATTTGAAAAAAAAAAAGTAAAAATATTTTTATTAGTTTAAGTGTACACAATTTTATTAGATATTTTTATAATTATCAGACTTCGATTTCGACGTAAACATAACCTAACGCAAAGCTCCGAAATTTTATTTTTATGAAAACGACCGCACATTTTTTCGTGCTGAATTTTGCGTACACTGCAGAATGTGTTGACACTGAAAATATCGAATATAAATAATAATAATATTTTTGTAAAATGTGACCGTAATTTTCGGTTTAAAATTCATTCCTTATTAAACGCCTAGTTTGATACAAACTTAAATAATTTTATCCGTGTGTTATAAGTTTATATTAATTATAACAAAAGAGTTATCTTAAAAAAAAATATATATATATATATATTGGTCTTTTAAAATATTCAATGCATTTATTATTTATTTAATAAAATATCGTTTTTAAGATGTATGAAACGTTCACGTGTTTTCTCGTACACTTGGCTTATAAACGAAGTTATCAATGTTTTTGTGTCCTAGTAATAATATTATTTAACATTTAAAAATATTGTTATTTAATAATAATAATAATAATAAATAAATACGGGTATCGTTTACACGGTTCTTATCATAATAAAAAATATTACACATAACATTTCGAGCAAAAGTAGAAGTTATGACCGATGAGTTGTATTTTAGCAATTGTAAAAATGTAATTCCCCTTAAGATAAATTTCTGTCTACAGCGCTGCATTAAGTACGATTTCCATTCAACCAAATTTTTATATATTTATATTTCCAATCGTTTTAATTATATTATTCAACGATTGAGTTTGAAATACGTTACGTACGACTTGGCCTCTATTCAGAAAACAAGTCGAATTAAAGATTATATAATATATTATATGATTATAAAATAATAATAATAATTATAATAAAAATAATAATAATAATAATAATGACCAAGGTTGTAAATATAAAATTTACATAATTTCGCGTAATCATTTCCTCGTGTTACTGCATGTTACGTACGGTATATAATATTATAATAAGAATACGGATTTTTTAAACAAAAAACGGATAACATCACTCGTTCACGAATTAAAAATGGTTTTTAACATTTCCGTAGTGAATAATATGTATGACACTGGGATAAATCACGAATACGAATATTCTTCGTTTTATAGTTAAAATGATCGATTACACGAGCATTTTATGCTTTCAATAAAAACGATATACATATTTTATAGCGACATTTTTGATTCTCTTGAGTTTTGTAACCAATGTACTTCGTCCGTTTCTACATCAACGTCTGAATACGATGGGTAAACTTTTTTCGATAGCCTAACCCCAACCGCACCGTATACCAATATTCGTACTTACCGGTTAATAAACCGAGGAGTATGACGATAAATTGGATTTTGTTAACAAAAAAATGTTTTTTTTTGTTTTTAATTATTATTATTTCTTATTATTTTTTTTTATTGTACGTTTACATTATGTGTTATGTAAAAAAATAAAAATAAAGCCAATTCCCGTATTTTCCTCCAATCCTGTATTTTAGACAATGTTAAAAAAGAAAAACATGTATATAGGAACGCGACAGTGTTAAAAAGAACACACAGTGACCACTCAACGGCCGGACATGAAATGCTGCCGAATGTACCGAGTGGCTGCGAACGAAACCGTACACTGATCAATAGGACTTTGACGACATCGTGCGGCGAATACAAATTACTTAAAAAGAAACAAAAATCGATTAACTCAGAACGTCCTCTTCGAAATACATTATACATGCGATATTTACGCAGACCGAATGATATCGCAATAAAGAAACGTGTTTCGTATAATATCAATTGCGACGGCAAGGTCTATAACAGATATTTATTATGCAGATACAAATATCATTCGGCCGTTCTAACAAAATACGTTATTATTAATGGTATAAATATTGGTACAATAATACGGCATCCGTTTAATGAGTGTAAATAATTTCGAAAGAATAAAATTAAAAATTTCGTAACTACGTGCACTGTTCGGGTACTTTTCACACTGCGCTGTATTTACTTGACACACGACGGCGACAATTACAGCAGAAATAAATGATTTACTAAACGAAAACGAAAATGAATCACACGATGTAAAACAACGCGCGATGCTCGTGGCGATGCGCACGCGAGTAAATACTGTTAAAAAAAAAAAAAAAAAAAACGTTAAATAAGCGTGGAAACGTGCTCTATTATACGATACGGAAAAATCAACATACGTTCAGTGACAAATCAAATCAAAACAAAATATCATACGCGTGGTGATGCTGAGTGATTAATTTACTTGGCCCCCTCGTCGAACCGATCACGTCATACGGAATAATGGGTTGGCGAGAGTACTCTGTCCAAAAATTCTTTCGCGAATCAGAACTCGTTAATTTTCGTGTTGTCTTAAGAAAATATCCGATTTCCCGTAATGAAATATTACACGAAGATTTTAATGTCCCTAAAATGTCAAGCGATTACATCTAAAAAAAAAAAAAGAAAAAAAATCGGAATATATAACGTACTTACAAATTTACTTATAATATTTAAAAAAAAATCCTCCGCACGACGTTTTTATTATGAGCTTGACGCCCGGATCCGTTGTTTTTCGTGTGTGTTCATTACTGTTATTCGTCTTATAATATTTATTTATTATATTTTACGTGTTATTTTATATTTGTTCGTGTAATATGTTAATAACCACGAGCGTCCGGACGAATTTTCTCAATCCTCAAGGCCCCCCTACAGTATTCTCATGAGAAATCAAATCGAATAAATTTTATAACAGAAAAAAAAAAAAACGTATTTCTTGTGTTTAATTGCTATTTAAAAATATTAGTAAATTATTATTAGTCACAAAGTGTACGTGCGGCATTTACCATATACGTGCGTCCGCTGTCCGTCCCGACGTCGTAAACGTACAAATCGATGATTCGGTCCTGAGCCCATTGACAGTTTTTCTCGCACAAATTATAACCATTGACGCCCACGATCCAATCGGGAGACGGTCCTATAAAAACGTTTTTACGCGAAATAATAAAAAAAAATGATTATTTTGGGGGGAGGAGGAGGAGGAGGAAAAAACATCCATCATGCAACCTCACTAGTCGTTATTGAGTGTGATATGGTTTTTTTACCGAGCATAGTAGCCAATGAAATGTAATGGTGTTTGCGATCCACTCGGAACTTGGACGTGGCGTTGGCGTTTACTCGCGGATACCACAGACCGGCCGCTTTAATCAAAGTCCTCAAATGCTTTTTCTGGTGACGAAAAAGAAAAGGATCAATAAGGAAAGTAAACAATTTTTTCCCGGTTATTATAGACCGCGTTTTCAAAACGTGCGAAAACGCAGTTTGCGAATTGCTACCGGTCCGTATATGGACAAACACGATTTCGCATAAAATAAAAGAAAAGCAAAATGTTTAAAAACTTAACGTTTTAACGTCGCCTTGCACTTCGTACTGTACGAATACGAAGTCTTTCCATTCCCTCCCCCTTATAACGAATAAATCAATGAGCACACATCACCGTTTCACGCGGAAATAAAATATGTATAATGATTCGCCAAATGTATTGCGAACGATTGTACACGTAGAGCAGTGGTTTCCAAACTGTCGGTCGCAATAAAACGTTTGACGGGCCAAAGAACACGAAAAAAATTAATCTATTTGAAACACTGAAGAAAATTCGATAAAAATGAGTTTCAATCGTAAATATTTAACGGATTTCTGGAATTCTATTCGAAATTACCCAACGATTTCTGCTGATCTGCTTTCCGTGATCATAACAATTTTCAAGATTTTCACTTATTGGAACGTACTCGAATAACTCGTCCGTAGCTCGTGCCCAATACTCGGAACTTAAAACTACCGGTTTCGTTGCCCCGATGAAACTCGCACTGATCATCAAATATAACGCGACGAAATTGTTAATTTTTTTTTTTTTTCTTATGATCGAATACGTTAAGAAACGAAATTCGCTTATTTTCTAAATAATAAATAAGTAGTAAATTCGCAAAATTTCGACCGAAAATAATAATTTTTCACGCGCGTGGAATAATCGAGGAAAGTCAGTTTCCAAATCGGAATTAATTATTATTATTATTATTATTATTATTGTTATTATTGGCAATAAGATCGCAGCTCAGGCGTGCAACGCAACACTGTGCAGAATCGCATATTGTTGGACACGAGAACGTGATTATTCGATTCGCTCGGTCGGTTCCCAACCGGTTCACCTGTTGTCTGAGTTCAGACTCCAAAATCGCCGTCGAGCCCCATTCGGCCAACTGCCTGACACCGTCGGTGGCCCATTGGCCTTCGGCCCAAAACGAATAGTTCCTGTCGTGTGTCGCCCCGATGATGTCGCTGAAGTGTGTGAGCCACAGTGCCGTCGGGAAGTCTTTCGGATGAGTTTCCGGCGACCAGAGTCCTTCGAATTTCATCTATACAACGATGTCGGTGTGAACAACGATTTATTCAAAAAACCCGGAGTTTCTCATCGTAATCCGTCAGCGTGCGAGAGGAGAACGCACACGATTTTCCAATTCGCTCGCAACGCGAATGGGGTTTTGTGAAATTATACCGTATAAGCATATCGTAAGTTTACCTCGTAAACTGCTTCGTCACAAGCGCAACAATTTTCCGTCTCGGCCGAACGGCCGACACTTTGTTTCGTTTGTGTTTCGAAAGACATCTCGCATAATTCCTTGAGCAGCTCGACCTCTTCATGGCGTTCGTCGTATTTTATCAGAGCCCTATGAACACGTATGTCTCCTTTGAGATTACTGGACAGGCGCAGATGGGATTGAATTTTGGAAAACAACGAAAACCTGACGGTGCGGTCCATTACCGTTACCAAGTATTTTCGTCATTTTTATAATTATTTTAATAAAGATTAATGCGATTATTATTATTATTATTTAATTTACGTGCTTATCGTCGGTTTGGAAGAAAAGTTTATAACGTTAATATTTCATCGAGTGTCACAGCACTCGTAATGAGCGAAAATGAGTAAATATTTATTTTTATTTTTTTTTTTCACACACATTACGCGGGATGCGTTTACCTCAAGTACACACAACCGTTTCCCGGTTTCGGGGCCACCCAAAGGAAACGCGATTTCCGTTTCTTGGTTACCGATTGTGATTGGACGATTGTGTTTATGCACTCCGGATGGAACGTCACACCGTCGTCCATTGTCAATAGGTGAAGCGAGCCGCTTCGGTCCGGAGACGCCGGGTCACAGTCTTCGTTTTCGTCGCCTCGGCAATCGCATACCGCGGTTACCAAAAGAGAATGAAAATCCAAATTTTCGCTTTCGATCGCCACTGAATAATAAAATTATTATTATTATTATTATTATTGTTGTTGTTTTTATTTTTCAAATATTTAACACTCGTTTTGTACGAATTTCGTATATTCCAAAAAACTCACAAATTTCTGTACAGGCCGTAAAAAACCTTTCTCTCGACCCCAAACCGTAAAAAATAACAATAAATAAACTCTTTTTGCTCTTCTGTTTTTCATGCAAAGTTTTAATGCACGTTTTGTACGAATTTTCACGACTGGTAGCGTTATTACATTATCCGTTAGTATATATTTTCTACGTATTGTTAATGGTTAATATTTTTCTACACTTACTGTAATATTTCGTAGTCTGTCATTTATTTAATTCGATTATTTAACTACACATCGAGAAAGAATTATCGTCTCGACGAACAGTACTACAAAAATGATAACTATAATATACGTGATACTGATATTATTACAGACGCGAATGAATTTATTGCCCCTTTATTATAGTCCCATTCACGACTAATATCCGTACGTTTATTAGTTATTTTTCTCGCAAATAAATGCGTAAGTTCTGTTTCGAATAAAATATATTCTAACAAAAACCGATTGTACGAGTATTTTTTATGAGAAAACACGTAGGGGGGGTTATAGGACGTGTAATAATACCTAAGTGTAACGTATATAATATAATATATAAACGACAGTACGCGTAAAAGAAATATAAGCTTGTAAACCTATAGAACACATATTCTATACGTAATTATGAAATACATAATATTTATTTAACGAATCTATTTATGATAATAACGTGCATAAACAATTCAATATTTGTGTGTGCCAGTGGATTAGGATTCAGCGACCGCCACCAACATTTTGAACGTCGCAGACCAATGAATTCGTAAATTTGAAATTCCGTGGTACACTTATACCAAATATCGGGAGGGCGGTGGGAATAGAATAATTACATTAAATAACGATTAAAGAACTATCGTTTTATTAATATGCGTTACGAGACACATAATATAACATAAAAAACGCTTTTTATACGATTTTTATACATCACGACTTTACACTTCCGGCGATAAGTTAATGAAATGAAATTTCAAATAACGATCGAATTTTTCAACGGACCACCACCAGTGGTTGACGACGATTGCCGGATCGGATTATGTTTCGCGATCGGCCGTAAAAACGCTTAAAAAATATTTACTAAAAAATATTGGCAAAAAAAAAAAAAATACAAAAAACGATTTTTCCGACCGGCGCACGGTTTTTATAATACAATTCGATTGGAATATTCAACACGACGAATGATTATAACGGGTGACGACGTTCCTTGTTTTTATTTCGAAAGAAATTGGCCGTTTCGCGTCATAAGTTCGTTTAATAACTCTAAACGTACAAATTAAAACGTGTATCGGATTTTAGAACGAAACGGTAATAAAATCCTACGGGTACGCAATTTTTATCCGTAACTAAAAAAAAAAAAAAAAAAAAATCGTTATTAATTTCGTTCCGACGAATATCGTCGTAAACGCGACATCGTTTTCAAATCGCGCGTCTCGATTCGCCGCGGTATCACTATAACTCACCCATGTACAAAGAATGTGGCACGTATTTGTCCGGGTCGCCGAAGACCGAAATCCTAAAGCCGTCGCGCGCCCATTTCACCGACGCTTTCGCCGTACCGAGGGACGTGAACTTATCGTCCTCGCATGAACGGCCCGCGGACAAGAGCGCAAAACACACGACCAACAATCCGGTCGACAACATCGCGTCAATCGCGCTCAACCGACGTTGATTCGACAAATCCCCGGGTGCACACGCTTCCACGGGGCTATCACGATATCCCGTAGAGTCAACGGCGTAGACGTCCGCCGCGATACGGACCCGGATACGTGTGTGTGCGTTCAACGGACGCCACAACAATATTTTATCGTATTACAAATGTTTTATCGGCGGTTCGAACCGCACGCGTTTTACAGTTTATCGAATAGGTCAAAATTCAACGTGGATTAGAATTTCGAAAGAACTCGGTGTTTATTTGTGCGTCCGCGCATCGTCGATTGTCCCGTGTTAATAATAATAATAATAATAATAATAATAATAATACGTATTTTAATGCGCGGGGAGGGGGGAAACAAACGACTCGTCAGTTGTAATAACAATAATATAATACGCATTTACAGCCTGTACGGTTTTGTGCCTAATTAACTGCACATAATATAATCCAATTAACAATAATTGTTATCGTGAATTTAGATTGACAATAAAAAAAAAAAAAAATGTTTTTTCTTTTTTTTGTCTTAAATCGTCGTAATTGCACACAACGATCGCGTTACGTTACGCATTAGTACACAATAATAACGATACACGTGCGTGTGGAATTGGTACTACCGAAATATTCTCGTATAATCGTATTTCCGAGTTAACGCGCACAATCACGGGTTTCGGATTGGATTTCGGTGACCCGCGGGCTCTTCCGGCGTAAAGTCCAAACGCTCTCCAGAGTTCCACCGCGTGAAAATCAATATTAACTTTATTATTAGACGAAAAAAAAAAAAACGAGACGAATCATTCGGCGGAAAAAAACGAAATAAGCAAAACGCGAATTTCGCGCGCGTTTTTCTGTCGAAATAACTGTACGGCCGGTACAGTATATTGTCTACGACTGTTTTTACGTTTCTGTCGTGCACGTTTCGTACGATTTCATTCCGTTTCCGCGACACAACAACACACTCGTGTAACGATTGTCGTACGATCGATAAGTGTTGTTGGACATTGCGATTAATAATCGACTTTTCTGACGAATCAAAAAAACGGTTTTATGCGCTTTTGTTCGAATGTTATACTTGTAATTATTACTACTCGTATTATTTATCTCTGTACATTAATATAAAGTCATATTATTATGTCATCTACACAAAAAAAAAAAAGAGAGAGAGCGGCCAATTGAGCAAACACTAACGGCTGATTAAACAAATACCATATTATATTTATTTTACGGAACCACTGAGATGCAGCCGACGTCGTTCAATCTCCGGAGTACGGAGAAAATCAACAACAATTATTTTTACGGCAATTTAGAAACCCACAATGTTTATACGACACGCGACGAGGAGGTCGCAATAATAATTTCATCTCGCGAGTATATCGGATAATACCCCTCCCCGGTACACGTAACGCGCGTAATAACGTTTTAAAAATAACACATTTATTACGCGACCGAATTACGCAAACAAGTCTCGTTCACGGACGGCTAAAAACACTGTTTGTCAATGTTATGTTACAAAAATATTTTCCCGCGTTTTTATGCGAATAAATATTTAAAATCGTCGAATGTATAAAAGTAACGAAAACGTTTCACGGAAAACCGCGTGAATCCGTAAGTTTTCGCTGTTCCGTCTCGAAACGTTGTTGCCGACCCTCCCCCGGCGGCGTAGTGAATTTCGTTTTAAAAACAAATAATATTCCTATAATCTATACGCGTATCTAAACTGTAATTCGGTATTTGTATATTGTTTTTTTTTTTTTTTTTTTTTTTTTAACGCAGCGTACGCTTTAAACTGTGAAAATAATAATAATAATAATAATACGAAAAATACTCGGTCCGGTCGATTCATTTTTATTGCGCGCGGTGTTATCGTCGATGACTTTGGTTTGAAAGTAAAGAAAAAAAAAGAAAAAAAAGTTTCAACAATATAGCTCGGAGACGTAATTTCAACTGACGTACTCGTAAAACGGTATTTGTTATATATTTCGTTTTTTCCGCGACCAACTAATGATTTCAATCGAGACAAAAACAATTATGTTTTTACTATTATTTCGTTCATACCGAATTCGACCACTGGTATTTAATACTAAAAAAAAGGTACACGTATTATATTTTAAGCGTTGGCAAAACTACACAAGTAAAACACTTGTTCGACTCCGGGACCCAAGAAAACATTTCTAATCCTCAATAGTAGCCTTCAATACGCGCGCATGGATACCACACAACGCCGCACGCTGATTTTGCTTTCGTGTCATTCCACTTTCCATAATATACTTTCGAGACAGACGCGCGCACCAATTGTTGTTGTTATTATTATTAATTTTTATCCTACGGCAATTATTTGACAAAAAAATAATCGTTTTCATTTTTTATTAACGTCGACATCTTTTAAAATCGATTCATCCGAGACTTTCCTCTCGATTTCTTCCCGTTTTTCTTGCCACAAAAACTTTATGACGTCGTCCGTCGTCTCCGAATGACTTCTCAACCGTTCCCTGAAATTCGGATTGTACTTGGCATACGACAAGATCATGCCACTCCCAAAAATCACCGCACCACCGGCGCAGTACGCGTAAGTACGCGGTGACACATATCTATAAACGGTGGGAGGGTAGGGGAAATAAACGAATTAACTTATCTATCGGTTCGACGGGGCGACATTTCAATAATATTTTACTTTCCGAGCGTTCCGAAATTTTTACGAGGCATATGATTTGGTGGGATTCTGGACGGACGTGACACGAGTCTCTGAGGAGTGAGTGTACTCGTCGTTCCAATCTAAAATGGAGAAAAGAAATAATGTTCATATAATATAATGTATAAATCGCGTGTACATAATCGTACGTAATTATCATGGCGCGTGATAATAATCACATTGCGGTGGCGTTTAAAACGACAAATATAAACCGTTGAACATTTCGAATTTTATTGGAAATATAAATTTTCCAATTAATATTTCCAATAAACTGTTGTTAATGAAGCGTTTTAAGAATTATGAATTTTATTCTCCGCACAGCGTACAATTCGCGTGTCGCCAGAGATTGGATTTTAAATATTTACATTTCAATATTTGCTTTTTTCCCAAACGCTGTTTTACGGTTTTTTTTTTTTGCACATTTCTAAATTGAAAAAAAACTTTTTTTTTTCGAAATCTTAATTTCGTACGCGATTTTCGAGTTTTTTTTTTATCCTTGGATAGATGTACACGTTTTACGACCGATAATTTGTAAAATCATGAAAATCTAATGAATCGAATCGGTTCAATAACGTAGGTATCTACGAAAATAGAGACTAATTAACGTCAACACCGAAACGTAATTTGTATGCGATTCAAAACTATGTAATAATTCTGAATGAATGCTATTTTAAAAATCCCGTTGGAAAACAAATGATTTCTCTGGTAGATGCTCTCAGCAGTATAATACTATAAAACAATCCGTAATGACTTTTGAACGGGTAAAGAATAAAAATTAATTAAACCAAAAACTTTTCGTAATTGATTTGTAAATATATTATATTTTTAATACGGTTTTTTTATACGACGGAAATATCGGCTGTGCGTGTCGCAAGATCTGTTATTGATTTGAGTATGTAAAGCGTATAGCGTACGTTAAAACGAAAACGAAGGAATGTGCGAAAATCGAGAATTGTATTTTGCCTAAGGCGTTAAACACATATCCTAAACGATTATTATTATTATGTAACGGCGACTTCCATAAATGCCTTACCTTCGTCAAATGCTTTTTCAGAAAATTCATTTTGTTACCCGTAGAGAATCTAAAACGAAATCTTAATTCGAACAAATCAATAAATTTTAATTATATGTTTATGTACGTTTAAAATGTGTTAAATAAAAATATCCATAGAAACAGTCGTGATCAAAGACAACGCGAAAAATAAACTATATAATTACATATACTAACGTTCGAACTGTCATCGATGCTCCTTTCCGGTCATTCGTACGAGTTTTACATAGATTTATTATTATTATTATTATTAATTATTATATTATCGTATGGCGGTCTACGTGGTTGCTTTGTTTTTATTATTTGTTTTTTGCGTCCACTGGTTACTCGTTATTGCGTCCTACACGCAAAATGAATTTACCAGAGAATTAGCTTAGATACACCACAGATAATTCGAAGACTTCAAATAATATCTCAATAATTAATAAATAATATCCACTGTTAAAACGGTCGAGTTAAACGGTGTATTTTCTTTCACGATTTTCGTGGCCAGACGAGAATTCGAAATTAAAATTCTGAAAAAGAAAAAAAACTCGTTCGACAGTCAAGTCTCGAGTTATTCGGGAAATTGATGTTTGACATTTCAATCGGAATTGCGTATTGAATCGTTTTACTTTTGAACATTTATCCCGGTATATTAGAAAAATGATAATTTAACATAATTTAACCGAAAATCTTAAATCACACTGTTTAACGTAATAAAAATTTCCTATTCGAAATCAAATATGAAATTTCGGTGTACGTTATAAATTTTTGAAAAAAAAAAATCCGATTCTTGGTCACGCGAATTCCCAACGTGGAATAACAATTTTCGTTTGTTATTTTTTTTTTCACATAATCGTCGTAGTATTTATTATGTAAAAATAATCGCTTATACACGACCACATTACTCCAAGGTAAAGTATAACGCGCAATTAATATTATTATTCATCCACACAGCCGGACCAAAGCCCTCGGGGTTCAAAAAAATCACGGTCAATGGTTTGAAATAACAAAATCTCTCGTAAAGATCATAATAAATACGCGTCATCGAAAATTCTATACATATAATTCGTTAAATACAACACACGGCCGATTTCAATATTATATTAATAGTGTTGTTTTTATATAATTATAATAGTATATAATAATGAAAATAATATTATTTACTCCGTAAATACTACTGTAATAAGTTATAGGTACTCCGAACGATAATGGACATTGAAAATTGGACGGTGATGATGATAATAATTATCGGATATATTGGATATACGAAATTGAGATGTGTGTGTGTGTGTGTGTGCGTAAACAGTCGATTTAATGATTTTTTTTTTCAATCGTTGAAGTCGGAAAAGGAAATTTTTGTTCGTTTTCGTCGCAATTCGCTCGTTATATATTTTTATTTGAAATAATTTTTTTTATATATATATATTATATATAAACAAGTTTACACTTATAGGGTACATCCATAATATTATCGAGTTGTACATTTCAAAAATAATAATAATAATATTTAATTTATTTAAACACAACGCGTAGAATAATAATAATAATAATGAATTACAAATTACGATAATCGGATACGGATTTTTTTTTTTGAGGTTCTTTTATTTGATAATAATTGAAATATGAGTGTGCGTGCTTTTTGTCATTTGACCGATGGGGATAAAAATCATTTGGGTGATGCCGGGACGCAAATTCTATAGAATTTTTTTTTTAATATTTTAGTGGATCTGTTATACGTTTATTAATTATGTAATGATACGAAATTGTAAATAATACAACGGAATTCAATAAGGAATGGCTATCATTACATCAGATTAAGAGTCTCGTGCTTTTTTTTTCATAGAGTGTCTATCATTATGTTCTTCTTGATATTTTGATAAAAAATAATTAATATAACATCGACGACGGACATCATTTTCGGTCCGTCGCGGCAGTCCCGTGCCAATCCCTTTTTCTACTCTCGTAAAAGAATTCACTCGTTTAAAATTTTTGTAAAATAAAATAAACTTAATCGATTCCAAATTTTCTTATTTTCAATACCTTCATCGTCCGAATATGAATATAATCTGACGGCCATATCGGGTAAGATATAACTAACATATTATTGTTATTATTATTATTATTATTAACACAAACAAATATATTATATTGCAACACTAAGATTCTCGAACTCATAATGCCGAGATAGTCTTTTAAAGTAAACAAATATTGTAGTAAATTTAATAGACGAAGCGATACCTAATAATATCGCGCCGTTTCCTTTTTTTTCATCTTTGTTTTTACCAAAATTAAATAATATTTCGTATTTTGGAATCTTTTGCCGATTGTATGTGGAATAAAAAAACGTTTTACACGTTGTATTTTTTTTAAATTTAATTTTAAATAATAATAAAAAAATTATATTATCAATTTTATTCGCTTGGCTTTTTTTTTTATGAATTTCGTTTCGTGAGAAAATATTTACCGAACTTAATTCTTTAACAAAAAAAAAAAAAAAAAAACAAAAATAAACAATTTGATTTCTTCTCGATGAATTTTAATTTTTTTTTTTTTATTAAAACCTACATAACGCAATTATTAGTTTTGACAATTACTTTAACAAAATGTTAATACAAAATAAAATAATAAAAAAACCGAAGTGACAAAATATATAAAAGCGACCCGGAATTGTTGAAAATGGATGATATGACGAGGATGACAGCAGGATATTGAGAAAAGAGAACGTGATGGGTATCGAAAAGAATTTTTAGGGAATTAAGTAAAGAATGGAAACGTGAGCGCTCAGAGGATGAATAGAAATCAATTTTAATTACCAACGAGATCTCCGTAATAGTTGTCGTGTCACATTCTAACGCTATTTATCAAATATATATATATATATATATTAAGTTCCATAAACTTTTATGTTAATATTACTTTGGTTTTTTTCAATTAAGTATATCATGATTATGACTTATTTGGTCCATTTACTTTCTCTTCTTGTTATCAAAATATAATGTCTGCAATTAAAAGCGTTTTCGAGAAGTTTTCATGATCGCACGTTAGCGCAGTAATTTAACTTTTTTTTTTGTACCTGAAATTACAACAGCTGAGTCGGCTACGGTGTTAATTTATTAAATTGGACCGACACAACGTTGTTTGTCGCGTGTATAATTCAATACGTTTAATTTTTAATTGAACTCGACGGTTGCACGTGATTGAAACACTAATCAAAACGTACGTAATGAAATTTACACTATACACATTCGTGTTATTTTTATTATTCTCAACTGATACAAAATATACGATTGCCGTTATTTGTACGTTTGTGCGAAATTGGCGAGTGAACACGAGTAGGTTATAATAGAACTATCCGTAAAAAAAAAAAACACGTTTTACATAATTTAGTATACAATTACAATAATATATCAATATATATATATATATATATATATATATTTATTTATTTATTTATAAGTGTTTGCGTAAGAACCGAAGCTAGGTGTACGAACAAACGATTCGGTCGATCGTATCGATAAATATTTTCTAATGAGAATGGAAATACGATTTCAATGAATCATTATTATATACCATCTGTATCTGCATAATCCGTCGTCGTTGTATAAATTGTCTTATAGTTCAATAAACCTTTAATATCACGAATAAAGCGAAGAAGAATGCGCGTGACATTATGTTATCCGTTTTAAACATTTTAATATCACATATTTATTTATAGAATTTTTCGTCAAAATAAATAGTAAAGGTGGATTTACTTTTTTTTTTTTAGCAGTTTATCGGACAATTTCAAAAACATTACCACCTATGACCGTGAAAAAATAATTACGACGCAATTCGCGGAGCATAATCTTATATTCATTTATAGTAAATCGAGAAATAATATTCCCAAAATCTTTAGATTTTTATTCAATTATTAAACATAATTTTTTTTCTTCTGATATTTACAATATTATTTTCCCTGACATCGTCGCGTTTTCTCAAAAAATCATTTGGAATTATTTCCCATTTTATGGCCCATCTCTCACTAAAGTTCACACCGAATCGCTCGTTGTTCGTCCACTGTACGAATATATCATGTTAATTAAAATATCTACGTTCAATTATTTCGTAGGAACGTTTTAAAATTGTAAAAGCGTAAAAAATCGGTATATATATTTTTTTTTTTTAATTATCATTTGAATTTCAATAACGCGCCCAGTACGTTATTATTAGTATTTCGTTACGTAATCAATCTATGACTTTGATTTTAAAGAAAACATAGCTACATACCAACACGTACGTATTTTTGAGTACATCAGGTTCGATGGTTAATCATATAGGTAACGGTGTCATAAACGAGTCCCGGTCATTAAACTTGAAATTAAACGTAGAATAATATTAAGTACGAATTATTATTACTTAAACGGAGGACTATATAGTAATACGCGGTTTTCGCGGATCCAACGACGGCACGCAATTTTTACAAAAGACGTATTCAAAGCAATAGGTTCTCAAACTTTCATAGACACTGTACCCCGTTTTTACCAATACAATTTTTCGGGTACCTGTTTTCGGTTAGTAAACTAAAATATATAAACAAATGTTGGACATTTAGATAATATTAACAGTTTTAACTTGTGTACTCAGTTATAACTCAGATACATTGAATGCAAATATATTAAAATATATACATACGTTTTAATTTCATTAAAAAATAATACACGCAAAATATTAAATTACGTTGTAAGTTTATTTTACCTATCATTTTTTTTTTTTTTTTTTTTTTGAACACCGCAATATCACTTTGCAGTGATACAGGAAAAGTACATAGAATTATTAATAATATATTTATATATTCGGAAAAATTGATAATTGTAGTGCTTCCAATCCTGATTTAGGATTTTTTTTTTTTTGTTATTTTAAGTTTAGAAATATTTAAAATATTTTCATTACAAAAACACTATATAGGCGAAAAATTCAAAAAAAAAAAAAAAAAAAAAGGAGGATCTCTCCCCCCTGTGTACGCTACTAATATATATATATTTCGACGTCTGCACCTAAAATGCTACTCGGGCAATTGAAGTGTACACATCATAATAATTATGATCTGTAACAACATAATTAAGTATTCACACGGCAAGCGAGTAGTGTTGGTAACGGCGAGTCTAGAATATTCTAAACAATTTTCGGGGACCTGTTGTAAAGCGTGGAGCGAACTATGGATACTCAAACAAATTTTCTGTCTCAACAAATAACAGATACCCGATTTCGTATCGATTTTAATTATAATCAAATTTAAGCAACAAAATTTTTTATATGGCCAATGGATCAGAAAACGCTGACACTAAGTTGAAACAAAATAAACAGGAGGATAAACCAAAAGAACGCAAAGTTTCGATTTTAGAAAAACACGGTTACACATTGGGCCAAAGCATCGGCAGTGGATCCTACGCTACCGTTAAGGTTACGCGAGTACCTATAAAATAATTATAATAATAATAATAATAATACGATTACTGTTTTGAAACGTTTTGACGAACGAAAAGAAAAAATTAAAATATATATATATATTTATAAATCGCGATGGTTTTTAAATACGGTTTGTAGAAAGCGTATTCGGAACGTCAGAAATGCGATGTAGCCATTAAGATCGTGTCGAAACAACAGGAAGCGTCCGATTACTTGGAGAAGTTTTTGCCGCGCGAAATCGACGTGGTCAAGGGTCTCAAACACGAAAATCTGATCAGATACTATCAGGCGATCGAGACGACGCATCGGTAAAAGTGTCCGAGTCGTTGTTATACGTATTAGTAGATAAAGTGAAAAATAATCGAAGAGACCGTGTTTATTTCAACTGGACATGTCGGTTTTTCTCAGGGTCTACATCGTGATGGAGTTCGCGGAAAACGGCAGTTTGTTGGACATTATCAAACGGGACAATAGAATAGAAGAGGAAAGAGCTCGAAAATGGTTCTTGCAAATCGTCAGCGCCGTAGAGTATTGCCACGAGAACGGTGTCGTGCACAGGTACCACCACCGCAGACTCGTTATTTTAACGAGAATCATAGTATTGTGGGTCGGGATATAGATATGATAGCGTAATTCATCGTGGCATTTTATTCTCATGTGTACACCCGTTGAGATCGATGCGCCTGTTTATTTGGACACATTTCGCATAATTCCAAGTAAAAGTTCGGTTTCCGTTTGAAAAACCGATTTACGTATTTTTCGTCAATGTGTGAGTGTTGTTCATTCGAAACATTAAAAGACGTATCTTCAGAACATTTAAAAGTATAGACGTTCGACGTGCACGGGGCCTTCGTACACGTAAAATGCAAAAACAAAATAATATATACATATCAAAACAATTCATTGAAAATCGAGCGAGAGAAACGAACGACAAAAAACAATTTTAGGTCGTATTGAAAAAAAAAAGATTTTTTTTAAAAAGAATCAAGTCGAATGTTTTTTTTTTATAATTAATACGCTGCGTTTAATTGTTGATTTATAATTTTCGCAAGAGTCCCCGGGCCTCAGAACCGAAATTCCCACTGACCCCCTCGAGTCCAACGACAACGATTAATGTAACACAGTTTACAAATAATGTCTGTAATAATACGAAAGCGTGCATGTTTTAACGTATAAAAACCCTGAGACGTGTGATTTAAAAATAAAACCAATAATAGTGATTATATACGATTTCTCCTATCGGGGAGAGACAAATTTTTCCTCTTTTCGGATTTTTTTTTTAAATCCAATAATCGAATGATTTTATAACGCACACTCACATTACACGATCGTTCCTCGGATCATATATAGATGTTTACTGAGTTTAAAGATTCGAGACGTAAAAATAGACGACCACGTCTTTTATTTCAATAAGTTTAATATCTATTTAGTCCTATTTTTCTACGTTATACAATTTAAAAGTCTTAAAATATATTTATGAAAAAATTTAAACGCACGTGGCACGTTGTACGTTTTCAATGGAGAATAACGCACGCTGCGTAATCGCTTCTTTGAAATGTTCTTCGCATTCGAGTGTAATAATTTACGTTTATAATCCTGTATACTGATTAATAAGTTTCCGATATCGGTAACGGATAAGACATTAAACGCGTTAAATAAAGTACCGAACGTGTGTTTAATACCTATAAATTGGAACATCGAACCAAATATGTGTTTTTCTAAAACGTTCGTTCGATCCAAGGGAGACATTTACCCAATCAACCCGGACGCCAACAACACACGTCACAGTACCCCGCTAACGAGAATGTAATTTTTAACACTTTGACGTTCATCGTCCGCAGGGATATCAAATGCGAAAACTTGCTGATGGACCAAAATTACAATATCAAATTGTCAGATTTCGGTTTCGCGAGGAACAACATGCTAAAGAAAAACGGTCAAATGAAAACGAGCAGCACGTTTTGCGGCAGTTACGCGTACGCTTCACCGGAAATATTGAAAGGCGTGCCGTACCAACCGAACGCGTCCGACATCTGGTCCGTTGGCGTCGTGCTCTTCGCCATGATATTCGGCACACTACCCTTTGACGACACGACTTATCAAAAATTGCTCAAAGTACGTATCCGTTTGTTTATATTATCGAACGGCGGTATGAAGACGATTTTATATGACGTTATTATTATTATTATTATTATTATTTACGTTCATGTTATCGAACAATATAATATGTAATATAATCGATTAATACTAAATACGCATTATTTGCCGTCACTGAAAATGACGTTAAACCTAAACGTAATTCCGATTGATTTATTTGTAAAAGTAATTAATGACGCGTAACGCAAAAAAAAAAAGTCGAATGAAATTTTCGAAAAATTAAATAACTCGATAGAAATCCACTTGAAATTTAACTTTTAAATCTTTAGTGTTCAGCCACGATGGTGTTGTATTTACAAAGAAAAAAAAAAAGATCAGCGCGACGCGTTTCCCGTATATATATATATATATTATTATATTATGCGTGTGTGTGTTTTCTTTTCATTTTTTTTTTTTTTTTAGCAAGTACAAAAACCAGTAGTGTTTCCGCGAGACGTCGCGATTTCCGATTCCTGCAAACAAACGATATTAAAGCTATTAGCGCCGTTGAAATCGCGTTTGAAAATATCCGAAATAAAGAACCAACCGTGGTGCCAGCAAACGCCGTCAGACGAGAAAAAAGACGCGGCGAAAAAATGATGGTGGGTGAAGAAGTTATACATCGAGTAAAGTGAAGGGATGAGGGGATTGAAACGTGGTCGTGTTGTAAAAATCGAGGGTCACGTTCGCGTATTAATAACGGATGGTGGACTAACAAAAAAAAATGTTAGCAATCCGATTTTTTTCAATTTCTTCTTCTTTTTTATTTTTCGTCCGTACAAAATTTCAATTAAATATTTTTAAATAACAATAGTATTCACTTATTTCACGTGAACGCGTACCATAAATAATATAAACGTTTTTTTTTTTTTTTTTTTTTTTTTGACAGAGTCTAAGAAAAATAAAAACAATGTTTTATATAAGTATTGTACGAAAACAAAAAGAAATTCAAAATATTACGATAAAAGTTATCAAACACTCGAACGTATGTTTATAACATAATTATTGTTAAGCGTAAGAGAGAAGGTTTTAGTACGTCGTCCAATTGTAGTAGTCCACTGCGGGGCGGGAATTCATCCAAAAAATATGTCCATTCTAGTCAGGTGTACGCCTGTATTGTCACGTTCAGGCAATTTCGTTTGCGTTCGTGTTATTGTTATGTCTCATGATAATATTATGAGGGATAACACTTGGAAAACAACACGCTGAAAATATTATTATTATTATTATTATTTTTTGTTCGACCGACGCGTGCCCGAAAATCTGAAGGAAATCTCGCCAAATTTTCCAATTCATAAAAACGAAATTCAATTCGTCTACTAATGCCCGTTCTGCAGTTCGGTCTGAAACGAAAATATTCTTTTTAAAAATTCTTATTCTTATTTTATTTTGACTTTTCGCGTTCCTGTATTTTGTACTTCACACAATAGACTACTACTATATTATACCGATTGTTGACATTAAAATAGTTTCCAGTTCATATTTCGCGTCTGAATTAGTTCGAATAACGAACAAATTGCAATTCGACTGTACAGTTTTGCGTTTAGTTCGTTCAATAGTACGAAACAACCCTTGTATTTTGTAATTTCAAACACTTAAAACATTTCATTGTCACGTAAATAAATAAATAATAATTAATTTTTTCCCCGAAGGTATTCATGGAAATGGATTTATATAAATTCCGATTAATTTTCAAAACTAATAAATAGAACGGCCAAAATATACTTTCCAAAATGAATAATACAAAAATAATAACAACGACCACTTTGCAATCCCCTTGATATATATATATATATATATATATATATGATCGTATAAATGAATTTCATCGATGAATTAATAATTCGTTTATTGTCTAAAATTTTATTTATAATATTAGACTAATGAGAAAAAGGAGCCAACAGAAGAAAATATGACGTTCACACGTATACAGCAAAATCAAATGCGTACGAAACTATGATTTTTTTTAAATAATAAAAACAACAAATTTCCATACGGTTTACAGGTTATATTATTATTATAATTGTACTATTAGGATTTTATTTGAAACTCGTATATTTTTATTATTATTATTATTATTATTATTATTATTATTATTATTATTATTATTATTATATTATTCAATTATATACATACACGTACAGACAAGGGCAGCAGCTAACTTCAAGACTTTTCTCCAACACAAAATTACAAAATGAGCGATTTGTGAATCCTGTGTTTATAACATTACGATTTTTTTTGAAAAAAAATTATTCACCTAAAATTGAAACATGAAGGTATACCAAAAAAACTACCGACCTGACCTTAATCTTTAAGAAATACGAATGAATAAATTTTAATCGAATAAATATGATTTTATACTACAGCGGATGTATTCTTTTTAACATTAATTTGCCCTACCCACTATACTTTAACTCGAGTTCTATTCGAGTCTATCAGCTATTAATATTCTAAATTATTAATTTAATATCGAATTTTTGGAAGATAAGAGAAGGCTATGCTATGCTCACCATACATTTTACATGTAATATTATTAGTATAACGTTGAAAGATATAAAATAAAATAACAATATAAGTAATGAAATGGTAGAAAATAGAAATTTGTAATTTTTATAAATAAATGTTGATCTCAAATGTTTCAAAATGCCTGTTTAGACAAATATACTCAACGGTAAAGTAAATTCAAAATGAAAATACCCAAGTCCATATTAAAACGAGTCAATATAAAAACAAGAATAATCAGTTTGATTTAAACTGATTAACTCGTTAATATCTATCCTACCTAACATATTCTTGGTTACAACCGTATTCCTAATAATTTTATGGAAAATTCAATACAATCGATTTTATTACAGCGTACCGCCTTACACACACGTACACATAGAATTTTCAAAAAAAAAAAAAAAAAATCAACTATTTACATTAAGTTAAATAATGTTAATTTGGAAACAATATAAACGAATAAAAAAAAAATAATAATTATTTTACAATTTAGGCCTGAGATTTTTTATTTGAAGCAAGTTTAAATTAAGTTAATTAACAAAAAAAAAATCATGTTAAAAGTTACTTTCTAAAATCGAAGCAAAAAAATAATGTAACTTTATTGAGTTCCAAGTTTATTTTTATTTATAAAAAAAAAATAATAACTTAATTATGTTATCGGTTATAAAGTCACATATGAATGCGTTATTGGTCAAATAATATGTTACCAACAACTCTTTCTCGTCAACTGTTTTATAATTTGTTGCTTACATAAACATAATATGAAATATCTTTTTATACAAAAAAATAGAATAACAAAAAAGCATACAAAAAATTTAGAAAAGATTAGTATTTATATACAAATGTTGGTGTGACAGTTTTGGTATGTTCTTGATTGACGTGTTAATATATATATATATTTTTTAAAACATCACTTTATGTATTCACGCAGTATTTAATATTAAACGTTTATCATAATATAACTGTTATATTAATTTATAATATAAATGTTTATTTTAATAATTTAGGTAAAAATCAATGATCAATTTTCAACATAATATATTTATTCAAAAAAATTTATTCTGTGTTATAATAAAATAAAACGAGTGTTATAAAAAATATTTATTTAGTGACATTTTCTGTTTAATCACAATTACACATTCATTACATATTGTGAAAATTGTTATAAATATAAAATAAATCAGATAAAATCAAACGCATCAATTTATTCGTCGTCAATTATAATAAACAAATGTCTAATACATAAAAAAAAAAAAAAAAATAATACAATTTCATTAAATAATTCACTTGTTAGAAAACAATTATCCTTGTTAGTTTTTTTTAAATTTTGATTTGAATTTATTCTTTTTAGCTTCTTAAACGTGTATTCAAATTCGACAATAAAATCCTAAACAATTTCATTCGCTCATGTCTTATAATTTATAAAAATAAACAAAATATCAGAATACATAAATAAAATGTTGTATTGACTGAATAATTAAAAAAAACTTACACTATCAAACAATTCAATAGAAATCATTATAAACTAAGAAATTACAAATCGATATTGGTGTCGAATATTTGTCATGTTAATTATTGATATAATTATTGCTTTTTATTTATTATTATTATTCACTGTCGATACAATTATGTTTTAACCGCAACACTTAACACTAAAACGTATAATACATAGGCAATATGTTAACAAATTAAAATATTATACATAACATATGATAACATAACAGAGATTCGTGGTGAGGATAATTGATTACGCTATAACTATTAATTCTAGGTACCCTATTTTGTCTCGAATTGCCATAAAACAATCACATTTCGGCACAATTCTTACATTAATTAAAATTTTTAAACAAACATTTCCGAAAAATTCGATTTTAGTAAAAAAAAAAAATAAATAAATAAAAAATAATTCATCTACACGTTGGATCACATTTCTTGTAACATTAATTTTGTTTTAACATATATTTTAATATTTATAATTCAAATATTTAGAATTTTGAAAAAAAAAAACATTATAATGGTGTATAATTGTCACAAAAATGTTTAATAAATAAACAAATAAAATATTGTACGGTTAAAAATGGGGTTCAATTTTCAATCATAATTATTATTTAATAAAAAAAATCAGTCTTATGAAAAATAATTTTAAAAATTCATTAAAAACATAAAAAAATCCTGTATTTTTATTTTTTCTCAAAATCATTCATCATAATCATCGATTACGTCCATAAAATGTGTTAACCACATAAATAGTTCTTGTACCTTACTGTCATCAAATTTCTTTAAACATACACCATTTAGGTCTTTAAAACAAACTGACAAACATTTCAATGTATCCTATGATTGAAACGAAAATTATTATTGATTAATTACCGAATAATTGTTATTATTTTCTGAATTTTTTATTATAATAAATTACCTCAGGCCAAGACAATCGCAAAATCGACATAATTTGATTTGTAAGTTCATCGATTGTAAGGAGATTGTTTTCTATAAAATATTGTATCCAAGCTGTTATTTTCTCTCTTATGATGGTCTTATAAGAATTGGACTTCTCTGATAGTAAATATATGTTACGTTCACATATTATCAATGAAACTGCATACAGATTTTCAGCAAGATATGGATGATAAGCGTTCATTACGTTTTTATTAAACAGCTCTGGCATATGGTACGCTAAAAAAAAAAAATTATATAATAAGAAATAAATATTGCAATTGTTTGTCATGAAATGTTGTTTATCGACCATAACGCAACTGACGTACTCGCTAGTAAAATATTATCAATCAGTCTTTTTATTATAAACAGGTACAGCCTGGAATCCATTCTATTCTTGTTTTCCAAAATAATTTTGTACTTTTCAGCATATTTGAATATATCATCCGACGTCAGTTGATTACCGTCAAGTTCAATAATTTTTAAACCAAGTATCTGAAACAAAATAAGTATAAATAATATGTTAGTCCAATTAACACTGAAGTATATTTTTGGTCACGTCAACAATAGTATAATATTCTTAATCGCGTTTAATAGAGTTTTATGCGTACTAAACTTTGTTTCTAATATTTATTATTAAAATTATCAATGTTTCATTTTCTTTATAAAATCAATATTTATTTTCACAAATATTTTTCGGTTTTATTCATATGTCTGTATAAAGTATTATAAATTATACAAACACAATATTCAAACACTGAACCAAATTATTATTATTTTCCCTAAACTTAAAATATTACTTCTTGGATAAAAACTGATTCTCAATATATATCTTACGAAAAAAAATATATAATAATAATAATTTAAATTATATAACACGGTTGTCCAACAGGAAGAAAATACATAAATTAATATCTTGTGTAAACAATAATAAACATGTCAGTAACTGGTTCCAGTTTTATTTGTAGCATGTATTTAAAACCAGTTGTCAGTCGATATAGTTATTGACAATTTTCAATGTTAACAGTAATGATTAAACATAAAAACAAATTAAATTATTAAAGATTATGAATAAAACCAATGTTTAAAATTACTAAATAATAAATGTTCTGAATATATCACAATTTACAGACATTTAATAATGATTTATTATCAAATGACACTAACATTTTTTTGATATAAAATTGTCTTAAAATTATATAATAAAATCTAAATCTTAGTCATTAACTGTGGCCTTTCTTAATAATAATAATAAAATACTTGCATTCAAATCTATAAGAAGTTCATTGGCTGGAATAAACAAATCTTCATCTCTTCCATCAGTTTTAATAGGCATCAACAATTCGCGCAGATTACTACCATTTTTATTTATCATACCGTATTTCAAGTTATGCTTCAATTCGGTTTTAATGTATGTAATAAACATTTCTGTCGGATAAATTGATGAATTTATTGATATTTATGTAACAATTAAAAAAATAGGAAACTTCTCACTTTTAATATTTATATGATTCTTAATCCAGTCCATTACCAACGCTTTGAATTTACGAACTGCTACAGAAATACAAAATGGTAGAGAACCGGGATTTATGGTATCAGAATCTAATAATTCTTTAATAGAGTTGGGAATATTAATTTTGGAGAAATTAGCTATATACTGTTGAACGGTCGAATTAAAAAACGAGATACACTTAGCAACATCATTTTCGTCGACTCTGAACTCCAAATCCTACAATTTAATAATATTAATGTGAATGTTAATAAATAATAATTAAAAGAAAACTTCAATTACGCACGGTTTTGTTGTTGATATGCTTTTCGAATTTATCACAGACAATGTCGACAAAATGATTCTTTACGGCAGCTAGACCGTTGTTTTCGATCTTCTTAGTACAAGATGAAGCTATTCGTTTAGCGACAAAATCAACCGTTAACAAAACTGAAGATGAATGATTATCAAAAAAATGTGATTCCAATTCCAGCTAAAATCAAAAACTATTAATATAATTTTCAAATGAAACTTTTCATTTCATACAGTCTATACTTACATCTGTCAAATGATTTTGATTTACTTTTCGAGTGGATGAACTGAATTTGGGCGAGATAGATTTGATTTTCTTATTACTAACTTTACATTCCAATATATTACGATAGTTATTCAATTGCGGGCAATAACGATAGATTTGCTTTGTATTTATTAGTGGACCGATTTTAAATTTCTTAAATACATTATAAACAAGACCTGAAACATATAACATGGTTTATAAAAAATATATTAATTATAGTATATAACAAAATGAAATAAATTACTTATATTGATGGATTTTGTAGAATTATCGAATAATGTATGAGGTGTTATATTCATATGTTCGATTAAGCAATTAAACTGTAACCTCAACATTAATACAGAACCAGTTGTTACAGGGTTGACTATACATAGAGAATAGAGCAATGTGAGAATTTTCTTATAAAAAGGAGTTGTAATTGAAATTTGATCCACTTGATACAAATACTCTATTATCCATAACGTTGTTAATACAATTTCACCGTGTCCTCGTTTAAGAGCAAAGCTTAATTTATCAAGCAAATTTATTGGTGGTTGAACCTTTATACAAAACAAAAGAATTCAAATTGTTATTAAAAAATTATTACCTAAATTTGCATATATATTATACCTTGGATCGTATGTCCCATAAATATTCTTTTAAAGCTGGATTTACGACGTTACAATCTTTATATGGATAATATAAAATAAATCCCAAAAATTTTGCTAATAATCGCAGTGTATCGACATAAAAAAAATAATTTTGTTGATAAATTGCGCCTTAAAAATAAAAATTGTTATATATAATGTAGTAAATACAAAATATTTTAAATGTATCTCGTGTATCGCGCAAATAATATAAACCTTCTTGCAACTCGGTAGCCCATTCCATTGTATTCAACACATCTATTTTGTGCACTAAAGTGTCGATTAGATGTTTATAAAAATATGTATTATCCATCAACTTAATTGTGAGTTCCTTGAAAAACCCTTGCACTCCAGGGAATTCATTTGCAGGATTAACACTATACCCACTTGTATAATCACGTTTAGTAATTCGCTGATGTAACAATTCTAATTTTGATGCCGACAACTCTTTAATTGTTTTATTATTATAAATATTCTAAAATATAAATTGAAACATTAATTTTTTAATAAAAAAAAATTATTGCAAAATATATACATAACATTTTATTGATATATATATATATATTGTTACCTTTGATTCGTCAAATGACGAATTTATTAACTGCGCGACAAACAATTTAGCAAGTTTACTCATATTAACAGAACTATTATGCTCATAAATCAATTTTCGAATAAATTCTGTTTTTTTGGACTGAAATTGATATTCGTTTTGTTTCCAATTTTCCAGCAAATCATAAAATGCATCTCTTTGGGATTTAAAAGCATGGAACATTTTCAGTGTTGGAAAACAATCCTTCACGTCGTATTCTTTATCAAATTTCACCATATCCTTTGTGATATTTGAGTTTAAAGACTTAATGTCATCATTTGAATTCTATACAAAATAATATTAAAACAAAAGAAAAAAGAAATTAAGACACTTGTACGCTACTCTATAAAAACTATTTCTAAAATATGTATATTATTTACTAACTGTAGAAGTCGAATTACACTCAATTGATTTAGACAATTCTGGAACATATGTATTAATCGTTTTCTGTTTTAAAATGAGATTAATAATTGGCTTTTCCATGTACATTAAAATTGATGTCAAATGCTGTATGGTTTTGGAAGCAAAAAAATGACAATCGTCTGGTGATTTGAAATATAAAGCGTTCGCATTAAAAGTGTCGTTGGATTTTTTTCCATGAGTCTTAATAGTAAGAAGTGTAAATATATATCCTAATTCATGATACAAATTACACAAAATATTTGAGTTGATAATCGAAGCATAGAGACGTCCTAGTATATCCAAACTTTTTCTTTCTTTCGTAGTATTATCTAAAAAATCATATTGAATACAAAATATTATTGTATAATATGCAATAAAAAGAATAATATATTTTCAATTTCTTATACACACACACACACACACACACACACACATATATATATATATATATATATACATATATATATATATATAATAACTTACCAACTATATTTGCTTTATGCAGTTTTGACGTTAACGTATGTATTTGAACTGTCTTTTTGTCTTTTTTGGTTTTTATCGGTACAGAAACGTTAGGCTGTATTTTATTAACCGTTGGCGATTCCACTTCTGGTACATTAAACATATTACTTGCAACGGTTTCATTTCCATTAGACGAATTCACAAATCTACAAAATATATAACAATATATATATTTATTAAAATTCAATAATATAACTTGAAATCTATATCGCGGTTTACTTACTGTATAGTTTTACCATGAACAAAATCAATTAAATAAATAACGAATTCAATTTTTCCTACGCCAGGACGGATATTCTACAAAAATATTATATTAAATTAAACTAAATAATGAATCAAATATATTGCAATTTATTTTATAGGTTGTCAAGTTCAATTGTACTAAATTTCAAACTTACACATTGTTCAAACGAATTGATTTTATCCAAAACGTCGTCGACTTTTATGTTTTCATCCAATATGTTGTTCATGAAACTTGCACAACGCACCTCCGATTTAGACATATACTTATGCATGATTAATATTAATTTTTATCATAATATCTGAAAAGGTATTATAAAAAGATACAATAATATTAATTAGAAATATATATTTTTATTTTTTAAAATAAATAAAACCTATTCAAAATTGGTTTTTACATGAACTGTTATTTGTAATTTATTTTGTAAATTTATAACCTCTCTCCCTCATTTACCTCGCCACAACCATAACTCGATGACATAAATTAAATTAATTTCTTTATAAGCATGGTAAATTGTAAAATAACATACTTATCGTGTATGGTATTATTATGCATAACATATATAACGTCTACTATCTATTACAGTTAGTTTAACGCGGATTATAATCGTTATTGATTAGTCGTGTGTTGTACGCTGACCAATGTGTATGTAGTATGTTTGTTGTCTAATTCAATTGCAATAAATGTTAATAATCGTTTATATTAAAGTGCATTATAATACATTAGTTATTTACGATATTATTAATGTTTGATTAAAAAAAATAATAATAATAAAATTGTTTTGATATAACGGCAATATTTTTAAAATCGTAATTAATGCGTATCTGTGCGACAGGACAGAAGGCCAATAGCGCTGAAATGTAAACAAATAGTTGTACCGGTGCGATTTTAACTAAATGTGTTGATAGTATTATAGAAAGTTTAAACGAATACACAGTCGGCTTTATACTTTATAACGTGATTTCTAACCAGAATATGTAATACGTACTTATATACTACTTACAAAGAACACTACAAGAATTTGAGAGTGAAAGGAAAAAGAATAGACTCAAAAATTATATTAAAATAATATTAACATTTTACACAGGACAAAGTAAACGATTTTATTTTTCTTCTTTAAAGAACGTTATAACCGACAAAGTATTAAAATTATTTCATCGCACATTTGTACACCTATATTTTCTACGAATTAGTATGAGAGAACGTATTTAATACAATGGACATAAACGCACTTACCGGTCATTGTTTTATACGTAACACAGTTAATAATATAACGTTAAACGCTTAGGTTATTAAATTCGTAATAAACTACGCGTAAACGGATTACGAGTGAACGTTATGTGAATATCCCTGTCTGGAAATTAATTGTTTCTCATCGCAAAACTTCACACAAACACACACATTTTGCGACTAGCACCGACGTTGATGTTCGTGACGGTGGCCGAGTGTTCGAAAACAACGAAAGACACGCGCGTATGGTTGATTTACACAGAACTCACCTTAGGAATTGTCGCTGAAAGGCGATTTTCATCGCGCAGTTCACAATTATTCAGAAATACGTATTTAAACGAATAGAATTATTCGTTTTTCAGTGTATTTTTGTTTTTTATTCTTATTACCAGCACTATTACGACGGGGCCGTATTGTCTACTACAAACCGCGAATTGTGACCAAAACATAAAATGTGAACGTCAGTTGTTATCAGACGCGTTCACGATAACAGTTTAACGTCGGATAACAGTGACAACGAATAATTTTCCCGCGAAAATCGACCGTAACATTCTCCGTACACTTTGTGCGTAAAATAAATATAATTATTATTGATTAACACCCACGCGAAAGTAGTCCCCGCGCACGCCAAGCGTTTTAAAAACGTCCGTGTGCGTGGGAGGAGGTGATCGAACGGACTCGGGCGGCAATGAGAAGTTTATTAAAAAATTTACCGAATTATTTAATAAATCCAGTTACGGTGACTTCAGTGTTTCTTTCAGACAATTTTCTCCGGGGGGGGGGGGAGCATTTGAAAAAATCGGGGGGGTCATTTATGTTACATCAAGAAAAATGCATTTTTTGATAATAATTACCTTTGTCTGTTATTATTATTATTGTGAACAAAATTATTAAATACACAAAATTTTTTGTATAACCTTTTAGCTTTCTTTTTTTTTTGATTCTGGTGGGGGTTTTAACCTGACCCCCCCCCCCTCCCCCCCGTAAATACGCCACAGACAAATTTGTCTAATATTTGATATGTCTTTACTATTCTTCAAATTTTCTCCGGGAGGGCTCAGCCCCCCGGAGAAGTGCCTGAAAGAAACACAGGGTGACTTTGATACGATTAACGTACAACGGTTTAGATTATGAATTCGTGTATTTAACAAACAAAACGCGGAAAACATATTTTTATTGTTGCGTAAAATAAGATTTACGAACAAAACTGAATCCAAATTGCAAATAACGCGATACTCCTTTACGGAAAATGTCCCATTATTATAAATACGGGTTTTTTTTCAATATTATTATTTTATTTTAAAATAATATGGAAATCGTTTATTTAATCTCGAATGTACGTGTACTCAAAAATTTTCTGTGTTAATTAATCCGGGTCCATGTAAATTGCGTCCAATTTTTAACTTTTTTTTTTATGAACATTACGTATCGGATACATTTTTTACACAAGTAAATTGCGTTCCAGAACTATAAAAACGTAGTTGAAACGTAAAGTATACGTTTTATAATTTATCATTAAAAAAAAAAAAAAAAAAAAATAGTTATAGAAATGTACCATATTGTTTTAAATACAATTTACTTAATCTTTAATCGTTTTTGGAAACTAGATTCACCGCACGTAATACGAGTATATATTGTAAAACGGATTTTAAAAACAACGTACCGAACGAAATACGAATAATAATAATAGTTTTGCATCGTTGTGTTTAGATTTATAAAATATTACAATGATCTTTGACACTTTTTTATTTCTTTGATCTTTGACACTTAGCGACTGTCAGTGTCAGCATATGTAAATCGTTATCGTCGTGCCTGCATACCTATTTTGATTTTTCGATCGTCAATTTTATTGTTAACATTTTAGTGCGGAATTTTATTATTAAAATAACACAGTTTCGTTAAATAATAATAATATTTGTGCTATGGTCCGTATGCAATGATGGTGACGGAAAATACCACCGAATCGCCGATATACGCGGCGTTTTATATTTAGTAATAATTTTCAATAGTTTTCTTCGGCATTTTCAAAAGAAAAACTACATTTTCAGCGAAGTGTTTTTTTTTTTTTTTTATAGATTTTATTACATCGGTGATAATTAAAAAAATATATTATATTCGAAAAGAAAGGCTTAGCCTTCCCCCCTCCAATAGCTTGTACAAGCCCTCTAAAATTATTACCAAATTATACGGATATTCTATAGTTTAATACATGACATTTTTTCTTCAAGCTCTCCTTCCCACATCTTAGGTTTGTATAAAAATAATAGACCTTCTTTCCCTCAAACGTTTCCAGTGGATATCCGGCTTATGGCATTGTTTGTTAACACTTATTCGTACACGGAGCGATTTGAAATGGACCGTTACAGGTTCGCTTATATTAATTTATATAAATCTGAGATATGTGTTTATTTAAAGTAATCAATACGCTATATGTATGTATAATGTAACAAGAAAAATAATTAATATAACATAATACATATTATAATATGGATAAAATAATAGGTCTGACGACGGTTTCTCAATTAAGAAATAATTGTAGTAAATAATTAAATAATTTCGTTCTGTAGGTATACATTATAACACATACAATTAAAACGCAATGTTGAACACGTCGTTCGTTAATTATTATTTCATGTATACAAATAATTAAAATATATATTATGACACGAATGCGACACTAAACGCAATTTAAAATTTACATAAAATATATATATTTTTTATTTTTTGACGTCACACAGTGGTATAATTAAAAATAGGTATATTTATTTTTTCAGATAAAACGAATTAATTAAACATAAACTATAATATTATAATTATTCGCGTATAATACGTATTTATTTATGTGTATATATATATATATATAATATTAATTTGTCTCGAAAGATGATCCATTGAAAAGTTAGTAAAGAACATTTTTTATCGTATAATTTTATAAATACAAATACTAATCATATACCCAATAAGTATAAAAAAAAAAACACGAGTTTAATATTTATAAGAACACATTCATTTTACATTTAACACAGGTATCGGAATATTATGCGTGGAAAGAAAATGAAAAAATAAAATATATGCCGTTTTAAAAGTAATGGGAAACTTAAAATCGATTTCTTAAACACACCGAACACCTACTAATTCGCGTTTTCAATGAATTTTCTTTGAGTGTTTGAGGCCGGGGTTTTCTGAACATATCTCGGTCATCAATTGTAGACAACCAATACGAATATGCGGTGGAGAAGAAGTTACAACGTCCTATTCCATGACATTCGATGAACGGTCTTGGTCGGAAATCTTCTAAGCACGATCCCGGGCTGACTAACGATTGGCCACCGCCCTCGGCACCAGCATCAGTATGCTAAAACCGAAATCAGTAGTAATAGTAGTAGTTGAATTCATCGTCGAAATTGTATATAGTTATTAATTCAGACATTTGTCGTTATTAGAACATTAAAATATTACATTACTAACTTTATCATATACAATTATATATAAAAATATCGGATTAAAAGTAATAATACGACTAAAAAGTCTAGTACAAAAAAAATATCAAAAATCTGTTACAATATAGATAGTTTCTCGAAGAAAGTGTTTTTATGTATAGTCTTACTTTGAAATTTATATATTTTAATTTTATATCAACTGTAGCATAGTTGATATAAAATGCATTATTAATAATCATTTAGACGGAATGATTAAAATTGTATTATTAATTAGTATAAAAAAAATGTAGACCATTTTTTGCAATAATAAATTTATAACATTCATTTAATATTTACTATGTTGTAATACATTCATGTTGTTCTACTGACCATGATAAAACTGTATCCAATCCATAATTCACTCCAACCTTTTGGACATACAGGTATGGCTATCGATTGACTGTGTACGGCAATTACTCTTGTCGGGGCTTCACATACAGAACATCTGTAAAATAATAAAGGAACAGTATTCATTATTTTTGCTTTCCATGCATAATCTTTTTTTTTGACACGCATTAACATCTCTGTTTAAATTAAATACCTCGATATGTATTTTGAAATGTCTAATCCTAGAATCTGTGTCATCATTAACGGCATCGGTTCTGGAGTACTTAACCAATAACTGTAATCGCTTCTACTCGCATAATCACACACTTCGTTCAAGTTACAGAACAAGAAGGGCATTGTATTGAACTTTTGCAAACAACTACCGGGCGCACCTAAAAATTGAACATATTATTATCATGACACTATTGAAGTTAAAAACTTTATGAAGACGTTGAATCCATTTGAAAAATATGCAATCCGCAGTGTTGCAGTACACTTACCTAAATCTTGTCCATGTGCATTTTTATTGCCCATAATGTGTAATAGCGAATAACCTGACCAAAGCTGAACAGTGTTTTTCGGACAGCTCGGGACAATTTCTGTTTGAGAATGATACGTGAAGAAATGACCACGGTGTGGCGGTGGATTTGACGGCAGAGCAGGAATACCAGGTGCTCCAGGTTGACCTGATTTACGTAACGTACAAACCGTATAAATGTTCAAATGTAAGTACACGATAGGTGAATTACAAAAACTAGTTGCATAATATTACCGTTGAATCCTCTGGGGCCATTTCTTCCTGGAATCCCTTGTGTCCCGGATTTCCCTTTAATACCTCTATGACCTGACAAAGGATGAATAATAAATACGATATCAATAGAAAATATTTTTTTTTACTACAATCTAGAACGAATAATAAAGATTACTATTATTATTATAATTATTATTATTATTACTATTATTATTATTATTAATATTATAATGCCTCACATACCTATAATGCCCGGCAAACCAGGAAAACCGGCATCGCCAGCTTTTCCTTTAATGCCATCACTTCCACGACGCCCGTTATCACCAGGAAGTCCAGGTAATCCTATAGCATAAATTCGAATAAATTAATCGTAATAAATTTAAAAAATATATTACAGGAGAATACTCAAAAGAAAAACCAACAGTCATTTATATATTTTTCCCCATTACGAATTATGACAAGACATAATATTTATAATTATTATATAACTTAATTAAGTAATTATATATATATATATATATATATATTATTACTACTTTAGATTGGAATGTATTTATTTATTTATTTTTTGATACGCAGCTAACTTATCAATATAAAAACAAATTTATTTGTATATTTTTAAGCGGGAATTTTTCCCCATTCATATTTAATAATATACAAATAGTATTTAATTAATAATCATATTGTAATATTTTATGATTAAAGAAAATCTGTTTAGATTAAAATAACAATTTATTATTAGAACTTGCCTGGCATTCCTGGATATCCATAATCTCCAGGCATTCCCCTTAACTGAGTTTCGTTGTAAAACAGTGATTCTCCGATTTCTCCTTTTCTACCCTAAAAAAACATTAAGTCATAAACCATAATAAACAAAGAACAATAACACAATATTGCTTACAAAATAATAAATATTAAAAGAAGAACAATTATTTGTCTACTGGTTTTGAAAACTAGGTACCTACTTAATGACATGCTTAAACACACTAGATAAACTTAATATTCAAAACGTGTACTTTTTAATAGTTATACACACTTACTTTTAAACCAGGAATACCCATTAATCCTGGAATTCCAGGTTCTCCTTCTATACCCGTTATACCATTCAAACCAGGATAACCTGAATTGTATTAAAAACATAATAATAATATTTCAAAAGTTCATCTATTTTTCGTGTGAAATCGTAGACACAACACCGACGATAAATACCTGGTTTTCCTTCTATTCCAATTTCTCCAATTTCACCTTTTTCACCATGTAACCCAAATAATCCAATTGGACCATCATCACCTTGTACTCCTTTTTGGCTTCAAATAAATCAGATAATGTATTAGCTTAAAAATTAATGCATATATGAAATGACATATCAGATATATACCTATAACGTGCTAAACCAGGTTCACCTTTCACACCCTTTAAGCCATTTCTTCCAGGAATTCCATCTAATCCTGGAATACCAACTGCCCCTGGTTCACCTTTAACTGATTCGCCTGTCAACAAAATAACAAAAAATATTAGTTAAAATGACTGTTTATTTGGTTTAAAAAGTTATTTGTATATAGTAAAATTGCGTTAGTAAATACATTTTATTTAAAAAAAACAACAATTATATAATATAAAACATTTAAGTAATTTAATATATTATATTTCATTAAATGAATTTTCGCTTATACAAACATATTTTAGAGTAATATGAAACACGTAAATAATTATTGATTTTTATATTAGTATGAATAGATGAATAATAATATTAAAAATTATTAAATTTCTAGAATTTAAAACGTACAAATATTATTTCTTACTCTACTAAAAAACAAGATTCAAACCTCTAGGACCCGGTTTTCCTTTAATTCCTTTAGGGCTGATTCCATGAGGTCCGGGATACCCAACAACCTGAAAAATATATCATAAGTATACATTAATTAATAATTCAATTTAAAATAAACTTTTAAAAATATAATTCGTTCGTTTTTTTTTAAATTAGTCATAATAATATTAATATTGTTGTTTTAAATCGGTATACGATAATTCAGTTTAAATGAATATTTACAATGATTTAATTATATACCCGCAAATTTAACCTGGCAAATTCAAAAAATTATTTTAAATAATACTCTCAATAACTGGATAGATTTTTTTTTTAAAAATATAATATAAATTTATAGACTTCTATAGTTCTAAGAACTATATCTTTTTACGAGTAAATATACAAACCCCATCATCTCCATATTCTCCAGGTGCTCCTTTTTGACCATCAATTCCCGGTCTTAAAAAAAAAAAACATTAGTGATGTTCATAATAATAATATGATATACTTAAATAACTCTTTTTAAAAAAATGTTGTTGTAGTACATGAAACATACTTTCCTGGAAGTCCATCTATTCCACTCCTTCCTTTTTCACCATGTTCTGGATTCAAGCCAGGCAACCCTATGCGAAAACAATATTAATTTCAAATCTAGATAATTTACATTTATTTATTTATTTATAAATGATATACATTATCATATTCTACAGACTGATTGTATAGAATAAAGTTTTGAGACATTTCATTAAATTAAATCTTACATTTATTTGTATTGATTAAATTTTGAACTATATAAAAAAATAAAACTAATACAACAAATATATTTTTACAGTGATCTAATCAAATATTTGAAATATTACAGCTTACAAGTATTATCATAAATTGTACATATGTAATACGTATATTAATGTATTTAAAGCGATCTTTTAAATAGGATGTATGTTTATCACATA
Organism: Chaetogeoica ovagalla; assembly: GCA_032441825.1. Classification (NCBI taxonomy): domain Eukaryota; kingdom Metazoa; phylum Arthropoda; class Insecta; order Hemiptera; family Aphididae; genus Chaetogeoica; species Chaetogeoica ovagalla. Next base: position 1,161,757 of record CM063746.1, on the reverse strand, counting down.
CCAGGTAAACCTTCTGGGCCGGTGTCACCTTGTTCTCCTTTTAATCCGCTTATTCCTGGATATCCTATAAGTCCAATAGGTCCAGAATCTCCAATCATACCCTAAATTTTAAGCACAGTAATATTGTTAAATTAAATAAAAAACAATATAATCACCTAATTAAGTTGATATAATTGTTGTTGCAAATGAAGCTGTGCACACATAATTACATTAAAAATCTTGTTTCTTGAATTTAAAACAAAATTAATTAAAAATTTCTCAACTAATTTAATATAAATTTTTTTGAAAATAATGTATTAATATAGCAGATATCTGAAAATGAAAAAAATTAACTGAAAAAAAATGTTTATTTATAAGTGTAACTACAATTATTATAATAAAGATTATTATAATTTTCATAAAATAAATTATAGTAGGTAGATTATAGTTGGGATTTATTTGGTTAAAAGTTTGGAAATCAAAAATAGTAATTTACATAAATAAATTATATTAAATTGGTATATTCTATTATTACTTTTTGATAATTTATTTAGAATTATTTACATGTATTTATTTCAGATTATTTTAATTTATAATTAATGTTCAACATTCCATTATAAATCTAAAATGTTAATTGTATTCATCTAAATTATGTGAATATAGAAATATTCTTACTTTATGTCCTTTTATTCCTGGTAATCCTGGCATACCTGGTTCGCCAATAGCACCTCTCAAATTTGCATAGCCTAGTATACAAATAATGCACGATAAGTATAATATTATGTGTGTGTGTATTGGTCAAACTTAGGCGTTTTGTAAAATTTATGATCATTTAACACAATACCGTATGAATGTAGTGAACAGTAAAAATATTTAATTTTTTTAATACAAGTATATTGATGATCTAATGTTGTCTGGACATTTTTTACATAAGCAAAGGTCCAAAATGCATTTGGACATGAGGTATGTGTTCAAATTAAATTTTAAAACATAATGTCCGACAAAACTTATTATAACTAATAAACAGATACACTACGAAGAAATTCTTTCAGCAATTCAATATTATACACTATTTTTTCTTAAATGGTGGTTACTTGATAAATCAATAATACAATTTCCGTTTAAATTATTTAAAGTATTTTGATCATATATAATACCAGAAACAACATTTCGATTATAACATATATTTTTATTATTATATCACCTCGTTCTCCGTCTTCTCCTTTTGTTCCAATAGTAAATCCTTCATAACCCGGATCTCCAGTATGTCCTATAAAATTTGAATTACAACAAATTTTTAATTGCCCGTATAATATTATGGTATTTCACACGAAAAAGAAAATTGTAATAGTAAATAACTTATTGTTATTATTTATGATTTTTTACACAAAATTAAGTATAAAAATTAATTGAAAAGCATATTTCGTAATGAATTACGTTTACTATAATACATATTAAAATTCTAAATAACGGACAATAAATACGTGCCTTTAATTCCTTTCGGTCCTGGTAATCCTCGTGTACCATTAGGTCCCAGAGCTCCTGGTAATCCTTTTAAAATATATTATTAATCAACAAAAATCAATTATTCTTCTTAAACTAAAATTATTTAAAAATCATGTAGATATAAATGTTAATTGATTTTAATCCTTTTGGAAATTTATTTGCTCTTTAAAGATTAATGAATTTAGGTATACAATTATATATATATATAGATATATTTTTATTTTTAATAATCAAGTAATTAAAAAATTAAACCATCACAAACCTCAAATACTTTTTCACTATGATTTAGTTCTGGCCGACTTTAATATTGACAATAGACTTTTTTCTATTCACACTGACTGAATTACCAATAATACTTATATTCTTGGTTTTAAAAAAATTGAATAAAATAGCTATATTTTATATATTTTTATCAGTCTTATAAAGAATTTTTTGAAAAACACACGGAATAATTTTTCGAATAAATCAAGAACAATGTATTTAGATTATTTATCCAAATACTTTAAATAATATTCTAAAATTTTTTTTTCTATTTTGATAAATAATGTCAAAAAGTTGTTTTCTTTATTAGCATAATTTGATTTCTGACTTGGTAAAAAGTCGACTTAAAAATATTAATTTATAGTAGTAAATACACAATAAAAATATAGAAAATATTGTATCATTCTTATACATATATAATAGCTATAGTTATTATACAAAAATAACAAGTATTGAGTATCATCTGTCAAAAAAGGTACATATTCTTTGTGTTTCTTTCAGTTTCTAATTTATAAAAATTATATTCAGAAAAATAAATACATGTATCTTACAAAACGTATTCTATGGCAAAAATAAAAATTCAAAAAAGTATTCAGAATATATATTTGAACATATATTTCACAAAGTATTAAAATATTAAAAATATATTTAAATACTTTTATTTGAATAAAAATATTCAAATGCTTCTCAAGACTGTTACTTACTCTATATTTAATGCATAAATTTAAATTATTATTTAATTACCTGGTTGTGCGATTTCACCGGGAATACCATTTAATCCAACTTCGCCTTTTATACCTTCAAGACCTGGCAAACCAGGTGGTCCCGCAAGGCCTTTTAATCCTAAATTTAAAAATAAAAAATATTATTAAGTTGAACTATAAAGTAATTAAAGTGGATTCAGTAAGATTAATCTAGACCAGTTGCATAATTAATAATAGAGTTCACATGATGGAAACTTTATAGAAATGAAAATAAAATAATTTTCAAAGAATCTCTTAAAGTCAAACAAATATTAAAAATCATTAATGGAAGTTTATAATGCCATGGCTTTTCATAGATATTTTTGAATTTTAAATATTGTCTTCAATAACATCATATAATAATGTAAAACATGATCTTACAACAGAAAGTTAAAAAAATTAAATAATATAGAACATTAAAAGGAAACGATTATTCCTTAAATATTTAACTGCAGTTTTACAAATATTAAAAATATTTATGAATGTAACTTTATAATTTTTTCTTATACGTAATATGTAATTATGTAGATAAATATAAAAAAAACAATTTACTTTCCAAATATTTAAAAAATATTAACTATTGAACTACATATTTTATTTAGAAAAATTAATTAATAAATAATAATAATAATAATAATAATAGAAAAAATGTTTAAAAGATAAAAAAAAATCTATAGTAAAATTTGTTATACATAAACTCTATTAAATTTGTTACAAATAGAACTTTGTGTTAAGTCAATAGAATAAGAATTCTACAAGTTTCGATCTCTAATAATTAGGTATAATTTTTTGTTTAGGCATTGATAATTTTCGACTTTTATATGTGATAAATTAACTATTATAAGTTTTGTAATTAAGAATAGACAAGAAACATATTTCACATATAATATCTTTTAAAAGTATGATGAGATATTCTGATATGGAGTTATATGAAATTTTTTTTTTTAAAAATACAACGTAAATGTAACTTTAAAAGTATTTTGTTACTTGAATTATTAAAAATTTTAATAGTGAATTTTATTGGTTTATAATTACCTGGTACTCCTGAACGACCTTTCAAACCTGGATATCCTTTTGGACCGTCAAATCCAATAATACCTAAAACAGTTAATGGCAGAAATCAAATTATATTACAGTAATTTATAATTTATAATGTATACTACGTTTTAAAATTATAATCAGAATAAAAATTGAGTAACCATTGTATTAAATAAAATAGTTACTCAACATAAATTTTCAAATTTATGAAACAATTCAAATTAACATAATATCTTACCTGTATCTCCCACAATTCCGAGGTCTCCCATTTGACCCTAATACATACGAACAAGATTGATGTAAAATTCAAATAACTATTGAACCAAACTAATATTATTATTGTTATTTTATTTACAAATGTATTGAATTTCTAAAATTTAACGAACATTTGTAAAATGAACAGTGATCACTCACAGTGATACGATATTAATTTCTTTAGAATTTAAACCACTATGAATTCTAACTATTAAATTCTACTAAAAACTGAAAGCGAATATCAACATTACCATTCTTCCGGGTTGTCCAGGTTTACCGTCTATTCCAGGTTCTCCTTTAGCACCTAAGAATCAGACCAAATCGTTTAGGTATTGTACAAAAACAAATTTTCCTATTTGCTTTACATGACATATGCACCACGCTAAGTTTAGTTTAATAGAAATTGTATACACCTTTTTCTCCGTCTTCTCCAATAGTTGTTGTTCCATTGTCACCACGCATACCTTTTTGACCATCCAATCCGCGAAAACCTTCAGGACCAATATCACCGTCTTTACCTGTAAATCAATAAGACGAAACTAGTAAGTAACTAATATTATTATAAAAATAATATTTTGTTATAGGCATCACACAAGTGTACAAATAAAATGTAATCAAAAGATATTTGTTTACCAGTAACACCGGTTTCTCCTTGCGGACCACTGAACGAATAATCTCCTCTGAAACCGGGGAGTCCGGGAAGACCTCGATCACCAACCATTCCCTATTAAAAAAAAAATTATGTATTCCGGTTGGAATTTCTAAATAATTGATTATAAACAACAATTGTTGTTTGGTAAAAAATACACTAAAATAATCTATAATCTGTAACCTATTCATTTTAAGAAATGACCTGAACTTGTGTAAAAAGTCCTCGTGGCATCGTCACACACTCTGGGCGACCCCGGAACTTGCTCAATGGAGGGGAAATTTGACGTTACTTAACTGTAGATTAGGAAAACTACGTGCCGTACATATCATTTCTTAAAATGAATAGCGTATAATGTTAATATTATATTTTTTGGTCATGAGTATCACGACTACAGAGGTTGACGATTTTCTTTATAATTCTATGATTTTAAATACTAAATTAAGTATTGTATACTTTTTCGCCAGGTAATCCTTCCAACCCATGTAGACCTTCCATTCCATAATCTCCACGGGCTAAAAAGAATAAAAATACTCTGTAAAATTAATTTGCATAACATATTCACTAATTTCAATATTTAGATATTTTAAATTCTTAACGCGATCAGAGCAATTATTACAATTTCAAAAATATTATTACATTAAAATATTTGGAATATTTGTTTTAATTTAAGCGTATACATACTTCCTTTGTCACCAATTATACCAATAATGCCTGGCCTTCCAGGTGTGCCTTGTGCTCCTAAAATTCAAAAACAATTTTGACTTAAGAGTGATATTTAGATTAAATTCAGAAACAAAATATTAAAAATTATAAAGCAAAAGTTAAAAGAAATAATTATTTATTTATTGTTTACCTGAAGCCCCATAATCACCGCCGTCACCAGGTTGGCCCATGTCACCTAAACGTGGTTATAATTAAAATTATTTTATTGTAATTGATTTTCTTGTATATATGTATAAATCAGAACAAACACTAAAGTCTACAAATTACAATATTATGCAGTAAATACATATATATATAAGAGCTGTACAGAAGTTTGAAATAAATTTTAATACATAACAATTTGTCTTAATATTGAATTTATTTCTAATAATAAATTTAACAGTCCAAATTTGTCATAATTTTCAAACATTTTATTTCAAACAAAATATTAGAAACAAAGTCATTTTTTTTTTATCAGAAATATAATAACTAATTTATATAGACATATCTTATTTACATATAATTATGAGAACTATTTATTCAAAATATTTTCTCAGATTTGGTAATTGAAGTGACAAGCACTCAAAAAGTTTTAAAAATACAGTATATAAAATCATCGAATTTCTTCTTGCATACTCTACAAATTATTTTAAAGAACACTTTAATCACTTTGTAAAGTCATAATTGGCACATATATACTATAATATATTATTATAATATTCTCTTACTATATACATGATACAAATTACAGCTTATATTACTAATACTGAAAAATAATAATGCAAGTTATCTTATAATTAGAAATAAAATATTAATTTAAATCAGTAATTATTAATTTATACCTAGTTTTCCCATTAATCCATTTCTTCCCAATACACCAGGAGGACCAACGTCTCCTATTATTCCTCTTAATCCTTGAAATATTTAAAAAAAACAATTATAAGTATATTTCATTAATTAATAAGTGACCAATTGTCATAAATTAAGAATATTTGACTACCATTAATATAAATTATCTTCCGATTTCATCCAACATTAAGATGAAGAATGGGTTTGATTAAGATATTACCTCTTATTGATAAATATACAAATATTTTATGTTTATTTTAATTTTGGCTAATAAAACATATCGTATTTTGGTCAGATATAGAATAATATGTTAGAATTTTATATCTAAGACGTTATAGAATATTAAATTAATAATGATTAAAAAAAAAATTAATAAACCTTTTAGTGCATAGACTAACGAGGTAATATGAAATAATAAAACTAAGAAGTAAAGTTTAATCAGTTAATATGAATAAAATGGCCAAGAAATTTGTACGGAGAGGAAAACATTGATTTTATAATCAATAAAAAATATTTACTTATACAACAAATTATATTTAATTGTAGTATTTGTCAGAATTATATTAAATTTTAATTAGCCTTTGAGGATAGAAGAGTAATTAACATATAAGAGTTAAAGAGCAAAGAAATGAAAAATAATTCGACACCATTTCAAGTAGACAATAATGTGCTGAATTTAATATAATTATAATATTTTAATAAAATAACACAATAAATCAAATAATTTGTACACAGATTAAAAAAAAAATTAAATTTAATTGTAATTAACTAACTTACCTTCTAATCCCCATTCTCCTTTTAAACCTTTAGTTCCATTGAAACCGTTTTCTCCATCAAAACCTACATAAATACGTATAATATTGAAAAACGTTAAAAATGAATTAATATTATTTTCAGAATCATACCTTTTGGACCTGTTGAACCAAAAGCACCTGGTAAACCAACTAAGCCCGGTGCTCCAGGAAATCCAGGTGGACCTCTATATGATATTCCTCGTTCTCCTTTTGGACCCTAAAATTATTAAATTATCAACTTACTAATAAAATACATGATATACAATATCTTACTATAATGAATGTATAAATATCAATGCAAAATACCCCAAAAATTTTCTTATAATATATAATTTAATGCGAAAATAAATAATTATTATAAGTGGTTTGAGAAAAATAATGTTAAGCTTATATTTTTAAGAAAATTAGTTACCGTTCTTCCGACTAGACCTGTGATTCCAGGACTACCCTTTTGACCCTTTAAACCAAATGATCCGTCCAATCCAGGATACCCTTTAGAGCCATCAATTCTAAAACAATTATCGGTATATTTATAATAATTTTAAAGCATGTCCAAAACAACATTTTTGTTAATTTATATTATATTATTATTCTGATTAATATCTCTCAAAATAAAGAAGATAGATAATGCATCAATATGGCTAAAAGAACCTTTAATTAGCCGTTTAAATATTATAAAATATTACAAATTTTTTCAAAAATACAGATACATAAAGAACAAGATAGTTTAATATGGTTGTGTACAGAGACAAAATAATAAAACGTTAAAACATTTAATTTCTAATAGGTACTGCAAGTTATTAACTCAAATTACGAGTCCATAAATTACAATATATCATACTAACGATATTGTAATATTTTGCGTGCTTAATTATTAGTAATACTAGTTATTACTTGTAAAAATAACATATAAAAATACTTTATGTATATTATATATTTCTATAGTTATCTTATCTACTCGTATAACATGAACATTGACGAAATTGAGACTAAATAAATTCAATTTCATACCCTGCATTCCCAGGTTCTCCTTTCTCTCCTTTAACACCATAATCACCATATTCTCCAACCAATGTGCTTTGGCCAGGTTCTCCACGGTCTCCTTTTTGACTAAGTAATGCCTATAAATTAATAAATACCAGTTTCATCACTTAAATTTATTAAATTAAGCCACATGTTATTCTCTATGTCAAAAGAATAATATGTATTATAATCATACTGGTAACCCAGGTTCCCCGATTTTTCCTGGTTGTCCTTCTTCCCCTTTCAATCCTTGATCACCAGTAGTACCAGGATATCCTAAAGACATCAAATAATATATTAAGAAGTATGTATAAACCTAAGTATTTGTTTTTAATATAAATTAATCAAGTACCTTTTAATCCTTGAGGACCTTCCGTTATTATACCAACAGGGCCTGAAGGACCAGGAAGTCCAATAAAACCTACAAAAGAAAATTGAAATAAATCATACATTTTACAAACAAAATTATAAATTCTAATACCTTGATCTCCTGTTGATCCTTTTTGACCTTTCAATCCATCAACACCTTAAAAATTAAAATGGAATAATGTTACTATACAAATTTAATTTCCCACAGATATCCCATACCTTTGTCCCCAAGAAATCCTTTAATTCCTTTATCTCCTTTTACATCAAATAGAAGATCACTGGCTTCTCCAGGTTCACCTCGAGCACCTATATCACCTCGATCACCCTTAGGCCCAGGACTTCCTGGATACCTGTAATTAATATATTTTTAATATTATTGTAATTTTATGTTTTAATTAGTAATTGTAATAAATTTTTCCTATGAGCGTGACAAAACTAATTTTTATTCATTATAAATAATATTTATATAGAATTTTAACATAATATTTTAACATAACTACGTTCTTTTAAAAAAATTAAAAATGTTGTTTTAATTCTTTAAATATAATAAAAAAAAGTTCGTAATAATACATACTATATACTTCCTTAATGTATGAACAATTAGCAAAAGTATTCAATTAAAAAATTAATGTGCAATATGGAACTTATATAATTTAATTTAAAAATAATTCATACCATCTATTATTGATTATTTATCGTATACTTTGTTATATTTATTACAGATATGCTTAACTCATTAAATATATTTATCTATATAATAATCGTTAGTAAGTTTTTAAGTACACCAAAAATTTAACATACCCTGGTTCTCCAATTAAATCAAACGGATTCAAAACATCCGCAGGATCTCCTTTTTTCCCAGGTAAACCATGTTCACCAGGTTGACCATCAATACCTGGATACCCAGGTTCTCCAAACATACCCTGTTAATATATTAATTATAAAATATAAAATTAAACCATTGTTTTTACATGTCGTTTAAGAGTCGTTGAAGAGTGTAAGATTTCTACTCGCCTTCATTCCTTTTTCTCCTAATTCACCAGGTAATCCAGGCTTTCCAGGTAAGCTGTAAAATGTACAATATAAACACAGAATTTTATTTTATACGATAAAAATTACTACGGGTGTTTTTAATAAAATAAATCAAACATTTACAATTTCATATCTATATCAGTATTAATGATATTATAATATTTATACTTGTTAGTAGTTATATATCAGTGGCGACCAAACGGGTAATCGCAAATAAATGCTTTCAAAGTCGACTTCACTATATTTCTATAATTTGATAGAATTTATTATTGCAAATTCTGCAGATAATCACAATACCGATCATTTTTATCTTAACGGATAGTTGTGTAACATAAACGTGTTAAACACGTTATGTAATATTATATATTAAACATAAATATGTTCATTTTCAATATGTTTATCAATACAATATCACTGTGCTAATTCTGGTAAATTAATATTAAAGCTTCAGTGTCTTTTATAACAAATGTGATGAATGTATAAAAAAGAAAAGAAAAAAATTGTAAATTGATTTTAATAAATATTTTATTGTATATTTCTTTTAAATAGTCAATTCTATACATATGAAAATTTTACAATGAGGACTTCTTAAACATTTAAGAAAAAAACCATTGGATTTTGTAAAATCAAATATAAGATTTTAAAAGTAAAATCAAATATATTTCTTAAAATTAGAGGTTAAAAATTTTTTTTTAATTTATAAATGTAGATATTTCAGACATGTAACTTTACAATATCATACAATATAGTGAGCTATTTGTCTAAAATAGAATTTTCTTATATGGAAATATGATATCTTAATTCCGATTACCAAACTACATTTCCTGATGAACATTTAGAGCAATGATTAATTATTTCCTAAATTTGTATGGGTTATAATATGTTTGCAATGATATAATATGTCATACTTCAACACAAAAATTTGACAATTTATTTTTAAATTATTTAAAACTTCAATGTGAAACACTCATTATTATTTATGAAATTATGTTCATTATTAATAATACACAAAACTAAAAAAGTAATTTTTATGCTAGTCAATCCTGAAAAAAACTATATTCTCGGTAGAGCAATATCAATAGAAGTTTGGCCACCTCTATTATATAAAATATTAATTAGTCTAAATTAATTAATTAAAATAATATTATACGAATACCCTGGCCAACCAAAATCGCCTTCTCTGCCAGGAAATCCTTTTGGACCATTATCTCCTGGTTCTGTTATTATTGCATTATAATCAAAAATAACACTTCCCATATGTCCTTTCTCTCCAGGGACGCCAGCAAGTCCTAAGTATTAAAAAAATCATTATTATTTTTATTTAAAAAAAAACTTTCATATATTTAATAATAATAATAATAATAATAATTTAACGTATTTTACTGTATACCTGATCTCCCGGGTCTTCCATCTAATCCTTTATGACCTATAAATAAAAACATGCAACATTGAAGTAAATTTATATTTATAAAAGAATTAAAATTTGTAGATTTCTAAACACAAACAATACTTTTTGAATTAAAAAACATATTATTCATAATATTATAGGTACTAAATTTGTATATTTTCTTTACCTGGTAATCCACGTTTGCCCATTTCTCCTTTCATACCTCGCATTCCAGTTAAACCGGCAATTCCTATAAAATTTAAATATTAATAGTGATTACAACATTTAAATGTTAGTTTTGTATAGAATACGAACAATTTTAACTTTTCTTTATACAAAAATGTACAATATAAAGGTTTAAACTTTCAATAATAATAAATATAAAATGAAAAAGAAGTGCATTATATGTTTATAAATATGCATTATACTTTATTAAAATAAAATTGGATATTCATTTTTATTAAAAAATTATAAAATGAATGTTCTATGTATATTAAAATTTGTTTTAAATTTGTTACATGTATTAATTAGTAATATTCTTAATGCTTATTAATCATAGTCTTAATTATTAAATACACCTATTCAATTAGAATTTTTTTTGTATTGTAAAAATTACAACCATTCTTTATTTACTAACCTGGTGGTCCAGGAACACCATTTTCTCCATCATCTCCAGGTTCACCTTTTGATCCATCAATGCCTGAAGATAAACAATATTAATTAGACCATTACGACAATATGATCAAGTATCATATCAAGTGATATATTATAGCAAGCCATATAGTTTCAGAAATTAAACTAAACGTAATTAACTAATTAAACAAACTATGAAATAACAATCATTATAAAACTAATTAAATTATACAACCTGGAGCACAATAGCCACAATCATCACCACGAGGACCAATTTTCCCATCTCTACCTGGTAATCCTATAAAAAAATATTATTGGTTTTATTAATATAAGATTTCCAGCAATGAAATGAACTTATATTTAAATAGGTAATGTTCATTCGCTTACCAGGCATTCCAGGTTCTCCAGGTATACCAGAAAATCCTGGGACACCCGGAGCTCCACGAGGACCTACAATTCGCTCTCCTGGTCGTGTTGCAGGAAAACCCTTTAATCCTAAAATGTAAAAATTATACTTTAATACACAATTTTATGACACACTTTACTATATTTTTCTTTATTAATGAAACATTGACTACATAGATTACTATATCACAGTGAATGGGTATACCAGTATATTTATTTTAAAATTTATATTAGGAAATTGTAATAATTACTAAATCACTATAATTAATGAGTTTTAAAAAAGTATTATAATTGTAATTATATAAATATATATGTAATTACAATATTTATATGAGAAAAATAAAAATTATAAAATGTATAATTAAAATTGTTTAAAACCTTTGAGTCCTTGATCACCACGATCACCTTTGGATCCCATAGAACCATCTTGACCTAGAAAATGTTAGAATTATTGTTAATTGAAATTGTTATTAGATAATTAAATAAATCACATTGAAATATTAGCTTAAGTGTTTTATATTATTTACCTGGACGACCATCTTCACCGGGAGGGCCAAATACTGTTAATCCAGGTTGTCCTTTTTCACCTACTGGACCAATGGGTCCTGGAATCCCGGGAGGTCCTTGTTCTCCACGTGGACCAGCCAATCCTTAATCAATCAGTCAATATATTAATTAACACCAATATTTATTAAGTGTTGTTTATACAATCTTAAGTATAATAAAACATACATATTGTTGTTATAATAAAATTGTACTTTAAAAAATACAACGTTGTAATCAACTATATATTATAAAAAACATACTTTGAATATTTGTCAATTGGACAATATACTGAGTAAATTATTTAAGTATTAAAAATAACATATTTTTAATTTCACATTAGATTGCATACTACTTGGTAGACTTTAATATTTTCAAAATCAACCAAAGCGTCGGTTGATTATACGTCTTATACGCGTATAATAAACTAATATTTGTTCAGTATTTATATTGCAAAAACAAAAAACCAAAAATAACAAGTTCGGTAGAAATTCGAAAAACTGAATAACAAATGACTGTATTCAAAAGTTAATTAGATATTAGAGGTGTTAACCAGGAGTTCACGCAATAACATTGTAGCAATGAAATGACTTGATAAAAGAAAACTACGTTATTATAAATTATCTAATAGACATATTATTAGACAGATCTAAGTAATAACTAATAATTTAAATATATAATTTAAAATATTTTCATAAATATTATAAAAAAGTTTAAAAAATGCTGTACATTTGATTTTCATACAATAAGTAAAAGAATATCATTACAACAATTTATAATCAACGTTGATACATACCATCAATCCCTTGTTCTCCTTTTATAGACAACCCTTTCGGTCCTCTTGACCCAGGAATGCCTAATAAATAATTTATAATTATTTTATTAATAAATTATGTTTATAATTGTAAAGTTAGTTACATAGTGTTTAAAAAAAGTATTTATTCTTATATGATAACATATACTTATGATTTTTACAATAATTTTACCTGGTATGCCTGGTTCTCCCGGTGGTCCTAAAATTCCTTGTAAACCGATCTAAAATTTTAAAATTATGTACAAAACATGATTTTAAAAATAGCTTAAAATGATTAATATTTAAACTTACTTTTCCTGGGATACCATCGTCTCCTTTGTAGCCCTCGAGACCTAAATAATTATTTTTATAGTTAATACTACAAGATACCGAAAACCTATATAATTTATTCATAGAATTTATTCATTCCATATAACATTCAGTGTTTTTAAATGTTAGATTTCCATAGAGCATAATATAATATGATAAATATTTAAAATTATACATACATTTTAAACATTATATACTATTTATTATTATTAAGATTACAGGAGAGAAAAAAGCTGAAACTACATAGATTTAAAAAGAAAGTAAGTATTTACTATTTAGTGTAATACCAAATAATACATAACAATGGTTATAAATATGTATTATGTTTAATGTGCGTATTGTGTAGGAAAAATATTTTTCTTACTTACCAATAGGTCCTTGAGGCCCAACAGAACCAATCGTAATTTCATCCAAACTCGGATCGTATATACCTGGTTCACCTTCATTACCTTGTACCCCTGGAATTCCAGGACGTCCAAGTTCACCAATTTCACCCTTAGTTCAGAAAAAGGATTTATTATTATAGTGAATAACGTTTTACAAACCATCAATTTAATTTATATAATTTACTTTCTCAATCTTAATAATAATAATTATAATAATAAAAAAATATATTTCATTTCAAAAATATAAAATACAATATTTTGAATAAATATATAATAAAATGACGTGTCTCGAAAATTATTTGTATATAGTCTACCATGAGTTAAGTGCATTAGAGCCGATAAATCATTACAAGTATAAACAATTTCTTTTAGATCAACAACATTTGGTAGTACAATATTTCAAATGCATCATCAGTATTTAGACAATTGAAATTTAAATTAATAATTATAATAAATTATAATTGATAATGTAAAGGTAAGCCATATTACTAATAAACTCACTGATATTACATAATAGTGATATAGAAGAAAAAAAAATTATAATAATTGTCTTAATAAATAACAAAATAATTATAGTATAATATGTAATATAATATGTTTGTACCTTTTCACCGTCAAGACCTAATAATCCTTCGTATCCAGGAGCTCCTTTATCTCCTAGACATACATTTTATAATTATATTTAAGTAAACTAATAGAAAAAAAAGCAAATGTTGTTACTAATATTAATACCTTTTATTCCACTAGGCCCAAACGGTCCAACATTACCATCTTTTCCTCTTTGACCTACATTACCTTGTGCACCTAAATAATACAATTTTTACTTTTAATACAGTATTATTATTATTATTGTCAATACTATTGTTATATACACAATCAATTTACTTTTAACTTAATTGATATTTTGATTATTTTTAGATTTTCAGGGAGAAATTGCGGTGAATAATGGCATTTTTTTGGTATATTTTAATGATGTCCTTTTATTTGATTTATGTTTTAAAGTTGTATGTAAGGTACTAAAAATAGTATGAAATAACATCTTAGCGCAGACAAACATACAATATTTAACAGGAAATTGAAAATCATAAATTATTGAATTAAAAAAATAATTACTCTGAGTAAAACATGATTTTATATAGTTATTAAGAATATTTAAGTATAAGTAAAATAAAATATAAACATTGCAGAAATACATTAAATATGCACATATTTTAATATATCAATAGATTAATTAATGACAAATAATAAATGATCAAATGCCAGGTAAGATGCTTGTACATTTCAACTTAATCACATGAATAACTGAATGTTTTTTTTCCATATTAAATTCCCATTTTACTTCATATTTATTATTTCAATATTAAAAACCAAGCGTGTTATGTAAATAATTATTAATCTACCTTATTCACAGAATATACAATATAATATAATTAAATTTTATTGTCAGTATAATAATGATTATATAAATAATTATTTAAACAACTTGATCCCTGAGATTTAAAAAGAAAAAAACAATTTCTACAATCCAATTTATGTAGAAGTAAATTGTATTTTCAAATTTTGTATTAAGTAAAATATTAAATTGTAACAGTTGATGTGAGTTACCTTTAATTCCTTTAAATCCCACATAACCAGGATGACCCTATAAATAAAAATAATATGTTAGATATTTTATATAACAGTGAAACTAAATTGTTAATTATGGTTAGAAAAAGTTTTTAAGTGAATAGCAATAGATAAATTATGCTTAGATTCATGTCACATATGTATTAACATACAATTAATGAAATTTATTAAATTCAATAAAAACATAAGAATGTTAATAATTGTAATATGATATTAATTAAATTTTTAACTTACCGTTGGGCCTTTAACACCCATTTCACCCTTGTCACCTGGGTATCCGATATCTCCTTTCGGACCATCGTCTCCTGGTTGTCCTTTGTACGTAGTATTTTCTGGAGTAGGCTCTAAAGGAGGTGGTGGTTCAATAATCATACCAGGCAGTCCTGGATCTCCTCGAATTCCTTCATCACCAGGTATTCCTGTAACCAAAGTAGGTAGTGAATTATTCACTAGATACCTACCTATATTAATTTTAAAAAAGTGCGAGATGTTTTGTGGATATCGCCTAGTGAATTACTTGGATAGATAACGATTTTAGAATTTTGTTACAAGTAGAAATTCGAAAGCAATGATAAATTATTGCATTCAATAAAACGATTCTTAGCGGAACTTCGGTGTAATATTATTTATTATATATGCAATATATAATAATGTAGTGTTCATATAAAGTAAATAATTTACGAGAAACCTTACGGTACAACATTTTAATATAATTTTTTTTACAATAAATCTAGGTAGTTAATAATGTTTAATATCAATTATCCTTTTCCATCAAAATAATATGTTTTTTTTCAAAAACTTAAAATGGTTACAAACTATATCTCGTAGTCTGATAAAAATTGGAGCACTTCTTCTGGTAAAATTTTTAGGTATGGACAAAAAAAATACACACATTATTATAAAACCAGTACATTCCTCGATCCGCTTAGAATTTAAAATAAATTATCCACTGTGTTTTGATTTAAATGTTATCTTAATACATAGAGAAATTAAAAATTTAATGACCAACTAGTAGTATATCATAAAATGCATTATGAAACTATGTATCATAATTAAATGTCACCTTTACTCCCCGGTTGAGATTCACCATCATCACCCTTTTCTCCGGAAAATCCTACATCACCATCAGGACCCTATAAATATACAGTGTTATTATAATTCATTAATATTTTAAATCTTAACATTTATTTATTTATATAATTCGATGGCATGATTTTGGTTGAAATTAAATTATCTGAACATATAATATTAACAACTATAATCAAGCGGTATTCTAAATTTAATTAGTTCAACAATACAAACATATTTAAAAACGTAGGGTAGATATTATTTTTAATAATGTACTGATCATTTTTCAAATTTATTGCAGGCTTTAAATTACCACTTTAAAACGTAACTTAGGTATATATTACTAACACGTTTGCACGTATTCAATATTGACATTATTTGTTTGGTCTTAAAGACGAAAAATTTACGTTGTATTGGACTTACTTGTGGTCCAGGAAAACCAAAATCACCTTGTATTCCTTCGATTCCAGCGTAACCTGGTGCGCCCTATAAGTTTTATTTATTCATTATATCAATTTATAGTGTATAATTACATACTTTTAAAATAATTTATTCTGTGGTTCCCTTTTTTTGGTTAATTATAATTCGAAAAAAATAATATATATATAAATAATAACATATCAATTTTTTTTAATTAAAAATATATTTTATAAAAACATATTTGACATACTTAATTCATATGAATATTCATTTCTTTTTTGTGAGTTAGATAATTAAGAAGAACTTTAAAGAATTGGCATTTAATTATTCGTTTATAATCTATACTTAGTAGAATTTTTAAATTTCAATTTTAAAAATGTATAAATAATATTTTTACTTCTCAATATCTGGCTAAATCTGTTTTTTTCTAAAAATAATATTTTTTTTTTTATTTTGATAGCTACAAATTTTGAAATTACAACAGCCCAATAATTACAAATATTAAATTTCTAATAACGAAAAAATATAGAAAACAGGTGTAGAGGAAAGAAATATAAGAGTAAAAATATTAAATTAAACCGTTTTCATTACAATCATTCGCATAATTTTCAAAATACATAAAATGTAGGCTCATGTGACATATAGGTACTCGCATATTGGTATGCAAGTAGTGCTTTCCTTTGTATAGGGTTTATAATAATATAAAATATTTACCATCGATTAATTGGAAAACAGTATGACAAATGTATTCATGATAAACAATTAAATGTATAACGTGTATTAGGTAATATTTAACGAGTAACATATTATTCAATGGAAGATTAGTTGATAAATATTAATTTTTCTTAACAATTTCATTTTATAGACGTCTTACTTGTGTACCTGGTGATCCAGATTCACCTCTATCACCTTTAAAACCTTTACTGTTTGCACCTCCATCGCCTGGATCTCCTCGTAAACCCTAGAAAAATGGATTATTCAATTCTATTTTCTGTAAAGAATATTTATAAAAATATTTATATAATATTAATAATATAGAATATTTATATAATTTTTCAGGACAACAATCAGTACCTAAACACAAAATTATCAGTATTTTTTGATGTAAGTAAATGTGCCAGGAATAAAATTAATTTATTATCTAGATGCTCGGTTTTTAAGAATGTGTGTCGACAAAAATTATACAATTCTGTTTTAGAAGAATTATATATTTAAAAAAAAAAAATTAAATATAATAAATTTAAAAATATTTTAAAGTATACAAACATATTTTAAAAATAATATTTTATATCAATATACATAGTATATTAAATAATATTATTAACACGCCATAGTGTTGTTTTCATAATATGCACAATATAATTATTTGTTTTAAATTATTATTTTTTAATATATTATAATATAATTTTTTTTCACCTCCGTGTCTTTTTATTATAACATTCATAATATTCCCTATGTTATTAGTTAATTTTTATTTTTTTCCTCTGTTGTATTTTTATTTTATTTTTCTTAATATCCGATGATGTCTTTTTGTCAACTCCGGTAATTAATAATCATATTATATATATATATATAAACAAATTTAGTAAATATTGTGCTAGAGGTCACATTATTTAATTTATTTGACGGCTAATAGTTTACGTATAATAGTTATTATACACACTTGTTGGCCGTCAAGTCCATAAGGACCTCGTTCACCAGGAATTCCAAAGGCTCCAGGAAGTCCCGGATTTCCATCAGTCCCATTACATCCATCTAAACCTTTTGATCCAGGCAATCCGGGTGATCCAGCATATCCCTAAAGTTTGGTTTAGATGAAATTTCTATTACTGTAAGATGTATTAAAACAATATTATCTTTAAATAGGTAACTAAAATGTTACTTACTGGATTACCAGGCATCCCAACAGGACCATTTAAGCCAGGTTCTCCCTGTTACACGTTAATTAATTATTTAATTTAATAAAATATTTAAATATAATATTATTAATACTTATACCTATGTTTAGTTCCTAATATGAACGATTATCTTATTATTTTTATAAACGATAACATTTATGTATGTATATATTATATATACATTCAAATATGTGTAACTGTGTGTGTATATATATATACTACATACCCGTAATCCTTTTGAACCGAAGTCACCCCATTCGCCAACAGATCCTTTTTCTCCTTTTGGTCCTAATGGACCATCTGGGCCTAAAGTTGAATTTAAAATTAGTAAAATAACAAACACTAATAGAATTAATTTAATATTAAAAAATAATATATACCTATTTACTATTTTCTCATACATTAATACAATACAATTTTTGAATAACCAACAAACAAAGTAAAACACACTCTTTCATTACACAATATTGATACGAATATTGTGCTCTTTGGATAATGTACCACGAAATTGATTTGGTTTGTTATTGAAGTATTCGTTTGTTTTCTTTAATTTTTCTTTTAATATTGTTCGACTCCATACGATACAAATTACGATAACGTGTAAAATATCTTATGTCTGATATAACATTAAAATGCATACACACCAAGTAAGTGGTTTTAACCTTATTAACAGATAATATTTACAATTCTTTCGTGTAACGTATTGTGTTCTATTAACTAGTAATATACAGAATCGATAGTTAATCGTGTCGATCGTTTACAGAATTGTTTTCCTGCAACACCGCATTTGTCTTATATTTCCGAGCTGTACAAATATAACGAAACACGCAAACTCGTATATCATATGAGTGAGTATAATATTAATATAGGTAACATAATATGAGAATCCCGTTAGTTTTATAGAATTCACATGACGCGCTTTTTCTTTATATATTTTTAAATATAATAAATTATTAGTATGTTAATTTGAATCATAACGTGTAGCTATTGTACGTACTTATATGGATATGGATATTGAAAAAAATAATTTTTTTCCCTACCACAATTCTGTACCTCAGAACCAAACGAACGTTGGTCTAAAAGTAACGGTTTTAAAATTATTACATTTTTGGCACGTATAATCTGCTTTTCGTCGAATCATATTAATGACGGAAGTGCGTTAACAATTCTCCTTTTATCATTTTACTAGAGCTAAATGAGAGTAAGCCTGACGTAACGTAAGCAACACTCTCCTAATTCTCAGTTGTTATGCTTTTATGAAAAGTTAGCATAATGTGACTTACGTTCGTTTGGTTTGATGCACAGAATTGTAATTTGCTATAAATGTAAATATTATAAATATTCGTATTGAGTCAATATTGTATAAATATTTAAATTATTATCTTAACAACAAACCCGGTTCTCCTGGAGGTCCTTCTAATCCTTGTTGACCAAAAATACCCTTGTCGCCAGGTTCTCCGACGAATCCTTTGCAATCACATTTAAATGGGTTACTGCATCCTCTACAAGCCTATAAAAATTAATGAAATACATTAAATTATCGTGTCGATTGTAATTAACAGGACGAACCAATACTAAACATTCAACGTTACCCACCATCTCAGCAATATACATTTTATGCATATGCGTAACATCACACTATTACCAAATAAATAGAGAGTTTTATGACGGATTTCATCATCGGTGGATTAAATCTTCAAAAAAAATCCTATTGTATGTGGTGTTTTAGAGATTCAAAGATCAGGTTTAATGTACAGTTTAATATATATATATATATATTTTTTTTTTATATAAAAAACAAACTACATATATTATTATAACGATTTTTCATGACTTAATTACAGAATTAATTACCAATAAACCAAATTGGAGTAAATAGAAACACTTAAAAAATTTAATAATATATATTATAATAGATAATAATAATAATAATAATAATTTAATCTATTTATATCGGAAGAAAATAAATATTCGTAGATACATATTATCCTGTCTCTTGTCTATAGTAATATTGAATAAAGTTGAAAATATGTTAGTCAAATTTGAAGTTTGATTAATTTACTTGTGCTAACCGTTGTTCAAATTATAAGTCCATACTCGATGTTAATAGTTAAAATGAATAAAAACTATTAATATTATTTTAAATTTCTTGTTTCTTATTTTAAAATAAAGGCATTTAATAATTTTTTAAAATAATAATTATAGTTATTTTTATTATAATTCGTATTTTGTATGTATAGTTTATAATAATAATAATATATGACTAACAAGTTATCCAGATATTTAATCGATTGTAGTAAAATCATAACGTCTTCTTGTTTTTCAATTACTTAAAAGTATCATTATCAAACGTTTATGTCGTTGAGTATGAGTAATATTACGTTGTTTTAGAAATTTTTATAATTATATAAAATATAAAGAAATAAATGAACGATACGACCGAGTTATATATGACGTGGTTTTTTTTTTTTTATTTCGTATTATATTTATTATTATAATACTGTTGGCGTTTAAAATGTATTTCGTATGTAATAATAAAACAGGTGTTAATGAACACGCGTGTTTTTAGACGGTATATTTATCATAATTTTTCTGACATTAAGTAAGTACTAAGTAGGTACTATATAGGTCGACGATTTTAGATTTATGCCAATATATTATACGTGTAATAATAATACATTATGGTCAAAATACGCAGTAATTCGTAATTTAAAATCGAATAAAATAATTTCAATCATAAGTATTTGAAATAAAATGTAAATACATTTATAATATTATTATTAAATGTTATATTCGTACTGTCCATACAACAGGATAGTAGTACATAATGTGCATAGCTGATATCTCACGGACATCCTGTCATCCGTTTCAAATGATAAGATTATGATAATATTTCTTAACCGCGTCGACCCAATAAAATGAGCTAACAATAATCGCTGTAAAATACGAGCAATCTCTGCCTACGCTACTAGGATTTCCGGATGATAATATTAAACTATATTGAAAGGTCGTAATTTTTCTATTACTATTATTATTATTATTATTATTATTATTATTATTCACCAATGGTAGGTATATCGTACATCCGATTGATATACACGTGCCAAGGATATTTCATTCATATAAATTATGCACAAATAGTATTTATTTTTTTTTGCATTTTCATAGTTATTAGGAAATAAACGACAAAAAAAAAATCTATACATACATAAATGTACAAAATAATATACGTTTATCTATAAATATTATTTCAATAATTAAAAACAAACGCGATTAAGTAATATAATTCCTATCAGTAGTGATACACATTCTTTTTGTATATTTATATAATATATTATAATAATCAGTTCCGTAAATTATTATCCGAGTAACTTCTTTATATGTATTAAAAAATAAAAATAAAACGTGTTTAAATATATTTCCAATATTCAAACACTATATTCTAAATAATATGTTTTTTGTAATTATGTGTACGAATAGGTAGGTACGTGTTATTATTATTTTTATTTTTGTATTTTCATTCATTACGCAGAATATATGTTGTAATATAATAATAAAAAAAAATAATATTAGAAAGTGGTCATTTTTTCCAATATAAATTATATAGAAACAAATGGTTGAAAACTAAAAATGACTATTTTGAATAGACGATTTTCTTCGTTATTGTTATACATAATATATATATATATACACTCATGAGCAACAAAATCGACTCACACCGCAAACTCGCAGTTAAATATCTCTAGCACAGAAATTAAAACATGTATACCATTTCCTATTTTTAAATCTATAAAGTCTCTGTTTTAGTTCTTAGAAAACATTTTAAAACCAAGGCTTTGAACTTAAAGATTTTAAAATCAAAAATTGGATTAAAGTTTAAGTTTTTTTTCCAGAGATATTTAAAAGCGAGTTTGCGGTATGAGTCGATTTTTTTTGCTCACGAGTGTACATATATTATTTTAACTTTTACCCGATTCGCGTAAGTGAAAAATTAAATAGTGCCCATATAACTAAAACAAATTGTTTTAAATATTATTTAGGTATCAAAAACAAAACATTTTATTAGAATAATATTTACTTTATACGAATAAATAGTCTATATACATTTATTGAAAACTATTTTATAATACGTATATGAGAGCATATAATATATATTATTTTAAATTTAGGTCTATAATATCGACATATTTGTATTTTACAAATTTCTATTCTATCGATATGATTATTATGGGAATAAAATATTTGTTCAGATGTGGGAAACTTCAATGTCGTATATATTTTTAATTCATTTCGTTCGTGTTTTTTTAAGATCGTTATTAATTTATTATAACAGTAAATGCTTTTAATATTTTTAGTAATCAGTACATAAAACTTTTATAAAAATACATTTTATTAATATACGAATAGATAGATTTAGTTATTTGTTAATTATTATTTATCAAATACGTTTTCCATTTTTTCTTCTTTTTTCTAAACGGGTCACAAACATATGAAACAACAATAGGATTGTAGCTAATTAACGTCATAAATACAAGAATTTATTAATTATTACCAATACCTAGAAATTAACCTTAAAACAAATGAGGTGTACCTACTATTGTTTATATTATCTGTTATTGAACATAACTGACTTGGCAAATAAATTTTGATAAATTATAATCCATGATAAATATTTCGTAATCAACAAATTGCTGACTGTTAAATATTATATGTAACACTATTATTTTACCGAGTAAATTATACGGAAAATACAAATAAATAAAATAATATTCTACTTTATTTGAATGAAAAACTAATAAGTTTGAAAAAATCATTTTCTTCTCGTTTAAAAATAGGATAAAAGTACGAATTTAAAATAGGTACCTACTGAGAAATATAATTAACTGTTTCGTTAATTTATACATTTTTTGTACTACCAGTTTTACTAAAGAACAAAATTTGATTTGTTATTTTTCTATATAAACTTATTATATAAGTTTATTATAACTTGTTTCTCCCTTAAAAAAGTCATACGCTAACAAATCCTGAGGATCAAGTAAATCAAAAAAATATCATTATCGTTGTAAATCTATTGGAAGGGTTTTGATCGACCAGGTGTGAAAAGTGGCAACATTTTATTGCAACCGAAAGTTAACGTTAACGGAAAAAGCTTTTAGTTATCTGACTTGATTATTGATTTGAGTGTTCGTCCAAAAATTATTTAATCTGTATATTAACGAGGTATTTTTTTTTTTTTTTTAGTAAATTAAAATAAATTAATATTCATAAAGCATAATAATCGAATTCTAATCAATTATGTAATTAATTGTGTTACAATGCACATACGTTGATATAATTTGACGGAAATAATGAATATATTAATATAAAATATGAATAGTTGCTTATATATAAAATATTATCACGTTATGTGTATATAAAGAAAAGCGATTTTTAAATGTGGACTTGCAATTGATAAAAGGCATTTAGACATTTTTTTTTTAAATGTAATACAGCTATGTAATATTTTAGGTCAAAGGTAAACGAACAAGTATTTTACACAATATATTGTATGTAAATTCTCAATAAGCCTTTGTCTGAGAGATAAATGTATAAATAATGAAATTATTTCGTTATCCCGATAAATAGGTATATAATTCGTAATAAGTATATTATATTTTGTAATTTTTTTTCTTTGACGTTCAATAAAAAACGGCTAAATAAATAAACAATAATAATACAAATAATCAAGAAAGTTTGTAAACGTATTTTCAAAATTTTGTACATTTGTAAATATTTTTTAATTATTATTGGCGCGTATCGTCTTTTCCTTATATCTGTAACACAGTACTATATTTAGGGATGTTTGAAGAAAGAGGTAACGAACCGCCCAGGGCGTTGTGGACGTCGCTTTAATGAATTACTCAGTTAAAAATTAAAGGTTTTTTGAAATGATTCTAAATTTGTAAGCGATGATAAACTATTGTATTTCAATGAAACGTTCGTAAGCGGAATTAATTGGATTGCTATATATTGGATTCATTATTGATTACACGCGATAACGAATTTCGAAGAATATAAAATCACGTTTTAAAACAAAAATCGTTGGTCGGTGATAATGTTTTTCTCGGCCGTTTTTGAGAACTATTGAGAAAATCGAAAAATGACTTCCCCCCCCCATCCGTCCATTAAAGTATCGAGACTCAACGAAACCCAGAGTTGTGAGATAATCCGTGCGCATCGGAGGAGTTCGCTTCGCTCGGAAAATAACAATAATAAAAGACGTAATTCCATTTGTTGAACGACCGACGCGAAATGTCTCGTCGTTACTACTTACGGGCCACATATTACGCGGAAATACGCGTCGGACAGACGACGGCGAGGACCTACGCGAGATGATAACATTCTCGTTAGGCGGTGTATTGATTACGGTTGTATTGCAATTAACGTGGAAAACGAAAGAATACATTTTATTCCGATAACAACGAATTGGCCGAATGATGAGCGTGACGCGTTGCGTTGTAATAAAATACATAGAACACAACGCGTATAATAAAATACACAACAAACGAATGTTTACCGCGTGTAATAATAATAATAATAATAATAAAAGACAGAGGCAGCGAATTTAATGATCGTGAACGGTCGATTATTATTAATGATGTTATTTAATGTTTTTTTTTTTTTTTTTCACTTTTCGTCGATAGCGCGGTAGTGTACAGGAAACGAATATTACACATTATCGCTATACACACTTATATGTGTTTAATATTCGTTCGTTACACTGATCCACACATATTAAAATTTATATAATATTTATTTCAATCGTTGCGCATGCAGTGTAATTGTTTATCTGCGGTACGAGACCCAAATGCGAATTGATAATGAGACCATATTAAAATATATATGTTATTATTATACACGGAATAATCGTAATTTTAATAATAATAATAATAATTAGGCCGACAAATATCGCGCGCGTTTAACGAAAACGGGAAAACGCTCTTCCAGTTCGTTTCTTACTGCACAATTGTATTTATTATAATTACGCGTGCTTAACGCTGTTAGAACTAGCCGGTTATACGATATATTATTATTATTATTTTCACACCTCTCACCTCGCAACACGCTGTTTATTATATACGAATGTTTCAATATTTTTATATTTAAGTTAATTTGATTTTAAATTCAACGACGGCCATTAAATATACATATACTCCATCTTGAATTATACGCAATGTCGCGTTTAAATATATAAATCGGTTGTATACGGGTGCACGTATGTGTATGAAACAGTTACGGTAACTCCAATCGATTATAAACAATTTTTTTTTTTTTTTTTTTTTGATAATCGACGATAAGCGGATTATAAAACAAAAAAAGTTTACGTTTAATGGCAATAAAATAACAATATTCAATTCGATGTTATTTATCAATCGCATCGAAAATTTAACGACACAGAGAAAGAGAATAATATCGAGAATAAAAGAGTAATATCGATGATAATGTAAGGATATAAAACACCGATGTACAGACAAAAAGTTTGTTATTTTTTAACAACACCGACGTTTTAGACTTTTTAGTTTTCGCGATTCCCCCCCATCTCGTCAAAACCAAACTATACAATTACTATTATAAGTATTGGACGCGTCGTAGTATCCATCGAACATTGTATTTCACGAGTTTTTTTTTTTAATATTTATGAATGAAATATTTCCCAACATCGCATTTCTCGACGGTTTTTTCAATATCTTTTGAAAACCTATTTGGCGTTCGGAAAAACAAATTGTTCGAATAATATTTCTACAACGTTTAAATGGTCAATTATAAAATACGTACGTTGATTATAACAAATATATATATATATACGAGTAGTTACGATAAATAAACGTTTCAAAAATATTGTTCCTAATGAAAATGATAAATTATTTTTGAAGAACATCGTTGTGTCTTAATGGTCATAGAAATATTGATAAAAGACAAAACAAATATTATCTCATTATTACGGTATATAAGTATATATATATATTCGGCAAGTGGAAGTATATTTTAATATGAAATTGTCTACGATTTCATGACACGTTTCAAATTGCTTTATCGGTTGTTTCTGATTAAAATTTTCGTCTGTTGAATTTTTTTTTTTTTTGTTTTTTTGGGCGGCCTAATAAAGGCTCTTCTGAAATCAATCGTAACATATATTATTTATTAATACGCCTGTTTATCCATGCTTTTGTACATACCGAAATATTTCGAATTTAATTAAAACTTTGTATTCACATCAACTACGTGAAAATTATTAGTATAAAGTGATTTTTTTTTTATTATTAAATTCCCCGTATATCGAATAGTATAAAAAAAAAACGAATTAGAGAACACCGAGCTTGTGTACGTTACAGACGGTGTGAAATCCTTCGATCCTCTCAAATACAATCACAATGATGTTTTACCAGATTTAATCGGAATCATAGTGTAACGAAGAAATATTAAATTCGCGATATATATATTTTATATATATATATATACGTTTTATTCTTTCATGACCAACATTTTAATTGAAACACATGGAATTTTTTTTGTTACACTTACGCACGTGTATTTACGTCGTCACTGTTTCTATTTACAAACGGATAAACAAATTTTTATCGAGGACAGTATTTAAATGTTATAAATTATTAGTAATTTTTCCTATAGACCGTGGCCTAATTATTCTGTTGTTTAACCCGTTTAATTTTCAAAAGATAACGAATTTTAAATTCTAGAGAACAATACGCGAGAATCGTAATAAATATGACAACACGCTTTACATAACGTTTAAAATGATATATACATGTATATAGGTATATAATATGATTGATTTATCCAATTTATGTATAAAAAAAAAAAAACCGATTAGCAATACATCTCTGGATAGGTATAGGAGGCGTACGCGCGTGATAAATTACTAGGAAATGTTAATACAACGTGCATATTTTATTTGCATGAGGTATGGTAGATCTTAATACACAACAATATAACGTAAACATTTGGAATTAAAATAAATATCATTTTGAGGAAAAACGTTCGTTCGTTGATCTAAATTGAAATTTATTCTACACTATTCATTTAAATTTAATCCGAGAAAAGAGACACAGTTGTATAGTATTACGATGACGCGCTGCGATGGTTTTTAAAATATCGCAAAAATACACTTTACACAATATATATCAAACGGTATGTAACTCGTGTAATTCACGAGACGACAATTTGTTTTACAATAATAAATCTTACAAATACGAGAGAAATTCCGAGTAATAAAAATCAAAATTCAATTGTCTTGCAACGTCAGAGAATTAATAAAAATATTAAAATTAAAAATCGGCGGCGAATTAATTTTCATTTCAAATGAGGTTTACTAGTTTCAACAAAAAAATCATATATCATCAATTTTCAAACAAATAAAATACACGTTCATATTTCGGATCACATAGAAATTTTATCAGTTTCGACGTCGACCAATTAAGCGCAATTTTTTTATTTCATCGTTGTTTTCCGCTTTTTTTTTCTATAATTATATTCATAAAATCCGACAGTTCTCTGCTGGTTACAAAATCGTTGAAATTTCAATTAGTCTGCCACGGTATAATCATCCGGATAGTTTGATAAATCAAACTGTTGTGTTAAAAGAGTAAGTTAATTTTTATAAAATATTATTCATTTTTTTTTTTTTTAAACACTATATTATATCAATATTACGACGACGTTTCAACCGTTGATCGCGAACTCCGAAACAGCAATAATTATTATTGCCGTAATTTCTAAAATATATATGTGTGTGTGTGTGTGTGTGTACCTCTAATCGAACGTTTTACAACGGTGTTTTAATTATTGCGAAATAACTATATAATATGCATAGATGTAGTATAAATTATTTATGAGGGCTAAAATTATAGACTCGTACCGGGTACCGAATATTGAAGACACGCGTTACGTTTAATATTTTAGTATCTAGTTAAAAAAAAATTAAAATTTCGTAAAATATGTAATAATTAACAGGTGAATGCTAAAATTATTTTTCGTCCGCGTTTTTCACGTTATATAAGGTGAAAAATCATTATACAGAAACCAGTCAACACTATTGGAAGACTAAATGGCCTTTCTGCGATATTATCACCGTAGTCCACACCGCAGATTATCTATTCGATATTAATCAAATAGATAATATCTGTATTGTCTAGTTGAATTATATTTTATATATGTATATAGAATTACTGACATAATATAGCAAAAATAGAATCGAATTACGACGTGCGCGTGAAATACGGTTTGCAAACCGAATAATAATAATAATAATAATTTCGAGAGTTCGTGGGTGCGTGAGTGTAGCATTTCATTTGTTTTAACACAAAAGCGAAATGTTAACGAATTCTATTATTTTCTCTCTCTCTCTCTCTCACCACTACGGCCGCGGTCGTACACGGATTGTAAACGTTATTTGGATATTATCGAAAACGGCGTTTGTCCGTTTGCATTTGAAAGGAAAACATTTTCGAAAAAGAATTCGTCAATTATTATTATTATACACGCGTTTAATTTATTCGCTCATGAAAAACGGTTATACACACACGTACACTGCGTATTGGGCACTCAGATTGACTCGGACATTATTATTATTATTTCGAATTTGAAAGCGACGATCGATTTATTTTCTATAAGATTTCCAGCGACGCAATATATAGTAATACAAAAGGAACACGGATTTCGTAAACGGACGCGAATGTGTGGTTTGAAAAAAAAAATTTTTTTTTTTAAAAATATAGCGAGCCGCGCGAGACGTTCTTTTGGATGTCACTTGTGTGAATCGTTTGAATAGGGATTTCGGAGTTCCGTTATTTAGACTGAACATTTCAAAGCAAATGGTCAAAACCGTTGCGTTCGACAAAACGACGATTACGAACGGAGCTCCGGTATAATATTATTTGCTATTGATAACGATATACGGCAGTTTGCACACGGAGTACACCAGTGTTCCTTTCAGACAATTTTCAACGGGGGGGGGGGGGCATTTGAAAAAATCGGGGGGTCATTTATATTACATCAAGAAAAATGCATTTTTTGGTAATAATTACCTTTGTCTGTTATTATTATTGTGAACAAAATTATTAAATACACAAAATTTTTTGTATAACCTTTTAGCTTTTTTTTTTTTTGGTTCTGGTGGGGGTTTTAACCTGACCCCCCTGACCCCCTGTAAATACGCCACAGAAAAATTTGTCTAATATTTGGTATTTCTTTACTATTCTTCAAATTTTCTCCGGGAAGGGCTTTGGACATTCTCCGGGGGGGGGGGCTGAGCCCCTCCGGTGAAGTGCCTGAAAGAAACACGCAGGAGTACACAATTAACAGTAAATCGTTCCTTACCTCGGGTAGGTAGTTGAACAAATTTTCAGAAATTGTTTCGCGTTAATATAACGCCGAAATCACGTCGTATTTGGTAAAAATTTCAACACTCCGTACGAATAATAATAAAAACTTATTATTTTGTGTATAAATTTACATGTTTATAATATTGTTAAAAAAAAAAAAAAAAACTGTCCGAGACGATTTTCTTTCATTTTCCCTAGATCAGTGGGTAAATAGGCGTGCGTACTTACCGCTTGTTGCGTCTCTTGTACCAACAACGACAGCAGCAGCAGACACGGTACGACAATCGACAGGACGACGTGGAGTCGCGGCCGCCGCCGGTAATTATTGCCGCCGACGCGTACCATCGTCCGCGAGACTGTGTGCTGAGCGAGTGGTCGTCGGTTTTGGCGCGCGCCCGTGTGGCGCGCCGCACGATGCGACGACGACGACGACGACGACGACGACGACGGATGGACACGACACGGCGACAGACACCGCGCGACCTACGCCGCCGATCGACGATGAACGCACACCGAGCGAACGGAGGATACGACGACGGCGTGAACGGAAATTAATAAATCAAAATAATCGAATAATCGTAAAACGGAGAATACGTACTGTTCGTCCGCGTGTTTACTATCCGGGCTATAGGCGGCCCGGACGGGCGGTGAATAATATTATGAAAAAAAGCAAAAAAAAAAAAAAAAAAAAAATGTTCTAAAAAAGAAAAACGTGTTTGAAATCGTCCCGCGGTCTCGTTTCGAAACGGTTCAGACGACGTTGTCGTTGCTGCTGCGGCGGCGGCACACCACGTGCAGGTGAGCACGGCAAATCAATCGCCGACCCTGTGGACAAACGGTTAGGTAAATAGTAGCCGCCGTCCGTGTACAACGCAGTTGTCGACGCGGCCGCGCGTTATTATCTATCGCGGACGAGAAAAGCCCGCGGCGGGTGCCTACAGCACGTATACACCGCACCGCCGCTGGCGGAACCGAACACGTGCGATTTTCGGATAATTCGAACGGACGGTTTGTTCGGTGACGTAGTGGGGGGAAGGGCCTTTATTAAGAAGGGTGTTACGTTATTGCAGAGTGTGTGAACACGTTTACGGCGTGTTTTATTATCCCGATGGCAGAGGGGCGTGTGATGATGGCAAAGGCCTATCCACGCCCCACGTTGAAACGGCCGTTTGTGTGCGCGCGCGCGATGGTGGTGGGACGACGAGCGTTTGCGTCGGACGCCGACGGCGAACGAACTGCGCCAGCTACGCCGACGGGCCGACGCGCGTCGAAGAGTCCCCGGCGGCGGTGGCGGCGGCGGCGGCGACGGCAGAAACGCCACGGAAACTGCGTGTACCGCGTGGCCCGCAGACAGTGCTATGTCGGTGCGTCGCACGAGCGTTGCGTTGGAATAGTGCGCGACCGTGTAACTGCACTGCACGCCCGTGGCTGCCATGCCGCAGCTTACACTTCTCCATTGGCGGTAAGTGTGTATATTTTTACACGATTTTATAATTTTTTTCTTTTTTTTTTTGTAATACGTTATATTAATTCTACGATGATAATAATAATAATAATAATAATAATAATAATTATTATTATTATTATTATTATTATTGTTGCGACCACACACGCGTACGGGTGAGCTTTACGCGTTCACTTGCCCCACGTAGGTAAACGCGATTTTTCTAGAAATTCGCGCGGTACTCTTACATTTGTTTACGTGAAAAAAAACAAACCGTGTATTTTTCCATTTTTTTTTTTCGGTTTTTTTTTTCCATTCGCGTAGAAAAAAAAAATCGTAAGATCGCGAAAAAAAGGTTCAAACAAACGCGCGCGTAGGCTAATTGTGTAGGTACACACACACACACACATTTATAGTCGGATTTCAGTAGTATAGTAAACAATCGTCACGAATCTCGTCGATTGGAACATTGACGAAATAGTGAATTTTTCTACGTGTTTTAAATCATTAACGCGCGTAATCGGGGTGGCGGGGAAATCGAAAACGTTTAGTAGAAATAATAAAAAAAAAACGACAATAACATTGTTTATAAGCGACTTAAAAAAAAAAAAAAAATGTATTTATTTATGTACTTTTTTTGTTTTTCCAGGCGATTCGCATTATTCGCCTATTTGTTAACAGCCGTGTCGGCGGTAAGTACCTACAAATTATGTACCGCAGATTTTTTTTTTATTATTATTATTATTATTCGTTCCACGCTATAATGAATTAATAATTGTTCGCTACTCGTAACGATCAAAAGCCTTCTTTTTTTTTTTTTTTGTTTTTTTTTATGTACGACGATCAACACGGAGCGCGTATTGAAATATAATATTAAAATGCGATTCGTCCGACGAGTGGACGCTATAAAAATATTATTCCGCGTTCGATAAAATAAATCCCCCCCCGGCGCGTTCGTTATTCGTGTGACCGTTTCACCGTCCGTCTCTCGGTGTAGAGTGCACGCAGCCGAGTTTCCAGCGTTTTTCCTATTGGAATCCGATTCCCCCCCAACGGTTCGTATGCGTGCGTAATATTATTGAACTGCGGGCGTTGTTGTTGCGTTTAAAAGGCTCTGGCTATCGGAGAGATGTGCGCGCGCGCGCGTGTGTGTGTGGGATGAAAAAAACGAAAAAAAAATTACCGATAACTATATGTGCTCGCCGACGATTTCCGATAAACTTTATGAATGAACGCGTGCACCTATGAACGATGATAATAACGATTATTGCGTTTCGCCAATGTAGGCCGCCGTATTATAACATGGCCGTTTCAAAAAAACGCTTTTTTTTTTTTTTTTTTTTTTTTTACTCACGCACGAATTATAATATCCGATTTTTGCTCGAATACAAACGGCGAACGTTTTTTTTTTTTTTTTTTTTTGGAACGATTCGATTCCGCGCAATAACAGTGGTTTTCTCTGTGTAATAATACAGTGAAAATAAGTATAATACAGTGAAACGTCTATTGGCGGACGCCTCTCAATACCGGGGGACACTTTTGATTTCCCCCGGGCTAACAATTTATGTAAATAATAACAGTGGGCGTTGACGTCTCAATAGTGGACGCGGGGACGACAATGGAAATTGGTGGTACCAATATTAAAAATCGCCTCCCATAAATGGACACAATACACGTACACAAAAACGAAAGACGACAGATTTTTTTTTTTTTTTAATTCTACGTAAATACACACACACACACATATATATATAATAAATAATAAATAAAAATTAATATAAATCATGTTCTAATAAACAGTTAATGTATTAGAATAGTACAGTAAATAATAATCAATTGTTTATAAATTATAATAAATACATATATATGTATATGTATTATGCATAAATAATACCGATTTCAATGTGTATAATGTGTTTATGTACGACCGATTCTCTGTAATGGACGTTTTGTAATTCCTCGCAAATGTCCACTCTACGTATAGTTCACTGTACGTAACCGTAAACGAGAAATCACCACAAAAACATTTCACGTATCGATTAATTTTTAACGCATTCGTCTTACGCGAGCGACACTAAAAATCGTTATTTTCTTCCTCTACTAACACAGGTACCGCGTGTGATATACTTTTAATACTACAAGTTTTACTGCATGTGCGTTTACTCAGCGGTCGAAGTGGTTCAAAATAAGTGGCATGGGGAAAATGGAAGTCGCGTCGTCATTACGAGTTTTGAAACGAGAGGTGGCGGCGCAACGTCGTGAACGGTCCACACATTATGAGCTGCAATAATCACACGATAACGCTTAAACACGTCAAAATCGAAATATCGTTTAACGAATTCACATTATTTACCCCACGCTTATTCCATATCATTTCTACCTCGCCTGTATTCGCGTAAATTTATTTCACTATAGGTAGCCATATCTCGTACGTCTATAAAAACGTAATAGATGTCTCTGTTGGTGTTCATATAAAACGTGTATGGTTTCGATTTTCCTAGAAATATATTCTGTTTGTCTATATATCTATTTGTATAACGCCGTAGTGTATTACTACTAATACATTGTATTCCGTGTGATAATGCAGAGGTGTCTCAACTGTATGTCGCGGACTCGTGAGTGAGTCCCAATAAAACGTTTGACGAATCGCGAAAAATGTTCACGTGAAGAACACGAGTCGGAAAAAGAATTATTATTATTATAATACATTTGAAATTTTGTAGAAAATTCAATAAGAACGAATTTTAACCGTGCATATTCAACGGGGTGCTCTGGTTTTCTATTTAATACACCTAACACTTTCTGTTAAAGCTGTAAAAACGCTGCGTATCGCATACAATTCTTCGATACCACCTTGTGAAGTTGGATTTTCGCTAATTTTTTCTTTTTGTTTTTTACATCTGTTTACCAAATAAATCATATTTTATATAACGCATTATAATTTTGAATAAATTATTTTTACTCTTATTAAAATATTAAATTGTTAATATTGTAATTATCAAAGAAAATTAATTTGGATGGATCACTTATAAATTAGAAAATTGTGTGTGTCGCGCTTATAAAAAATTTAAGGACCTCTGATGTAATTATATTATAATGTTTTATCTTGTAACGAACTACAAGTTGTAACGTAACGTATTTAATAAAAAAAATTAAAATTCATTCATTTTTTTTTTTATGTTTATTTATATTTAATAGGTAACAACGTAATATCGTATGATATGTAGGTATATTTATATGATAAATTCGTTTTTTAAAATAAAGCCATTGACAATCAAATCATTAATAATTAATCGAATTTTCGTAAAACAAAAAAATTAAATAATAATAATAGTTTTTTTCGGTATAAAACATCGCGTGCACTTAAAGTATGAATAACAAACGTTCTTAGTACGCAGAATTTGTTTGACATACTTCCATCGTATGCGCATCAATTAACGGTTTTTCTCAATTTATTTGACGCGGAAACATTGGCCAACATTGATTACGTTTATTGATGTATTCGTGATGACAAATATACGTTACAATCGATTCGAAAATATTAGTCAAAAGTTTATTATAATTAAAAGCGAGCGGAAACTCTGTACGTGTTAGGAAGGCTACTGTTTTAGATAAGCAACAAGGACGTGAGATAGTGATTCTGTTATTCATCAATTCGAATGCAATAATTAACTACTACCATTCGAGAAACAAATAAAACACAATTTATCCGTTTTTGAAAGTATAAAAATTGGTGGAAAATAAATTGCGAATTTTTCTGTTTTCCATATAAAAAAAAAATATATATATATATATCTTAAACTGTAGGCGATATCAAAGAAAGGAAAAATGAAATAAAACGAACGAACAATTATTATCAATATTACATAGGTAATTGTTAATTTTTAATGATTTATAAAATGTAATAATAATTTTTTTTTCAAATATCAATTAATTTCGTGATAAATTTTCGATTTCATTTGAAACGAAATTTTTACATATTATATACATATTCGTAAAAAAGATTAATCAACATTTAATTAAATAATACGCGCTGTAAATATTAAACATTATTTTACTTAGAATGCTTTTACTCGCCCATAATTAGTTGTTCAATTTAAAAATATTGTTTTTACGACAAAATCTCTTAAATCTTAAATCTCTTAAATCTCGACTAAAATTCTTTTTTTGAAATAATTGTTAATTTATAATAAACAAATTATTTTAATTTTAAATAACGTTTTATTTAATTGTTTTTCACTTTCCAATCAAAGTAAAGGCGTTTTGCTATCATTATTTTACGGTTATTAATTTCTGCTATCGTCCTAATATCATTTACCTATCTCTTTGAAATTTACTAATTAAATATCGTATAGGTATTTAATATATAATAAATAAAGGAGTAATGATATAAAAAAAAATCATAATTAATTTTTGTTTTTTTGTTTCAGCAATGGGGAAAGTTCAATGATTATAATGACACTGATACAAATACATCATATAATAATGGAGATCAAGATATAAAACGATATACTAATGAACATAGGTATATTATAACTAATCAGAGAGGAAATTCATCAAATTGTATACCAAAATGCTTCGCAGAAAAAGGAAGCCGTGTAAGTTACTGTACAAAATTAGTAAATAACGGGTTGAACACTATTGTATATCTAGTTTGTGTACATTGATTGAAAAGCGTACATTTCGTTTTGAAATTAAAAGAAAAATATATATTTATCAATATTATTTTCTCTTAAGGGGCCACCTGGTTCAACTGGTCTCCCGGGACCTCAAGGTATACAAGGATATCAAGGAATTGAAGGTCTTCCAGGTAACTGTCGATAATATATTGTACTTAAATGTTTTCCAATATATTATTATATACGAGCATAAATTGTTGGCATTTCGTTTTCGTGAAATGGAAACCATTTCATAAATACATTCCGTGGAATGTAAATCCCCTCCCCCCCCCCCGATGAACGAATTAAAAAATTCATTAAAAGCGAATTAAACACAATTGAAAAGTAGATACATTCAGCGTTACCGGAGTAATGTCTTGGAAAATTATTTTAAAAATTTTCGGAAAATGGTTTTTATTAGTTTGCTAAAAGTAAATTTGTTTTTCAAAATATTATTTCTCCATAACACCTGTATATAATATGTATACTATGTAATTTATAAGACACTCTTTTTGCTGTTTAAACAGAATGTACAATATTTGTTTTCCTCAAGCACATTCTATAAATTCCATATAAAAAGAAAGACGATACAATCAATACAAAATTAATAAAAAAAAGTTAACAGGCATACATATTATTATTTCAAAATTAGAATCTGTAACATATAGGTAGCTATACTTAAGCCATATTAAAATATTTTATTGAACTAACTAAATGAAACTAAATAGTCTGGTACTTGATTAATAGATAGATTTTTAAGAAACATCTATGTATAATGTAATATAAATATTACATTTTACATTATCTATATATTGTACAATTATGACGTTTTAATGTCTAGGTCCAATGGGAGACAAAGGAAGCATTGGTCCGATGGGACCACGTGGGCCGAAGGGAGATAGGGTAATGTATTGCAAGTCTTGTTGTATATATTAAATCGTATTATATTTTCCGATCAAATTTAAAAATAAATAAAAAGCAATTTTAATTATTGGGGGAAAAAATATATATATCAACATAGCTTCAATTGATATTTAAAAGTCACGTAAAACGATCTGTTTTACATAAAGTAGTCCAGAGGCGATATAAACGTATCTTTCAAAAAATAAGTAAACTTGAGATTAGTGTGGAAAAATATTTGTTAGATGCAAAATATAAATATATTTATAATCTATTATTTTACTGTCCAAGATTTTAATAACAATGTGACGAGACACGAAAGAAAGGAGGTTTTAAATTTTTTTTTTTTTTTTTGAAGAAGGAAAACTTATTAAAATATAATAATTTATTTATTCTTCTCGTGTAATTTAATATCTTATTTTGTTTTCAGGGTAAAACAGGTACCCCAGGATTTCCAGGTATGAAAATAGATGACACTATTAATAACTATTTTCATATTTAAAAATATGGCTGTAAATTATTTCTTATACTTGGATTCAGTGTTCATTTATCACTGTTTTTAAACACTCATATAGATTTCACCTAATGAAAAAAAATGGGTCTTGTCTTCTCCTTTTAGGTGTAAATGGTGTACCGGGAGAAATCGGCCCTTCAGGGTTGCCAGGTATTCCTGGTTTGGACGGATGTAACGGAACAGATGTAAGAATATTTATAATATTATATAGTTTTTATTTACAAGTTTTCAAAATTATTGGTTTTTCTTTTACCGGAGCCATTGTACCTATCTAAGTCGTGTTTCAATTTTCCCGTTGATTAATCAAATTATATATTTGACAGGGGAAACCAGGTCTCCCCGGATTGGCAGGAGCTATTGGTCCTCGTGGATATCAAGGAATACCAGGTGAAAAAGGTTAGTACCTATTTGACTTGTATTTTAATGTTTAATATATGTTAATAGATCAACGTACCACGTGAACAGTATAGTAAAAAACAATATGTCAATTTTTTTTTTAAAGTTAACTTTATGTTAGAAATAGGATTATAATTTTTTTTAAAAAAATAAGTGAACACAATGAATTTTTAAAAAAATATATTGATATAAATATGTCTAAATATATATTTACTATATAGGAATTTTTTTGTTTTAATTTTTCAACAAAATATTATTAAATTGTATTTCCTATTTTATATTTCAAATCATTTATGTTAATAGTGTTATTTGTATTTATCAATTTATGGAACACTAAAATGACATAAAGCAAAACTATTTAATATTTAAATAAGCATATTTAGTAGAAAAAAAAATGTTTTATATCATACTGGACAAAAATAATATTGTTTTTTTGTTTTAACACCAAATTTTATTATAACATTTGTTATTATTCATATAGCATATTTCGATGTAATATATCGGTATATTTGAAAATATTTCGTTCATAAACATATTTTTAAATATAATAAGTAATCTCAACGTTTCGGATATGCTCATTATTGATTAATAAAAAAATACAGTTGTTGTACTTTTAATGCTTAAATTTCAATTCCTCATATTTTTTGTAAAAATTCCAAAAACAAAAATCCGTAGTTTTTATGAATGGGAGACCAGGATTAAATTTTCTGCCAAGTGAAACCATTGGCCACTACTTTAAAATTAAAAAAAAAAAAAATACAATACCTACCATACTAAAGTGGTGGGAAATGATTAAAGATAAGTTTTCAATACTTCGATTTTAGTCTTAAAGTAATTTTATAAATGCTCATATCGTTTTTATCCATGGTTATATTTAATTCCTGTTTGATACCTATAATAATTTTAGTGATTTTTTTTTTAGGACTGAAAGGAGAACCAGCTCAAACTTCAATACATAACAAAGGACAAAAAGGAGAACCTGGTTTAGACGGGGTACAAGGTATGTTTAAAATTGCATAGAAGACTAGAACGTAATTTAACAAATATAACACGAAATATATTGAATTAAATGGAATAGGTAGAATTATCTATAATAATGTAGTTAATTTAGTGGTTATACGGTTTTTTTTATATATTATTAGGTTAATCTAAAATATTAAAATATTATGAATACACAAAGTGCATTTTTATATTTGTCACGCAATCTAACAAATATTGTGACAACTCTATGGTTGATATGATAGTTACTTACCTGTAAACCATCTACAGTACATTGAGTGAAATATTCTTTAAAAGTTGTATACATTTAAACTGTATAATGGTAAACTAGGGTCACGACTTTTTGATTTTAAATTTGTAAATTGTAGGGAATTAAAATAATATATTGATGCATGATCAAAGAATAAGATTTTATATTTTGTGGAGCGAATGGTATTATAGATGTATTGAAGATAAGGTTAAAAATAAGAAAATGTAAAATTTTGACTAAAGCATTTGCTTGAGTGGAGTCAGGTTGGCCAGAGAATGATGAAGAAGTATAAGTTGTATTATACAAGAAAGAATGAAATATATATGTATA
Source organism: Chaetogeoica ovagalla (assembly GCA_032441825.1). Taxonomy (NCBI): domain Eukaryota; kingdom Metazoa; phylum Arthropoda; class Insecta; order Hemiptera; family Aphididae; genus Chaetogeoica; species Chaetogeoica ovagalla. The sequence goes on along the minus strand of CM063746.1, from coordinate 1,122,196 downwards.
TATATATATATATTTATATTAATATATATATATATATATTTATTTATTTATAGAGAAATGTTTATGTGGGGTTATATAGTGTTAATTCCAGGAGATCTGAAAATTCCATTATTAAAAGAAGTACGTAGTATACATTCAGTTATATCTAAGATGAAATTAGTAATTTCATCATATTTTCGGTGTCAGGGTAAAATGAAGATATAGAAAGATTTGTTAAATGTTTTGAAGTATATGTGTATCATGTCAAATAGATTTAGTATTATAAAAATCAACTAAATGGACCGACACATTACATAAGGTACATTTATATATTTTGTATAGAAATAATAAAAATTATTTAATTTGAACGAGTGAATTTACTGCGTGGCTTGAAGTAACAGAAATTAATAAGATGGACAGTACACGTTTAACTGAAAAATTGAAGGAAATTTTTGCACGTTTTGGATTACTGAATAAGATTATATTTGATAATGGTTCACGATTTTATTCAACGGAATTCATACATTTTTGTAAAATACAAAAGGAATTAAGAGATTCAAAAGAGTGAAAAGACCACCAAATCATCTGAATTCATAAAACGTATTATGTATCTAATTTGTATATTGTATTTGAAATTTAACATATCCGTATTATACCTATATAACATAATAGGTAATGTTATACTAAAATTATTATTATACTAAAATGTATGGTGTTGTATGTAGAGTTAAGTGATGTGCAATTTAGTTAGCCTAAAATATTATATGAATGTACAAAGCGTATTTTTACTTTGTCATATAACAAACGTATGCTTACTTCAAAAAATAATTAATATACAACGCTGTAAATTTTACCACTAACAAAATATTGTGATACTATTTGATAGTATCATAATATTTTATTATAATAATATTATTATTATCATGTTCCAGGCTTAACTGGAAATCCTGGTTTACAAGGACTAAAGGGACCAGCAGGGCCACTAGGTGAAATAGGAATGAAGGTAAAATTATTGATTTTTGGTTATTACAGTCATTACAGACTGTTTTGTAATGCTTGGAAACTGTAATTATTGATATAGATCCATGTAGATTTTTTTAAACAGAATGATTTTTTTATTATAGGGCAATAGAGGCTACCCGGGCTTAAAAGGAGAAAAGGGTAAGTATTTTGTTATTAAATAAACTGTTTAAGAAAAAACATTTGAACAGTTATAAAGTTTAATATTTTAGTATGAGTAAGTAGATAAAAATGTATTATAATATCTTACTTAATTCGACGATCAACAGATTATTAAAAACTAAAACATAATTATGAACCCGTAGTTGTTCGTACTTGATGCATAAAGTATTTAATTTTCAATTTAGGAAATATGGGACTTGGTTTTGAAGGACCTAAAGGAGATCAAGGTATTAAAGGTGAACGTGGACCACCCGGCCAACCTCTTCCGTCGTCACTATTTGAACAAAATGCGACAATGATTGGACCTCAAGGTGAACCCGGCGAAAAAGGAAGTCAGGTATCTGCGTAAATTATGTTAATAAATCACTTGATTAAATGTGCATTACGTACATGTATAGAAATGTATAACATTTTCTGAAATATATAAACAGTCTATAATTGTCTAAATCATGCGACTTATATAACTATCATAATTTACGTATATTGTAATATCTGTTAATAGAATATGGTAAATCTATAGAATATCAAAATGAATTATAAAATTAAAATAATAATATAGATAACTATTAAAAATAAAAATAAAAACATATCCATAACACATCATATTTTACATAAATATAATTTAGTTGTGACTCCATGTATTTTGACTAAATGAATTGATACTGATTCGAACAATAACGTTTGAGACCTATTTAATTAGTAAAATTTTAAAAAATATTTTAATAATTTTTATTCGACTCTTCAAAATACATACCTAATATTTTAATATACATAATTCAAAACACATTGTACTTAATCGGCGACCGCAACGGCGGACGTTCGGTACGGATTCAGAACAGGTTGTATAATTTGTTGGGAGAAACAATTTAACGTAGCTTGATCGCCACCAACGGAAACTGGTCATCGCCGAGGTTCATTCTTAATGTGAATGTTGAGTGTAGTGTTTGCATAAACGTTTTTAAATTTATTAATATTATGTCCTGTTAGCTTAATATATAATGTTTCTTATATAGAAGTCTATTCAAATCTAATATAAATTGAAGTAAAAAATTTTGTTGATGAGCCATAAAATGAAATCTTATACACAATTTAATCTTTTAATGGGCAACTTCAATATTAATACTAATAATATCTCTATATTCTGTAATTTATTATTTCGTTTTTTTTTTCTTCAAATAACTCATCTTAATTTTCAATATTTATTAAATAGGGAGAAAAGGGACAACATGGACTTAAAGGAGAACCAGGAATGATTGGTGATCCAGGAATACCAGGTACATGAATTGTATTATAAACTTTTACAAACAAATAATATGTATTTAACGATTGTTATTTTTTACGTGCATGTACCTATATATATTTATATAAACAGACTATAATAAATGGGTAAGACACAATTAATGATAATTAAATTTGTAAATTATTATATAGATAATTATTTAGTTGAATTAATTTAAAAAACAAGAGCGAATCCAAATTTATTACAATTAATTTTTACTTTAGGTGATGTTGGTGCAAAAGGTGAAAAGGGATTGGTAGGAACTCCAGGACCAAGAGTAAGTTCATTGTCTTATTTTTGACAAATATTTTCTTAATACTAATTAATTTTATTTAAGCAAATTTTCTATACATGTATTTTATATATATATATAACATGTGTTTTACCAATAAATGTTTAAGAAAATAATGGTTCTTGATAAATATTAGATTTTTATATTTTAGGGACGTGATGGCTACCCAGGACCACCTGGACCTGTTGGTCAAAAAGGTAAATTATAAAATTATAGAAATGTTATTTTATGATCTGAATGATTACTATTGATTTTTTTATATCAGATAATATAAATAAAAAAAAATATATTATTTTAATAAAAGTATAATTATTATAAATAAAATAAATGATAAATACAAGGAACAATTTTTTTTTAATTTCTACATTAAGGAAGTATTTGAAATTAATAATAGTAATATTAAATTATTACAATTTTAATACATTTTATATTTTTATTTAGGTGATCGTGGAAATGATGGTTTGAACGGATTGCCAGGCAGACCCGGACTTAAAGGAGAACCAGGTATGGAGTTTTGTTGTTATTAAGAAAATGATTTTTTTTAAATAATATATAAAAAATTAAATTAAATGTACCATTATTTGGATATTTATAGGTACTAAACATTTTAAAACTATAGTTAATTTATTGAACTAAAAATTTACAAATTACTTTTTTTTATTTTATTTTTGATTCGACGAGTTTAATTTTATTTATACGAGTATTAAATACACATACGACTATATGTTGAAAAAAAAATTATAAATTATATATTTTTATGAAGTCTACACATGACATATTTTCAAATATTATATAGTATAAAATATATATTGATATGTTTATTCAAAACAAAATGTTTATTTATTCTTTATATATACTCGTACTATTGAAATGAAAAGTTTTTATTTTAAATTATTTAATAAATAATAAAATTAATTCACATAAATAATTTGAAAGAAAATAATAATTAGTATTATTATTTTATTCTCATTGTTATTTATAATTTTAGGAAGAGATGGTGTACCAGGAGCAGCTGGATTGCGAGGACCTCCAGGACAACCAGGGGTAGATCATTAAATTTACATTAAAAATAAAAATTTACAATTTTCTTCAAGTATGAATGTTAAATGTTATTATTTTTGTTTAGGGTGGGAAAGGTAGACCAGGATTACCGGGACCTCAAGGACCTCGTGGATACCTTGGACCTACAGGTATAGTATGAATTCAGACTATACATTTAAAAATAAAATAATTGAATAAAATTAAATACTTTAAATAATATATTGTAATAAACATTGATTACAATTTTATTGCAGGTCCAAAAGGTTTGGATGGTTTAGATGGACCTCCAGGACTTCCTGGTCCAAAAGGCAATCAAGGGGGCCAAGGTATATTAGATATTTCAATTTCATTAATCGTTATAAAATTACACATTATACTTTTAAAATATTTTAATATAATACAAATATTTAAATTTATGTAGCGTTTATAGATGTACAAATTATAGGCACGTCCAGACCTTTTTCTCAGGGGGTGTAAGCTAAACCGTAAATCATTATAATTCATACCCACTTAGTAAGATTTCTGTGTAATATAACCGGCCTTTTTTAAATGATTAATTTGGGCTTACCAGCTGAAACTTCTATAGAATATAATTTTAATTTTCTCATTGCATTATCAACTGAATTTATTTACTGAAAATAACTAATTAAAATAAAAGGCATAAAAAAATAAAAACATGTATAAAAAGTAATGTATTATATTAGTATGTTACAAAATAATTAAAATTTAAAGCTATGTTGAGTATTTTATTAAGATGTTTAAACTCTTCAGTGAAGTCTTCTGGATCCAGGTCAGAGTTCAGCTGCCATCTGGATTTATTACACAAATACTAATATTATTGATTTTAATTGATTTTGTGACTATATAATTTCTGCATTTAGTTTTACGAGACTTAATTTAGAACATGATGTATTATTATATAATAATCTAATCTAACCAAATTAATTGCTAGTATTACCAGCTATTATTGAAAAATTACGTTTTTAGATTAATATATAGCATTTCATATTAAGATAACATCATACAAGTCAATAGTAAATGCAACAAAATATTATAATATTCATTTAGATTATTAGTAAAAACTAATAATATATATAAAACGTTAGTATGGGCCTGTGGCATCTGCCATCTGATTTTGCAGGGGGGCAGATACACTGTCGTAGACAGTCCATGGTACAACTTAAAATGTAACAAAATTATGTCACATTATACCTTTTAACTATTTGAATAATTTTGTTGTTGACATATTTGTTACAAATTTAACAACTGAAATAATTTTAAACTTTTAATAATATAGGAATTCCTGGATCTGTTGGTCCTGAAGGTTTACCTGGTGAAAAGGGATCAAAAGGAGAACCTGGTCTAACTGGCAAGTATATTTTTTAAATGATAAAATTAGAAATATATATATATATAAATATATACATAACTGATTTCTTTCAAATATTTTATAAATGTTTAAATTTAAATTATGTTTAAATAACATGCTCACCAATATGTGTAAATATCATGGTATTCATGGTAAATATTTAAAGTGTTATCCAAATTTAATATTATATTAATACTTCTCTTTTAATTTAATAATTATACATTTGAAAGTATTAATGTTACGCATGAATACATTTATTAATATACATTTTGATTTATAGGTTTTCCTGGTGAACCTGGCGTAAGAGGTAGGAATCATATTTAGATTTTATAAAAAATTATAGTGCAATTTAATAACACAAAATTTGTCCGAAAAAGTAATTCAAAAATCGATATGCTTTTTTATGTGTTAACAAATATCTAGTATGCATATTATTACGATCATAAAATGAAAACAGTTCAACATAAAAACGTATACAATTTCTTTTAAAAGTAAGAATTCAGGAAACATCGAGTGTATTCTCTTAAATAATATTTTAATTGTAAATTGGTCTGATGTGAGTTATGATAATTAACGTATAAACCATGTGTGAAGTCAAGACAAATGAAGCTATGAAATTTGATAAGTTATATATTTGGAACATATAGCGCCTACATACTCATCATCCGATTGCGTATTGTATTTTACAAAAATATATTTTATTATTTTATCTTAAACGTATGTGAATTACTTTTAACCTATTCCACTTAGTAATAGATATATAAATATTACATTATGACTTTGTAAAATTTATAGGTTTTTCTGGTGCACAAGGCCCACCGGGACCTCGAGGAAATAATGGTGAAAAGGGTGCTTCAATTGTGGTAAATATAAAATATAATAACTATTATTCCTTAATGTTTGATTACAATTTAAACTATAATGTAATCCAAAAATAAATATTTTAATAACTTTTATAATAATAATAATAATACACTATAAGTGAAAATATACGTTTTCAAGATTAATTATCGCTGTAGCTTCATAATCTACGTATTGGTTACTGTTGTTTTCAAGAACGGAATATTTTAACAGGGACCTAAAGGCTTAGATGGAATTGATGGAAGGGATGGCGAAAAAGGTGCTAAAGGTGAACGTGGTTATCCAGGTGATAGAGGATCTCCAGGTGAGAAAAATTACTACATTTTCGCATACAAAAATGTTTACTAATTTAATACAACAATGTACATTAGGAGGTACATTTTATTAATATAACAAATTAAACATCTTTTTTTAGGGGATTCGCCCACCGGAATTGTTGGTCCACAAGGTGTTATGGGTCCTCCAGGAGAGAAAGGTGAAAGTGGCAGACCAGGGATTCCTGGCATTCCAGGTAAATTATACCATGCTATATAATTGAAAAAAAAAATATATATAAAATATATTATCCATTTATGATTAATGTATTACAAATATATTTCAATTCATAAATAATGTACAATATGGCATTTAATTTAGGCCGAGATGGTCCAAAAGGTGAAATTGGTGGACGTTGTCAAGGATGTCGTCCTGGTGAGAAAGGTGTTAAAGGTGAATCGGGATTGCACGGCACTCCAGGGTTACAAGTAATATATCATTATCATATCCATATTTAACTAATTATTCATATCACTTCATTATATTTATAAAATAAAATGAAATTAATCTCTAAATGTTAGATATAGAATAATAAAATTTTATTATTATTCGCTCTTCATAGGGGCCACGAGGACCACCAGGAGAAAGAGGATTCCCTGGAGAACCTGGAGCTGATGGATTGATTGGAATAAATGGTGAACCGGGAACACCAGTAAGCAATAATTTTTAATATATTTTCGACATTTAAATTTATTTCTATAAAGTGTAGTGATCAAAATCTCTTTTTATTAATATTATTATTCCTCGATTACGTGAAACTACTTTTTAAATAATTTTTCAGGGTGAACCAGGAGAACCAGGTGAACCAGGACAACCGGGTGAAAAAGGTGCTAATGCTTTTATATCAGAGGGTCATCTAAAACTCCAAAAAGGAGAACCTGGTCTTAGAGGTGAACCAGGGAGGTAATTATATGTACATAAAATTACAAACGATTATTTTCCTTTAAACCATATAAAATCTATATTGCATGTTTAAAAAAATTTATTTATATTAATGTAATATAGAGATGGTTTACCAGGACCTGCGGGATTGATAGGAAACGAAGGTAAACCCGGTATTAAGGGATTACCTGGACTGCCCGGAGAAAAAGTAAGTATTATATGGAAACATTCTTAGAAGAACACAAAAAAAAAAGTAGGATGGATGTTGAGATTTTTTAACGACATTTCGTATTTCTTCATATCTAGTCATAATACTGGCACAAGATTGTACTTCAAATGACCTTTTATTGATATTTAAATCACTAAGCATACTTTTACTAATAAATATTACATACATTTCTCACGAACAATTATAAATAAAACTGTATTTGACTAAATATAAAATTTATTTCTCGTAATTCTTAGGGTGACAGAGGCTTAACTGGTTCTGAAGGTAGCTCAGGTAAAGAACGAAAAATTCATTCTTAAACATTAACACACATACAAAATATTTTAAATTAATTTTAATTTTTTTTATTTATAGGACAGCCAGGATACAATGGTCCTAAAGGAGAAAAGGGTATTAGTATTAAAGGAGAGCAAGGATATCCAGGAACGCTTGGGTATATCATCTACTTATTTTGTGTTGTATTTTATAAAATTTTAAACAATATAATATTCATATTAATATTTGTACAGATCTAAAGGAGAAAAAGGAGAACCTGGATATATTGGTCCAAAAGGAGTCCCAGGTTAGTAATATTTATTTATATAATCAAATACATATAAAAATAATGAATATTAAGAAATACATTAATCATTAAACATAAAATGAAAAAGGAATAAGTTCAGTTTTCATGATTATATTTTAAAAATTGAGACAAATTTTTTTATTAAAAAGTAAATGTCAAATAGCTTTTTAAAAATTTTTTTTTTGTATATTTACACACAATACAATTGTAGACAACTAATACAATAATTATAATTATAAGAAAATCACAATAAAATTAAACACAATTTAATAATATTATGTCTTTGAACTGGTTTTTAAAACAGTTAATTGTAAATCTAACTGTACGATTTTAAATTAACAATGTTTAATTATATATTTATTTCATTATACATTTTTAAATTATTAAGTACTAAATTAAAAGGCAAATACGTTATTAAATTATGATTTTTTTTTTTTAATTTATAGGTAAATGTGAACTAATGGATATTACAAAAGTTGTAAAAGGCGATACTGGACTTCAAGGACAGAAAGGTGAACCAGGCACACCAGGAAGTGAAGGTAAGGAGTTTGATTTCGGTTTTAATTTCCAATATAATTTTCATTACTTAATTTTATTATCTGTTCATTATTTTCATTGAACAGGTTATCCAGGTGAAAAGGGGTCAATAGGTCCAGACGTATGTAATTTATTTTTAGGATAAATAATACATTTAATTATTATAGTAAGTTAACTTTAAATGCATTTATTATTATTTATTTACATAGGGTCCGGTTGGAACACCAGGACCAAGAGGACTTCCAGGTGGGTAGTACGATAAATTATAGAAATAACGACGTGTGTTGTATGATTTTTTTTAAATTTAAACAATATCAAATGAATAGTTTTCACGAAATCACATTTTATTTAGGCCCTGTTGGTCCAAGAGGTCTTCCAGGTCCCCGTGGTGAAAAAGGAAACCCTGGCCCAATGGGTAAGTATAATAACATTATTAATAATACTACAAAATTACTATAAATAAATTTATCTATGATAAAATACTAAAAACAACGTTCTCATTACACAGTTGCATTATCATAATATTACGCTATTTTTGTTTAAATATGTGTAAAACTTAAGTTACTGTTGGCAGGTTTCCCCGGCGATGTTGGACGTGATGGAGAAAAGGGATATCCAGGATTACCTGCACCTAAAGGTACTTTTCTAATAAAAAAATCTATTGAGTAATGTACTGGTTCAACTGTTTTGCGCTATTCATTCAACAGTTTAATATAGTATAAAATTAATGGAAGTTCATAGCCAGACACTAATAAATTACATTTTACAATTGGTTTAATTATTTTATATGTTTACGATATCTACGATATTCTATCATTACTAATTTGACAACAAATTTTTCTAACAAAGTGATGTGAACTATATATTTAGAGACAAAAATATCGTATTACCTTATTAAATTCATTCTGAATTCAAATGCTAGATTCTATCACAATAAAAATATAATTCTAAATTGTTTAGTTAATATAAATTTTTTAAATGGAGCTACGACTAGTTCCTATGATTGAAAATTATAACTATATATTAACTTCTATAATTTGAATATTATTAATAAATAAGTGGACAAAGGTAATTAAATTGAATTTTTTTTTATAGGCATAAAAGGTGAGCCCGGTATACCTATGATTGGGCCAAAAGGTTCTGAAGGACTACCAGGTGAAAAGGGTGAAAAAGGTAACTTATAATTATTAAATTATAAAACAAATTCAATTTGTATTTTATTCTATAAATTTAATTATATGTACTTCTAATAAACTTACTAAAAAAAAAAATTATATATCTTCATTTAACTTTTTTTTAGGTCTTCAAGGACCATTTGGAAGACCAGGGGTCTCAGGAGAACCAGGTATATTTATCAAATATGACGATATGTAATGTATAATTTTTCTGTATATTTTAATAATACACTTAAATATTATTAATCAGTTTTATGATAAATAAGTAATAAATATATATATATATTATACTTTTAACATTTAATATGTTATTACATATATTAAAAGCATTCACATCTCAATTTTGATATTATATGGTATTTACATTTTAAACAAGTACACAGAGTACTCTTTTTAAACTTAATAATTCAATTCGATAGTTTTAATGTACATTTATGTATTATATTCAAATATATTTAGATTGAGAATTTAATATTTTTATGACCTTATAAACTTTGAAAATCTTAATAAAAAATTTTGAATTATAGTATGATTGAATATTTATTATAAATCAAGTATTAAATAGTTTCAAGACAAAATATAATATATATACATATATATATATATATATGTATTCAGTACAGAAATTATATTATATTTTTAAATTTAGGAATTCCTGGACTACCTGGAACTAAGGGAGATCAAGGTAAAATTATATACAATTGTATAACTGTTGAGTTTTTATTATATTTATTATTAATTTTATTGTTCTTTAAACTCAATTATATATTTAGGCGAACCTGGTTTAGAAGGATTATCAGGACAGCAAGGGGCTAAAGGAGAATCTGGTAATTAATGAAAAAAAGAAAATTTTTTCATATATAACAAAAAAAAAATACAATTTTTTTCAATGTTTACAGGCCCTATTGGACCAAGTGGACCACCTGGTATTGATGGTCTACCTGGAGCAGATGGCCAGAAAGGTAAATTTTTGCTAAGTTTAATATATATATATATATATATATATATAAATTAATATTAAAATCAATACATTGAAGTGAATCACTAACATTAAATATTTGATCTTCATCTCAGGAATTTAATATAATTATCCGTTTTTTGATAAATGTGCAACATATACTTGTTAAATATTTTTTTTTTATTTACGGATAAGGTTGAACATTTTAAGTTAAAAATTAAAAATTAATACAATAAATAATTATTATGATCATAGATTTTATTTTAACATACTAGTATTGTGAAACAGATTTGGTGAATATAAATTTAAGGAGTTCTATTACTTTTTACATATAATGAAAAATACATAACGTATAACAGGTAATTTAATATATCCGTTTGTTAGGTGAACCTGGATTAATTGGTGAACCAGGTAGACAAGGACTTCAAGGATTCCCCGGCCAAAAAGGCATGAACGTTTTAAAATAGCTAGCCTCTACTCTAAAATATTATTTAAATTTATGGTTATTATTCTAGGTGATACTGGTCCACCCGGTCCAGAAGGTCCCAAAGGATTTCCAGGTTACAGAGGTCCTCCGGGTAAATAAAAAAAAAATTACAGTATTATTTAGCCATATTGATCAGTTATACATAATATTGTCGTGTTGATTTTTTAAATGCCTCACATCAAAAGGTTGGATATAAACAATGGTTATTAAAATTTTTAAAATAAATAAAATAGAATTTTAATAAATAGAATTATATATACCTATTACATTTATTTATATAATTGGTTAATTATCTATTTTTTTTTACAATGTCATTTGATCTAAAACAACAAAAACAATTGTTATAGGAGCATATGGAAGACCTGGAATCGACGGATTACCAGGTTAGTAAATTAAATACTGGCTAAACGTATAAATGAGTAATGCTATGTTTAGCTTATATAATATATAAGATCATTTAACTATTGTGCTTTATTTATCGGTATAAAATAATAAAATATATAGTTTATTTAATGAACAGTAAAATTAATTTAAATTTGAACTTTTCTAGGAGAAAAAGGTGACAAGGGAGATATTGGATTGCCAGGACCCATTGGAATACCAGGGGAAGATGGTTTACCAGGACCAAAAGGAATTAAAGGTATATATATTTTTTTTTTAAATGATAAAATTTAAATACTTTATAATAATTTATTAATGTAAAATAGTTTATATTATTCACTGTTTACCGATTTATTATTATTATTATTATTATTATTATTGCATATGACGTGATTTTGGCTAGTTTAAATAAATATTTAGAGAAAAAATAAAAAATAAATAAGTAAATAATAATAATAATAATAAAACCAAATGGAAAAAGTAACAGATAAAATAAATTAATAGCACAGTTACATAAATAAAATTAGATAAATCATAAATGAATGAATAATTACAAAGTTGTTAATAAATACAAGAGATGATAAGGAACAGGTGGTAGTTGAATTATAATTATTGATTATATTGGAGACGAGTTTAAGGTTTTAAAGTCATTTCTTGTTCAATTGTAAATAGTATTTGACTATATAATCATCCTACTACTATTATAGTAGTTCTCAGTTTTTATTTAATTATATTAAGTTTTATAAAAACGAGCGTTCAGACATACAACTGGTAATAGGATCAGTGAAAGAACTTTTAATATCATAATAAAATATTCAAATATACCATTTTTATTAAATTACTTTGGATTTTTTTCCACAAATTACTAATAGCCAAGGTAACTATTTAAATAAATATTACTATTTTCTTTGAAAATAATTGCTTAATACTACATATTTTTATTTGATTAGAGTATTATTGGGGAATAGCAGTAAAAATTGTCTACCAATATTATATTATTTCCATTTTTATATAATTGCTTTTCACCAGATTCAGAATATGTTCATCTATTTTTCTAATAAATATAACCAGTAGTATAATAACCAATAGATCATAAAATTAATACCAATAAAATTCATTGATAAGGTTTAATTTTAATAATCGTGTCAAACAATCACTGTATTATGCTGCAGTTATTAGTTAATACATATCGTGTTAATTTATAATACATTGTAAAATTCTGAAAATTTTCGATAACACACGAATATCAAAATTGTCTTATTATGAAAAATTCTGATGTGTGTTATTTTATAAATATTATGTTTCATGATGTAATTTTCAGGTGATAAGGGTGATATAGGTTTTCCTGGGCCACCTGGTGAATTTGGAATACGCGGTTTGCTTGGACCTAAAGGTGATCGAGGTCCTTTAGGATTACAAGTATTACACTTATCTTCTTATAATTATTGCGTTTTATACTTATAATTATAGATTTAAAAATCAGTGATTATATAGTTAATTTGAAATTCTAAAATAAGTAGTTTACACATAATACATTGTTTACTGTGGATAAAAAAAATGTATATTTATATATTTTAGGGTTTAAAAGGAGAACCTGGTCCAGTTTCAGAAAAGGGACAAAAGGGAGAGCCTGGTGAATCAGGTCTTAGAGGACCACAAGGACCACCAGGAATCGATGGTAACTTATACGTTTTAAAGTTTGTTGTATATACAATAATTTGTACAAATTATTACATTTAATAGATACTACAAAATACATTAAACAGTGAATTCCGCTTAATGAGATCACATTGGTTCAGGTCATTTTAATTCTATTAACCGGTTGATTTCATAAAACATTTTTTTTTAATGATCCTATTTTATACGTCTGCTTAAAATTAAATTATAATAAAATAAATAGGTACATTTAAAATAAAGTAAAGAAACTATCTATTTTCGATTGTACTTGAATATACTAATTTCATTTTCATATTAGTCTATAATAAATTCCATATTCAATGAATATACGTATAATTTTTAATTATTTAAAATTAAATACATAATAATGTATGCACATTGTATCTGTAACTTTTGGAATAACTGAAAAGTATCTTAATTGTTGTATTTGTGATATGTAAAACGATACATTTTTACACACTGATAAGCTAAAAATAAAATTCGTCTTATACATTTGAAATACTATAAAAACTATAAGCATGTTTATAAAAGTGATTCAATTATCCGGTATTTGGTGATTTTAATAAAAGGTTAATTTAACATTAGTATCATAAGATTTGGTTTGGGATTTTCGTTTTTATTCCAATAAACTGTTCATTCTATAAATCAGTGCTCACATAATGCAGAATTCACTGTATTTGTATCTGTATACATGTTCTTAATTTACAATAATAAAATTAAATATGTTTTCATTCAACCATAGGGTGATATTATTTTGATACTAAAAAAATTAATTTCAAGCACAACATTTTATTAGGTACAAATTTAAAATCTAATAATTAATAAATAATAAAAATTAGGTATCATAAAAGTATCAACACATTGAATGAATAAAATTGAATGAACAAACATTGTTCCATATATTTATAAATATAATTAAAAAACTTTCATTAGTTCTCTATACTAAAATAAAAAATAAATACAAATATTAAAACAAAATTGTAAAATACTATAATTAGATATAAATTACAAATTTCAATTAATTGAAAACAAAAATAAAAACATTACTCATAAAAGTGTTTGTAATAGTCATCCCAATGATTTCAAATTCATTTGTCTTATATATTATACTGTTTATTTTTTTACTGTATGATAATTCTGTTGTGTAGATAAAGTTATAGATATTGCGTATCAATAAATTATAATATTATTTTACAAAAATAAACAACATTAATATTTATTATTAATTATTTTGACATAATTGTAATTTTACTGCATAAAATCTATGTATAGGTTTATCTGGAGAGAAAGGAGATGCAGGATTCCCAGGCATTGGGTTACGAGGATACGTAGGTCAAAAGGTAAACTTATTTTGAATTATTTAATCTCCATTACTACCAGTGTCGGACTGACACATAAAGGGCATTAGATAGCTTTTCAAAAAGTGCCTTCAGAAAAATTTTATTTCATTAATGATGTTCAAAAAACTATTTATAGGCTAATAAGAATTAATATCTTAAATAATTTTTAATATATAATACGAATAATACCTAGTTTTTTTAATAAATATTTTTAGTTATATACTAACGTCTGAATACCAAGTACATATTCAATGTTTTCACTAAATAAACGTATAATACAATTTTCAAAAGCCCACCATTCTAATAATTATATTAATTTATATAATATTATTAAAATAACTTACAATTATTAAAATGTTAAACTAACCTGCACAGTCTTTTAGAAATAAAAGTATAAACATTATTAAAAAAAACAATTGAATATCAATACGTACTAGCCACTATGTATACAAAAATTAAAAAAAACAACGTATTTTTATTATAATCAACATTTCCTTATACTATCTTATACTACCTACTTATATACATAATCTTATAGGAGATAATAACATTAGTAATAATATATTAATGTAATAAAGTATAATATTTATATATATATATATTTAATTATTCAATAACAATTATTGTATGGACCGGCTTTTAAATTATCGTTAAAAAAATCATTGTTTTACGATTCAGTTTCATTGTACACTTATAGTAGGTACCTATATTCAAATATATCAAAAATTAAAACTATATTGAAACAACGGTAAATGTTAATGATGAAAACAAATACTATAATATAGTTTTATTAGACACCTACGTGCCTATGTAAAATAATAATAATGTTAAAATATATTTGTTACAACAGAATTTGGCGCAGTACATCAAAATTGATTTTCATTAACTGTAAATAATCTTGATTAATATTTTAGGGAGAACCAGGTACACCAGGTTTTGATGGTCAACCGGGAACTGACGGTGAAAAAGGTTTGCCTGGAGTTGCTGGTGTTCAGGGAATGAAAGGAGATATGGTTAGTGTGATGATTATAATATTTAATTGGTTAATTTTAAAATTTAATATATAATAATTTTAATAAAAAAAAATTATTTTTAATGTAAGGGAATTCGAGGCATACCAGGAACACCAGGTCCGCCAGGAATGGATGGATTGAACGGATTAAAAGGCAATGATGGGTATAGTAACCATATTATGTATAAATATATTTAATATGTACTCGTACTTTAAACGTAATTTAAAAAAAAAATCCCTTAAAATTGCATTGCCGATTCTGTTTGCATCTCTGCTCGTGTGTTTTTAACATATAAATAAAAAAAGGGAATGTTAATATTATATTTACTGTAAGAATTAAATAAAACGTTCTTATGTATTTCAGTTACCCGGGAATCCCTGGTGCTAAAGGTGAAAAAGGTGATATTGGATACCCTGGTGTACCAGGTTTAGATGGAATGAAAGGGGAACGAGGTTTACCAGGTTTGATATTGTGTTTATGTTATAGTTTTTATAAATTGTCGGTAATACTAACTAATTAAAAAATATGGCTGTTATATAAGAATAAAACAATTTTTATTTTTTTTAAGGATTTCCTGGACTTGTTGGATTCCCTGGATCCGTGGGAGAAAAAGGTAATCAATGATATAACACAGTATTTTGAAATTTTAAACAATTCCAAATTGTGCAAATATACATATATGTTTACTTTTATTTAATCAATATTATAGGTGATCGAGGATTACCAGGACCCGCTGTTGATATTAAAGGAGATAAAGGCGAACCCGGACCACCCGGTTTTCCTGGAATGCCTGGACTACCAGGACCCACCGGTAAAAATCAATTAGTCATATTTTATTAAAATCATTAATAATTTTGATGAAATTGTATACTTTTGTGGTTTTATATGTTTATATGTTAACCTTGTTGTTCAATTACTGTATTAAACTTTGTAAACCATTTATTGATTAGGTCTTGATGGATTACCTGGTATAAGAGGTGAGAAAGGTGACATGGGATTACCAGGTCTAAATGGTTATCCTGGGCCCCAAGGTCTTAGAGGCGAAAAAGGTAAAGATAAATAAACGAATACTATTATTTTAGTATAAAATCAAATAGAAATATTTTAAAACAAAATTTTTAAATTTTATTTTAGGCGATGTCGGACTTCAAGGATTGCCCGGAATTTCTGGTATGACAGTTAAAGGCGAAAAGGGATTACCAGGTAAATTGTTTTGAATAGTAATAATGATAACTTACCATATAAATCTGCGAAAATTACTAAACTTATTTGTTAAATTCGTCTGTCCGTTACTAAAATAATATTACAATCTAAAAATATAATATTGTCTGCTCTACATTTTTGTAGGACTGTTGGGTAAACAGGGAAGAGATGGATTACCTGGCTTGCAAGGACAAAAAGGTAAAGTTAGAAAAAAAATGATTTTAATTCTTCATTGATGTAGGTAAGTAGCATTGGCGGAAATCGAGGGAGGGTTGCTTAGAGGGACTTAGTTCCCTCAAAAATTAATTATAGTAAACATAGCACCTCTACAAATAGAGAACTATACTTCATAAGTAAAATTATTAAATTTTAAAAATTTTTAAATAAATAATGGCTATAATATCTTATTTCATAAGAAAAATCAATTAAACATTTGTATTCATATAAAAAATATTAATATAAAAATGTGTTTCATAAAGTAAGTGCTAAACAATATTATTTAGGTGTATTATGTGATTTAATCAGTTAATTTTAAATTATAATTAATTCAATCATGGCTAATGTAATTTTTTATACCTTTAATATTAAAAACAAAAATTAATTATTACTGATTCCTGATCAACAACAAACACTAAAATCTGAAAATGGACAGTTAAATATTTGTATGGAAATTGATATAACTGCACAAAAAATTATTGAAAATACTGTAGATGAAATCAATATCATTTTTGACTTAGGAATATTAATAACAGGCCTTGTGCGACCAATTTTAACAGTAAGTACAAATGTGGGTAAACAGAGTAAAGTTATTATGTTATATTTAAATTATATATTTATAATAATTAAATTATTAAATTATTTAATTCATTAAATTATATATGATAATTATATTATCATATTTATGTAAAATAGACGGGCAAACACTAACAACGTTGTATGCGTTTGTCCCCCCCCCCCCCCGTGTGTGAGATAATGTAGAAGTAGCCACTATAGTTAGTAGGTTGAAGCGTCTAAAAATGTCCATTTACGCTTTTATGGATAAATCAAAAATGTTAAGGCCCCCCCTCACAGATGTGACCAAATATCCGCACCAAATAAGTGTTCATCATACCAGACTCATTGTAATTTATAGTTGGAATTTAATTTACAATTAAATGAAAATTTAATATGTTTTTGAAATATAAATAAAATATAAAAGTACCATAATTATTTATGTATATTTTAATTTAATACTAATACGTGATATTATTGTAGGTGACAAAGGATTACCAGGACTACCGGGATTGCCTGGTATTGTTGGACCTGCTGGGGTATGTATAGAATTATGTATTTTAAGTATATTAATTTTTATGATATCTAATTAAATTAATTGTTAATAAGTTTTCATCTTTTTCTTTTTCTGAAATAAATGTAGTTGGAAATTTATAGTATATAGATAAATGTATTTAAATTGAAAAACGTAAAAAAATCACCTAAAACTGTGTTTTGTTAATATTTTAGTTACAAGGACCACCGGGTGATATAGGATCAATTGGGCCACCAGGTATATAACATTACTTTATTTATGAGACTGAAAAAATAATAAAAAAATTCAAATGTTTTATATTTTAAGAGAAATAAAAACTAAAATATATGCAAAAAATTAATTTAATAACTTATTAAACATAAACAAAGTCTATCTGTCCATTTATATATATATATATATATATATATATATATATATATATATAACTAAATGTTACTATCTTAACATAATTTAAAAACGTATTTTTTTGTTAAATAATTTTTATTATTATTTTATTTGTTTTTCAAATTAGCAAACATGAATTTGTAGTTTATATAGACTATATCTAAATATTTTAATTTTATTCGAAAACAACAAATTTACAAATTGTTTTCAGGTTTCCCCGGCCCACCAGGAAATGATGGACCACCAGGTTTCCCTGGATTAGATGGAACTCCAGGATTGATGGGTAACTTTTAACTAATATAATTTTTCCAATTACGTAAATTAAATTCAATGCCTAAATATTATTTTAAATATTACTCGTATTCATTAACTTTTTAATAATAATTCATGCACTTTTTACTACACTGTAGGACTTAAAGGAGAACCAGGAAGTCCCGCACCATACGGAGAAAAAGGAGATAAGGGTGATACAGGTGTTCCTGGTAAATATTATAAAAATTAATTCAATTTTTATAGAAATTTACACATAAACTCAAAATGTGAAATAATATTTTTTTAGGATTATCAGGTTATCCAGGGTCTAAAGGCGATAAAGGAGATAGAGGTTATCCAGGTAAGTAAAACTATATTTAAATAAAATGACGTAAATGAATAATATTATATAAAAATTAAGAAATGTAAAGAATATTTGCTGAACAATGATATATCATTTGGAATTAATTTTCTTAGTTAATAAAATATTCCTTCGAACATTTTAAATAAATTCATTAGTCACAAGAGTGATTAAAATCTAAAAATTGAATTTTATTTTTACATTTAAGGGCTTCCTGGATCACCAGGAATGGAAGGTTTACCAGGTGAAAAAGGGTTAAGTGGATTACCTGGAAAGTCAGGTTTGTTATATAAATTTAAAATTGTATCAATTTAATTATGTTAAATTGATACAATTTTAAATACCATTCTATATATTTAAAATAATCAGTTAAAACACTAAATTATATTTAATTATGTTAGTCATCTTTATGTTTAGGTTTACCTGGATTCACTGGTGCTAAGGGTGATAAAGGAGAACCCGGTCTTGCCCCTCCACCAGGATCGAAAGGAGAACAAGGATTACCTGGTGATTTATAGTTTTATTATTTTTTATTTATTAGTTTTACGTTTTCGAATTAATTATTAAATATCATATTTTCTATTAAATTAATTTGAATTAAATGAAATAAATTAAATACAAATAACCACAATTGACTAAAAATGTATGTTAGTGAAAACTATTTAAAAAAAAAAAATGATTTATCCAATATTCATACATCAAATTGATTTGTTATGTTAGGACCTGTTGGCTGGCCTGGTGAAAAAGGAGAACGTGGCATTGATGGCTATCCTGGATTAGATGGAATTAAAGGAGAAATGGGTATAAAAATGTTGAGAAATGATTTTAACTTTATTTTAAAGGACTTCATTTTCACATCCCATTTTTCCTTCATATTTAGGTATACCTGGTTTGAATGGTCCAATTGGGCCTCCTGGTCTCAGTGGTGAAAGAGGTGAACCAGGAATTGATGGACTTCCAGGCTTACAAGTTAGTAAATCGATTTTGATATAAGACATTTTGTTGTTTATATGGTTTTAAATATTTTATTCGTTTCATAAAAACAACCTGAATAATAATAACACAGAAATAAAAGTTT
This sequence comes from Chaetogeoica ovagalla, assembly GCA_032441825.1. Lineage (NCBI taxonomy): Eukaryota > Metazoa > Arthropoda > Insecta > Hemiptera > Aphididae > Chaetogeoica > Chaetogeoica ovagalla. The sequence goes on along the minus strand of CM063746.1, from coordinate 1,102,053 downwards.
AATTGTTATTTTTATATCAAATTTGAACAACAATAATAATATTAATACCCATATAATATATAATTCATTTATTTAGCTTAATTTAGAATAATACATTTAAATCACCCACCCACCACCCAAATGATGTGCAGCAACTGTTATACTTAGAGTATAGTTTGGTCGCCAATTATCAGGATAATTCTATATTTTCAATGATGAAACAATAGCAATTCATACTAGAAAAATATGAGATTTAAATTAGCCATAGAAATGCTGAATAATAATAAAACTTCAGACGTTACCTTTTTTATACTTCGAAACTTTTTATACTTCTATATACAAAGTATATTAACTTTTAATGTACCTACTGTTGAAATCTTATTCATAATATGACTTACGATTTCGTTTAAGTGTCTAATTTCAGTACACATTAATAAATATGTGTGTATTCATTATTAGGGACCACCAGGTCTACCAGGAAATGACGGTCCTCCTGGCAGGCCATGTGAATCGCAACAAGATTATTCAACTGGTATATTGATGGTCAAACACAGTCAGAGCACATCGATACCTGAATGTGAACCTCACCACACCAAACTTTGGGACGGATACAGTCTACTGTACATCGAAGGAAATGAAAAATCACACAATCAAGATTTAGGTAAACATTTTTATTAATTTGTTAATGTAGATATATTATTACGCATTTTTAAAATAGAAAGTTCTATTTCCTGTGAAACATTTTTTTTTTTAATTTTTCAAACTATTGGACAATATCTGTAGAGACTGCTATGAAAATCTGACAAAAATAATTCTAACCATAGGGTTTTAAATGTTTTAATAAATCGCCACGTGAATTCTTTTTTTTTTATTAACTTTTTTTGTATTTTAATTTTCAATTGCTGTAGCCAGTAGAAGTATATTTTTATTAGAAACTTTAAACCATTAGTTAGTTACAAATGAATTTATTATTGTTTTATTTAAGACCGAATCTTTATTGTGGTATCTATTGCAGTGTTACAACACATTTTCAAAATTACGATTAAAGAGATATTTGGTCGATATTTTTCACTATTCTTACCCAGTTACCCAGATATTTTAGTACATAATTTCTATACATATTATTGTTTAACTTGATATCTTAAAGTGAAAAAATCATGAATATCGACTGCTTTCAGGTTTTGCTGGTTCTTGTATCCGGAAATTTTCAACCTTGCCATTCCTATTCTGCGACTTCAACAACGTGTGCAATTACGCAAACAGAAATGATAAGTCATACTGGCTCAGCACTAACGCGCCATTACCGATGATGCCAGTAGAAGAGGTCGATATACAAAAATATATTTCTCGGTAAAAATCAAAATCATAAGTATTACGAAATTATTTACTATATTCTATAATCTATATGAATCAGTACACGTTTTATTAATTTTTTTTTCATGTAGATGTGTCGTATGTGAAGCTCCTGCGAATGTGATCGCTGTACACAGTCAGGCATTGACTGTTCCCGATTGTCCAAATGGATGGGATGGATTGTGGATTGGATACAGTTTTGTAATGGTAAAATTTTACACAGTTCATGATAAATTTATTACTGCAAAATATTGAGACATACAAGAGCTGTCTAGGATATCTTTCGGTAGAGAGGGATTCAATTTTTTTTTTTTTTTTGCTTATGTATAAAATAAAGCATTATATTTTTTTTAATGAAACGTCTAAAGGTAAACATGAATTCTATATCATTTTGTATGAATATTATGGATTTTCTCAATTATTTAACCATCTATTTTGCTTATATGTGCATAATATATAACAATAGCGGGTTAGAATTTGAATTTGATGTGAACACAAATATGTGTTAATAAAACGTATGATTAATATATTACACTGTAACATTAGGTTTTTATCAATTTATTCGAAAAACAGTTTTAAAAATTCCAATGGTGAAAAAAGTAATTTTTTAATTTATGTGTTTGAACAGACATCAACCAGAATAATTAATTCATTTCATGGACAATCAAAATTCAGACGCTTCAAAAAAATAAATAAATGATCACTTTAGAATTATACAAGTAGTCCATACAATTTTTTTCATTTTTGTATTCTATATTTATCGCAAAATTGGTTAACATATTTTTATGGCTAACTGCAATATAATATAATGTAATGTATAGGGCTAGGAATTTGTAGTATTTACATTTTTTTCTTTGTACACCAGCACATAGCTTTCCAAATAACTAAGCTGATGCTAATAAGTAAATAAGCTGTGAACTAACTAAATATGTCTGTACAGCATACGGGTGCTGGTGGAGGAGGTGGCGGTCAATCGTTGTCCAGCCCCGGTTCGTGTCTAGAAGATTTCCGTGCCACGCCATTCATCGAATGCAACGGAGATCGTGGAACGTGCCATTATTTCGCCAACAAGTTTAGTTTCTGGTTGTCTGTCATCGACCCCAATGAACAGTTCAATCGACCACAAGGACAAACACTAAAGAAAAACATGTCTCGTTCGAGCATCAGTAGATGCCAAGTGTGCATACGAAAAACGTTTTAGTATGACAACGTTAAAATAATATAGACCGTAGTCATATTATTATATTATATTATATGTTTAATTTTAATAATTTTTATGTAAAAATTTTTATTATTATTATCATTATTTTATCAAACGTGTACCTATATGTTATAGGTGCCTAATTCAGTTTTGTATTATTTTCAAGCATTCATCATGTTCAATAATAATAATATTAATATATATATATATTTTTAAATGAATTTTGTGTTCTTTAAAACGTTAAGCATATATATATATATATATATATATATATATATATCATTTTAAAATAAAGTATTTTAAACATACAATACAACATTATGTTACTAATTTTTATTGGAATTTAAAATTAAACTGTATAAATAAACTTAATAATATAATTGCGCGTATTTATAATATGTGTCATAATATTAATGTAAAACACAATACTATGAGTTATAAAAATAAATATTATTTGAACAAAAATATGTGATTTGTTTAAATTATATAAATTACCCCAAAAATGTATAACTATCTGGGCTAAAGAATCAGTATTATATTATTAATGTTAAATAATTTTACACAGTATATATATATATATATATATAATTTATATTCACCCATGTGTTAATACTAAAATTCCAATTTGCTATAAATGCTTTTTTCAGTACTCTAATATATATGATGTAGTATGATTCACTACTGTCTCCGATTTAGAGAAATAAAATAAGAGGTCTATTGTAGGAGTCATCAAATGTAAAAGTTGTGTGTTAACGCTTAAACATAAATAAAATATGTAGGAATGTTCATTACAATGATAAATTACATTTTAAATGATAATATTTTAATGATATTTTACATTTTATTGTTTTCTTTGCGTAAAATTACCACAACATTGCGTGGAATAGCATTGCAAGGCGTCATTTATATTTTAAACGACTATCTAATAACTGTATTCGATTTTGACAAAACATTTTTCCTCTTGCACTCGGCACGTTCTATTGAATATTCATATTTGTCAATATATGAACTGTTATAACAATAATCTGATACGTTATTAATTTTTGAGAGTTTAAATATACATAGAACACTTTATTTTTATAATGACTCGGACTGATGATAAGAGATTTAGAGTAATTAAAATATAACATTTTATGTTATTGTTTTTTTTTTTTTTTGTATTTGAAGTACTTAAGTCCGTGTAATATTATATATTTTTAAAATTGCACAATTAAAATATTTGACAATATTTATCATCAGTGCAATAAAATATAAATTGTTAACGCTCAATTTAAAAAAAAACCCAGGAAACGCCATTGCTGGTAATAGAATTTTGCTAGTACAGCTCATGATGATTATGCATAACATTTTCCGATTAATCCGATGGAATAATACCATTTTTCAAGAAAACTTTTACACTAAAAGTTTTTATTTATACAACACTAAAGTATTGATCACTTCACATTTGACGTGTTATTGTGATTTGTTATTGTATAACATTATTGTTATTATTTATACAAAATATAAAATTCTTTAATACGGGGTTTTCACGATTCCTATCAATAAAGTCAACCATTTTAAAATGTATTAATTTAAACAAAATGTTAATTTACTACAACGGATTACGAACAACTGCCATTAGGTAGGTACTACGCAAGACAATAGAACACACATTAAATTTACGGATTTGTACATGATTTGTAAATTGTAAAAACCAATTTACAATTTTCTTTCATTTAGTTGGAGAGAGTTAAATTCATGACCATTATATTAAGCCAACGATTATAATATTACGTCGATAATTTTTAGTTTCTTGGAACTTTAAACTAGAATAAAATCTTACAACATATGGCGAATACAGGTAAATAGAAAATAGCTATGTAGAGAGGATGCCCATATATACGTATTTAAATGATATAATCAAAAACGAAACGTATAAGTAAAACGAACCTACTTACTTTATAAGGCACCAGTGAGTATAGTGACGGAACAATTTAAAAAAATACGTTGAAAGTTTTGTAAATAGTCGCGGGTAGATTTGGCAGAAATAGACTTTCTTTAAATTTATTGTATTAAATAATTATTTAATATAAGTGTAATAATAATAATATTATTATTATCATTATTATTTTTATTATTATTATTTTTATTATTATTACACTTATATTAAATAATTATTTAATAATAATATATAATAATAATAATAATAATATTATTATTATTATTATTATTATTATTATTATTATTATTATTATTATTATTATATAAACTGTTTAATTTAATACGCAAACGTGAGGATTGTTCGTTGTCCGTAACCATGTATTTTAGGACAATTTATTAAACATATTTTGCTGATTCACAACCAATTTCGCTATACAAATATAAAATTTAATTTTTATTTTTATAATAGGAATACGATTTAATTGAAATATAAAGGGGAAAAATGAATTCGTCAATTTTAACTAAAGCTGAAGAACCGTGCACTGTGTATCCCTGGGTAAGAAATTTGGAATTCGTTATAATATTACAGTTGTTATTTAAAACAATAATAATTTTTGTACTATAGACGAAAAGTTATGGCAATAACAATTTAAAATTGAAAACGACTAAAGTGGATTATTTGGATCATACAGACAATTTCAAAACGAAATCGAATCGCTCAGATAGTACATTAACTACTCTAGCTTGTGGTGTCCGTACGTATATACAAATAATCTTATAATAATAATCTTATGCCTAAACAACGTGTGGAATTCGTAACTTTTTCTTTGGTTTTTTTTTTTTTTTTTTTTGTTATTTTAGTATCTAGCGTGACTACCGATTTAATAGAAGAATTTTGTGAAAGAGGTGTCTCTATGGTTATTTTTGATTTTCACGGTTTAACGTACGAACAGTGTGAAAAAATGATTTATAAAATCCGCCAAGGAGTTTTCAACTACAGTGTTCACAAGAACGACTCAATACCATACTCCTTAGCTCTGGGGCTCGATCTTATAGGATTTCGTATAATAACAGGAACCGTATTTAACACAGACGTAAAAATGTTTACCAACATTTCGATGAATCATTCATTTTAGCGATACACTTTTTTAATGGATTTTAAACTGTTTTTCAATTTATAGCCCAATCAATATTTAATAGAATTGCGGACAAATAGTCATGTTTACGTGACCAACGACATTGAGTACAAAAATAAATGTACAGAGAATCGTATTTATGTGAGCAGCGATAAGGTTCTTCGACTCAAAGAAAACGATCGAATATTTCTGGATTACGGAAAAATCGAATTAATCGTTGAAAGTGTCGGTGAGCTGTATGAGTAAAACTGATTTTAGATTCTACATATGTAGACAATGTAAATTATTTGCACTCGTTGTGAAAATAAAATTGACGATCATTTCATTGCCATACTTGGACATATATTCTGTAAATCGTACCACAATATATATGTTTATATTTTATAAGGAAAATGTACAATAGAAAAGTGGTTTACTTTGAGGGAAATGGAAATGAATATTTTCTCTTCTTGTCATGAATACAAAAAAAAAGAACAGTGAAATAAACGTTTCCTATTTTCAACGTACCAATCGATTTAATGGTGAGATAAGGATCCTGAAAACATTTTAATTCGGCGTAAATTTTACTATAGATCGACTCTCCTACTTTTATATTTTTCGTCTTAATATCTTCAAAAATTGAATATTAAAACTTTTTTTTAATCTAATTTAAATATTTAAAGAGTTTTATGAAAAAAAAAAAAAAAATAGAAATGTGTGAAATTCGACCACAAAAAGACATCACGACGAATTCAAATATCTGTTTTCAAAATTCTTATCACACTACTAGACCAAACGGTACGTTGGAAATAGGAAACGTCTATTTTATTATGTTTTTTGTGTGTACAAAGAAAAAATGTTCGCTTTAAATGCAATCATAAACATTTTTGGTCAAGACTGTCTGTCCGTAGAATTGATATTCAACCGACGACATGGAATTCATATAATATATTTACGTAGATACCTATCTATATTGTAACAGAATTTGAGGAAGTGTATTGCATGGTTAAGCGAGGAGAGTTCTTGGGATCGGAAAAAGTGGTGCACATATCTGGAATTCCGATTGGTATGATAGAGCTCACCGAACAGGACGAGGAAGACATTCGTACGGGTATCCAACTCAATGTCGACGCTATCATAGTTCCCGGCGTCAGAAACGTGGATTTCTTCAACCGCGTAAAGTATTTCGTGTGTGAGTAGGCAATGAAATTACAGTATTTGACTCTTTTTTTCACTCAGCGGTCGACGACGACGTCTTTTCAAATTACGTGTTTCGTTTTAAGGCGAAGAGAAGGGCAAAGATATCGACCTGTACGTGAAAATCGACAACAGCGTAGGACTCGAGAACATCGACGAAATTATACCAAACGTCGACGCTGTGTTCTTACACCGGCCTAACTTGTACATGGAAATCGGTATCCAAAAAATGTTTATGGTTCAAAAGAACATTTTGTCCAAATGCCATATAGTGAGCGTGAATGACGATAATTAAATTTGCATTGAAAAATATTAAATATGAAAGTTAATTCTAGAAAAAATAAAACGTTTTAGAAAAATTCTAAAACTCTATTCCGTGGAAATAGGTTAATAGATGAATTGCGAACCACTTATTTTTTCCACGTTTTTATCTATCGTCAATGTCTAAAAGTCCGTGCGTTTGGCGGCGACTTTTTCTTATTATAACAAAGCATAATAAATCTACGATTTTTTTTTTTTTGATACGTTTTACACGTGCGTGTATCTACTACAGGTAGGAAAACCGATCGTAATTCAAGGAGGGTTTTTGAATTCTATGGAGTACAGTACAGCACCTTTGAACGCAGAAGTAAACGACGTCATCACCACTATACTGGACGGGACCGATTGTATTTATTTGGACGTGACGAGACGGTCTGTGCAGAGCAAAGCGCGCCACATCGTTGAGTGTGCGTCGTCCATATGTCAGCAGGGCGATGTCGCCCAGGCCAAACAACGGTTTCCGAAGTCGATGGACTTCCAGAAAGTGGTAAGAATAAAAGAAACGTGACGTTATTAGTTTGTTGGTAAATCAATCGCGCGTAACCTGAAAATATCTAAGAACATTTACCCACTGATAATCGACGACACGTTAAATAGACATTACAAAAACATCGTGACGACGGGGGACTCGGGCTCGTATTTATGAAATTTGACGCCGGAGACAATAAACAATAATTTCCGTCTCTCGAAAATTCTCTTATTTTACTATATGTGACTAGTGATATAAGCGTAGCTATAGATTTTCAATCTGCAGAAGGGAACGAATTTATTTTTTAAGACAGAACAAAAATAAATTTTACTCGCGTAAATATTGTATATAATTAATGAGTTCTTATTCCCTTTTATTAATGTGTGATGATAATAATAATAATAATATTATTATTTGTACGTTTTTAATTATTTCCACGAAACAAAATATTTTTATGCATAACATTGTATTTATATACCAGTGCCAACTGTCGAGGGTTTTCAGCAAATCCCTTCGGTATTTCTTGTAGCGGCTTTTCCTTTTTTTTCTACAACTATATTTGTTGTGCGATACCTACTTACATATAGTTTAAAATTAAACGGTACACGATATGATTTGTCAGTACGATTATAGATATACAGACATTGATGATATTGTATATATTATTTTCGACTTCTTGTTTTTATTTTTCAAATTTTCAAGAAAATTAAAAAAAGGAAAAATATGTGATTGCGTTATTGATAAAATCTGTAAATTTGTGTTTTATATTTTTCTTGTCATTTTAAAAACAAATAAGTACAAAAGTGACTACTCAATATAGTGAGGGGGAGCGATTGCTCACTTCACCCCATCCTAAGTATTTTATTTTATACATTTGATTCACATATTTATTTAACCAATATAAAATGTAAAGATCTAAACATACCTACTAATGTGAATGTTTAATATTTTTAGGACTTAACAAAAATACAAATTAAGATTATTCAAAATCAAAAATTATGAAAATACATATATTAATATATATAGTGTTACTTAACAGTCTAGAAATCTTTTAATATCAGTCAATATTTTAAATGTATATACACATCTATTATTTAAGTCCAAGTGCCCAGTTCCACAACTATATACATTATTGGGCTGGTGCGTAAGCTTCGTTTCGAAGCCTAACTTTATTATTATTATTATTATTATTTTTATTATCGACAGTGAGCAAATATGGTTGGCAGCCTTCCTTCTGGATCGTTATGATTATTTTTAAATTATTAAGTTTTTTTTTTTTGTTTGAAATTGCTTTCTGGGTTAAATTACATAGCCTGAATTATTTTTGGAAGTTTAGGGGCTGGTGTACAATGCTCACCCGGTAGTTGTAACACAGCAAGTGCCTAATCTTTATTATTTTATTCGGAAGTTAAAAGTCAAAAAGCACCAAAGTAAGGAATACATTTTTGACATTATTTACCAAAATTACAAGGCACAGGAGGCACCTCACGACACATTCCTGGGAACTGGTTTTCTATACTTTGTTACCGATACGACAAGTGCGTAATATATTTTTGTTTGTAGTCTAAAACGAAAATCGATCCCATTCACGCGATTAGTATTGGTTGCGTTGAAGTGTCTCTTAGATGTCCTGTGGCTGCGATTATAGTGATCACCACTTCTGGATTGTCGGCAAAAATCATCGCCCGATATCGACCCAAGTGTCCGGTTTTGGCGATCGTCAGATACGGGAAATGCGCCAGGAAATTGTGTGTGTGGCGTAATCTCATGTCGGTACACTTTACAAGTAAAAGTTACATTGGCTATTATTTAGATCAGGAAGTTCATTTTTACGATGTTCAGAGAAAATTGCCGAAATAAAATATACTCATTTATGCCTTTAAAAAAATACAGAATGCTAAAATGCCTAAGCTAAATAATTCATTTGACTTATAAATTTGTACTTTCACTTGTAGCTGCATCGTATAAAACTGTTTAAAATCTTATAGTAAATCATCAGTGTGTTTAAGGCTGGGTATAACGAGTTTATTAAGTTCAAGTTAATTAAATTTTTTTTTTTTTAGATAGGTAGGTACCATAAATTAATATTAATTTTTAATTAATAATTTAAATATAATGATAATGTTAATTTTTTGTCGATAAGAAAGGTTAGGGAAATGAATGTTGGAGGAAGAAGACGAAAAAGAAGTGAATGAATGCGATTGAGAATGACATGAGGACTGCTGGTGTGTGGAATATGAAAGATGTGGGAGGTCGCGTCAAGTGGAGGTTGACATCAAATAGTTAGGAGAGAGGCGAAGGAGACGAAGAAGAATATTATTACAACAATTTAATGTAGCTTACAATGAAATAGATGAATAGAATCCGAATTGGAAAATTAATAAACAAATGATGCGAGTATAATGTCAAATGTAAACGTTTACAATTACATCTTATTCAATCTGTAGTATGATAAGTACTCAGGTTAATAGATTATTAAATTAGCTTTAAGTTATAACTTATAACTAATAACAATAACAATGCATGATGACAACAATAAAACATTTATGTTACAGAACCAATAGAAACCGTTTGGTCTAAAGACATGAAAAATCGTATACAGTTCGCGATAGATTTCGCGAGGAAGAGAGGCATAATAAATCAAGGAGATTTGATTTTACAGATGAGATGTTCTGAACAAAACGCAGGTTTTATAAACACAATGACTCTATTATATGTTAGTGGTGAAAACAACGTCGAAATGCAATGCTGAAGCATTTACGAGGAAAACAAAACATATGGATATTTTTAAACATTTAATTTATTAATACTAGTGTTTATTATAATTTTATTTATTTCCTACTTTTTTTTATACCCACATTACGACTCACAAGAAAAAAATATCTAAAAGAATATCAAGACAACCTCCATTTTTATGATTTTAGTCATGTGGATTATCCGACAAATTACATTTATAATATTCCTTGAGTTTGTGTTTATTATTATTATTATTTATTATAAATTGTGATAAATTTAAGAACGATAAATATTAAATTAATATTATTAATAACATTTATTAAAAAATAACTGTACGCTATTTGTCTACGATATATGTTATAGGTTTTGAATTTGTATTAGCTTATTCGTTTAAATATTGCATAATACTAAACATTATAAATCTGACACTGTCGTCCGTCGAATTTTCTCCGTCGGAAAATCCGAAAGTAAAAAAAAAAAAAAAATAGGTACAACAAACTATGCTAACACGTAAAGTAATCTATTCGAGGACGAAAATATTCTCCGTTGTCTAGGAAATGTTAACAACTGTGTCGAAATTATTAATTTCTTCGTCTATAAGATCAGAGTCGTTTTCTAAAACGCGCTCGTTGAATTCATCGTTTATTTACATTATAAATGATTTGATTAATAAAACGTAATAAACGACGACTACGCGATACACAAGTTAGAATTCAAAAAAATGAGACGGAAGTATATGAACAGAGAATAGTCGTGATGCCTACACGATTACGGCGCATGTAATATGATAAATCATATGTCTGCGGTACGACGCGACGTGATATTGCACAAAAATCTGTCGCGATAATCGCTTAAAAATTTAGTTTAAAATCCTTCGTCGGTCAAGTTGACGGGCCGTCAAAATCAATGATAAAAATCAATTCGCAGACACTCGGTGTTTCTTTCAGACAATTTTCTCCGGGGGGGGGGGGCATTTGAAAAAATCGGGGAGGTCATTTATATTACATCAAGAAAAATGCATTTTTTGGTAATAATTACCTTTGTCTGTTATTAATATTGTGAACAAAATTATTAAATACACAAAATTTTTTGTATGACCTTTTAGCTTTTTTTTTTTTTTGGTTCTGGTGGGGTTTTTATCTGACCCCCCCGCCTCCTCGTAAATACGCCACAAACAAATTTGTCTAATATTTGGTATTTCTTTATTATTCTTCAAATTTTCTCCGGGGGAGCCTTGGACATTCTCCGGAGGGCTGAGCCCCCCGGAGAAGTGCCTGAAAGAAACACAGCAGACACTGTACAGCGCGTCTCTGAACCAAATCGTTGATTTGAGCACTGTACAACCACAGTCGGATGAACGCTTATCCAATCTGTGGTCACAACTGCTGTCTTTTTGATATTCCCTCGGCAAGAGCATAATAATACAACGATTATTGAATGCCATCGTGGTACAATATAATTACGCGGTTTTTTTATATTATTTTTTTCCCGGTTGTTGGCGGCACTGCGTTGTAAACGCTATACCGCAAACCGTCCGTACGCCGCCGCCGCAGTAGCTGATAATGCCTGATATCAATCGCTTTAGAAAATATCGTAATACGTCTCCCCGTGGTGTGAATGTGTGATCGTCACACGCGCTGCCGCCGTGTTCCTCTCGTTTGTTGTGTTCGCGCGTCCGTGTCACCGTGTTCTTGTCGAACGAACGTGATCGAAACGGATCCCCGCAGTCGTTTCCACACGGTTGCGCACTTGCGCTCGTCACGAAAGCGCGTAACACGTGCGCGCCCAATCACGTATGTATAAAACAGATTGTTACGGGACTTTGGGGCGACGTTTCGGCGGGACACAGTCACGTTATCGTCGGCCGTCGGTTTTTTTTGCGTCGCCGACTAATTCGTTCTACTGACTGAACACGATGATTTACGCAATACGATGTGTATAAAAACCGATGGCGGATTATCCCGTCGATGATCCCGGGAATACGGCGCGATATTTATAAACGATAATATTCCATCGGATAATGTCTTTCGGCGTAAGTGTTTGCGGCGATTTCTCTATATTCGACGCGCAACGTAGACTTTTACCATATAGTGTGGCTTCGGACATTCCCTGTCGGCACTCCGCAGCAATCGCCTCTTACACGCGCTAATCGTCATACGCGTGAACTAAAAAAATTACGTATAATAAAATATAACATTGTAATGTTTTGTATTTCAAATACCGTTGATGAGCTATCGATTTTATTATTCTTGTTAATTTTTTTTTTCAGATCCAGTAGGAAAATACTGAGCCACCGAAATCGCCTGGGTAACTGACCGTCGATATCGTACAACACACAAACCGGTGCATAAAGTTTACTCGAATAAGGACGAATCGCATATGGCTGATATAGATTCTATTACAATTACAAAGGTGATATTTTAATCACAGTCTTAACTAAAACCCACAATTAACGTATAATTAATTTCATTTTAGATTTGATGTGTATACGTTAAGCTAAATTCTTGATTACTGCGGTGGTCGTCTAATACGTTTATGACTGGTGTGCTGTTTTTTAACTGTTGTTACGAGTGACTGAAATATTAAGGTAAGACTTATTGGTATACTACGTGCCACGAGAGAGTGCGACCGCCACGCGCATTTAGCTCCTGAATTTAAGAGGCTAAATATCCCCCACCATGTGGCGTTCGCTCACTGTATACAGCGGCTCAAGTAACGCACCACAAATATTACTGCAACTAACGTTTATAATATAATATAATATCAGTATAGGAGCTATTTTTATGAAATAACTACAATTTATTCAAAAATCGCAATTTAAAAACCGTATTGGGTACATTTATCACGTTGAACCGCACTGAATAACAAACGTGTAATAATAATAAATAAGATTACTCCAGTAACCGCTCTGTATATTACAACAATTGTACGACGGCGATCGACACATACCGACGGTAGGCAACCTTGACAGGGATGCGCAGAAATTAACACGTATTGGTCGCCGCCCAGTCGTACTCTCTCGTGGCACTGACTATAGTTCTGCTCCACGCTATTGTGTAATGTTTTCTACTTCCGTGCTTTAACCGTATGATGCGACAAGGTTTTTTCCATATAACATTGCTTCGTATACCGTAAAATTGAATTTCTCCAATTTTTAAATGTTTGGTTATTAGAATCACCAAGTACAAGATAATTGAACATTCTTATCGTTTTTATGGTATTTTAAACTGATTAATTTATATGACCAATTTTATTTTTGAACTTAACAGTGTATCGTTGTACGTATCACAAATACGGCAATAAAGATACTTTTCAGTTGTTTAAAAAGTTACAGATATAATGTACATACATTTTTATGTATTCAATTAAAAATTATACGTATATAAATTGAATATGAATTTTAATTTCGTTTTAAACATCCGTATAAATATAGAATCACTAAAAAAAAAATGTTTTTTTGGAATCAACGGATTAATAGAATCAAAATGACGTGTGAACCAATGTGATTACATTAAGGTGGAACTCACTAAATATTAATAATAATAATATATTTAAATGTGATACCTTTTTATTAAATAATTGTCTTTTAAAATTTTCTAATTGATGAGATTTTTCTACTGAATTATCAACATTTATATTTCCACTTCATTTTTGTGAATAAATACCTTAGCAATTTCTCTTTTCTTAAAACCCTTTCTCATTCTTGGATCCATTTATTATCTTGCATGTACAATTTAAACATCAGATTTTTAAATTATAAATTAAATATAAAGCTGACGAAAGTAGTTAATTACTATGATATTAATTTTAAAGTGGTTAAATATCAGTATAATGTCAAATTATTTTATAAAATTACTTACAAATAATTAACGTTAATTGTAAAACTGGAAAACCACGTTACAGTAAATGAGTAATGACCATTACTTCACTGTCAAACAACGCACAGTGGGAGGAATAAGAGTTTTAGCTGGCCAAAAGTCTAAACACCTATCAAATCCCAAATAGTTTAATTATTATAAATATAATAGCATTATATTTACTATGAGGAAACATTTGTTTAATATAATATTGATTATTAACCCAATACGAGTGTTTGACTAATGTCGAAAAGTGTAAATGCAAATGGCATAAAAGCGGATATACGAGGCGTCTAGTTTCAAAACAAGCTAAAACCAACTTTGGAAATTTTTCAGGAACAACAAAAAACTGAAATAAATGTTTAATTTACTCTTGTGATTTTGAAATAAATATTAAATGAAAGGTTTGGGGTATATACATACTGTTTATGAATATTTATTTTATAAAAATATTATAACACGAATAATAGACATTTATAGTTTTGATATAGCTGGTTTTGTTGCAAATTTCATTGTATGATTGTTTTTGTTACCAACATTTTTTTCAGATTTTATGTACACGGCTGGTTTTGAAATTGACCTTGTGATATGGGTGATTTTGAAACTAACACTGAAATATTTAATAAAAACAAAACATTAATTTATGTCTTACTTTAGACAATATTCAGACTTTATTTGATTATAATATTAATAGACAAAATTAAATAATATAAACTTATTTTATGTGCTGTCATGCCTTAGACAATACAAAATAACAATGAACATAAATACAGCTTTTTAATTACATATCGCATCATTTTTTCCCCAGTCTTTAATTATTTTAATACTAAAATATTATAATTTAATTAAACTTATATTATAACATTACACTTTGGTCAATATTACAGATGTTTTCTACACAGCAATAACTATCATAATTTTCATCAGCTAATATTAATTCTTGAGATTGTTTTAAGATATTGTCTTTGTAAAATGTAAGAAAATCTAATTCTTGCCAATCGTCACCATAATGCTTTTTAAGTAAATTATCAACATCTCTCAACTTCAATGGATTTATTTTCATACTACCAGTTGATATTTCTATTGGAGGTAAAATATTTTGTATACATTTTCCTTTCTTACATACATTTTTATGTGCATCAGTTTCTACTTTGTAGCTTACTTCTCCCCTTATCAAAATAGTTGTTTTTTTTTTAAAACAAAAATCTTTTTGTTGGATTGAAACTAAAATGCCAATTGCCAGGAAGTTTAAAAACTGACTCTACAGATGTCTTCCAATCATACACTATTCCAGCTAAAGATACTGTAGTACCAAAATCTGAAAATAGATTTGTATATTCATCTGGTCCAGTAATAACATCTTTTCTTCTAATTCTTTTTTCAATATTAGCAAATATCCTATTTGCAGGTAGAAAAGAATGTCCTACAACTGGGAAAATCATCTACATCTTCAATATGAACAGGGGCTAAAGACAAAAACCGTTTTGATATCATTCCTATCATAGTTGAATTTTTGTTTTGGGCTCCACAACCATCAGCAACTAGTCGTACTGTTTTAATCGATGTAGGAATAACTAAATTTGATAGGCTACGATAAATGGCAGATGCAATTTCGTTTGATTCCTTGGCATGTTCCATTTCATCCCAGTGATAAATAAAAATATTATCTTTAGTATACTCAAATTTTAAATGACCTATTATAATAGTCAGGTTATACTTGTACAACTGGCGCGAATAATATGCCGCTTGGTCAGGTACACGAGGCAATGCTTGATTTTTCTGGCAATCAAATGAAACAATGAGCAAGTATTTTTTATTTTATTTTAATTTGGAATAAAATACATTAGTTTTTAATTTGTGTAATTTTAGTTCTGTTTTTAATTCGTTTCTTTTAGTATCACAATTTATATGTTTAATTTTTTCTTGAAAGTTTATGCATGTAGAACATGCGTCTGTACTTGGTGTATCAAATCCTATATTAAAATTTGTACAGAAAATATAGCAAAAATAACTTTCTTTCACTGTTAATGAATTCTGTGCTTCTGCATTATAAATTCGCCACAATTTTTTGATATTTAATTCACTACTTATATAAACACGACTAGAAGATTTACTTCGACAGTAATGATTTCCAATAACATTAATTTTTTTATAAAAGCGATTACTCAATTTTTTTTATCATTAAGATTATTAGTTTTTCTATCACCACCTCTTTTTCCAATTGGACTAGTTCCCAAATTAAAATGTCTGCGTACCTACACCTTGTACACGATTTTTTTGATAGTAGAAGAGTCGATAAAAACAAATCACGACAAACTGGAATAAGTGTTTTGGAACACATTTTTGGGATATAATAATTGATAGCTAAATTTCTTACTTCATTCATGGTACCAGATTTGTTAGGTTTTGAACTTGTTCCCTTTGTGTACTTAAGTATTAATGTATCCTGTGTTATTTTATTAGGATAACTATAAAAGTTTTTATTCGATTTGATCATCACGCTCTATTTCACTGCATTTAAATGCATTTGGTTTGAAACCATGGTCACATTTCTTATATTTTGGAGCACCAGGACTAGAATACTTAATAAGTAGTAGGAAAAATTGAGACATTAGTTACATTTTTATATTTATATTTACTAATGTGATTTAAAGTACCTACATACCTTTCTTTTTTTTTCTGGTTACTTCCCATAACTGCCTGTTCGCCTTTTTTTTTCTTGTCATATCGTCAATTTCATGATGTTTATCCATGTTTACATAAACAATATAAATAACAATAGTAAAATTTATTCAAATAATTAACAAGACGTACTTACAAATAACTTAACTAGTACAATAACATAGACGAAAAAACAAATATAAATTATGTGATAGACTACTATCATAGCGATAATAATATTATCTATTATCATTTATTTTTTTGCCGCGAAAATAAATATGTGTTTGGTTAAGGCTGGTTTTGATAAAAACATCGTCAGATGGGTGATTTTGAAACTAATGACAATTTTCCATCGTCAGTTTAGAACAGTTATATCCTTATTTGATGTTCAATATTTTTACAGGACTTTGAATACAGTGTGACTATTTAGAAAATACGAAAAAATCCGTTTTGAAAAAATGTTCTTTTAGCTGGTTTTGAAACATAAACGGTTAATCGTGAAAAAAATTAACAATAATATCGATTACAAATAAGGATAGTTATTTTGTTATACTCGTATAATTCATATGTACAATTGTAACAGCTAGGATTTATTTTTGCGGCAATTATCCGAATATCTTTTAAAACAAGTAGTGCTGGTCGAGTTGTTAAAAATTAAATCATTTAGTATTTTTAGCAGGTATGATAACAATGTAAAACTTAGTTACAAATTTTGCTTAATATTCAATTTTTTTACCTTACGAATGACAAATGTCCGTTTTCCAAATTAAATTCTACATCAACACGTCATCTACACCACAACTTATATGAATAGGCAAGTAATTTCGCCACTGGAATAAATAACACAATTTTCTCTATGTATACTTCGTATGTTTTCCAAGGGATTTAAATGAATAGTGTATATTGTTACTCCATTCAAGAACATTAGATCCGTTTTCCCCTTTTACCATCTTTGAAACGATAAGTACATATTGTTGTTTTTAGTGGGTACTGTATTCGTTCTCCTATACACAAAATATATATATGAGTTTAAAAAAAAAATTGAATATTTTTAACAAAATTAGTTAACCACTCGGTATCGTTTGCTGGAAATCAAAAACATTTTCATTCCCTTTCGATTAGATATGTGTAAGTGCAGTGCAGTGTCCAGCACTGCACTATTTCAACTCTACTTACAATTTGAAAATATTTCAACATGAATAAAAAATATACAATTTAGTTGAATATAGAGAAAAGTTATAAACGATATATTATTATTATTATTATTATTCTATTGTGATCCTTGGCTTTTAACAAAGACACAGAAAATATGTAAAATCTCGTGAATTTCGATTAGTGTCGACGGAATATCAAATGAACGATACGCGAATTCTTATAATTTGGAATTTATTTGGTATTATGGACTATTATTGTTAATTCCATTTCTTTCTGTGTGTATAACTCGAGAAGTAAATTTAATTTAAAAAAAAAGAAATTAGATTAACCCTGCATTACTACAATAGACAAGTGTAACGTTGCTACTACTCTGGGTCAAAGAGACTTAATATAAATATATAATTAAAAAACGCTTCTAGGTCATTTATTTTCAACAAATGTAACATGAAATAAACAATTTCCTTATTAATATAATAATACAATTAAAAAAAAAATGAATGTTTATACTCGGGTGTTCAATTGTTACCTATTTGTTAGCTTAATTTAAAATGTTACAATGTTACATAATATCTAATTCTGATTTAAAAAAAAAATTATAAATTTTTTTCATTAAAAAACATGTATATATTTATAAAATATTAATTTAATTTATTTTGACAATTATATATAAAAACAATTTTATGCTTATGAATGATACTGACTACTCCAACATTAAATTTTATTATTTATAAATACAAAAAGAAGTATAAAATGTCTTTTAAATTATAAACAATTGACAATTAAAATACAAGATAATTTACTTGAAACTTAATTTACAAAATTGTGTGGCAAACATATTTTTAAAATTAAATTATGAAAAAACTCTGCTATAGCTAATAATTAAAATTGATTGTATATTTTGATTATTTTTTAACAGCTAATCATAATAAGGAGGTATCTATTGAATATTAAAAAACAAAAACATGTACATGCACTTCAATTACGTCAATATATTGTATGCATTTATTGACTCAAAAGCTTTCTCCTGGTGTATTGATCAGGTATACTTAAACTACTGTTGTGGTCTACGAACCTGTATACTCAGGTAAATATTTATAATTTGATACAGTTTGAGCCTCTGGCGTGGTACAACATCCCGTAAGCTCAATCTGTACTTGAGAGATAAAACTACTATGTGGTTGCTATTATTATATAATTTTAAAACCCCATCTAATTAATTACGAAAATGATTTAAAAACAAATGTTTAATAGTATAATATTAATGATGGATTTTAATATATGGTGTACGAACTCATATATTTAGGTATATGCTTGTGGTTTTATACAGCTTGAGCCTCTGGCGTGGCAGAACATCCCGTAAGCTCAATCTGATTTCTAATTCAATGTGTATTGAGAGATTTAAACTACTTTGTCGTCGATGCTATACAATTTAAAACTGAAAAACTATGAAAATCTAAAAAAAAAACATTTTAATATCTTCAAAGCTGTTTAGTAGAAGTGTACATGAATTTTATTATATTACGTAATTAATTTTTTTTTATATTCATATAAAAATACAATAACTAATTTTTGAAATTATTCTATGTAAGAATTATTTGATAAATTATATAAATTTTTAAATAATAAAATATAAATAAATTTTTGAACAATATGGAAAAAAATTGTCTTTTAAATTAAAAATATGTTGGTGAATTTAATAAGCATAAAATTGTTTAAGCAGTATATTGTTAAAAATAACTACCTACACGTTTTATTTAATTTAATTGATCGCAAAATTCGATAGATGATACAATTTTAAGTTAGCAAATATTCAACAAGTAAAGCTAATTAAAAAAAAAAAAAAATTAATGAAATTATGTATATAAAATATGTAAGCATAATTTAGTATATATTATATATACCAGACAACAGTATCAAAACATATAAACATTGATCTGTCACATTATATTAATTGTTTGCAATAGTAAAATTGTACTTTTTAATAACTTTTTCGAACCCAATATATTAATTTTTTTTCAAAAAAAATTCCTGAATATTTTTTAAGTTTAATAAGGTCCAATCAAAAGAAAAATATTTTTTATAGCATTTTGGTTATTTTTTTTTTTTTTTTTTTTTGTGGTTTCTTGAGTGTCAAAGATATATTATGATAAAGTGGGTTTTTTTTGGAAATAGTGAAACTCATTTGCAGCAACCAGAGTAGTACATCATTCACATTTATGTCATTGATCCTAAAAAATATTAATATAGTTTTACAGACATATATAAAAATTATTAACATACTAATGGTTGAGTCCAACTTAGGTTCTATTGTTATCATCAATGGTATGGCCTGCTCTTAGGAACAATGGAATATCCCTGTCCTGTATTAAAATTTCCACAAAGTCCTTTATTATTTGGATAGCTTCTGCACATTTTACCCGTGACATATAGCTTCTTACTTAAATTTAAAAATATTTTTCTTTACATTTCTATTCTTCATATCATTTTATTTCTTGTCGCTTTTATTAACTAAAGTGGATCAAACAGTACAGCGAAGACTCTAGAAATTGTATCTATTATGTTCTACATATACATAGTTCACACGAGTAAGTTTTCACCGGAGTTTTTGGAACGAGTTTTAGGACTTTTTGTCAGTCATTTTGCCGTTATCCGGCTTTTTAGAATTTTTCGAATCGTCCTATTTAGATTTTTCAGTACGATTCGGAAACTTATTCGCGTAGTGCAATGCCCGAGCAAATTACACAGATCGGTTCCGTTTTTTACTGGACCGCGTTTTTTTTTTTAAAGTGTCATACAGTCCTCATTTATATTTCTTACCCGACTTTGGTGTGTGATCTTTTTCTAGGGACCGGTGGTACATTTGTAGTACCGGAAGCCGTCAAAATTTGTCGACACGTCTCTAAAAAATACGCTGATTCGATACTCTTATCAACGCACCTAACTCGTCATAAACAAGACCGACGATAAACGTCTATGTCGTCGTTTTCCGGTAATTTCAGACCTTACATTCGCTCTACAAAATTTATCTTATAAATAAAGAAATCTGTCAGGGCGCTTGCTTGGCCCGGTCGCTAAAGAGTGGATATTATGATGTCCGTTGTCATTGCGGCGACCGGAAAGACGGGCTTTCCAACAGTCCAAAAATTATAAACCAAATTCAATACACGTTAAGCCCATTAATTTAATCGGTCTATACCAACTGGAGGCCGCGTCGCTCAGTTGTTCAACAACAAGTGTCCCCGACATTCACGCGGAAAACCGGGGTTCAATTTCCCGCCGGGGAGCCAATTTTTCACAGTAGCAACATGGCAAAGTGTTTGCGAAGGCGACAGTAGAAATAAACCAAATAAAATGAAAAAAAACAAAACCGAAAAGGTATAATTATATCCGTTTTCCTATAACACCAATAGAAATATCACAAAAGAACTAACAGAGTACACGTCATAGTGATGTCAATTTATCTGTAAATTGGCATTGTGTTTACTCATCACATACATATATAATGGTCTATGATGTGTTTTTAACTTCTCGATTATTTGTATTTCTACTTTTAACCGGCAATTATAAAAATAATTTCTCTTTGGGATTATTGCCCGAAGTGGATTATACATGATCTCCATTTCTTTAGATCCAACATTAAAATATGGGGTTTTTGTAGTTACATATATTGCTCTGCAAGGACATTGGAAATTATATTGATTGTGGTCTACATATTGTTCCAACTAGTGAACGAGAGAGGTACGATGCACCACGTTTGAATTCCTTACGTATGTTAGAAACATGTGTAACATTAACAATTTTATTTTCTCGTGAACTAACAGAGTACACATGGTGATGTCAATTTATCTGTAAATTGACATTGTATTTACTCATCACATACATATAATGGTCTATGATGTTTTTAACTTCTCAATTATTGTTTTTTTTACTTTTAACCAACAATTATAAAAATAATTTCTCTTTGGGATTATTGCCCGAAGTGGATTATACATGATCTCCATTTCTTTAGATCCAACATTAAAATATGGGGTTTTTGTAGTTACATATATTGCTCTGCAAGGACACTGGAAATTATATTGATTGTGGTCTACATATTGTTCCAACTAGTGAACGAGAGAGGTACGATGCACCACGTTTGAGCTCCTTACGTATGTTAGAAACATGTGTAACATTAACAATTTTATTTTCTTGTGAGCTAACAGAGTACACATGGTGATGTCAATTTATCTGTAAATTGACATTGTGTTTACTCATCACATACATATAATGGTCTATGATGTTTTTAATTTCTCAATTATTTTTTTTTCTACTTTTAACCGGCAATTATAAAAATAATTTCTCTTTGGGATTATTGCCCGAAGTGGATTATACATGATCTCCATTTCTTTAGATCCAACATTAAAATATGGGGTTTTTGTAGTTACATATATTGCTCTGCAAGGACACTGGAAATTATATTGATTGTGGTCTACATATTGTTCCAACTAGTGAACGAGAGAGGTACGATGCACCACGTTTGAGTTCCTTACGTATGTTAGAAACATGTGTAACATTAACAATTTTCTTTTCTTTTGAACCAATAGAGTACACATGGTGATGTCAATTTATCTGTAAATTGGCATTGTGTTTACTCATCACATACATATAATGGTCTATGATGTTTTTAACTTCTCAATTATTGTTTTTTTTACTTTTAACCAACAATTATAAAAATAATTTCTCTTTGGGATTATTGCTCGAAGTGGATTATACATGATCTCCATTTCTTTAGATCTAACATTAAAATATGGGGTTTTTGTAGTTACATATATTGCTCTGCAAGGACACTGGAAATTATATTGATTGTGGTCTACATATTGTTCCAACTAGTGAACGAGAGAGGTACGATGCACCACGTTTGAGTTCCTTACGTATGTTAGAAACATGTGTAACATTAACAATTTTATTTTCTTTTGAACCAATAGAGTACACATGGTGATGTCAATTTATCTGTAAATTGGCATTGTGTTTACTCATCACATACATATAATGGTCTATGATGTTTTTAATTTCTCAATTATTTTTTTTTCTACTTTTAACCGGCAATTATAAAAATAATTTCTCTTTGGGATTATTGCCCGAAGTGGATTATACATGATCTCCATTTCTTTAGATCCAACATTAAAATATGGGGTTTTTGTAGTTACATATATTGCTCTGCAAGGACACTGGAAATTGTATCGATTGTTGTCTACATATTATTCCAACTAGTGAAAGTGAGAGGTACGATGCACCACGGTTGAGTTCTTTACGCAGTGGCGTACACAAGAATTTTCTATGGGGGGGGATGAATATATTTTTTACAAAGTTTACTTCTAACCTCGAACCATTATAGTTTACCAACTAACACTTATACATTAATATAAAATAGAACATGTTATTTATATATTAAAACTTTATTTAAAAACTTCAACTACTTAACTATAACTTTAACTAATTAACTTTATAGTAAAATATCTATTTTCCTATTAGTCTGAGACATAATATCGAGGACTTCATCTGCCATAACAGGAACTTCACGGTGAATCGATAACATGGTTAATCCATTTAGTCGAGTCTAAAAAAATAATTGATTAGATTGTATGAAATAATAAAATATATTTTTACAATTTACACCTTACTTCAGACATAGTGTTCCTTAAGAATGTTTTCAGTCTTTTCAAACATGAAAATGTCCTTTCAGGTGTTGCAGTTGACACAGGTAAAATACATAGAATTTTTAGTAATATATATATATTTGGGAAAATTGAGGGTCTGCATAATTGTAGTGCTTCTAATCCTGATTTAGGATTTTTTTTTTTGTTATTTTAAGTTTCTCTTTCCATATTTTTAATTCTGCTAATACAGTTTGAAAGTCTGTTTCAAGATAAAAATCTACAAGCTTTTTAAACGGTTCAATTTCAATTTCACTGGAAAATAAACATTGAAAACCTAAAGAAAAAAATGTAGATATAACATAACATATTGTAGTACATATATATTGTATTGATTTGTAATTATTAATTTAATAAAATTGAATAATATAATATACCTTCAAAAATATTTTTATGATCCAGAAATCGTTCTCTCAAATTTATAATGAAAGCATCAATGTAAGGAATTGCTACAGTCATTCTGTAATAACTCTCTGGTTGAATATTACCAACTAAACATGTATTTGCCCGATTCTTTTGTTTGTTGGTTAATCTTTTAATAGACATGAGGTCCAAAATTGTTGCCATTTTCTAAATCAATTTAAAATAAAACAATAATCATTTAGATTATCAAATAAACTGAATACAAATCAACTATCAAGGATTATGTTTTTAAATTTACCTCAACTTCTTTGAATAGTAGATTAAATTCTGTTTCAATGTTATTTCTTAAATTTTCAAGCATAGATATATTGCACTCAGCTAACTGTGTAGCTTCTTTAAGATCAACATCAATAGTTTGTAAACTTTTACATAAAGGCAAACAGTAAGAAAATATCACCTAATAATAATAAAAAATATATGTTAAAATTTTATATTTTATAATTATAATTACAAATATTATTTTGAATTACTTTTACAACTTGGAGTGTAATTAAGAACTCAGAATCCATAGCTTTAATCAATATATCTGCATCATTTTCCGAAGATTTGTCGTAAGAGTTTAATTTTATTTCTTCTAAAGCTTCAACAATGCATGGAAAAAGCTCAACAATGTCATTAATGGCAGTATACCTTGCAACCCATCTCGTAGCACATAAACGTTTCAATGATTTTGTTGAAGGATGTAGTTCGCTGTTAGAGATGGCTTCCAAAAGAACACCGTTACGTATTGGTGAATTAAAAAAACAATGCATTTTTTCTACCAAACCTAAGCAGTTTCTCACACTTTGAATATCACAAGAAGATGACACTGCCAGATTTAAGGAATGAGCCGCACAATGTACATATATTGCCTTCGGGTATATATTTCGTATAATAGTTTGGACTCCTTTATGCTTTCCAGACATATTCGCAGCACCATCGTAACCTTGGCCATATAATTTAGAACAATCTAATCCACAAGAATTCAAACCTATAGAACAGTATTCAAATACTTTTACTCAAATACTTTACACCTCTGTATGTAATATATTTATTATATATGTATAACAAAATAATAACCCTTACCTTCAAGTATAGCAGAAGCCAAATTTTTTCCAGTCAAACTATGAATTTCTACAAATTTTAGGAAAATTTCACATAATTTGGCATTTTGTTCAGTGCCATTTACATAACGAACACATATAATGTATATGCTTCCTAAACAGTGTTGGGTACTTTGATGTATGAAAACGTATGTTACCTTTGTCATTTACGTACTCAATCAGCGACCATTCTTCCTTTGTAATCAAAAACTGACCTCGAAACGTGCAACTACTATATGTTTTTTCGTTGTTCATCCTGTGATATGCACTATCTGAGAATCTGTTTTCTGCACCAGGTGGTAATATAATACCAGACTTAACTGGTGTTCTCTTCATCAAAGCGTTCCTCAGTGGACTCGCTACTAGTTTGTATTTTTCATTTGAACTCTTTACGCGTGTAATAATGTCTTCTTTGTTCACTATTGGAGTACTGTTAACAACAATGTCAAAATCTATAGAATCAAGCTTACTCATATCTAATTCCTCAACCCAGGACTTTCTAGAGTGCATTGGAATTATATCACTCACTATTTCAGTATTGTTGGCAACTTTAAGTGATGACCTCTTTAGTAAATTATCCGTCAACAAACTTGTTACATTTTCATGTTTCACTGGAGTATTAAATACATGATTTCCATTTCGAACATCATTTACATTATTTAATGAAACCTGTTGATCCTTTATATCACTAAAACTCTCCAATAAAGTTAAATTTACATTCTCTATACTGATATTCGAATCTGTCTCTACTTTCAAGTCATCATTATTTGTTACATTTACAATACTATCATCCTTCAGAACGGTATACGAAAAAATTTCATTAAATACTTTATTACACTGTCTATGTATAAAAATTCTGTTTTTATTATTAATGGCAAATTTTAATTGTCTACAAATATCATCAATGACGTTTAAATTATATTTTTCAAAATCATTTCTATTGAATTTTTTGTGTTCTATATATTTTGCTATTTTTAAAATTATTTTAGTATTATTTAATGAAGTTATAGACTCGTTTCCTTCTTTTAATGCACGAATTAGAATTCGCAGTTCTGAATTCTCTCGTACAAGAGCTTTGACAATATTGTTTTTTTTATTCCTATCAATTTTACCAAAGACTGATTGGCAAATGTCATTTACACACTCGTGTGCAAAAGTCATCTCGTTAAATTCTAAGTCTACATACTTATCACAAACATATTGTGCCACCTCGTTTAATTTCATATTTATACTCATGATTAAAATGCAAGTAAAAAATAAATTACAATTAAATTTAAAGTTTTACTAATTTTTCAATGTTTAATTGAAAAAAACAATTGCAATTTTATTTAAAGTGAATTATATATTTTGTTTTTAGTCCGGACGTTCACCTTGACTTTTAGTTTATAGTCTGGACGTTCACCTCGACTTTTTGTTTATAGTCCGGACGTTCACCTCGACTTTAAGTATAACTTAAAACTAATAGTACTTACCTAAAATAAAATAAACTGAATAATAAATTGAAACAAATTTAATTTAATTGAAAAAACTGTAAATTAAAACAATAATAAAAAAAAATAAAAACTTTAAAAACAAATTTAGTACACACTTAAAAAAAAAACGAATAGAAGTATACTGAAAACCTGGAAAAAAAATTAATAAATTAAAATAAATTATAATACAAAATTTGTACAACAAAATCTCGATAAATCAAAGTTTGAATGAGAAAAAACGTAATCCAAAAACATATATACTTTATGATTAAAAAAAATAAAAAGTGATAACTAGAAAGCAGATTTTTTAGTTTCTACATATTTTTACCAAATTTAATTGTCTATGTGTATCACTCCATTTAAATCCACCTATGGGTTTTTAAAATGTGTTTACTTGAATTAATGATTATTAAAGCAATAATTTGCAATAAATTTTTTTTATCCACAATTTGTATAATATGTTTTATTAAATATACGTGAATGAATTTAGCATTAATAGACTGGTTTTTTTTAAACTTTTAAAGTATTTAAAGTGTTTTTTTAAAATACATAGGCAAGTGGTACACACAAGAATAAACTATTTAAGTATCTATCTTCAGATGATTATCATTAAACAGTATATTTTATATTTATACATATAATTTGTAATATATTTTTATTAAATCAAACATATGAATTCAAGTACAAATAGTAATCCATAGAATTTGGGATTAAAGTATTAATATGAAACATTTAACATACCAGTACATATTTCAAGTCTTATGGAATATTTTAGCATTTAGCACATATTTTTCTTATTTTTAAAAGAATATTTAAAAAAAATGTTTCAATGTTTTATTAATGTATACTAAAAAAATTTAATAAAAACCTTCCAAATTCGCTCTTTAGTAAACTATTTAATTTCTTAGTTATCGAGATTCTGTATATACATTTTAAGCGATTTCAATGTCTACAACACACTAGTGTCTGACCTCATCATTTGATTAGCAGTAGAATTGTAGAAATGAAAGTTTTGAAAATCTTAAACTGAGAAAATTCGAATAAAATATTTTTATTTTTATTGGTAGAAAATAGAAATAATAATACTCAGTGTCACCACGCCACGAAGAAAATACACAAACTTAAAACTAATACTTATCCAAAATTAAAAAAAGAAAAATAAATAAAATGAATAATTTAATGTTGCTCGGCGGTGAAAATATAATTTAAATGATAATTAAACTATAAAAATTATTCGCAATAAATACTCGCACACACGTAAAGCGGGCGAACGACTGATGAGTGATAATCAGTCGGCGGCGACGGGGACAGTTTAAATGCCCGAGACAAGAAATCGAAATAAACAGTCAAGAAAAGGAACGTTGCCTTAAAGGAAAAAAATGTATTGGAAATAGAACTACTAAAAATAAAAAAATAAAAGACTCAATTTTTTTTTTTTACATTTTATTTATTTCATTTTTTCCTCCTTCTCTTCCTCCATCTCTTCCACACTAATTTTAAGAGGCACAGGATGGCTGCTGCTGTCTTCGATATATTGCATAAAACAATCTGTAAAAAAAAAACAAAATAAAATGCACTTTTACACCCATTTATCTTTTAAATATGGTTGAACAAATATTAAATATAATTATTATTTTTAAAATTGGTCAATATTTCACTTACTATATTTAGGACAATCAGCCATCCTGTGGCCTCTTAACTTGCATAAATTACAGCCTGTTGAAAATAGAATCAAGTATAAGCATTATTAAAACAATATATAATGAGTAAATTGGACATAATACTTACGGCCACGAAAAGTGCCGCCGCCGCGTCCGCCGCCACCACCTATTACGTATAAATTCCCAATCATCTGTAATTTAAAGAGTAAACAATAATATAATATAAAAATCAAAATATATTATATCAATGTATCATAAATTTATAATATGATAATAATAGCCGCCGATACACATTTCGAGTAAAAAGTAATCTGATCATATAGGGGGAAATCGCGACGAAAATATACCAAGAAATATCATATAACCAAAAACCCAATAGACCATCCTACAGCGGAAACAATGATATTTTAAGTGTGATAAAGCTTTTCCTGAAATATGTCATGTAGAATTAAATATATATACACACACACACACACACACACACGATTATTAAATATGTGCACTGGATGGTTCGAAAATTACGTCTTTAATGGTCATAGACACTTGAAATTTTCACCAAATATGTAACATTAAACTATATTTACGAGAAATTTTTTTTTAAATATTTCTTTGAATTTTGGACTATGTATAGCAATTGTAAATTTTGAGGTATTTAATTCATAAAAGAGGTAATTTTTAATTTTAAGACTTTAAAATTTAATACAATATCCGACGTACGTTACTTCAACTATATTAAAAAAAAATCTTGAAAATTATCTGTCACAATTTCTTTTTATAACTCTTTCAATATTTTGAAATTTTATTTTGGATCACACTATCATGGGTCACTTTATTTTGGATTGTACTAGCCCCCTAAAAATTCAACCAAATGTCCGCCTATGATACATATATTCTACAAAAGTATTTTCAAAACAAAAATGATCAGTAATAACTAACAAATTAGGATTATTGTTACTTAAACGAAATGAAATGACAAATTTAAAGAACATTTAAAATTTGTATGTAATTATTTCAATTTTCCAACGATATTATTTTCGGTATGAGGTATATAAAAATGATTATTATTTGTAATATTATATTATAGTATGAAATGCAGTAACCAGTAATATTTAATGTAATGTTACAATTAATGTTGTAAAATAGTTAAATTAAAATAAAGTATGTATGTATGATATTTAACAAAAATAATTAGCTAATTTTGTGAAAAAATATTTTTAAATCATAAGTTTATATTATACGTCTTATATTCAATTATTATTGAAAAGTTATTATTACATAGATACCTGAAACATAACTACAATTATACAAATTTAATATTTATGTTACTACAAATTATTTAGCTCGGCCAATGTATTATATTGTATAAAATAACTTTTCTACCGTTGGACGTTTTATTTACGCGCAAGATTATTATTGAGTACTTCGTTAATCATTTAATTATACACGTATAACTACATTACCACATATAAAATTGTTGTTTACAAAATATATGGGATCCCAACCCGAAATCGAAAGAATATTAAGTACTCCATTAACACGTTCAACTTTGGATTATTTAGTAATAAACGGTAATTTGACTACTACTGTACGTATTTATAAAAATAAATATCTTGTTCAAAATACATTGTCCCCCCCCCATTTGACTCTGTAGCATTTATTATAGTTATAGCATATACTGATAATAAAACATATAAAGAATTTATTGATTCAAGTAATAATAATTCTTTGACATTTTATAAAGATTTGGTTCACTATAAAATATAAAAAAAAACCTATTTTGTTTTTAATTTTATAAATTCCTCTCTGTTTTTACTACTTTTTTATTTATTATGGCTAGCCACGCCGATGTTCTTTTGTTTAATAGATATGAATATTTAACTTTAAAATTCATAAATACAAGCATGAATATTTACTTTAACAAGACATGCAAGAAAATGAAGATTGTTCCGGACTATGTCAACATCCACATCAAGAACAATTCAATAACAGCAAAGAAAACAAAAATTGCAGCAGAAAAATTATGGTTAAATTTTGAAATTAAATTGTTAAAATTTAAAAAATCCTAAACAAATAAGCAATGTAACTAATTATTGTAGTATAAATTATCACAATATTATTTCAGAAAAATTTGCAAAAATTTAAAATAATATAAAGGTTGCATTTAATACTAATAATAATTTAATCAAGCAAATAAATTATAAAGTAAAACAACTTCCAAATAATAATTTTAATAAATTTAATTCTCTTGGCATTTATAAACTAAAATGTAGTTGTGATAAATTTTATGTTGGTAAAACGAATAGAAACTTTAATACAAGATATAAAAAACACATTTCTGAAATAAGATTAAAAAAATCTAATCCAAATTTAAGTTTTGCGAATCACGTTTTAGAAAATAATCATTTTGTTACTTTTAATATAGATAATGACTTAGACATTTTAAATGTACAACATAATATTTATATCAACTCTGTTTTGGAAGAATTATATATTTATAAAGAAATTAAACAAAATAAATTTAAAAATATTATAAATGTACAGACAGATTTTAAAAATAATATTTTATTTAAATATATTTTAGACAATATTAATATCATTCCATAGGTCTTTTCATCATATACATAATTTCTCTGCTATTTAGTATATAATATTTTATTATTATATAATTTTTTATTTTAAGCTCTTTGTCTTTTTATTGTAATGTTCATTGTTTTCTCTATGTATTTTTTTTCTCTCTCAATCAATTTCACTTATTATAATTTTCTGTTGTTGTATTTTTTAATATTTTACCTGATGGATGACTTTTTGTCGAAACCGGTAGTAATAAAGTAGCATATACAACAACCTTCTTATTTTATTTTATTTTATGTACTACTCATTGGCTTTTTTGAATATTTAAATATACATTTTAAATATACTCTCTGTTTTTACTACTTTTTTATTAAATTTTAAGAAAACAAACAAAAAACAACCTTTTGTTCGTGGACGTTTCAAAGGAATGTTTGCTACATGTCTTACACTGACGACCACCATCAGATGAATACCCGAATGTTGATGTTCCTTGCGTGTACAATAGATGCAGGTAGGCCGGTTTTCAAAGGAAAATTTCATCTGATGGCAATGATCAAGTCCTTGTGTGTAAGACTTACTGGTTACATTCAATTTAAAACAACCGAGAAGTTATTTGTAAAGAAAAGAACACTTTTTAGAGTTTAAGAGAGGTTTATTTAATACACTATTAAATATGGTTTCTCGCTGTGCCGAATATTGGCCAAGTCTGCCCGGGTGGGTTTTGGTCCAATGTCGAGGCACAACGAGAGAGAAACGATAAGTGAAAATGTTAGCGCTCCCAATGGCCTTTTATATGGTCGGGACACAATTATTTTTGGAAATTAAATATATCTTATGACCATATATATGGTCATGGAAATTGAATATAATGCAAAAATAAATAATTATTATTATTATTGGGTGAATTACGGATGACCATATATAGTCATGAAAAATATATACAATTGAAAAATAGATACTTATTAATATACAAACAATATATGATAATGACAAAATATATACAGTACAAAAATAATTAACAATGTTAATGCTGACCATATATGGTCGTGAAAGTACAATACAGAAAAATAATTGATTATATTTACAATAATATATAATTTTATATTTAATAATGTGAAATTTTTTGTTTAAACTTTTATACTAAACAACATACATAAAATTGTCTATGATGTTTTAGCTTATCATTTATTTATTTTTTTTTACTTTTAATCGACAATTATAAAAATATTTTCTCATGAGGTTTATTGACTGATGTGGATTATTTCCATTTCTTTAAATCCAACATTAAAATATGGGGTTTTTGTAGTTACATGTATTGTTCTGCATGGAAACTGGAAATTGTATCGTTGAGGTCTGCATATTGTTCTGACTAGTGAACGTGAGAGGTACGCTGGACCACAGTTGAGATCCTTACTTATGTTAGAAACGTGTGGAACAGTATCATGCTCATTTATTTTTTTTTTTACTTTTAATCGACAATTATAAAAATAATTTCTCATGAGGTTTATTGACTGATGTGGATTATTTCCATTTCTTTAAATCCAACATTAAAATATGGGGTTTTTGTAGTTACATGTATTGTTCTGCATGGAAACTGTATCGATTGAGGTCTGCATATTGTTCTGACTAGTGAACGTGAGAGGTACGCTGGACCACAGCTGAGATCCTTATGTTAGAAACGTGTGGAACAGTATCATGCTCATATTTTTTTTTTTTACTTTTAATCGACAATTTCTCATAGGATTCATTGACTGAAGTGGATTAAACAACATGACGACTTCTTTGAATCCGACAAGATAGATCGGGAATCGATTGGCTTAGTAACTCCTTTTAAGCTCAACGTTCCGTCTTAATGAATATCGGTTTTTGATCACGCGGCGATTGGCTCCAACTGTTCCTCTGGTACTTCGGGTCGTACGATCGTCGTTTTTGTCGCTGTCGCCTCGTTAATATATCCTTCGAAACCATGAAGAATTAATAAAATTTAACGATTCAACTGTATACGACACTCATTTCTTTAAATCCAACATTAAAATATGGGGTTTTTGTAGTTACATGTATTGTTCTGCATGGAAACCGGAAATTATATCGATTGAAGTCTGCATATTATTCTGACTAGTAAACGTGAGAGGTACCACAGCTGAGTTCAACTCAGATTTGATTGAACGATTCAACTGTATACGACACTCTTCCTTATTCTGTCGGTGTGATTTTTTCGAGAGCATATTGTCTCCGCGATACGCCGCTTTGGTATAAAGTGATCGTCTCGTCTTTGAGTAAAATTCTCTCCCTGCTGTTCACCGGTCGATCCAATATTATCGAGATGATTTACCCCATCATATAGTGAATAAGACGTACGAGGTCCACCGACATGCATACGTTACGTGTGGCAGTTATCATGCGGACGGTGACGTCGAACGCGTTCGCGGGATCCAATCCAACGGTAAGTATCTTACGGTCGGTAACGTTGACGGTGAAAACGGAGCAGACGATCAGTTCACCGAGTGGCGGTGGTGGGCGGCGGGGTATATTTTATGTGGTTGTTTATTATTGTTAATAACAACGTTGTCATCGGTACTGCCGGCCATATTTAGTTTTTACAATTGAATCCTATTTCAATTAACACGCGAGAAAAAAATCGTTATTATAAACACACGAGCGCAACGATCGAACGGCGCGCGTAAACTGAATACGTTTTGTTTAGTGGAGATGGTGCGTTTAGAGAAAACATAAAACCGGTATTTTATACATTTAATATTATAATGAACAAATCGTATCGGTATGTAATGAACGTAACGGGCGGGTGATAAATAACAATAATTGTCGCGCGATAGAGAAAAAGTTAATAAATACGTTTGGAATAGGTTAAGAGTTTCATATCAGTATTTAACAAAAAACATACTGATAAGAAGAATATTTCGTGCGATACGCCGCGCGCGCAACGGGTCGAAAACGAATAAAATCGTAATGTTAGCGTTTTAAATGATGAAATTAGACGGGACGAACGCGAATTGCGTGATTAACATTACGCGTGATTACCGGTAATGATAAAAATCGTTCAAACACTGTCGGCGGGCGAAGTGAGCGCGTAATTAAATCGTCAGTAATTTCACCGCGCCCGTCTCCGTCGATTTTCTTTTCGCCGTCTATGGCCGTTGGCAATGTATCGCGCGCGTTATCAGTGTCATTGATTCGTCGTCGCTTTATCACACACACACACACACGCGCGAACGCGCCTCCGTAACTCTCCTGTAATAAACACCGTGTCCGTATACGGACAACACGGTGCGCGCGCATACACCCACACACACACACACACAACGCACACGAGTAAAACAACAAACGCGACGCCGAAGCGAGTTATTGATTTTTTTTTTTTTGCGCGTCCAGTGCCGCCGCCGTCGTCGTCGTCGTGTTTTTTTTTCCACTTTCGTTTTTTTCCCCCTTTTTTCCATTTCCGATCCGGGGACGTTTCGTTTTTTCTTCTCGTTCGCGTCCCGGAGCAAGGCTCTCGCGACCAGACCTTCGGCTCGACACCTCGAAACGACAGGGACGCCCGCGCGCGCTCGTTTTGCCGCACACGGTGTACCTGTTTTGTGACCGGAGTACGAAGGAGAGGAGGAATGGTGACCACGGCGAAAACGGTACGCGCGTAGACGGCGGTCGTCGAGTTTGTGTCAGCGACAACGACGCGTCCTCAACGGATAAAGGCCGTACTGGGACAACCATCGTCGTGCGCCTGCCGTGCGTAGTTGTTGACGTCTACGAGTAGGGGTATGTCGTGACAAGCGATGAAATATTATCATCGCGCCGGTATTGTAATAACTGGTGCGAACGATCACTGTCCGACGACTCGCGAATCGCCTCGATACGGCCGGGTCGTACGACTCGTTAGATAGTGATCACGTCTCTCGACTCGTCCAATAATTCATACGTCCACGAGAGACGTACGTTTTGTACAGTATTTTTAAAAAGATTGTTTTTTTTTTTCTTTCTACATAGTGCGAACGTCGCCGCTGCAACCGAAACGTATCGATTTCACTACTTTCGCTTTTCGGATTCGGATTTTAATACAACCTGTGTGGCATGCAAGTACGTACGTAATGAATTTGTACCTTAGACAAACGCAAATTGCTATCGCATTCGCAGTCATATGTATTCGTTTTAAACTATAAACACTCTTTAGACGACTAGTAAAATTAAAAATATTCGATTATTAAGAGTTTGATTTGTTTATTGTAAATCGATAAAAGAATGACTGAGAGATTTTAAAACCACCTATCGTTACAATAACCTATTTATTAAGTAAACACATTACATCAATATATTCATATCTACGTACGAATATTTTTTGTTCGGCTAAAGTAATTAATAGTGAATTTTCGTTTTTATGCGCTAGAATTATTGTGATTTATATAGGATAATTGATATAAACTAAGTCATGCCTAAAAATATAAGTGTCAGGTAAATGCTAATTTTGTTATTTAGAACACTGTACTAGATTGAAGGCATGTGGGCATTCAGCCATTATTTTATAATTTATGTTTATATTTATGTATACATATATATATATATATATATAAAGTTATTTGATCATAAATATTTTTAGACTATGTCTAGAACTATTAAATGTATGGAAAAGTACATTTTCAATTCAACGCATTTATGTTAAGTATTTTTGAGCAAATATTTTGCAATATTATATGTATTTAAATATATGTGTTTTTAACGTATATATAAACACTAACACTTATAGAAATTCATGTTGCATTGTATAAATTTTATAAATGTACATGAAAATGTTAATTCTCTGACTGATATTTTACAACTTATCTATTATTAAAGACGTTTCGATATTGAAACAAAAACAATTAAATTACATTGATTACATTTTTATTTTAGAAAATAAATTGTAACGATGAATAGTTAATAATGTCTAATTTCATTTAATAAGACTTGTTTTAATTATAAAATATTAATTATACTTGTTGATAAAAAATAATGTTGAGTAATTTTTTTTTAATTAGGCGTCTAATAAAGAAATATTCAAGATATTGTAATAAAATGGCTACTTCTTTACTTTTATATAAAAAAAATAATAAATAAATAAAGAAATAGATATCTTGTAATAAAATAATAATAATAAAAAGAATTAAATCAAGTAATGAAGAAGTATATGAGAAAGAAATAGGAATAATTAATTTGTATATAATATATATATGTGTGTATGTGTATGTGTAAATATACAAATATACAATCAAGCCATATGAAAAATAAAGAAATCTATAATATTAGTTGGTATATTTTAAATTCATTTAATGGGTACCGGGTTTTAACAAAAGTCATTAATCAGATAATGTTCATAATTTTCATTGTATAATTTGTTCATTTTTATTTTTTATTTTAGTTTTTATTTTTTTCTTAATAACCTAATGATGAATTCTTGTCCACATCGATAGTGAATTTAATAACAATTTTTGTATATATATTTTTTTTTCTCTTATAACACTCTTAGCTTAATTAGTTTATTCACATATATCTACAAATTTGAATATTTTTTTTGTTATCGTGTTCATTTCTTATTTAATTTATATTCATTTATAATCATATTTTAATACCTATTTAAAATTTTTAATTTCTATGTATATTTTAATTCTTTCTAATGCAAATTTTTATTTTAGAAAAACAATATTTCTATAACTCAACACCGTTCGAGAACATCGATTTACGTGATTACTAACAGATCAAATTATGTTGCCCAATACAACAATCGCTCTATCATCAACTTTGGTAATGTTTTTTTTTTTTTATGAAATTATTTGAATTTTGATTTTATTATTTTCTTTTTCTTTTAGCCTAGAGTAAAAAACAAGCCATATGATCAAAACAATGAAAATATTTCGTATTCCAAGTCGGTGGATTTTCAAAAAGACCGTAAAAGTTGGCCTGTAGCACAAGTGGTCGAGTGTGTTGCTTTCAAATCCGTGCCTCACATATCGCCTACAGATAGTGAAAGTAAAATTAGTGTTGTAGATTCAGTTACAGCACACAATGGTTGTGTATCAGTTTTTGAGACAAACAACGACTTACAACTGGATTGCGTTAAGGAATCACGTTTAGAAGACCCAAAAAATAATGTCTTAAAAATTGTTTTGCCTCTAGTCAGTGAAGAAAATGTGCCATTAGATTGTCAGTTAAACGCAATCGAAAACGATAAATTTCTGCAAAAAGATTGTATTATGTCAAGCAATAACCATGTACAATGTCCTCCAATGCACTGTGCGGATACGTCAGTTTGTTTAAATAATAGAAATCATTCTTTACCGGATGATAGTGAATTGAATCGATTTAGTTCAACATTTGATAATATAAAAACTTTACTTAAAGAAGGTTTAGTCGACGGCTTAGATGAAATGCCTCCGGACTTCCAACCTCCAAACCCACCCCTGTTGTACAGAGTTTCTTCGTTACCAAATCTTCTAAGTCATGATAGTACAAAAAACCATCATTCGTGTTCATACTTAACCATGTGTGCTACCAAACACGAATTTATTATGAATAAACTTTGTAAAAACATTGTTGCCAAACATGATATGTCTGTTCAAGTATCAACCGAATTATTTAAAAATCAAAATGAAAAAGTACTTGTTGACACAAGCTGCCAGACTGAAGACGTTCTCGTAAATTGTCATGTAATCAATGAAGTGTTGACACAGGAAATGGGTCGTAATATTTTTGATTTAAGTGGTAATAATGTTTTTAACAAAGAGAATGAAGTTAAAAGTGATGAAACAGAAGATAATTCCAGTATTGGATATACGAATATTGAAGTATTTGATAAAGAAAATGAACGTAAAATTAACGCAGACCAGGAGTATACCAGTATTGTTTATACAAACATTGATGTTTTTAACGCTGAACGCGAAATCAATACGGTTGAAGAAGAGGACTGTGCCAGTTTGAATTATTCGGACGTTAATGTATTCAGTAAAGAAAGTGAAATCAATGCCAGCGAAGAAGACTTTACCCGTGTCGGTTATATAAACATAAATGTTTTCAATAAAGATGATATAAGAAGCAAAAGAGAGGACTGTTGTACTAATGTAAGTTTTACTAAGATTTCTACATTTGATAAATTATGTGAAAACAAATCAAATAATGAACGTCGTACTGATATTGACTATACGAACGTGAACGACAACGGAAACGAATTGATTGTCAATGGAGGAGACCATTCAAAAATTGGTTTTACAGATGTTAACATGTTCGACAATGATATTAAAGTTAAAACTAATGGAGAAGATTGCGTTGATATTGGTTACACAAATTTCAGTTTATATGATAAAGGGCTTGAAATGGATTCTAACGATGATTGTGAAAATTATTCAAACGCCAATATTTTAGAAGAATTTGTCAATGAACAGTTAAGTCTTAATAACATTGATGGGGATTTTGATTCATTTTTGTTTGGACCACTGCCTCCGTCACCTATTGAAGAAATTGGTAAGATATTTAATATTTGTAATAATTATTTATTAAATATCGAATTTAATTTATTTGTAAAATTGTCTTAGTTTCGGAACTACCTATATTGAATGGCGTTGAAGCAAAAAGAGAGAATTCAGCACCGGTACCTTTCATATTCGATATACATAAAAACGAACCGAGTACCTCAATTATCAAATCTCGATCAATTGATGCTGAGTTTTCTCATAATTTTCAACAACATCAGAAAATTGGAACACGATCTGTGAGCATATGTATTTGATATTATTATACTTAACATAACTGGTCAACGATGTTTCTTTTAACTATTCCATAGTTTATAATTTAAGTTCTAAACATCAGTTGTGTTATTAACAAACATGATTAGGTAACTTATTGATTGCATTTTTTTTTTTTAAGTTTATAAGTGTAATTATAATAATTTTATATAATAATAAAGTAGGATACCATTATGAGATACAAATTTTTAGATATACTCATTTATTACATTGAAATATAATTATTTATTTAAAATAATCTTTTGTCACAATATATAAAGTAATAAATAATTTAATTTGCCCATTTTGTTTTGAAACAATTGCTTGGGCAGTAGGCTGACCTCAATGAAACAACTCTATAATTATTCAGATGAGCATTGCTTTGCCCTACATTTATATCATCAAAAATTATTATTAGATATTGCACATAATGTTTGATTCTATATAATGATTTGAGGATTGATTTTTTAATGAATCAAATTAGGTGATAATGTTATGTGTACATTTTAATGATTATACTAAATAAATAATATAAAATTTGAAAATAACAATAATGTGAAATCAATATAATAAATTGGAAAATATAAATCAAATACAATAAATAAAATATTAGTGTTTTAAGTTTTTATTGAATTTATTATAATTATAAAATATATATAAAATCACTTTGTAATTAATAAAATATATATAGAAATTCAAACATATATAAAATCCTTCAATAAACTAAAAAAATATTTATTTCACCATTATAAAATTCAAACCAATTATGTTCTTCCAATTTATATTGTTACCATTAAGGGTATTCATTTGTGTATTGGTTTTTGGTTGTAGGTTTAAAATAATTGTTATGTTGAGGCGAATAGTCGAAATTTGTAATTCAATTAAACATTTTAAACTAAAAAAAAAAAAAAATTGTTCTATATGTGTTTAATAAGTTTAAGCGCATTCTCAACTTGTTGTTAATAATTTAAATTAAATACAATAAGGTCATTAATACTGAATGATAGTAATTGTTTGAAATTTTAGGTTCAATCTGAAAGGAGAACTTATCCATCCGAAATACCGGCTTCTGATGTGTACCCAAAACCCTCAATACATAAATCTAGTATTCATCCCAGTACTATTGAAAAACTATCGGATATATCAAATTCGTTGCCAGATACACCACTTTTAGGGAGGTGTGATTTTCCCCGTCAGTACTCAGCTACGGGTACTAAAACAATGACGCATATGTCGAGTAAGTTGAAATAATATATTATTTACGTGTCAAACGACCTAATTGCATATTTATTGTTTCTCATATATTTTACAGATAGTTTGAGTATTAACATGAGAGGTGCTGGTCATGGTTCAAGCATTGGTCTGGGTCAAGCAATGGCTGGTGCTGAGCTGTTGCATTTGAATGGACCTGGTAGGGGTTGGTATCCTCGACAACGTCAATTTCGTCCTGTGTCGGTTGAACAGCTTGATAAATTGGCTAGCAAAAGTCCTGTTGGTCACTCGCAGTGGGACTCTCGAGAAGGCCATAAACCTGTTACATTACCTCCTAATCTTACCCCGAAGTTCTTCCACAGGTCTCCAAGAGAAGCGCTTCGTCGTGTTACTAGTCTACTAATTAGAAAGGGTTAGTAGTTATAAATATTAATTATATTTGTTCGCATATTAACATAATAATAAACTGTAAAACAATCTCCCTTTACTGTTGTGTAAATATAATATAATATTTACATAATTTTGGTGCTTTTTAAAGTCACAAATATGCATTTTTCTATATCTTCAACCAGCATTTATTGATTTATAAAAAAATATATATGAGTTACAATAAAAACCACTTTTTTCTGATTATGTATTACAGTTTCAAAAAGTGAGTACTGTTCTCACAGGTTAGTAGTCAGAAATGTTTAAATAAATATTCACTGACTGTAAATAGTAGTTTTTTTCTCATCTGAATTTATTGTTATTTTCAAAATTACTGAATTTTGCATCATACACTTGAACATTTTATATTTGCTTGTACAACAGATGTTTTTTGAGAACAAAGTATTGTTCACCAAAGCCAATATATGTGTTTATTTATTTTTTCTTGTTTTAGGTAATAATACAAACAAAAGTAACAAATCCAAAACTGTATTCTCTTCGTCGGTAATCGGCCCACACGGTAAATGTTTTAATTCCATATTCACTGCTTTATATTTAAAAACAATTTGAAATGTGATTTAGTATTTGAAATTGTCTGTCAATGAAGTAAAAATAAAATTAAACAAATGTCCAATTGAAATGTTTTCAAAAATATAAAAAAAATAGTTATACTTATAACATTTAATGAATTTAATAATCGATTAAAAAC
Organism: Chaetogeoica ovagalla; assembly: GCA_032441825.1. NCBI lineage: Eukaryota > Metazoa > Arthropoda > Insecta > Hemiptera > Aphididae > Chaetogeoica > Chaetogeoica ovagalla. The sequence goes on along the minus strand of CM063746.1, from coordinate 1,061,077 downwards.
GAATAAGTCAATAATTAATTAATACACAGAAATATTACAGAAACTAGAATGCAAAGCATTTCATTAAAAAATGATAATAAATAAAAATAAAGTGATAATGTATTTGTTATGAATAATTTTAATATATTTTATATCTATATTTATATAAGATATTACAAAATACAAATTAAAATATATTTATTTGTATTTATTTAATATATGTATAAAATATATATATAATTTATATGTGTGTGTGTGTGTGTGTGTGTATTTTTTATATTATGTACTAATAACATGAAATTGTAAATCACATTGAGGATGAATGTTAAATTTTAATTAAATTTTGTTATATAAATTATATATATATATAAATTTATTTATTTATAATTTTAATTGATTTTAGGAGATATAAGTGAAGAGTGTGTTTCCAGCCAGTCCAAACGTGGATTTTTCAAAAGCTTATGGAGAAAATAAGACTTTATTATGTGCAATCAAATTATAGTATTATAATATGGCCTGTAGTCTTAAATTGTTTATTTTTAATTCATCGTTTACTCTGTCATTGAATCTATGTTTTAACTTTATTTATACTTTACTAACTTTTGTCGTATAATTTATTATTATTTTTTATTTGCATTGAATGTTTAACTTTAGTGATTCAAAGTTTGATGATTGTTTATTATTCCATTCAAAAACATTTAATTTAATTTTTTTTTTTTATAGTAGATTTTTCAAATTTGAATAAATGATTTTTTCATATATTTATGATATGGTTTTATTTCAATCACAAAACAATTATATACAATAATATAACTGTTTTAATATTAATAATGAAAATTAGGATTCTTTACAAGCAATTAATGATAAAAAACTCTTTTGAATTAATTGGAATTAATTAATGAGGTACAAAAGTATATTTTAACAAACAATTCAATGTATTTTTTCCTAATTTTATTGTTAAATGTTTTTGCATTTAACTGACCATTATAATATACGTAGGTCATCATTGTTATTGAATATTCAAGTGTAATTATTTGAATATACTTTGTATTATTAAATACCAAGGCTGGGCATGGTTTAATTTTTTGTTAAAATTGTTAAAAAAGTTGGCCTAAAACTACCCATATCGAATTCAATTCTATTGTGTTTATATTATCAACTACTCTAGTCTTAGTGTTTGATGTTAACTACCTATGTCATTGTTGATTTTACTTTAGTTTGGTACTTTTGTAAAAATAATTAGCTTGAAGTTAACATATTAAAAATAAATTAACTAAATTCGTTAATACTTAGCCTTGCAGGATAACAGTAGTACTCTCATATGTTCAATAAAGTATTTGAAACAAGTTTTTTGATAGTGAAAGTAACTAACTACAAGTATTAAATACATTTATTTGACTTTTTATATATTTTATTTTTTTCTATAGTATAATAGAATATTATCACAATAATCAAAAACTTTATTTGTTTATTATTTGACTATTATATTTAACTTTATTTTTATTTAAAATTTATTGGACACTCAAAATGTTCTTTCCTCTAAACATAAATACAATATTATTTATTCTCCTAATAAATAGTTTTTAAAAAATCAAATTTTTATTTTAGGAAATATTTTATAAAGGAGAATTTGAATATTACTTTAACTAATATATTTACAGACAAAATACATTTTATATTAATTAATATTAATTATTTATTAAGTACTTTTTATAACAATATCGTGCGCACGGATTACATTGGCTTTTCCTAACCAAATTACTGGATACAATTGGTAAAAACAAATTATTCATGTTTTGTTGTGCATTAGTATAGGACACAATGTCATGAATTTCCACACGAATTATTTAAAATGTTTATAAAATAATGGAACAGTTATAAAGTATTGTTAAAGTAGTATGCACGTGTGATATTTTTTGATATAGTTATTGTATTTACTCTAGTGTTTTTTTGATATAATTTTCACTGAGCGACAAAAAAAAAAAATTATATATATATACATACATATTTTCTCAAAATAGTCAATATTATGATAGGAGTATTTCGCAATTGTTTCTCATTATTATTGAAAATAAACCTTAATAATTGTATTAAACTTGTAATTATACAATATTGATCAGTTTTTGGAATATACTCCGAGTCCAAGTTTTTTGCAGCTTCTGTTGATTTTGATAAATATCTGGCAGATACATGAGCTTTTTTCAGCAATAATATTTGCTGTATTATGGATTAATTTCATAGGAACATTATGTACCTATCGTATTTTTACATTTAAAGTGCGATTTATTCTCTCCGAAATTGAATTTTTCTCAAAAACCTAGTATACCGTTGAAAAGCTCATGAAAAAAAAAAGTGTTTTCAAGAACTTTGCGCATCTCTCGAGTCATAAAACAACAAAATCGTTAGATAGAAACGAATTTTTTTAAACTTTTAGAATTTTTATGTTTTATGGTTGTTCGCAAAAATAATATTTGAAACCTTGCTTGATACGTTTTTTTTTTGTTTTTTCAAAAACAATTTGATGATATTTTCAATGGACTTTTCAGATCTGTTGTAAAACCAAATAGTTTATGAGATATGGCCAGTTAAAAGCAGAATAAAAAACGTTTTTTCCAAAAAAAAAAAAAAATTGAAATTTCTATCTTATCGAGATTCGGAAGAATACCGAAGAAGAAGAGGAATTATTTTTGTTACGTTTTCGTTATAAAATAACCCCATGGTTTAATAGACTTTATATAACCAGTTACTCTGTATATACGTGGACCGCATTTTTCTCAGTCGATTTCGTGTCATGAAGTCGAACGGTAACGTTTCCATCTAATTTACGAAATGTGATACACCACGGATACATCATATTATTTATAATGTTTCGACGCGATTATGACGATTGTCAATGATGACGACGATAATGTTATAATAAACGCAGTGATATACAATAAATGTAAAAAAATAAGGTCGTTTCGGCCCGGACGTGATCAAGTGTTTTTTCCGCACGTACAGTCAATGATAAACTCGCATTATAATTTGGCGTAGACGTGTGTGAATAATCGATAAATCGACATTTCGGCGATAAAAAAAAAAAAAACTGTTTATTATCGGCTTTGACTAAAAGTCAAATAGTATTTTGTAATAACGACAATATAATAATAATAATAATAATAATAATAATAATAATAATAATAATAATAATAATAATGATATACCGTATATTTATTTTAGTTAATGCAGCTAAGAGATATAATTTCATTTTCACTGTCGTAATCGATTTCTTTACTCTCTTGTCACCGTGTTATGTCCCTGCACTAGAAAATGGGTGTTACGTTTTCAAATTTTCCTATTAATTCCTAGTTATAATTAGTTCCTTAAACGTGCGAATAACATCAGCTCGTCAACCTTAAGTTCAGGATATTTTGATATAAAGACAATTGAGTTTTGTTTTCGTTGATGATCGATGAGCTCGATAACCGTGCTGATTATATTTATACATTTCTCAAAGCGCGTGACACGTTCCCAGTAAACTGAATAAGCGCGAACTATAATGGTGGATCACAAAATGAGCCTACAACTGCTCGCTGTGTAACACCGTGCCGACGTCATTGCCGAGAATCCCGATATGACTAGAAGGGACGACGACAGGAATTCCATCACGAGAAGTCTTGGAGAAAAATAGGATAAAAGACGCGCGAAACAGTCAATTGAAATAGAATTTATTGCCAACAGAACCGTTTGAGAATGAAAAACGATTGGGAAAACTAAATAATATATACACATATATATATATATATAGTCATGGGTGTTATTTGTCGTAACTCGTATAATATATTATTAAATATTGAATAATGACGATTATTATATGTATGACTTATACTTACACGTGTACGACTTACCGAAGGTCGGCCAACACTATACACTATGACGTGCATTCGGTTGTTACCGGAATAACCACAGAGTTCGCGTCATTTCTATAATTGCGCGCTGGTAATATAATTTACTACGGTCTCTTGTAATGTGAGAATCGAAATGGAAAAACGACCGACCGACGACGACGACGAGACGTGCGACACATTTATCGCGTTGTTCGTTGAAAACCATCGATATTATTATAGAATTATAACTATTATCGGAATTCTGAAATGGTGGAGGCTGAAGCTAAACTTTTTTTTTTTTTTGAAAAGATACTCAATAATTAACAGCATTTTATTATCATAACGATAATATTGTTTAGGCATAAATATTTGAATTTATTAACATTTGTTTTAACTAATCTAATAATAATAATAATAATAAGAGACGTCGGTAAGATTTTGAAGAAAAAAAAATTGAATAACTTCTTCAGCGCTGTTTTCGAATTCGTTTGACTTTAGCTCAACCCATTTATTCTTTCTTCGTTGGCAATAATCGATCCCAAATAATTCTTCAGTTGTTCTAGAATGGAAAATGTGCGTTATATGGTGTAACCGGTATAAAGTCGAAAATAATATTGAATTAACGATTTCGCATTAGGTAATAAATCCGCAATGCTTCTATTGCTGACTCATCGAGAACGATCATTTTAAAATAAATTATAACGCACAAATTTTTTCCCCTACATTTTTAATATTACAATATACCGTATATGCCGTAGTGTAAGTTTTAAATAGTAAATTACTTTTATATATATATATAACATTTATTTATTTTTCATGTTATATTTAATCATAATTTCAAATTTAAATATTCGTTAACGATGATGTGTAATATGAAATTAGCTAGGTGCTCTTGCATGGCGTTGCCCGTGGATTTGCCCCCTTTGGAACTCAATTAAAAGCCAGCTATATATATTTTTTTTAATACAGTTATATGGGTTGTTTTGATCGAACATAACTGAGTAGCATTTTGTGCGCAGACTCCGTTTTAAATCAGCTCAATGAATGATTAAACCGTTCAAGGTACGGTGCGAATCCTGTTCAAAAGCACCGTGTTTTCGACAACGATTGAACGGCCAAATTTGTTGCACGGGCTTAACCGTAATAATTGTTTTGCGCGGTTTCAACGACTATATTAAATCATATTGTTAAAGAAAACAAAAATAATAATAATAATTAATCTACTTTGGCCGGCGTAATAATAATATTATAAAGTAACAATAAGTACGTGCGCGGGTGTACAGTGAGTGCGAATCGCGTGAAAAAAAAAAAAGTGAAACGCCCGCGCTTGTATTTTTACACGCATTTCGCGTGCGCAAACAAATTATAATTCAAGAGGCGGCCGTTTTCGTTCGTATTATAATAATATCATATGTAATATCTTTGTGTATAGTTTCGTAGTGAAACCGGAATATTGATTTCCTGCTCGCATTATGAGGTCTGGTTTGACGGACCACCACTTTTATCGTCGAATATATATTATATACGCAAATGCGCGGTTTTTTTGTTCACGGTAAATCAAACGGATCATAATAATAATATTTTATTATTATTATTATTATTATTATTATTATTGCGATGTATCGATAATAGTACCGTCTCACACGCGCGCGGTATTGTGTTTACGCGATTTTTTTTTTCATTATATTATATTATTTGACGCGTCCATTGCCCGGCCGAATCATTATGATTTTATCCATCGCAGTCAGTTCACAGTTATAAAAAATATTATAATACACATACGCGCGCGCGCGCGCGAGACCACTTCCCTCTTAACGTTCACATACACGCGGTATAATAGAATAATCCACAGCAACAAAATTTCACTATCACTCTCGAAAAATACGTAATTTCACATGTCTAGAGAGATATGTTAATTTTTCTTTTTTTCACATTCGCTCAAATTGTGCGTGTGTGTATGCACAATATCAATAGAAGAAACGCGGGCTTAAAGAAAAATTAAAAAATGTATTCAGAAATGGTATTTAAGACATTTTATTCGAACGTAATGTATTAATGTAAAATACAAAAATGCGTTTTTTTTTGTTTTTATAAAACGATTTTTGAAATCCCATCGGAGGAATCGATTTATTATTCATTCGTATTTTAATCGAATAGTTGTTTCGCTAATGATTTATGTAAATTATCATTGGGAAAATAATTGAATTCCTCGATTATTATTATTATTTTTTCTAAATATTTTCCATAAGTACGCTAAAAACGGAGCTGCTACTGATCGTTTTCGTCTTGTTTCTTTTCGGTCGTAAATAACGAGTTTGCTTATTACGTTCGCATCATCTGACGCGATAAGCGCGTATAAATATTCTTTGCCATTCGTCGCGTTATACGACACAGAAGGGCTATAAAACGAGTTTGTTGAGGTGCACGTTATTATTAATTCTTAATAATAAGAAAAATGAACAATATTGATAAGTTTTAGGCATACGCGAATAAAATTTTAGTTTACAATAAATATTTTTAAAAAAAATTAACATTTATTACGTTCTTATATATATATATATTCGTAGTAATATAAATAATAGTTCAAATAATTATAATAATAATTCGATATGAATGAATGAAAGGTTTTGTTGTTGTTGTTGTTATTATTATTATTATTATTGGAAATAGGATTATTTACTGTCTACAAAAACAAACGCATCGTTTCGAAAATTTAATTAAAAAAAAAAAATAATAATAATAATATAAAAGAACACGTTGTTCACAAATACACGTGGCGGAGGAACGCAAATTGAGAAAATGAGCTTAAAACGGCTCGCGTGATTTATGCGTATCGGTCAACACGCCGACGGGACGGGACTGTATTTTTTATACACGTAAACGGATTCGAATTGTTTTTCGTTGCAGAATCGATTCCAGCCATTATTACAGTTGTTGGTTTTCCGAAGAAAAAAAATAATACCGTTATATAGCGCGAATTATTTATTTTCGTTTCATCTCGAAAACGTATAATCCGTAATCGGATAATTGTGCGCACAACAAAACGTTCGTTATTTCGCTCGTATAAACATTAATTATAATAATAATAATAATATTACGTGGCACGTCATTGTCGTGTGCCGCGCACAGGGATTCCAGCGTCGAGATGACGTACTCCTTCGTCACGTACCTACCTATGTGTATATATATACTTCTTTTTTGTACACACCCGTACGACAATTTCTATTATTTTATGTTGCATGTACTTTTTTACATTTAAACGTGTTTCACACACACACAAATGTCTTTTTCCGAATTAAGCGTCGACAAACAATATTTATTCTCGAATCAGTTACAACGTTTTCGCGAATTATCGCACGTTCTCGCCGCGCATTTATTTCCACCGTTCTCCCTCTCGAACTCTTTGATCTGCTCGTTCAAACGGCGTATATCGTCGTCTTTCGAACAGTTTTCTTCTTTCATTTTCCGCACCCGGCTTTTCATCTCGCAGTCGATTTTTTCCGTTGCTGCTTTCGCCTCTCTAAGCGACGCCGTTAACAATTTGATTTTGCATTTACCGTCGTTCATTCTGTTGTTCGCCTCTTCGCATTGCAGTTCCGTTTCGCTCAGTTTCCGGCATTTTGTTTTCAACTCGTTCGACAACGTTTCCCGCTCGAGTCTGAACTTTTCCTCCGCTCGGCACGCGCACAATTTTTCCTCGGCTAGTTTCGATATCGCGCTCTTCAGGTCCATCTCCAGCGTATCCTTCGTCTCGTTTAGTCGATTACGTTCTCTCGTGCATTCGTCGAGTTGACCGCGCACTTTACAAACTTCCTCTTCCGCGCACTCCAATTTTTTCTTCGTTTTTATCATTTCGTTAATATTTCCGCTCGCTTCTTCCTAAAAAAAAAAACAACAATAACACAAAATGTACGACAAACACACATCTATTCGAATCGGTAAAGTTTTTTTTTTTTTTGGCGTGTAGAAGGGCGTTTCCATTCAATTAATTATATGTATATATATATATATCGAACAATATAAAATTATTCACTTTTGTATCGCACAATTCTTTTTGGACACGTTTTGTGCTCTTCTCGGACTCTGCCAATTTAGATTGTAGTTCGTTCGCGTCCGTCGTCAGTGCTTTTAATTTCTCATCGAGACAACTGTTCGAATTTCGCAGTTCGTTGTACTTGATTTGCAATTTACATTCTTCGGCCGCGACTTGTTTAAGCTTTTCCGATTGATCGTTAAACGCAACTAACAGTTCAGCCAACGCCTTTTTATTTTCATTAAAAATATTCCCTTTCCACTGTTCCAATCGATTGCGTATTTCTTGAAATTCATTTTTCTCACCTATCACCGCATCATACGAATCCAATTTTCTCTTCAAATTGGATATTTCTTCCTTTTGACCGAATATATTATTGTTTAATTCCAATATATTCTCTTCGAAGTAATTCTGAATAAGTAAAATCGTCGGTCGAGTATTTTGATTTTAAAACGAGTCTATTTCAATACTTACGTCACAGCACGAATTCATTGTTGGCGTGAATTAAGTTAATAAAAAATATACACTCGTAATAACGTAATTTGTATTATATTTATTGAATACGGTACATGACCGTTATTGTTTAAAATTTCATTGAACTACGCGTTGCTATACTTACACAATAAAATTATAATACGCCTATATGAATATAAATAAAGAACAGAAATTGAATAATTTCATCATTAACGTAATATAATAAATAGTATTTATTTTCTGTTAAATACACAATAGGCGTGTGTGTCCGCGTTTGAGGACGAAAAAGGATGAAGCATTATCCCGAAATTGTTCTGTGTGAATATATATGTTAGAAAATCACTAATGAAATATGATTTCTTAACAAATCGTTATTTGCATATTTTCTTGCCAAAAACATTATTCCTATGCGAATGAATAAATAAATATTCCGGAATTTATGTTCGTCCAATTCTTCGTATAAAATTATGTTATTTGGAACATAAATATTTTCACAATTCATATGAAAATATATTGGGCGTAGTTTCTTCGTCTACGAAAAAACACAAAATAAATAGATCCCCTCATGTAATAATAATAATATATAATACAATTTCACTAATTATTTCTCCATTTCTTAAATCTTGTTGTATAAACTTCGATTTTATTTTGTAAAACCATAGCTGTCGCTAAATCCACATTTTTTTGTTTCCATTACAGTCGCGTCACAAATAAATGAGGCTCACATTGCTTTCCGGACAAACCCTGAATTATATATGTATACAAGCATTTACTATTAAAAAAAAAAGAAAAACCTTCAATAAAAATTTAAATAGACTCATGTCGTTCCACCCGTCTTGTCTCACAAAACTTTTTTGTAACGTAGAATTCGATTTTGACGTGATATGAACGCGTTAAGCTGATGCAATTTAAAACGTCCAACGAAAACTGTGTTCGATCGAATTTCACACTACCTACCTATGGTTATATCGATTTTACGCGGGTGATTTGATTTAAAAACGAATGAACACAATATTAGAACTGCAAATAATTTCTCAGTTGGAATGAACATCAAACTGATTGTGTATTGTTTTCTAGAATAATTATATTATATTACATTGATTGTTTGTACGATGAAATGTCGAATTTCTTAAATTACCTTTAAATTACTTTAAACGACGTCGTATTTCGATTGTACTCGATTTCTCTTTTAGATTATATTATTATTTATTTTCATTTTATTTGTCTATTCGTACGATTCCATTGTCTTTCCAAGAGGAATTGATATAATATAATTAGACTAAATAACGAAACAGTTTTTCTGCCCGTGGTCTGTAATAAATTATTTGTAAAAACGAACGAAACGTTTTATGAAAAGTCTATTAGCGAAACAATATTTAAATGTTTCAATCGTACCATAATATAATATATTATTCCATTGCATTTAACATAGTCATGTCTGTAAAATCAATCTGACGTATTGTTGACCGGGCGCGCATATTATTGGATAACGTGAAACATAATTTGTTTTTTTTAATCTATAAATATTATATTATGTACAATCACATTAATACGTGTATATATGTGTATAATTTAACAAACACCGCGTTAGTTATTAACACGCACTAAAGTAAAAAATGTAATTTATTTAAACGTTTTCTTTTTTTATTATTATTGTTTATTGAAGTAAATCGAATGAATGCCACTTTATCATCAAATGGAGTGTTATAGAGGTACAAATGATGGTTCTTTTTTTTTTTCTGTTAGGATTTTGATATTAAACTGAAAAAACTGTATGAAATACAGTTACATACGTTAGAAAAAAAAAATAATAATAAAAACGTTTAAAACGTTTTCACTTTGTACGTTAAATCTGTATAATATTAAAATAGACAACTGGAGAAATGTGTGATCATTAGGGTTATATTAGTTGTTTCAGTTATAAGAAAAACAGATTTTCTAATTTTCTTATTTTATGATAGTTTTTTTAACCACAACTGTACAAAACCGCTGAAAAATTCTACACGTTTACTTATTATAAGTATTGTATTAAAAGTAAAAACTAGAGAACATAAAACAATAAACAATTTTTTTTAATCCAAAGTACTTATTTTTTTTTTTTAATGATTATTTCTTAAAATAAAATAGTTTTTGGTGGCGGTTAATTTTTCATTTAGAAACTACGTAGGTAAGACTATTCCGAGCCGCCATCCACTTCAATAGATATTCCGAAAGAGAAATTTAATTCAGTAATTCCGTTATAGTGTACGAATAAATTTGCATTGATTGTTTGCACGGATTTTCGATCAAGGTTAACATTTGAAAATGTCGAATAAGAAAAAGATTGTATCCGAATTATTAATTTTCGATTTTATTCATTGACGAGTCAAGTAATTTATTACGCGGTTTATTATATATGTAAATATTTATTATTTATAGTCAGGTTTAGCTTAAAAAAAATTATAATTCCTATTCTATTGCTATTTTATATACCTTCGTAGTGTAAATCGGAATGGGATAAAAACGTTCGAATAAAACAAATGAATTACGATTAACAGGAAACGGCGCACTTATATAGTTTATATTTATCTATTAATAAAATGCCGTGTGTTCCGTATTGTCTCGACAACAAAGATCTGCGATCGTTATTATAAATATTATTAACATATTTTCACTCGGCGTGTTTCCATTGTACATCCAACCGTAGTGTTCTTCGGGTACCGGTAATTGGTAATCTGATGAGTTCTTAATTTATCATTTGTATACACTTCGGGTATCCGATACAGCTGCATTTCTCAAGTGTATTTCCATTTCCGTCTGGCCGGAGAAATTACAGATATTTATAGTGATTAATCCACTTTCTTGAACGGGCGGACCGTGAAAAACATTTTACACTTTTTTTTTTTTTTAACAAATGAAATATAATAATTCAGATGATATATATATATATATATATATATATATATATATATATATATATATATATATATATATATATATAGAGACGTGTTATAAACTATCTACCTACATGAATAGCGTTGAACAATACTTGTTTGTAAAATGACGGCTTGCGTTATTAATCTTTAAAAAAACCGTATTATGAGCGAACACGACAATAAGAAAAATCTATTAAATTTGAACATCGTTTAACCGTACCTATCAGATATATGTGTATATATACACACGCAATAACAACGGATTATTATTATTAAACTCGTAGTATTGATAGAGAATATCACTTTTGCTTTATGTCGTTCTATATTATTAAACGAAAAATTTAACGATATTTTTACTCTCGTCCGCCGCGATACATTGACTATTAAGAAAGTATATTTTTCACATTTATTATACGTATATATATATATATATATATATATGTAAATGATCATGGATTATTGATTCTAATAAAAATCAGGTTTTGATAATAATAATAAATTAATGTATTCGTTAAAATATTACATTGTTCTAATATGCTTGAAAATAAAGATTTAATAACAAAAATCGATTATTAAATTTTGAGTCGTACGAGATTACATACGACAAAATCGTTTTTATTAGTTTTCATTTGTATTTACGGTCGTTTGAAAAATATGAATTTGAAAGTTCATTACTATACACATTTACGTTAATCATATAAAAAATACTGTATATATATATATATAATATTAACTAAATATTACTATTTGTTTTTTTGACATATAAAATGTATTATTTAATTTGTTTCAATGGCTATTTATTTCATTTTTTTTTTTGTGCCGAATAAATTATCAAATATTCGCCACGGTAAATAATTTGCAATGAATTTCATTTCAAATTAGACGTTACACGCAAAAATTTCATTTCTAAACATCAAAAAATATAAATAAAAATTACACTGCTTTGTCACCTCGATTGTATTATAATACGACGTTCTGCGTTAATACTTCCGGATCAATAATTTATATTTCAAAATTTTAAAAAAGTGTCGAGAATACGAATAGTAAAAACGTGTAGTAGTACATTTTTTGTTTTTGTCAAATTACATTTAATTAAATAAACGGTTTACAAGGATTTCGATATTGGTTTTGCGAAAAAGCTTACTTTCAATACAAAAAAAAATCAATTAAAAAAAACTGATATATTTTTAATTTGTTAAAATTAACAAACAACACCAGCAAGTGAGAAAACACTAACAAAAAATATTTATTTTTTTTTTCAAAAGTTTATGTTAATGAGAAATTAAATTCTATTAGTGTGACTTAACGAAATACTCAATTAAGTTAATTTTTCAAAAATGTTTATGATATCTGAAGTCGTGTTCGTTCTAGGTATTACGTTTCGTTTTTGAACGCGTTTAGCTAGAAAAAAAAATGGCCTTGTCCTATAAACTTTATACCGCGGCGTTATATTAGAGTATATTCAAGTATTTATTTTTTTCAGCGTCCGTTGACATTTTTTTTTTTTAAAGATTTCTTTGAAATGTCCAAAGAGAAATTTGCGTATTACGTGCGCGCACCACAATTATACTCGGTATTGTGTCTGTCCGATCGCACACGAAACAACGTATTATTATTATTATTATTATTATTATTACTATTATTTTGCGGAGTGAGCGAGGAAGACGACAGCGGTGACAATCAGCAGACATGCGCATCATACCATTACGTATCGTGTGCGACGTTTCAAACGGACTGAACGAGTGTTTATATCGAACAATCATTATTTTATACACGGAAATAAATGTACAATAATCATTTAAAAGTTTATGTAGTCGGAGCAGGATGTATCGACGAGTATAAAACGATCAAGCACACGCGGTTTTTATAGATATTTAAACAGAGATTGAAAATCAAATAAGAACACTTACTGGTAAATACTATCGAAGTATTGACGTTTTAAATGACTAGACGAAATAATTAAGCGAATTAGCGTTTAAGAATAATCTACGGATTTTCAAGCTAGATCGTCTTCGAGGATTGCACGACGTATATTCTATATATATATATATTTCGAATAAACATACGGGGATTTATTTCCTGAAATCTATTTCGCCGGGGGGGTTTTATTTATTTTTTTTTTTTAGGAAACCAATCGAATTCGCGTGTAAACTTTTCGTTGTACGACGCGAGTGATGCGCGCCGCGTGTGTTACGTACTCGGTGGAATCGAAAGTGAAACTTTTTGTTTTTTGTTATTATTTCCTCTCCTCCCGTTTTCTATTCTCGCGTATAAAAACATCATACTTAACGGGCAGCACGCGACGGACACGGTCTGATGGAATATTAACGTACAGCGCGTACGTTTTTACCATCGCCTCTGTACATAATAATATTATAATCCGTTGGTTTTTTTTTGTTCACTCAACTCTTTATTTAACCGGCGAATAATTCAATTTACACGACGAATTCGTACTATGGCTCACGGCTTTTCGTCGTGCGAAGTTTTCCATCCGGCTTCCGTCCAATAAAATATATATACGAATATATTCAATTAGGTACGAATCGCAGGACGTTTCGAATTACGTGATTTTTCCGTAGCGACAACGGCCACGGAAATTCGCTGCGTTTAAAGAACCGTGCAATGATTCCCCCCGGTATCGGACCAATGGTCTCTGCCGTCGATGCGTTGAGAAAACCGAAATTTTCGGATAATCGGCGAAATTACTTTAATTTTCCGTTCGGTGACAGAACGTATCGTTGTTATATAAATCGATTACAGTAATCCGGTGTACGTTTTAAAAGAACTATTATATATGTATACGTTTTTATTTATTGGAATAGAATTTCGATTGGGAAATTCGTTGAGAGTTTTGTCAGCGCGGCAACCGATAATACAACGTCTATGGAAATATTCAATTTTTAACCATTTTTATTTTTTTTCTATAAAATTATACTTTGTGCGGTGGACGAGAAATGTTACGAACTAAGAGTAGGGGGTTCACATATGATTTTAATAAAAACAATTGTTATAAATACTGTCGTTTGCGGTATACGGGGAGTGCTCAAAAGATTTTATTTTCGCTAGAGGTTTATATTAATTTCTCCTACGGAGTCGTCGTATATTGTTGTACTTTGCGACGGTGTTGCCTTCGTTTTTTTTTTTTTTGTTTTTGAATACAACAAAAGGAATTGTCCAGTGTCTAACGTCGGAGAAAATGAACTACGAATACTTTTAAAAACAATTTGACGTACAATTTTTATTCAATCGTAAATGCGCGTTTAACAATAAATCAAATAATTTTCACCACGCAGTGTTTAAAAAATATGTTCTTCTTGTCACGGCCAGCTAAATTACCCGAACTCGGTAACACGCGATTATGTGTAATTAAATACGTTTTTCGCTAAAAAAAAAAAAAAAATAAAATATTGTCGAAAAAATGTTTACCGAAATGTTCTAACATTCACCGTGTATTGCACAATAATCGACATTAAAATTGTAAATTTTATTTCGAAATTTGTAAAAAAAAAAAAAACGTGCGTATGTATTATTTATGATGAAGAACATGATGAGGCGTTTATCTATAGAGACGGATATCAAATAATTTACATCGTAGGTGTCCGACATATTAATGAAATTCAGAAATGAAAAAAAACTACGTAATAAATATTTTAACCGGGGGACAAAATCGTTTTGCGAAATTTTAAGGTCGTGCGAAAAATGTTTGCGTATATTTAATCATGTGTGTTACGAGCTTCGCATTAAAACCCTATTACGTAAAATATACGACGATAAAATGCATAAAATCTGTGTTTTCAAACGACAATATTCGTATAGTATAATATACGTGTGTTATTGATATTTTAAAGAATATATTATACGTATTTCGTGAAGGTTATTTTAATACACTAAATTATTATTATTATTATTATTATTATAATTATTATTATTATTTCAGTTGCGAAATGTTCGTATCGGTGAAAATTAAATGTTAATGAATACAAAATGTTTGACCTTTACGTTTGGAAATCTTAATAATTCTCAATATTTTTAAATAGTATACGCTAAATTCTGTACAAATTATTATTATTATTACTACATAAAGTTCCACGTTTAACGCAATATTATGCCACGAAAGTTTAAGTTAGCGATGATTGTTTTCGGTTGAAAACAAAACTGTTTACACACTTCTTTTCACATGTACATTTTTATACACACACACATATATATATGTATATTTATTTTTTATTTCTCCTTCTTTTCCATATTCTTTTTATTTTTTCGTTTATTCAATTTTCGATTTTACTATTTTATTGTTTATTAATTTATTATAATTATTTCGCTTGTAATTTCTCCAAACTCCGAGTATTTAAAAAAAAAAAATTACGCTAAACGTTAAATTTCGAAACATTTTTCCGTATTGTTGAATACGTTATGATTTTGTTAAATTTTTATCACTTAAATATAAACGTTGAGCAATTCAAAAACGGATTTATCTAATATTTTACCGGTTTTTTTTTTTTTGTGTGTGATTTTTCTTGGTAAACAGTTAGGTTAGGTAAACCTTTACGCTTAAAAAAAAAAAAAATCAAGTATATATGTGCAATATTCGGTATCCGAAAGTAACTCACGAAAAGCTTATCGGTGTCATTACTATGAATAAAACAAAAAAAAATTCACGTTAAACCGGTAAATTAAAAGTCTTAAACGTAGGGAAATTATTATTGTCGATTGACCTACTTGAATCGCTGTGTTTTCACTCGCTTAAAAAATATCAATAAATATGTTTTAGCTAGTGTGACATAAGTGTGCACCGCGATCGGAGAGTAATATGTACACTGCACGATATGGAAATTGACTGTTTTTTTGTTTGTTTTACATAACATCAAATTATTTGTGGTAAATAAATAAAAATATCATTCTTGTTTTAAACGATTTTTGTAAAGAGCCAAAGCGCTGCTTTGTGTACACATACGTCAACAATTTTAATTTCATTAAATCTGTAACGGAATCAACGGAATTAAAATGTTTGCCGTATTCCATATTACTCGTAGACGTAAACGGTTAAAGTCCGATTTTCTGACACGGTAAAACTTGGAATTCGATTCGATTGAATTCAAGTCCCATCGAATTTTCGTTCAATCTCAATAGTAGTTACGCTTCGATCCCGATTTCTGTGTGCGTTTCTGTGAGGAAACGCCAACACCGATGCGCTCATTTTGGAATTTCGAGTTGAAACTTTCGCCAATCGTTTGTGGCTCGTTCGCAACCGATTATTATATTTCAAAAGTTCCGTCGTCTGAATCAAAACAGTTTTATACAATCATAAATACATCACAAATACGTTTACCAATTTATTATAATTTCCGTTCCGGTCGTCTCCGGCGTTCCCCGACTTATTTGACTTCACGGCACACTAATTCCAACCTATATTCAGCCGTGACACACTTCAAACCGACTAATATATTTTTATTTTTTTATTAATTTATCGTATTAAATACTAAAACAATTGTATAAACGCAGTGAACCACCACCAGTGAACAACTTGAAACGGTGTGTTTATTTGGATCGGGTGTAAAACTCGTGTAGTCAATCGCGTTTAAATCCATTCCGTCCAAAACGTTCCGGGAACGCGTGAATAGTTTTAAAAATACGATAAAACTTAATCAATTATAAAATCGTTTTTGAAAATGACGTGCTTGCTGTTAAATTTAATTATGTTTTTAATGACATTTTTATTTCAACACGTATTACGCGTATAGAATATTATAATATTTAAAATCGTGCCTATCGTAATTTGGTATTTCACGAAATTAACACTAGACCGGGTAGTATGAAACTACTGTCTACTGGTGTTTATACGGCGTAATTATTTTATTTTTTTTTTGTTGCAAAAATGTAGAAACACGCGTGTCACGTGATTTTACGTTCGTTCAGACGGGTTTTTCGTATTATCCAAGTGTGTAAATTAAAAATCCATTTCATTTTATTACGTATTTTGACGGTTGCAATGTAAATTTTGTTTAAAAAATACGTTTACCGACGAGTAACAAAATACCAATCGCATAATATTATATGCGGTTTTAAATGATTAAATATGTGCGCACATACCGCAATAAACGTAAAAAGACGAGAATATGTTTTATACGTTATGGAGATTAATTTTGAAATAAATCGGTGATTTTTCCGTATTCATCTTGCCAGAACGTGGCGTTTTTGAGAAATTTATGTAAAACACTTTTTTTCTTCTTTTTGTCGAGGATAAAACTCGGAAATGAGTGTGTAGAAGGCGCGTCAATCACGTTCAACCCCTTTCAGCCGCAAGCGAACGACTTCGACCAGTCGTTAATACGTGCTTGTACGTATTCCGCCGTGACTGTTCATTTTCGATTAGCATTTTATTTGAAATACGTTTCGGTGTTCAAAACCCCGGCAACAGTACACAGGCTGTGTAAATTTGTGCAATCGCGTATTTTCAATAGAAAGTGGTCTGTATTGATTTTCAAACGCATTTATATATAAAAGTGGTACGCGTCATCTCGCGGGCCATCACCTTATTATTCTCTTCTCCCACGCCTATAATGTATTATATCGTAATTAATTGTTTTCCGATTTATGTTTATCGTTTTTGATTCCGCATCGCGGCTGTGATATAGCGTACACGTTGAAATACCGCCCATTCAAACAGATATACTTATATTGTATTCTGCACAGAAATCACTGCCGACAATTCTTGTAGAAAGAAAAAAAAAAACATTCGAATTCACAAATGATACGGATATTGATGTTTTTTTTTTTTAAGCATTTGGCAAAAAAAATATTCTACTGTAAAAGTGTTTTTGAATATTTTAGAATAATTAAAATTTGTTTTACGTTAGTTTTCGTATTTTTTTTTTTTTTTTTTTAAATAGCTGACATTACGGTATAGTGTACACTTATACTATTTCAATTGTTCAAAAACACGTAAACAATATAAGTAGGCGCTTAAATGATAATTTTTTTCTTTTTCAAGTGACCGGTGTACTTGTAATGTAGTAACGTGCATATTTAATGCGCGTACAACGTGTTATGGATAAATAAATAAATAACATTGCTTCGTGCCAAATTTTTCATACCACGCGTATTTGTCTTCATATTAATGTGTAATTATAATCGATTTAGTTATATATTCATGTAACTCATCAATTACATTTCATCATTAAAGCAATACAATTTGTGAACACATTACGGTCAAAGACATTTCAACCCATCAATTACAGTTATGACATACAACTGATACGAGTGTGCATGATTGATTTATATAATTTTTAACTCCGGTACGTTATATTGTGTAGATCTGTAGATTTATATTTGAAAGAGAATCCGTTATCGTTCCATCCATTCTTTGGATCAGGCTTGTATCAAGACAACAATACAATTTCTAAACGCACTCGAATTATGTAATTAATTTAACACCGAGAAAAATGACAAAACCTTTATTAGTTCGCGTCACTAAAACAAAAAGATTCGCAAAAAAGTGTATTTGCCTTTAGAGTAGGATACTTAAACAAAAAAAGATATTTAAAATACACAGTATTTGAGTACTCAAAAATATATTTATTCAAAACACTTTTACCTCGAGTACCGTACAAGACTGTCGATAAACTCGTATTACATATATAAATATATATATACGTACATTTCCGTAAATGTTCATGACAACAACGACGATAACGCATATTCAGTGTTTTCAGTTATGTCATTCAAACGGAATGTAAATAATATAATGAATTACGTCTGTTCGTGTACAACACGATGTGGGAAAGTTATAAAATATTGCGTCAAGTTTATTTTTATATATTTATATAATTTAGTTTTTACTTAATATTATATAATATTTTATATATAAAAATTATTTTCATATGTAAATTCAAACCACATTATGAGGTGTTTGATAACCTATTTATATACACCCACATCGGGTTATGTTTTATTTTTTACAATATAAACAATTATATTTGCCAATGTCCAATGTAACAGCTGGTTGAAACCAAAGTCATTGACCAAATTCACGTATATTAATTGTATGTGAAACTGAAAAACGTTTCTCGGTGTTATTGAAGAATACGTAATACACTTTTTTTGTTGTCGATATTTCTTTCGGCGGAAATGATTCCATATACTCGTATATACTTTTTACCAAATAAATATCACAATAATATAAATAGATCCTACGTCGTCTCCGGAATGTATCCCGTCTATGCTATAGTTGGTCAACGATCAAACGACAAAATCGTATGTTGCGAATAGAAAAAAAAAACTGAATGTAATAGCGAGCAGCGACCTATTTGAAGAGTTTTGTAAGACGGTGTCGGCAATTCCCAAACGGTGTTTGTATTATTACTCATGAGAACGTCCTAAGGCCGAGCTGCTCGAAACATTTTGTTCTAAACGGTTTGGAAAACACATTCGCCGCCACGCACGCCGACAAAACAAAAACAGAACAAGGCAAGACAAACGCGTACTAATTTGGAATATATTTTTCGTTTTTTGACACCGGTCGTCAAGACGAGTTCTGACGAGAACGATGCTTTTTTTTTTTTTTATACCTATTTGTGGCAATTTTCGTTAAACAGCGAATTTAATGATAATAAAAAAAAACGCAAAACTTCGAATAAAAAAAAAAAAACGCGTAAAAAAAAATAATACAATTCTTAATTTTTCGACTGAATTACGTGATAAAATATAATATTAAACGCGAATGGAACGAAAACAACCGGTGACTTTTGGTATTAATTTTTTGCTCTGAGTAAAAATAAAACCAGACGGAACAACGTTGACCGCGAACGTGTTTTGTGGTCGACTGATGATTGCTATTTTGCACGCGTTCTGTGTTTGTCTCCGAACCGCTCGGAGCGGTTTTGCTCTTTCAGCGTACGCTTTGGAGCATTGGAGAAACGTTCGTTTGAATGCCATTCGCGCGCGTCGCCGGATAAATTTTACTTTCGTCTGGAGAACGCGCGTAAAATCGCGTGTGAAACGTGCCCGTTGGAACGGATAAATCGATAATAATATTAATAAATCACGTCAAAAAAGAATATACGCGTAACGTAATATACGTAGACGGATTTTTTTTACCGCCTGTATCTTCTTGGTATTGCGTAATCATAAGGGCATACGCGGATTTACACTACTATTGCGAAAAATAATATAATACTTTTAAAAGAAAGTCGTCGGTACAAAACCAAACTAGTATTTTTTTTTTTTTTTTTTTTTTACAATACACAATAAACTGACTGTATGTTACACACGCGTTATATAATGAAAAAATGCGCGTCATCCATCGGTGGTAATCCTGTCTGTACGTTATTATGACGACGGGGAAAAGTAGTCCTCTTGATAATATGATATAACACTAATCATATGTTCGGACGGGGGGAAGAGTATTAATGTTGTTTCTCGACCCGTTATAGCGGCCAATATTTTCCCCGACAAATCGTATTCGTTTTCTCGTTATGCAATTGCGAAAATATTTTAACGAAAACGGTTATTTTATTTCATAGGAATGCAACGTATAAAATTAAAGAACAATATTTGAAAGCACCGGTTTTTTGAAAGCGAATTTATTATTATTATTATTATTATTATTATTCAATACGCTTGACAGTAACATTTTCAGGCGAAAATCATACGATTATTATATGTGTGTGTGTGTATTAATTGAAATTTCTTCTTTTTTTTTTTTTTTTTTGTTTAATTCGTAATGCGTGTATACGAGAATATTCACGAACCAGAATAATTACAGGTTCCTATGCATAAAATAACGAATCGATAATATATACGTCTCGTATACAATTTTCATGTTTAAATTACATAAACAAATTTTTATTACAATATCGGTGTAATATTATGACGGATGAAATTAACGAATTCCGTTGTGAATACGATTTTTAAAAATATATTTTCCTTTCAATCCGATTTATTGAATTCCGATACGCTCGAAGAAATTTATTTTTTAAATTCGCGTTGCTTTTTCAACTTTTTAACATCAAAATTGCCTGCGTTATGCGTACCTAATAAATCCCTCGTAAAATACAAAAATCGTCGTGTATCGTTTTAAGTTTTCAAAACGCCTAAAGATTTTTTCTTCTTAACTTATCGAATTATTAAAACAACGATAATTGAAATAAGTGTAATACTAGTAATTAATGTCTGGTGGGGACTTCAAGTTTTTCCCGTAATTATTTTTGAAATAATAATAATAATAAAAATAACGAAATTTATTTTGGTGAAAATCGATTGTATTGCAAATTTTACCGATATAATTTTGCCAAATTTCAAAAGTTTTTTGTACTTATCTGTTGCGTTTGAACAAAAATTATCGCGAAAATTAACAATAAACGTGTTAAACGAATTATCGATCGACAAATAATGTTCCGTACAAGTGTGCTATAGGAAAAAGCGTCGTAAGAGTAAAAAAAAAAAAAAGAAAAAATAGGAAAAGAAAAACACGTCATTGCGAAACAAATACGTTATTCACTTGGTTCGGTATGAAAAAAATTAAATTCAAATAAATGGGTATTTTTTTTTATTATTTTTTTCATGAACATCGTTGCAGCAGTAATAAATAGTTTCTAAACTATTATTCATTTATAATTTTTTTTTTGTTATATTTTTTTACAATAATTCAATTCGTATGCTTTTGAACTGTGCGCGAAATCCCTAAAAGACGTTATTATTTATGCCGATGTTAAAATTTTGAAAATAAAAATATCGCGACGACGACAGAGTGCGAGATACGAAAGCGCCAAAAATTTCTCCTCTATCTCGTCCCTCCCATGTACGACCGTGTGGCCATGCGTTACCGTCTCGTATACCTACTACAAACCGCCGCCACTCACTCGATTGAATTGTAATTCCGCCATTTGTTTCGATGACGATTTCCTAACGGACGACAACCGGTTTCCGGTGTACATTTTGTCGTCGTCGAATGCGCGCGCACATGGGTTATAATATAGACGTGGTATGGGATAGAGCACAGACAGCAGCCGTTCGGAAATCCGAAAGTCGGTTCGGAAATCACGACAATAATTCTGGTACACCTGACCTATTGAAGTGAAGCAAAAAATAAACGGCCGAAGGCGTGTGTGTGTATATAAATGTGTTTATTTATCATTATTATTATTTTTTCTCACTATTTGTCGGCGATTTGGAACTGTTGACGAGGACGTCTTTCAAAAAAAAAAAAGTGTCTTCGCCTTGACCCCGGCGCGCGACGATAGCCGGTAGACGAGTTAAAATTTCTATTCACTTTTTTTTTTTTTATATATATATATTTTCGAATTGCGAACTTTTTACCGTGCCCTAGGTATCAATATAACAAACGTCGTTTTTCGTACGTGTACGCAACGACTTTCGAGTTTGCCGTGAGTGATATTTCGTTGTTATTGATTGTCGACCATTGCGTTTTTTATGTACTTTCTAGAGCATAACGCGTTTATTATTTTATACGCGATTCGTCGGGATAATCACAAATATATATATATATTCCAATAATTAATTACGAACGCGTGATAAATATCAATATTTTGGCTTCCCCCCCCCCTTCTGGTGCATAAAATATACAGAATTCAACGTTAAAACTAACATTTTTTTTTTACCCTTTTAAAAACGATTTAACCACAATCACGTAGTTTACGTGCTTTGAGTTTTTTTTTTTTTGATTTTACGAATGTCATTCGCACAATAATGGTTCTAGGATTGCTTTCTATTTGTTCGCGTTCATTTTCTTCGATTTATAACGCATATAAAAAACGTTCAATCGCGGAGGCGGAATATCATATGGCCGGGGAGGCATTTCGTTATTTTCCAAAAGGTCGATGCCGGTTTTTGTACGTCGATTCTGCGAATAACGCAAATACATATATTTACAGTTTAGAGTGGAGACTGATTTTCGTAAGTCGTTTGGCCGTCGCCAGCTGTTGCGTTTAATTGTAAACGTAGAAAAAAAAATAAATATATATATATAAAGAGTTTGACTCTTTTTACGTTCGTTTTCCACGTTTAAAGTCGTCCTGTTGAAATTCGATCGAGGTTTTTTTTTTTAAGAGTAGGAGCTTTGTCTCGACATCCCGTGGTCGTTCGACGGATGATCACAAAACCGGCGGTAACGCGCAATGACAACAGTTACATTTATGTTTTAAAAATGTACTAACACCGTATTGTTGTGTATGACACGGCGTCAGATTGAGTCTAATCTCGGGCGCGTTTAACCGTGTCCGCCGCGGTGACCGGTGAAACACGTTCCCGAAAATTCGCTTTCGCCAATTATAAAAAAAAAAAAATAACAAATTGTAAAAAAAATTATAATAAATAAATAACTAAAATACAATATCGCTGGCGGGATTGACGGTGTCGTGTACGGGCGCCGTTGTCGTTTAAGAGGTATTGAAACCGATGTTTTTTTATTTGTTGAAAACAATAAATTCATTTCGCATTGTTGGCTAGTTTCGTCATCGCGCGGCTACTTGGAAAACTCCCCGCGCGGCGAATACAACTAATAACACAAACAAAATTCGGACGTTTCGATGATAATAATAATAATAATAATAATAATAATAATAATAATAATAATAATAATAATAATAATAATACGTTTTGTATTGTCCCGTAACACATAATACAGCAATTATGTATAATTATTTTTATTATAATACGCGCAGGTCGAACGTACGTTGTCGCGTTAAAATTGCTGCACGAGACGTGGCGCGCGCGAGAACCAGTGTGTGTAAATGATACAATATGGATTATGAAATAGTGCGAAAGGAACGGAAATGAAAACTACGAATTAATAACTCGTAAATAAATAAATTTGTATGTACGTTTAAAAGAAGAAGAAGAAGAAAAAAAGTATAATTTTATGTCAACTTACAATCGGAGTCTTAGAAAAACAAAAAAACAAAAAAAAAAACAATTATAAGGAATTTGTTCAATTTTTATAAGTAACGGTTTCGCTTTTCTGCCGTTTTGTAACGAACAGCGAATTTTCGGCGCATTTTCGGACTGCGATTAAGAACCATTGAGAAAATCGAAAAATCATCTCGTTGAATTACAACGCCGACGGAATTCGTTACCAATAGATTGGTGTCGCATCGCTCAGATGAAGCGAAAATAAACGAACATCGTTTACAGGAAATTACGGATATTACAATGAAAAATCATAGATTTAAAAAAGAAGTAAAAACACACACAAAGGAATTTCGTGTACACGGTGAATTAAATTGTTAACAAAAAAAAAAAAAAAAAAAAAACAACTACGAAATGTTATAAAGTGTTGTTTAAGAAAATTAATTTTTGAAATCTGTTTCGTGTATTTAAAATGATTTTAAATTTATTGCGTTTAATCTTTTGTCATAATATACGCGTGTAATTCTTCTAAAACCGAATATATTATGTTGTATGTTTGAAATGTCATTATCAAAAGTGATAATAGTGTTCTAAAACGTGTTTCGCGCGCAAATTTAAACTTCAATGAGCTTTTTTCTTTTAAATTTTATTTCCGAGATATTCTTTGGCAACTCGTTTTGAAAAATACCGTTACAATATTACATTTAAGTGTGTACTATCCCCAGTTATAATTTAAATTCGTGGAAATTTTCATTTGATAATTGTTTTATATTGTAATTGAATCGTTTAATTAGTTGTTTCGATTTTAAATTATCTTTTGAATTTTTCTACGGATTCAGTTGATTGCGTTTAAATTATACTTATTTTTATGAACAATATCGTAATTCGTAACATTACGTTCAACGAGTATATTGATGTGTTTCATCATATTCTTTGGATCGAACTCAGTAAATGATAATTTGAGTATTGTCAAATGCGCATGTAATTATATTATTATCTCTTCTTATATCTATGACTACACGCGTGTTTGATTGTGCCGACGAAAAAGATGAAAAATCGAATAAATACTAAATATGATTAAAATTACATGGCGAGTTGTTCTACTCGTGTACTGAACACGTCGTCGTTTACGTTGTGTCGAACACACGCAAAACCAATTAATTCGCAAAACGAAACGTATTCGTTTCGTTGACACGTCCGCAAATAAATCGTAAAAAGTCAATAATTTTTATTAATTATGATTTTCTCCGGAGTTCATCACACACACACCGAAATAAACATTTTATTGCAGACGCGTAGAATAATAATAATAATAATTCCTAACCTGGATCGAAGTTGAAATAATTTTTATATTCCATAGCGTTTCGTACGATAAAATTGTTTTTTAACGCAATTTCATCTCGTGTCTGATAAGAATATATTTTATTATTTTTTTAAAACGATACAAATGTTCGAGTGATAATCGATTAATGAATTCTATATTGGCAATGCGAACAGGAGTTCTAAAACAATCTAATATAAATACGCACGTACACTTATTACTGATACGAAGTTTTATTAAGAACAATCCGAATTGAAATTATGCGAAACTATAGAGTATTACTCTATTACTCTTAACGAGTTAGGAAATTTTAAATTCCATACAACGTAATACTTATATTAATTCCGTTTTGAAAGAATACTTTCACACGTGTATTATAAAGAGATTAAAAATAAAAAGTTTTAAGAATATTTTAAGCGTACAGATTTAAAAAAAAAAATAACAGTATTTCGTAACGATGTACGGATAGTATATTAAGTATTATTAGTAACACGCTATAAAGTAGTTTTTTTTTAACAATTTATTTCACTATATTTTTTAAAAAAAAAAAAAAATATATATATATCATTATCGTAATACTAATAATTTTCTCTGTGTAATTTTATCATTTTTTTTTATTTCGTTTTATTTTTCTTTTATATTATAATATAACAGGCATAAATTACTTTTCATACATACGAATTTCTTATGAATTTATAGTTTTTATCATTTTTAATTCTCGCGTATCCGAAACGTAAGTTTCGTTTCGAATTATTTTTTTTTCAACTATTTAATTAAAAATATTCTACTCGAATCAACGTAATAGAGACAACGGTTTAACGGATATTTTAATCCGTTGTAAACCGACGTTCGTGTAATAATTACAATAACAGATTACCGCGTATAATAATAATAATAATAATAATAATAATAATAATAATATGTGTGTGTGTGTGGGAAAAACAAAACGCTGTTAAAATTCACGGCCGAAAAAACGCATCGCGGCGCGAGAGTTGCCCCGGCCGCAGTCGGCGGGGAAAGGAGAAATTACGAAAGAGCCGCGTCGCGTTTTCGTTTTGACATAAATTATGCGTGAGCTCGCGTGTAACAACAAAAACAACAACAACAATAATAATAATAATAATAATAACAATATATTATACCGTAAAATAATAGTTTCTCGAAATCATCGTGTCCGGCATTAGTCTCCGACGGTAAAGTGTTCAACGGGAAGGAAATCGAATTCGACATCTTATTGTATTAGATACAATCCGACGGCATTATAATATGCACAATAGAAAATAATTAATACTACGAATATTCGCGGTATACGAGAAATGTTGTTTTGAATTTTCCGACACGGAAAATAATCGAGGAAAAATTATTTTCCATTCGAAAAATAAAAATAAATAGATCAAACACTTTTTTTCACTTAAATCTCGATTGAATTTTATTTTCCGAGGTTCGAATATTTCCAAATATTATTATTATTATTATTATTATTATGAGTTT
Organism: Chaetogeoica ovagalla; assembly: GCA_032441825.1. NCBI lineage: Eukaryota > Metazoa > Arthropoda > Insecta > Hemiptera > Aphididae > Chaetogeoica > Chaetogeoica ovagalla. The sequence goes on along the minus strand of CM063746.1, from coordinate 1,034,134 downwards.
TGTTCGAAAATCGTGTACAGTAGTTCCTCGTGATATAGTTAATTTTTGTTTTATTATCCGTATATTATTGCTGTCGTTAAAACAATATTATTATTCAAATTGTCGATTTTTAAACCGTATGCCTGCTAGACATTAAGAATCTGAAATATTCCCGAAATTTGACGATTGCATATAATTGAGTAAAACGGTCGGGTTTACGCGACGCGTGAAAATTATTTTCGATAGCGATTGAACGAATTTTTTGAGTGAAGCTCGCGTATAAAAAAAAAAAATTTCTAATATTTCTGCAAACTCTCGAGTCCCTTAAACGACGATAAAGGTCTCGTAAAAATCTTGTAAGATCATTGTGATGATCTACCGAAAATACGGTATAAACAATACGGATTTCCATTAATAACGAATTCATCGTACTTTTGCAATATGAGAATAATATATGCATGTAATTTTTTTTTTTATACATTTCGAATTTTGAATTAATCATCAAGACTTTTTAATAAATGAATTCAAAATTATATAGAAAACTTTACGAAATGAAAAATTACGTACTAACGTACTCGTATTATCGTAAAAACAATAACTTATTAAGCAATTGTAATATGTAATTACTTATTAAAGCTTGTTAAGTAATAAAACAAAAAGGTAATCTTTATTTTTCACAAAAATAGTTTTCTCCGTATTTTTTTTTTTTTACGTTTCAATCGAACTTACGTGTTTTAAACATTTAAATCAACGATGTATCGCTATTAAATATAAAAAAAATTATTTTATTTTATTAACTGCTTCTTAATTAGAAACATTAAAAAGCGAATACATATTAGTGGTGCCTATATTATATTGATGTGCAAACTAACCGTTTTCATTTATATTTCCCGTACTTATTAAAATCGATATTGGTTTTTTTTTGTTTTTTTTTTTTTGATAAATTAAATATTATATTAACTCGATCCAATAATACATTATAACGGCTATTATAGTTTTATAAATAAAAAGAAAGTTTTCGAATTTTTCTAAGTATGCGCACAATTCTATTGTCGTCCGCTACAGTGTTCTGTTATTCTGTTAATATCTCAATATATCGGTTTACTTTTTATGATTTATCGAATAATATTAATTATTATTATTATTATTAAAAAGGAAAATAAATTGACGCAGTAAAATGCAAAAAAACAAAACCAATACATTTGTGTCTATACATAAATTCTTCAACGAAATATGTACGTATTTATCCGTTTTTAACGTGAGAATTATTTCCCGACTTCTCGAACGGATTGCGTTCGTTTGTAACTTGTATGTGTATATCGTTTACTTACATAATCTATTAGATGTCTAAAAGTATGGTTCACTCATGATTTTCATAAAACACTTATGCAATACAATTTCTGATAATATTATTATCACTGTACAAACGATACTGCCAAATGACGTAAACTAAATGTATATATATATATACATAAATCACGTCATCGAGAGTCAATACTGTATTTACAGTTAAAATCATTTATATATATATATTTTTATTTAAATAAATAATTACGCGTATAACCGTATATGACGGCTATTAGGGTCGTCACAGGGCGCGTCGCTGAGACTACATCGCGTTGTAAACACGATTTTCTAACATTTGGTTTGCCAGAAATTCTGTAGTCAGTATGCACGCACTAACGAGTCGGAAAGATTTCTTTTTTTTTTTCAGATTTCATTGTTTTACAAATGATTAAAAAAGGAATTCGACATTTAATTATATTTCGACGTGTTCGATGTATTATTGGAAGTCGTCGGACGGGGGTGGAAAATATTTTTAATTCACAGTCATCTACACGTTATCGCATACATACGTTATATATTTGTGAAGTAATAGGACAGTCAGTCGTGCTTTTGAAATTTCCTCTGTCTCTTAATTCAAATGTCGGGAGGTTTTTTATTTTTTTTTATGTTACTATGACTTTCTGAGGACCGTGACGAAGCTCTATGCGAAACGCGGTGTCCACGTGTTGGATCATATGGATTTTTAAAAATGACAAACCTAAATACTTTCATTTGCGCGTGTAGAGTTTTTTTTCTCAAGATCGTACAGACAATCTGAAATGACAATATTCGTGTAGATGACATTTTACTATTTCCTGTATATCTAACGGAGAATAATATGGGAAAATCGCACAGTTCTTAAAAACTGTGTGACCTTTGAATTCAGAATTGAAATACGAAATTTGAAATAAGTGCATTTGTTCTTTCGGCGGTTTTTTTTCGACAAGAATATTATTTTCAAGTGTCTTATCCATATTACTAAAGAATTGATTCTGAGTACACATATGTACGTAATAGACATCACCGTGAAATATTGAAAACCCGACGCAAAACATATTTACTTATTTTTAAACTTTATAATACGTGTTGAAATATTGTATTGAATAAAATTGTTTAAATACTTACTTCGCGACAGTGTTCGTATTATGTGCACTCGAATAAATTCCTTGAATTGCGAGCAAAATATGTTTTGATCACGTATTTACTATTTATTGATTAAAATACATTTTTTTTTTATAATAAAAACTAGTTATTATTTATTATTTTTTTTATTTTACTAAAACGCTAAAATTTTTTACACATTTACCCGACACCTGTAAAGTCATAATTTTCATTTTATACGTCCATTCAAATGTTTAGGTACTAAAATGTCATTGACTGGAAGACGTTTATCGTTAATATAATATTAAACCGCCAATGATTTATAATAATAGTCATATTATTTCAATTAAAATTTCACTTGAAATGCGAAAAAGTCTGATCTTGCAGAATGATTGCAGAAGAAAAATAGATTTTTATTTTCTGTTAAAACTCACTATCACAACGTTATTTTCAATTGTTTCAAACGTTAAAGGGGAATAAGAAATTAAAAATGTCTACATCCGAAGTGTTAAAAAATCTCGTTTGATTACAAATCGTGAAATGGTATTTGTTTAAAATGTATAAACACTGTTTCTGTGTGTGGGGGGTCCGCGAAAATTATATTGTGAAAGAGTTAACTCAGTTAATAAATGGCGATCTCTTCGTCGTTACACCTCCGCGGTGAATAATGATTAAACTCTATCATAATACATAAAAATAAATATATAAACGATTTTTATAATCAGAAAATTAGGTACGTCACAATAGCGAGAAAATTTCTCATACATTAATGGTATCGACAAAAATATAACGTTTCTTTGTAAAACTGTTATTTCCATCAATCAGTGGTTGGCTCAGAAACCGTCCTCGGACGTGCAAGGATATATTTAATTTTTTGTTTTTTTGTAACTGACGGTTCGTTATGACTAAGAATTCTTAGTGTTCGATTAATCGTTTAAACATTATCTTTTATTTGAAAATATCGTTTCGTATTAGGTTTATGGAACGCGTTTACGTTGTGCGCACGGTTTTTTCGATGTTGATAATACGTTTTGTATTAAAAACATTTAGCGAAATATTTGAAAAGACTTGTACATATTCTTACAACTGGTTATACGTGTAATATTGTACGTATTAATGTGTGTAATTGAATGAAGCCTCTCTCGGAACTCCAAACTGATATTTAATCGATAGATCTGTATTTTTATAGATTATAATTAATATTGCAATATACGTTATGGTGAGATTATTTTTTTTTCGTATTATTTTAATAACCCCGACGTAATATTATGTTTTCTAATAATTACGATGATTTTTTTTTTAATAATTAGAATGCAAGACGAGCGTAAAACGTTTAGCGAGTTATAATGACGCGTTTATTTCTTTTCACAATTATCTATTGACTATTACATGGATGTACCGCGTCTCTCTACAGATGATAAAAAATATAAAATCATTAATATTATTATTATTATATTAGTATGCGATACTTGTACGTGATAGGTGGTGTACGTCCGAAAATTCGAAACGCGATGATAATAATAATAATACTGGTCGAATCGCGCGAATATAAAAATATTAAAAGTAGTTCGGTTAAGACGCGCGGCCGAAAACGAAAAGAAAGTAATGAAATATTGAAATTTCGTTGTCAGTGTTTTGCGGCGGCACGCGGGTTACGTTAACGAATTATTTTTAATGTCCGTTACGTAAAAGAACCATTATAACTGTTATAACGCTGTAACCGAGGGCGGCTTTGGAACGCTTTGAATGACAAAAATCAAAGCACGTTGGACCCACTAAACGAAATCTCATATCCTTATTAGAGAGAGAGAAAACTATACTTTTAATATTAGTACTCATACATATTATTTATCGTTTGCGTGAATAACTACGTATTTAAAAAAAAAAAAACAATTTTTTTTTATTACGGCGTTTATTTATTTATTTTTATTCAATTGAAAAAAATCGGTGTGGTACCCACGAATTAATAAACTTTACCTAACGCAATCTCCGTGCAAAATACGTTCTGTGTAATATTATTAGTGTATAATGGTAATGGTATGCGAATCGTTTTCGTTGTCACATGATCTGACATTATCTCTCCTTGCGTACAATACAAATTGTTGACCATCCGCTCACTAATTAATAGCAATTGAAGAACTCTCAAATACTTGTCGTTCGCCAGTGAATTCCGTCGTAATTCCAAGCGTGTCGCCACGGTGTCTCGGATCTCCGTGAATAGTTTTGTCGAAAAACTATTAATTTTTTTGTAATCCGTGTAATTTGTCGGCCCAAGTCTTCCCGATTACTAATCTCATAACATTACGATTATGTTTTGTCCGTGAATCACTAGTATTATATATTGCGCATGAGTTCAATTTAGGATTTATCGTTTGCGGTCGGCATTCGTTGTGCGCTACGTCGACGGAGATGGAACTTGTGTAGAAATCGTGTTCCACGCGTTTCTACGTGACGTTAAAACGCTACCAGTTGCCGTGTTATGAAATTGTCGTCAACGATTATCATTTGTCGTTTAATCTGTGTACGTGCGATAAACCCAAAAGCTTAACGGAAGTGTATATTTTATTTATTTTTTTTTAACTCTCACATCAATTCTATGATATAATTTTATAAATTATATCACAAAATAATTTTCATAAAAAATTTGCATTTTTAAACGATAATATTACGCGTATATTATATATAAATCGAATACCGCTGCAGCTGCTGAAAATACGTGCCGTCGCAGTATCTCGCGCACTGTGCCGGTCACCGCGATTTTTCCCATTTCTCACCGCATTTCTTTTTTTTTTTCTATTCGTTTGTGCGTGTGAACACGAGTTACATAAAAAAAAAAAAAAATAAAAATTATTTCGTTGCGTACATACATTGTGACTGATATGACGCGATAATTGAAAACTCGGAGATTTTTAATTAAACCGAATAAAACACGTTTACGCCGATGTAAGTCAGATTTTTTTTTTCCACGCTGAAATTATCTCAGGAACGACGGATTTCGATATCGCTCAGTAGACGTGTTTATTTTTCTCTCGAGTAATAAAATTCTAACGTGGAAATCCGTCCGTTAATTTCCATACACACCGACGATGCCGACGGCCTTGTCCGGTGTACCGTACACGTGACAAAAAAAAAATAAATAAATACCAATAATAAATAAAAATCGCGTTGTATGCCGCCGCCGAGGTGGAAAATCCGACGCGCGACACAACGCGAAAACGAAAACGGCATCACGGCCCGGCGTGCAACCGATCTATGGACATGGGTCATTTTAAATTCGTCGTTTTGTTATTCGCTTTTCCCTTCGATTTCGACCGTTTCCATATCCGAGTCTCGCCGTTTTCCGACGGTCTTCGTAACATTTTCGCCTAAATTATATATATATAAATACACCGTGTATACGCGTTTAAATAAGCCACTGTGCCACTGGTACGTTAGTCGAGAAACGCGTCGGGTCCGTTTCGCATTATCATATACACGATGTTTAAAATTCGCATTATTATTATTATTATTGTTATTATTATTTTTTGCGTTTTAAACATTGAACGTAACGCGTACAATATGTTAAAGAATATTGCGCAATTCAATAACACCGATTTATTTCCGAATACATAGGAAACGCGTATACGATTTTGTGGTTATTTCAATAGTACAGCAGGCGAATTGAATAACAGTATAAAATGTATATATCCGAACTCTTTTTTCAATTATGTTTCTGATATAATATTTTTCTACGGTATATATTCGCTTGGTTGTATTTTAGATTAAAAAAAAAACCCCCCCGTTATAATATTGTGAACATAAATAATTATATAAAATACAGACGTACGTTATATTTATTTTTACTAATAATAATTATAATATAATTTCGCCCGTTTCAACGAAATGAAATGAACGTAAGGATTTTCATCTCGTTGTACACTCGTTTACTATTTATTTAACGTTTACTGGTTTATTCGATAATCGGGGTCGAACACTAATACCAGACGTTCAAATGGGGGTTGCTAAATGATGCGTACCAATTGGACCAAGTTACAAACAGATGCTGTTGGGTCAGAGATGTATTGAATTCGATAATATCAAACTCCTTATAACCGCCACTGACAAAAATAGTCCACGGACAAGGGATGGAACGTTTCGATTTTAACGAGAAAACAGACCAGATTAATGTCTTAGATTAATGTTTGAAGAGACATAAAAGAAATTTTCTCGTGCGGGAAATTTTACTCTCCTCCGAAGGCGTTAACGATTGTCCAGCTCGTGTTCAATATTGATTTTCAGTAGAATGTCTTTCAGCGTTACGAGGTGACACATTACACGAAAGAAAATCTCCCTGTATATAAATACGATTGTCGTTTTATACGTGACAAATCTTTATTAATTTGATTTTTCGTTCCGGATCCGCGGCCGCATAATATTGTTTTTACCAACGGACGTTACGAAATTGTAAAACGATAATAATACTACGCTATTGGATCACAGGACCTGCCATATAATACATATTATCTTGTAAGGCGGTTTGTCGTCATCGTCGTCATTATCTCGGTGTCGTGTCGAACACGGTAATCGTACCGGAGAAACCGGTGCATGATATTACGTTATATCATCGCACCGCCGTCTCCGCGTCGTCCATATCCTAAACGCGCATCCATAAATCGATTCGGATTCGTGGTGAGAAGGAAAATAGACTATGCTGTATGAATGCGTACAAACAGAGGAATTTCGATTTCAACGAAAATTCCTCTGAACTCGTTAAATGCGGAATAATTTCTTGTTGTGAAAATCTGTTTACATTCCAATTGCACTCGGTTAACACGCCTATTAAACACAACAGAAAGCCACGTGCCCAAATGTCCAAATGCCGCGTGAGCAAATACGCGCGAACGGAAATTTTCGTCAATGCGCCGTTTAAAAAAAAAAAAAAAAACCGACTATAAAAGCAAGTGTACGGCGTTTCACCAGTGTATCATCAACGCTATGGGAACGCCGAAAGAAATTTTCTTGAAAAATACAAAAGAAAAATTAATTCTCAAATAAGAAGCGAAATGTCGAAATAAATAGATACCAAACGAGCAAATAAAATAGATAGGTTTTTGTTTTCGTACTCGATTGTATAGAAAAAGCGATAAAACTCGGCGATAGTTGTTTTTTTTCCCCCCTAAGACCGAGTAGAGCGTTGTGTATATATCTTGAGAAATTTGCTCTCTCGTACAACCGTCCCGGCCCCACCGTGTACAATAACGCGAGAAATAATGCGCGAAAAAACGTTTAAATGTACAACAATCGAGGAATTGACTTTTTTTCTTGTTTAATATTATAAAAACCACTCGATAAACAGTGTAGAACGTATTTTCAATCCGAAAGTGTGTTCGTACTCTACGCCTCTGAACGCCGGACGTTTGAGCGTTCACATAATTTCAGCATTTCGTATCTCGCAACACACAAGTGCCCGTCTACGTCGTCGTCGTTGTGGCAAACACAGTCATCCAACGTATCGGAGAAACCGGTATGTAATACGAGATAGTCGTCTTTTTTTTTTTTTATATATATATAAATTTACACGCCGTCTCCGTGGTGTACACACACGCACGCGCGCGAATATTATTTATTATTATTATTATTATTATTATTATTATTATTATTATTATTATAATAATTTACGATCAGCGCGCAATGATTCGAACGGCCCTACCAGACGTGGTTGTGGTGTATAATATATTATTACGACGACGATCGCCGGACAGTGGCCACGATTCTCTCGGTAATCGCACGTAATAAAACGCGTTTATTATAAGCATTTCGGCAGTAGACATTTTTTTTTTTTTTGAAACCGGCATAACGCGCAGCCGATTTAAGAGACAAAACAACAAAAATTAAAAAACTGTCGCCGTGCGTCGGTTGTAGAAAGTGTGTGTGTAAAAAAAAAAAAAAAAAAAAAATAGAAAACCGATCGATTGTATAACGCGTCCGAGCCGTAAAAGACGCCCGTTATATAATTAATTATAAAATACTTAATACTTGACGAATCAGAAGTCGAAAAAAAAAGAATAAAAGAACAGGACGAAATCATCCAATACCTCTTTTTGGACGCCTTTTTCCGTTTCTAAAACCGAAATCGCGCAATCGCAACGTCACGTTTCGTCGAGACCAAAATGTTTCTCAATCACGTTTGCTTGTTGGTGATGTGTTTCTAAATATTGTCGGTGACGTTTTGAGAGAAACGTTTTGTCACCGAAACAGGCGACAGAGTCGACGACAAATGTTTCACGGTCTGCACGCGGTTTTGCAATTTTAAAAAGACGTAGAATCAAAAAAAAAACGACCTTATGTTATTGAAATTATTTATAATAAATATATCCGTAAATAATATTGTCTTAAACTATTTTTGAAATTCATCGCGTTCAATTTATATAATTATTACACTACGTATTAGAAAAAATAACAAAAAAAAAATCTACGTCATTAAAACCTTTAATATATATAATTATTATTACTTTAAATTAACGAACTATAGTAATATAGTAAAATATATATATTTCTTTATTTTTCGTAATAATAATTCGTCGTATTTATTCGCGTATATTTTTTCCCAATTAAAAACGTGGGGGAAAAAAACGGAATAAAATATTAAAAAGCAAACAGTCGTTTATCTTATTAATTACGCGAGAAATTATTACGTATATTACGCAATAATAAAAAAAAAAAAAAATTTCTTCTAACAAACTTTCCATTCGGTCGTAATTGTAATCGAATAATAATAATAATAATAATATTTCGCCGTGTTTACGGACGTTGATTAAGACGTATCATCGAAGCCGTTTTATCTAAATTACCGAATAAAATAATTATATACTACTTTTTTTTTTGAAATTGACAGTGGCTATTATTTCACCGCTGCGGACGATGAAAGGAAGACTGAACGAAAAATGAAAAATATAATTGTTTTTTTTTTTTTTTTTTTCTTGATTCCGTACAACGGTTGCTGAGAGAGATACGTCAATTGATATATATATATATAAAATAATAACGCGTCGTATATTTTTTTTTTATTATTATTATTATTCGTATGTAATATGTGCGATTAATTATATAAATAGCGATTAATTGTTAGGAAAGTAAAACGTAATAAGTAAATAACATAAATTACGCGTTAATTGCGCGTATAAATAATAATATTTTAATCGTAAAACATATTGTATGAATTAAAAAAAAAAAAAATCTTCTTATTATACGGTTATTGAGATACGGTCTACGGCATTATGTAGTTACGTCGAATTGTAATTGAAATTCTCTACCGTTTATTATCCATAAAAACGCGTGTACGCGTAATGAAATAGAAATCGCGCATGTAAATAATTGATTTTTATATAGGAAAGATTTCGTTCGGCGTTCGAAAACACATTATTCCAACTAAACTAATCTCGGAGTGGCGCCGAAGAAAAAAAAATTATATACATATGTACTATAAACAAGTTTAAATTATCGCGATTTCAACCGTGTAACGCCCGTTTATTCGTACGCCGGACTTTGTATACTCAAATAACACTCGTCGACGGTTCGGTATTTTTTTTTGTTTTTTTTTTTTTGTGAAAAGATCGCTTTTTTCTTTTTAATAAGTTTTCCGTGCGAACGTCGTTTTCCCCTCGGCCGCGTCGTCTCCGTCTCGCCTTTGGAACATATTCTCCGTGCGGTATTCAACGCGATCGCCGTTACATTCGTTACGTCGACGGAGCTCGGTTATAAAAGGAATCGGTTTTGCAATGATATCCAATTCGCACGAATAGTAATGTGTAATATTCAAACGGAACTCTTACGTTTCATTCGAAATATAGTTTTCACCACTCGTTGAAAACCATGTTTCGACAAATCGTTTGCAAAAGAAAAAAAGTACACACACACGCATTTCGGTCTACGGCGTTAACTACTACGCCGCGGAAAATCGTTTAACCGTAATGACGTGTATCTCTAGTGACATGAAAAATTCCGTTAGACAACAACAAGACCAAAAAAAACAAAAAAAAGTAATACTTTTTCTTCGTACGAGTATTGCGCGGATTTAACTCTTCTCGATTTAACCGATTCAACTCAATAATCGTGTGCCGCCGACGCAGACAATTTTGATCGGATGTGTGTTGGTCGTCTCCGCGCGCGCGCGCGCGTTACTTAATTTTCGAGCGGTTCACGCTTTCTTATTTTTTTATTTTATTACTTTTTAATCCGCTCGTACACACACACACACACACACACACGTTTTTCACACGAACAACGTTCAGTGCGTACGCGCAAACCGAGAGATTAATAGAAAACTAAACCGATCCTTTTGTGTTCCGATCCACTCCACATTATTATTATTATTATTATTATTATTATTATTATTATTATTATTATTATTATTATTATTATTATTATTATTATTATTATTATTATTATTATTATTATTATTATTATTATTATTCTTGTCAGTGACGTGAATTGGCCTTGATTTCTGATGGCGCAGAGAAATATTCTAATTTCTAACCAACGAATACTTTTGGTTATTCTAAAAAAAAAAAAAATACCAACAAATACAGCGTACAAAAATAAGTGTTAAAAAAAACAAACAATATAACGTAATCTTTATATTTAGAAATTTAGTTTAAGATGGCACGTAGACATAAAAATAAATTAATATTGTCAACAGCACAATGTTAATTTTACAATTATCTAAAACGTACAATTTGAATGTAAATAAAAGAAAAAATTATAGCATTTGTATTCTATTAATACACTAGTTCCCCCTGCTTGTTGCACTATCGTTTTCGTAGCTCGAATCTGCCCGGATCACGAGTTAGGGTATTCCGAGCCAAGCACATTGTGGTCGATCGTATTTGGTGGACATCATGATTTGTTTAAAAGTAACACCGAATATTATAATATATGGAAATCATTAAATTTTTTTCGTATTTCGAATAATAATTATCGACTTACTATTAACGGATTTGTTATTAAAAAAAATAAAAAATCTTTAATCGTCTTTAATTTTTTTCATTTTTTTTTTTTTTTTTGTTCGTTCATTTTTCCGAACGAACAAGCAAACATTTAACAATTCACACGGCCGTCGTATAATCGTGACGAAAATTAACGTGAGCAAATTAATTTTTACATAAATACAAAATTATCCGACACATATATTATAATACGTTTAAATGATCACTCGTGTATGTGAATTACGTCCGGGGTGAACCACGATAGAAAAAAAAAATTGAAAAAAATAGAGTTTTGTAATAATACGAAAATATACGATTTAAATAATAATGCGCGATAATAGATTACATGTTCAAAAAAAAAAAAATCCGCGACGAATTTCGGAAAACAATATATTTTCGTATTGTATACATGCAAAAAAATATGATATGATTTTAATTTCTACGACTTAATGTACATATAAATGATATTATTTAATTACAATAAAAATAATAATAATAACAATAACAATATTGTTACGCAGTCGATTCGGAAACAAAGCGAGAGAGAAAAAACCGTTTAGACTGTTTAAGAAACTGGACGTGACGCTCGGCGGCGATTGAACGCGTGGGCGCTGCTGTGGCTCTCGGTCCGCGTAACTTTCTACCGCCATAAAAACGCCCGTCGTAGCACGTCTTACGTTATATTATTATTATTATTATTATAATTTTTAATGTTTAATAAACTTTCATTATTCTTATCATATTATTTGACATTCGGATTGCTGTTGAGCGGACAAAAAGGAAAAAAAAACCATATTAATAACGTTTTCATTCGGAATAAATAATAAAACTCTAAGGATTCGTCGACCGAAAAGTGTCTTTAAACGATCCGTTTTTTTTTTTTTTAAGAATTTGAAATTACGAATTAAATTACCACGTATTATATTTCGTTTTCTATAAAGCGATTATCACACACGACGCAGTTACCATCGTGTATTTTTCATACCTGTACTTTTGCGTAAAAACGTTTAGTAAATTTTTTTTTTTTATTCTTAAATAACTGCAGAGCAAATATCATGTACACCCAAGCTCACTTAGGCGAATAATTTTTATAAACAAAATGTGTTTCATTTTCGTTAATAGCTCGCGTAGAAGTATTGGCAATTGATTTTTAATAACGGATTCTAAATGTGAATTTTATAAAAATTTTTTTCCCACACTCGAAACTCGTAACGATTACGTCAACCCGAAATCCGTGTGTACAAACAGTCGATACTGTGAATCCCGTTTTGCTTTTTCTGGGGAGGAAAACGAAAACTCGCATTCGATTATTATGACGAGATGAATTGAATTCACAATGAGAGGCGGTGTTGGTTTTGATTGATTTCCGTTTGTATTGTTGTTTGAAAACGTTTTTGTTTCATCATTGATCATTTTTGTGACGTATAATTTGATCCATCACATCGTATAATAAGGCAATTGTTTTAGACGATCTGCCCTATAATGATACGGTTCTCTTGTCTCTCAATCGTACGTCATTGTAATTGTTATTGAACGTGTCTCGTCCGAGTGTGTGTAAGCATACGGTGGCGTGGTGAACTTGAACGCGAAAGGATTATTATTTTCCGGCCCGCCCCTCGAAATAAAAAAAAAAAAAATGAATTGAATTTTATTAATCATTAGCACATCAGAAGACCGTCAAAGATTGTCTTAAGTTTAACCTAAAAATAATACCGGAATGTTTAACGATTTGTTCATTTCGAAGGTAATAAAAAACGGAAGAGTTTTTAAACGCTAAAGCTTCTAGAAAAAAAAAAAAAAACTTAATATTCTATTAACAATTCGATGCTTTTACGATTACGTCGTTTTTTTTTTTTTTATCTCTCTTTCTATTGTCATTCAAAACGTTTAGCTAATCAACGTATAAACAATACGTTCAATACTCACGTTGTACGAACGAAGTGGAGGCCTAAAGTTCGCTTGTATACAATCCGATTTACAGGAAAGAAATTCCAATACGTATACTTTTCTTTTTTTGTCTCTCCTTTAAACGATAGTATTGAAACGGATGGTCTCGAACGGTTTTCAAGAAAGAAAAAAAATCGTTATATCAATATTAGGATTTGCACGCGTTTGAATAATATTTTTCCTTTAGTTCGAATGAATCGTTAGTGTTTACGATATGGGCATATTATATTCTCAGTTGAACAAAACGACTTTTTTTTTTTTTTTACGTATTTCTATGAGAATTCATTGGGAAAAAAAACGAACAAAATAATTATTATTATTATTATTAAATGAAAATATTAATAATAATAAACAGCGAACGCGTGTATAGTTATGTGAACGAACGTTTGCAATTATCGTTTTACGTGTCGTAAGAAGTGTGTGTATTATTTATTGGTTGGGCCGCGCGATGGAAAATCCGACGCGATCGATTACGAATCATTCCAATTCATCATACGGACGTGGAAATGAGTGTTTCGGTCAACATATTAAATCCATTTCCTATTATTGTACACAGGCCGTTCGGTTTTTTTTTTTTTTTTGTCAAAATTTCGAAGCCAAACGACGCGATGGGGGGGGGGGAAGGAGGAACGATCATAAGGATAAAAAAAAATATATATATATATATTTTAAAATTTATGCTTAACACGCGGGTTTTAAATTACATCTTATGTTCTCGATAGGATTAAAAAACGAATATGGCGCGTATGTCTTTCGAAATCAACGATAAATTTTGCGAAATTCCATCGCATATATATACATGTATACTAAATTACTATTCGTTTCACGTGCGCGATTTACGCTGAACTGATAGAAAACCGGGGTTCAAAGAATGAACGAATACTCAAATTGTTATAATCGACACGACGACGGTTCCTTATAAATAACGAACCGTAAGAAAGATATTTCAAAGAGAAGAAAAAAAATAGGAAAGAAAACGCACGAAGAGAGTGCGCTGGATGATATTCGTCCGATAGGTAACCAACGAGAAAAAAATCGCGATATATCGCCGCTGCAGCGCGAGTACCTGCAAGTGAGTTTTGTTTGAAAAATCAAAAAAAAAAAATGAAAAAAAAAACGGATTCATATCATCACGTCGCCGAAGGAAATTATTGGTTTTGAGACAATTTCGAGATGATATAAATCCGTTTTTTTTTCGACGATTGGCGGGATGATTTCGGTGGAAAGAAATCCGAAGAGTTGTCGAATTCATCGTCACTGCAGGCCGCGACGATACGCGCGCGGATAATCGCAACAAAAACAACAACAAACGAGTAAAAGTATGCATATATACGTATATTACGTTGTGATTTCGTGCGATTCGTATACTGCGCCCGCGGTGAAAGTGTTTAACGAATAAATAAAAAAAAATGCGTACTACACAACATCACAACACCGGTCTGCACGGTAGTTATAGTGGTAGTGGTGGTGGTGGTGATGTGTCGTAACCGAAGGCGTCAAGCGACGCGTACACAACACTTGGTGGTGATAGTAGAAAAATATATATATAATATATAGTTAATGTCGTTTGGGTAGTAGTAGTAGTAGTAATAGTAAATTTTTTTTCTTCTTTTTCAATTGGAGTAGGATACCGCGCGGTATATACCGCTGTGATGGGGGTGGGGGTGTCAATGCCGGTCCTCGCGTTGACCTTGCAAAAGAAAGTTTATTATAACAAATGAAAGTGGTTTTCACTTGTGTGTGTGTGTGTGTGCGTGCGCGCGCGCGTAACGTTCTCTTATTCTTCTTCCTCTTCTTCTGTTTCTTCAACGCGCCGCCGTGTGCCGTCCTCCGCGATTCCCCGTCGTTCTTTACCGTTTCCGTCGCGGTGCGCGGTACCGCGGCGACCGGCGCGCACACCGCCGCGGGTGGGAATCGTCGGTCCGGCCGCGACGAGTATCCGACACCGGAACGCGCCCGTCAGTCCGTCCCGTCCGCTCGCGCCGTCATGCCGGCCCGCAAACACACTGAACGCACGCCCCGTCACCACCGTCTTCTTACGTTCTTCCTACATTAATTTTTCTTTTTTTTTTTTTTCCACAACGTTTCTTATAATTTTTTCTTTTCTCTCGCGGAAATCGCGTTTAATTATTATTATTATTATTAAAACATTTTTTTTTTGTTTTTTCTTAATTTCTCTCCGATAAATGGCTAGCGCGTTATCGGCGCATTGACACCACCGCGCTGATACACACGTCGTCGTCGTCGTCGTCGTCGATATACGATCCCGTGCGACATGTTCAACATATTATCGAAATGCAACCGTCTGAGGTAAATATATATTTGTAAAACAATATTCATGCGCGTCGTAAGCGATTCGCGCGAGTATAAAAATCAGAGTGAATTTAATGAGTAAAAAAAAAAAAAACCGTTTATTTATTTCATTTGTTTTTTTCTCCTCTCTGCCCCTTTCCCCAACAGTTGTTTATTGTTGTTTTTGCCCGCACTGGTCGCCGTCGTACTGTTGACCGGCCGATGCCGCGGATCTGCGGACAACGACAAAAGCCGCCACGGCGTTAACGCGACCACCACGACGACGTTGAAGTACGCGTCCGAACAGTTCTTGTCGCCGTCGCCGTTGCCGCCGCGGACCGAATACCCGGCAAATGTCGCGGCGTCGCCGTTGCCGGTGACGGCCAACGAGACGGCGGCCGGCGGCAAGCCGAGCAAGTTTGACGAACACGTGGAGGATTGGCAGTACGTGGACGATCCGTTGAAGAACGTGACCGTTGCCAGTGCGACGATGGAACGCCGCGCGTCTTCCAACAACAACAACAACAACGCGACCGCATCGGTCTCGTGCAAGATATGCGCGCTGGCCAAGACGAAACCACGGCGGAACAAGCGCAACCACGACGTGTGGCCGTTGTTCAAAACGGGCAGCAGCAAGACGTCGCGACACGTGGAACTGTACGCGGAGCTGATGATGGCCGCTGCGGCGGCGGCGTCCAGTCACTCGAACCGGCGCAAACGGTTCCGTCGTTCCGCCGCCACCGCGGTAGCCACGTACCCCACCAACGGCATTGTTCATCCGTACGCGCGTTATCATCACCACTACCACAACCACCACGTGCAACAATCGCAACAATACGCAACGTCGTTGGCCGCGGACTTGCAACAGCAACAAAACCGTCGACGGCGTTACCGGTACGCCGCGGCGGACCCGTACCTGTACAAGCGTAACGCCGCGGCAACCGCCTGGGACAAGTCCGCGGAATTCCGTCGCCGGTACTTGAGATTCCCGCCCGTGCACGACGCCCCGCCGCCCGCGTACAACAACAACAACCATCACCCGTGGTCGCCGAGCGCGGCCGCCCTGCCGCCGTCCCAACAGCAGCCTACGTTCGCGTATCTGCCGCAGTACCCCGTGCAACAACAGCAGCCGTTGCCGCCGCCGCCGCCGCAGTTGTTGTCCCAACAGCCCGCCATGGGACCCAGGAGTCCCAGGCTGGTGTTCCGCGATCCGGTGGACCAAGGCACGCTTCAGGCGCCGTTCGGCGCCGGGCCCAACGGACTCCAGGACCTGTTGTTGTCCTCGCCGCCCGACGACGTCAAAGGTCAGTGTCGACTATTTTACGCGGTCGTTATTAATATTGCGCCGTTGAATTGGCCACCCCCGCCGCATCGCGTTCGGTGTTGAGCATTTTTTTTTTTCGTGTCGATTCTCTCCCGGCACGGCAATGAAACCAGTGTTATTGATTCTCGTACGTGTCGTTCACCCCTCACACGAATTATAACTGACATTTTCCCCATTACGCGTCCGCCGGCAAATTGTACGTTATATTTTGTTTTCGGTAATGTCTCGGACGGAAAAGGTGGTAAGACTTATTAAATTTTTACTCCCGTCGTCGTCCGTTTTAAACAGCCATCCGTCCGAAATCCCGTATGATTTCCGTAAAAAAAGTCGTCTTTAAAAATCGTTTAAACGAATGTTCGTGGCTCGTGCGCGACGTTATCGTCCGCGTTGTTGTTATTAATAATAAATCGCGTGTTGTCGGTTATATTAAACAAAAAAAAAAAAACAAAACCAATTTCCGATTGTAATAAATCATTTTGCCGCTGGTAACAGATCCCACCTCCTCCTCCTCCTCCTCATCTGCTCTAGCCACGCGTTTTATGACAATCGTAAAACGTTTGTGGGTGCCGGCAATTCAATAGTGACGAGTTTGACGTGCCGGCGTGAACTAATACCAATTAAATACAGAGTTCCTTTTTGTCGGGCGAAAACGTCAATTTACCGAACGCTGTTTCCGATCACATCGTTCGGCGAAATACCGCATATTTTATCGTTGTGACACTGTTATTTATTTTTAATTAAATGAACGGGTAAAACAACGGGTGTTGGGGCTCGAGAATGTGTGTGTGTGTGTGATCGCAATGGGACGCGTAGTGAAAACAATAATAATGATAACGCACTGTCAAACGAATACTTTGTGAGAACGATAAAAGACGACACGAATTGAATGTCGCGTGAATAAGACGTGTTTCCGTTATAATACGATATAAAACACGTTTTTTTTTTTTTTTTTTTTTATATATTTCTTCTCCTTACCAGAGAACCGTTACACGCATACATGCATAAGAGAGAAAACGATATTCTCCCGTTGTACAATTGTCAATACAAAGCAGTTACTTCTTTTTCACGACCGATAATTTTTTTTTTTATATATATATATATAAAAAGTGATTTTTAAAATTTTAGACGAATCAAATTTTAAAAGTACGTTTTTACTTAAAAAAAAAAAAAAAAAAAAAAAGAAAAAAAAGTGCGACGTGACAACCGAAAATCGGGACGGGAACCCATTCCGGTTAGCATCATAACACGCACGCGTATTATTGGGGGGTACCGTTATTCTTCGGGCTCGTTTCCGACACACATGAATACGATTCGGTCCATATCGGCTCCGTACTCATTAAAACCGCCGGTCAGTCGGTCCGTTTCCGCGCGCACGACACACGTCGCGGCGACATTTCCCTCGGGGGCTAAAAAAAAAAGTCGTTTATCCGGTCGGTTAACGGTGAGAAGACGGAGGGAAAAAAAATCGAAAAAACAAACCGAGTAAATGACGAATGAATAACGACGCGCGTATTTCATCGGCCGGACGCTTTCGCTTTCGCTTTCCGTTCTCGCGTCGGCGTCACGTTCACCGTAACACGCGATACGCCGTCGATTTCCGGACACGACGAGTCCACGTAATATTAATATTATTCCTGAACGTTTCGTGTCCCCCGGGCCGGACGCCACGGAAACGTTTTCACGGATCTCATTGACACCGCGGATTTATCTTGTCCATGGACCGCGGTCTGTGGGATCCGTGCACCAGCAGGCGTAACATTGTATATATATATAAATATATTATTATAATATTATTATTATTATTATTATTAGTGCGAGTAACAATAAATAACCGGGATAATAATAGAAGAAGAAAAAAAATGTTACGATATAAATACGCGCGGTAGTATAGGTCAGAGGTTCCCAAACGTGTTTGCGTTCCCCCTCCCACGACACTCTAAGGTATGTCTGTGATCTTTCGAGTCAATTACGTTTGAAATGTTCTTCGCGGTAAATAGCAAGAGAAAAACTATAAAAAAATAAAATGTCTAATGCGTTTACCTCGGTAGCGAACATAACGATAAAGAGCAGCGTTTTTATTTTTTTTTTGACAATTTCTTTGCCGTGTACACACACACACACATACTTGAAACGAGTCAGAAAAACGTAACAGCTGTTGTAAAATATCGTATTTTGTACACCGCGTATCCGTGTGTTTGGTTTTGCATATAAAAAAAAAAAAGAAAAACGTACACGACGCCTACGCTGCACGCGAGTACATGTGCGTCAAACACACGGTCATTTCACTATGTCGTTCACTTTCTTGTGGACTCAATTTTTTTTTTTTACAATCGTTAGACAGTGAAAAAGAATTCATTCGGTTACTCTTTTCAAAATTCAAAATGCCTAAAACGAAATTCTTCTCTCGTCCGTTTGCTGCCTAACCCTGCCGAGTCCTCTTTCACGGCCGGAGTGACGTGGCGCACCCAGTTTGGGAACCTCTGGTGTAGGTGGTAAATACGGTTGTCCGGTACGGATTAAAAAAAAACACCCGACGATTAGACGACGACGACGACGACGACAATACCACGGCGGCAGCTGTCGTATCTGCAGCAACAGCCGCGGCGCAGACGGTCGTCGGGTTTTTGACTTCCGAAACTAGTCTGTGACGCAACAGCGGACCGGTGCCTTGACCGGGTAGGAGGAATACTCGTCCTTGGGATTCTCGATTCTTTTGTGGTCTTCAACTATCGTCCCGGTACCGCGACGACCGTTCACCACCACCCCCCCCCCACCCTTCTTACCGCGGTATAATTATAAAAAATAAATAATAATAATAAATTATTGTTATATTCAAAACGCTCTGGAACAGTGTGTACCCGCGCCCGACGGTGACAGACACGACATTGCGGTCGTTGTGCGCAAGACGTCGTGCGCGTGGGGTCGACAATTCGTTGTCGTCCGCTGCTCGTGTCATTCCGTATTCGTTTCATTCGTTATCACTTATCATTTGCGAATACACCAAGAACAACGGAATCCGAACGGGGAAGACTACGCGAAATCAACGAGAATGGCGGCTAAACGCTCGTCTCGAGAATCGTTTTCATTCGAAATTTATCTTTTCGAGAAAAAGTAATTTTTTTTTGAAAAAAAAAAATAACCCCCGAGAAAAATTTATCGGAATCGGGACGGGGAAAATTATATTTAAGGAAAGTAGAGATAGGAATTTAACAGTCTCACAACAATATAACACGGGAACATAAAACATTACAGGAAAATATTATAAAGATATTCCCGTATTTTATTCCCGCACGCCGATATTTCCCTGTGTTTCATATTCCTCGCATTAAATTTGCTATTGTTTTCTTATATATCGATGTTTTACCGTTGCTCTCTTGTTCTCGTATATTACTTTCTCGATAACCCCCGTCGTAACGGTCGGGTCTGAATTCAGACTTGGCTAGAATGCGTTTTAAAAGTATTTGAAACACTATATAGAATAAGATCGTGTTCGAACACACTAAAACGTAGCAGGATTATTGATGACAATATTTTAATATTAATGTTGTTTTAAATACTGCCGCTGCTAATCGTTGTTCGTATTTTTTTCCAAAAATAATTACTTTTCACGTTTGAGTAATAAGTTATATTATTTTTTTTATGTATAGGTCCTACTCAGAAAACGATTGAACTCTAAAATGGTATTCGCGGAATACTGCATTCGAAAATTCCTTTAAAAACGTACTCAAAATGTTATATTAAATGTTTTCGAAAAAAGTGTTTAAAATTTATTCGGTATATTTAAGGGGCATTCCGCCGAATGTACTGTATTCCATATGCTGTTCAAGTCTAGGCCTGATCCATAGATCATTTTCATTTGAAACGTGTGGTTTATATATATATATATATATATATATAATAGTTATCGAATAACGGTTATTGTTTAATAAACCAATTGAATCGAATAAATCGAGTGTGTTTTGTAAAATCGTCGTTCAGGCTTTTAATAGCACTGCGAACGAATCGGTTTCGCGTCAAAGTCCGTTCGGCTCCTAAAGAGGAAAAATGCCGAGCACGTGTACCGTTATTTCCATTTGCTACAATTAATAATCGGTACTGGGATGGAAACATACGGGGAAGAGAGCTCGCGGCCGGCCCAGAAAATGGTGGTTAGACACAGTGGAGGAAGACGTCAAGAGAACGGGATTGGATGACGATAGTCAATAACAGGCGAGATTGCAGAAGGATCGTGGTGACGGCGAAAACTCTTAATAGATAGTACGGTGGTGTGGGATTTAAATCGGATGCGTTTGTCTTTAAGGACGAGAAAAAAACGGTAAACGCATAACTTTGTTCTCAATTCCGGGGCAACGATCTCGATGAATTTCGTTTTGATTTTTTTTTCTTTTTTACACGTACACACACCCTCTGAGTTCATTTTGAATTAAAAATAATTTATAATAATGAATTCACGTTTTTTTTTTCTTCCACTCCACGAACAGTGTTAATCTCACTCTTCCTTCCCCCAATCGCCGCAGCGTATTCTATAGGGATCATAACAGTTATTATTTATAATAATTTAATACTTAAGGATGGATTATATGACGGGCAGTGGGCGCTGGTTAACGCAATTTACAGCTTTTCCAAACACTTGGGATACACACATTAATGTCATGACGCTGGTTTTTGTTGCTCGTAATTACATATGATGATGATGATGATGATGATGAGTGGTGCGGGATTAACGTTTCGACGTGCCGCCGGAACGGTTGTAAATAATTGTTATTATTTTTGGAAAAAACAAAAAAATAAAAAAAAAAAATACTATTATACTATTGTACCGTTGAACGTTCGTTGGACTCTGAAAACGACTTTTTTTTTTGTCGTAACCGGAAACACTGGCGGTGTTGTAAAAAGAAAAAAGAAACCCGACTTTGAAAACGATCGTGACATATTTTACTTGACATTTACCACGCGTGAAAACGTTACGATTTTTGAATTTCCCCCACCCCCGTTGACGACGACGTTATTATCCGTCGGAAAAAAATATTAAATTATATACGCGTCCTGCCGCTCGCCCGCACGTTCCCGGTCCCGAATAGGAAAATGATGAACAGGTGTGAAGAGACGTTGGATGATGTTCGCAGATGCTTGGACCGACTTGGACGTAAAAGGCAAACGCAACAGTCTGTGCAATACAGGAAGCTGCGAATTTCTGTTAACTTGCTGGATGGCATCCGGTCACATCGACAGCACCTGTGGCGGCTTCCTGTACGTCTGTTGCGATCGAAATTCCGCGAAAACCAACGAAAATATCGCTATCAATACTAACACAGATTTCGTGTCCGACGATTACGGGCCAGTGATTAACGATCCCAGTAAGTCCCCCGGCGCCGGTACGCGGTGCGCAGTTATTGCGAATGTATTATACTTGTACTTTGTTGCTGTTGTTGTTGTTGTTGTTGTGTTACTCATCACGTTATATTCTACTGTTATCGTGTCCGTGTGCTTATCACCGCGTCGATTAACGACATCATAACGCTACGGTCCTGTGCACATAATCCAATATTGTCCTAACCGCGTTTCTCGAGTCCTTTTCACACACTACGACGTTCCCCGTAAAAAAAAAACTAGACGTGTACACTGTTGTGTGTAATAAATACGACCATCACCAAATAACACAGAATCCACAATAACATTACATACACTAAACGTACTACTATTACTACTACTACTACTACTACTATTATTATTATTATTATCATCAGTGGCTTAGTGGCTGATGAAAACGTAGCGATTTTACATATAATAAACCGATATAATATTGTCTGAACCGGTGTCGTATATGTAACGCGCGAGTATATAATAATAATAATAATAATAATAATAATAATAATTATAATAATAATAGAAACATAAGTACATACACGTGTATACTCTGTCGAAGTTACAATATCATTGGCTTGTGTGCATACGGAGTCAATCCTTGGGCGCTCCCCGACCATCGGCGTAACTATGGGCGTGGAAAGGCTTATCAAAATAATGATTATAATACGGACAGTTTTTTAATATTATATTTGTAATTTATAAAATGTGCGCAATTGGATCTAGGAATAATATCAGTAAATCCATTTACGCGTGCTCAAAATGTGGAAAATAAGTTCGCACGTATTTTCGTAATCTAGACTTCGTGAATCGGATTTATATCACGCTCGGGTATAATTAATTGTAATTGCGCGAAAACAAAAAAAAAAAAAAAAAACATTCAAAGTCATAAGCATTGGAGCTTCTGAGTGAAGATCATAAGTTGTGGTTGTAGTTCCGCGACCGCGACGTCGTTATCGTTAGGAAAAAGACGATTCGATTCGATTTAATAGTAGTTCGTTTATAAACGGTCTCTTGTGTTTTTAAACGACGTCGTTTTGAACAGCGAAAATAAAGAAAAAAACAATTTGAGACTTTCACTATTTTCAGAAACAACAAACTTACGATTATGCTTCGTTTTTTTTTTAAAAGAATCGTTTCAACGAATTGATCGATCAACCGGGGGTCATCGAATTGTCACGGTACGTTTGTGAAACGCTGGCATACGATTGTGGGGCGTACAAAGTAACATCGTTGTCGTGTCGAAATTATTGCTGCGAAACTTTTATTTAAAATTCATATCCCACGTTGACGTTCGTTAAATCCGTTTCGGAAACGAAACGTTTTTGGTTTTTCGTCTGGAAAAAAATATTTATCATACGAGATAAACGTACACGGTTCAACGCTTGCGCTTTTCCAATAAAAGGACTTTAAATTTTCCAAAATAAGTTTTCTCGAGACTTGCCGCGGAAACGTTTTCAATTTCGTAATATATCGTAGTACATCGAAATTTGTTTTTTAGATAGATCGGGACTACATTCGTAATAATGGAAACAATTACGAATTGAATATATAAAATTAAACACTCTTGTACGGATTAAGAGAATACAATATAGTCATGTCGATTTGTTAAACGTACATGGAATCGTAATTTTTACGAATCAAAAAAAAAAATATTTTCGAGAACGAGTTGTCCGACGGTCCCGTCTAAAGTCGTGTAGTAAGTGCCTATCGACACGTAATTTTTAGTTGGTATTTAAAAACTATGTTTCTAAATATCGGTCCTTCTGTTATTTATGTAGCTAATATATGCTCAGATCCGTGGCGTATTTAGGATTTCTTTCACGGAAGGAAGGGGGGGGGAGGAAATGACTAAAAACCTTTAATTTCTATATATTTCTAATAAATTTATATCGTTTACAAAACACAACTCTAGTCTCCTATTTTCTTTTTTTCGACGATTTCGTCGATAATTTCCTCTCAACGACTGCTTTTATGTTATTGTGGATGGACAACATTGCAAATTCACTAAAACCATTCTATAATCTAAATAAATTATCAAACGTAAAATTTAATAATAAGCAAATAGTGAATAATAGTATATACTTTCTTTTCGTAGAGATTCTTAAATACGTTTTCAATATCTTTGTAAACACGAAAACGTACGTTCAGCAATTGAACACATTACAAACGTCCCGGCAAGGTTTATGTTTTCCAATAAAAATATTATTGATTTATTAGCTACAGATTAAATTGATAAAACGAAAGCACAATCAAAACTTATATGTTTAGAAAAAAAAGAGGCGCGCCGAGAAATGTATATCTTTCCCTGATTTCCCCTCGTAAATACGCCGTTGATTGAGAGAGAGAAACTGAGAGATTTATGTCGATCAATTTAGTGAATACATTAAGCCAATTCGGCAATTTGACTTTTTAGACGAATTTTTCGTTCAGCTGCAGTGGTGATAAGATATTATATTAAAACGCCAGATTCAATAAGCTGGGAAATAAATAAATAAAAGGAACGACGCCGTTGTGTAACGGAGGTTTCCACACACACACACACACATTTTCGACGATATTTTAGCCCACACTGACAACGGACGTCAATCGTCAATCCGGAAATTTCGTATTCCATATTTTTACGCAGATAAATAATAATTATTGACACGTCACTTAGCGGTTGGCGGCGGTTTGGTCTAACGAAAAATTGTTCTACTAGGAAAGGAAAAAAAAACCGCGTTTTTTTCACAAATATTTCAATCGGGAATTTCTCTAATTTTCTCGTATTTTTCCTCGAATAAAAATATTAAACGATTATTATATTTTTTGAAAGTGTACCGGTATACGCGTATAATCGAACTAAAATCGTAATCAATGACGACGTCACCGCGCGTCTGCAATATAATAACAATAACAATAATAATAATAATAATAACAATAATAATAATAATAACAATAATAATAATAATAATAATAATAATAATAATAATAATAATAATAATAATAATAATAATAATAACAATAATAATAATAATAATAATAATAATAATAATAATAATAATAATAATAATAATAATAATAATAATAATAATAATAATAATAATAATAATAATAATAATAATAATAATAATAAACGATACCGTTCAGAACGAGAGAACTTCCTTCTCCGCGAACGCGTTTCCGACACTGTCACGGATAAATAAAAACCAAATCGAAAGATTCGCGTAACGTTGTAGTAGGAAAAAAAACCGGTCAGTTTTTTTCATTATGAATTACATTATACTTATCGTTATTAAACCCCGGTGCACTGTCGATTCTGCGGAAACGGAAAATTGTCATCGCCGTAACTAAATTCATAACGATATTACGTATTATTGGCCAACCGAGTTTACTGAAATTCAATCGTGTGACGGTTAAAATTGTTATAAATATTATGTATTGAATAATTCGCGTGCGGCGAACACGTAGCCATGTCGAAACACGGTTTGATCGAACGTTGAAAATTATCGCCGAATAATACAATATTTATTATAATTTATTCGTAAAAATCTTATAAAAAAAAGAGAAAGCGTAGATTTTATAGTAATCATCGCAAGATCCCTTTTTTCTCGCCCTTGGGGATATCACCCATATCTCGGCAGTAATCGCGTTGTTAAAGCCAAATCGTTGTGGAGGAGTGGTGATCAATATTTTTTGTCATAAAATCGAATATAAAATTTTTTTTTTTAAGTAATTTTATATTCATTTAAATACGTATATTATACGACAATTAATTAGATAAAAAAAAAAAATTTGGAATCGATTTTTGCACGAGATTTCTCGATATTCTGCTCACTGATTTACAGGTTGTTCTTCCAATCAACAAAGTCACTCAAGTTTGGTTCAATACTTGGATTTTATATATTTCAATTTTGAAAGAGTCTGCTCACGTAAATGGCGGTAGAGTCAAATACTGAAATCATATTATGGCGTACACATTTTCTTAAAACTCTGGTGAAAACGATCCACCGGCAATACAACGCGTACGATTTTTGTTGTCCGGTCCCTTTTGAACTACCATCGAGTCATTCGCTGTGAACTCGATAATTCCAAGAGCTGGTTGTGTTTTAAGTTTTTCGTTAGCGATCGGACTTTCGAAATTTCTCACGCGCTCTGTGTTGCACATTATAAAGTGGATACGGGGCGATTATTTCAAAAGCAAGATCGGTTGGGAAGTTTTTTGTTTATCAAGTTGAGACTTGCTGATGATTTCGTGCAAGACCAAAAAATCAGTCAGCTCGACGAGCCGTTTTAGAAATTTTGATGGGTCGTACGTTGGACACCACTGCACTGCGATCGTATAACGTAATCGTTATTAAATATAATCGTCTTTTACCTTTGCGTAACTTGTTGAGTAACTTTACTCGTTTATTCACCTTTGCGACGACAATATTCCAATAAATTATTATTATTATACATATAATAGCATCACGCGCGCGTTTTATTTATTTTTTTTAATAAAATCGAATTAAAAATCATATGTGTACTTTAATGTATATATATATATATATAGAATTATTGATTACGAATGGAAGATCAATTATTACTTTGTGGAAGTACGAGTGTCACACGTTGAAATAAGCGTTTCGTAAATTTTTCGCGTCATCATAACGTGATAATAAAAGTCATATTTTTTAAATTCAACAAAACGTACGATGGTGACTACTACTGTAAAAAAAAAAAATTGATACATATATATATTTATTTAAATTGGTTCAGCGCCTCGATAAAATATATTAAAACGTGCAAAATTGTTTTTTCCCGATCTGGTATTTTGAGAAAAAAAAACAAGTCGCCTGCTGACTGACTTTATATACATTTGATACTATAAATTTGTATAATTATAATACGAGAGAAATGGGTGTTTAGTATTTTGAGAATTCCGGTAATCACAAGACGTATCGTATTCGATTTTCGTAATCCAAAACGATTGCGCAATCAATGAAACGATTACAAAGCGATAATGGAAAATACGCGTATAATAATATTTCTCTGGACACTTCGAATGTTGTTTTCCATAAAACGTACTGCGTGTATACGAATCGAAAAGTTATACTAAAAAATAAAAACACACACACGTGCCTGCGCGCGAAGAGAGTGTATTTGCTTTTTTAAACGTTATTGACTCGACCGTTTCCTGAGCACGTACCCGAAGGGGTAATCAAAGAGAACAAAACCAGTAATTTAAAAAGAAAAAAAAAGAGATCTACACAAACACGCACACACTGTATAGCTCATTATCTTTATGTTCAACGTTTCTCATAAACGTTTTATACTTTTACAAAGAGCCGAATAGTTCATGCGTAAATTACACGCGGCAAATAGCTGCGGTGTACAGGGAAAATGATTTTCTTCATTCTGTCTCGGGGGAATCGTCGAGACAAACGCGTTTTTTCACTGCCCATAGTATTTAACGTGATTTTTTTTTCTTTGCTTCTTCCCCGAACAATAAAATCAATTTAACAACGACGCGCGTAATTCATTTATCAACAACAACATAGAGAAGAAAAAAAAAGATTTCCATGCTTTCTACATATATATGTGTAACTATAATTTTTATTATTAGTGGTATTCCATCCGTACCGTTATGCATTTCGTTTCGACCATAACAGTAGAACGAAAATCGACGATTCGTTTCGTCGTCTAAACCGACCAGTTTTCAGATTAAACATAATTATTATTAATATCTGCTGGTATACGCGTTTATAGTATACCTCGGAATGTATCCGAACGATAGAATTCTACACGCATTCACGTTTTATAATCGTCGTTAACGTCGAAAATGAAAAATCATTGTGTCCCCGGACGTTTAAAGAGACGTATAATTAATACCGATTTATGTAACACAGGTATTGGAAACGGTGCCGAATTATTGTAATCTTCGATTAAAGTTTATATACGAGTGTACGTATGTTTATGAGCGTACCTACACATATATATATCGAATGATACACAGTGCTTGAACATATTGTTATTACGTTGACTTGAATTGACAATTTTTACGAACTAAAATTCGTTAACACTTGAAACTATACAATTACACAAATAACGACTGATAATATTATTTTGTATTTTTTTTTTTTTTTTTTTTACTGTAAATTATACGAAAAACGCTTTAAACGCTTATTTATATAACAACTCGCATAGCGCATATTAATATTCAAACGCTGTGTCTAACCTAGAAAATAAGTATTGGCTTATTAATATTGATAGCGATTAACACGTTAGAAATTGATTTTGTTCACGTACAAGTTCGCTTGCTTAACAATATTTCCGGGAAATCGACGGCGATTGTACAAAAAAAAAAAAAAAAAAACGGGTTATGTAAGTGTGCATGTTGTAGTTGTTGTTAAACGTTGTAGGTACGAATGATATTCCGCGTTGAAAAAAAAAAAAAAAAAAAAAGAAACAAAATTTCGTTTTCTTCTCTCCGTCCGGGCGGAGTAGCTTATAAAATATATTATATGCGAATAATTTATAATAACTTTTGGCCCACGTGAAATGGAAACATAAAAATACCGAATCCATTTCGTAGTCATAAATACCGACGAGTACGAAACATAATTTTTTTATACTTTCGTACACGAGCAATAAAAAGTATTTAGAAAGCGGTTTTGGTGTAATGCACTACTACACGATAATCATTTATAATATACGAGTACTTATGCAAGCGTGTATACACGTCATTGTTGTAAAATGTTCTCGTGTTTACTGCGACGTCTTATTATTATTATTATACGTAAATGCGTACATACGTTATCGTTATAATGTGTGTGTGTGTGTGTGTACTCGTGAGCTAAAATGCTGTTAGTCCGAAAACAAAATAAAACGAGTTAAAAGAAAAAAAAATTCCAGCTCGTTTAAACGAATACAAGTCCGAGATATTGTACACAGGGGCGAAAAAAAATGAAAAATTTAAAACGCCGTAAATCGCAGAAAAGTCTGTGTAAAATAACTACATACATAGTTATTTTAAAGAAAAATAATCATTGGTGACAAGGGATTCGTTAGTCTTTAGATACTTTTGAGGATTTTACTTACGGCGTTCTCGTTTATGATCCGCCGAGTATTTGTAGTTTGTATCATTAGCTAAGGAACAACGTTAAAAATTAAACGAGAAAAAAAAATCGATTTACCGTTTCTGTTATTGTTTCGTCGCGTTTGTCGGCTAAAAATTACGTAAGGAAAACACAATACGACCCTACAAGGAGTCTAGTGTACGTGATTTTAAGAAAGTGTGTAAAATGTAAAAATTACTCCCGTGACTTTGCGGCGTTTTAGCTTATATGAAGGCAGTGCAAATATCGTACAGAGTGAACCGTATGCACATTGTGTTACATAAGGCGTATAATTATGAGACACAAGGAATCACAGGAAAAACAGGAGCGAATTTTCCCGGCTACGGGATGTGTGTGCGGGGAGATATATTTCTTCTTGGCTCTCTTTTTTTTTTACACGTTTATCTTTGAACCAATATAGAATAAATATTAAAAAAAAAAAAAAATGATTATCTCACATCGTTATGATTTTTTATAAAAATCAATAAGAAAAATTGTTCCATGGGCAATGAAGAATATTATCTATGAGTGAGTAAAAATCCGTGGCATTTCGCGTTCGTGTTACAAGAGTGAAAAAATTTAATTCCGTACACCTCTCTTAAGAAAATCTTAAACATGCCTTCGCACAAGAAAATTGAAAAATTACTGTTCGTCCTGTGAATAAATACGTGATCCGGTCGAGAGATTATTTCGTTTTGTAGACTTCTCAATAATATCAGTGGCGTAGCCAACGGGGGCTAAGAGGGCTATTATAACCCACCCTCATGTTTTTTAAATTAATTCTTTTTATAAATATTACATTTTTTTTTTTTTAGACACTCCTCCAATTGTGTTTTCAATCATATTTTTTCCTTATAGTAAATTTTTTCACAAAGTCAAAAAAAAATGTCCTAGAAGAGTGTAATTCAAAGAACAGCTTAAGTAATTTACTCAACTCTTAGGCTGTTACGTTAATTACATTCATCAGCCGTATTAACCTTAAGTAATTAAATTAATCAAGTTTTTTTCGTATTTTATATTTATATTTTATGTTACATATATGTTTTTTTAAAGTCTCAACTATCTTTTTAAAATTTTAGCGATCTAAAACGGACAAGTGTCCGTGGCTTTGACTCGAATTTTTTCTGGCAAGAGACCTAAGACATTGTGAATCCCAAAAATTACATTAACCTTAACTCTCGAACTAAGTATGGTTTTTAGTTAAAAATGTGTGTTTGCTCGCTATACAAATACCACTCGCAGCCACGCTACGCCACTGGATAATATTATTATGATTTCGCGGCGGTAGACAACAACAACAACAACAACAATACTAATAATAATAATAATAATAATAATAATAATAATAATAATAATAATAACAATAATAATAACAATAATAACAATAATAATGATAACAGTGTATACAAGCGAAAAGCCGTGTGTTTTCGCTGGCGATCAAAACGTATATCATAATACCGTGTTATGTGTCTATATAGGTTGTGGTGTTTCGGTGGCCAAACAAGAAGGAGCGCAAAGGAGAATTGTCGGAGGCGACGAAGCCGGATTTGGCAGCTTCCCGTGGCAGGTAAATGATATATATATATATATATATTGTAGTATAGAGACGATTTCGGTAGATAGTGCAGATAACACACCACCTGTGACAGATCTACAGATCACACAACGTATTTTTATCATCCCTAATATAATTTGCTAAAAAAAAATTGCCAAGCGAACCGAAGATAATAATTTGAAATTTAGGCCGCTCTACGATTCACGTCCTTCTTTTAAATCCGATGCCGGACACACGGGATTTATGCGCGCTCGTACAAACTTTCACGTTGATTTTTAAGCGAAAAACTGTTGCCTCCTCGTATTTGTAACAAGGTAAACATTTCTAAACACGCGGACAACAAATTTCTGGTCTGTGCACCGCGCGCGATACCGTGTGTCGTATTACTATAATACTGTTCAGTGCCGCAACTACTTGGTGCTCAAGGTTTGCATTATACACGGGCATCCAGTTCTCAAAGGCCTCCAAATCGAGATTCATGTTATTACGAATATTATTCACGGTCATTATTACGAATTCTCCACAACCCTTTTGTTTTTAAATTATAATAATAATAATAATAATAATAATAAAACACACATGACGTGACGCGACTAGTGTTAACACGACGATAATGTATGTGTTTATCACAATTCTCAGTAATACGTGTTATTGATTTCAAATCGTCGTTTTGCCTTCAAGTGTTTGATTCGACTCGATTGATAAAATATATTTAACTGTATTTTGATATCGATCAGTCAATTGTAATTCGTATCATTAGCAGCACCTTTACTTTGCAGTTTTTGGTCAGACGTGATTTCAAAAGTCGTTCTGATCGCAACGCTTTCCCATAGAAAAGCCAATAATACATTTAGGCCGATTGAGTGTCTGGCGGGAATCGCGAATCCCAATAACAAATGAATTCGCAAAAAAAAAAAAATGTTTTCATAATTATTTTATTCCTAATATTAAATTTGCCATGCACTTATAGCAATATCGCTGTACAAAAGAAAAATTGTGTTATAAATACGAATTATTTATTAGAAAATGAAATTTTCTAAGTACTCATGGGAGTAGTAAAAAACCTTATTAAAAACTATAATAATAATATATATAAGCAGCAATGTCGGTCTGAATATGAATAAATAAAAAAAAATATACATAATAATCGTGGTTTTACTTTAATCCAAGTGGCCTCAAAATGATATTTCGCACACGGACCTCAATAGTTGCGACATTGATCGCACGAAAAAGAAAAAAAAACATCGAATTTTCAATACTTTTGTTTTCTCTTTATCATCCGTCGCGTGTGTACTTCAGCTGAATACCGTTTTAATTTCCTCTTCGTCTACTGTTTTTTTTTTTTTTTTTGTCGTCGTTGTTCTTCTAATAATAACGAGCGTTGTAAATAAAACGGTACAAACCGTTTCGTTCGAACGCGTCGAAATCCGTTTTCGATTAATTCGTTATTATTATTATTATTATTATTGGGCTGTCGACGGATTTCGGTAAAATGTCCGGTTTTAAATGAAACGCAACTCCGTCGCCGTGCTTGCTGCGATTCGGTTTCGTTCGGGGTACCGGTTATTACCGTTTTACGCGGTTCGTGTACGCGCGACGAAAACGGCCGTTCGGGCCGCGGGTTTGGATTTCGTAACGGCGAGTCGTCGGCGACGTTTTACGCGCGAGAGCACGTACGAACACCGCGTCACGTCGTACGGTAAAATAATGAAAAAAAAAAAAAATCCAACGCATAATAGGGCAACGGTAGAGTGCGTCGTAATGAGTAGTAGTAGAGTAGTAGTTGTTGTAGTGTATATTGGACTGAGTCTGTTGGAAGACAAAAATTCCAAACGTTTCACGCGCACTCTCACCGTGTTACGCGATATAATTCGTTTTTACTTTTTATCGTACGCGGTACTGGCTAACGAAACGACGTGTGTTTAGAAATACGTATATAATATGTAAAAAAAAAACACACACTAACGATTTCGGTACCACGTTTGTTCGTTTCTTTTTCTATTTTTTTTTTTGTTGCTTTTAGGCTTACATTCGCATCGGATCGAGTCGGTGCGGCGGCTCTTTGGTGAACAGATATCACGTGGTCACGGCCGGTCACTGTGTCGCCAGGTGAGTCGATCTCGTATTTTATTATTATTATTATTATTAGGATTTTGACGACTTTTGCATTGGTTCTTTTTTTCGAGCAACGACTTAAGTGATGTTTACTTAGGTAAAAGTGTGATTCGACAACATACGAATCTAAATGACTAATTTTTATTTTGCACTATTTGGCTTTTTTTTTTATTCATTACGTCATATTGAGTGGGGGGGGGGAGAGATTTTTTTTGCTTGTATTATTAGGACATTTTTTTTTTTTTTTTTAAATCCACTTTTCAATAATCGACAGAAAAATCACCGGGTTTACAACTATTATTTTAAGTAATATATTTATTTATTTTTTTTTTTGCACTTATAATTTAAAATTTGTGTATAAATATTATTGAACCTCCCCCTTCCCCGGTAAAAAGTCGAGAAAAGTTGCAAATAATAACAAGTATAAAAACACGTCCTATATACATATTAAAAACATCTAATACAATCATTATTCCGTTTAATACGCGATTAACATATTTAATCGTAATTAATTAAATTAATAATGATTTCAAAGGTTTGTTTTATGTTTTTAGATCGTAAATTAAATGACTAAACTACTTTGCGAACACGTGAACACGCGCTATGATCGAATTTTGATTAAAACGTGCACAAACGATTTGCAAATTAATCAATACGGATTGTCGAAAATAGGTTATCGGACTGTGAAAGAACTTTGAAAAGACCGCGCGTCGATTTCGGTACATACGATGACTTTTCTAATGCGAGAAAAGGAAAATACGATTTTAACGAATATAATAAATAGTAAATAAGAGAATATTTCACTACAATCTTACAGCAATACGTTTTGTTATACTAATACAATAATTTAATATAATTTATATCGGCGTAATATTACGTACCGGTTCTTTTAAGACGCAACGCTCTGATTTTTTAATAATTATAATTTCGTATATTACTTAGTAAGTATAACATACTTATATAGTTACAGTTTTTTAATAAATCGTACAAATCGTCGTTAAATGGATTTCAACACGATACGACTTTGCGCGGAGCCATTAAAAAAAAAAAAAAAAAATCAATCGATCGCACTGTACACACGGACGCGGTGAACGAACGATTTCCAACGTCCGGATTTCGACTAAAACTGTGTTTCTAAGCCAGTTGTTAAACGTAGCCGTACATTTGTTTAAAATTTAAATCGGTCACGGTTGACGTCGACCGTTCGAATGTGAATCGATGAAAAATCATAATTTATCCATATCGAAATTCAACGGCAGTGAAAATTTCTGTAATCAAAACGAATATTCGCCGCGTTCAAAAAAAAAAAAAAAAAAAAATAATAAAAATAATTACTCCTCAAAAATACAATCGAATTGTACGGTATATATATATACTGACTTAACTCATAATTTACCGGCATAAAATGTACATGGCTGGTTAACTCGACGATGTAATTGATTTTTGAAATTGAATTAAATTTGTTTGTCTCTTTTTTTTTTTTTTGTAAAAAAATAATCAGTCCAATTAACATTTATGCGGAATCCGAAATTGTTTGTCTCTATACTCGTTTTGGACGATACGCTTGTTTTTGTCTGGAACGTGTTTAGACAAAAACGATGAATGGTCACGGAAAAGCAATAAAAATTCGAAAAATCCGCTTTAAATAAAAAAAACGCCCCCGTTAAGTCGATGACGTCAATGCGAGGGGAGGGGAAAAAAAGGGGAGTTCGGTTAGAATAAAAACGCGAATAGACCCCGTCGGATCGATATTTAACTCGATTATTTAATACGCATTGTCTCGTTAATGTCCCGCGTTCAGAGTCGGTTCCATACCAACACTATAATATACCACAAAATACGCCCAAAAAAATGGTCGTCGTAACATTTTTCGATTTTTAACTTTAGCGAACGACTGACCCCGTCGTAAGCGCGCCCGGACGTTTGCCGCCGGTGTTTAAATGCCATTCGCGTGTTTGTGTCCTCAGAGCGACGGCGCGACAGGTGCACGTGACGTTGGGCGATTACGTGATCAACTCGGCGGTGGAACCTTTGCCGGCGTACACGTTCGGCGTCCGCAAGATCAGCGTGCACCCGTTCTTCAAGTTCACGCCGCAGGCCGATCGGTTCGACGTGGCCGTTCTCAGGCTGGACAGGCCGGTGCAGTACATGCCACACATAGCGCCCATTTGTCTGCCGGACAAAGGCGAAGACTTTTTGGGCCATTACGTATGGGCCGCCGGTTGGGGAGCTCTGCAAGCCGGTAATTATACGTTTGAATAGTAATAATAATGATGATGCTGGTGATGACAAAAGACGTTTTGAGCCAGTGATTTGCGTTCGTCCGATTACTGAGCAACTACAGTTAAAACGACACGAGTCAGTTCAGTGGAAAATTCTGACATTGTGTTAAATAACGATTTGATAGCGGTTTTGGGTGTTGGGGGGGGGGGAGGAAACTAATAAAAAAATGACTTTAGAGTTTTAAATAGCCAAAGGAACGAATTCTGTGAGTTTCGAACATGTTACGATTCAAATACGATATTCAGAGCTCAAGTATAAAACGGTGTTATTATTTTTTTTTTTTCGAATTTATATGGCGTCCGAAATCTTAGAATAATTTTTAAATGCTTTTAATCGAATTTTTTTCTTTCTTTTTTTTCTTTCTTGTAATAGATTTGTTTACAAGACGAGTTTTCTGGATAATAATTGTTTTTGCAGAGGAAACGATGTGTTTGTTACGTCGGTATTATACATATGATTCCGTGTCGCTGGTTTTTCGCCGCAAAACCATTTTTTTCTTTTCTTTTTTTTTTTGTATTTATACGATTTCCAGACGATTGCGCGTAAATCGCGAAACGCGTTAGTGAGACTGTCGCCAGACAGCGAGGACGCCGTGAATGGGATGAAAGATCGGCGAATGTACAATACCGTTATTATAATAATAATAATAATATATTATTATGTTAACGCTGGTTGTCATCCGTATTTTTAATTACCGTGTGTTTCGGACTAATATTACTGTAAGTGGTGTAGAAAACCACTACATGGAACATCTACATGGTCAATCTCTCCGGTCCGTTATAAAAGTACGCTCGGTTTAAAAAAAAAAACAATATCAGTTACACGCATTCGTTTCGTTCACCTAACCTCGATTACGGCGGTTATGCGAAAAGTGCTGCAACGATACATCAGACGGTCATTTTTTTCTACGATAGGATCATGGCAAATTTTTTTCCGATGCGATAAATAACATATACTCGTATGCCGTTATTTAGTTTCCCCCCCCCTCAATAATGGTTATATTCGTCGGGGTTGATATTTTTGGTATGTGTACGGTATTTACGGTTAAATCGTATTGAAACTAAACAGGCGCGCGAATAGCGAACAACGAAAGTTTTGAATAACAATAACATTTCGTAATACTCGTAGGAAATGATTTAAATTATAGCGTTGAAAATGCGTAGGTTTTTTTTTCTTTCTAACACTTCATAATAAATTAGTATCACGTAGGTATACTCCGTTAATTATTATGATTTTCATTTTTAATGAATTAAAAAATTCTCCACGAACCCCCGAATGCTTTTATATTTTCCACTATTAATCGCATTCAGTTTTGATAAAATAATTGTCGCGCGAAATTCCGACTTTTGACTCTTTTCCCACGTTAATAATTAAATGTCCGAAATAATTAACTCGTATCGAATTATAACGCATTGTATAATAGTATTTTTTGAAAATTTCAAATGATTTTATCGTTAAAACGGAAGAAAAAAAAATAAAATAAAAACCAACAATTGTAAATATCCACTTAATTAATGTCTCGAAGAACGCGTCGTCAGACGTGTGAGTATCGTTTAATAAATTAACATTGATGCGTAGAAAAAATTAATGAATAAATAAAGGATTTAAAAACGCCACCGTGAATTTCGATCATAATATCGTATAACACGAGTGTAATACGCGATAAAGTCTAGCGTAAATTATTATCTTATGAAATGCTGTATTATAATTATTATTATAGCGTTTTCTGAATAATATATTGTAATAAAATACGAAATCATTTTAAACGGCGGTGTATTCTGTGGTGCGTATTATATATAATTAAAGGAGTGTACCCCGAAATTAAAATACGATGAATTACAATAACAACAACAACAACGACAATAACGGACGGAAAACGGCAAATAAACGAATAACTGAAATTTAAATTTTCGTTTGGTCCCACACGGGTTAGTAGGGCAATAAACAAAATTCGGGTAAGTAAATTTTCGGCGATTTTAACGACAAACTAAAAAATTTTCGTTGAAACATCGTTAAAACGATGTCCACGACGAAACGCTAATATTACCGAGAAACTAATAATAACGACGATCGGAAGACCACCGGACCACCGACCCCAACGCTACTACGTTTGAGATCGAAATTTTTAATTCGTCACGGGTTCGCGCGAAAACCGCAATCGTTTCGAAATCAAAATATTCACGCGAGAAAATCGCTCGATCAATTATTATTATTATTATTATTATTGTGTTTATTCAATAAATTGGCCTTAAGGGGAGAACGTAACGTTAGGAGCTGGGTAACGTCGAAACGAATCGGGCGCAAATCGGTGGGTCGGTCGAAAATTAAGAAAAAAAAGAATAATAATAATAATAAAAATACAATTTTAAAGTAAAAAGCAATCGGCGGACGTTTCGGCCGGAAAACGTTATTACGGATGTCGGCTGCAGCGTTCGATTTCAATTATAATTACACAGACTGTAAACAATAGTGAATTCGACCTGAACGGAACCGGAATCGGAAAAAATAAATAAATAAAATACGTCGGTAAATTATAATATACGCGAAGAGTGGAATGAGAAGAGAAAGACTAAGCGTCGGGATTCGTGAGAAATTGAATAATTTATAATTCGTTCGCCGTTTGTTTAAACGCCGTGGTGCAAATTATCAATACGATTTCGAAAAAACCCGGCAAGTGAGGGAATAATAATAATAATAATAACGATAATAAAATACATTACTCACCACGTATATCGATAATTACGCGTCGAAATTAGTAGAAATGCGCAGAAGAAAAAAAAACGACTTTAATTCGATAATGTAATAATTGAAGATAAATAACAATAATTATCGTTACTCGCATAACATGTAAATTTGAGTATCTCGCGAAATTATCGTCGGTCGCACTGCGCAAGACCGTCCATATAAAATATATGGAAAACAACAATATTTACGAAATCGTTGCGTCGTAAATTTCATTCGATCAAAGGTGGACGGGAATGGGAAATATAAGCAATTTTAAATTTACTTCCGTTTCGAATTTTCTAATTGATTTTTTTAATTCATACGCAATACTCTACGGCGAGCAACCGTTAATATTTCAATTAGCGAATTAAAAATCGTTCTTTTAATCATTTCTCGCATATCGCTTTAAACCTCCGCGCGTACAATTAAATTGTAAAATATTTCCGTACAATCATAGCGATTTGCCACGATTACGCTTCATTAGATTATTATTATTGTTATTATTTCAGCTGTTAGCCGTTTTTGCAGCGCAAATCGTTTAAAATTATTTGCTTGAGAATGGTGCGCGCGCACATTTACTTCGTTTATTGACCGTATACGAAAAATATAATATTTTTGTCTGCTATAATAATTCAGCGTATGTATGTAGCCCGTGTAAGTAATTCGATTTTTCCACATACCGCATATCACATAAATTATTATTATTCTCGTACAACCCCGAGTGGCGAATGAAAATCGGTCCGAGTTCGTGACAATGTAAACTGTCGTTTATATGTATTTTTTTTTTTTTTGATAACAAAATAACAAAGTGCACGACGACAATAATAATAATAATAATAATAATAATTCACGCGTGTGCTACGTGTGTCACGACCGCAAGAAGAAGAGAAACGAGTTTCTAAAAAAAAAAAAATTCTTTTCCGTCCAGTTGCACGATTTTGTGCTCCGTCCGAAGACTCCCCCGTGTCTGTTCCTGACAAATGGCAAATTATACAAAATTATAATTTTGTTCCACGACGATCGATTTGATATATAAAATTTCTATGGAAAGCATACGGAGAATTTTGGGGGAATTAGCGAAAATCGTTGTCGTCGCGTGTATAATAAACACCCCGTGCTTGTAAAACTTTATTATAATAATATTCTTGAAACACCGCGGTAGACAATATTCACTATTATCCCGTTATTTATATACCCGTGGAAATTATATTCAAAAAACTCTATCAACGACGATCCATAACAAACATTATAGACAGGTACTACCGTTATTATATAATAATAACTGTTATTTAAATATTTCTTTTTACGGGGTTTCTTTCGAAATTTCCCGAATTGGATTTTACGGTAAAAAAGAAGAAAAAAAATTGACTTTATTTTTCTTTGCAAAACCGAGTTAGATTTGCTCACGAAATATCACGTTGAGAGTGTAACACGGAGCGAAAACGATATCACCGAAACATTTACTACGACGAATTTGACTTTTTCGACGATAAACTACGCGACGTTATGTTATTTTGTGACATTCAATATTGTATTAGTAACTAATGGTAAAAATGTGTGATTTTATTGTTTTCGCTTTACAATTTCGACGAGGACTGTAGAATATTAAGCCCGATTGAGCCCACGGAAAACCGAAAGAAAAAAAGAAAACAAATCGCTCGTCTGACACGTGAATGCGCATATAACCGTAGCAAAACCGAGAGTCTGACTCGAAATTTTGGTCGATTCGATTTTCTACAAATAAAATATTGTTTTACCACACATCGCACATAGTCCAGACGGTATTTATAACGTTCATTTTGTTAATCATTTTACATTTGTCGTTTTTAATCGTCAATAATCCAAAGTCACTAGTGTTTTAGAAAACGTATTTAATTCCTTAAAATGTCGCATTTCAAAATTCGTCTCTGTCTTCGCGTTGCTGACAAAAGTTGACTCTGATATTTTACACACTTGCCTCGTATCATATGAGTTGACATCAAATATAGGTTTCTTCAATCACGCAGGCGTTTGTGTTTCTCCGATCGCGGTTAACGTGTATTATTATTATTATTATTATTATTATGAGTGGTTAAAGATATTTTATATCACCGTTTTCGATTTCACGTTTTTACTGTGCAGCCACGAAGTCCACGTCTTCGTCGTTTACGTCATTTAGCGTCGCATCGATTTTGAATCGAATCGATCAGTTGTGCGGATGTCTTATCGTTCGACGGGAATTAAATATAATAATAATAATAATAATAATAATAATAATAATAATAATAATAATAATAATAATAATATTGTTCATCCGTCGTAGTACAGCATTCTGTTTGTTTCTTTTTGCGCGTTAATCGCTGTGTTCAGGTTCTAGACTGAGGCCGAAGACGCTGCAAGCCGTCGACGTGCCGATCATTGACAACAGACAATGCGAGAGGTGGCACAAGACCAACGGCATAAACGTGATAATCTACGACGAGATGATGTGCGCCGGATACCGGGAAGGATCGAAGGATTCGTGTCAAGTGAGTAGATATTTTAACTATACGCACATGGCACATTTGTATACAGGATTGTTCTTTGTTGTCGTGGCCCGGAGAAAAAATATTTTTAGCGGCCTTGATAACGTGACCTTTCCATGTACACATTTACAACAGATATATTATTTATAATCAATGTTAAAGAGAAAATTACAATAATTACCGAAAGCGTCTAGGGAGGTTTGATTTAAAATTATACTCGAGACATTGAGAACGTAGAAAACTTTATAACTGTCAAAATTATTGCTATGAACAATCCGAATTCAATCGTTAGAAAATATCGAAAATGATAAATGATCAAATTATAAAAACAAAAATGTCGTATTACACTCCTGTATTTATGGAGGCAACCGATTGAGCCCTCCTCGGAAACTTCAGGAGATTTTATTTTATGTATTCCTACGCTCCGTATATTTTTGTCATAGAAATTATTACAACGTTTCTATCGTTTACACGAAGACGTGTGTACGACGTATAAGGGAAATCTCGCAGAAATTTACGTTAAATTATTAACGGGTTGAGAATTTTTCTAATTTAAAGTCTGTTCTTAGATTTTTTTTTGGAAACCAAAAAATTACTCAACGATGATATATCGTTATTCAACGCTACAAATCTCCTTCTCCCCCCCCCCCCAAAAAAAAAAAAAAACTTAAATACTCCTCTGTTACACGACGTGTAATGTTTACATTTATACACAGCTACTTCAATATGATTTTTTTCAAAAATTCCTTTCAACCGAAATAATATTTGCCACCCACATCGGGGATTTTTCTACGGTCTAATCCGACCGCGTACACGGCCGATGTAAACGTTTTTTGATGATTTGAACACTTTTTGAACACCGTTGAATTTCACCACGACGACGATTGGATACGATGAAATCCATCGTGGCTAAACCGAGCGTAACGAAAAACAACTGCGTTCGAACCCGTATTGAACGTTAACATATTAATTTTTTGTATTAATTTGTAGTTTAAAAAAAAAAAAAAAAATCCATCGCATCGTGAAAACGCTATCTACGACGATACCGTTAGGTTTTCTTAAAAGAAAAAAAAAATAAGAAAAAATTGCTCGTAATGTACGAGGAGAATTT
This sequence comes from Chaetogeoica ovagalla, assembly GCA_032441825.1. Classification (NCBI taxonomy): domain Eukaryota; kingdom Metazoa; phylum Arthropoda; class Insecta; order Hemiptera; family Aphididae; genus Chaetogeoica; species Chaetogeoica ovagalla. The sequence continues at coordinate 992,467 of CM063746.1, read as the reverse complement.
CGTGTGCGCGATTGTCATTGAAAGCAAACGTCACGTTACAACTCGACGATGGGGCGGTCCAGATGGTTTTCCTTCCGGACGGGTGACTGTGCGCGCCGCCACCAAACGCGCTCGACGATTTTTAACGAACCCGCGACGGCGGCTTTCTTTCGACGCGCTCGACGGAACGGTCCGTGTGCCGCCTACCCACCTACACGTTAATCGTTTTTAGCCTCGGAAGAGATTCGGGAAAAAACAGTATAATCTCGCGGACGTGTCGCGGGGAAAAACAACGAACGCATAACCGTGAAAATGGATAACAACTCTGCTGGAGAACAACTACTGACCTAACACGCGTTTATTCTTTAAATGTAATGATTATTACATTATTTATTATAATAATATATATACATTGGGCGGATGTGAAAAGAGTGAAACGTCGTCGTCGGCCGGCCGGCGGAGGACTTAACTGTAAATTTCGATTTTGAATAAAATCATTATGAACAACGTGAGCCACGCTGTTAATGCGGCCGCCAAAGGGAATTGAAACGAACGAATAATTACGTACTCGGCGTGCGTTAAGACGTGTATTTCGTTCGTACGTTTTATTCGTTAATACGACGATTAACAAATAAAAATCTAAATAGATATTAAATGAAAATAACGTATTTGAAACCGTTTTTAAAAGCCACTATTATAATAATAACGATAATTATGATTTTTTTTTTCTTTCTACAGGGCGATTCGGGCGGACCGCTGATGTTGGAGAAGACGGGTCGGTGGTATCTGATCGGTATCGTGTCGGCCGGTTACTCGTGCGCGCAACGCGGACAGCCCGGGATCTATCACAGGGTACCGTTGACGGTCGATTGGATTTCCTACGTAATCAATTCGTCGCAATGAAAAAAAAAAACAAAAATCCCTCCGCCGGTGTAAAGGCGACCGCGCAATGATAAACAAAAAAACGACTGCGAGTTTCCGTTTTCAATTCCCGAACGTTTCCCAAAACACTGTGTTTATAATATACATACACGCGCGCGTATATATTATATATTATTCGTGTATAATATATTATTATACACATATATAAACTTAATTTTATTACTATTTTTTTTTTTTTTTTTAATAATATTATTTTATTTTATTCGTAACTTCTTCGTTTTTTTTTTTTTTTTGTCAATAACGAAAATTGTGGGCGTACGGTCGCGGCGATTTCTCTTATACATTTCTCCCGCTCTACCGCCGTTCACGAAACGCGTGCGGCGGCATAGAACAACCGCCTAATTATTATTATTATTATTATTATTATTATTATTATTATTATTATTATTAAACGGCCGCCTACACGTTTCGTTATATAATAATATTATATAACGAATAAATATTATTATTATTATTATTTTGTCCGAGTGTATAAATTGTGTATATATATATATAATAATAATAGAACGTAATTTTACGTGTATAAAGACATGGCTGTTAATAACAGTCGAATTAATTTAATAAAATAGGAACGAAAATTGAACGGAAATTCGTATTGTTTTCTTATTGCGTCCTGTGTTATTCGCATAATAATAATAATAATTCGCAGTATCGCCCGCCGGTGGCCGCACCGCGCGGTCTCTCTCCGCCGCTATTATTTCATTCCTTTTTCGATCTCTCCCGCAATGGCAGTCGGACGTCTGGCAGTGGTCACGTTGCACAGCGCAAATCCAAACGAAAACTGCCGATGAGCCGACGAGTTGTACACTTGGTACCACGACGCGCTGACAACAGGAATACATTTGTAATTTACAGGATTCCGGTACTGTAATGATTTTAGAAAAAAATTAAAATACATACTCGACAACGAAAAATGTCGGAAAAACGGTTAAATAATACAATAGCCGTTGAAAAATATCAAGAAAACGCCCCTTTTAACGAGAAGAAAAACGCGAAAAATACATACGAAAATATTTTTGATCGTCCTTTTCCTAATTCATTTTCAACACGCCTATTATAATACTCGCATCATTTTTTTTTTCAATTTAAAAATTTACGAAACGTGAAAACCATAGAAATGAATTAAATGAATATTTTACATATTTCTTATTGTTGACGTATAGAATGCCCGTCGCCCGTGAAGACGTGAAACGATAAGCGTCAAAGCGATTCAGGTTAATGTCTGAGCGTGTAGGAGGTATACGTATTTCTTTGACGAGAAAAAAATGAAGGTTTTTTTTTCTAAAAAAACGCTATAACGATGTCGGTGACGGTTTTAGTAAAATATAAACTCGTTTTTTCCTTCTCGACTCGCGGGCAGAGGAACGACAAAAACTGATTAGAATTATTAGAAATTATAAAAAAAAAAACCATCGATTAATGAGGAGAAACAAAACCAGAGAATGAGAAATAAAAACTAGTTATTCGGATTTACATGCTGATAGCAAACATTTTTCAATTACCGGACAGCGTCTTGGTAAAATGTTTGAAAAAAAAAATGCAAAACGTTTCAAAATTTCCGAGTTTTAATTATCATTATTATTGATAATTATTTTTAATATTATTAAAATATTAATTATAAATGACTAAAACGATGAGTACAGACAGAAAAACGAGCAAGAGTCGTGGAGAAATGCTAAAGAAATTTATGCTGCCAAAGAAAATCCGTCCACTTTGAACTGTTGAGTGTGAGAGCAAAATTATTATATTATTACCGCCTCAGGAACGTGCTCACGCGTTTTTATTGTTATATCGTTACATTTCTACTATATATATATTTTTTTTTTTGTACGTGCGTTCGTTCCATGAATGCCAGCCTCCTCGTGTACGTTTGAAACGTTTACAGTGTACGTACGAAGACTGTATGAGCACAATTATTAAACTCGTCCATTGTCTAATTGCGACAGATTAGAGAAAGTAAATCGTTTTCCTCCTTCATTTTCGCACTTTTTACCGAACAACACAACAACGACTGCGTGTATACTATACAGCCGCATTCGACCGAGAACAGATAATACTCGTGTGTATGTACATTTTTCATATTACTCGAGCATAATAATAATAATAATAATAATAATAATAATAATAATAACAACAACAACAATATTAATAATTATAATAATGCATATAAATGTATTGTTTAAGAAATTGGTTTTTTTTTTTTTCTATTCATCTCCGATTTTTTATTTCTTTATTGTTCTACAAGTCGCGCGTCTGAACTTCACGTGAGATTTTTAATTAGTAAACCGTTTTTTTCTTTTACATACTATATATTGCTATAAAACATTTTTAAAGTACAAAAAAAAAATCATACGAGGTCACAGCAAAACGGGGTAATAAAAACGAACGGAATTCAAATTGTCATTGAAAAGCCAATATAACTGCGTCATATTTTATGCGCATATAACAGGTGTGTATGCGTGTGTGTTGTAGAATATTGAAGTTTTCGAGACGAGGAACAGTGAGGACTGACAACAGTAATTGACGAAAAAGGTGGATACATATTCGATACAGAAGTATTTTTATAGGTGATTTATTATTTAATAGAGTGAAATTTAATGTTAAATCGAATTTCAAAATGTATATTCCTTAATAAATTAATATATTGTTACTATGATGCATAGCGCTTTAACAACTAAATTATTTTCTGATATTTTTCTCCTTGACTATTTGTATTTCTAGTATCCATAAAGACTATAGTGTAACACAACAAATTATCAACCGTAAGTCATTTTTGAGATGATAATGACTGTTGTCATAGGTACAATCCTGGTCCATGGAAAAAATTTACGACGATACCCAAAACATGTATATGGGAGCTTGTATGAATTTACACGAAAAACGTACGTAATATTTTCTCGTAATAAAATTTTTTCTCCATCGATTCGTTTGAAATCCCTTGTAATCCCGTAATAACATAGTGTGTAAACCGATTACAGAGACTTTATTTTTCTTCGACTCAAAATTCAATTTTCAAAACAAAAAAATTCTCGGTAATTTTTAGCCAACCCGACAGGATATTTTTCCGCAAGCAACCCTTCGAAATGTACAGTCGCTAAGTAAGTCTTCATACGGAAAAATACAGTGGAAAAATACGCGCGATTGTGTAACACACACACACGCACACGTGTTTATTTATCGAGTTCATCAAACATCGGATAAAACTATACGAATAACGCAGTGTTGTAAAATGATGGAACACTGTGTGCGTTAAACGCTTATCTAAATTGTAATAATAAATAGCGAAAATAATTTATAAATATATGCATATATATATATATACTCGTTTTACGTTTTTAGGACTGTAACTTTTTCGAAAAAAAAAAAAAATAATAATAACAAACAAATATGGAATACATTATAATAACGCGCGCGGACGTGTAATATTGTATAATAACGGTCCGGTGAAAGTCATTTGGTATTCCTAACCGCCGCTCGCAACTTTTGATATTCTAATCGATTTCGAAAATCGTGCCCGTTCCGCTATTACATTTAATAATTCCCCGCAGACGTGTATTTCGCCAAATGGTTTTTAATTTTTTTCAAACGCGTTTCGCGAACAGCGTTTTTTTTTTTTTTAATTGTAACGACCGCCGCCATCGTGTACACGATCGTCGAAAACGAAGAAAGTGTGATGTACCCGTCCGCCGGTCGTTTGCATACGTTGTATTTCGGCTCTGTTTTCTCAGACTGAGTTTTCTGAGTTCGGCAAGAAAATAATAACGATAATAACGACCGAAAATAATGAGAGTTCCAGATGAGAACGATATTATCATTTTCATCGCTGTTGACCCGATTCGGCTTTCCATCATGGGATGGGCGGTACAACGGTGATTGCAATCTATTCGTCGTGTTTCTAATTCGTTTTTAAACGCGCAAATTATTTTACATTGAAGAAAAATTCCGCCCTCTCCAATGTGTACATTAGTACAGTCGCACTCGGGCAATGTAAACTCATTTGACGACCACTCGATAAACACGATTTTCGCCGTGAAACACAATACCGAACGGCTTTTTTCGTTTCGATTATATACCCAGTTGTCAAAACACGTATCGTTATTATTGCTCTGTAATGTAGAAATTACATTGTTTAATATACAAACATAATTGTCCACAAATGAACAAGAAAATACGTAACACGCATTTCCCGACCGACAGCCCCGAATTTTATAAGAAGTTAAACGCGTATTATTTATCATAAAATCTCTTTAACGTTAACCGACATAGTTTTATACCGAGTGCCTACAAAAAAAAAAAAAAAAAAATGATTGGTCACGCACGAATAGAAAAATTTGAGAGATTTTTAAATTGTCTAGATTTAGTCGTTATACACGTATTATTTACAATATTACGTTTTATTCTCTTCTCTATACCCAATTGAATATACTTATCGACTCTCTCATTAACAAAATGCCAAATAGTATTAATAGAATTACTACAAGGCAGAAAATTACATGACATACCGTGTAAAAAGTTAATCGATTGATGATAATCTATACGAAGATTTTCGCCAACACGATTCTGATTAATTTCCAATTTGTTCTACAAAGAAACACAATCCACTAGGCGCATCCAAGGCTGGGTATTAACGAGTAAATAGTTACTTAACGCGTTGTCTTCGAGTTAATTACTTTGGGAATAGTAACTACACCTAGTTAAACGAGCAACGATGTAACTACAGTTGGAAATGTCAATTACTGTATATTTTTTTTATGTATTGTTTGATAAAATAAATACATAATAGTCTTGAATAGAACACGAGACGTTGGGTGGTCTTATCCTATTTTCCAGTTGTTTTTATTCTTTCGACGTTAATTAGAAAATTTTCACTTCTATATGAGTTAAGATAACTCTTTTAAAGTTAAAAAGATAACTATACAAATAAGTACATTTTTATTTGACTTATATCCATTTAATTTAAAAGAGTTAAAAAAAAAATTGGTTAACTTGGCCGTTTTTGCATTTAAAAAGTATGGATATTATTATTTACTCGATTTCACATTTTAGATTTTATATTATATAAATATTTTATTTTTAGGTGCTATGATGACCTGACACTTTATACACACTCCTACGTCTATTAACGGCATACGTTTTAACGTGAGAATAAATAAAACAAATAGATAATAGTCTTCAAAAGCACTATACGATTCGTTCTGATGTAACATGCTTATAGTGTATTTAGGTCAGTGTGATATAACAGTGCAAAATATTGAATAATAGATATTTTTTTTCCTCAACTTTTGATTTTTTTTTTTTTGCCAATTGTTTTGAAAGATTTTTTTCAAGGTGTCGTGTTAAAATTTTTTACATATTTCGATGTTTATTCTTAAGTAATATGTGTAAATAAATTTTTGCATATTTTTACATCATAATGAAATACCAATAATATTTAACAAAGCTCAGCTTACATCTTTTCAATTCAAATAAAAATAATACGTACAACTTATTTGTAAATTTTTTTTTTATTTTTACAAACATATGTGTAACTTCAAAAAACTGTATTTATAAAGATCACAGGGCAACATTAGATTGTGAAGTCGGTGACAGGTTCGTTAATTTCAAATGAAAATACGCTTATTTTTATTAAATAATATTATATTGTATCGACACGTTGTGAATGTTATAACTGTAATTAATAAAAAGCATCTAAAATTATTTGATATTTTAATTTTGTAACGGGGTGGGGAATTTATTACTTTTAATGTGATATTTTCTTTTCATTTTTTTATGATTACATAATTTTAACTATTTTATGGAAAGTAAGTAATAATAACACAAAATTATAATTCTTCGATTTTTTCGGTTTTTTTAAAAGTTTTAGCAAAGAAATATATATAATGTTGGCATTAAATCTACGAACAAAAATCTATTTTTATTTGAAAATATTTTATAATAAATATTATGATTAATTATAATATTATAATTATGTAATACTATAATATTTTATGCTAAAACTAATGACTACTTCACCAAATTAATATATTTAGGTATATTACATGCGTACGAGTGTTCAGATTACCAATTATATATATTTATTGCGTTTCATTTAAATGAAGGATTTTAATTAAAATAAAATTTAATGAATTGTTTGTAATATAAACTGTCTGTGTCGTACATGGCAATTACGTATTTGACCTATAATTATATCGATTAATGTTCATGTTTTTCTTAATTTCTTAATTATTAACTGGTATATATGTTACGGGTGAATTGGTCCGAACAATGTAAACCAAAATGACATACAAATGTATGCGTTATTATATTCAAAGCTTTTATTTGTCGAACAAATATAAAGATATTTGTTTGAAGATTTCACTTTTTATTTTAACTTACTAAATTATTAAATGAAATGTATGTTATTTTTATTTTTACAAACGTTTTTAGTTAAAAACATAATACGTGTATAAATTTGTGAGAATTTCGGGGGTTTTTTTTAACGAACAATGATAACATCATATGTCATAACTAAATTAAACGCGTTCGAGAAATTCCGCTTGCTTGAAAATACCACTAAGTTTTTGTATATCGTTTAATCGTCACGATCGTCACATTTCGTTTTGGTAACGAGTGCATAAAACAGTACATTTCTCCTCTAATAACCAGATTAATGGCGTTTGAAATTAAAAATTAAAAACGTTTGTGTATTATTGAATTCACGCTCGATTTATAAATTATAGTGTAATGTGCTAATACACAATACACTAATATTATTGTGTAAGATCTATAGTTTGCTTATGAGCACGATTTCATAAAGGTTACATTAAATTTAAAAGATCGGTATAAAACTTGCGTGTAGTTCGTACACCGACTTTTTTCGATCAAATCTAAATTGGTATTATGATTTTACAATTAATTTGCAATGTCAAAAAAAAAAAAATTTCTAACAAAGTGTACTAGTCACAAAAAAAATTATTATTATTATAATACGAGTAATCATATTGGTAGCTTTTATATTTATAACACCACAACTGAAACAATATTTAGATATTATTTCTGTACATTATAAATTGTCCGATATAAAAAAATAAAGAGATATCAACTATGGGAATGAAAATGAAAATTAGGCTCGGAAACGTCAGTGCTCGAATTGAGGATGGAAATGTATGGAGACGGAGAACCTCTACTATTATTTTTTTGTCTACGTACCCTAACTATTTTTTTTTCGTTTAAACGTGGGATGGGGAGTTATAATCTAAATATATACTTAATAATGTATTCAAATGTTATTTATAAAGATATTTAATAACGATTAGTTATGAGTAACTTTTTTGTGTGGGTGTTAACCCAGGCGCGGATTCAAGAGAGAGAGAGCGAATGAGGCACCACCCCCCCAATAAAACTTATACCTATAATATATTATATAGAAATAATATTAAAATATTTTATTTTACATTAAATAAGTACCTAAAAAACTGCGGAAGGAAATTCAAAATTGCAATTTTGTAAAATTTGATGCAAAGTCGATTAACGAGTGTGTGATAACATTTAATTTCGTACTTTTCAGTTTTATTACGAGATTAATTACTTACGTCGTAAACACAAAACTGTCTTACGTGTATGTTGTATACTTAAAATATTATGACACGCATTGCGTCGTCTACAGTCGGTGCCAAATAGATTGTCACCGCGGTGGCGGGATAAAGGATAACCAGGTGATTTTCGTATTTGGATATTATTCATCGGCGAACCAACAATTTTGTCGTAAAACGTTTTAAAATTGATATTGAGTTATCGATTTTAAAAGCAAATATTCTGTCAAAAACTTTTCTTTATAACGAAAAATAGAGATTTTATCAATTAATTAAATACCGTATTACAATTTATAATAGTATAGACAACAGCGAATAGTGTAAATAACACTGTGATAAACAATCCGGTGTGGCGGGCCGAAACACTCCGTGACTAGTTTGGAGAACTCCTGCACCTGCGCCGTGTTATCCGCGGATAGATTACCGTTGATTTTAAATGTTTGTGTTATTCCAATAACATTTCCAAGTGTAATAACGGATTGTAAATAATTACTCTTGTTATTTTATTATACCTGCAAATTACTCACGCATTAAACACGTACGTTAGGCTGCTCCCCCCCCCCATTCGAAATTTGTAAAAAAAATTATGCAGATATTTAGCAAGGAATTCGCATGAATTTGCAAGACTAATTTGAGAATTTGTACGCCACTCCTTCGTCCGCAATTTCAGTTTTAAGAAAGTGGTAGGCAAGACGTCACGCCAGCCCCCTCCCCATGGTAAATATTAACATTTTTCAAATTTTTTTTTTTTGCAAATATTCAGCACGCGATTTGCATGAATTTGCAAGACTAATTTGAAAATTCGCACGCCAACCCTTCGCCCGCAATTTCAATTTCAAGGGGGGGGGGGCTGGCAATTTACATGAATTTGCAAGACTATTTCGGTATTTTTCCCACCCTTTCACCTGAAATTTTAAAAATCTCGCGGGAGAGCTGATGACATTTCTTGCAGGTAATAACTATAAAGTTAAAGGATTGAAATTGATTTAATATGCGCCTTACTTTATTTGTATATTTCATTATAAATATAAACATTAGTATTTAGTACATTTTTAAAGAAATTATTATAATAATTAACCTGTACGTGTTACGGTGAAAACAAAATCACGCTAGTGGTATAAGGTGCGGCCAACTGGGCCGCTAAGTTTTATTAATAATATTTATATATCCTCCCTTACATAACCAAAAATCATTGTTATAGAGAAAATATTTATGCCAATTTATATTATTTGTTCTTTATTAAGTATTTATAAATCTTATATTATCGAAATAAACACTGTCAGATTTACATAATTGTGAGTATCTTTAAAATAAGGGCATACATGTAAAATATTTAAAAGTAAAACTTTAAATGGTATAAACTAAAAGTTCACATGAAATTTCTTGGTTCGATTTTACTGGAATTGATTTGTTTTTGAGGTCATCAAATAATTGCCAATTTTTAGTTCCTCTTTTAGCGTAAACATTATAATGCCCTATTGTTGTCCTTTATTTTGAATTTCGAGGATGAAAACTATATTCCAGAATATAACACGATATAGTGCCCGTAGATCGATAAATCTATTTTTACACACTTCCTTATAAGGTACTATGAATTTGGGTAAAACACAACTACCAGCAAGTTAGTAGTTCTCAAATTAAAAACTATGTGAAAGAAATTCTCACATACAAGTAGCCAGTAGGCCTCATTAGCGCATCATACTACTAGCATGATTTTGTTCTCACCGTAACACATACGAGTTAATTATTATAATAATTTCTTTAAAAATGTACTAAATACTAATGTTTATATTTATAATGAAATATACAAATAAAGTAAGGCGCATATTAAATCAATTTCAATCCTTTAACTTTATAGTTATTATCTGCAAGAAATGTCATCAGCTCTCCCGCGAGATTTTTAAAATTTCAGGTGAAAGGGTGGGAAAAATACCGAAATAGTCTTTCAAATTCATGTAAATTGCCAGCCCCCCCCCTTGAAATTGAAATTGCAGGCGAAGGGTTGGCGTGCGAATTTTCAAATTAGTCTTGCAAATTCATGCAAATCGCGTGCTGAATATTTGCAAAAAAAAAAATTTGAAAAATGTTAATATTTACTAAGGAGAGAACCGGCGTGACGTCTTGCCTACCACTTTCTTGAAACTGAAATTGCGGACGAAGGAGTGGCGCGCAAATTCTCAAATTAGTCTTGCAAATTCATGCGAATCGCGTGCTAAATATTTCCAAAAAAAAAATTTGAAAAATGTTAATATTTACCATGGGGGGGGGGGCTGGCGTGACGTCTTGCCAACCCCCCCCCCCTTGAAATTAAAATTGCGGACGAAGGAGTGGCGTGCAAATTCTCAAATTAGTCTTGCAAATTCATGCGAATTCCTTGCTAAATATCTGCATAATTTTTTTTACAAATTTCGAATGGTGGGGGGGGGGAGGGTTAGCTTAACGTACATGCATTAAACCCGTAACGCATTGCTGTACAAAAATTGCCTATATAAAACGCCGCAAAGACGTCAACCCGTTAAACCGCGGCCGTTCGTTAATGTGCATTTTATAGTCCAGGCACGAGCATTCCGTGTACAAGACGGTTAAATATTTTAAAAAAATTCTAAGTCTCTGATGTGATTTCAATTATATTAGATGTCACGTAAATGTTTTGAGTTATGACCGATTAGTTTGCTGAGTGTCGTGTAACTCTACTTTTACAGGAAGTCTATTACACGATATATATCAGAGTTATATTTATATCATAACTTATGAATTGGAGTAGATCAAAAGTTCAATTACCCATTAAAAGCAGGAATATCTCTGAATTAGAATTATCGCAATTATGCAACATCGAAAAGCGATTATATAACGTGTTTTTGAAATTAAACGGTTAAAAATTTAATTAACTAACACAGTAAATTTAACTTATTTTTTTATTGGTACAATGCAACGACGTGTTCTATTAAATATTCAGAAAGGATAATTCAGTTAGACGCTTTTGGTTCGTAGTATAATTACTCTATACAGTAGTTTCTTTTTGTAGACAACAAATCTGTTGTTAAATATTTACGTATTTACAGCAATTGAGACGTATGATGAACTGCCTAACGACTCACTATATGGCGTACTACTTTAGTTCTTTTTTTTTTGCTTGTGCCGTGACGTACAAACGTATAAATTATTTAAATACGCCTACGTTGGCCAGGTAAAATCATAATTGGTATAAAATAATTCAATGTACGGTGCTTGCTGGATTGACCATCACACATTATGGTTGAAAAATGTTAATCGAATGAAAGAATGATTTCCAGTTTTTCTTCATTTTAAAATGTTTAAAGATAAATATAATTTTAACGTAGACAATTGACAAAAAATAATATAGAAAATATTATTTACAATCACAACAAACAAATAATGTCGTTAATTATTTTAGTATGATAAGTTTATCACAACATTATTTTTAGAAAACCTAATTAAAATATTATATTATAAGTACCTATTAAAATAAATACTACTTTATCTAATACACATTCGTGTATTTTTCACAACTAATATTGTAGTTATGAGTTATCGGTTTTTGTAGATAATATTTATGAAATTACTTATTTGAATAGTTTAGTACCCAAGTAGCATTTTTAGAGCAGACGCCGTTTAAAATCATCAATAAATGATGGTTCAATGTACGGTGCAAATCTGGTTTATAGCACCGTGTTTTTGACAAAAATGAATACCGAATTTTTACATGGGTTTAACCGTGCCATGAAAATGTTACTTTCGATTCAAACACCGTAGTACTGTTCAAAATAGGCACACAAATCCGTGTGTGTTTATAGTATAATTATCACTGAAATATCGTCTTGTGAGTTGTCCCCATTATGTAATAGTTATGCTTCGTTTTCACAGTACTCCACCCTTGGGAACATCACGTATAAGGCTGGAATAAGTTCTTGATAGACGATCAACGCATATGATATGCGCCGATCATCGGCCGTGATCGATCGTTTAGTTCTTAGCTGACGGCAAATTCGGTCGATCGAGAAACGTGTGAATGTGATCAAACCAGAAAATCTAATCAAATAGTAATAAGTGTAAAATAACCGAGTAGAGGCGAAAAAGAGTGTACAACGAGAAAATATGAATCATCGCGTTAATTTTATTTCATTGAAACACGCGAAACAATATTGTTAATATTATAAATAATAAATATAACAACGTCGTTCGCATTATTCCGCCATGGCTACACGTCTGAGTGTGTGTGCACGATCGCTAATATCTATTTTAATTCGATATTTTTAATTAAGGGGCTGCAGACGGTTCAAAAATTAAGGAGTACTATATAAGCAACAGTACTTAACTTCGTTTAGGTGCTGTGTGAGCTTTATATGATCATTAGTATCAGTATAGTATTGACAAGATAATACAGCGGCGGTATTTTCACGCACGCACAAGCACATGTCGCCAAATTATTTTATTACGCTTATTAATGTACTAAACAAACCAAAAGTTGGACATAACTGTGAGTTATTTGTGTTTGGCCGATTTCAATTTTTAAAACCGATTTGAATTCCCAGTCATGTCTTCTGGGTTCCGATCGCGACGATTTTTGTTATTCAAACTTGTAGTCAAATTTTTCAATGTTAAAAAAAAAATTAAATTTTTATTTTTGTTTACTTTACTATACTACATAGTCAATTTATTTAATATGAAAAATCACCACAGTTGAAACATATATGAAGATATGACGAACAATTCAAATCTGATTACTTAATTGGTCTAACACAAGCTTTTTACAATTTTGTCTAACTTTTGGGTCGTATTTTTTTCTGTATCGTCTGCTGCCACCTTAACGATATATTTTGATGTTTTTATTATAATTTTTTTTGTTTGGACAATATTATTTATAATAAGTAATGACTTATGTTTAATAATTACATCATATGTATTGAATGATCAATAATACAATTGATACGGACAAAACTATATTGATAAATAAAATAAAAAATTAGGCATCCGAATAGTAAAAAGAGAATACTTAACTAATAATAGAAATAATAATATTAATAAAAGAAAATAAATGCCTGTGAAGCGTCCTTTTAAGTTCATATTACGCTAAAGTAAAAAGTGATTTGTCAAGTTAATTGTTATAATAAATAACAGCTCCTAATGTTTACAGTTAATGTTCAATTGAACACTTATTACCATTTTATTTATGTTGAAAAATTTATAAGTTTATGAATAAGAATATATTATATTTTATAAATTTAGTTACATATATTACAACAGAAATTAGTGACATAATGGTAAATATTATATTCTCAAATAAGTAAAAACACGTGTCACTTAAATACGTTAAAATTGTTCTAAAGGTTTTACACTGAGGCTCGCTATACAATTCTGCTTCCTCCCCTCCATGCATGCTTCGCCAGTCCTAATACCATATGTGTGTCCAAGTAGACAAAATACTACTTATTATAATATAATATTATTTTATTACCTTATTATAATATAATTATTTTTTACTATCACTATTCCTGGAATGAGGAAAATTTGATTTATTAAAAAATTGTGTAAACCTCTCAACGGACTTTTTTTTCGCATTGCGTTTTTTTATTTTACATTATTCTGATAAAATTGAAATTTTCCAAATATTTTGTACGTGATTTTTATGCGTGTCCCGAGAAAATTGTTCATCGAAATTAAAACATCACTACTACTATTACAAACTCTGTATACAAACAATTGTTTACTACTTGTCTCGCTCGAACACACACATACTGTACTTATCGTCTCCGTGTTTGTTATTCTGGAACTTATTCGGCGGCACCTATACAATATTATTGTAAGGTCGTAAATATTTATAATACAATCGTTTTTTTTTTTTTTTACAACGCCGTATATTGTGAAATTCGTAGGAAAAACGTATACAGTCAATAATAATAATAATAATAATAATAATAATTAGACACGAGTACGTATGGATATTGTTATTCACTAGGCGAGAAGATTTAATCTTAATGGCGGATTAATTATACGTGTTCGCGTGCAATGTGATACATTATTATTCGTATTCGAAAATAAACGAGAAAACAGAATATTATCGGATCGAAAGAGTAACTGCAGAGTACGTCCGAACGCTTCCGTCAGCTAACAATGATAATAATATACGTGATATGGCCCGTTTGACGGTCATTGCAGGGATTAGTGTTCACGTCCGAGGTCTGTTCGTAAGAATTGCGCGCGAGTTCCGTTTCCTTGAGAAAAAGCGAGAGAACGGAACGCGACTGCTGTACTATTTACAATGCGATCACGAAAATAACAAGGCCACGCACGAGCGAGTCAATTTGCCAAGATTAAACTCGTCGAGTCCAAAATCGAAATTGATTACGGAAAATTCGAATAAGTAACATTTACTGAGTTCGAATTATTCCACGGACTTTACGGGCGAAGTGAGGAAACCATTGGTTTTACAACGATGTCTATTTTTCAACTTTTCAACTAGTACAATTCATTACACTCGTACCAGTTATACGATAGGGAATTTCACTGGGGCGGTGATGGTTGGTGGCAAGTGAAGGAATTCATTTTTTTGGATTTTCTCAATAGTTTTTAATGCTGCCCAAACGCGCTTGCGAAATAATCGCTAACGGCAAAAAAACGCGAGAATTTGTAAAAATTCTTTTTGTATCTCTCCGAAGTTTCGAATGATTTTAATCGTTTTAGATATTCTTCAAAAATTATATTATATTTTAATTGTTACGAGTTATTAGTTACTCTGTTTATTTATAAACAAGGAATTTAACACGTCAAGCGTTATGAAACTCAAATTTGGATTTTGTTGTTCAAATCGTCAAGTGGTTTTTTTTTATTGTAGTGGTTACTCATAGACGTTTTTGTAAAAAAAAAGAAAAAGAAAAGAACAAATCAAATAATTTGCAATTGTCTATACAGTATTAGCGCGGTTCGTTATAAATAACGCTAGTTAATAATTGTGTTACAATATAAAATACGTTATAAAACCAACAATTTTCACAAGTCGATAAACGGCTACCGCCGTTAACGTTCGTCGGGAGTGGGTTCGCAGTGAGAAGATTCGTATTTAATGCACTACTTATCGGTTCGAATTAAAAGTGAATACGTAAACACTTCAAAGAAGCTATTACTTTTACCAAGTTATGAAGGAATGAAAAGATTAACAGAAAATAGAGAAGAATGGTTGAAGCGACAAGGCGAAGATAAAAAAAAAAAAACGTGAACTCTTGACGCTTGTTGCGTATAGACGGAGACGAGGAAAAATCAAAGGTAGAATCGTTAATTTTCAATTCTCGCGCGGACTTTTAAAAATTATTTATTTCAACTCGTTAACGGGCCAACCTTGGAGAACAATATCGTCGGTTTTTTGTTGCGACAACGTCGTTGTACTCGTCATTACTCGTAGAACGCTTTGTAATGTTATACGATACGTTTTCGTATCGCCGAAAACCGACAGTAAATTATCCGCCGCGAACAATTGTATTTTCAACAGTCGTGTGTAACGACTGGAATCACGGAATCGATGACGAATTCCGGGGGCAATCATTTTAATATTACACACCCGATAATTACGTTTGTCCGGTGTTCACGAGCAAGACGTGTTGTAAACGGCGATTACGACCTTGGCCGCGGACGCGATTGTTGCCGGAAAAAAAAAAAAAAAAGACGTTCTAAAAGTTCCATTTGTATTTCGTCGAATTTCTACGGACGTTTAGTACCTGTATACCACATTAATATTATAGTAGTGAATTTTTTGCATCACCACGCATGCGCTTCGGCAAACTATTATCTCCCGGCGCGGGTCATCGTTACCATCCGTAGTAGTGTTTGGACGAACGCGTCCGTAAGTAATAATAATACGTCGACGAGGACACAACAGAACTGTTGCAATACCATAACATAATAATTAATAATAATAATATTAATTTATATATATATATATATTCGTTTATACGTCTTGTATATCCTGTAAACACACGCAAACATGTTTGTTTATAATATTATTTCTCCGGATCTTTTGTACAATAATTATCATATTTTTATCATTGCTTTCAAATTTATAGGCACATAAAAATATACTCTAAAATCTTTATTTAAATAATTCACTTCAGTCCACGAGGGTCGGCAAGCTTTTGAGACGGAAGAGCCAAACGTTAGGTTACAGTTTACAAAATTTTACAGTTCTTAAAAAGCCACTAAAAATTTTTCTTTCATTATATATAAATATATATATTTGATTTTCGTACTCATTATGAATTGTGTACAAATGGTTTATAAGCGTGAAAAAATTACGTCTACTATTATTGTTATTAATCCTCTTTGTTCTTTACGTTCGTTGGAATTAAACGATACAGCTATAGTCGACGAACAGATTCTCCTCTAAGCTAATTTATCTTTTTATATTTCACGTCTTTTGTAGTTCCATAAAATATATGGATTGTATTCATAATCAGCTTAATTAGTTTATGTGTTTATTTTTGTGAATGACATAGTAATAAAAATAATATAACTTTATATTAATAACTATAATATATATACAGATAAATAGTATAAGTAGTAATAAATACAAAATGTATTACAAATATTATATTCGCACACTAAATTCAAACAAAACTCTACTATGGAACTGTCAACTGTTCTGATTCATCAAAAAAGCTGTCGGATGATTAATCTCACTGTCAACACTTATTTCGGACATGTTCAGGCCGGCACAAGAATAGAAAATTATTTCGTTCCATTAAGTTATTTCCACATAAAACTATCGTCGTCGTGTGACCCCGCGGCTAAAGGGAAATATACTTGCGCGACAAACGCGTCGCGGTAATGCATGTGGAATTCGTTTTTTAAATAATTTTATTTCTTTCCGAACGACATACTAAATCGTCTCTCCTGCGCCTCTTACATAAAAAATTATTGTTAATATTATTTTAATGATAATAAAATTATTAATTTTTGCGTATGGAACTGGAGAGCCGCAACTTTACATATCGAAAGAGCCGCAGGCCGCCGACCCCCGACTTAGCAACACCCCGCGGCTCACGTTGCCTTTTTGTTTTTTATGTTATATTTTGTTTTTCGTTAATTTGTTCTTAGCAGATATCAAAATGATCTTTTTTTTAAATATAATACTCGTTTTTTTATTACTAACTTATTGCATTTACATTTTATATTAAAAATTGTATTTATTTATAATTAATGAAAAAGAAATGAGGAACGCATACACGCAAAGTGACGGTTTAGGTGTTAACACAAATTAATACAAAAATTCGTAATACAAAAATTAATAATATTTTTAAAAAATAATTGTATTATTATAAAAATATTAATGATATGAAATTATACCCGTAATTTATCTTTATCGCGAAATGTCCATAGCGCTCATTACTATTTAAATTCATTTTTATTTTATCCAATCAAAAAAATCGATTGGATAAAACAAAAATAGTCTATAGTCTCGTCGTAGTCGGCGGACACTACGCGTTTTACTCATTCTTTTTCCACTCGTCGTCGCGTTTTATATCGTTTTCGTGAAAATTTATGTTAGTTTTGTGAATTAATTCCTTTAATATTTTTTTTTTGAATATTGTTGTCTGTCGCTCGTTTAGTATACTCGCTCCATTTATGTATTTCAATTTTTTTTTATTTTTGTCGTCCCCGCTGAACAGTGTCTTTTCCGTTTCCCAGTTACTTCGTGCGAGAGGAAACACATTTTTTAAAACTATTTTCAGTTGCCGGCGTGTTTTGAGTTATTTCTCACGACAGTTTTCAAACGTAACTCCACGGTAACGAGGAGCAGTCCATCGCCATATTTTTCAAAAACAGTCTCGGGGGGCGAAACCGAATGCGATGAAACTCGTTAAAATTGTCGTTTAATTCGTATCGTAATATACGCGTATTTTTTCTTTGTTTTTGTAATGCGTTATGTTTGATTATAGTTTATATTATTGTTAATTCGCATATTTTAAATTTATAAAAATTGCAAAGGATTCCCGCGCGCGCGGCCGTTTTAATTATAAATTATTCGAAACTGCATACATTTTTTTTTTTTGTTCTACACGTATTATTATACTTTAGCTTTATATTTCCATTTATTATAATTAGCATTCATTTTTTACCCACAATAAAGTCCGCTTATTAACATTAAGTAATCTAAATTGTTATTTTTTATTATCCTACGGTCTTGTATTTAATTTTGTTTTTTTTTTGTTTTAGCTCTCTTTTAGCCGCAACGCATTGTTAACAAATTAAAAAAAATTTTTTTTTTTACTTTTAGCGCATAAAAGACGTACGGTTTATTTACTAGACAGTCGTCGTTCTCGGCTGCAGATAAAACAAAAAATATCAAAATTACAAATTAGATTCATTACCGGAAATTATTCGACTACTTGAAAAATCTAAAAACAGGTAGCGACGCAATTTATAATTAATAAATTAAACAGTATAACAATGGTAAATATTTCACAATAATAACGCGGTACGTTAATCGTTTGTTAAAAATTAGCATATTAATTTCCTGAACCGAATAAAAGTGTCCGAAGGTCGACCACCTACTCGTGGTTCTGTAATACAATTTAATTATAAGTGTATTTTTATTCTGTATTTTTATAGTCTTAGTTTATCGAACATCTGAATGTATCCGAATGTAACGTTGTGTTCATATTGCGTTGCGAAAACGTGTAAAATTGATTTATTACCGAATAATTATTAAAACAAACACTACACGGATTCCTACGTATCAAGGTAAATAATTAATTGGAAAATAATTTGTTGGTTTATTTATACGTAAACACGCGTTGTTTACAAACAAAGTGATGTACAAAGCGGTATGGAGGCTCAATCACTAGGTACATTTTATCGTAATTAACGCGTATTAGATTTACGTCGAAATAGCGATAATTTCGTACTCGTAAAGGAGAAAAATGTAATTTTCTCGATCATAAACGAAACAAGAGATGTATCGATACTTTAATGTTTTCGGAACAGTAAAACCTTTGTAATTTGATTTGCACGAAGACCGTTTATTTGATTGCAAATTGAACACGAAGAATTTTCTACAGACGTCACGATGTCGATTCTCAACGAATTCCGCGGAGAAATCACGATAGAGTATGGATAAAATTGGTGGGAGGGGGAAAACACAGTACAATATAATAAAATTATTTTTGGAATGCACTACAGTCTTAATTACATTTGCAATCTACGAGCGTAATAAAATGAAACGTTTTCAGTGTTGTCGCCTGATGAGTGTTGAAAAAATTATTTATTAAAATATAAATACAAATACGAACCATAACGCTATTGTGGGATCAATACGTCTCACGCTTTGACTAACGTTCGAAATTTGAGCTTTACGTTCGGAATGTACGAAAAACCATTAGGAAATCGATATCTTTTTATTGGATTCTGAGCCGAACGAGAGTTATAGATTTTGAGGTATTCAAGTTTTTACTCGCAATTAAATTTTATATCCGTTTCAATTTGTGTGTGTGTGTGTGTGTGTGTGTGTATTTATAAATTAATAAATAATTTATTGTCGACATAACATTTCGATGTAAAATTAATTAAAAGGAAAAAGAAATGGCGAAAATCGGCGAAACTTTTTTCATACTACCCGCCAAACGAGTCACACACTTCAATTCACTACAGGAATAAATACGTATAAATGGCATAAACACATAATTCGATGATGTGTGTGTGTGTGTGGAATAATTAAAGCAAATTTTATAGAACAAAAAAAAGAAAACATTCTTCGAATACAGACGTGTACGGTAGGGAGTCAAGTTAATTTGGATTTTAATTTGTCCGAGTTATATAATATAAAATTTGTTTCAATGATAATAATATAATCGAAGACAATAAAATTATTGTCATAACGCTTTTTTTTTCTTTTTAACTGTTTTTGAAAGAGAAATATGGCACACACGTATCGTCATTCTAATACTGAACTTGTAATAATATATATATATATATATATATGTATTTTTTTTTTTTAAAGACACAGATATAACGTAATTATATTTTAAACGTTATAAAAATTTCACCGATTTATGCGATATTCTTTATTATTATTATAATATTCGTATTGGAGAAAAACGTACATGATTGTATCACCTAGATGTTATTACGATATTTCTATAATCGTATGAACGCAATTGATATTCGGTAGTTTTAAGGGAAAAGAGAAAAAGCAAATCTCAATCACGCGCGAGAGAAGAATTTTCACTCGCGCCGCGCGTACACATTTTATTATACCATACGTGTAGTAATATTAATAATAACGACCGAAAATTCGTATACGAATAAATTTGTTGAAAACTATAGAAAATGTTCGCGCGTTACACGATGTTAATAATAACAGTAATAATAATAATAATAATTATAATAATAATAATAATTAGTCTGTCTATGATTTTAATAACGTAACACAATATTTCCCTTCCCCTCCGTCACCGGCGTGTGTATGTGTGTGAAATATACCATTTTGTTTAGCTCGTTTTAATTTTAAACAGCTGTTTGCCCCGTGGGGGTAATCGACCTTGCAGTTTGCGTTTACCATTCGAACAGACTCTCCCCCCCCCCATCGGATAATAAAGATCGTTATTAAAATTATATTATTAAACGGTAGAGGCGGAATGTGAATATTTTTTTTTTCAAAGAAAAAGAATAGAGAATCCGGCTACGGATATATAAATGGGTACACGTGAGTTCGCGTTAAGTAAACACGCCGAACTTCAGTCGTAGTTCGGACACGTGCCCGTTTTCGCGTCGGCTATTCAATTTATTATTATTATTGTTATAATAAGATGTGAGCAAAAAAATTATAATAAATTGTGATAACCGCGTCTTCCGAGTCCGGGCATACACCGTTATACCGTGAAAATCGTACCGCAATATAATAAATAATATAAATAATGCGTACGTGAAAAGGTGTTTTTATATATATATATATATATATATATAATAAATATTAACGGAACATTTCTGTCTGTAACGACAGTGATTTTTTATTTTTTCGGTAAAAAAAAAAAAAAAAACGAAAACCCGCAAAACACGTATACGCGAATAGAGGGAAAACTCTTTTTCTTTTATTTTTTTTTTAACGTTTTAACGTTGCGGCCGGTAACGAAAATCCGGTGTTCAATTTGTCGACTAACGTCGTCGGAGTCTGTCACACCACCGTCTGTCGGACACAGTTCGCCGCCCCGCACGACGCGTGAGGGAAATAAAAACACACAAAAATGGCACCGGCACTACTACTATTACTACGACTACGACGGATCGTCGTAACGTTAATAACGGCCGCGGCCGTTTTCCCGTGCGTCAGACCACAGATTTCTAGACCGAACATCGTATTCATTATGGCCGATGATCTGGTAAGGGATTTCTTTTTTTCATTATTATTATTTTTTTTCCGCGAGACTTCGGTTTTGGCCGAAACCGTTTTATGACGTTATAATAATAATAATAATACGAACACGACTTTTCGACGCGAGAACTCCTTTCGTTTAAGTAAAAAAAAAAAAAAAAAACGCGGTGTAAGACATCCATTTCGAAACACAATTTACGCATTTCGATTCGTTTACGATCGGTGTTGTCAGAGAACGTTTACAATAACTATTTTCCAATATAATAATAATAATAATTTATATATACTCGTATATACGCCTTGTATATTCTGTATACACATGCAAACAAGTTTGTTTAATATATTATTTCTTCGGATCTTTTCTATAATAGTTATCATATTTTTATGATGAACACACGCACGCAGCGAAATATTTATTATATAACATCATACTATTATTATTATTATTATTATTATTTAAGGCGTAACATTTTCGTAAATATTATTATGTAATTCCAACGAAAAATCTTAATAGACCATTACAGGTGTTATGATATACAGTTGACAAGCAAATGTATGTACCGCACGAACAAAAATCTTATAAAATATTACGACGTGTAAGAACAAACAATAAATTATTATATAAAAAAAAAAAAAATATATGTATAGTAAATAAATGAAAACGTGTACACGCATACGCACGTGAAGTTAACCTTTCCTCTTCCACCCAACCGACGATTTTTTTTGTTTTCTAATCGTTCACCGATATTTTGAAAATTATTATTATTATTTTTGTCATATAAGGGCGGTAAATGTTTCGCAGCCTTCTGTCGTCAGATTTACAAATCCGACAACGCTTAAATACTATTCATTGTACTCGTTTTCTTTTTTTTTTCTACGGCAAAACCATTTGTCGAAAACGATTCACACAGCATTCAACACCGTTGAATACGGTTTAAAACTGTGGGAATCGAATGCAATTTTTAACTTCGTAACGATTGTTATTCGTAAAACGTTTTAACCAGCGGAAATTAATTTTAAAAATATATATACGCGAATATATAATTTGACGTAAAACACATTCGCGTGTTTTCCAACCAATTAAAACAAAAAAAAAAACAAAAAACAACGTAACAAAAATAATGTTCAAGAAATATTAAAGACTAAAATCCGTTTTAATAGTCGAACGACGAGTGTATTTTATTACGAAAAAACAAAACGAGAACGAACTAGACACATAACGCATTTGTGTTATCAACGGCGGCATACGGCTGAAATCAAAGAGCAATAACTATTGAAAAACTATTTAATAGTTATTTTGTAGGTCAATATCTACTGTTTAATTATTATTATTATTATTATAATTCGTAAAGCTAACGTAGGATTTACGTAAGACGTTTGTCGTTCTATACTTATATATTTTAAAAAATATATTTACAATCTATGCTTCGAGGCATAATAGACAAATTAGACAGCGTTATATACAAAGAGAAAATACAACAATGATTCAGGTATAAGGAAGGGGGGACTATCCTGTGATAGAACCACCGTTGTTTATTTAATTTATTATTTTTAATTTTTTCTTTACTTTTTTTTTGTAAAATTAATTTTTTGGTTATTTGACACCACGTAGCCAGAGGGTTTTTTTCGAGTGTTTAAACCCCCCTCCCTCATTGCTTTTTCTTTACGTTTTTACTGAAGTGGGTCGTTGTATCGTTCATCAAGGATATGAGCATTGAGCAACAAACCTAACAGAAAACGTAAAAACCAATAGTTTCATTCATACTTAAAACTCCCCCTATCCCATTGCGTAATCGTGGCTACGTCATTGGTCCTGACATCGTTCTCTTTGAAGACGACGAGGGGAAGATATCCAGGGAATGGATGCAAGTTCAGTGAAGTGTAATGTATTATTAAATGTTTTGTTCAGAATCACGTTGATTCTGTTTTAAAGTAATTCGATACCTACCATGGCGCAAAACAGATAAATACGCGGCGAGCGAAAGGCTTGTGCGAATTTCTTATTATTTGTCTTATTTTCTTATTATCTTTTAAAAAAAATTCCACATTTCTCTCACGGAATCTAACGGTTGGATCGAACAGTATTTTACAGACGAAACGACTGCAATAGTAATATTTGTTTAACGGTTTATGGCGGTGGGGGCTGGGGTAGTGAGGTTCGCCCCGCCGAGTTGTAATAACGACAAAAAAAAGAAACAAGGACGCGTGTGCGAGACGAACTGTGTGTGTAGAAAAAAAAAATAAAAAACGTTCGTCTGACGAAAGCACCGCGAATTCGGACAACCGTATTATACGCGCGCCGGACGGTTGTTCTGTTAAACAGAATGAGTGCCGCTCATTTCAAATACTTTTACGACATCGTTCGTTATGCAGATAGGACACAATTCGCGTCCAACAATAATAACAATAATAATAATAATAATAATAATAATAATAATAATAATAATAATAATAATAATAATAATAATAATAATAATAATAATAATAATAATAATAATAATAATAATAATAATAACAATAATAATAATTGTCGTTTCAACGTTTGGCCGCGGGGTCGCGTCGATTATACCCACCTAATTTCACATTCCGTTTGCCGTTTAATACGCACGGTCACGCGGAAGGCAACGCCGTCGTGTCTAAACGTATAAATTCGATTGATTCGACCCCTGTTTTGCCATCGGTACCGCGTGTCCGACGCACACGGTTTCTCGGCCGTGGTAAAGGGAGAAAGCCTCGGCTACAATTTATGGACGCGACGATATTTTTTCGACAAAATCCCCGCCGCTCGTCATCGCAATCGTCCGCGGACTTGACTTTTGTCACGGACGACTGCGAAACTCTTACGTCGGAGGAGAGACAGACTTTGTCCTAACCGGCAAATTTGAACGTTATTTATTTACTCGTCCGCGGGGGCGGAAGAGGAGAATACGAGTTCATCTGGACGTCAGTGAACGAGACCGTTTAACAAACATTAACTTCAAACGATTATCTCGAATGTTTCGGAACTCGTTTTATACTCAACTATGCCCCGGCGTTATACCGAAGACGTATCGGACGAAATTATCGTAATTATGGAATTCGCGTAATGTAATCGTTGCGTTGTTAACGCGCCCGTGTCAAGATTATCCGAGCACAACGTCAATACGAAAAAGTGTTTATATGTATATATAGACCCAGTGCTCGGAACGCACCGGAACGGCGTTCCGGTTCGTAACTCTGGCCTTTGCGTCCGTTCCGGTTTGTTAAAATTAGTATTTGAGTGTTCCGGCTCATAAAAATATTTGGTTATTGGGGATAAAAAAAAATAAATCACGAGAAATGCGTTATTATTTATAATATGTAGGTAGTAAAGTAAGTCGGCATCGATGATAAGAGCTCGCTACTTGAGGACACATTACATCCAACGTCCTTGGTGAACCGTTACCGGGTAGTCGTGTTTTTTCCCTTATCACCTACAGATAACTTCGAGGCACCACCACCCTTCCCCATTAATAAATATTTCCTAGCGTTCCGGTTCGCGAAATTTCCCGTTTCGAACATTGTGGTGCAGACCAGCAAAATTAAAATAAAACGCACTTCATTAAAATCAATACGTATCGTTTAGAACAACGTTTTCCAACCATTTCCCCTCACGGCACACTAATCCCAATCAATATTTACCAGTGGCACACTTGACACTAACTTATATATATATATATTTTTTTTTAAAATTATTTTAGACTTTAACCATGTATTATGCTTTTACTTCTATCATACTATAGTGAACAATTTAAAATGGTGTTGTCATTTAGGTTAGGAAAATTCAAGCGTATTTTAATATTTATTGTGACGTTCGAAGAGGAAAAAAAGAATTTATCCGTTTAAATAAAACACTATAATAATAATAATAATAATATAGTTATACTGTAAATGATATTTAAAAGTGTAACTGAACGACTGGCGGACCGATGTATTGTATGTAAGATCACGTTATTGTTTGTAAACATTTTGCGGTTCTTGCGGTCTTGCGGTGAAAAGAGAACGGGCGTTTATATAAAATATCTCGCGAAAATTACTTATGCGCAATAATTACAAATCGAATTCCACAGTTTTAAAATGAATTATTTATAGTCCTATTGTGCACATCCGGTGCACATTTGAAATATACGTATCATTTATTTTTATTTTCGCTTAAAACACGGAACGAAAAATAATTGTAGTTTCAAGAGTTAATGCCACTATAGTGAAAATTAAACTAAAAAAAAATCTCTTTACCTCGTGACTAGTTTGTAAAGAAAATTGTGTACCGAGGAGACGTTCTTTTTGTTTATACATACACGTTATACACGTATTATTATACTGAATCGATCGATAAAACCAGTTCAATAGACGCAGACGTACCTATGTTATAACGGTCGAAAATCCAACACGTACTGCGTAAATTGTGTGTATATTATTATTATTATTATTATGTGTTATATTAACATAGTAACGACAATTCTGTGAAAAATTTTTATACACATTTTTTTTTTTTTTATGAATCTTATTGAGCTCACGTATGGAACTGCCGTTATTATATTGTATATAGTATATGAACACAGTTTTCGGATAAATATCTCGTCCGATGACGTCGCGCGTTCGTGTTCCAATTATTATATAAAAAATAAATAAATATATTGACATTTCTTCGTGGCGCTGCTTAATCGCGCGACGTGTGTTTCCAAATACATCCCCGTATAATGGTCAACTTTACGATAATTTGTTCCAAATTACAAAATACTATACAAATTTAAAACACTCCAAAGATTTTTCACGCTTTTCGTTTTTACAAAACATTTATTGTTAAATTTCAATACGCTTGACGGTGACAAAACATTACCTGACGGCGATCGGCCGAAAAAGGTTCATTAAGTACTTTAAGTCAAATGTCTAGCGACTTCTATTCGAATATCAAAAAGTGTCTTTTAACGATTATTATTTTAGCTACTATTTGCACATAACTACTGTTGCACCATAGCGACGCCGTTTTCGACATTGCGGCGATTGAAAATTTATTTGCGAAATAATATTGGACAAAACCGCCACCGACTAACCGGATTAGCTCTCACGAATACTTATAGAAAATATAACATACAAATTTGCATGACTACCTCGTAAACTCGATTTCGTGTTGTAAACATGTTTGTTTAAATAGGTGTATATTACATGCATAAATATGTCTGCGAACATAAGTATAAAAGTGTATAAACTTACGCCCGTTGTTTTTTTTTTTTTTTTATATTATTAAAAATATTTTTTCGGTTACGCGTTTTGATTCAATCTTTTTCATGTAAAAAAAAAAGGAACTGTTTCGAGCCGCTTTCAAGATAATAATTATTCAAACATACGTCTATTGTTTTTATTAAAATATATCGTTTATATTTTGATTATATATATTTTATAACAAAAAAAAATTGATTTGAACGCGTCTTACTTAAATTCGAAAACCGTCAGAAGCGGATCACGCGTATAAAGAGTTTGAGAACCACTGTTCTAGATCATTTGTATCGTATAAATCGTAAGAATATAATGTGTGATACACGCACATAACAACAGCGTTCACCGGGTCATGTGCGCTGACACGTGTTATAGATATTGTATTATTATATACACAATCGAATTGCATCTCGACAATTTCAATGGTTTTTTTTTCTCTTTTTTTTCCATATAACATTCGCGATAAAGTCAACAGAGCCGAACGGACAAATAATAACGAGCGTTATTTCATACGCATTACATAAACCGTGTGAAATAATAAATATTTTTCTTCGACATTCATGGCGGTACGTTACACTGGCTCGAGCCGTCAGGTTCGCACACTTTCCGAGACGATATTATAATACGAGTTACGTTTCATAGACAAACTAACGGAAAGAAAGCGTAATGTACGGTGGACCACCGTGTTCCGACAATACGTGTCACGAACGGACGTATATTCGTTTATCATTTTTTTTTTTCTCACATTCTAAAATATATTCTAGTGTGACGCGATGACATTGGCCTTGATACGGGAAATAATATATTAAAAGAAAAAAGAATTAAAAGAATTAAAAATTTAACAAGTAATCACCGCGTGTTAAACGTTAGCACACGTACTGCACGTATAGTACAACGAAATGATATTAGTCCGTACGTGTGTTAATATATTCATTCAGTTAATCGTTGCACTAGACATAGGCTTGTCTAGAATTTTTTTTAGATCAAGCTAAGAGATTTGTTTATCTGATATTTACCAGTGTTTTTTTTTCTGTTATGTGTAAACAATAACAACATGTAAAATGTAATTTTATTGAAATTTAATTTTAACCATTTTAAACGCGATTTATCTAACGTTCACATTTTTCGTGTTTGGGGTTCTTGATTTTGTAAAATATTCTACAATATTTTAGACGTTTTCGTTATATTCCTTCAGTTTTTTACATATATATATAATTCTCATTACGGACATAATATTCAACTGATGTATTTTATTATTTTAAATTATGGGATGCGCTGGTTAATATTATAAACGTCAACATAATATCGATAATTCAAGTATTGGTCGACATATTGTTTTACACATTATACATTTTATTATTGGCCGGCCAAATCAAATTTTTGGAACACTGTGGTATCGGCGGTAGACCATACAGGGTAATAATATTCAATGACGGAATCCCGTTGAATATTACTAACTAAAGGTTTACTAATATTGTTTCATTCTAATGCACCTAAACATATGGTTTCGATATCGGTATTAAATGACTGTTTGAAATAAAATTAAAAAAAAAAATGTAGAAATAAACTAATTGAAATAATGTGGCGTACAAAAATCCATTGAATGAATAAAATTTAATTGAAAACTGATTAAAATTATTGAAATTATCGTTTAAACGGTCATTACTAAAATACCGTTAACGGAAAAAGAGGCACGGGGTCGTCAGTTTGGAAATCGTTGTGAAGAATAATAAAATAATAACAAGTAATATACAAAAAAAAGCCACTCCCCTCACCGTCACTTTATTCGTGCCTTTTCAAAAACTCATATCGGAACAAAGTGAATTTTTCAGACAGCTCGTGATGTCCCGAGTACAGCTCGGCGAAACGACGCGAGAGTAGACAAAAAAGCCGTCTTCAACTTAATGCGACGTTGTCAGCGACAAAATCAAGACTGACGTGAAGGATTGAAAACCGTTTTCCTCTCGGAAGACCGATTTGTTATGCGTTATAACGTTGGTGATTTGAGAATGCGCGTGTATTAAAATCAATTGAATTATCATTTACAGGGATGGAACGATTTGAGTTATCACGGGTCCGACGAAATTCTCACGCCCAACATCGATGCACTGGCGTTCAACGGTGTCGTGCTCAACAACTTGTACACGCAACCGGTGTGCACTCCGTCGCGGGTCGCTCTAATGACCGGAAAATATCCAATTAAATTAGGTAATTTCCATTAATATTAGGTAATATTTCATCTTTGTGCTCTGTCGTCCTGATAAACTTCATACCAGGCACGGATTCAGTGGCGGTGGATCCTCTCGTAGGCTGTGTTTTACATTTCAGAGAGATATTTTATATATCTCTTAAATCTAAATATGTTATATTCGTATTGAATGAGTACATCAATACAAAAATCAACCGGATTTCATATAAAACGTCATAATTTTCTAACCGACATCTGAATTAAATAATAAATAACCATTGATCCTTCTAAATCTCTATTAAAAAATTATCTCAAAAGCAATAAATACAAATCCATTAATTATTATTATTATAAATTAAGTCTAATAAAAATATAAAATGTACAACCATTTTGTAATAATTCGTTTAACACGTTACGATCGACACGATTGCAGAGGCAATATATATAAAAAAAAAAAATAATAATAATTATGGACCGAGTTTATAAAATATATTATATAATATATATATTTACATGGGATAATATTTTTCTAACAGTATGAATGCAAGGTATTCGAATCACGTTGATGTCTATATAAAACCTCTCTGTAATTATATCGATTGAGACGTGTTAATCAGAAAAAAAAATAATAATAATAAAAGCCAAAGAAGACTCGAGGGGATAAATTACACAAGGGACTGCAAATATATAAATAAAAATTTCACCCATCCGCTTCTCGGTTACAGAAATATTCGAGCGATTTACGAAAGGTGGTAAACAATTTTTTCGCTTAACGTTATAACGTACGCAGTTTTTCGTGACGATTAACAAAATGTAAGCGGCATAATGTTAAAGGTATGCAAGGCCCTCCGATATATGGCGCCGAACCGAACGGCTTACAACTGTCCGAAAAACTGTTCCCGGAATACTTTAAAGAATTGGGGTACACGACTCGGGCCATAGGCAAATGGCATTTGGGTTTCTATAAACTGGCGTACACGCCCACGCGACGTGGTTTCGACTCGCACTTTGGCTATTACACCGGATACATCAGCTATTACGATTACATACTCCAAGACGTCGTAAGTACCGATTGTTCGTTACATTTTTATCGCGTTTTACGAATGTACGAGAAATTTTTAATTTTAAACCTTCTAATATTAATATTTATTGTTGTAAAAATCGCAAAATCATTGGGCATCATCGATCATCACCTATACATAATAATGTACCAATCCGCTTATAAGTTAACAAATTTTACTATCAACTTGTCGTTTGCTTCTGTTACGATAAAATTTTGTTGGGAAATAAAAAGAATAATAATAATAATAATCATCGAAAATGTAATGCAGTACCAGAATTTTGGCGAATTCAACGGTTTCGACATGCGGAGGAATGACACGATAGCGTGGGATGTGATCGGCAAGTACGCCACAGACGTGTTCACGGACGAGGCGGTCCGGTTGATCAGAGAACAGCCGTCCAACACCCCTTTGTTGATGTATTTAGCTCATGTGGCCGTGCACGCGGGCAACAGGGGAAAAAGTCTGGAAGCACCGCAGTCCGAGATCGACAAATTCAGTCACATATTGGACCCGAACCGGAGGACTTACGCTGGTATAATATCTTAACAGTTCTCGTATCGACCGAAATTAAAATTAATAATGTATTTTTTTTTTTTTTTTAAACACTTGTTTTCGAAAGTCGACCACGACCAATATTTGTGTATTTAATTTATATAATTATCAATTGAACTTCTTAAACCTTTAATTTTTACGTTCGACATCGTGATTGTAAGTGTAGACTACGGAATTTCGATGTCTCAGCTATTTAGGAATTATAATAACAAATAACAATTGACTGTTTTTTAACATTCTCCGTCGACAATAACATTCTCCGTCGAATGTAACATTGCGGTTTACAGTTTTTACGGTAAAAATTAATTTTTATTGTAGCCATGGTGTCTAAATTGGACGAGTCCGTGGGTCGGGTGGTGCAGGCGCTGAAAGAAAAGAAGATGTTACAGAACACAATAATCGTGTTCATGTCGGACAACGGATCGCCGTCGTTCGATGACTCCGGACGGAGTTTCCCCGCTAACGCCGGTATATCCCCGAACTGGGGTTCGAATTTTCCGTACAGAGGCGTAAGCACATGCAAACAATAATTCGATTCGTCGATAATTCAGGAGATAATATTTTTTTTCCATTGAATGACGGAATTCGTAATTTGTTCGCAGGTAAAAAACACGTTGTGGGAAGGCGGTGTGAAGAGCCCGTCATTTATCTGGGCCCCGCATTTCCAACAGAATCCTCGCGTTTCCAGACAGCTGATGCACGTCACCGATTGGCTACCAACGCTGTATTCGGCTGCGGGTACATTTTTCTCACGCATTTCCCTTCTCCGTTACACAAAAATACGATAATTTTACGCACTATTATACAATATTTAAGACGCACTTTTGCGAACAGTATATAATACGTTGTGATCTACAGAAAACGTTATTTTTCTTAGCGCGTATCTTGTTTAGATTAAAATGACAGCGTGTGGACTAAAGCGGAGGCATAAGTACGCAAAATATTAAATATATTTGCCAGGGCAAAACTTTTTCTTCGTTAAATTTAATTGTTTTCGTTGGACAACAGGAGTATACGTATGAGCGTTGAATACATAAGAGAATTTTTCAAATTACTGTTTTCAGTTTTTAACGTAACGTTTCACAAACGTTGAATACTTTTGAACCAACGAAAATTTAGCGACGATCTACATTTTCCGAACTTTATAACATTACAATATGGCAGTCAATCGTTTGATTGTAATATTTCGATTTATCCAATCGATTGTATAAAAACAAAATATCTAAAATATATAAATTTATCAAAACCAATAAATGTAGATAAAATAATTCTGCTTGTAATATGTTGTACTCATTAAACACTCGAATGGTAACGATTAAAAAAACTGTTTTCAGGCGGAAATCCAGGATTTTTACCAAAAGATTTGGACGGACACGACCAATGGACGTCGCTCACGTTGAACTTACCGTCGCGTCGTAATTTCGTTTTGCTCAACATAGACGAGAAAAAGCGTTACGCAGGAATTCTCAAAGACAATTGGAAATTAATAATTGGTGAGTTTTTCAATAGTCGAAATATAACGGTTTTTTCACCGAAATGGTCTTACAGTTGTCCGTTGCATCACTCGTATCCCCGTATTCGATTCTGTTCGGAGCGAAGTAATCCTACAACGATTGTTTTTATTACCATCATTTTTTCTGTGCACTGTACTTTTCGAATAGAAGAAGTATACACGCTTAATAAAGGCCCGGTAAATTTTTTTTAGTCATTACTTTGGAGTGTTCATTTTTCGATTTTTTTCAACAATATTCATAGTCACAAAAATATGACGTCAAAACGGTAAAAACGCGATTTCGGCAAAATCAAATATTATTATATTATTTATTTAGTTTAGGTAGTTGAGTAGGAGCTCGCGAAGCGAGCGAGTGAAAGTGTTTACGAGAGCGTAGTTCGCTTAGAATCGTTAGGACACGCGACTTTATTAAACCGCGTGTAATTTTTACAAGTACAAACGATTTTACGGTCGGACTTAGTTTTTATTTTGTAACAATTATCAATTTGAACGAATACCCCGGCCTGTTCGTCTGCCCCGAGTTCGGGCGAATATAATTATTTTTTATTAATGATTTTATATTCTGCAATCCGGCCGAATATTATTATTTTTTTCTTGTGTATCTCACGCTTTTTTTGAACGGCCGACTCGTGCCCGGTGCACATTCTCCGTCCGGGTTATCGATAAAAACTTAACGTATAAATATTTTTTTACGAATCGTTTAAACTCGAGACACGATTATATCTTTGGAACGGGTTCTATTTATTATAGAAACGGATACTAAATAGACGATGGCTTTACTAAGTGTCCTCTACCCCCCTCTCCACCCGAATCGGCGCCGCGTTTGAAGTCGTTGTCCGCCGGGACGATCACCGTCGCATACGCTTACGGTTAATCCACAATGAACAGGCCAACTGACACGTTACGCGCTATAACGTTTTCCAGGCTCCACGGCCAACGGCACGCTGGACGGGTTCTTCGGGGCGACCAGGCCCCGGACGCCGTACAACTCCACCGCGGTGTTGTACAGCCCGACCGGCCGTGCGCTCGCCCAGCTGTTCGACTCGCTGCCGTACGCCAACGTCGGCGGCCGCCCCGGTCTCAACGTCCGCGACATGCTGGCCATGCGGTACGAGTCGACCGTCCGGTGTAACCCGCCGGCGGCCGGCCCGCGGACGCGTTCCCCGTGCCCGGCCGGCGAGGTGTGCCTGTTCGACTTGTCGTCCGACCCGTGCGAGACGCAAAACGTGGCCAAACACCGCGTGGCCATCAGCGCTCAGCTGTACGAGGCGCTCAAATATTACAGGCGTCTGCTGGTGCCGCAGACGAACCGGCCGTTCGACCCGGCGGCCAACCCGGCAAGGTTCGGCGACACGTGGTCCAGTTGGACGTACTGATTAAGTGTCGGCCACAATTTACGTAACCGTGAGATACGTTTCAACGCTTGTTCGCACGAAAATTTCATACGAACGCGCGCATTTTCTAAGCCGAACGTTTTAAAACCCGAATTCCGGTTCTCGGTTAATCGACGCGCGTGCGAGTAAACATTACGACGGACACGTTTCCATTAATTTCGCGAATACTTTAAGGTACAAAAAAAAAAAAAAAAAAGAGAAAAAAAATTGTTTTAGACGTTATAATTTATGAAAATCCATTCGATATTATTATACGAACCGTCTTCCCGTACATAGATCTGCGTGCGTGTAACGTTTACGTAATACAATACATACGATTTATTTTGTGTGCGGATAAACTAGACCCTCCTCACTTTAATGTTTAAAAATCTCGTTAAACCACATAAAGCGTTTGTATGTAGGTCACAAGTGTTTTACATAAATAATACCTTCTTCTTCTTTTTTTTTTTTTTTTTTTTTTTGTAACAGGCTCAGTCGTTTTGGCAATGGAAATGTTGTTTTTACAATTATTTTTCAGGAAATGCGTTTTGAATTTTAAACAAATACGTATTGTTTTGTTATGGGTTTTTTCTAATTCATTCCGCAATTAACTCGTATCGTAAACGAATTTTTTATCGACTAAAATTCAAACGGATAACCAGTTAGAGTAGAGGACAGTTATTTAGTAGATTTTTCATTGAACAAATTATCTTTATCGAGTTCCGTTGGAAAATGTTGGATAAATTTTAGAATTGTTTTAGGGAGATAACATTAATTTTTTTTACGTATAATAATTTAAAAAAAAAAAAATTGTTACGAAATTATACGTAAATATGAATCGACGAAACGTGTTTAAATTTAAACCAATTTAAAAGGTAATTATTTTTTTTTTCTCAAGGACCTGTTAATTTTTCATAATAAAATCTCTCCTTTAGTAGGCATATGTTTTATAGTTACTTTTGTACTCGTATAACGTAGATTGTATTTTACAAATTGGATGTGTTAATCAAAAATGAAAACGAAGTGTATGTTTGAAAAAATATGTAACCGAAATAGAATAACATTTTCAATGTCAGATGACAAATTGTCTGTAAAGTATGATTGCCATACTAACAAATTTGAGCTAATCTGTTTTGAAGTTTTTGCGCATGTAATATTCTTACAATGTCAATTCCTTCGATACCCGCCGAAATGTAGCGTAAACGGAGCTGATACATAAAATGCACACCTATAGGTTTAAGTACAGTTGAAAATAAAGAACCATACGATCATAGAGTACAATCTGTATTTAATTATGTTTAATATTTTATACATTCGTATTTTATAATAAATTATGTTTAATCATATATACCTACTCGTATTTCATAATAAATTATATTTAATAATTTTGTTTTCGTAAGAATTGAATTTATAATTTTTTTTTTCTATACCTTTGAATTGATTTGTGCATTATTTCTATATTTGTATAATAAAAATGTTTAATTTTTCAATAATGCAAAACACATTTTTTTTTCTTTTTTTCGAGAAGGTAGTGCACGGTCCCTTATTTTAATTGATACACAATTTTTAGCTTTAGACTTTTTTGAAAAAGTCCGCCTTCTCTTCGACAGATGAAATTAATGCATATCTCAAAGCATCACATTTGTGGACAAGAGTAGATATGCTCCACCTGACTTGCAATATGAGGGTACAACTGTACAGCGACCGACAGCCAGAATCCTATAGCAATAAAATGCTCAAAATCTGAGAGGATCGCTTATAAAGGACAATATTACATTTACATTTGACTTCTGGAATCCAGAGGATGTTCTCATTTCCTAAGTATTCCACAATTTACGGAACAATATTATACACGAAAATTCTGTACGAAAGAGCAGTGCTTTTACCAAGAAATGATTCTGTTAATAAAATCAACAATAAAAGAATGAAATTAAGTGTATGTGAATAAAGTTAGTTAAAAAAAAAGACAAAAGAAGACGAAATCAATCGCAAAATGTTTACTTTGAAAATATTATCATTATTTATAATTTATTGTAATAAATAAATATTATAACAATTATTATTATATACTTCGATTAATATATTATATATTACATTATTATATACTTTAATTAAATTATTATTATTATATACTATTATAACATACTTATTTTATCCTTTGAATAAATAAATCATTTTTCAAATATATATATTAAAGACTTAAATCACAAGAATACTGCAGTGGAACGGCAACATTATATTAGTTGTGGCACTAACAGTGTTCATATTTAACGCATTTTCAAGGATTTTCATTTTTATCTTTATCATTATAGTTGAAGTTAGGGAAATTGTTTTGATTTGAAGTGTATGTATATAATAATGGTGGGTAAAGGTCGTCAGGAGTACTTAATGACTCTTCCTGACTCCACACTAAAAAAAAAAAAATAATGAATAAATAAAAAAAAGTAATAATTGAAGAACAATATGATTGACAGAATAAAACATGGGCATCATACAAGTTTTGCTCCCCCTTAAATTTTATGATTTTTTTTATACTTCTATGTAATTTTTAAATAATATACGATTATACAGTTACTTTTTTTGGTTTAAATTACTTTTGAAAATATAAACATTTGGAGTTCAGCGTTTTTTTTTTTTTTTTGTATATAAATTAATCAAAATCATTCAATTATATGACTTTGTACGATGTACATTAATGAAACACGGTCTCGTTCGCAGTTCGCAAGTATGTGAATTTGTTATCAATAAATAATTTTGAAATTATTTGCACATTTTTGGCTTGTAAAAGCGTAATTTTATACGTTACTTATAATATAATCCACATATTATTATGACCTATAATCTATTATTTATGTGTATAATATATATATATATTATATATTTTAAACGTGTCAAAAAGTTTATTGGTGTAAGGTAATATATTATGTTAAATTTGATAATACAAAAAATGTGCATATAATGTACGTAATGTGCCGTCTGCTGAAATAAAGTGTACCGACGTACATGACCCTTTTCAAAGGGCGAAAACGTACACAAAAATTTGATTTGTACGATTACGGTATAAGTTCATAATTCTGATCACTTTACAGCATGCAGCAGGAACTGCGGATTTTCCATGGTATTTATGACCAAAATACGTATACGAGAAATGAGAATTTTTTGAAATATTAACTAATAAGTCTACAAGGCGGATTGTTCATGGATTCACGCGCCAACGTGATTCTTATATTTTGCCGCAAACAATCACCTGAAATTGAAAATGCGCTATCGATAGGCGATAGTAATTGTAATCCACGTGATTTTCTTAATATAAATACGGTTAAATACGTATAAATTGCAGTATAAATTTTAACTACTCGTAGTGCTAATAAAAATACATCTTTTTTTAGGGCAGAGGAGGTAATACTTATTACTACAATAAGTCATGAGTAACATCAGTAGAAATAAAATAAATATTAGTAATATTTTTCAATTTTTTTCATGTACATTTAACTGTTTTAAATGCGTAAATGTATACATATTAATACATCTTTTTGAAAATAAACTTCCTAATTCTAGTTATTACTATATGGAATTAGAGACTTCTATAGCATTAACATGATATAAAATAAATATTATTTATTTTTTCTGAATAATGCTAACAAAAAGCGAAGTCAAATATATAAGATCATGTTCTATACAGCGCCCGATAATATCATTACGACCGTCGAAAAGCAATAACTCGTACGTAATACATACAAGGCACTGTGCTGACAATAAATATTACTAATTTATAGTTGCCATTTTCCCTATACCTTTAAGCTTACTATTTATACTTAATCAATGACTATAATAGGATATTCCAAACTTTTATGCAATTACGTCAAAGATAAAACAAAATAAATTTATAAGATTAAATATACGAATATTGTAAGATATTTTAAATCATTATTGTGGCTATAAAAATAATAAAAGGGCAATCATTAATTTATTATTAATCATTACCTGGATTATATTGTTCACTGGACAAATAGGTGGATGCGTTGAAGGTACTTTGAACGTTGTCATATGTATGTTGCGAGAAAATGTTTTGCGAGTTTTGCAAATTAGAGAATGGTTCTTGCCTTTCTGGAACTGAACAGTAATAATCTTAGGTTGAAAAAAAAATAAAAAAAATGTAAAAGAACGA
Organism: Chaetogeoica ovagalla; assembly: GCA_032441825.1. Classification (NCBI taxonomy): domain Eukaryota; kingdom Metazoa; phylum Arthropoda; class Insecta; order Hemiptera; family Aphididae; genus Chaetogeoica; species Chaetogeoica ovagalla. The sequence continues at coordinate 954,504 of CM063746.1, read as the reverse complement.
AAATTACTTATGAATTGAGGACTAGATCATAGTATTCCGACTTTATATTTTATTCGGTTTCTTCTTTTTTTAATTTTACGTTATATCTTACTTAACAGGTAACTCAGACACTAAGTTTTTACATCTAACATAAAATTTTGCTTATTTTTGCACTAAATCATTCGTACATTTTCAAATAATTTTCGAATGTACGATCCCTGAATTTTTTTTCTATTAACAAGGGTTCGGTAGCAATCATTAAGTTTCAATATACTTTTATAAGTTTTAATAATGCTTATGCGCTCAACAGGTTTTACTGTTCTACACTCGGTCTATATTCGGAATGGGGATATCGAATAACGACTCTATATGCGTTATCTGCCTCGTTTTTTTATATGTGATGTTGGGTGCATTGGTAAATAGCCCCTGGAGATTTGGCTTAAAGAATGGAAACGATTGCTGTTATTTTTATATTCATCAGCACGATTGAGAAACATTTCTACCGATAATTGAACATGAATGCGAGTCAGAATCAAAAGTTTATTTTAATGAATGGGCTGCATACACATAGGTCTTAAACAAGCCGAGGTTTTGCATATAAGACGGCAAATCACCAACTTTTATATGTCGATAAAAATATAAGGACTCACATTTAAAATATTGAGACGTCATGGTTGGACGCGAAAATTAAATTATTGAAGAAAATGAGACGTATTCCTCTTTATCATTTGCAGTCCCATCTTGATCAATATTACTGACAACTTTACCATCAAGACAGTTCTGACATTATTCTCGCCATGTTAGAAGACATTCAGAATATGAATAAAAAAAAACGTAATTAAAACGACGTATGTGGAGTGCATTCAGAATCTGAAACTTGTCTGTAGAATGCATAAAGAACCACAAATTTGTCTGTAGAGCGCATAGCAGATGAGCACTGTTTCAATTATGATGCTATTTTCCATATCTTTTTTTATTTTTGGTTAGTACATTAAAATAAACATTGCAAATTATTATTGTGAAATTAAAAAAATTCGCTAAAATTATTCATTTTTTATTAATTCTTTTCATTACCTGGAAAATTACTCTGATCGTAGGTATATGGAAAGAGAATATTTTGAGTATCTTGAACATTATAGAGAGATTCTATTCTTGGTATCATTGTACCGAAATAATCTAAAACCAAAAAAAAAAGAATTAAAATAAACATGACACTTTTCTAGAGCAAATTAATTAAGTGTTGAGTCAAAAAATAACAAACATTTCGGGTGACACCAGTAGATTTACTATAGTTCATAAAAAACTAGATGATTTTATGTAATAATTCTAAACATATGGGATAATGATAAACATTTGATAAAAACTTATATTTCCAAAATTTATTTTATATATAATATATATATATTATATATATAAACATAGTAAACTCGTATAATTCAATACACTTTTATTTTAATTTAAATTTGGAAATTATTTAAATATAAATTTATAAAAATCAAAATGATAAAAAATGTACATTGTGCGTTTATACTTTTTGTTGCTGAAAATTATATATGCATTTCATCTTATGACTGACATTAGTCGTATAGATACATTTATGATTTAACAGCAATATAATTAGAAAAACAATGTATCTTCCTAAAACTATTATGAATTGCTTATGATTATCATTAAATAGATCAAATCATAGTAATTTATAATCACGCATATTTAATGTAATATCATTACCTGCAGTTCCGGGTTGATCAATAGGAAAATTAGTGTCGTTAACGGGTTTAAATTGACTACTGGAAGATGCATTTGACAATGGTAATTTGAGATTAATATTAGGATTACTATAATCTGTCGAATATACCACAGGGGATTTACCTAAAAAACATACAAGACATTACACTTTATCAGAGTTAATAAGTTAGGTAGTCAAGTAATATATATATATATTCAATAAATAGGCTTGTTGACATATATTAATTTTAATTATATATATATCACACTTCTATACCCTTTATACGTTAATGTTTTTGCTGAAGAAATTTATTAGATTAAATATTCTATTATTTAAAGACATTGTAAATTATTATTGTGGTCGTCAAAAAATAGAAGAGAAATCTTTTATTTATTATTAATTATTACCTGGATTATATTGTTCACTGGGTAAATATGTGGGTGCATTAAATGTACTTTGAAAGTTGTCAGTTGTTTGTTGCGAGAAAATATTTTGCGAGTTTTCCAAATTATAAAAAAGTTCTTGCTCTTTTTGAACTGAAAAAAAAATGTAAATAAACATTTCACTTTACTCGAAAAAATTACTTATGAATTCAAGGCCACATCATGGCATTCCAACAATATACATTTTATTCAGTTTCATCTTTTTTTTTGTTTTAAGGTTAATCTTCCTTAACTGGTAAATCAGACACCGAGTTTTTACATCCAACGTAAAAGTTTGCTTATTTCTGCATGAAATTATTTATACATTTTTAAATAATTTTTGAACATACGTTCTCTGAACTTTTTTCTATTAACAAAAGTTAGGTAGCAATCATTAAGTTTCAATATATTTTTATAAGTTAATTTTTATAAGATAGTATTTTATATATCTTATTTTATTTTATTTTTTGGTAATTACATTAAATAACCGTTGTAAATCGTAATTGTAAACCTAAAAAATTTGACTAAAAGTTTTAAATTTATTATTAATATAATAAATATTAATTACTTGGAAAATTACTCGCGTCGTTGCCATATGGAAAACCAATGTTTTGAATGTCTTGAACATTATAGTGAGGTCCTGTATCTGGTATAATTTCACTAGAATAGTCTAAAACTAAACAAACACGAATACAAATAACTTTTCCAGAGAATATTACTTAAATGTTGTGGTAAAAGATAACAAAAATTTTGGATGACAATATACTAGTGATTTATTATAGTTCATAAAAGACTGGAAAATTTTTATGTTATAATTTTAAACATATGAATGATAAACATTTGATAAAAATTTATAATTGAAAAATTGATTTTATATATAAAATTTAAAAAAAAATAGAAGTTGAATCTTTAATTTATTATACATCATTACCTGGGTTGTATTGTTCACTGGACAAATAGGTGGATGCGTTGAAGGTACTTTGACCGTTGTCAAATGTATATTCGGAGGAAATGTTGTAAGGGTTTTCAATATTATGAGACGATCCTTCTCCTTGTGTAATTGAACCGTAATAATCTAAAATCAAATACATAAGGAAACTAAAATGAAAATATACGTTGCAGTTTTCCAATGTAAATTATTTATGTGAGAAGTGAAAAAACCCTAAAGACTTTGGATAACATTCATTTTAAATTAGCTTTATAATTATTGTCCTTATGAACTAAAAATATTTTACGTTTTAATTCTGTAACAATGATATAAATTGTTAAATGAATTGTTTATGTAATTTTCAAAGTAATTTCAAGCATTTACTCATATTATTAATATCCATTACCTGCAATTTGGAATTGATTAGCAGTATCAATAGGGTTTATTTCATTTTCCAATTGATATTCGGGAATTTCATTCGAATTATTATTGCCATTATCATTACAAAAATCTGCTGGTGATATGGCAGGTGAATTAGCTACAAAAATAGATAAAGGACGTTAAATTTAATTGTCACTTTAAATTAACTATGAATTAAATTTAAGGGAATGAGTTTTCAACTGGATATTTTCAATATGAAACTGCATAATATTAGATGCTGAACAGTTTTCTAATAATCTTATTATGAATATTTATTGTTGCATTTTCTATAGTAAAATAATAATAATAATAATTTATTAGATATGTCGAGATCCAAAAAAATCCAAAACTAAATGGTTTGTGAGTAATTAGAAGAGATCAGATTAGTGATGTGATATCACCATTTATTATTATACGTATATTTCAATACAGTGGCGTTCTCAGGATTCTTTATTGGAGGGATATACAAAGCAATCAAATAATAAATCAAAAATTATTTATCATTATTAGTTACCATTAATATATTTTCATATATAGACAATGAATTATGCATGAATATCACAAAAATATTAATAATATATTAATACGTCAATATTTGTAATTTGGCACTAAAAAAAGACCATGAGGGGAACAATCCCCTATATCCCCCCTTAAGATTGCCCATGATTCAATATATAATACATAATACAGTGGACCAATTAGTATTTATTTGGAATTATTATTATATACACTTTAAAATTCCATGTTTTTTTTGTATTTATAATTAATCGTGTAAATTTGGGTACATACCAATGTGTGGTGAAAATGTTTTAAACAAGTATTGGAAGTACATCAAAACCACTACTATAATACATAAGAATATTACATGTTATTATAGTGTTTTTATTGTATTTAATTCTATGTACAATAATAATAGTTCTTGAATAATCCTTCCTGTTGCATACTGTAAATGAATTTCTCTACATGAGTTTATTAAATTACATAATACGTATATCTTATATGAATCATTTATAAAATTTAAATACTCGAATATTGTATGAAAAATAAAAAAACACACACACAATAAGATACAATCGATTGACTTGTCGAAAAAAAATGAAAATAATGACAGATTTAAAACTCAAAGGAATATTGAGAAATTTTATTACTTTTAACATAATTTGGCCAAATTAATACATAACCACCATGTGAAATTTGTCTGCATTTCAATGGTATCCCGATAATTTTTATATTATATGAAATTGGAATTCTGAATTAATATATGTCCTTTATTTTCATCTGATATATTATTTGTAAAAAATTATACATTCATTTTTATAGACCTAGAAAATCAATGTGTGTGTATGTATATATATTTCGGTAATCTGCTTTATAAACAAAGAAAATTGACCACATAAACTTCAATAATAATACAAGGCACCTGATGCATAATATAAAATTTGCTGTCATTCGACCAAATTCAAGAAAAGCTTCCAAAAATGTACGAAGACTTTAGAAGACAACCTACAAACAGTGGGACAAAAATTATGGGAGGCAGAGTCGAGTCGAGAAAAATTTACTCTCGAGTCACAATAAGAAATGGATAGTTGGAAGAACCCTAAATCGATTCCGAACGAGAGTTGAACGATCGTGGGGAAACAGAAAAAATGGGGAATAAAGGGCAATGGGACATGAACTGTAAATGTGGAGAGATTCAGACAATGATGCAATTAAAAATGTGACAAATTACAATGAGTGATCAACGAAGTGTGACATATCAGACCTACAAGCTGTAAATAACAAAGCCATAAAGCCATAAAGGTAGCAGAATATTGGAGCTAAAAAAATATAAAAACACAAATCAGACGTCACAATTAGAACAACCATTAATACCATTGTTTATTTAGTATACTGTACATTAATTGATGTTATTTTATGCTATTCTAATTTGTATTTTATTTTATTTCGTATATTTATACATTTGAGTATTTGAATAATCCATATTATGTAATGTTGTGTTATCTATAGCTTATGTATGATGCTATTTAAACTTATAAATTAATTATCTTTAAAATGATCTGTTACCCCGATTCGTAAAAAAAAATTGCTTTATTGATTTAAAAAAAAATTCAAAAAATTTTTATCGTTAATATAAATTAAATAAATTTGGTATATGGTAGAAAGCTCGTGCAAATCTATGAGATCAATTAAAAAGCGAAAAAAATGTAGAGAAAAAAAACAACAAAATGATCAGTATATAGATACTTCGTAAACAATGGTGCCTATTGTACAGGTATGTCATTTTCGCTCTACCAAGAGGTACATGTATGGTACATTCAACAAACACATGCATATTTCTCTTTAAGGTTCTATGATGCGATATTTTGTAAAGATATATATACCCACACCCTTACAATACTTCTATGGAAATTAATGTATAATTTTCTGTACATAATTTTTATCTCAAACTGAAATTTCTTCATTGGGAAATAATTTGTTACAATGTTTACAATTAAAATTTTCCACATAAATTTAATAAATAAAATATAATGTAATATGTTTCTTACATACCATTGTCCTTTACTAAATCAAACGCTTAATGAAACAATAAAAAAACAACACACATTTGTATACATTTAAATTTGTGTACAATGTTTGGATAGATAGGATTATTTAAAAATGGAATCACTTTTGAATATTCGAATTACCGCTATTTATTTATAGTATCTATGATTTCGTTTGTTCACAATATCATTTTTATAACACAATAAATGCATTTAATGTTTATGGAATCAAAGAACATTTTTTTTTATTTAAGGGTCATTGTAACTTATATAGGTATTGTTTTCAGTAAAATGTGTATTATGTATTTCATCCTTTTACGTGATCTATCTAGAGATAGTTTTTGGGGGGTCATGGGGACACAATTATTGCATGTCGTCTTCACTATCGCAAATACTGAAATATTTTGTTTTAAAATTTACACATGTATACATAATTTGTTATATTTGTCGATATATTTTATTTAGGTAATTGAAATTAATGCCTATTATCGCAACTGTAATTATACACTAGTGTAAAGAGGTTTGATATTTTAAATCGTCTCCTGCCCATGAATTTTCGTTAAAACCACCACTGCTTCTCGGATATTAATAATGTATTATGTACTCACTTAAGTCATTATAACAACGCTCCAGTGCTTTCTTAGAATGCCATTTAACTAGAAACAACAAAAAATTAAGTAAGTAAAATTTTAATTCGGAAAATATATTCAATTTGCCGTAAATAAACTGGATGTAGTAATAAATATCAAATACTTATCTATTATTATTAATAAATCATTAACATCCATATGAATAAATTTACATTGAACATTGTTAGTGTTGAATAAAGTAACAATTTGCTGCTTGAATATAAAAGTGTTTATAAAAAAAAAAAAATTTAAAAGATAAGAAACTAAGAATTTTAAGGACACGAAATAAAGTGGGTTACTGACAACGTGACTTAAGAGTATTATTATTTTTAATTTGAAGGCAATAATAATTCGAATACAATTAAAATTAATAATAATTGTAATTGTATTCGACAAATGGTTTTAAATAAATCCAATATAATTTACTAAAATTAACGACTGTTAATGAAAGTATTATAAATGAATAATTTGTATGTTATTTTGTCATTTTGATCATTTGAAATGTATGAAAAATTGTCTATGCCCACAACGACTGATCATTGAAATGTTTGAGTAGTTTTAAATTACATTTCAGAAAACTAAAAGAAAAGTTCATAGTCGATCAATGTACTAACAATAAATAGAATTTGCACATGTATGCCAATATTATCCAACCATTCCATATACACATACATGAAAGAGTGCATATTTTCAATTAAACCACATTATTTTAAAACGCATTAGTCCCTTGGTTCAAAATTTAAAAGGTACTTACCTTTAAAATTACATTCACGTAATACTTCTTCAAAAATCATATTTGTTAAATTGTAAAATTATTAAATTTGAGATAAACATTGTTTTATTATCCTTATAATTACCATGGCAATCTAATGGAATCGTAAAACCTAATTTCGATTTGAGCTCTAAAATAATAAATATTAATTTTGTTAATTTTTATTATACACATCATTCTCCTACGAGTAATAATTTTCAGAATATATGTAAACACAAAAGACAATGGTACGATTTTTGAAATTTAATAAAAATTCATAATTTATAAAGAAACATAATGTCTTTTTCTTTGATCAATGATATGTGATTTATAATTTATCTTTTAATTTAAGATAATGCGATATTTATGCAAGAAAAATAAATTTTAAATAATTTAATCTATTGTAGTGGAATAAATACATAAAAAATTTATGGTTACCTCCTATATTATTTTGACACCATTGCGTTGGATTATTAAGTAACTGAAAATCATAATCTATAATATGCACGATTTTATATAAATACCATTTATAGCTTAACTATAGTTTTTTAAACCAATAATAATAATATCATATCCTTAAAGATGTTATTAAATATCTTAAATAATTCATAGTCACAAAACATACTTGAAGTGGCTTTTTCAAATAGATCATCGACATATTTTTTTAAAAAAACTAAAAAATGTTATATTTATTGAATTGTGTTGTTAATTATCTACATTTTAAACAAAATTGTATGAAATAACTTTATTATATTGCAGAAATATAAGGCGTGAAAAAAATATCTAACCTATTAAATATTCGGAGAATATTCTTATTGTAAGCCTAATGTTAATTAATTATAATTAATGATATCATGGAAAAGGATTTACTTTTCTTTTTTCCAAGTGTACGAATCCTAATAACTAAAAAAGAAAAAGAATAATAATAATACACATATTATCAAGCATATATTGGCACATTTCTTGTATGAATAGTGTTAGATTTTTTTATCGCATATTCCTTAAAATACACGATATTCTAATTACTATACCCTAATTTAGGTTCCTTGAATATTTACAGAGTGTGACTAAGAACGTGTGTTCCTAATAAGTTTAATATTCGAGAACAGAATAGAGTAGGATAAATAAATACTACAAATTCCCTAGAATTATTTAATATAATATATATATATATATATATATATTCGTACACGTGAACGTTGTATAAATTTTTTGTGTTATTATCGTGAATAGATAAGGTTCACTATCAATATCAATCATATTATTATAAATAGTTAATTCATGAACGCAATTGTGCTCAATTGGATATTCATTTAAAAATTAACATATATTTAATGACAGCAATAATATTATACTTCACTTACGATTATTGTAAAAAACCGTGAATGCTTCTGTGCTATTGGAGTCTTCTACATTGAAAAAATATTACATCAGTTTAAAACATATAGAGTATTAAGTATTTATATAGTGATGGCAGGGACGGAGTGGACGGTCTGAAAAATGGGTGTTTTCCAGATGATCTGGATCATATTCTTACCTGATGTAGTGATGTCCCGGTGTCCAAACACTTTTTAAACCAGCTCGTTTTTTTAATAATATATACCAATAAAGATATACCCATAAAGAATTCAAAAATTATTTTTTTTGAAAAATTGTTTAAAATAAAAAACAGAGCGAGCCGCGGGCTGCTGTAAATGTCACCTTGGATAATGATTTTAAAATCTGTTGTTAAAACAACAATTTTAAAAACAATAATAAATCATTGCACTCGATCAATCTAACGATTCTGAGCTGTGCTTCGGTTAGGTTTTAGTAGAATATTTGGATAAAAAAACACATCAACCCAGTACCAATACATTTTTCGCTCCACTCAGAATTTAATTTTTTTTTCATGTGGAATTGACATTAGAGAGAAGGAGAAAGAAAAGAAACGGAAAACATTTTTTTTTTTTGGTAAGAGTGCAGTAGGAGGTTTGAATAAAAAAAATCAACAGTCTCGTGGTCTGGATTTATTTTCTACTCCGTCCCTGCATGATGGAAATTTTAAATCAATATGGTACTTGTTTATAAGTAATATAATTAAATTAAATAAATAATAATTTCAAATGAAAATTTGAATTAAAAATCTATGTAGTCAACATTCATCAGTTATAACGAATGACTGTTCAAGTTGATTCTTACTACTTATGTTTCCGAATACAGTGATTTGATCTAGATGACGAATAGACAATAATATAGTTAAGCATTTATATGAATATTCTAACTATTAATATTATACAATTTATCCTCTCCTAATTACGAGTGTAAATAAAAATTATTAAATAGCCTTGCAATTAAACTGTACACGCATAAAACTACACATATTATGTTATTAGTGGCGTATATGAGATTTCACCTCAGGGGGACGACGGTAAGAGAACCCCTCTTCCCACCCATAAAAAATATATTTGTAGGAATATGATCGAACAACACACATTTTTTTAAATTTCTTGGGGGGGGGGATTGCTCCTATTACCCCGCCTTCCACAAATACGCCACTGTATATCATATATTTATATTAAACATTATCGTCTTATACACATATTGTTAATGTTAAATAACAGTAGTTATCGACAACTATTCAAATATATTTTATTTACAAAAAAAAAAAAAAAAAAACAAACGTATACGGAAAATTCGCATTACAATATACAATTTTAAGGGAGTATGTAATGAAATTATCTTCAGGTTTCATCACTCAAAATTAATTTTAATATTTTATAAGAATTTTTTTAATAAAATAATTAAATTCATTATTTATATATTTATATATATATATTTATAATAAAACGTAATTTTACCTAAGCAGTCTAAAATTAATAAATTAATAAAAACATTTTATTAGAAATTAGTATTATAATTGTTATAGCAAATTTTAAGACTTATAATATATATATACAAAATATTAACATATAGAATTGAGAAAATTAATAAAAATAATGATTTTTAACAAATAAAACGATAATATATTACCGATAATATTTTATTATAAGTACTTACTTCTAAAAATAAATACATTATATCGTACATTAAATGTGTTATTCACACTTACCATTGGCATTAGAATTTTTGACAGCAAATATTATAGCAATCATCACATAAATAAGAACATTGATACTTCTTGGAGAATACATTTTAGTGATTTTTTTGTTACAGTATAACTGATGCTTTATGAATATGAATTCATTTACAGACCTATAGCTTGTATGATACGTATATCACAAGCACATATGGTATTAAATAATCAACAGATATGCAAATCATATATTACTGTATTTACAAGTGAATAAATATTGTAATACGGCAGATGTATACGCGCCGAGTTCCAAACATTTTTGTGGGAGGGGGGATATGCTTAGCAATAATTCTATATAGGTATTTTATTTTATTTGTTGTTAAATGACACGGGATATTGCTATTGTAACCAATTATGATAAAAAACTATTAAATTTTATTTTTATTTGATGATTAATATTTTTTAGTTTTATATTTTTAAAATAAATTTTTTCTCGTAATATTAATATATTAAATACAATTAAATGTATTGTATAAAATGCACACCTATAGGTTAAGTACAGTTGAAAATAAGGAACCATACGAACCATACGTATTTAATTATGTTTAATATTTTATATATTCGTATTTTATAATAAATTATGTTTACTCATATGTACCTACTCGTATTTATAGACGGAATCAATCGAAAAATCTATTACTTTGATTATATTATCATTATTTATAATTTATTGTAATAAATAATTATTATAACAATTATTATTATACACTTTGATTAATATAGTATACATTATATAAATATATACTTTAATTAAATTATAATTATTTTATACTATCATTACATATTTATTTTATACTTTGAATAAATAAATCATTTTTTAAATACGAGTATATATATTAATGACATAAATCACAAGAATATTGCAGTAGAACGAAAACATTATATTAGTTGTAGCACTAACAGTGTACATATTTAACTCATTTTCAGGGATTTTCATTTTTATCTTTATCATCATAGTTGAAGTTAAAAAAACTGTTTTGATTTGAAGTGTATGTATATAATGATGGTGGGTAAAGGTCGTCAGGAGTACTTAATGACTCTTCCTGACTCCACACTAAAAAAAAAAAAATAATTAATAAATAAAAAAAAGTACGAATTAAAGAACAATATGATTGACAGAATAAAACATGGGAATCATACAAGTTTTGCTCCCCCTTAAATTTTATGATTTTTTTTTATACTCCTATGTAATTTTTAAATAATATACGATTATACAGTTACTTTTTTTGGTTTAAATTACTTTTGAAATTATAAACATTTGGAGTTCAGCGTTTTTTTTTTTTTTGTATATAAATTAATCAAAATCATTCAATTATATGACTTTGTACGATGTACATTAATGAAACACGGTCTCGTTCGCCGTTCGCAAGTATGTGAATTTGTTATCAATAAATAATTTTGAAATTATTTGCACATTTTTGGCTTGTAAAAGCGTAATTTTATACGTTACTTATAATATAATCCACATATTATTATGACCTATAATCTATTATTTATGTGTATATATATATATATTATATATTTTAAACGTGTCAAAAAGTTTATTGGTGTAAGGTAATATATTATGTTAAATTGGATAATACAAAAAATGTGCATATAATGTACGTAATGTGCCGTCTGCTGAAATAAAGTGTACCGACGTACATGACCCTTTTCAAAGGGCGAAAACGTACACAAAAATTTGATTTGTACGATTACGGTATAAGTTCATAATTCTGATCACTTTACAGCATGCAGCAGGAACTGCGAATTTTCCATGGTATTTATGACCAAAATACGTATACGAGAAATGAGAATTTTTTGAAATATTAACTAATAAGTCTACAAGGCGGATTGTTCACGGATTCACGCGCCAACGTGATTCTTATATTTTGCCGCAAACAATCACCCGAAATTGAAAATGCGCTATCGATAGGCGATAGTAATTGTAATCCACGTGATTTTCTTAATATAAATACGGTTAAATACGTATGAACTGCAGTATACATTTTAACTACTCGTAGTGTTAATAAAAATACATCTTTTTTTAGGGCAGAGGAGGTAATACTTATTACTACAATAAGTCATGAGTAACATCAGTAGAAATAAAATAAATATTAGTAATATTTTTCAATTTTTTTCATGTACATTTAACTGTTTTAAATGCGTAAATGTATACATATTAATACATCTTTTTGAAAATAAACTTCCTAATTCTAGTTATTACTATATGGAATTAGAGACTTCTATAGCATTAACATGATATAAAATAAATATTATTTATTTTTTCTGAATAATGCTAACAAAAAGCGAAGTCAAATATATAAGATCATGTTCTATACAGCGCCCGATAATATCATTACGACCGTCGAAAAGCAATAACTCGTACGTAATACATACAAGGCACTGTGCTGACAATAAATATTACTAATTTATAGTTGCCATTTTCCCTATACCTTTAAGCTTACTATTTATACTTAATCAATGACTATAATAGGATATTCCACACTTTTATGCAAATACGTTAATGGTAAAACAAAAGAAATTTATAAGATTAAATATAAGAATATTTAAAGATATTGTAAATCATTATTGTAGCTATAATAATAATAATAAAAGGGCAATCATTAATTTATTATTAATCATTACCTGGATTATATTGTTCACTGGACAAATAGGTGGATGCGTTGAAGGTACTTTGAACGTTGTCATATGTATGTTGCGAGAAAATGTTTTGCGAGTTTTGCAAATTAGAGAATGGTTCTTGCCTTTCTGGAACTGAACAGTAATAATCTTAGGTTGAAAACAAAATAAAAAAAATGTAAAAGAACGAAAATTACTTATGAATTGAGGACTAGATCATAGTATTCCGACTTTATATTTTATTCGGTTTCTTCTTTTTTTAATTTTACGTTATATCTTACTTAACAGGTAACTCAGACACTAAGTTTTTACATCTAACATAAAATGTTGCTTATTTTTGCATGAAATCATTCGTACATTTTCAAATAATTGTCGAATATACGATCCCTGAATTTTTTTTCTATTAACAAGGGTTCGGTAGCAATCATTAAGTTTCAATATACTTTTATAAGTTTTAATGATGCTTATGCGCTCAACAGGTTTTACTGTTCTACACTCGGTCTATATTCGGAATGGGGATATCGAATAACGACTCTATATGCGTTATCTGCCTCGTTTTTTTATATGTGATGTTGGGTGCATTGGTAAATAGCCCCTGGAGATTTGGCTTAAAGAATGGAAACGATTGCCGTTATTTTTATATTCATCAGCACGATTGAGAAACATTTCTACCGATAATTGAACATGAATGCGAGTCAGAATCAAAAGTTCATTTTAATGAATGGGCTGCATACACATAGGTCTTAAACAAGCCAAGGTTTTGCATATAAGACGGCAAATCACCAACTTTTATATGTCGATAAAAATATAAGGACTCACATTTAAAATATTGAGACGTCATGGTTGGACGCGAAAATTAAATTATTGAAGAAAATGAGACGTATTCGTCTTTATCATTTGCAGTCCCATCTTGATCAATATTACTGACAACTTTACCATCAAGACAGTTCTGACATTATTCTCGCCATGTTAGAAGACATTCAGAATGTGAATAAAAAAAAACGTAATTAAAACGACGTATGTGGAGTGCATTCAGAATCTGAAACTTGTCTGTAGAATGCATAAAGAACCAAAAATTTGTCTGTAGAGCGCATAGCTGATGAGCACTGTTTCAATTATGATGCTATTTTCCATATCTTTTTTTATTTATGGTTAGTACATTAAAATAAACATTGCAAATTATTATTGTGAAATTAAAAAAATTGGCTAAAATTATTCATTCTTTTATTAATATCATTACCTGGATAATTACTCTGATCGTAGGTATATGGAAAGAGAATATTTTGAGTATCTTGAACATTATAGAGAGATTCTATTCTTGGTATCATTGTACCGAAATAATCTAAAACCAAAAAAAAAAAGAATTAAAATAAACATGACACTTTTCTAGAGCAAATTAATTAAGTGTTGAGTCAAAAAACAACAAACATTTCGGGTGACACCAGTAGATTTACTATAGTTCATAAAAAACTAGATGATTTTATGTAATAATTCTAAACATATGGGATAATGATAAACATTTGATAAAAACTTATATTTCCACAATTTATTTTATATATAATATATATATAAACATAGTAAACTCGTATAATTCAATACACTTTTATTTTAATTTAAATTTGGAAATTATTTAAATATAAATTTATAAAAATCAAAATGATAAAAAATGTACATTGTGCGTTTATACTTTTTGTTGCTGAAAATTATATATGCATTTCATCTTATGACTGACATTAGTCGTATAGATACATTTATGATTTAACAGCAATATAATTAGAAAAACAATGTATCTTCCTAAAAATATTATGAATTGCTTATGATAATCATTAAATAGATCAAATCATAGTAATTTATAATCAAGCATATTTAATGTAATATCATTACCTGCAGTTCCGGGTTGATCAATAGGAAAATTAGTGTCATTAGCGGGTTTAAATTGACTACTGGAAGATGCATTTGATAATGGTAATTTGAGATTAATATTAGGATTACTATAATCTGTCGAATATACCACAGGGGATTTACCTAAAAAACATACAAGACATTACACTTTATCAGAGTTAATAAATTAGGTAGTCAAGTAATATATATATATTCAATAAATAGGCTTGTTGACATATATTAATTTTAATTATATATATATCACACTTTTATACCCTTTATACGTTAATGTTTTTGCAGAAGAAATTAATTAGATTAAATATTCAATTATTTAAAGACATTGTAAATTATTATTGTGGTCGTGAAAAAATAGAATGCATGAAATTATTTATACATTTTTAAATAATTTTTGAACATACGTTCCCTGAACTCTTTTCTATTAACAAGAGTTAGGTAGCAATCATTAAGTTTCAATATATTTTTATAAGTTTCAATAAACTTTATGATAGTATTTCATATATCTTATTTTATTTTATTTTTTGGTAATTACATTAAAAAACCGTTGTAAATCGTTATTGTGACCCTAAAAAATTTGACTAAAAGATTTCATTTTATTATTAATATAATAAATATTAATTACTTGGAAAATTACTCGCGTCGTAGCCATATGGAAAACCAATGTTTTGAATGTCTTGAACATTATAGTGAGATCCTGTATCTGGTATAATTTCACTAGAATAGTCTAAAACTAAACAAACACGAATACAAATAACTTTTCCAGAGAATATTACTTAAATGTTGTGGTAAAAGATAACAAAAATTTTGGATGACAATATACTGGTGATTTATTATATTTCATAAAAGACTGGAAAATTTTTATGGTATTATTTTAAACACATGAATGATAAACATTTGATAAAAATTTATAATTGAAAAATTGATTTTATATATAAAATTAAAAAAAAATAGAAGTTGAATCTTTAATTTATTATTCATCATTACCTGGGTTGTATTGTTCAGTAGACAAATATGTGGGTACGATGGGGGGATTTTCAACGTTGTCAAATGTATATTCGGAGGAAATGTTGTAAGGGTTTTCAATATTATGCGACGATCCTTCTCCTTGTGTAAATGAACCGTAATAATCTAAAATTAAAAACAAAAGGAAACTAAAATGAAAACATACGTTGCAGTTTTCCAATGTAAATTATTTATGTGAGAAGTGAAAAAACCCTAAAGACTTTGGATAACATTCATTTTAAATTAGCTTTATAATTATTGTCCTTATGAACTAAAAATATTTTACGTTTTAATTCTGTAACAATGATATAAATTGTTAAATGAATTGTTTATGTAATTTTCAAAGTAATTTCAAGCATTTACTCATATTATTAATATCCATTACCTGCAATTTGGAATTGATTAGCAGTATCAATAGGGTTTATTTCATTTTCCAATTGATATTCGGGAATTTCATTCGAATTATTATTGCCATTATCATTACAAAAATCTGCTGGTGATATGGCAGGTGAATTTGCTATAAGAATACATAAAGGACTTTAAAATTAATTGTCTGTTTAATTAATTAATCTATCTAATTAATTAACTATGAATTAAATTTAAGCGAGTGAGTTTTCAACTGGATATTTTCAATATGAAACTACATAGTATTTGATGTTGATCAGTTTTCTAATAATCTTATTATGAATATTTATTGTTGCATTTTCTATAGTAAAATATTAATAATAATAATAATAATAATAATAATAATAATAATTTATTAGATATGTCGAGATCTAAAAAAATCCAAAACTAAATGGTTTGTGAGTAAGTAGAAGAGATCAGATTAGTGATGTGATATCACCATTTATTATTATACGTATATTTCAATACAGTGGCGTTCTCAGGATTCTTTATTGGAGGGATATACAAAGCAATCAAATAATAAATCAAAAATTATTTATCATTATTAGTTACCATTAATATATTTTCATATATAGACAATCAATTATGCATGAATATCACGAAAATAATAATAATATAACAATACGTCAATATTTTTTATTTGGCACTAAAAAAAGTCCATGAGAGGAACTATCCCCCATATCCCCCCTAAAGATTGCCCATGTTTCAATATATAATACATAATACAATGGACCAATTAGTATTTATTTGGAATTATTATTATATACACTTTAAAATTCCATGTTTTTTTTGTATTTATAATTAATCGTGTAAATTTGGGTACATACCAATGTGTGGTGAAAATGTTTTAAACAAGTATTGGAAGTACATCAAAACCACTACTATAATACATAAGAATAATACATGTTATTTTAGTGTTTTTATTATATTTAATTCTATGTACAATAATAATAGTTCTTGAATAATCCTTCCTGTTGCATACTGTAAATGAATTTCTCTACATGAGTTTATTAAATTACATAACACGTATATCTTATATGAATCATTTATAAAATTTAAATACTCGAATATGGTATGAAAGATAAAAAAAAACACACACACAATAAGATACAATCGATTGACATGTCAAAAAAAAATGAAAATAATGACAGATTTAGAACTCAAAGGAATATTGAGAAATATTAATACTTTTAACATAATTTGGCCAAATTAATACATAACCCACCAAGTGTATTTTGTCTGCATTTCTATGGTATCCCGATAATTTTTATATTATATGAAATTGGAATTCTGAATTAATATATGTCCTTTATTTTCATCTGATATATTATTTGTAAAAAATTATACATTCATTTTTATAGACCTAGAAAATCAATGTGTGTTTATATATATATATCAGTAATCTGCTTTATAAACAAAGAAAATTGACCACATGGACTTTAATAATAATAAACTGTAGATGAATACCTTTGTCGAAAAATTATACAAAAATCCTTAAAATATGTTACTAAATGTAACTTAACCTAACCTAACCTAAGAGCATTCGTTTATAATATTTTCTTTACATCGCGTTTGCAAACCTAATTAGATAATTATGATATATGAAAATAAATTGCGATATGTTATTCCGATTTCGTTGTATAGAGAATTCGTCAATTCATGATCGAGACCAAAAAGTCAGAGCAATCAGGGTTTTATAAAATTGATGTTGGAGAAAGGAGAAAAGAAGAAAAATACAAGTGTCCTTGTGGATATTAATATTTGGAAACAGAAAAATAAATAAATATTTTTTATTTGCTAGTGACATAGAATGAACGAAACAAATCTTGAATAGAAGGCACCTGATGCATAATATAAAATTTGCTGTCATCCGACCAAATTCAAGAAAAGCTTCCAAAAATGTACGAAGACATTAGAAGACAACCCACAAACAGCGGGACAAAGATTATGGGAGGCAGAGTCGAGTCGAGAAAAATTTACTCTCGAGTCATAATAAGAAATGGATAGTTGGAAGAACACTAAATCGATTCCGAACGAGAGTTGAACGATCGTGGGGAAACAGAAAAAATGGGGAATAAAGGGCGATGGGACATGAACTGTAAATGTGGAGAGATCCAGACAATGATGCAATTAAAAATTTGACAAATTACAATGAGTGATCAACGAAGTGTGACATATCAGACCTACAAGCAGCAAATAACAAAGCCATAAAGCCATAAAGGTAGCAGAATATTGGAGCTAATAAAATATAAAAACACAAATCAGACGTCACAATTAGAACAACCATTAATACCATTGTTTATTTAGTATACTGTACATTAATTGATGTTATTTTATGCTATTCTAATTTGTATTTTATTTTATTTCGTATATTTATTCATCTGAGTATTTGAATAATCCATATTATGTTATGTTGTGTTATCTATAGCTTATGTATGATGCTATTTAAACTTATAAATTAATTATCTTTAAAATGATCTGTTACCCCGATTCGTAAAAAAAATTGCTTTATTGATTTAAAAAAAAATAGAAAAAATTTTTATCGTTAATATAAATTAAATAAATTTGGTATATGGAAGAAAGCTCGTGCAGACCTATGAGATAAATTAAAAAGCGAAAAAAATGTAGAGAAAAAAAAACAACAAAATTATCAGTATATAGATACTTCGTAAACAATGGTGCCTATTGTACAGGTATGTCATTTTCGCTCTACCAGGAGGTACATGTATGGTACATTCAACAAAAACATGCATACTTCTCTTTAAGGTTCTATGATGCGGTATTTTGTAAAGATATATGTACACACACCCTTACAATACTTCTATGGAAATTAATGTATAATTTTCTGTACATAATTTTTATCTCAAACCGAAATATCTTGATTGGGAAATAATTTGTTACAATGTTTACAATTAAAATTTAATAAATAAAATATAATATAATATGTTTCTTACATACCATTGTCCTTTACTAAATCAAACGCTTAATGAAACAATAAAAAACAACACACATTTGTATACATTTAAATTTGTGTACAATGTTTGGATAGATAGGATTATTTAAAAATGGAATCACTTTTGAATATTCGAATTACCGCTATTTATTTATAGTATCTATGATTTCGTTTATTCACAATATCATTTTTATAACACAATAAATGCATTTAATGTGTATGAAATCAAAGAACATTTTTTTTTTATTTAAGGGTCATTGTAACTTATATAGTTATTGTTTTCAGTAAAATGTGTATTATGTATTTCATCCTTTTACGTGATCTATCTAGAGATAGTTTTTGGGGGGTCATGGGGACACAATTATTGCATGTCGTCTTCACTATCACAAATACTGAAATATTTTGTTTTAAAATTTACACATGTATACATAATTTGTTATATTTGTCGATATATTTTATTTAGGTAATTGAAATTAATGCCTATTATCGCAACTGTAATTATACACTAGTGTAAAGAGGTTTGATATTTTAAATCGTCTCCTGCCCATGAATTTTCGTTAAAACCACCTCTGCTTCTACGATACTAATAATGTGTTATATACTCACTTAATTCATTATAACAACGCGTCAGTGCTTTCATTGAATCACATTTGACTAAAAACAGAAAAAAAATTAAGTAAATAAAAATTAGATTCGAAAAATATATTCAATTTACCGTAAATAAACGGGATGTAGTAATAAATATCAAATACATATCTATTATTATTAATAAATCATTAACATCCATATGAATAAATTTACATTGAATATTTTTAGTGTTGAATAAAATAACAATTTGCTCCTTGGATATAAAAGTATTTATAAAAAAGAAAATAATTTAAAAGATAAGAAACTAGGAATATTAATGACACGAAATAAAGTGGTTTACTTAAAACGTAATTTTAGGGTATTATTATTTAAAATTGAAGGCAATAATAATTCGAATACAAATAAAATTAACAATAATTGTAATTGTATTCGAAAAATGGTTTTAAGTAAATCCCGTATAATTTAATAAAATTAATGAATGTGATAAAGTATTATTAATGGATAATTTGTATTTTATTTTGTCATTTTGATCATTTGAAATGTATGAAAAATCGTCCATGCCCACAACGAACTTAACATTGAAATGTTTGAGTAGTTTTAAATTACACTTCAGAAAACTAAAAGAATAGTTCATAGTCGATCAAAGTACTAACAATAAATAGAATTTGCACAAGAAATGTATGCTAATATTATCCAATCATTCCATATACACGAAAGAGTGCATATTTTAAATAAAACCACATCGTTTTACAACGCATTAGTCCCTTTGTTTATAATTTAAAAGTTACTTACTTCTAAATTTATATTGACGTAACATTTCTTCAAAAATTATAATTGTTAAATTGTAAAATTATTAAATTTGTGATACCTATTGTTTTATTATCCTTATAATTACCATGGCAATCTAATAGAATCGTAAATCCTAATTTCAATTTGAGCTCTAAAATAATAATTATTAATTTTGTTAATTTTTATTATACACATCATTGTCCTACAAGTGATAATTTTTAGAATATACATAAACACAAAAGACAATGGTACAATTTTTAAAATTTAATTAAAATTCATAATTTTTAAATTTATTAAGAAATTTTTATTTTATGTGAATTAATTGATACGTTATTTGCAATTTATCTTTTAATTTAAGATAGTGCAATATCTAATAGTAAACAAAAAAATTTTAAATATCATAATCTCAAGTAGTAGATTAAATGTTTTAAAAATTAATAGGTACCTTCAATATTATTATGACACCATTCCTCTGGATTATTTAGTAACTGAAAATCATAATCTATAATATGCACGATTTATTATAAATACCATTATAGTTTCACTATAATTTTTTAAACCAATAATGATAATATCATATCCTTAAAGATGTTATTAAATATCTTAAATAATTCATAGTCACAAAACATACTTGAAGTGGCTTTTTCAAATAGATCATCGACATATTTTTTTAAAAAAACTAAAAAATGTTATATTTATTGAATTGTGTTGTTAATTATCTACATTGTGAACAAAATTGTATGAAATAACTTTATTATATTAAAGAAATTTAAGGTGTGAAAACAATATCTAACCTATTTAATATTTGATGAATATTCTTATTGTTAGCCTAATGTTAATTAATATAATTAATGATATCATGGAAAAGGATTTACTTCTCTTTTTTCCATATGCACGAACCCTAATAACTAAATAAGAAAAAGAATAATAATACACATATTATAACGCATTTATTGGCATATTTCTGTTATGAATAGTATTAAATTTTTTTATCGCATATTCCTTAGACTACACGATATTCTTATTACTATACCTTAATTTAGGTTCTTTTAATATTTACAGAGTGTGACTAATAACGAGTGTTCCTAATAAGTTTAATATTCGAGAACAGAATAGAGTAGGAAAAATAAATAGTACAAATTTTTTAGAAATATTTAATATAATATATATATATTCGTACACATGAACGTTGTATAAATTTTTTGTGTTTTTATCGTGAATAGGTTAAGTTCACTATCAATATCAATCGTATTATTATAAATAGTTAATTCATGAACGCAATTGTGCTCAATTGGAAATTCCTTAAAAATTAACATATATTTAATGACAGCAATTATCTTTTACTTCACTCACGATTATTGTAAAAAACCGTGAATGCTTCTGTGCTATTGGAGTCTTCTACATTGAAAAAATATTACATCAGTTTAAAACATATAGAGTATTAAGTATTTATATAGTGATGGCAGGGACGGAGTGGACGGTCTGAAAAATGGGTGTTTTCCAGATGATCTGGATCATATTCTTACCTGATGTAGTGATGTCCCGGTGTCCAAACACTTTTTCAAACCAGCTCGTTTTTTTAATAATATATACCAATAGAAATATACTCTTAAAGAATTCAAAAATTATTTTGTTTAAAAAATTTTTTTAAAAAAAAAACAAAGCGAGCCACGGGGTGTTGTAAATGTCGCCTTGGATAATGATTTTGAAATCTGTTGTTTAAACAACAAATTTAAGAGCAATAATAAATCATTGCACTCGATCAGTCTAACGATTCTGAGCGGTGCTTCAGTTAGGTTTTAGTAGAATATTTGGATAAAAAAATCACATCATCGCAATACCAATACATTTTTCGCTCCACTCAGAATTTAATTTTTTTTTTCATGTGGAATTGATATTAGAGAGAAGGAGAAAGAAAAGAAACGGAAAACATTTTTCTTTTTGGTAAGAGTGCAGTAGGAGGTTTGAATAAAAAATATCAACAGTCCCAGGTCTGGATTTATTTTCTACTCCGTCCTTGTGTGATGGAAATTTTAAATAAATATGGTACTTGTTTATAAGTAATATAATTAAATTAAATAGGTTTTAAAAAATAATGTCACTAAAGTTTATTCTATATATATAAATAAATAATAATTTCAAATGAAAATTTGAATTAAAAATCTATGTAGTCAACATTCATCAGTTATAACGAATGACTTTTCCAGTTGATTCTTACTACTTATGTTTCCAAATACAGTGATTTGATCTAGATGACGAATGGACAATAATATAGTTAAGCATTTATGTGAATATTCTAACTATTAATATTATACAATTTATCCTCTCTTAATTACGAGTGTAAATAAGAAACATTAGACAGCGTTGCAATTAAAACTGCACACGCATAAAACTACCTATATTATATTATCAGTGGCGTAATTGAGACTTCACCTCAGGGGGACGATGGTAAGAGAACCCCTCTTCCCACCCATAAAAAATATATATGTAGGAATATGATGAATCTAAACACATTTTTTTAAATCTCTCGGGTAGAGATTGCATCTATCGCCCCCCCCTCTCCTCAAATATGCCACTGTATATTATATATTCATATTATACATTATCGTATTATACACATATTATTAATGTTAAATGACACTAGATACCGACAACTATTCAAATATATTTTATTTACAAAAAAAAAAAAAAAAAAACATACGTAAATGGAAAATTCTCGTTACATTATACAATTTTAAGGGAGTATGTAATGAAGTTATCTTCAGGTTTCATCACTCAAAATTAATTTTAATATTTTATAAGAATTTTTTTAATAAAATAATTAAATTCATTATTTATATATGTATATTTATATATATTTATAATAAAACGTAATTTTACCTAAGCAGTCTAAAATTAATAAATAAATAAAAACATTTTATTAGAAATTAGTATTATAATTGTTATAGAAAATTTTAAGACTTATATTATATATTCATACAGAATTTTAACATATAGAATTGATAAAAGTAATAAAAGTAATGAATTTTAACAAATAAAACGATAATATATTACCGATAATATTTTATTATAAATACTTACTTCTAAAAATAAATACATTATATCATAAATTAAATGTGTATTCATACTTACCATTGGCATTAGAATTTTTTACAGCAAATATTATAACAATCATCAAAGGAATAAGGACATTGATACTTTTAGTAGAATACATTATCGTGATTTTTTTTGTTACAGAATAACTGATGCTTTATGAATATGAATTCATTTACAGACCTATAGCTTGTATGATACGTATATCACAATCACATATAGTATTCAATTATCCACAGATATGCAAATCATATATTACTGTATTTACAAGTGAATAAATATTGTAATACGGCAGATGTATAGGCGCCAAGTTTCAAAAATTTTTGTGGGAGTGGGGGGGCAAACTTAGTAAATCTAGAAATGGATTTTATTGGATGAAGAGACTAAATTTTCGAATAAAATGAAGATGTTTTGTGCACTTATTGGTATGTTAGTAAATGTACAGAATTTAATGTAGATTGGATTTTTACGAGACTTCTTTTCTTCTCATAAAATAATATAATTTTAATGTTAATTGGATAAATAAATTTGTTAATACATTTTTTTTTCAAAACAAAAAATGTTTTACCGACTTGTAGTTCATGTAACAATGAATTATTTTCTTGAATATAAACATGTACCTTGACATGGCTCTTGTAGGTGTAAACGAATCGCTCACACCACCGAGCCAATAATTATCAACTGTTCATACCTTTCCGCAAAACGACGAAAATACCTTACCGCCGTATTTACATTACGCGCGTTCATAAGATTTTCGCCACCGGGACGTCGAGGCGATAGATAGCGAAATATTCATATTTATAGTAAAACTATAATTGCGATTCATAATTAAGCTTATGCCGCTGATTACCCGCAAGACGTATTATCGATACTATAAATATGAATAATATAATAATTAATGTTTCCTCGGGGTGAACGAACGACTGACCAAGCGAGTGCGTCCGTTCGTAACCGTCCGAGTAGAAAGTCTATGAACAAGAATACAAAATTAATATTTTGGGTAATTGTGTAATTTTTAAATAAAACTAATAAATATATCTCTTTATTTTTTCGTGATCCGCCCCATACAAAATACCACCGTGTCAATTTGGCTCCCCGCAGAGAAATATCTAATTCAACTAATTTTGTGAAACACGAAATCCACCGATAAATTTGTCGAATAATCACTTTGTAAGTGAAACTAATCGTTTTCACGGTATCGCCTAACATTGACCCATCTCAGTATGAATTTCCGGATCTCTATACCATAAATTCGATACGAATGGCAAATGAGGAGATCGGAGCACTGAGACAGGATATGAGGGTGAATACGGTTTTAAGAAGGTTAGAGTTACGAGTGAGTGCTCTAGAAACCGCGATGACGCGGTATTTAGATGAACAAAAATTGATAAGGGAAAGAGTGACGAAGGTCGAAAACGAATTAAAGTCGAGTAAAACTGCCAGTTGTAGCGCTTTTAGACCGATAATTGGTCCTAAAAGTCGGTCTCACGATAGCACGGAATGGGACTATAACGATCCAAATGTTACGAGACACCGGGACTATAATTTTTCAAATATTTCCGGACCTTCAACTGACAATAATACCAGACATTTCGAATGATCTATTCGTACTGTACAATTTTCCGATACACGTAAAGTGAACGAATTGTCAGGACCCCCTCACTCAAAACCTTAGTCAAGTTTCGATGCTCATTCCAATACACAATTTAAAAACTGCGAAGTCATCTCTCCCTCAATTTTGTGGTGAAAAAGAAGAGGACCCCAGTCGATTCATTAAAAATTCGGAATGTATTTTGCATCAAGCAAATATTCATAAATCCGTCTGGGTAAGAACGGTTAATTTTTTTTTTTTAATTAAATTCTGAATTTTTTTCACCACTATCATTCTCCATGTACTACGAATCTATATTAAGTACCTGCCGACCCAGATAAAACAAGGGCACCAGTAACCGTAGCGTTACAATTATTACTAATATTTTACTATATTAATTATAATATTATATTTATTTCAATGATAATATTTCAGAAAAAAATAATAATAATAACATTGCAAAATATTATAGTAACACTAAAAATGTATATGGTTAATGGAACTTCATTTATTTGTTGAATAGTCAAAATCTTCAGGAACAGAATTAAGATCGAAAACATGTCCTTGATATGGAGTAAACGTATATGGTTGGAAGGGCACATTATTATAATTATTTGGATACTGCTCTTGACTCATAGCTACAAAATAATAGAAAATAAAATTAATTTTACGCTACAATTGAGCTAATAAACATAAATTGAGAACAAACAAAAATAATTAAATCTATAGTGAAATGAACGTATCATAGGTAACTTAATTGAGTAAACAAATCGAAATAATGAACGTAAGAAGAATTTATTATACGAGGGCTATCTCAAAACAGCTTCCGCCGATGTGTTCAACAATTCACTACATACGGGCATTTCGGTGACATGTTTCTGTATGTCGTAACTTGTACATTATTCTCTTATAATATGTCAAGTTTCGACCGTTTTCGTTTAATATTATTCTAACAGTTGCCGTAACAACACGGACAATAGAATTCTATCTCTCGCCGCCTCTGAGGTGCGAAGTGTAATTCATTTTTTGCAAGCTGAAGGAAAATAGCGCAGCTCAAATTCAACGTCCGTCGTGTGTTGATTACGACAATACAGTGATAAGTGATGTTTCGGTACATGCCTGGCGTGGAGAATTTAAAAACGAACGCACAGATGTGCTTAATGAAAGGGCGCAAATCGATCATGACGGGCACAGAACTTGTTATAGAAGACATCCTTCCCCCATGCAAAATGTGACAAATTTTATCACTCGATTTCCAAATTCTTCGGCAAATAATTTTTGTAATTAAAAAAAGTAAATAAGACATTCTCAATGTACCAATTACTTATCATTACCTGAAAATTGATTTGCGTCAATGTTAACCGGGTTGTTGATTGCAGTATTATTTTCGATCGCATATGATGTAGATTCCGATTGTAAGTTATAATCTTGATTAGTATATCGATTTTCTTCTTGATTATAAAAATAAACTAAAAAAAAAAATTACGTAATTACATTAAACATTTTTTATTAATTTTTTTTTTTACTCTCAAACATAATATGTATAGACAAGACGTCGTCAATATTTTTTTTTTCATTACCTGGTTGATTTAAGTCAAAGGTGATAGGGGCTTTACTGGCAGTAATAATTTCACATGCAGCAGATGTACATTCCGGTAACAAGTTAGAATCTGCATAAGGATTCTGATCCTGAATTTGTGCACCGGAATATTCTAAGAAAAAAATACAATGAATATTACAAATTATTGAAAGCAAAAGTATATGATAGCTTAGACTGTTTGCATGAAATAATGATAATATATTATCTATAGAAAATTTCAGTTGTCTAAATCCGACGTAGGTAGCTTATCAACAGCTTCTGTAATTTTATATTGTTTTTATATATTGATATTAATATATATATTTTTCTATAAACAATATTTTTTTAGATTAAAAGCAAAACGAGGAAGCTATTGGTTTTACAATGATATTATTTTTTTATTTTTTTCCATGTAAAAATGTTTAGTCCTACGTTATTTCAACAATTCAAAAGTATTCAAAAAATTTTGGTAATCTTATGTCACAAATTTTTTTTTATTATTACCACTTTCAATTTTCCGACAAAATGTATTACACTGAAGCTCTATTCAACATTGTTTTATTGAATGTAATAATCATTTATTATCGTATTAAAATTTATAGTAATAAAAAAATTCCGAAGCTTTATCCAAGTAATTCAGTTATGCGACATCCGCAACACCCGCGAATCCGCGACTTGCTACGTTTTTATATTTAACTCTATATTATTTCAATTTTTATGAGCTATTGAAAATTATTAGTCAGGTATACTTTTTATAGAATATATTCGAATAATTTTGGGTTATATGTTTAGACTTTTTGTCGATTAAATGATATATATCTCATTTTACGATGGACACTAAACGCATAAATACGTCATAGCTTAAACCGAGATATATACAAATTTCAGAAACGAATATCGTTTCTGGAACTTTTACAGTTCATGTTGGATTATTTTAAAACAGGACAAATCATTATTTTGTCTCCGAAAACATATACATATATAATTCATCATACTAATAATCATTACCTGCAGTTTCGTATCGTTCAATAGAATCATGGGCGGTGGCGGTGACGGGATTCAGTTGATTCTCAATAGATGTATTTTCTATTGGTACGTAGAGACGATTATTGGGATTACAATAGTCCCTTGGTCCTAATGCAGGAGAATTATCTAAAAAAAAAAAAACAATTATAAGAACTTTTTAAGAATTATAAATAAAGACACTTTATTGGAATCGATTATATACATAAATTAAGATTAAATGAGTTAGTCTCAAATTAAATAAAAGCAATATGAATAATACACAATATTTAATATTATCTTATATTATTATTAAGATAAAATTATTTAATTATCTTATAATTGAAGAACGTTAATTTTAATTTTTTTTTTTGCATATTTTTTTACGAAGTAATAATAATTTATTTAAATATGATTAGATTTTAAAAAATCTGTAAATATTAAGAAGATAACGTTAACCGCAGCCCCATAATCCATATACCATGTATGGTGCTGTACGTGTATACATATATATATATATAGTATATTATAGAATACGATGTGTCAATTGGTATTTATCCGAAATTTTTATTTATAACGCAATAAATTAAAAATCCATATTTTTCATATTCATAATTAAGTTTTCGTTTAAAATGTAATACATACAAACATGTGGTAGAAATTCTCTTAGCAAGTAATCGTAGTATAAAATTCCTACTTCTAAAAACCATAAAAACAATATTATTTTATTACTTTTACTATTAAGGTCGCTCTACACTATGCATGTTTCGCGTTTCTCGTTTCGTGTTCTCACATTTTCGTTCAATTTCGTGAATAGTGTGTATAGCTTTTTCACGAAAAACATCTTAGTGAAAACTGTTTCGCAGTATTTCGGGAACGAGGCGGTAAATTGACGAAATCAAAGGACACGAAATTTCGTATTCTTTCGTTGTGTTTCATATGGTTTCATGTTGTTTCGCATTGCATATTATTTCGTAAACAGAAAGTTTATATCATTGGATCATAATTTAAATTAGATATTAAATATAGGTAAATGGTTACGTCATTTCATCTAATTCAAATTTTACAAACTTTGTTCTTCAATTAGTTGTCATCATGGCGTCCGAGTGGTATGATTAACTAGTGCTAACGTTTATTGACAAATTTAACTTTTCGTTTTCATTAAAATAAAAAGGAACGAACAACCTGTACGTTGACACGAACTAAACAACTAAACGTATTAAACAACTGTAAACTAAAAAGTGAACGAAACACTACGAAACGCGAAACATGCATAGTGTGTAGCAATTATTACAAACTTTATGTGTCATATTTTTTGTATAATTCCTCATACAACACAATTACATTTTCCCGACACCTCAGAAATCATAATATTAATGTATTAACTGTATTTTACTTTTGTAATTCGTTTTTAGGGGATTGTGAAGGACAAATTTTTATTTGTAAAGCAATATCCAAAATATAAAACCATGTCCAACATGTCGTTTAAAATTTGGGTGTTAATAACCGATCGCTTTTTTTTATTACACTGTTATCATCGCGAAATCGGCCAGTGGTCGGAGTGGCCTGTACAAATCTCGACGTTACCGTTTATTTCTTGTATGATGTGACCGGCCGATATGTCAGGTGCAATTTTACCATTTTTATACGTCAGGTATTCAATATTGTAATCGAAAAATCTAAATATGTTTGTTTTGTATTCGTATTATTGTATCGTAATATTCATTTATTAGTATTCAACTTCATAGTGTGAATTTTGTCGGACTAACCTATTTTAGTTTTCTTTATCAATTTGAAATTAGTATTATCGTAATTGACGTGCGAAATATAATTTTTTTTTTTTGTAACACTCGATTCGGCTTATGCATTTTTTGTATTAGTTATATTCCATCTTAATATTATATCTGGGCGTTAGTGTAAATATTTAGGTAAAAACGATGATTGATCATCAAACGTATTGAATTAGTCTCCCGCAAGTCGCAATACAAGTCGTTGAGGCCAACTGCTCGTTCTGAGCCTTTACGGCCTTATATATGGTTTACGGATTTCAATGTTAATAAAATATGGTGCAATAGAATAATAAGAATAACATACGAAAATGTTAATTGTACATTATGATATATTAAACAAAATTTAGATTTTCTAAGTAATTTCGAAATTTTTAATTAATTAATTCGTTAAATCTTTGTTACTTTGAAGTGAAAATCAGCTCGTTAAGTTAAAATTCATGAAAAATAATAACTTCTAATTTAACTTTAAACGTTTAAGCTTTATATATTCAACATTGATATTACCCTCTGTTATTCAATAGTGAAAATTAAACTCAATGTTATTAATAATTGTATTATGTAAGACATGTTTTCGTACTGAAATATAAATAGATACTATAGAATAATATAAGTTAATAACAAAATAACGTTGAAATGTCAACAGTGTTTGGTTAGTGGTATAATATCATTCAATTAAAGAGTTACATATATAATAAACTAAAAACAAGTAATCACTGATATGATGTGCGAATCAATTATTAGTAGTGAGTAATCTAAGTAATTCTCAGTAGTCAGTTACGTTGAATGGAATTTCATGAATACGATTATCATTTATATATTTCTTATTAAGTTTGTGTTGTAAGTTTTGTAGGTTTTTTTAAGATTTTAAATATATTTTTGTACGGCGAATAAGATAATTTTTTGTTTCTTCGATTTGTTGCCATTTAAATTTGTCGATATTTTTCGTACATGTCGATGTTTCGACTATTGTTATCTAACATTTTATTATTCAAATTGTCATTCATTTCAATAGCATCCACAAATACTCTATTCTAATGTTCATTGACATCGAAATTAGTAAATTTAATTCATATAATATGATTAACGATTTATCAGGTTTTAGTATAATTTTTGTTTTTAACTCATTACTTCTTTGAAAATGATTGCATTATATTATACATAATTTTGATGTCGGATAAAAATTCGTTCATTAGAATATAATTAGTTATAATTCGTAGTAATAGAATATTTCATTTTTTATAACATAATATTAAAATAAAAATTACATACCATATTTTTTTCCACAATTGTTCATTTTTTTATATACTAAAAAAATATATATATTTATATATATACATCTATATATTTTTTAAAGTGTAAATCATAGAAAGTCTATATTAATGGACAATATGGAAACAAGTGATTTTTAATATATAAAAATATTGATATCGAACAATTGATATAATGTACATTGTTTTATTCATTCGAATAATAATAATAATAATATGTATATATTATTTTATAACGTTATGCCGTAGCGGTCACGCGCGTTGTTTGACTTCTAAATCTAATTGTCAAGGAACAATTATTATTATAATTTCTCGCTTCATTTGGAATATTTAGGTGTTTCTATTATTTAATATTATTATACAATTAATCAATGGCACACACATTTTTGTCCCGTGAATTTTACGGCGTAAAGTGTATTGAATATTGAACATTTATGCCACCATTAAATATAAATGTTATTCTTCTTGTCATAATATTATTTCCAAAAAATTCACCTCATATGTAATATTTGAGAAAACAAAATATTGTTCTGTTTTAGTGTCACTTTATATTAGTAATTGTTTTATTGAATGTGTACGATATATTTCATTTAATTTTGAAGAAAGTAATGAATAACAAATTAGAATATTAAAATTAGAAACAATTATGTTATTAATAGGTTTATGAATTATGTTAGAGATTACTCAACTACTGTTTACTCAATAAGTGTTAATTTTAAAATTATGAATTCATTTGGTTGGCTGTAACATTGATTACGCTTTTTAGTAAAAGAATACTTGATAAAACATTTATTTCGTTTTATTCAAAATACTAAACAATAATAATTATTTGTTTACATATATTTTTTCCAATATACGCATGTATATTATATAATCTATTTAGAAAAAAAATATTATGTTATTTACTCACTTAAATTAAAATAACTATGCTGCAATGCTGTTATAGCATTTTTGTCAACTTAAAAAATAAATTTAAACAAAATTTCCAACTGACTAACTGGTTAGTATTTATAAATGTCATATAATGTTATTATCATGGAATTCACATTTTGTATTATTCATTTATCAAATGTACTAGCTATCTACGTATAATTTGCTACTGGAACGTACGCGTATCAATATAATCAAATCACTGTTTCTATATTAAAATGTCTTCACTAACAAAATAAAAAGGTAAAATACCGACACAACGGACATCGATTTAAATTAGTGACTTATCAATGGTCTTTTAGAGATTTCAAATTATAAAAGCAGTGACAAATTATTTTATTATTGAAACGGTTTTAAAATGTGTTTATAGTTAATTACAATAAATATATTTGATAAATATTGTTAAAATATTAGAATTGTTTAATCTTGTATTATATTTGATGCTCTAAAAAAATACAACAACTGATTATGTCGACGATTTTAATTGTTGATTGAAATATTTGATTCAAAATAAATAAAAAAAAATATATATATATATATTATATATACATTGTGAGAAAATTATTGAAAAATTGAAAAACGTGTCAGACAAATTTTCAACTAAATACGATTTATTATTGGAACGTAACGTAAGTCAAGATCATCTTATCACTCCTATAGTATACCTACGGAAAAATGTTTATGGACAGTGTAAGAAAAAAATTATTATGAAACTTATATATTCTTCACACCCCTTAGAAACTTAAAGTTACTTACTATCATAACCAGATGGAAACAAATGAGCTATTAAATTCATTATTGTTAAACTGTACAAGTATTAAATTTATAATATCGTATTATCCAAATAATTACCATGACAAAGATGTCTTGCAAAATAAACAACTGAACCCAAAACAATACCTGAGGTATATACAGTTTTGTTATTAA
This sequence comes from Chaetogeoica ovagalla, assembly GCA_032441825.1. Classification (NCBI taxonomy): domain Eukaryota; kingdom Metazoa; phylum Arthropoda; class Insecta; order Hemiptera; family Aphididae; genus Chaetogeoica; species Chaetogeoica ovagalla. The sequence goes on along the minus strand of CM063746.1, from coordinate 921,553 downwards.
TTTTCATAAAAACCATCATGGTAATTACGATTTATTTTATGATCATACATTTTTATATAATAAATTGTTTTTATTTTCTATATTAAACCGTATAAGAGATTTGAAGACAACGAGAATTATTATGAAATTAAACAATTACCATATAATAATTTTAACAAATTTAATTATCCTGGAATTCACAAACTTAAATTTCGTTGTAATAAATTGTTGTGTATTGGTAAAATGAATAGAAATCTTTAATACAAGATACAAAAAATACTTCTCTGTAATAAAATTTAAAATATCTAATCCCAATTCAAAATTTGTGAAACAGTTTTAAAAGATAATTATATTATTACTTTTAATATAGATACTGACTTAGACATTTAAAATTTACAACATAATATTTATATAAATTTAAATTAAAATAGATTCAAAAAATAATATTTTATATCAATATACGAATACATTAGATTATATGAATAATATGCCATATTTATTTTTCATCACTTGATAAGGATTTTTGTTTAAATTTTAAACTAGTAATGAATAACCAAATTTATTACAATAACTCCCATAAATTTCTTTATTTTACTAAAAATTACATTTTACAAACGTTCTTGGGTAGAGATGGGATAGGGATCGCGTTGAATGCGTATGCTTTGGCTCATCAGCATCTGCATGTTTCATTATCCATTTTCCTATTCTACCAACTCTAGATAATATAATCTAAAATATTGAAATAAATGTATTAAAAATTACTGCGTACCATCTACATTTGCCTTACACCAATCTAATGGGTTTTGAAGTTGATCAAAATTATAACCTAAAAAATGAATGACTTCATATAAAAACCATTGAATTTTGTAAATAATAATCTCATAACCTTAAAGGTGTTATTGAATTTATTAATTAATCCACAATAACGATATGTACCTAAAATAGCTGCGTCAAAGAGATATAGGATGTATTGACGTAAAATATCTAAAAAATATCATGTTTAATCCATAAAATTGTTATTTGTCTTCAGTGTAGTATGTAGTATAATTGATCAACAAAATTTCGGATATACCTAACTTACTCAATATTTGATGATAATTTAATTTATTAAATTAATCTAACTTTGATAGAATATACGTAACATTGCCATGAATATGAATAATTACCTTTATTTCCCTGTTCAACTTTACTGAAATTTACTATAAAAAAAAACTACTTGTGTTGGAATCTTTTCATCATAAATAAATTAAGATTATTATATATATATATATATATATATATATATATATATATATATATATATATATATATATATATATGACAGTATATGATTTTCCATGTCATAATAGTAATGTTTAATGTTTTAAAATACGCTGGATAACTTGTGACTTTTACACTATACACTATAAATTTAAAATTATAAAACTAATAAACTTTTATTTTACTCAGTAGTTATAGTAGTTATCTCACACTGAAGATGACAACGTAGTTGTGGAAATATGTATACACAATAAAGTGTATTATTTTTATGATTTTAGATATTTAGTATATAATATATTTATGGTCATTAAATATGTATAATATATTAACGTGCGATTGAAAAAAAAGTAGTTATGGAGATGCTCAGTACACAAGATGTTTAAATTCTCAATAGGACAAGAAAGTATATTAATTCATTTATTATTTCATTTTTCATATACACATATATTTTTTTTTATTTTAGACGTTCACAAATTCTCACGAACCATTGTCTACCCTTTACTATTTTTTCTAGAGCTAATAATTAGAAACAAAACAGTTTCATCTATAAAATAAAAAGTAAAACATTGATTCATTAATTGAGTATCAAACAATATTAATGTTTATCACGAAATTTCTAGTTAAAACGTTTTTATTATTGTCTCTTTTTCTTGGAAAAATGTTAAGTTTATTTGTAATTCCTGTATTGAATACAACTTGGATAATATTTTAAATACATGAAAGTTCCATGTGAAGAATATTTTTTTAAATGTTCATGTCACCAATAAGTACTTCATATTAACATTGTGATAACCGTAATTGTATTATAATTTCAAAATATTTTGAATAAGTAGTTAACTTGTTATTAAATTATGTAAATACTACTTAATTACTTCGTATTCATTTGAAAAAAAGGAAAATTAATTCAGTATTGAATTTGAATTATTTACTATACCAAATACTTAATAATATGTATATATCAACAGAATGCGTAAATATTGTATTATTAGAAAATTAGTCAAATCAAGAAAATAACAATTATGTTTAATTAATTTCGAAATTTAACCTATATAAAAATTGTGGAACAAATATATTTTAATCACTCACAGTGAAGATATACGTGTTGGAATGCTTCTGCACCATTGTAGTTAACTGCACGGATAAAATAATACAACAGTATAAAAAATATAATATTAAATCGAATCGGATAGTTTATATCGATATAAGGGATTATTAAAATAGGTAAATTAATAATTAAAACATGCCTCCACACCATCTCGCCGCAACTCATTGCAGCGGCTAAACGCTAAACGGCCTTGTGTGTGTGTGTCAAAGGCTACCTGCACCGAAATCAGTCTCAGTGTGACGCGAACGGGAGAAGTGTGCGACAGGCGCTGACCATTCTTTAGCTTTCAGTCGTCCACTTTCACATCTGTAGCGTTTCGGATACCTCAGCCGACAACGTTATGTGGCGAATTTCAATATTTTCTTAAGTGTAATTATCACGGATCGCCAACCACGGGCCGAGCACAGTGGATTTCGGTTTTCTTTTCGTTACAACTACTTGACAGTGTCAGCTCACAAGTGTCGGTAATTTACCGCGTTCGAAATGTAACACACGGCCTTTTACAAAACCACGTATTCACGGCGAAAGGCAAAATTACTATCGATTCGCTCATCATTCTTCTCGCGTCCATTATTTACCAGCGACGAAGTCGTTATATATTGCTAAATATTACCGACCTCGTGCCGAATAAAAGTTTACCCGCGTTTGTTCGTGATAGATACGAACACTTTGACGGATATGTCCGTACGGGGAAAAAAACGTACTGTTCTCATACGTGTCGTACAAAACTCGCAATCAGCCACGTAGGCCGCTGATGATGAGACGGTGACGGCTGTTTTAAATCGATCGTACGTAAAAACATCCGTCTCCGTTCAGTGTGAAAGCTCCAATTACCTTTATATCAGTTGACTAACAACGGTTCGTGGATAAAAATCGTACGGATTTTTTTTTCCGTACTGATAAAACCGTCACGTATGAAACGGACCATATTAATGGCAGGAAAATGTCATAATATTGTAATTCATTCCAGTTGTGTTCATTGTTCATTTTCTATTACTACTCATAATATTACAATTACAGTTTTGTTGTTCATTAATTTATTATGTAAGATAACTGTAGAAATGCGTGTAAACATATTGTCACATCTACCCCCCCCCTTTCTATAATTTTATTGTCCATTTTCCAACGAATCGTCGTTGCCCGTGTACAATAACATTATAACACCGATATCCATTTCACGATACATAACATTATAAATTATAATTATGCCAATTTGAATTGAAAATTTATGCGCTATACATGCTACAATATTATACTAAACTGTAAGAATGTACTTACTATTTATTACATTACGTTTGGTGATTTCTTCTAGATTATCATATAATAATTAGAATTGAATCGGTTATTTCAGAAATGACACGTCATGTAACGTATTTTTGATTTTGAGAAAAACACAAAATTGTTTAACTCATTATGAAAGTTATTTGTTATTTTGTTATTATACTATTATTATGTTTAGTTATAATAAGTTCAAAATGTAATTGTTTAACTTATCAATATTAATCATTATGAATTCGATGTATAAAAAAATTAACAAATTCTCCAAAATAGATAGTGATTTTGATTAATACTTTATTCGATTTAATAATGAAAACTGAATTCCAAATTTAATAAGTCGCATTGATAATGTACACATTTGTGTAATTATATTGTATATATTTTTATAGTATTCAAAAAATATATTTTTTTCTATAAATTAAAGAATTTTTAAAATTTTAAAAAAAAGATGTACTCATACAAAGTATGAAAAACTTGGTTAAATAAACTTCTAGATGACCAAAAAAATAAATAAAATTTATTAAAATATTACATTTTATATTATTTAAAGAGATAACTCAAAAGGCGACACTACAATTACAACTAGTCTTCGAATGTCGACCAACTACAATTATCGTTATGCACGTACAGCCGTACTTTACCCACGTTACCTTCTTTTTTAGCTAAATTTTTACATTTATTAATTTAGTAATATTATAAGATTAAAGGATACGTGAGAAATAATATTCGTAATTATATAATCATTAAATATTCAAATAAATTTTATTTACAACAAAAAGAATTGAAAATAAACCATTTTTTTTTTTTTTTTTAGACGCTTATAATAAAATTGAATTTCCTAAACTAATTTGACTATTGTTATTTTTTATTGCTTAATAATTATATTATACATATATATATATATTATGTTATTAAATACTAATATTTATAACAAATAATCTTACCTAAGCAATCTAAAACGAATTGAACAAAGATATATTATTAGAAATTATTATTTTTATTTCTGTTGCATACATTTGTAAATTGGTATGTAATACGCTTATTTATATCAAACAAAGAATTTTTTAATTCATATTTTATATTATACGTTAATAATATTTAGAAATAATGTAATAATTAAAATTTATAATATTATAATGTATAATTTATCTGATAATAATAATAATAATAATAATAATAATAATAATAATAATAATAATAATAATAATAGTAATAATAATAATAATAATTATAATAATAATTTGATTCCTTGATCCCTTGAAATTTTAATAAATTTATAATATGAATAAATTGATAACTATTATTTATCCATTAGGAAAATTATTTTATTTATTTCACTTCTTTACTCATAGTCATAAATAAATAAACAAAAAGATAGCAAGTCGAGGGGTGTTGTAAATGTCGTTCAAGTGAATTACTTAGATAAAGATTTTAAGTGATTTTTGCTCCGCTCAGAATCTAATAATATGTTACATATTTATATATATATATATAAATCTCAAAACTTAATATTGTTCAGTACACACGTGGAGTTCTTCCCTTTGTACACAGTTATAACATAAGGACAAAATGCGGAGACTGACAAAAATTTGTTTTAATAATTCACTTAAAATACAATTTTGATGATTTGCTAAATATTAATATAATTTTGAATTCGTTACATTAATGTAGGCCAACACCATGGACGTATCTGCAGTAGATACGAAAATAAGCAAATTTTAGTCTTTTTAACGAATATTGTATTATTATTATTATTATTATTATTATACATACATAATTTCTAAAACTGAATATATTTTATATTGCATTTAATGTTTGTACAATACTCACAATTTGCATTAGAAATTTCTATAATAAAAGTTATTACAAATGTAATAAAATTTATGCTTTTAGAAGAGACCATTATAATTGTGTTTTTTGTTGTTGTTGTTGTTGTTGTTGTAAAATTACTGACGTCTTATTAATATTCAATTACTGTCTAAGGTTATAGAAATTACAAGCATTCGGTTTTGAATAATCAATAATAAAAAATGCACATCATCTATAACTATATGCACAGATGGATAAATATCGTAATCCATCAACAGTATATACACATTGTTTGATAAATTCGTAATAAAAATCATTGTAAGTGAATTATATTATTATACCGAAAAAAATTTACAAAAAATACACGAATTAAACTATGGTCCATTAGGCAAATAATAAAATAAACATTTAACGATATTTAAACACGATGAATAAACATTTAAGAAATGGAATTCTTTCATTTTATTATCATTACCAGCGCGTGATAAAACTTTATTAGTTTTCAAAATCTTATTGCTGATCACAGACGAGTGAAAATAAAATAAAAACAATTTATCTTTAAACATTAAACTTATCGAGTGACTATTACATATGAGTAATTATTTGTATTAATTTGTTAACTTTTCCTTCAACGTAACTTGAACTTAAAGCGTTATTATACAAAATTACGAAATTTTTTGTTTAATAGATAATTGAATTATCAAATTGTTCGATCTTTCGAGTATGTATGAATAAAATAACGTTATAATAAAATAAAAGCAGTTTCATAATATTGTATCAATAGCGCGTACCTATTTGTGTAACTTATTAACTGATAATAACCTACGTACAACCTACGTTAATTGTTGTATAGATTTGTAATTCAACGGACAATATATTTTATTTTAAATTTAAAACGTAACTTATTATGAATTTAACTAAGTGTTTTTGAATTCATTAAACTTTTTTAAAATAAAAAGTCATAAAATTTCCTGTTGTGCCCTGTACAATAGTCAATCATATTTACACACTTGAACTAACAAACATATTTGCACAATATTTTTTTGACTTGGAACCACTTGTTCCGAAACTTGCCAGAGTCAACCATCCCGTAATTTGTCGAAATCAATCATGGGAATTTGGAATTTTTTGTAAATAATAATATATAATATATATCAGTTAGTACTTATATCTATATATATATAGACATTTATATTAAATAAAATATATATTTAGTTGTTTTGTCAATAATCGTTTTTTGTAAATAATTTTTATCTTCTATGAGTACCTTTTACCAGCAAGTGAATACTAAGTAGTAGTTAAATATTATATATAGTAATGACTTATAATAGTGGTTAGTATGACAAATGACAATGGTATTTAATATCTGTGTAAGAAAGGAGAAATTAATTGTACGCATTGTTGCCGTCGGAATAATTTTTTTTTACAAAATTTAAAAATCTAAAACAATATTACCGTGGAAAAAAATGTATAAGTAAGGTAGGTAAGAATTGGTGAAATAGAGTTTTAACGGTGTGATAGGAACAATGTAACTAATAAGTAATACAAATAAATAAAATATTATAAGGTATCTTAAACGTGATCTATTTGTTATACACGTCGCTATACACCTATATTTACATAATGTATTATTCAAATATATTTTTTATACCACAGAAAATAATTTATACAAATAATTTTAGTTAGAACACAATTTTTTTAAATAAAATATAATCGAATATAACAATTTAGTTTTCTTACTCAACTTTGACTTTAATATTTATAATTAAACTATTATATATATGTTATCTACTGATATTTACAATAAATAATTCTACGTAATCCATGTTAATTTTATTTGGACAAAACATATTATTATAAATCAGTATTTTAATTGTTATCGCAAAGAATCTTAAATTATTTTAAAGCGTATTCGATTATATCAAACGGAACATAATTAAATTAAATATTCATTAAATGTATTTTAGGCATTAAAATTGAAAATCATGTTATACACAAAATCTATAATATTTATATAGCCCGTTAAAATTCTTCTACAGACACTGTTTACTAGAACCGTTCTTAGAAAAATAGTTGACGGAAATCACTAGCGACTATGATTAATGGATTCCGAGCATTCACAGTTGACGGTATCGTACAGTAAAAATTAGTTGTTCGCGCCAGACAAATAAATCCCGGTGGTAACGAAATGGGCGAAATGATTTAGTTAGTTTAAGACGGGTAACACCGGTAAGGAAGCGGATTAAAACGGTGGTGATAAATTGCAAATAAAGGAGCCAGTTGTGAAGAGTAAAAAGTGGACTGTTAGGATCGACTTGAAATTCTAAATGACATAAGTGACTTAATGTTACGGGATTCGACAATTAAATTAGAAACGACCTAATAAAATCTCCCGATACCGGGTTCACAAAATTTTTGAAATATACAATGGTTGAAATAATTATGTTTGGTGTATATGGTGACACGATACGTTTTCGATTGTTCACTTCTTCGATTACAGTTTTTATCGGTTCAAAATGTTGCCACGCTTCTCTTAGTCTAGCACGACGATACTTTATCCACCCTCGGTCACAATTAGGTCGTCTTATATAGTTTTTTACTGATTAAATTCGACCACCGCGTTTGACAGGTGTAGACAACTCCGACGTATTTACTACGATTTGATTCTATTATAATATAACATTTCTTACTAATAAATTATTAGATACGTGAATCCACGTGGGCGTATCGTACGTTTGGGAAAAACGAGAATGGCAAAATAAAATTATACTAAACGAAACGATCTCATTCGTATTATGTAAAGCCGTAAATTGTATATCCTATACTGCTTTTCTGGCCTCACTTCTCGAATTTAACCGAGAATTCGTAGAATTCGTAGGAGATTAGAGTTATGCATGCGTTTTATTATACTGTGTTGAACATATAACATTTAAGGATAATATTTATATATTTTTCTTTTTATTTGTGTCTCTATACAAATATTCCACGAGCAGGAGTGCTCCGATCTTTACAGTTACAGTCTGTTTCCGATAGTAGCAAATTGCATCCATTCGATACTTTAGACGGGCCATTTTCTCAAAAGTGCCTAAAAATATAACTAAAAAACTACCGGAAAATTACGTGAAAACGATGGAAATCGATTATCGTTATTTCTTCGTAACATTGAAACTAATGGATATAAACACTTGAAATATTCATCAAATACTGTAACTTTATATTATAATAAGGAAAAAAAACTACATATATTTTTGAACTGTTTATTGGTTTTGAGGTATTTGTTCGAACGCAACTTTCTTCCTATTGCGTGACGGCGTGTATTCGCATTGGAATACCCGCTACACAACGCTGCCGACAACACGCACACGACACACTCGTAACGTCGGTGACGAATATTATTAAAAATAATAATAATCGAAACCGATCGTTCGCAGTTGAATGGCGACAACGTGTGCGGAACAACGATTCGGTTGACACGCGATCGCGATGAAATAATTTTAACGTTATAAACACATCATCTGGCACGAGTAATCGTTGCGCCGGCGACACTGATAATAATCTGGTATCACGGGCGCTATTATCTACCGAAAAGTATTTTTAAATTCATAAAAAGAAGCTTAGTTTTTGTTATATATCCAAAATATTACACCGAATCTCCGTTCAGAACGGTTTCATCGAACGCAACGATTTATCATTGCTTTCAAATTTATAGTGATAACAATTTACTTCAAAGTCTTCATCCAAGTAATTCACTTAAGCGGCATTCGCAACACCTCAGCGACCTTTTTCTGCTTAATTTTGCTTAATCGGTTGTTTTTTGTCAGTTTTACACCAAACGTATGCGTTTTAGTTGTTCTCCTTAAACACACATTGGCAAAATTCATTCGTCTGTACAAACAATAAGCCATATTTATTTAAGCTCATTTTCATTATTCAAAATCACACACACGATTTAAATTTGTATGATTTCAGCCATAGACTCAGTGTAAATTCTTATACGGTATCAGATTAACGTCGACTATAAACACAAAGAAAATGATTTTTATTAAAAGCGTTAATGTTCTAACTCTTTTAATTGTTGTGATTATTATTTTTGCCGAAAACTCTAATACTAACCGTAAGTACGATACGTATATTTAATGTAAATGTTTCGTAACTCATAAGTTGATTGATATAAAATAACTTTATTCCGAAAAAAGCGTTTTCAAATAATGAAAAACAATATTTGATTTATTAAGTGAAAATGAAAATAGAGCGTGCTTTTTGAATTCAAACTCCGATACTATTTGATAGTAGTAGTATTTATGTATCGGCGCAGCATAGAATTTTAAACTCGGATAAAATACTATAATTGAAAAAGTTTATACTCAATAGGAATTATAACATTTTACCAATGGATAAATCACATAAGCACGCATACATTTAAATTAAGTCAGGTTTTGTAAATCATATTTCTGTTATAAATTTAGGTAGAGTAGTAGAATGAAAAAATCTATAAAATTCATTTTATAATAAACAGTCAATCATTTTATACTGTCCTCATCAATTTCCGCTACATTGAACATAATTTCATTACATTTAAACCTATTCATTACCAATTGTATATTGTATATTAGCCTACATATTTTGAACAAATATATATTTCGTGAATAGTACAGCACGGGTGCGAAACAGATGTGTATCTTAAGTATATTGTGTTTACCTTCAAAACAATTAGATCATTTGCAGATTTTACCTCGTCAATATCAATAATAATAAAAATGTATTTTATACCAGTTTTTTGCCTTTGTCGTTTAGAAAACCAAAATCAAACCTATACGTATAGAAAACCATATTTAATAAAATAAGTGTATAAATTATGTATACATGAATTTAAATAATGTAGATCTACTAATTATTAAATTAAAAATAGCCCATTCAAATACTACTTTCTTCACTAATTCGTATCCAATGCTGGGCAAGTCAGTAATTTTTTTCAACTAATTTAAGTTCAGTTACTTTAATATAAAAAGTAATAAAGTTAGAATATTAACTAGTTTCTGAAATTTCTAAAATGTTTATCTATTAGTATATGTAGTATACATATAATATGCATTACATTCCAAACTTTCCAACTAGTTAGTGCCCAGCTTTGTTTAAATCAATCGATATAATATTAACAATAAATCATAAAGTTAATTATTCGAAGACCTAGTATATACTTATAGTACCAACATGTATGTTGGTAAACATGTATATGCCTATGAAATTAAAATTTTATTTTCCAATAAAATGTATTTTGTTTATTTAATTATAGAATGCATTAGTAAGTTTATTAATTACCTATTTTCTAAAATATTAGTATAATTATATAATTATTTAATTGTAATACTACATAAGTAATACGAAAAGAAATCGTATTATAAGTGTGATTATCGTATTATTATACGATGGTAATGTGCGACAGTAATTATCTCTGTATAATATAATTAATCTAATCGACAATATAAAGATTAAAGTGTAAAAGAGATATATAAATAAAAATAATTCACATATTTTGTGCGTACTATTATTTGTCTCATCACGCTATGCATCTTCAGACCGGTCATAATGCCATAGTCCCATTTGTGAGATCGTCATCCATATGTTAAATAATAATTACAACAATATTAAATAGAACAAATTAATATAAATTATAAGAATATTAAATAGAAACATGCATAACTTATACGTATTGACAAGTAGTTTTTGATATTTTGATTGCTATCCTAGGAAAAAAAATATAAATTAATAATTGAACTGTTTAAAATATACCGGTTAAAAAAAAACAAGTATTATCTAAAACTATAATGTAATACTAAAATTGACCAATAATAATCGTTTTCAAAAGTAAAACAATTTCAAAATTTCACGATTTTGCGAAAATTTCATTACATAGTAAAATATTTCAAATTAAACTTCAAGTACTATTTGACAGTTGCTACTTAAATTATAATGAAAAATAAATTTACAAACGGACAATAAACGTTTACTTCATCTCCTTATGTCACTGCCATGTTCAGATCGACGTTTGTCTTCGATACGATTTTGCGATTCGCATCACCAAGTCTCTTGGCCGAGATCTGAATACTGAGGTTTTCCCTCAGTTCCTTCACGCGTACTTCATCATTCGTCCAAATTTCTTAATACTAAATTCACAGCGGAAAATAAAAAACTATCATAGTACTTTTTTTGAAATATACTTATTATCAAAAACGGTTGTCTATATTGTTAATAGTTTAAAAATTATAAACTTGAATACAGAATAAGATATAAATTAATGCTCATTATATAAATTACATATTATTATCTAGGTGAAATTCGAGACATAGGGAATATGGACTGTAACTATATTATTATAAAATCATTTTTTTTAAATTTGTAACACGTAGATCACTATAAGTTTTTAATTTAAGTTGTCATAAAAATTGTACATAAAGGTTTACTTCGATGCTCATCGGCTAAATATTATTAATCTATTTGTATTTTGTTTGGGTATATTTGTGACATTAAATATATATACGTATAAATATATATAATATATATATTAAATTTACAATTAAATAATCCATAAAATAATTAAGAATAATACTGTTGTGTTTAAACTATTGCATTGTAGTAAAATTTAATGGACAAGATGCATTTCGATATACGTATCTATACAGTAAGTGAATAATATGAATTTTCCATAGTATATATTTAAATGTACATATATAATTATAGCAGGGGTCACCAATTATCATTCGTTTTGAGCACCACATTAGAAATTCGGAACATTTTCTTGAGCCATTGAAGTTCAATTTATAAATAAAAAAAACCTCATTTAATAAACCCAAATAACCGATATTCGGCGGGCAAAATATATAATTCGTTCGCGGGCCATCATTTGATCACCCATGAACTATAGAATAGATTACCCTTTTTTTTTTTTATAATAATAATAATAATATTAATAACATTTTACGTGATAAATTGACTGATTTCAATAACGCAATTTCCACAGTTTAATGACTTTTATAATATATTTCAAATTTTGACCAATATAAATTGAGTGTTGCACATAATTTTTCCATTTAAATCATATTAGTTAGTAATAATGAACAAGAAATAACTTAATTCAAACACAAGTCTACTGTTAATTGAAAATCAGGAAAGATAATTGCAATTATGGTACTGACATTGAATTTTTAAATAAAGCTCTTTAGCTAAAAACTTTTGGTCTAATGTATTATTCCCATTGTGTATATCTGGATTTTTACAGGATTCGTCGAGCATTATAAATAAATATTTTTTTTCTTACGATAATTACAATAAATTATAAATATTCCTATTGACCATTCGCTATTCAATGTAGTTATTAATAAAATGTATTATTATAAAATTGTATGCAGTCCACGATAACTTCTATACTTACTCAATGCGGCTCGGACTTCCCAAAAGTTTGGACAACTCTGTTTTATATGATGGTTATCGGTTTATGTGTTGGTCCGGTTTCAAAGGGAATGTCAGTACGGTTCGTGTGTGTATCCATTTAAGCGTTCGACGATAAATATTCATATTCTCGTTACGTTACAGATAAATAAATTAGTTTTGACAAAATTGCGTTTTTAACAAAAATTTTGGTATCATTTTGGGCTATTTTAAAAAAAAGCTATTGAGAAAATCGACAAATGGCCTCCCTAAAGCACCGTCTCAGCAAGATTTTTCACCGAAAAACGGCTGCGAGTGTAATGGATCGCAGCACTCCTTCAAGTTGAAAAGTTGTATAAAAAAAAAAAAATATAGCATATTTGTAAAACCAATAGTTTCCACGCTTTTCACAGAATCGTTTTCATTCATATAATGTATGAATGATATTTTACCCACTTCTTCGAATACCCAAATTTTTTTTTAGTCCTACATTCAATATATATTTACTGAGTCTTAATTATATGTGTAATAATATTATGTCAACAAGTTGATTATTATGTAAATATATTTATTTCTTTATTTTTTCGTAGTGAGTTTATATAAAATAACCGGAATAAGAAAAAGTAAATCTATTCCATTACAACATAACATATTACAACTAAACATAAATTTACCAAAATTGTATAAATAATAATAATAAAAAAATGAATTAAACATAAGAAGGAAATATATCTGTGAATAAATTCTACTATCATGTGCTTAATATAAATAAATAATAGTTATAAAAAAAAACATAAATTTTTTTTTAGGTTATCTATATAGTTATGTCGTTGGTCTCTATAACATAATCGTTTCTAGTATGTGCAATTAGTATAATTTCAATGTTTAATCAAATAACTTATTTAAGGCTATTAGATAATCATTAATTATGTAGCCAATAGCTTTTAAATGAAATCGTTCAACTTTTAGATTTCAATGCTTATAGACTTGAGGAACCAATGTTTTGGTGTGCGAAATCCCTAAGAAGTGCGTATTGATCTGTAACACAAATATTTTAATGTTTTATATTTAACTACCTATTTAATTTATATAATCCCTCTATCATTGCACGATTTTAAATAAAAAGTTTGTGAACTGCTAGGTACATTATATGTACATTAATTACAAAAAATTAAATCAATAAAAAAATCTGAAACTTATAGACAAAATATTTTGCATATTATGTTTGCACATGATTTGTGAATTATTTTCGTATTAAATTAAATACGAGTAGGTACTTGATTTTTTTTCTTTTTGTATAAATTTAAATAGGTTCTGATATTTATTATTATAGGTGATGATTCAATGGATTTTGATGAAAAAAAGACTTTTTGTGATAGTAAGTTTACGGAAAACACAGTATATTAAACAATTTAAAATTTCAAGGAAATTAAATATGTGAATAATAAAACTGACTACTTATAAAACCTTAAATTGTATGTTATATGAAAAATGTATGGTCAGAACGAATAAAACGTATTTTAATACAACTGAATTGAATATAACTTAACTCGAAAATATAATAATAATAACCTATATAACATATATTTTAAATACAATTATATTAATAATGAAACATTTTGTAGAAGAATTTAAAAAAGTAGGGTTTAACAGTAAGTAAATTTTTAGAACGTTATCACTACTAAATGTTTAGAATTTAAAGGTATTAAAATATTTAAAATATAACAATATATGACATCAACTTTACTTACAGTTAGTTGGTAACGTGTCTGGTACGAAATGTCGACAATTAAAATATCGACGAGCTAAAATGTAAATTGTCGATACGTCGACATGTACGAAATATCGAGAATATAAAGTATTTTTTCATTGAAAATATCAAAATAATATGATAAGAATGTATGATGTTATAGTAGATATCATTTCATCCTTATTATGTGTAGTTTTGTTTGGGTAAGATCTGTAATAACGATCATTAATTATTTTGTAACTAAGCTAAAATTAACAATATACTGAATAATGAATAAGACGTTTAATTTACGTTGATTTAGTTTGAAATAACATAAATTCTTAAATTTCACCTTCTTGTTTATGTTTTGCTGAGGTGTAGTCTAAATAAAGATCATTTTATTTTTATTTATTTTTTTATGGTTTTCAGGACTACACAGGGGGAAGCAATATAGTTTTACAACCGGACAATATTTTAACCGAAATTTAATATATAGCTGATTCACAAAAATTCAAAGTCGATTATGTTTATACATCATTTAAGGCAAAATATTTCGCGAAAAATTCGATCTGTTAGGTAATATTTCTATTAAACGTGGGCGAAGAAGAAAAATTTAGTTCACAATTCTGTCATTTGGTCATATTATCTTATTTCTTTACCATAATCGTCGTTCGCTGTAATCAAAAAACAATTAAAAATAGAATCTGGTACGAAGGATTTTATAACGAGGTTTAAAGGTAATTACGTATTTGTTTGGATTCGAAAAACATCACGAAATAGCAACCAGTTTTGATAATTAAAAAAATTTATGTTAAAGATTGGCATCGATTTTGATGTGTCCTTATTAATGAATAAGAACGTAGGAAGAAATACTTGAAAGAATTTCGAAAACAGTGAAGGAATATAAGAAATAATATTCGAATTAACACTTTATGGAAAACCTCAACTACATTCAAAAATTAAAAATTAACATTGAGAGGACATGTTAAAGATATTTTTTTTTCCTATATTGACAACGGTATTGAGTAGTGTATGCTTCTGCTAGCGGAACATCACTCATAGTCATCCGTGGTGTGTTGTATATATATATTTTTTTTTCATGTTATTAATATTGGCACGTTATAATTATTCTAATCATTAAGTGTGTGGCGATAGAGTTTAAATAAAGTATTAAAAGAACTGTTATGTATTTTAATAATTTAAATCAATATTTTATAATAAATTATGTGCATTAATATTTATCAAACAAATATTTTAACTATAATTGTCGACAGTTATATAATATATCAACATTTAAAAAAATTTCATACCAGTCAATATTGTAATATGTCGACATGTTATTCAACTGTCCAAATTTCGTACTTGTCTTCGATTCGGCAATAAACATTTTAACATGTAGATATATTGACTGTCCGCGTTACAATTGAAATTTTTATTTTTTATTTTTAGTTGATGACAGCATTAGAGATACATTTCATTATGCATATTTTCAAATAGGTGTGTAAATTTAATTTGAATATTAAATGGAATATCTAACTTAATTCTTAAATATATACGAGTATCTTTATTTAGTATTTATATATACTTTTATCTGTACACATATTGAAATATATAACTTTGTTTTCTTTATGGAACTATAAAAGTACCTTCAAAACTAGAAAAAGGTATGTAATATTTGTTAAATATTTTTAAGAGAAATAAAATTATTCTGATACTAACTGACCAAACAGACGTTGTCCTGTTCACATTTCAATATATATATATATATATATATATATATATATATATATTGTAAATTGGTGAAAAAATATTGAAAATGTATATAAATGAAGAAAAATAAAAAAAAAACGTATTTTTTAGTGATCATCATTTCATAGTATATATTTATTATTGTTGCCAATAATTTTCAATTTGATGAGGATTACATATGTTAGAAGTATGCCAATGGGAAATTTTACTGGCAAATAAAATTCTATTGGCAGTACACAGCTAAAATGCTGGAAATCTATGATATGTTTGGGATGTGAATTACTTAGAACCTTGAGGTTTCAATTTCCAAAATTTAAATCTTAATTGAAAAGAGTCTGAATTTCCTTTCGGCCAAATTATTTATTTACTTCTATTAAATGTTGAATTAAAACGAATCTCAACGTGTTTTAATTACATTTATATTTCGTTGTTCAAGTAAACAATAAAAAAAATGCTTTGTTTAGATTGGTTGGTTTATCCGGGCAACTTTTCCAATTTTTCTTCTCTTACAACTTTATGCTGACTATATGAAGAATAAAAAAAAATTAACCAAATCGGTCTAGCCGTCCTCATGTGATGTGATTACCAAAGAACGGCATTTTGTTTTTGTTATACAAATCAACATATTATAAAAAATTACATAGTGATGAATAAATTGCACATTGTGACATTATAATTACGTTTTATGTAAAATATTAAAATGTTTTTTGATAAAAGTGTAAATTATATTAAACTGATATTTGAATTTAAAGATTAAATAGATTATATACAAATAAAATCTACGAGTTTCTACCCAGATTAACCGTAATATATGGAGCAATTGTTTTACATTAGTTATCATTATAAGACATTCGTTACATTTAGATTTTGACAATGTAGGTAATCTATTTATAATATTCAGCATTATATTGGGAATGATTAAAAATTATAAGAATTGTATGTATTATTTTTAACACTAATAGCAATGTAACGTTGTTATTTAAATTATTTTTTAGGAATGGGGTCTGCATATTATGAGTACATGCTTAAAACAATTCTTCCATTTGTTGGTATGTACCATAATTTTATTTAATAATAACTACATATCACTACATTCATACTGTAGGTTTTCTCTTTTATAAACCATTGAATTTAATAATGGATATTTCCAAATTTAATAGTGTAAAATAATACTAAAATGTTCGTATTTTTCGTGCAAACCTTGTTCTAACTATTATGAACATAGTAATAAAAAAAAAAATCGGCTAAATCGGACAAGTAGCGTTCAAATTATGATTTTGCAGCAATTGATTTTTATTCATATAGACTAATAAGAAATTATTTTCATTTTACTGTGATTTTTCTACGGAAACATTAATATTTTTTTTTGTTTTTTTTTTTTAGAAGAATCCCGTGCAGTAGGACCAATAGAATATTGTGATAATGGTTTTAAATCAACATTTGTTTTTAATCCGAATGAAAATGAAAATGAACAAATTCTATATACAGGTACTACATTAATAATAATCAATAGTGCAATAAATATTTCAGGAATATAGTTTTAAGACCAAATTAATAATCATCACTTTTTGCTAATCAAATATAACGTCAATGATACGCCGGGAGAGATTCCCTTTTTAATAAATGTAATATACGAGGGAAAATTAAAAACTTATATTCGTATGTTGAGTGTGAAATTTTATAAATTTTCACATTTACCTGTTAATTTACTTTATGTGACCGCATAGGGTAAAAGATGTGACGATTTTTTCTTTATCATAAAATTCATTGGGAAAATATACTTTACATTTTAGAGCAAATTTTGAAAATTACAGAATATTTTTAGCTTTAACCTTTTTTTTGTGTGTTAGTATACATTACCAATTTTTAATGGAAAATTATAAAATATTTTAAATATTTATTAGTGTAAATTAACATCACTTTTTTTAACATCTAAAATCTGTAAATCAATTCTACATTTATAATATTTACATAAAAATATTTCTGATAACTACTCGTTTATGATATTAAATTTAAAATACCTTTTCATTCAAATAAACGACAATGTTAATTTCTAACAATTTATTAACATATGTATATAAAATTAGCATTATATATTCTATTAAAATATATTTGTCCATACAATTATAGAATGTATAGGTAAGTAAATTGATTACCTAGTTTTACTGATTTTTATCTATTAACTAATATACGGTAAAAAAAAAAAAAATTTTTAAGCAGGGTTTACACGATGCGAATCTATAAACTGCGACAGAATTTATAAACAATTACTGAAAAATATATTACAGAAAAACATTAATTGTATTTATATACAACACACATATATATATATATATATATATTTATAAAGAATAACCTTTACTTAATAATTAATTTATCTATATTAATATCCATTATATAAATGTTAAATATTTACCTAGATCAATTAACAGATTTTGGGATGTTGGATAGTAAGAATTTTTGTTTAACCTTTCGTTTAATATTCGTTATAAGTAGAACTCAATATTATTTTAATCAATTTACTGTTTATAAAGGAAGAAATATATGACATCATTTTTCTCTGAGCTAAAATTTATAGATGTTTCGTGTTATTTGGTTTTCGAATGCCAAAATTCTTTAATATCTCTATGAATTCTTCAAAAAAAAAAATTAATATATTATCAATCCTTTATAAATAGACTCCCATTTAATATTTAAGGATTTCCATATATTATTTATATTTATTTCAATATTTTTTTTGTTTTTTTTTCATTCAATCCTTTTGTCATCTTAGAAAATTGTTCATTTCCTTTATATACGGTCTTCGAATATATATTTTTACATAAGATATCGAGGCATATAACATATTGCATGTGTTCATCCTAGGTTGAAATCATTATCGAATCCACTTGATATTTTTATACAACTGTTTACTATTTCCTGTATGGTTCATTCCACCTTACCAAGAGGTTATAGACCACAATTCATATCGCATCACCAAAATATATAACTAAATTATAAAACTTACTTATAAATAATCGTTGAAATAATTAAAAGCATCAGTTAATATGTATAATTACTTATGTATGTTTTAATGTTAAAACTCTTGTGTCATATTCTCCGTGTAGGGCACTTCAATGGTCGAGATGCATTCGCTTTCGCATATAATAACCGTGAGTGATTTAATACAAATATTCCACAGTTAGAATAGTTTAATTGATTTTAATTAACATATTTTCTTTAATGGTGAATTGACCGATTCGAATAACGTGTTTAGGCCAGGAGCGTAATACGTTATTACGCGCGCTTAAACGACACCGAAAATAAAATACGTGTCGATTTTACGAATTACAAGGAATTACGAGCCCTTCGGCCCCACATATGAATAATAATAAAAAAAAAATAAGTAAATAAATAGCCCCTGTGGTCTGATAATTATAATAAAAATAAATAAATGTAAGTATAAATTCATAATGATTGATAAACACTTACCCGTATAAATTACAGTGGCGGATTTAAGGAGGCGTTTTCTCCATTGGGTTGTGCTTTTCTTGTATTCCTGCAACTACAAAATTTCGACAAAATTTTTGGAAAAATACACAAATAACAAATTTTGTTTGTTAGTATATTTATATAGTCTCGATATATGAACCAAATATATGTAAAAATGAATACTCTTTTAAAATACTTATACAATTTTTTTAAAAATTGGTTACCCTCCCCCCTACACGCCATTCAGTTCCACACCACTGATAAATTAATAACAATTTGAAACAAATAGCGTGTAAAAAAAATAAAAATATATAAAAATTAGCCCATTTGGCTTAACAATAATAGAAGAAAATAGGAAAATATAATTATATAGCAATAAAATTGATACTCATAAACAATAGAACTATGTATCGTAGACTGACCATCCGCTACCAATACATAAATAAATAATTCGTGTATATATAAAAAAAATAATATAAAAATTCACGTAAACAATATATATATATATATATAGAGAGAGAGAGAGAGAGAGAGAGGGCAGTTATTAAAGTTCTTATAAAAATAATGGCTATTTGATTTAATAAATTTAAGATATTTGAACTGGATTACAATAAAAAATAGGTATTATATTACAAATTTAAAAACAAAAAATTTTCTTTTATAATCCCATCAAATATTGTACTATTTAAATTCAGATACACTTTCTTTGCAAATCAATAATATTAATATAATATAAATAAATATATATATATATATATATATATAATGAAATACAATAACTTTGTTTTCTGAATTAATGACCAAATAATTCACCGATCAATTTTTATTAAAATCACGATATTCTGAATTTTTCTTTTTCTTTCTCCTTCCTGATATTTTCAATTGGTCAATTTGAAATTGGTAATTAATAATAATTATTATAAGTACGAATATTTTGCTAACCTAAGAAAATAACCGAACTGACGTTAGGTTCATCTCGAAAAATCTATTTTGTTTTACGTACTTTCTACGTATTCACTGAGTTTTAATCAGTGTAATTATGTGAATAACAATATAATGTCAACATAAAGTGATAAGTAAATACTTTAATTTTATGTTTTTTCAGTAAATGTGAAAAATACAATCGGAAAAAATAGAGGTAATTCCATTTTCATCAGAATATAATACATTACGTACCAAAATTTAATAAATATTTTTATATAAAAAACAAAAATTATTATAAATTTATAGGAAATATATATTTATATATATATATATAAACCTTTTTATGTACCGAAGTTCTGACGACACTATTGAACATTTTACGACTTTTTTAAATACAGTTTTTCCAAATACTTCTTCAAGTGTCCCAACATCGCCCATTTTATCATTTTTTGTCTGATGAGACAAGAATATTCATTTTATTCAAATGTTACGGATTTCCGCCGGACATTAATTTTACAATATTTTTCCATAAATAATTACATTTTTTCATTAAATTTTTCAAAACTGCGCATGAGCACAACCGGATAATTCAATTACTATCTATTTGCTAAATGTAGTAATAAAACGAAACGGAATATTTTCAATCTCTGTATATAAATTAATAACTTTTCTAAATAACGAATATGACATTTATTTTAGATATTCTAAACGGATATTTTCGAAGTCTCTATACACAAATTACTTCAAGTACGCAAAATGATTTTAATTTTATAATTTATTTAAATAAATTAAACATTATTAGATGTTCATTTGTATAACCAATAGTCTTTAAATGATATCGTCTAATTTTTAGTCGTCGATTATAACATTATTGAGGACCCAGTGGTTTGGTGTTTGAATAACATATCAAGTTTGTAATAATTTTTAATATAATTATATCAATGTTCTATATTTTACTATTTAGTGTATATTGTTACACATATATGCTACATTTCAAATTAAAATTTACGATACAAATATGGAAGTTAACATTGTACGTTGATGCAGCAAAATGCAATCATTAAAAATATAATCTGAAACAAATAGACAAACGTCTATTTTGCTTATTATACTTTGTAAATTGTCATATTGAAGTAAATATGTAATGTTTATTATAAATATTAATCAATAGCTTAATTTTAATTATTTTAAAATTATATTCAACACATGATGAAGAAAAAAAAAAGGAATGCAAAGGTATGTTTATGGATACCTCAATATTATAATATATTCAAATACTTAAAAATGTACAAAATACATTATTTACTGTGTTATACATAACACACAAATATTATATTTTAACAAATTTATGATGACAGGCCTAGGATATATGAAATAGTATTATTTTAACATAAAGGAATTTTACAGTACACGTGTCAAGAATGGGGTTTAAGAGTAAGAAAATTCTTTGAATATTATAGTTAATAAATGTTTATAATAAAAATAATAATTATTATTTTTATTGCTTTGCTTTGCTGTGGCTTAATATTATTGTTGTTGTTATTATGATTCATTTATTTAAATTAATTAATAACATGTACGGACTAAATTATTATTTATTTTGTTAAATATAGGTAAATTCAAAGCCTTTGATGCATTACAATTTGTATATTTTGAAACAGGTGTGTAAAGTTCATTTGAACCAAACTAAGTGGCACATTTTACTCAATACACGAGTTTAATAATTTTTAATATTAATTATTTAATAATTAATGATATTTAACAATTATTAATTATTTAATATTAATAATTAATTATTAATAACTCATTTACAAATTTAGATATTTGATTGTGTATAAACATTGTGCAATTTTTTTTTCTCTTTGGTAATGTAAAAGTACCGAAACGGATGATATCACCAGGTATCTATTATATATTTTTTTTTCTCTGAACAATTATTAATTCTGATATTAACGTTAAATCAATCTATATCCTAGGAATCGATTTACAACTTAAAATCAAAATGATTTATAAATTGTATAAATTCTTTTTGACAGAATTATAAATTGAAAACAATTTTTTATTAAAATTTAAAGCAAAGTATAGATCATACATCCTGTGGCGTATTTAGAAATATTTCCTTAAGTTGAATTATTCATTTGAATTTAATCTCAGCGTCTTAATCAGTATAGACAATTTGCAATTATACTGTCCTATGTATAATGACGTAATAATAATTTATGTAAAATTAACTGATTAGATACACTTTCAGTTTGATATACATAGATATAAATTGTTTTGGTACCTATAACTGTTCTCATACGCTATTTGTATAAAACTAAAAATGCATTATAAACACAGTATATTAATACAAATTTTGATATACTTACTTTTTTTTAATTCAATCCTTTTTAACATGTGACTATTCCGGGGGGAGGGGGAAGTTTGTTGACAACATGCATACTAAGATGTTGCATATATCATGAAAACTTATCGATAATCCATATTATAGAGATACTCTTTTTCATCAATGATCATTAATATATATAATATATTACTAAAACTTACTGATAGATTGAAAGTAATACCTTTATAATAATTAGCTGTATTATAGCAATGATCCAAAATTATAAGGATTGTATATATAATATTTGTAATAATAAAAATAATAATAATAATAATAATAATAATAATAATAATAATAATAATAATAATAATAATAATAATAATAGTAATAATAATGATTAGTGGCATTGCAATACTTCGAATACATGCTTCAGACGATTCTACCGTCCGCTGGTATGTATTAATTTTAAATAATTTAGAACATAAAAATAATGGTAACTTATCAAATTGTATCGTGTATCATTAGCACTATAATTTTTTCCATTTATATTCTATAGATAATAGAATTTATTTTTAATCATATTTCTTTTTATATATAAATAATTTAATTTATTTTAAGATATTGTTAAGCCTAATCGAGCAATCTAATTATTATTCACCAACAGCAATACTCATATAAAAATAAATAATTCTTCTATTTTAATGTTTGCAATTTTTATATAAAAACTAACTATACATTTAAACGAAATTCACTTTGGAAAATGTATTATTTTTGTTTTTCTAGATACACCTAGATTATTCGGGCCAGAACAGTATTGTAACGAAGTATACAAACAACAACTTAACGTTTTTAAAGATCAAAGTCAATTAACGGACTCTACTCAAATTCCGAACAACCAAACCGAAACTGCAGGTAAAAAATTATAAATATTTGTACAATAAAGATTTAATGTGTGTATTTATATCAAGATGGAGACAGAAGATGTAGTTTTTATTAATGATTCAATGCAATATTTCACAGGGAGAGAGCTATTCAACACATAACACATTATACCTATACTTTAATTATCCATACACGTAACTAAACGACTTATATTTGTAATGAAAAGAGATGTATTCTTTTTAATCAAGTGAAAAACTTTACATACAATTATAAAAAATACGAAAACACGGTTTTAAAAAAAGTAATCTGAATAGTAAATTACGACGAACAGAAAATAAAATAAAGTATAAATTTATACTGTTTTGTTCGCTACAAATCTACATAGTCTACCGAATTTTTAAAATATTAATTTTATAATTATAATTCTATGTACCTAATAAAGCTATTGTTATTTCATTGCAATAGAAATTAATATATATCACAAAAATAGTAATATATTATAATTAGGATATTTTTGTGCATTGAATCTTATTCAACTCCATGTGTTCTTTAATAATTTAACGACTAATATTTATTTTTTTCTTAGACTATTCTTTTGCAATACGATATAATCCAAATTATGTTTTAAATGCAGAATTTGAATTGCCACCTACACTTACATCAGACAAAGGTAAAAAAGCCTCCTTCGACTACACTCGATTATTAGATGAACAATCCCAATTTGAAGGTAATTATTTAATGTACAAGGAATGAATGATATAACAATTTTTAAACATAGATTTAAGGTTAAAATAATGATTTTTACTACCTATGTTAAAAATAATCGAATATAAATGTGTTCACTAATAATTTAACGGCTAATATTTATTTTTTTCTTACACTATTCTTTTGCAATACGATATAATTTAAATTATGTTTTAAATGCAGAATTTGAATTGCCACCTACACTTACATCAGACAAAGGTAAAAATGTTCCCTTGGACTACACTCGATTATTAGATGAGCAATCCCAACTTGGAGGTAATTATGTAATATACAAGGAATAAATAATATAACAATTTTTATACATAGTTTTAAGGTTAAAATAATGATTTTTACTCCACATATATTAAAAACAATCGAATAGAATTGTCTAGTTTTTCATAGGCAGGGAGTTCCATTCTAATATTTTAATGGGCTATTTACGTTTATACACGAACAAAATATACATCTAATAGATAGATTGCACTCTTCAACCACCCAAAAATTTGAAAATGCATTTAAAAATATTTGAAAAAATTCTATACAGAAATGCAATAACGAACGAAAAATGGAAGATTATAGAATAATATAAAAATAATTACTAATTTCACAGAATGTTTTTAATTTAATAATATTATTAATTACAAATTTTACCCTAATATTAATTTGTGTTAATAATATATTTCATTATTTCACTGCAAAAACATTTTAGTTAACAATTATTAGAATACTAGTCCGTTTTATCTATTATCAAAATTAATATTTTCACTATTCAGTTATGAAATTAATCCTTTAATTAAAATTGATTTTCTATATGTTAATGAAACGTGTTATACAATTAATTTTAATTTATTTTTTATTTATAGATTTTTCATTTTCAAAAGAATATGAATCTTATAATTCTTATAATGCGGCATTCAACGTACCATTCGGATATATACCTGACAATAATATGAGTAACCCCAGTTATCCCACTCAATTCTTCAACGAGCAATCATTCCCTGCAGGTATTAAATAGAAATGTATTGAAATTTTCTTATAAATATATTTATAGGATCATAATAATGATGCGCACTGTTTGAAAAATTTTAATAAAATTGTTCAACACTTCATATGAAAAGATTGCCCCCTCCTACAAATAATTGTATAATTTTGTTAAACCTTCTAAGTGATCTACACGACCAATATCGTTCGTAAAAAAACATGCATACTTTTCAATCAATTAAAAGTCTGAACACAAAATTGAAAATTTTATTATGACAAAAAGTGGAGAAGAGAAAAGTATATAAATTAAAGGATTTACGGTAATATCAATGATATTAAACAATTCGGAATTAAAAAGAGATTGTTGAAACGGAATAAATCTGTTTATTGGATTACACTGGTAGATCGAGATGTTAAGATTATGCGTTGTGTGTAAAATAGAAGCTATTCTAATTCTTCTTGTTAACCATTTAATATTGCATAAAATATATATTTAACTTACTTCTATTTTGTGATATTTGAAATATAATGGCCGAGTAGAGTAGACTGCTGGTGTTCGCTTATGTATTTCGGCGTTGATCTAACAGATATTATGTGCGCGGTCATGTGACGAAACTCAGGATATTTTAATCATTCGTTTTTTTTTACATTCCTATACACCGATTTCAATTATGATACGAGAAACACCGTCGATCCCGTTTGATTTTTTAGCGAATAACCCTAATCTGTAAGTAGTAACTAAAAGTACAATGAAAATTTCTTAAGGAACATTGATCGTAATTCGTTGGTAGCGATAAATGTGTATGTATTGAATAATATACTGATGAATTCATGAAATAGGCAACTGAATTCGTATAATCGGTCAAATTTGAGGTTTAACGTATTCGTCAAAATCAATTCTAATTTCATGAAATTGATAATTTCTCTGCTGAATTCACAAAATCAGCAATTAATAAGCAGTAATTTAATATGAAATCTGTCCCAGTGTCGTGACAGCGATTCGAGTCTGATAAATACGTTGTAGTGTACGAAACTAAGCGATATTTATAAGTAAACTTATTAATTATTATGTTTTATTCCATACAATGTATTATAATATAATATTTTATGTATTTATACAATATTACATAATTACATTATGTATAGCGTAATAATTATTACTTCGTGATCCCCGTCCATCGCAATCTAAATCTGTACCTGACCTCGACCTCGTATAAAGTCATACTGCATTGGTACATACAGTCAAAGAATCAATTACAAAACTTAAAATCACTTTATGAAAACAATAAAAACATTATATTACATAATAGTTCTCCTACGTGTAATACGTGTAACAAGAAATTTAGTAATTTCATTTTGATTATAACGCCGGATTTTCATGTTCTGCAAACACATGATGGTGAATGAATTAATAAATAAATAAAGATGATGATGAATTCTGTCATAGATTAACATTCAATATTATTTATTTTTATTTTTTAGATATTTCTAATTATAACCCTATGGAACAGAACTGGAATTCTAATAGAGATTCTAATCTAGGAGCAGAATCTACATTGGCTTCAAATATAATTAATCCCAATGACACAAACCGTTTTATATTTGATCAAAATAATCTTGGTAATGATAAAAAAAATGAATGACATTGTAAATTTATTTGATTTCAATGTTTTTAAAGATTTTAGGGAAATTCATTTGATAATATACCATATTTCTTTGCGTTTTAATCAATCTAATATCTCAATATACAATTCATACTAATATGAAACACATTATAAAATATATAAATATATATATACATCCGAATAATATTACATAACAACGAATAAGTAAAATCTAATTGACTTAAGCAAAGTGTTACAATTATTGTTTTGGGTTAATTTTTCCTTTGCAGTTGGTGGGCATCAACAAAATAATTTGTATACAAATAATGACTCAAGATTTTCATATGGAACCGTTGACCACAACCAATATTTCAACCCGGGGTCTTCTTTTGCAGGTAATGAATTAAAAGTACAACGAAGACTTCTTGTATAGTATATTTGAATGGTCATAATAATGTTTTGCACTGTTTAAAAATAATCGACAATAATTTTTCAATAATGCGTAGAGAGATAATTCCCATCTAATGCTATACAATATCTGGGTTGAACAACTTTTAATTTACACGTGGAATATAATGATATATACATCTGCTACAGATGGGACTAATGCCGAGACCACAAATAGTTCTAGCTTTTACTAATATTAAGCTGCAAGTAGCAAATGAAAGTTAACACGTACGGTGTCTCGTAAGAACTTAGAGTAGCGTTTGTACATCTGTATACGTAAAAAAGGTGAATGTGTATTCTGAAACTATTACTATTACTATTTATTAGAGCATTGCAACATGATTTTACTTAAATGCGGTGTATCTTATAGCGATTAATCCTCCCCCTGAGGAAGTCCACATGTATCTTCTCCTCTATGGCACTTGAAACATTGTGTTTGACGCTATTAAATTGCACTGATTACAGTTAAAAATGTAGCAACCTTTAATATATTGATTATATAATATTTATTTTTTCAGTGTCCAACAATAGTTTAGACTAAATATTAATTTTACTGTGTGAAATGTTTTATATTTCCTGCTTGTTTTTTAAAATATTTTATGATTGAACTGTGTTTAATATAGTTATTTATTTTTTCCAATTATTCTATACGTTTTTAAAAACTGTATAATTTATTCTCAATACACGTTTAATTTAATATCTGATTACAGTGCTAAATAATATTTGTTCGTTTTAGCTGCACAAGGATGGAAACAGTTTCCCGATAATATTGAAAACTACTCCTCGCCATCTTCATCTTCGTCCGTCCGAGGACAAAGCAGTTATCATATGTATGACAATTATCCATATCGTTCTAAATAATCGATGTAGAATTTGGAAAACCCAATCATAACACTAAGCACGTGTTTTTTTTCCCTTAAATATTAAATTAGTTTAAAATGTTTTAATTACTAATAACATGTTAAAAATCAAAATTGAAAAATAATAATAATATACTTGAAAAAATTAGCATGTAATAATAATTTAATAAAAACGCTATCGTTTATTTTATATATTGTTGTTGTTTTTTTTTTTTTTAATTATAATTCATTACAATTGAAAACATCGTATGAAAATTGTACTTAAGTTCACTCTTGGTGTTATGATCAGATCATACAGGTTTGGCGGTTGTCTGCTTCGACTCGTGGAGTACGGGAAGGATAATATCAATAGGTCTATTCAATTGACGGAACACTGTAATTTCACAAGATATGTCGCACAAACGTACATATGAGTATAATAATACAATAACGCTTATAAAACAACTCGGAACGTAAGGCGCATCACCTAATACAAAATAATAATCGTAATAACAATAATAATAATAATAATAATTATGATGATGATGGAAACCCGAACAGAATATAAAATAACAAAGTAATAGTACGTACAATCGTGACGCGAAAGAAGAAAAATAATAATACTTATGCGTTACATGTTATGATGTAATGCCGACGGAGAGCTCAGACACACCGCGATTTAACAGGCGGCGAGTGACGAAATGGGCTGTGTCGAATATAAATCCAAGCAGAAGTGTCGAGCCACGACGGGACGGAGCACACACTACGTTGCGTACAGCAATGATCACCGTGCAGAGACGATAATGCACGTTACAAACGCAAAATTGATAATCGTATCGCGCAGATAGTCGCGCGACACAATATTCGTATTAACGACTATGTCAGTGACGACGTAGGCGAAATGAGCACACGGACTTCGCGGCGAATTCGTAAGGAGATCGCGTTGAACGCACAAACACGAAAATAAATGCCGAGATTTATCCATAAGGCCTCCGACCAAAATAGAATGAACTGTGTAATTTGGGCGAGGAGGGGGGAAGTAAAGGGGATGGGTTGTCATCAAAAATTTAATAAGCAGCTAAAAAATGATAATTTTTTTCACTAATTCGCCAATTTTCGAATTACTTAAAAAAAAAAAATTTTAACTCTTCTTTCTCTACTTTTTAAATATTTTAAAATTAGTATTAACGGGTGGAAAAAAAAAGCCCCCAACGGATCGCAATCTGATCGCAGCCTCGTCCGCATGTGCGGGACTTGCGGTCCGGGCCAGTTAACCATTTATTAAAAATAATAATATATATTATAATCCAAACAAAAATTATAATTGAATTTTAATTTATATTTTACGGTCATTTTTATCATTTTATTTTATCATTATTTCGATAATGATGCATACTCTAATTAGACGCAGATTGCATGCCAAGAAGCCGCTGTCTGGTCTAAACGCTGTGATGCTTAACATTGAATCAATAACTGTAATATGGAATCCGATGATTGACGACCCATACTAAGTATCCTGTGACGAAACCGTCGCTCACAGCGTACACTGCATATTTTATACTGATGAAACCGTCACACGCGATACGTATATAAATTATACGCACAACGTGGCGACGAAACAGTTGGGGAAATATATAAATTATTTATATTTTATGCGGGGCCGTATTACCGCTT
Source organism: Chaetogeoica ovagalla (assembly GCA_032441825.1). Lineage (NCBI taxonomy): Eukaryota > Metazoa > Arthropoda > Insecta > Hemiptera > Aphididae > Chaetogeoica > Chaetogeoica ovagalla. The sequence goes on along the minus strand of CM063746.1, from coordinate 891,327 downwards.
AGGCTGTGTAGGCTAAAGCCTAGGGCGGCAAATTTTTTTTTGGTGTGACCCACCTACGTAAATACCTATGTAAATTAGGCGGTAAATTTATTTCAGCCTATGGGCGGCAAAAACCTTAATCCGGCCATGATTTTATGTGTTCTCATGTGGCAAAATTAACGTGTGTTGACCATACGACAAGACGATAGCGAAGTCTTGGTGTATACAAAAACAGACGGTCTTAATCAATTGTTTTGCAGCGCAATGACGATAGACAGGGGAAAAACGGGTAATAATATTCGCTGCTAAAACCCACGAGGTTAATAGTGGTTTTATATTAATTATAAATACGGACCGAATATCATATCATACGTAAATGCTTAACATATTCAAGTCGGTCACATGTACAAATATTACAATAGACTCTAGAGGAGAATGTAAATTTTTTCAGTAATAATAATAATAATAATAATAATTTATTGTAATAATTAAAGCGTCTCTTCTCTTTTCCGTGTAAGCGCACGTGCACAGATTCAAATAAACCGGACTTGTGTGTTTTGCGTATTAAAAACGGATAAACGCTACAATTTTTCATTGTATGAAAAATGTGAAATGTCAAATAAAAAATTGTACAAATGATTTCCTAGGGATTCGTAAAAAAATGCACACATAATATTTGCAAAACATGTAATGCGCAAATTATGAAACGTAATTCAACATGATTATTTTTTAATTCGTTTTAAATTTCTAATTTTGTTTTTTTTTTTACGTTTATTATCAGTAAATTTAAAAAAAGCAATGAAACGCTTAATTAGAATTCGACTTCCTACATAACGGTAGAAAAGTGATTGTGAAAATTTAAAATTTTTTTTTCTTTCCATAATTAAATTTGGTTTTTTCTAAATGGTAGAATTTTCATCTAGCTTTTAGATCAAAATCATTCGCGTTACAAATATAAAATTATTCTTTTTATTGAAAACACGCGCGTGCGACCATTTTCAATGATCATTGGAACGCTCATATCCCGTCCGTTCCATTGATAAGAAGCGGTAATAGATATTTAGAGAAGTCACACACATACCAACAATTATTTATTACTCATACACTCTCATAGTAAATATTATGTTTGCGTGTTTAAAATCGCCTATGCAAAACTCATTAGGAACGGACCGTTTCCGATCACACAAAAGTCCGGCTTTTAGGGATAAAACGATACAAACAATACACCGTTTCCAATCCCTTTAACTAACACCTTATTGGATTGTTTCTATTTGAGGTCGTCGTCAAACATAAGTAATTTATAAAACTATAATATTTATAATCATTTATAAGTTTATTTTTAAGTATTTTTCTGTATTTAATGATACATATGACCAACAATTTAATATTTTCTCTGTATTAGATTTGAATATTTTTTTAAAATATAAAATTTCTAATTCATTAAAAACGTTGTTTTAAACGCGATTTTTTCATCTATGTTTAAAACAAAGTTTTTTAAACAAAATCAATATGTTTTTGTTCCAGTCGTTTTAAACGCGTTTAAAACAAATGTTTTAAACTCTGGTGCAATCTATTACAACCATATCTCGCGGGTTTCCAAATTTTACTTCGAATTATTCCATACATTAAGTAGGTACCTATGGCAAATAAAAAACAACATAGTGTTTATTATTTAATAAATATTTACATATCATGTAATATTCAATATTTATATTGGTATTACGTTTATCGTATACGAGTATACTAGTTTAAATTACAAATGATTAATTCATATTAATTATGGCAATAATTTTGATTAGAAGTGTGGATGTTACAAATGTCATATTACATAAAAAATATTCTTAAAAAAAATTTTTGTGTAAAAAAGCATTTTGAGATAATAAAAATAATCAAAATTTAAATACATTATTATATATTATAAGTCATAGTATTTACTTTTTTCTTCAATATATGCGCTATATTTTTGAAAAAATAAAAATTGAAAACGTGCAAAACTATGCGAAATAAAATTTTGTACACCAATTCGTTAGGTTAAGATACAAATTTGTGTTTTTTATACATTTTCATCCAGCAACTTTCTTAACTAATAAATACAATTATGCAAAATAATTCCAAAATCTGGTTGTCATTAAAATGTTATGGTTTGTAATATAATTTATTAGGTATTTATTTATTAATTGCGTTATGATATTAAAATATAATTTTTTGCATAAATTCAGAATCAGTTCTTTTTTTCAGTTTTAAACAAAATGCTTGTGTTTTAGTCAATTTGTTACTAACGTCATTTATTCATCTGTGCAAACAGTGATATACGATTTGTCCTTTGTTTACTCAAAATTACACGTTCATGAAATTCATTTAAGCTCAACTGACTCTGGTTTAATTATTATATTGCACCAGTTTGACTATAACCAAAAATATATATAAAAAAGAAATGGTTTCTTTTAAAAGTATTAACTTTTTGACTCTTATAATTGTTGTACTTATTGTTACTATTGAAAATTCTAATGCAGAAAATAGTAAGTATGATATATCCATTTAACGCGAAGTACATTAATGCTTATAATGAAGTAAATGATTACTAAAGTAAAATACTGTTTTTAGTTTTAATAATTTAATAATATGTTATTACATTATGGTTTTTATTCTATGTTCGAGTTATGTTTTGGGGCGTTCATATTAATGTGTTAATCTCTGACGTACAAATAGTTATATTACATTCTACACATAAAATACAAAAATAACTATGCAATTTTTTAACTCATCTGGATTTATTTATACACAAAATCATTTGATTTCAGTTTTTTCACAGAAGCGTAATTAGTGATTACGTGACATGCTGTATACGTCAAATATAAAATTATTTGCTATGGTTCCAGCAACAGATTTTTCATAAGCTCATTGATACGAAATATTTTTTCCCGAAAAAACGTTTTCAAATCATTATACATATTATAGTATATGAATAACTTCTTTCCGTACTGTTAACCCAAAAATAATTAATTAAATTTGAAGACCTATATCTGTGTGACCAAGTGATTATGAAACAAATGACGTAATAACGGTACACTCGCGTACTATTTGGCAATATGTACTTAATTATTATACTCATACATGCAGTATAGAAATTACACATGAATTGTTTTCAATTTCGAACCACATTTGGTTAACGACCTTCTGGCTGTGGTGTTCTTTGACGTTGAAATTGTATAATGATCAATCATAAGCAATCGACCAGTGTTAATATATTTTATCGATAACTAATAACAATAATGCAACACTTTCAACTTTTCTACTTCCGACGGTTGATAATGCTGCAGTTATCGGCAATCAGTTATCGTCCTCTTGTTGCGATACGTTACGCAAAGTTATGTGAACCAATGTTGCTCATAGTGCGCGCTGATTCCATTTGATTCTGAAGGAAATATAGAGCGTGCCACGTTGCACAACATTTCGCAACATCACGTAACAAAATGTTGCAGTCGTTGCATTTCTTAGTTTACGAAAATATACATTAGTAGATATAATAATATTATTATAATCATTACGTTATACGTATAACTTCTAAATATCTGAAATGAAATATTTCTGGTGTATTATATAATTAAATAATTTTTGTTGATAAAACCAACAATATTAATTCTTAACAAGTAACAACTTTAAAACAAACATAAGACTACAATATTCAATTATCCGATAAAATATTTTTGATAATTTAATTATAGAATGTTTAGGTAAGTTTACTGATTACCTATTTTCTTAAATATCGGCACAAAATATTATATATTTATTCAATTAATAATATCATATATTATATAATACGAAATGTGAACTTGTAACTTGTATTATGAAATGTTGTTACGATTGTAGCACACTAACGTTTACACATCAAAGATTATTTCTATATCTCATATAATTAATCTACAATAACAGATTTTAAAATTTAATGTAAATCAAAAAAAACTACAGACTACATGCATTGTTATTTTACTTTTCTCGCTATTGACGCTCAGATCGTCACATCACATTTATAGTATGCCTTTCCTCTGCACCTATATCAAGCATCAGATATATCAGGATCCGTGCATTTATGAGACTCATGACTAAAAACATGGTACCAGTAGCACCAGTTGCCAGTTGGGCTTCGAACAGCCATAAGTTGACCGGAAGTTGGATGGACAACATGTTCGTAGTGATTGTCATCCATTCGTGTCCGATTTCTTCCAATTATTTGTTTTCTTTAAAATTAATGGTTGCTCTAAGAGTCGCTACCTCTTCTTGTTCAGGTCTTGTTCGACGTCTAAAATTAGTATGAATTTGAGGTTTACACCACTATGCTTTTCGCCAAGCTCTGAAGATCGAGGGCTTTCCTCAGTTTCTTTAAATTCTATAACATTCAACAAACTCTCTTGCTACTAAGTTCACAGGCACAGGGTAGTGAATAGTGTAGAGATAAAAAGCCGAAAGGATAGAAACTCGGTGTTGAGCATTGGTGAAATGCAGACAGTAAGATAAATTCGCGAACAACTGTTACCTTATTTATTTTTTATTGACTTATTCGCCCATTAGTTTTTAATAACTCTAGTGCCACCATCTGTGTCATTAAACCTTCTTGAGATGGTTTTTTGGCCATCTCTATTTGTTTCCTTGTTATCTCACATTTATGGTAAGCAACATAGGTATACACATAGTGTAGTATAGATTGAAAAGACGATTACTATCTTACTCATTTTACTATATCCTATTTTTTCTTGCTTATCTCGGTCTGACGAAGATATGACGAATTTCTCCTGGCATAGATTTACTTTGCCATATTGGTGTGCTTGTTTACAGGGCTGAGATGTGTGCCACCAATTACCATCATTCGTTAAAATGAATTCTTTCCTGTCATCCATTCCCACACGTAATTGCAACCAAACTAGCAACCAAATGTGAGACAATGGTTGTTTCGTTAGTTGGGCTTTTTTTTGTTACTTTACTTTGGATTAGTTTGGATTAGATTGGTCCATGAAACAACACGTCAATCATCGTAAGTGTATTATACACCTTATGCCACAATCGTTGTTTTTTAGATTGAAAATAAAAGAAACTAACAAGAAACAGCTTTTTAAATATATATTTATTATTAAAAAAGATTTCCTATAATAATAGATTTAATATTATAAACTTATATATATATATATATATATATATATATATATATATATATGTAGATAATTATATAAATGTTAAATTATTATCTAGATGAAATCACAAAACAAGAAGTCAAAAGTAACTATTATTATGCGGTCATTTTTTATATTTATACCATGGAGAATACTATACATTTTAAATTTATATTGTCACAAACATTTTATATGAACATTTATCTCATTATTCATCAGAGATGATATAAACTTTAGTACAGAATACATAATAATAATAATAATAATAATAATAATAATAATAATAATAATAATAATAATAATAATTATATAAATGTTAAATTATTATTTAGATCCATATCAGTCTTCAGCCAGAAAACAAAAAAAAATGAAAAGTAACTATTATTATACAATCATTTATTTAGATTTATTTAGATTTGTAATATAGAGAATGTTATACATTTTGAATTTAAATTGTCATAAACATTGGGTATGGCCGTTTATCTTAACGATCATTAGTAAAGTTTCAATAGATTTGTGTTTTGATTGTGTACATCTGTGACATTAAATAATAAAAACTGAGTGTCCAGGAAATCCGGCAGAAGTGTGAACTTCGAAATGGTGTGTGTTAATGAACTCGATGTTATATGAATTGTGTAATTTAAGATATACTAAATTAAAAATTTCGATATTATAATAATATTAATTTATTACAAATAAAACAAAATGCTACAGTAAAATAAAGAACCAAATTTTGTGTTTACTTTTGGTAATAAAATTTAATTTGTAATTATCAATTTATCAAACAATACACATAAACGGATTTTTTTTTATTAATGCTTTCCTCAATTGTTTAATTCTATAAAAGATGCAGAGTAGACTTATGATAACTAAATATGAAACGTATGTTTTTGACGTAATTTTATCAATATCTAGAAAAAACAGTAACAATTATTGTAGTTCCGTAATTCGTCGTTGATTTTCTTTTTTAATTATAATTAATTTTTAGCTGTAGTTGTGTTGTACGCAAACAATATAAATACCAATATTTATATACATTTTTTAAATTGTTGTATTATATTCTCCATGTAGTAAGCTTCAATGGACAAGAAGCATTCGAATTTGCGTACATTAACCGTGAGTAATATAATATGAATTTTCCAAAGTTAAATATAGAATAGTTTGTTTTGTTTTTTAATTAAAGTACTTTTCGTAATGAATTAACTATTGAGATTTTCACAATTTATTGATTTATTAAAACACATATGAAATTTCGATATAAATTCAGTATCGCACTTACTTTTTTCATGTTAAAAGTTATATCAGTTAAGTCGTGGTTTACCTCTCGGTTAACGTTTAAAATTGATACATTATAAATTATTGCTATTATGTAAATTATATCTATAATAAAAATAACAATATATGGTTTTATTCTTTAATCTTTTAGTGAGTGTATATAAAACAGTCGGATCTAAAAGAAGTAAATCTCTTTTCATCACAACAACATATTATGTATTTAAATTTGAAAAATAACAGTATACAAATAACTTTTTAAAAATAGGTAGGAAAAATATCTATTTCATATTCGATAAATTCATAAATAAAACAAAATTTTTATTACAACATAATCATGAACTAAATGTAATTAAATAATAGTTTTAATAAAATCTTCAATTTTTATTTAGGTTTTCTTCGTAGTTACACTGTTGGTCTTTTTAATGCAGTCATGTCAAGTATGTACAATTATTGCCATTCCATTGATTAATTAAATTATTTATTTATGACTATTAGATAATCCTTTCTGTAAGTAAAAGTGTTTAAATAAAATTGTTCAATTTTTAGTAATCTTTGATAATACAATTAAAGATCCAAAAACGTGGTGTGAGGCAAACATAAACCGTTCGTATTGATTTTTACTACAAATATTTCAATGTTATATATTTACAATCTGTTTAATGTGCAGCACTCTATCATTATCACGATTTCAAATGTGATGTTCGTGTGTCACTGTGTTTATTAAAAAGTTTACTAATCATAGAAAATTCAATCATTAAGAATATAACCTGAAGCATTAGAATAAATATTTTGCATATTATATTTGTATATAATTCGCGAAATACATGATTTCTATTGTATAAATTTAAATAGACTCTGATAATAAATTTTTAAAAGATTATAAAATGAATATTACAGCATTTGTTAGTATGGAAAACTGTTATAGTAAGTCTATAAGTAACTCTATATAATATTTTTAACAATTTTAAATTAAAACGAAATTAAATATGTTAATAATTACAATAACTCAAAAATAAAAAGTACATATATTGATTATTTAATTAAATTATTCAGTAATGGTTTATTTAATTTTTTTTCTTGAGCTAATACCTTTTTCAATTTTCGAATGGAGAACTATCTGGTTATAAATTCGAGAATTATTTTAGAGAAATATAATGAGGCTGAAAAATAATTAATGATATGCGTGCAGGTCACTACATAATAATATATGTATACCTCTAAAATTTTTGTTTTATGTGAATAATTTATGATTAAAACCAAACAATAATATAACAAAATAATCAAATTGAAGAATAAAATATAGCTTAGAAATGTGATAAAAAAATTATTAAAAGCTTTTATTTTTACAACATCAATACCTAAACAAAAATTATATTTGAACGAATTCAATAAATTTAACGAAACATAAATGAGATACAATTATTTTAAAAATAAGTAATTTTGCAGACGATTTGAATTTATTAGGTTTTAATCGTAAGTATTTGAATATAATCTCTACTAAATGTTTATTTATGAAATTTTTATGTCAAAGAATAATTGCATAATATAAGGCATTATGTCGATTATAATAACAATAATTTATTATTTCATATTAGGAAAACATAAAAAAGAATTATCCGTTCAATTATATATTTTTAGTCATACTTAAATTATAATTGTTAATAGTGTATAATTAATAATAATTATACTCTATAATATTTTAACTATAATTGCATAACTGTAGGTGATAATTATTTTATCATGATTTTAAATTTCATACATGTTGAAGGTTTGACAGTCAACATTTTAACTTGTCGATATATTGAACTATCCTCGTTTTAATCAACATGAATTATTATTTATTTTTATTTTTAGCTAATGACAGTTCTAAACAGGCATTTATTAATGCATATTTTAATGTCGGTATGTAATTTGAATTTTAATATTAATTGGAATATTGAACTTAATTATTTTTGAATATATGAATGTTTTCATCTAATACTATATATACTTTTATTTGTACATATGTTGAATTGTATATTGATTTGTTTTCTTCTTGGTAATGCAAAAGTACCTTCAAAACTAAATAGAGGTATGTTATATTTTTTAAATATTTTTACCTGAAAAATAATTTTTTTAATAAGAATGTACCATAAAAAATTATGTCATGATGAACAAATTTTATTTTGAGACTAAAATTATATGTAAAATATTAAAATGTTTTTTTTTTTTTTTTTTTTGATATAAGTGTAAATTAAATATATTTAATATCAAACTGATATTAAAATTTGATGACAAAATATATACAGAATATACTTAATATGTACAGAAATACAAAAACTCTACAAGTTTCTATCCAGATTAACTGTAATATAAAAAGCAACTGGTTTTCATCGTTAAGATATCGTTATAAGACATCCGTTATTTAAATTTTGTTAATGTAGGTAATCTATTTATAATATTTAGCATTGTATTGGGAATGTTTCAAAATTATAATTATTATATGTATTATTTTTAACACTAATAACAATGTAACGTTATTATTTAAAAATTTTTTTAGGAATGGGAACTACATATTACAAGTACATACTTCAACGTGTTCTCCCATTTGTTAGTATGTATCATAATTTTATACAATAATTAATACATACCACTTCATTCATACTATAGGTTTTCTCTTTTATAACCAATTGAATTTATTAATATGTATTTTCAAACCTAATAGTGTCAAATAATATTGAAATAGTTTGTATTTTTCATACAAACCTTATACTAACAATTATGAACACAGTAATAAAAAAAAAAAGAAATCGGACAAGTACCTAGCCTTCAAGTAATGATCTTGCGGCAATTGATTTCTATGCATATAGACTAATAAGAAATTCTTTTCATTTTACTGTGATTTTGTTACGGAAAAATTAATATTTTTTTTTTTAGAAAAATCCCGTGCAGTAGGACCAGTAGAATATTGTGAAAGGGGTTTTAAATCAACATATGTATTTGTACCAAATGCGGATCAAAACAAACTACGTATATCTGCAGGTACAACATATTAATGATCATTTGAATAATAAATATTTCAGGAATATAGTTTTAAGACTAAGATAATGATTTTCATTTTTTACTAATTATCGAAATTAACTTCAGTGGTGCACCGGAAAAAAATTTCTCTTATTACTTCTCTTGAACCAAGAAACATATCTAAACGACTTATATTCACAGTTAAAGTAAATTAGTACTTTATAGTCAACAAAATTCTCTCTCTCTCTCTCTCCTTATATTAGAAGCAAACAACATAAATTTGTATATTGAGTGTGAAATTTTAGACTTTCATATGTACCTGTTTATTTACTTGTTGTAATTGCACGGGGACATAAAATGTGACGAATTTTTGATTTCACAAATTCCGGAAAAATATATTTTGCATTTAAATAATATTTTAAAAATTAGGCAATATTTTCAGTTTAAAACATTTTTTAAACATATTTTACCGGTTTTTAATAGAAAATTATGAAAATATTTTAAAGTTTTATTAAAGCATATTAGCTTCGTATTTTTAACATTTAATAGTACCTAATAGTACTTCTAAATATTTTAAATAAAATATTTCTTATATGTACTCACCACTCGTGTATGATACTAAATTTTAAATTATATTTTTATTCAAATAACTAATCATGTTAATTTCTAACAAATTATAAACATATGCTTGTAAAGTTAGAATCTTATAATCTAATAAAATACATTTGTTCACTCAATTATAGAATGTATAGGTAAGTTTATTGATTACCTATTTCTGTTGTTTTTATTTCTGAGAGGAGCAAAGTATGTAATAATTTTAGAATGTGTTTTTTTTATGCCCGTATCATAAGGAGTGCTCCAATCTTTATAACTACATCTTGTTTCTGGTAGCAAATTGCATCAAATTTAATACTTTAAAAAAAGTCATTTTTCAATTTTCCAATTTCTAAAAAGTGAACTTTGAAAATTATGTGTTACTAAACTCAATGTTATAGATATTGTGTAATTTATGATATGCTATGTATACGATTTTCATTTTAAAATAATATTAATTTGATAAAAAAAATAAAAAAGAAGACAAAAGTAAAATAAAGAACTAAATCTTGTGTTTGCTTTTGGTAATAAAATATAAATCGTAATTAAAAACATTTAAACTCCGTTCATAGTTTAACTGAAAATATCATTTTATGATCACTCTGTTAAATTTTAACTGGGCTTTAATCAAAGAGTAAGTGAACCGAAAAATATTTTGGTCCATTAAACTCTAAACGTCGATTAAGTTTAATATTTTCAACTAGATTCTACTATTATATTATTTAACTGTATAATATTCTCGTACATTCGTAGATATATTTTATTATAAAATATTTGGCACAAATTTAGTTTACTAGGCACTTTGATTTTTACGATTCTTTTTTTTCGTACTCTAGAGGTGAATCGACCTTTTAGAAACGATGGTGAAAAATAAATTAGCATGAATGACAATTTTTTGAGTTATGAAATTTTGAAATTTGCGTTTTTTTAAAAAATTGATTAAAATAGTAGATTTTGAAAAACGTTGTCATTTCTTAGTTATGGCTCAGAGGACTAAAGCGGCAATTCACACTCGTTAGCTTTAAATTAAAGTCAAGACCCTTCATCGTTACTCTTATGATACGTTTTTCTTTTGCACTTTTTTCAAATTGATAATTTTTGCAATATAAATACTAAGTCTAACAAAAACATCGTTTATATTTGTAAAAATTACAAATGATTTAATAAAAAATAAAATCACTCATGCTAACCACTTAGATAATTTTTAATCGTCATCCTCAACGAAAAATAATAGATGATAACAGATAACAATTTACTAATTGAAGTTGACAATATATTTATATTGACTTTGTGACTTACTTCAATTACTGCATTTTGATTTATATTTTGAACATATATATTATATAGAATAACCATTACTTAATAATTAATTTATCTATATAAATGTTAAATAATTACCTAGATCAATTAACAGATTTTGGAATGTTGGAGAGTAAGAATTTTTGTTTAACCTTTCGTTTATATTCGTTATAATATTAATATTATTTTAATCAATTTATTGTTTATAAAGGAAGAAATATATGACATAATTTTTCTCTAAGCTAAAAACTAACTTATAGATTTTTCATGTTATTTGGTTTTCAAAGGTCATAATTCATTAAAATCTCTATTAATTCTCCATAAAAATATTCATAAATTGTCATTCATTTATAACTAAACTTCCATTTAATATTTAGGGATTAATATGCATTATTCATATATATTTCTATTTTTTTCTTCTTTTCATTGAATCCTTTTATCTTTTTAGAAAATTGTTCAATTTCTTTCTACGGTCTTCGAATAAATGATATATTTTTACATAAGACGTTGAAGCATATGACATTTTGCATGTGTTCATCTTAGGTTGAAATCCTTCTCGAATCCATTTGATATTTTTATACAACTATTTACTATTTCCTGTATAGTTCATTCGATTCTTTCTTCCTGCACGCTTTTTCATCATTTGCCTTTTCTTTTTGCAACATATGTCTTTTGCTTCTTACCTTAAATTTCTGTAAATTTTATTGTTTTATCTGATATCCCGTTGAAGCATTTTCAATCTTACTTGTTTTGGTTTAATGAGCATTTCAATTCATTCTTCTTCCTACTATTCCTCATTTCTAATAAGTTTAGGAAATCCTATAGTCATCTAGGTTGCATTGACTATTCCCCTTTTGAAAACCTCTCATTTTTCTATTTGATATTTTGCTTATATAAAAAGATAGCTTTTTGATTGCTTAGTCTTGTGTCGAGAACTTCTTGATAATTTTTGGTCATAATATTTTTTAGATTTTCTATATTTCATCTCTTTCTTCCAATGCCTTTGCCCCCTCCCCCCCACCCCATTTACAAAAATTAAATATTGCCAATTGTATTCTTATGTAGAGAGAATCATCTGGCAACTAACCTAATTGACTTTTCTTTTCCAATATATGCGTAAAAGTCATCCATAATAATAATCATACTCGTACCATGTTTGGATATTTTATCAATACAAGTTTTCGTACACATTTTTCTTTACTTGTTCATCAGATAGGTTGAGGTGTACTGAGAATATTATAGTTTTTCTGGATTTTCCTTTCAGTCTTAGTTTGTATATTTCGTCTGTTATGAGTTCAAAACTTAAAAAGAACTTTTTTTTGCCAGGGAAGATTAATAGCCTCCCGAAAAATCCCTTTACGACGGACATAACTTACCGAGGGTGAATTCTATCCCTTATACCCAAGGAGTATGACCATAAGCCATATAGTATCATCAAAATATATATCTATATAATAAATTTACTTATAAATAATCCTCGAAATAATTAAAAATATCCATTAATATATACAATTACACATACATATTTTAAAATAAACTCTTGTATTATTTTCTCCCTATAGGGCAGTTCAGTGGTCGAGATGCATTAATATTCATATATTTTAATCGTGAGTGATTTAATATACATTTTTCATAGTTATAATAGTTAGCCTAATTTTTATTAAAATCATTTTAGTAGTGAATTTACCGATTCAAATAATGTATTAACCAGAATGTATTGATATTCATATAAAACTATATGCATATAAATACGAAACTTATTTAACTAAAATAAAAATAAAACATAGTATTTGGTTTCCTACTCCCTAAATATATATCTAGTCCAGGAGGCCTCTAAATATTTTTATTCAAGAACCATGTAAAATATTAAAAGGTCTTAGTGTTCTAAAAGTGTATAAACATATATAATTTTTAATTTTATAGAAATGTAATAAATATAAGAATTTAAAATATATAAACATTGTTAATGCCTAATTTTACATAGCTTATACTTACAATGTTTTAAACATTTTATACAATTATTCTTATAATAAATGTGAATACAGTATTAATTTTAAAAACTGTATACAAATTGTTTATTTTTTATTATTGAGAAGTATGAAATTGATGATTTTTTGCAAATATTTCATGAAATTGTATTTGTATGTTACTATTTCTAATTTTTAAAGTTTACTACATATATTTGTCAGACATAGCCGACCTATTTGATTTATTGTATTTTTCTTTTCGAAAAAAAATGTTTGGACAAATAATTTGTTACAAAGTAATATATATATATATATATATATATATATATATATATATATATAAATTAAATTGTAAATTATTTTAAATTTGGATATTGTATGTCTGGAAGAAATTTATAAAAGTCAAATTTAGAAAAAGCAGATTTAGAAAAATCTAGTTTGTTATTTTACTCTCTATAATATAGAGAATAAAATAACAAACTATATTATATTCACTGAGTTTTAATCAGTGTCATTATGTCAACACAAGGTAATTTATAAATAAATATTAAATTTTTTTTTTGTTTTTAGTATGTAATTATAACACTACTGGACTACATAGACGTAAATCTATTTTCTTCAGTATATTACATGTTACATACCGAAATTTGATAAATAATTTAATAACAAAAAAAAAATGCATTAATAAATTGAAAAAAAATATAAGTATTTCATACAGTGGCGGATTTAAAGAAGGGCGATAGGGCGATGGTCCTCTCTAAGGTCGTTATTTTTTATACACATGCATTTACAAAATTTCACCAAAAATACATAAATGCCATTTGTTTAATAAATATGGTAATATTAATTCCCAAATATAGGAGCCGCGCGAGTTAGGGTCAGTCTTCCCTAAGCTGCTTATCGTATATCGCACTGAGCCATAAACTTTTATTGACAAGAAAAAAAAGATATAATGATTTAATTGTATAGAAATAAAGAAATAATAATTTAAAATCATTAAACATTATATATTTTATTGTTTATAATTTTTCCATCTTTTATTATAAAATTTTAAATCCACCAATGATGTACAAATTTAGAATGTGTACCACCAACATTTCTTAAACTAAAATGTTTTATTATACATTTAAATAAGTAAATATGTACTTTATAATATATATACAATAGGTAAATTAAAGTGTTTGATTAATTAATTTTTTTAAATTATTTATTTTGATAATTTGATTTACAATACCATAAATATCAGTACGATTTTGACATAGCATTTTTAGAGTTTTCATATATAAATTATATTTATGGAATGCATACTAAATTTTAATTATTATTGGTATAATAAAAGATATCTTACATATATGTACCTATGCAGAGATGATTCCGAAATATATTTTTATCAACTGGTTTAACTATCCAAAATAATTTACTCACCCATCTCAAAAAGAATTTCCTAAAAAACCCCTCGCTTTAAAAAAGAAGGAAAGAAAAAAAATCATTAGCGTAAATTCCTCAAAAATCTAAAGAAACAACAAATAAGCAAAAAATAAATGTTTTATATAAACTGCAAATGTATGCATACTACAGAACTACTCACATTTAAATTAAACCGGCTAAACATAGCTTTCGGTGACACTATATGTAGGTATATAAAAATTTAAATGATAACTATAAGTGTATGTATAATGTATATAGACTTGTTAAACGAAACAAAATTGATAATACTATTACTATTTTAAAGTATCTACTTAATAAAAAATGTTAAAAATTCAACCCCTCCCCTAACATGACTTCTAGATCCGCCATTAATTCATTATATGTGAATGAAACGAAATAGAAAATTCTCATATTTTCTGTATAAATGAATAACTCATATATGTATACGGAATTTTTTAGAAGATCATCTTTTCAAATATTATTTTGGTTTTCATAAGGAAATTCTGGAAATTCTTTCGAGTATGAATAATGATTTTCATTTTATAATTTAATTAATGATCTCATATGTCGCTATAAGATAATCATTTATATAACTATTAGATCTTAAATAATATCATTAATTTTTAGATTTCGATAATGACGTTATTCAGAGTCCAATGAATTGGTGTTTGGAAAATATATCAAGTTTGCAATAATTTCTATTACAGATATATTAATGTTTTTCATTTTACTATTTATTGTGCATTATTTAATGTAAATGCACAATATCAAATTTAAATTTAGGGCACAAGTATAAAAGTTAATTGAAATTAACTATGAAAATGTAACCATTAATATAGTCTAAAGCACATAGGCAAACGTACTTTGCCAAATAATGTACTTCGTTAATTATTGTCGTACTAAATTAAATCCATTATGTTCATTATATATATTAATCACGATTCTAATTTTAATTATTTTAGAATATCATGAAACCAATTCTAATAACGAAAGAGAAAATAAATGTTTTGGTAGGTTAATGGACACCACAATATACCTAATATATTTTTAAATTAAAATTTATAAAACTAAAAAATATATAGAATAACACAGCACACGTAACACAAATATTATAATTTAACAAGTTTATCATGCTGGACCAAAACAGTGGTCAAAGTGGGGGAAAATAGGAGGATGCCATTACTCCAATTCTTCTAATTGGCATATTCCATTCCCTTCTTATTTTGTTTAAAATTATTCATCCCTTTTTTAATTTTTAAAATTTTTTTAGACTTTATATTTGTTATGTTGCCTAATTTTGTTTTTTGAGAAAAATGTCTTTGAAAATATTTTTTTTATTCATTGTACGAACTATTTCGTTTTTTTAAATTATATATCTAAACGTTACTTAATCACAATCATAAATAATAAAGGTTATCATCAAGGTTAATAAATCCAGTGTGAGAGCATTTTGTTAACAAAAATATATATTTTTTTTTTTTGCTTATTTTCCAATAGTATGGACTGTTTACAACATTATCCCCCCTTTCAAAACTTAAAATGACGACACTGTTTCCATCTCCTCACTTATTTTGATCCACTTCGACTATTGGATCTAAGATATATGAAATTCAATTATTTTTAACAAAAAGGAATTTTGTAGCTGAATTAGGAAAAATGGGTTTTAATTGTAAGTAAATTATTTGAACATTATCGTTATTACAGGTTTACAGTTGAAATTATTATAATAATTAATTATTATTATGGTCATTGTTATAATTATTTAAACCTAACCAATATATAGCATTTATTATATCTACATTATATTTCAATTCAGTTGATAACGTGTATGAATCAAATTGAATTTTTTTTTATATATATATTTAGCTGTTGATAATGGCAAAGCAGCATTTAATGTTGCATATTTCTATTTAAGTTTGTAAAACTTATTTAAATAATTTAAAATTGATTTAAATTAATTAAGTTAATTAATTAATATGTTAATTTAATTTGTTTTATAAACATTAAAATATATGATTTTTTTTTTTTTAATGTAAAAGCTACTTACCGGCCGTCATCACGTATGTTATATTTTATAAATTTTTATTTTGGCATATAATATTCTGATATGAACGTTATATCAACCTGTATCCTATTAATTCGTTTTCATCCCGAGATCAAAGTTACATATATATATATATATATAGGTTAGGTTAGGTATATATATATATACATTCTTTTCAGCAAAAGTATAAATTAAAACAAATTTTTATTTAGATTCAAATCAAAGTGTAAATCATATATCCAGTGGCGTATTTAGAAGCATTTCCTCTGGTTGAATAAATTTGAGTTGAATCTCAGAGTCTTAATGTAGTTACGAAAATTTGCAATTGTGTTATTATTTATTCTATATATATAATGACGTAGTAATAATTTATGTAAAATTAACGGATTGGTCTGTTACACTTTTTTAGTTTGATACAGCTGTACATAGTTTTGGTACCAATTTCTATCCTATCCTTACACGCTATTTTGTATGAAATTGAAAATGTACTATAAACACAGTTTATTAATACAATATAAATTTAATTACAATAAAAACAATTGAATGTTATTATTAACGTATTTTTTTAGCAATAGGAATGGCTTACTATCAATACGCACTTGAGAGAATATTGCTAATTATTAGTATGTATAATAATTTTAAGCCACGAGTAAAAACGAATATAATGATTTCTATTCTTTACTGAGTCGTATTATATTACTACAATACGTTTTTCAATGTCTCTTTTACTAACCATACCTAGAACTGACTCTCCAAATAAAGATCATTTGCTCTGGAATGCGTATGTTATTGAAATCATTATTTTTTAGATGAATTTAATCTAACTGGACCAGAAGAATATTGTAACACGGGATTCAAATCTAAGTCTAATGAAAATCAAATGGAAACCGTCGATTTTACCAGTTTACCGGTCAACCAATTCCAAACTGCTGGTTAAAGATTAATGAATATTTGTACAAAAAAGATTTTATTTATATATATATTTTCAGTATCAATATATCCATAGAAGATAGTGGTTTCTAATTATTGATTAAATATTCAATGGTTCAGAGGGATAGAGTTTCTCTAAAACACAATACCTAAAATTTTTATTTATCGTACTCTTATCTAAACAAATTATATTCGTAGTAAAAAAGGATAAAAATAATTAAAATACAAATTCATTAAAAAAACATATCTAAATAGTATATTACAATGACCAATAAAAATAAATGTACGTATAGATATATGCTATTTACATCAAAATTATAACTTCATACCAAGTGTTTAATCCTATTTATTTCACTTATGCATAGTTCATCGATTATTCAAAATGAACAAATTAATTGATAATTAAATAGTAATAGTAATAGTAATTAGTACATTATAACGTATTGACTGTTATCCGACTTCAAATTTTCACTAATAATTTAATTAATTTTTTTTTTAGACCATTCTATTACAGTAGAGCATGATCAGAATTATTTTTCAGATACTAACTTTCAATTACCACATGCATTCACATCTGACAAAGATCAAAATATCCCAGTCGATTACACTCAGTTATTAGAAAACCAATCCCAACATGGAGGTAATAAATAAACATAATAATATACAGAAAGAATAATAATTTTCCAAACATAATTTTAGTTATAATGATTTCCTCTATATGACAAACAGTCGAATAAAATTGTTCTATTATTTACAAGGTGACATAAGTAACATTCTAATATTCTGTTGTGAAACATTTACGTTTGCACACGACACAAGTGTAAATCCTATGAACAATGTTATGTACAATTTTTAATTTTCCAATAATATGAACATACGAGTTAAAAATAATTTGAACAATTCTAATCTAAAATGTAAAATAATTTAAAAAAATATATTAAGAATTGTATAATAAACATAGAACATAAAAAAATGTTTATATAAATATAATACATTTTGTTTATATCTGATTAAATGTATAACATTGCGTCTGTAATATTTTAAGGCAACTGTGTTTGCGTAAAAAAAAAGAAATAAAATGATCATTGTTTTAAAAAATATTTAAAATTCCTAAAACACTAAATATACAATTTTCTAATATTGATTTTAATTTAGTTTCATATTAATTACTATGTTCAATAAAAAAACTCATTTTCTCTCCAAATATAATTATTGATTGTAATTTTTTTCTAGCATAAAATTACGTCCATTTTTTTTTTTTTAGGTATTTTTAGTTTTAACCAATCAGAAAAAAATATTCATTTTAATATAGATTCTAACACACTAGGAGAATCTTCATCTGCAAGAGATGGAATGAATCCCGATGTTACAAACAGTTTGATGTTTGACCAACCACTACCGGGTAATAATTATTTATGTGATTATAATTACATCACATGTATATACCTTTGCAGGGTCCAAAAATGATATACACTATTTGTTAATTTGTTTAATATCAATGATTTAAAGGAGTTAGTGAAGGGAAATTCATTAGATACTTACTATTTACTTCGAATTTTAATTAGCCCATGTATTAAACAAACAAATCAAAATAATAAAAAGGAAATTAAAAATAAATATATCTGAATATTAGTTTAGTGTTTACAATAACGAATGAAAAATAGATGATTATAAAGTAATATGTAATATGTGACTAATATAGAAATTTTTACTTAACAAAAAGTTTTTACATAAAATACCTATCAATTACAAATATAATTAAACATTTAATTGTATTAATAATATTGACTATTATCAAGCTTCATATTTTAAATATTCAGTTATCGATTTACTAGCCTGATCTCAATTATTATACAATTGATTCTGGTAATGAGTTATAATCATTCTTTTCTTATGTTTAGATTATTCACTTTCAAACGAATATGACCATTATTATTCTTCTAATACAATATTTGACGTACCATTCGGGTTTGTATCTGACCATGATATGAGAAATCCCGCAGAAGCCACTCAAGTTTTCAATGAGCAAAACTATTATGCAGGTGATGAATAGGACTACAATGATGAGTTCATATACATATATTTAAAAGTTCATAATAACAAAAATATTGGCTCACATAATAAATCGAGATGTTAAGATTATGTGTGTGTGTGTGTGTTGCATGTAAGATCGAAACTACTCCAATTTTTCTTGCTAACCACATAATTATTTATTTAATATATCTGTTTTACTATTTTACTGGGGTTACTCTATAATTTTTATGAACTACATAATTTATTCTAAATTCATTTTATCATTACTAAATAATTTGTGTTTTTTTAGGTGTGCAAAGATTTGAAGAGTTTCCCAATACTACTGAAAACTACCACTCACCATCTTCATCAGCGTACGCCCCAGTTCAAAGCAGTTATCATGAATACGATAATTATCCATATTATCCTAAATAATCAATGTATAATTTAACTGTTTCAAACCTACGGGTCATTATAATCACCCAATTTTTAATAATTTATAACTAATTAACAGATAACTGTATACAGAATATTATTATATCAATATTATGATAATTCCTTGTTGATCATTATAAAAAAAATAGTTAATTATAATAAAAATTCATATAGATATACACACTTTTATAAAATAAATATTTAAATTAATTTCCGTATTATCATATTTTATAAAGGTCTCTGTTTTTTCCTGGACTTAGAATTATTATGTAATTTTTTCCATACCTATTACCAAAATTTAGGAGTATCGATTTAATTAAAATGTTATACTTGAAGAGTATTCAACTTGGCATAAAATAAAACACAAGCTAATGTAGTTAATAATATTGTTTGTAATATATTATGAAAATTGACAATATAATTTAAAACCAATTTGAACATTTTAATCATTTTAAAATAAAAAAATATAACTTGTAACTTTTGTATGAAACACAAGCAAAATACCATTTAAAAGTTCCGAAATGTCATCATTTGATATTCGTGAAATTTTTATTTTAAAAAACTTCAACAAAAATTGACTATATATATATATATAAGAAAAGTCATATTTTTAATATCAAAATTATTCAATTAATTGCTACGCTTGCTCATATATCTTCTTTGCGGAAATATTAAACTTAATAAATAATATACCAATAAAAACTACAGGACTTAATGATTTCAATATTATAAATAAATAAATATTGTTATTTTATTTTATACTATAATAATCAGCATTACAAAAAGTATATTTTGCTCTTGCATTTTTATTTTATATTTTTCCTAAACAATAAAACTAATGTAAAAGGTAGCAATTGATTAATAATGACATAAAATCTATATAAATAATTAAACTGTGATGAATAGTTTAATTAACTGTATAATAAAAAATTTAAATTAAGAATAACTTCAAAGAAAAACATGAAATTTAAAATGATATGAAATTTTAACAATCAGTGGCACTTATACGAGCCATTTTTGATAATAATAATAATAATTATTATTATTATTATAATTATTGTATAATAATTATGGTAAGATAAGGCCCACCATGCATTTTACGTGAAATCGAAATATTTGATATACAATCAAACGTCGTCACACTAATATCGACTTAGACATTTTTGATCGATAAAAATACTATCGTCAAATTTTAATTAAATTAAATATTTTTAATACACTAAAAAAAATCATATAATTCAAAAATGACTTATTTTTGTGTCAGTGTGTGCACACACTACCACAGCAATTGACATTAAGACATTGATTCAAGTGATCGGAATTCGGTGTGAACAAGTTAAGTATTTTTCATACACTGAAAAGATAAAACATATTAAAAAAATTAAAATATATACGTATAAGAATTTTTTTTTGGTGGAAGGGAGGGGAAAAGAACTTGTATTATACGTGAAGAATTCGATTATTAAATATTCGTTACACGTGTCCACATATATATTCATTGTATTATTTTTCGTACGTAAAATTTTAATCGCGGTATTTCGCAGTATTAGTTACTCATTTATTTTATTGAAATATATAAAATAATTGTGTGTGAAGGAAACACGACTCTATTGAATTCAATTCCTGGTGATTTTGTTAATTATAATATGTGATTACAATAATGGCATGTGAACGTATCATTACATAATTAACAAAAAAAAAAATAAATAACACGCAATCAATTGATACGTTTGAGGGGAGGGGGGGAGAAGCAAAACTCCTTTATCTTGCCCCTTGGTGTTGCCATTTTTATTAAAATAAAATGTATATTACTGTAAACGAATTTTCACACTATATTGGTTCCATAACACAGTCGAATATGATTAATACACATGCAGCAATATTGTCATTAGTCTTATGAACTGTTACTAAATTAGCGTAATAAAACTGAAACGTATCTTACTGGCCAATTAGTGGATAAAGATTTTTCTTTCGTAATTTTGAAAAAAATGTACACGTGTATTATTCGTTAGTCGTACTTTGTGATTTTAAAACTAATACCCGTATTGACGTATATTTATTAATCTATGCAAACAGTACAACATTTGTTTATTGTTGTTTACACAACATATAATATACACTTGAAATCAGTATAACCTCAGCTGTAAACTCCGAGTGGATTTTTATATCGCATTAATTTTTTACTATAACAAAACACGAAGAAAAATGGCTTTTACTAAAAATGTTAACGTTTATATAACCCTTATAATATTTGCAATAATTGTTATTGACGAATACTCGAATGCCAACGGTATGATATGTTTGATATTTATATATTTAATTTAAGACAGAATGTATGACATTTTAGAGTAAATTAGAACATAATACTCGTTTTTTAAATTCAATACTTTAATATGACGTAATTATCGTACGCTTTTATAATTCCGCGTTAGATTTATAGGACTACATAAGCGAATCGGTCATTTTCCCCTAATAATTATATTTCGTATTCTTAATTATTTCACAAACAACTACGTCGTACCTTTTATTTGAGGAAATCCATATTATACATAATATGTATAATATAGAAATATAAGCTTAAATAATAAATATTTTATACTGTGTATGTAATAGTCATATCTATTGAAAACGTTAAAATAATTTAATTACTGATAACCAGTGCCGGTTTCAGGGGGGCTAAAAGGGCTACAGCCCAGGGCCTTTAAAAAAATTCGGGCTGTTATTTTTTTTAAAAAATTATGGCACAATTTTTAAAAATTTAATAATTAACTACAACACTAAAAAACAGTTATTTACATCAGATATGTTTATAAAATATTTCTCAAAATAATAATAATAATAATAATAATAATGATAATAATAAGTACAAATTTCAATGCGTTTTCAATTGATTTAAAGTCCTCTACCTAATTTTTTTTTGCATCATTAAATTATATTATATATAAATATATATGTAAGAAATTTTTTTTTGTAAAATTATGGCCCCCAGATTGAGTCAGCCCGAGGCCAACATATATCATTAATCTGACTCTGCTAATAACAGATAGGTGAAAAAAATTGATGAGTGATAAATCAAAACTCACATTCACTTCGCGAGTCACAACACAAGTAAACCTATATCGCATATATTTTTTGTCGTGGTCCAAATTTATCAAAATACACAGAGGTATTATAGTTTATATTATAGATTTATATGTCTATGGTATAGGTATAGAAAACACTGACGATGCAGACACGAATAGTTTTTATACCTCCATATTTAAGATATAACAATGATAACAATTAAAATATACAATAAAATATCCTTATAACGTATTATTATTTTTTTGTGGTAACATATTTCTCATAATATATTACTCATATTTACTCACATACGATGATGTACAGTATACATTTAAATTTATCAATAAATTATACAAATATAATACAAAATTATTGTTGATATTGTAATGTGTATAATGTTTGAAGCACTTATATTAATATAATATGTAGGTAGGTAAGTATGTAGTATGTTCCTACTATGTAGCACTTATTCTTATTTTCTAGTGTATAAACCCCCTCATTGTAACCCCCCTCCCCCGAAAATATTTCCTGGTTGTGCCACTGCTTACGATAATATTGTTAGTTATTACACATTACTTATTATTATAACCTTTAAGTGGTTATAATGACGTTAATGGTCTTAAATAAAATATTTCCATATAGTGACATATGATAATTTTACTGGCTATAGATTTACCGTAATTTTAAATATCTTTTTATAACCAACCATATTAATTAATAAACACTTATGAAATTAGGAAACTAATTTCTAATAAAATATTTTTGTTCATTTATTTAGACACAAAAAATTGCTTGGGTAATATTATTGAACAACTATTTTTTTTTTTAATAAAAGTATAAATTTATAATAAGTATTTATTTATCCCATATAAAATATGAAAGACAAACTTTGATTAGATGACTTATTTGTAATTCTATTTTATATTATAATTAATTTAAAAATATATTTTTTGACGATAATAACGTACATAATATATCAAATATTATTCCTATATACTATAATTAATCTAATTGACAGCAATAGATTAAAGTAGAATGTAGATACATAAATAAATAATATATACCGAAATACAATTGTTCGCGTTATTAAACTAAAATTTTAGTATACGTCATCGACGGTACTTTCTGGTGCGTAGTTCTTATGGAGCCAATCCACAAGAATACATCCAAATGATGATCGCTATTCACTACTAAATATCCCAAAAAATAAGGTACGTCATTCAATCTCCAGCAAGTTGTAAGTGTTCTTTATTCAAAGCAGCGCGCACTGTAACCATGACCAGTCACACTGTGGTTGAAGACGTAGTGCCTACTGCAACTTTTTCATGGCCGTATTACACGTCGTCTAGGTAATACTTATTGACAATGAGAACCTCCTCATTACAGACCGCTATCCTTTATAAATTCCGAGCTGTCCAACAGTTCGAATTCATGTTAATCAGAATGCAATCACATTATCTTCCATGAACACTGCGATCGATCTCTAGTAGTGAATATACTCTTCGGGTTTACCCACTACTACTACATTTAGCTATTCTGATGGCTACGATTACATAATCACTAGGGCTAGGGATTTATAGAAGTTTACGTGTTTTTTAATAATCATTCAAAACATAGGAACGTAGTGATTGTTGGCCGAAAATGCAAATTACAAATAATAATCAATTATTCGTGTTATTTTAAATTTTAATCCATTAGGTCATATTGTATTTTAAGAATAATGAACATCTAATTTTTGCTATTTATTTCCGTGTGTTATAAATTAAGGATTTACCTAGTTTACACTGAAAATAAAAAAAAAAATTACCAAATTAATATTTTACTGAAATACATTAATTATTAAAAAATGGATGCCTATAACGATAGTGAATATTATAAAATCAAAAACTTATAATATATCCACTCATATATAAATAATAATTATAAAATCCTTATTTAGATCAACTCACAGTAACAGGAAAATTAAATAGTAATTATAATAATACAGTTACGCGATAATATATGTAAGACGTAGAAAGCAATACATTTATAACTCAAATTGTCATAAGCAATTATAATATACATATTTACATTATAGGCATAATGGTATTACAGCACAGTATACGATAGATTTACTTATATAAATAATGGTTAAATTAATTAAAAACATTCATCAAAATTTAATTTATATGTGTATAATAAAAACTATTTTTTTCATAAAGTAAACTTTAATAGTCAAGAAGCATTCAAACATGCGTACTTATATCGTAAGTTATTTAATAAACATTTTCCAGAGTTAAATATAAAGTATTTTGTTTCATTTTAAATAACATAGTTTTGATGATGAAATTTTTGATTCAAATAATATAACTCCAACAATTTGTTGATATATAAGTATTATATACTTGGAACTTTAATCACTACAAATTCAGTAGGTATTGCAATTATTTTTATCTAAATTAAACCATATTATTTAGTACATAATACTAATAGGTACTTAATGAAACAGAAATTGCACAGTTTAAAAGCAGGTTAATCTCAGTTTAAAAATCGTAAAAATTTCAATTATCATAATGTTGTCCTTTTATTTCGTAAAGTGAAAAATTTTTTTTTTTAAATGCTCTTTAGTAGAAAATTATGATGTAGTGTTATCTATGTTGTATTAATCTACATTTGAACAGGATGTCGTCCCCAATGTTTCCTTGTATCCAATTCGTACACTGACTGCATTATGGAAACTATGCATGTATTGAGGATAGAACCCGTCATAGACAATAGTAGGATTTATTTTAATAACTGGAACTTTTTTATAATTATCAGTCCAATTAAAAGATGGAAATGACAGATATTTTATAAATCGTTTAAAAGACACGTTAAGAACATGTACACTGAGCTTGAATATCTAATTTACAAATGAAGGAAGATAAAATCAATATCAATATAATTATAAATATAATATATACCATCTTGATCCCTACGTCTTGTTTTTCAATCACGTCGTATTACCTTATATATGCATATATTTATCGAGTGTAAATTGGCACCATAAATCATAATGTTGAATAACTCGTATTTATATTAAGAAATAAAGTATTAGGCGGCTCTCACACCGGAGCAATAAGCAACGAACAACTAGCAATTAACAATATTCAACAGACAATACGTATTACTCCTTGCTCACGAACGGCAGCACGACGGTCGTATCGCTGGCAATGCGTGTTGCTACAAGTTCGCAACAGGACTCATCGTATTGCTTCGGTGTGAGAATATTAAATTTATTATTTTCTACGAGATTAATCAAATGGCAATATTATTGCCAAGATTGCAAGTTTCTCGTTGCCTACAATATTTCCATATTTATGCTCATTATACATAAATCAACACTAATGTGCTTTTTTTCAGTCAGCGAAAGGAAAACGTCTGGAAGTACCAAAAGTAATTCTTTCTTCAACACACACGACGATAACACATATCGACATTTGTTTAATTATACTAAAAAAATATTATTTAAAAATGTAGCAAATACAATTATTTTGATAATGTGTTAATAAAATAAAACGGAACACACTATCTTTCGCTCAATACAAGTAAATAACAATCATAACGATAAATATAAATTATTTAATTATTTTAGAAAAGCTAAAGCATTATTTTTTTGGGCTCTACGCTAGAGTCATTGCGAGTATGTACAAAAATTGTCATTTTATTACATAATTAATTAACTTTTTTAAAGTTATTATATAATCGTACAAACTATAACCTTGAAAATATTCATACTCGTACAACACGACACGACACGATAAAAATCACGTCCAATACGTCACATACGACCGACAAGAAACGACAGACTCGTACTCGGTTGATTCCAATTTTCGTTTCGGTCGGAAATTGTTAAATCCCAACATGTTTCGGAATTTAAAATTTGAATATTGACCGTGATGGTAATAATATATTTTATGATCCAATATAAATAAACACCGTATCTATGTACTATGTCTATAATAATATTTTAATATTATATAAATAATATAATAATAATTAAGATTGTTGTAATCAGTACAAAAATGTTAGTTTACAAAATAAGTAATTTATAAATTAATTAAAATATATGAGTACATAAAAATATGTATATTTTAAATAAATTGATTTCAACAAGCACCGACAGACCGACAAAACATAACAAAACTTTGTTCGAATGTCTTGTCGTGTCCGCGTCTTGCAATGTGTGCCGTTAAGGAACTTACCAGATCAGTGTAAATTATCGTATTCAATTATATTTTGTCGTGTCGTGTCGTGTCGTGTTGTACGAGTGTAAATCCGGCTTTGTCAAACTTTTAGATTTCAATACCAACATTCTTGAAAATCCAATGGATTGGTGTATGAATAACATAAAAGGTTTTATATTTTACTGTTTAATATTTAACTATTTATTAGGCGTGTATAATCGACCTAACTTTGCACGATTTTAAATGAAAATATAGCATGCTAGTATGTTAATGTACATATTACATGTATATACACTGATTACAGAAAATTTAATCATTAAAAATAAAATCTTAAAATATTTGGCATATCGTGTTTATGAATTATTATCATATTATAAATGTGGATACATGATTTTTATTGTAACAATAAATTAATCAAAATTCTAATATTATTTATCTTAGATCATTTTAAGATTAGTGAATATCATAATAAAAGTAGTTATTGTGAAAGTAAGTCTTCAGATAACTCAATATGATATATTAAACAATTTATACTTAAATTATATTTATATAAATAATTATGATCAGAACAAGATAAACGTATATAGCGATTAAACCCATAGGAATAAATCTTAACTAAAAATTTGATTAAAAGTTTAATATAATAAGGACAAAATAAAAACAATTTTTATTGATACAAAATCAATACGTGACAGAAATTATAATATTATTACGAATTTAATCAAATGTGTATAAGAAATATTAAATAAGAAATCTTGTAGGTGATTTAGAAAAAATGGGTTTTAATAGTAAGTAAGATGTGTTATGGATTATCACTTCTAATTATTCATAATTGCAATGATATCATAATAAATTAATAACAATATATGATGCTTTTTAAAGCTACATTATTATTAATAGCCAGTTGATAACATGTACTCGTATAAATAAAATTCTTGTTTATTTTATATACTGAGCGAAACGGTGTAGCTCACTATTGATTACACAATAGTGTTAATTATTTTTTCTGCGTACAATTTTTCATCCGGTAAAATGTTTTAATCATTACATTCTAACCAATTTTCAGGTAGAAAATTTTACTGATATATTACATTAAAAAGGCCAATTTCGATTTTCTCAGCTGTTTTTAATCGTAGTTCTAAAAAATTGTCAAAAAGTATTGTTAAAAACGACAAAAATGCGATTTTGATCAAAAATGCATTATTAATTTATTTTTCTAAAATTTTGAAAGTAATGGTCCTAGAGTTTAGAAATTTCCTTTAACTATATAACTTATATACTATATAAAATTTTAAAAATTTTCAAAAAGATATTTTTCAATTTTGGACTATTTACACCAAATTATTAGATTATTATAACATTTCTAACTCATTAAAAAGGTAGTTTTTGGTTTTAAGGGCTCATAATTTTATGTAACACAAGACAAATGTTACTTTAAATATATTCAAAATATATTGAAAATCGTCAAGTCACAATTTTTTTTTTTTATAACCATTTCAAATTTTTTGATCAAACATTGCGAAGCTCCGCTCAGAATCGTTTTATCGAACAAAATGGTTTATCACTACTTTCAAATTTGCAGTAATAACTAAACTCTAATATCTTTATGTAAACAATACACTTAAGCGATATCCAGATCACCCATTGCTCACAATCTTTTTTTTTATCTTTAGAATTTAAAGAAGCCAAAGACGCTCTGTACTATGCATATCATAGAATAAGTGTGTAAATTACATTGGAGTTAAGTTTTTTAACTTAATATAAATGTATCGAAATTTTCATTTACCAAATTTTCTATATTTTATTTTGTATATGTGTTGAAATATTTTAATTTGTTTTTTTTTTTGGAAATGTAAAAGTACCGAACTTGATAAGAAAAGGTATGTTATATTTTTTTAATATATTTGCCTGGAAATTAATAATACTGAATAAAATGTTGTAAAAATATTATATCCTGGTGATCTAAAATATCGATAATAGGTTAGTGTTAGATTCCCGTCATTATTTCCCCGTTGGACATTTCGCCTTCAAATTCTATTTTCCGTAAGACATTTTTTTCGTCCAAAGTCACGCAGCAATTTAAACCATATAATAAAGAGTTTTATTATACAAAATGTCTGCTAATAAGAATATTTCCATAGTTAGATAATTATGTGTTTATTGTTACGAAGAACGTAGTCTTCAAGAATATTTAATTGGAATTGCTCATAATTTATATGTGTAAATCCTTGATTTTTTTTATAAAATTCAAGGTTTATTTTTAGTATTTTAATCATTTTTTTCTATTTGTATTAATACTTTAATTTTTAATATCATAAATACCATTTGATTACTTTTAATAACTATATAAGAATATAAAGTAAACAACACAAAATAATTAAAACGTATAACAATTATATATAGAATATTAAATTTTTTTTTTACAAAAGTTTAAATTAAAACAAACTAATATTTAAATTTGAAGAAAACAATTAATCATATATAACAATTTTAAGTGTGTTAATTTCTACTCGAAATATTAATCATAATATGAAGTAATTTTATTTCATCAGCGATCATTACAAAACGTTCGATAATAATTTGACAAAATATATAGGTTTGTCCATTTATAACAGGCAGTATTATACTATTCATGATTCATAATTATAACTCATAAATACTGTACTATAATATTTAAAACAATTAAAGCAATATAACATTATTATTTATTCATTTTTTAGGAATGGGAGAGAAATACTATATATACATGCTTAAAAAAATTTTACCATTTGTTAGTATGTATCATATTTTTAAAAGATACGTATCACGTTAATAATAATAAATTCCCATCGCTATATTATATTTAATCATAAAATATACATAATATAAAAATATGTAGTAGGTTATAGTTATTTCAATACACTTTTACAAATCATTGAAATTATTTTTGGATGTCTTCAAACTTAATTATACAAAATAATTAATATAATTTGATAGCAACAATAGAATATATTATGAGATATAACGGAAATTATTTTCAATCCATTAATAAAAACATGTCAGAAAACACAATAAAGGCATAGACTCCAAATTCAAGTGGGAAATAACCATTTAGAACAAGTAAATAGCTAAAAATACTTAGGCGGTTTAATCACCCAGGATGGGAAGACCACTAAGAAAATTAAAGCTAGGATTGCGCAGGCTAAAACCACTTTTATGAGCCGCGAGAAATTACTATGCTTCAAGAAGATGAACATCCATATGAGAAAAAGATTAGTTAAAATATTTGTGTGGAGCGTGGCGCTATATGGATCAGAATCATGGGTGATAAATAAGACGAATGAAAGATATTTAGAAAGTTTCGAAATGTGGTGTTAGCGGAGGATGCTAAGAGTTTGCTAGACGGAGTTCCGTACTAACGAGAGCGTACTTAATGAAATAGGTGGACCTAGGGGATTATTAAGATCAATCAAAGAAGATGTAGATTAATTGGGCATACCCTAAAACATGAGGAAGAACTACACCACAAAATTTTGGAAGGGCAAATAGAAGGCACGAGAGACAGAGGAAAAGTCATTAAAGATGCCGGACTGTGTAGTGGAGGGAGTACGGAAATAGAATGCTGTAAAACCAACCTTAGGGTTAATTACTAAAGAAGGAAAAATAAAAACATAATAAAAAGTTATTCAATTTTGTGTATTGAAAATTTTCAACAATATTTAGACATGAACCAACTTTCCATTTTAAGGAATTCTTTCCAGTAAAATATAATGTTCTTTATTTTTCTTTTTAGAGAATTCTGACGCAATAGGACCAGAAGAGTATTGTAATAATGGTGGTTTCAAATTACCATTAGCAACTAAATCTGTTGAAAGACGAAAAGAATTTATCAGTTCTATTAAATTTCCCTTCAATTTATCACACTCTACAGGTAATGATATAATGAACTTACTTATATATATTCAGGATCAATATAAATATTTGACTTACTTGCTAATAACTAATGAGTAATAATCGAATATTTTTGATTCTCTTGAACCACTAACCTATCAACACGACCAATGTCTGTCGTAAGAAGATATACACACTTTTCAAATAATCAAAAAAATACAGTTGAAAACATTTAAAACAAATTCTTTTTAAAAATACATTAAAATACAGTTTTACTATAGTGAATTAAAAAATAATGTTTATAGAATAATCGAATATTTATGGTTCTTTTAAGCCACTAATGACCAATGAATTACCGATATTTTAAAACAATAATTAGAATATTATTCAGTAATCATTTTTATCTATTCATATTTATTCGTAGATTATTAAGTCTTGTAAATTATAACGTTCACTGTTATTATTATTATTATTATTATTATTATTAATATATTATTATTATTTTTTTAGATAATTTTAGTTTAGATCAACTGAAACAAAAGTTAAAATCTAAGTTAGTAGAGGAATCTACGAGTACATCTTCTTCGCAAGAAATTAATCCCGATAATGCAAAAAATTTTGAATTTAGGCAAAATCAACATGGTAATGATAAAAATATATTAAATATAAAATATTTACTTTCTCAGGGTTGAAAAATAACTTACACAATTTATAAATTTGTCTAATAACATTGTTCAATGTATTCAAGGAATGAATGTTTCCCCACCTTTGAAAAAATTCTGGATCCGCCAGTGATGATAAATCATTGCATTCGATAAAACCATTCTGAGCGACGCTTAGGTGTAATAAATTTAGTTGAAAAATTTAAAGTGGTAATAAAAAAAATTGTGACTTACAGTTGTCAAATGTTCTTGAATATAGTTGAAGTCACATAAAACCTATCATGTGTAAAATGTTTGCCATTAAAACCAAAAATAACTTTTTTATGACTTAGATAACTTCTATAAATAGCCAAAATTAAAATAAATATTTATAAGTTTTATTAATTTAACACAATATTACACGTATGTTATTTTAACTATATTAAAAATTTCTTGAAATTCATACGACAGAAGTTTATGAACACATCAAGTTTTTCGACAAAGTATTTTTATTTGTTGTATAAAATTACGATATTTTAAAAAACTTTCAAAAACATTCTTCTAATTTTGGACTTTTTATAGCAATTATAGTTTTGAAGTATTTCATTCATAAAAAAGTGTCAGTTATTGTTATATACCCAAAATATTACACCGAAACTCCGCTCAGAACCGTTTTATCCAATGCAATAATTAATCATTGCTTTAAAATTTAGAGTGATAACAATACACTCTAATTCTTTACCCGAGTAATTCATTTAAACGACACTCACAACACTCCGCGGCTCGTTATCTATTTTAGTATTAAAATAACGACTGTTATAATCACCATTCCTTGGTAATAGACGCTGGAAAAATAATATGATAACTGATTTCTTTTTCAGATAAATCCATTCAAGAAGAACATGATACAAATTATAATTTAAATACCGAATCGGAATTATCGTTTGCATTTAAATTTGATGAAGTTAAAAAAGTTCCCACCGACTATACTCAATTATTAAAAGAACGGTCCCAAACTAAAGGTAATGATTCCAAATACAATAAATGAATGAAGACTTATTATGGGTACATAATTTCTTCAGTGTTATAATAGTTATTTGCACTATTTTAAAAACAATCGTCGAATATAGTTATTCAACTATTCCCAGAGAGAACGTTCTATTCTACACGCAATATTCTGTTGTACCACTAACATATCTGCACGATCGATGTACGTCATAAAATTATATATGCACTTTTTAGCAGGAAATCTAAATATACAATGTAAAAAAGGTAGCAAGCCGCGGAGTGTTGTGAATGTCACTTATGTGAATTGGATAAAGATTTTAGAGTGTATTGTACCATTGTACATCTGAAAGCATTGCTAAATCATTACACTAGATAAAATATTTCTGAAAGCAGAATCGGTGTAATACGATTTGTAAAAAATTTTAAATGGTAAAAAAAACATTATGACTCAATGTTTTTTAGGATTTTTTGAATATAGTTGAAGTACCAAAATTTTGAAATTGTTTAAAATTTTATATTATATTTCTAGCAATTATAGGTTTTGAGGTACCTAATTTATAAAGGAGTTAGCTTTTGTTATATACCTTTTAATTTTACTCCAGACTTCCCCTCAGAATCGTTTTATTGAATGCAATGATTTATAATAGCTTTCAAATTTATAGTGATAACAACACACTCTAAAATCGTAATACAAGTAAATAACATAAACCACATTCATGACACCTCACGCCTCATTAACATTTTTTTTTTTATATACATTTAATAAAGTAAAGTATACCTAAATAATATTTATCACCAAGTAGGTAAACATAGGTATAGATTCCGAGTATACCTGTTAATGTAATTTTTTAAGATTTTATTTAATTTAACTATTTTAGTTTTATAAATTTTTACATTTAACTTTAAAATTGACGCATTACATGTTTCTTATGGCTGCCTATATTTAAATTTTAAATATTACATTGTGTTTGTGATATTAATAAAACAATTGTGATTTTCTATAAATAATTATTATTGTCTTGAAAAATAGTTTCATATTATTAAAATAATAATTAGGAAAGGTTTTAATATTCATTATTATCCAACTTTATATTTACTAAATCTAGTTAAGACAACTCGCTTGAACTCCATTCGTAGATGATTAATTCTAGCACAGGTAAACGCTAATTATTATTACTATAATTATTTTCAGATTCTTCTAATTTAAATCGTTTGGAACGGAACATGCCTCTTAATATACATTCTAACTTAATAGCCGAATCTTCATATGGTACAGATGGATTCAATCCTGGTGTCACAAACAGTTCGGATTTTAACCAACATCAACTCAGTAATAAGAATAAAACATTGATTTATCTTTTCATGGTTCCAAAATAATTTATGCCGCCTATTAAATAATTTGTCTTATAAAATTATTCAATATTTTCAAAGAATTACATTTAATATATAGACTAATAATAAGACTAATAAGACGTTTCAAATGCATGCCACTGTGTATTGTATATAGTACATAGTACGGTGTTAACTCGAATGGTGAATTTCACGAATTCCACGTCCAAAAATGATGATAGTAAAAATAAACAATAAAAATATGTGTGAGTGTATGTGTCATGATTACTGTATGCTATGTGTGTGTGTGTGTGTCCGGGGTTATCGTAAAACGTAAGAAGTAACCAAGAACCCACTCAAACGTACACAATAAATTTCATCAAAATACGTCCAGCCGTTTAAAAGGGATTCAATGATATACACACGGACAGTCTAAATGTATATATATATATATATATTTAAAAAAAATATTTCAATAAATATAAACAATTATTCAAACATTTCCATATTGACTATTAACCAATTCCATATTTTTTCTATTCAGTTAACTAGTCATTATTTTCATTATCACTTATTATAAACTGATTTTTAATTTACTCTGATCATTAATTTATTTTTTATTTTTAGATTATCAACTCTCGGAAGAATATGAACGGTATTACAATTCTAATACAGTATTCGATTTACCATTAGAATATACACCCTACGACGATACGAGAAACCCCATCGACTCCACTGAAATATTCAACGTTCAATCCCAACCTGCAGGTAATGAATAAAAGTACAATGAAGACTTTTTATAAATATACTATAAAACAATAATAATACGATAAAACGATTTTCAGTGGAACTTCGGTGTAATATTTTGAGCATATAACAAAAACTAACCGTTTTTGGGAATTAAATAACTCAACATCTATAATTGTCATAAATAAACCAAAATTGAAAGAAAGTAGTTGTAATTTTTTTTTCCTTGATATAACATATTTTTTATATTTGATGAATATTTCAAGTTTCTATTACCATTAATTTCGAAGTAGCGAAGAAATTGCGATAATCGATATCGACGAAATCGTGTTTTTACCTTTTTTATGTAATTTTTTATTAATTTTTCGTACTCTTTTAGAAAGTATTGGAACAATCCATAAATGACCTCTCTACAGTAGCAACTAGTTGAAATTTACTGCCGGAAGTAAGGTATGATTATAAAGATCCAAGCATTCATTGTGGTAGAAATTTTAAACACAGACATAAAAAAAACATATCATTGTAAAACCAGTACACTCCTCACTCCACGCAAAATCTAACATAGAATATTGAAAAAGATGTTTTAGATTTTAAGAGGATCGAGAAAATATTAGGGTTAAAATGATTTTTTTTTATATCTGTATCCAAAAATTCTACCAAAAAGAATACTCCGATATTTACGTGTAGAACTATATTCCAGTAGCAAATTGCATAAATTTAATACTTAAAGAGATCATTTTTCGATTTTCTCAAAACTTCACAAAATCGTACGCAAAAATGATTACAATATTATCGTGATTTCATTAAATTGTTTATCATAATTTCGATACTAATGGTCATAAAAACTTGAAATATACATTATACATGTGACTTTATATTATATGAAACAAAAATGTTTTCAAAGACGTTCTTTTAATTTTGGACTATCTATAACAATTATAATTGCTATAAATCAAAATCTATAATTATATATTTTAAGATATTTAATTTATAATAAGTGTCAATTTTTGATATATATCCAAAATATTACACCGAAGCTCCGCTCAGAATCGTTGTATCCAATGAAATAATTTATCATTGCTTTAAAATTTATAGTGAATAAAAATACACTCTAATTCTTTACCCGAGTAATTCATTTAAACGACACTCACAACACTCCGCGGCTCGTTATTTATTTTAGTATTAAAATAACGACTGTTATAATCACCATTCCTTGGAAATAGACGCTGGAAAAATAATATGATAACTGATTTCTTTTTCAGATAAATCCATTCAAGAAGAACATGATACAAACTATAATTTAAATACCGAATCGGAATTATCATTTACATTTAAATTTGATGAAGTTAAAAAAGTTCCCATTGACTATACTCAATTATTAAAAGAACGGTCCCAAATTAAAGGTAATGATTCCAAATACAATAAATGAATGAAGACTTATTATGGGTATTTATAATTTCTTCAGTGTTATAATAATTATTTATACTATTTAAAAAAATAATCGTCGAATATAGTTGGTCGACTATTCCCAAGAAGTAAGATCTATTCCACTCGCAATATTCTGTTGCACCACTAACGTATCTACACGATCAATATAAGTCAGAAAAATATTTGATATATATATATATATATACACTTTTTAACCGGAAATCTATATATACAGTGTAAAAAAGTTAGCGTGCTGCAGGTTGTTGTGAACGTCGCTTAAGTGAATTAATTGGATAAAGATTTTTAAAGTGTATTGTTATCACTATAAAATACTTTACATATAGTAATTAGAAAATTTTTTAATATTTAATATTATTAAACTTCATGTTTATCTAGTTAATAAATAACTTGCTTAATCACCATTCATGGTTGATTAATTCTAGCACAGGGTAACGCTAATTTTTATTATTATTTTTAGATCATTCTAGTTTAAATCAACCAGAATTGAACATAAATCTTAATATAGATTCTAACTTAGCCGAATCTTCATATGGTACAGATGGATTCAATCCTGGTGTCACAAACAGTTCGGATTTTAACCAACATCAACTTAGTAATAATAATAATAATAATACATCGTTAACGTGACATTTATCCTTTTATGGTTCTCAAATAATTTACACCGCTTATTTGTTAATTTATTTCAATATTTTCAAAAATTCCGAGGAGAATATAATATCACTTTTACTGTGCAATACATACTCGTATACATATATACATTTCCGTATTGACAATTATCCAACCCCATATTTTCTTTATTTAATTATCGATTCGTTAACATAATTACCACTTACTCTGAACTGGTTTTTAATTGACTCTGGCAATATTCCACAAATCATCTATTTTTTTTTATTTTTAGATTATCCACTCTCGGAAGAATATGAACGGTATTACAATTCTAATGCAGTATTCGATTTACCATTAGGATTTACACCCTACGACGATACGAGAAACCCCATCGACTCCACTGAATTTTTCAACGTCCATTCCCAACCTGCAGGTAATGAATAAAATGAAGACTTTACAAAAAAGTACAAAAAAATACAAATGAATATTAGTTTACATATATATATATATATGAATAGAAGAAATGAAAGTATATAAAACAAAATACTATATATATATAAAAAAATTTAATTCTTATTATATTTATTACTTCGTGTTCAACAAATTAATAATTTAATTTTGTTCAATGTAATTACGTTAGGTATATACGAGTATTTGGTGTACATTATGATGTAAAACTTTTAATTTAATTGCATCACTTTTAGGATAAATATTTTATTTATTCTCATTAAGTTTCTATAATTATATCAACCTGAGTTCAAAATTAATGTTTTTTTTCAGCTATAAAAAATCCGATAGAGTTTCTCTATACTAATACACCATCATCAACTACGTATGCACCAAATTATCAGAGCCATTATTATAAATCTAATAATGATCCCACTTTGTAAAACTAATCAATGAATTGATGCGTTTGTTATGCAAAGTTGTATGGTAATCATAATACGGGTGTATAGAAAGCAACGGGTTTTATATACACAAGTTTTATTTTATTTTCTCTAAAATATCATCAAATTAAGAATAATATTTTGTTATATAATTAATAATATATGTTTTTAAATACAAATGCTAACATTAACATTTTACAAATTAATAAAAATCTTTGTCGTTTATTTCTTAACTTTTCGATTTATTTTAATTATTATAATTTAAGTTATTGATATTATATAGAAAAAGTAACGATAATTTACATTCACTTGATATAAAAAAAAATATTGGTACGATTATTTTCCGTAATATCTTTTACTTACGTCTGAGACTCAAATACAGACAGGTACATACTAATTTTTTAAGTTGTACCTATATCATAATATTACATACTTAACACTTAACATAAATATAAAAGCAGAGAATACAGGGGTGTTTCCAACTTCATTCCTTTTTTTTTTTAAATTCTTATTTAATATTTGGACATAATTTTTTTGTATAATTCGAAATAGTATTTAATAAAATAGTATAAACATAAATTTTATGCTAATGTGACTTTTAAAAAAAAAATGTGCTTCTCATCTTCTTTGAGTTGACATAAATAATAAATACACTGAAACTGCAAATATCAAAACATTGTTTTACAAAATATTGCTTTATGTTCACCCGCAACAACTTTTTCGCGATATTCTCTCCAGTACGTAATCGTTTACGTAAGTCGAATTGCGTGTATTTCAATAATCGCTTATTTTTCAATAATAAGTAATAAAAATTACTATACACATTTGTATACATCCATATCGATAAAACTTCCTATACTTCTGGTACCACATACTTGTTTTGCTAAGCAACGATAGGTAAAATATTATTATTTTGTGATTTTTCTCTGTTGTTTATTTTTTATTTAAAAAAAATATACGATTATTATTATTATTGTTAATATTAAATTTATTTTTGCCGTCTTGATTGATCGACCGTCGATAAACCTACTTTAGCCCCCGCCCCCCTAGTTACATCAATATCATAGTCGAAGTGCACAGAAAGAAATTTTATAGAAAAAAAGTAATATTTCAAAATGTCAACCAAGAAATATTGTTTCATCATATTCCAGTTAATTATCAACGAACTGTTGGCTTTGATCATAATCGATTTTTAAATTTACAAATTTTTGATTAAAAATACAACATTTTTAACTAATTACATTTATTGTGTGATTCATTGATACTGACATCCACCGTCATAACGATAGATTTTTAAGAACTTCTATAACTTTAATTTTTTAACCTCTTCTTTAAGTAGGACGTACTTTTGCTATAGACACAATTTTAATTTTATGGATGATCTTTCGATTATCTGTTTACACTTGACATATCATCAATTATATGTCGCGTATCTTTAAAAATCACATCCAATACGCCGGTGGTTTCTCGTATCATATCTGAGAACTGTAATGCATGCGTATATAAAATCAATGATTATAATAAATGTGGAAATATCTTTTTTATAATATAAATAATATGTACTCACAAAATGTTGATTTCCGTTTTCGTGACAACAGTACGCTTTAATTTTAGATATAATATTTTGAAATAAATCGATTGAACGTAAGTAATCTTTAGCCGGCGCATTATAAACTTCCCAAGTTTCGTTAATTTTTGCTAGTGTTTTGGTATTTATCTCGTCCAATCGGGTTTTCTGTAAGTTAATGTTTCGTTGCGTTTGTTCACATTTACATTGTATTTCGGCAAAAGTCTTTTCCTTTATTTCTTGTTCTTTCCTATAAGAAACAAATAATAATAATAATATAATTTAAAAAAATTTTTTAAATTTATTGTGTTTTTTTAAATATTTGTTAAATGGCATTAAGATAACATTTTTAACGCATTACATTATTGTTTTGAATTTAACAATAGCCATGAATTGTTGTATTTAAAAAAAAGATTGGAAGTAAATTATTATAATTAATGAGTTGGGCGCAATTTTATTATAAATTAACATGGACCAGCTTCTATCAGTCTTTTAAAAAATACAATCAATACTCATTGTGCACAATCACAATCCGCGAGAATAACAATCCATATCAAATCTATTATCTATTCCTACACATTTGAAAGTCTAAGCTGTTAATTTATTTATTTATAATTGTTTATGATTGTAAAAGAGACTTTTAGAGAAAATAATAAATGTTTGAATTGGAAAAACACGTCAGACAGAATCATGGGGAATCTTTAGTTTAAAGGCCTTTGATGTCTGGGTTCTTTGCACTAACTGTTTCGAGAAAAACGAAAAAGATTCTCTTAAACTCATTCGAAACAAGATTTCTGTAACTTGCATAGCGAATTTTTGAAAACAATTGAGAAATTTGAAAAACGTGTCGTGTCAATTAAAGTACTAATAAGATACAGAGC
Source organism: Chaetogeoica ovagalla (assembly GCA_032441825.1). NCBI lineage: Eukaryota > Metazoa > Arthropoda > Insecta > Hemiptera > Aphididae > Chaetogeoica > Chaetogeoica ovagalla. The sequence continues at coordinate 850,945 of CM063746.1, read as the reverse complement.
TCTACCGAGAAATCGGGTTGACCTTAAAAATTGAAACATATCTGTTATATGACAAAATTATAATTAAAAAAAAAATTCATTATTCCAAAGCCATCTTCAATTTATACGAAAATATGTGCGCGCATACGAGATATTATGAATTTATTGTTACGATAACTTCGCTTACTTTAGATTAATATTTTTAGCCGTTAACATTTCCAATTTTTTTAAATTGTTCGCGAACTCACCATAAGGGTTCTTGGCCTGCAATTAGTGGTAAATAATATAATTAATAATTAATTAATGTCATTAAATTGTTAATGGTGACGTTCGTACGATTGTTTTCAGTCTTTTATTGAGAACTTCTATAGTATTTTCAACCGACGTTTTTATGTTCCTCTGAACCTCCAGTTGTGACTGAACCGCGTGTAACGCGGCCGGCAATTTTTCAACATCTCTTAGCCTTTTTTCAAAATATTTCTAAAACAAACACAATTAAATATCATGTACGAATTTATAGCTAATAGTCAACATACTTTTATCCGACCGAATTTGTCTTCTACGTCCACCGCTATTCTTGTCTTTTCCTGACACAATTTATCAGCTCTATATTTTTTATATTCTTTGTCGTTAAGAGCGTCCGTGTACTGGAAAATTGTACATCATAATATAGCACGCATAACACAGCAATGTTAAATTTCGAAAATGGTTTTTATTTCTTATCCTTTTTCTTAAATGACAAACCAATTTTTTCTTTTCTTTTAACTCCTCCGTCCCACGCTTAACAATCAATTTTAAACTTTCTAGGTGATCTTTAGCATCTCCGAGTTCTTTTTCCCGATCAATCTGTTGGTCCTCAAAAGTGCTCTAAAAACAAATGAACTGCGTTTTTCGTATTACAATTAAATATAATTACCGATAAGGTTGCCATGAAATGAAAATGACGAATATTTGTAATCTAATTTTTTCAACACCTTTCTGTATAAGAGTCAGTTGTACACTATATAAAATTTTAAATCTTCAATCGTCTTATTACAAATTTTTCCCCTTTCTCATAATTTTTCGTTACAAATACATATGTAATAAATAAGAGTAATATTATAATTTAAAAAAATTATCATTTTCAAACTCAATTCCTTCAGAAATAAAGATGTAATTTTGCAGCGGCGCCGATCCCTATCTAAGTGGGTGGGTGGGTCGTGAACAAATAAAATTATTGATACTAAAATAAAATTTCAGTGCCGTCTCGCGTTTCGCGAAATGATACAAATCAATACAAAATTATTTTTTCATATCATTTGATTTCTTCAATTTACGCACTGAAACCCCCCTTTTCGCGAAAAAACTATACGCACTTTTCACGAAATTACACCGATTCCTTTATGCGTATGCAATTTAATTTATCTGTGTTAGTATAAAAGAAATTTAAATTTAGCTAAAATATAAAACAATATTTCCGTTGTATATTTCGTTCTTGAGTTCTTAAAATAAACAGGACATTTCCATATTTGTCTGTCGTAATAGCATGTATTTGAAACATTTGATACAGACACATTGTTATTGTCGATCCCTGTCAAGTCGGTGGCACGGTGCAAGAAAATACGATTTTTCCATTTTGGTAGGGTGTAGAAAAAACGTATCTAGGGATGGGCGGGGAGACATGATGGAAAAAGTTGAATTTACGTTTTGAAAGGTGAATTCAGTCGGGCGTCTGTGCGTATTAATTTTTATACTTTGCCACACACCTATAAAAATTGACTTCGGTGCCACTGTAATTGTGAACCAAATTTGCAACCTTGGAACCGAAATTTCATAAACTTTTCAGTAATATACATTGAAAATTCGCCATAGTTATAATTAAACAATTATGTATGTTAATTTAATTATTTTAAGATATATATATACAATATAGGTAGGTGCATATAATATATTCTAGCATGTAATTGATCAGATTTATTAGAATTAAATTTGAAACATTTTCACGGAAGGTCAGTAAACACACAGCCTCTCAACCGAAAAGAGCAACTAGGTCTAGTTGGAGTTAGGACCTCCAGAATTTATTTTTTTTTTCTATTGCATGGTCTAAAATATAGAAAAAATGGCATATACAAATAAAATAACCCAATGAGTGCGATAATAATTATTGCCTGTCGGAAAACGTTGAAATAATTGAATTACTACGTAATTGTACACTAATATTTATCATTTTGTCGTATTATTTAGAGTAAATACGTATAAACTATTACCCGATCGCGTCACCGCGGTCTCCACTATAAATACAGGTTTTTGCAAGTTTTCTTTTGCGAATAATTTAGTACCTACGTCATTATTTATTAGAAATACGCACAATTAGAAATGTTGAATGATTTTTGTAAAGGACAGGCATTCAACGCTATTTATTTTGCATGTTCAGAAAATAAACTTATGAAACGTAATAAGATGTCATCGATATTATCACTCACGTCGGAAAATGCTGAGCAAGTCATTAGCCATTTATATTATATTACATATACTGTAATTATTAAATCGTTTCATCGTCTTACCGATATAAAACGTTCCAATTGAGAAGTCAATCCGTTAACACTAGTTCTAGTTCCTTCCAGTATTTTTTTATTCGCGTCTAACTCTTTTCTTAACGAATCCATTTTCGTCCGGTACTTGGCTACGTTTAATAACTTTGTACTTAAAAACATTTTTGAATGTTTACAACATGCATATCTCGTATAAACTTGGTTAATAAAGAAAAAAATAATTGTGATCAAATTTACTCGAATTCGTTTTTCAGTTTGCAATATTGTTCGTCCAATTGTTCTATCATCATCCGGTCTTTCGCGTAATTTTCGTCTCGGTCCTTTAAGAATATATATATATATATGGATATATTATGTACAGTACACTTACAAGAAAGCTATTTGACTCCAATATAATTCGATTTTTTTCGAAGCGATTCAACATGACGCTTAACCTCACAATTTCTCTTTTCATTATTTCCATTTTGTTTTTCTGAATAAAATAAATTAGTTAACGTTACACCCTTATCATATATTTTATACAAATCATTATATACCATTTCTTTTTTCCCCGGAAATACTACTTCACCAGTTTCCGTCCGATTGAAAGGCCTCTGAAAACATTCAGGTACATTTCACAAGTTATATTAATGACATACACGATATAAGACGGTGAATTTGGATAGAACTCCCTTTTTTTTTATTGTTTTACGCGTGTACATAATTTCCTTGAAGTCAATTTATATTTTAATTTTTATGAATATCTATTCAAATATATATGCTAGCAATGGCGTAACTTAAAAGTTCCCACGCAAATAAAAAAAATGGATACCTAAAATATAACTTAGGTAATATATAAACTGGATGTAGACACTCAACTTATTCCATTAATTTCAAAACATTAAAATGACTATATAACTTCTTCTTGATTACAATTTTTTTTAATGTATTATACTAGCATTTTCCACCAACGTATTTATATCTAAGCTGCGTATTCACTCGTTTTCAATGCTCAGTAGATACATTTAAGTCAGATAAACGAGCGTGTGCAGCCTAATCCTTCTTAGATAATATTATATTAATTTTAATTTCGAAAACGGACGTTTTGCTTTCGCTGCAGCCACTGGTATAATAAGAAGTAATTTTAAAACTATGGATATTTCCGGAACATTCTACATCGCCCAATTATTTTGAACAATCAATAATTTAGCTAATTCGTTGACAATTGAAACTTCTTTTACAATTATTTTACTTCTTTTTGAATTATTACATTTAGAATGAAATCAACAGTTATTTATGTATTTCTTCAATTAATTTGCTTTATTATGTTCATAGGCGGATATTTGACCACATCCGTGGGGAGGCGTAACATTTTTATTTTATCCATTAGCGTAAACAGATATTTTTAGACGCTTCAACCTACTAACTAGTGGCTACTTCTACTTTATTTTACTAGCTTTTTGTTATGTCGTATCGCAATCTGGTGACTACTTTCTTTTTCGATTTTATTGCGTTCGACGACGGGCGTGCTCTGTCGGTAAACGAGGGTGTGTGTTAGGTTTTATAATTGCCTCAAATATTATCGCAATGACACCGAATTCCACTCTACAGTTTTATTAAAAAATAATCACTGAAATTCCATAAAGTTACTTTATAAAACGTATTTTTATACACAATTTTCTTTTACTACGAAATAACTTTAAGAGAACTTTGGCGACATCGCATACAATGATGTGAAAACATATACTATATCTAGTTATTTATACGTAATTTTGCATACCCTGTTGCGCATTAATCTTGTAATTTTCAAACGTCTCTTGTTCTACAAAAAACAATCATAAAAATGTTTAATAACTGTAATCTGATATCAATTGTCACGACTAAAATATTACTTCTTCTTCCAACTTGAATTGAATATTGATGTTCTGGCATTCTAACAATTTTAGTTGTCTGTTTAATTCGACCAAAGCAGCGTCCAACGATTCCTTTTGTGAATCTATTTCGATTAAATTGCCGTTATTCGAGCAAGTATCCATTTAGATAATTTAGAATTATACAGAATTACTTAGACTTTTTGAAAAATTGTTAATTACATAAAGTAGTTAAATTTAATATATTCATATATATATTACGAATAAATAATATGGTAATTATCAATAACAACGGTAAAGTAACCAAGGAGAAATCGGTTCAATTCTATTCACCGTATGGGCCCTGCCTTGGATACGAATTGCGTTTACTATCCGCAGAACATGGCAGAACAAACGCTGTTCAATGAGAGGAACAGTGAGATACTGTTAAAAGGATCGAAGGCAGGAATGCACGTCCTTCGGACCACCTGTGCGGTCCGAGCGACATCCCAATGTAGGAAGAAAATCTTGCCCTCCACAACAGAATGAAAGGGACGGCCAAACGAGCCGCTAAGACTTTTCTCCAGATGGTGAATAACATACTGACGAGCAAAGAGCAGGACAAAAGAGAACGAGAGGCGGAAGGGCGAGAAACACATCGAAGACCACAACTCCCCTAATGTGTCCTCACGAATGAGATTTGAGGCAGGCAGGTTAGGATAACTGAGCCGAAAAGATAGAGTCAGAATGAAAGTTAAATAAATAATTAACTAAGCGTGTTATGGGCCTACGACCGAAATAGGCCATAAACCAAACATAATCTTTCAAATGAAGTTACCGCTGAATTCCTGGATAGTACAAGAACCGACTAGATGACATCTGCATTGCTTGCGCAAAGCTCCATTGTTGTCAGTTAAAACTGGGGGTGAAGGAGTTTAATTTTTTTAATGAAAGGACACAAATCGTTTTTAAGAAATTAAAAAAAAATTACTGTCTATAAATTAAATTATTGTATATATTTATTTTCTACCTAAATAAAATATTTAGGGAAAAGAAATAAAAAACTGTATATTGAATTTAAATTTTTCAAAATAGGAAACCATGGAAGTAATTAATTTCAAACTGAACAAAAATGTAATTCAACTTAACGTTAAAGTTATTTCAAGAAAGAAATTACACATTACATACAAAATATTTTAATTTTTCTATTTTGTCTAATAATTATTTTAAACATATTTGTTTATCATGACAATAATTGAGATAGAGACCATCAGACATTAGGCTGTTAAGAAACGTATTCCAAAAAATCAATTCTTGGAATTTATTTATTTTGAAGAATGAAGGAAAGAACCAATTAAATTGTACTTTAAAGAAATAATAATATGAAATGTTTTTATACTTCTAAAAATAGGAGCGTAAATATAATTCTTTTTTCTCCTCATGATATAATATATTAAACCAACACATTGGGAATAAAAAAATTTGCTTTGCAAGTATTCAATAAAATAAGTAGGTAGTTAATAAGATCGTCTCTACCAATGTAATACGAGTCAATATTTATTGTGTTATGAATATTAATTAATGATAAGCAATCTGAGTGAACTTAATTTGAAATCAATTTTTTTGCAAGGAGTGAATAAGACATTTTGAATCCATCTTAATATTTCATATACATTTTGTATTTAAGATTAAAATGCAATTTATCTTTTTTGGTCGAATATTGTTTTGTATAGCTTTATCACAGTGTTGAGTGAAAATATTTCATTTTGAGGAAAAAATATATATACATTTATATTTATATAAAATGAACTCTGTTAAATTATGTTTTAATTTTATTTATAAAATCAGTTTTTAATATTATAATATAAATGTATTGCGTTTCTATAATGACACAGATTAAAGTTTATTATTAATTTTATTAGATAGCATACTTCATTATTGTACCAATAATTTATACTTTAGATATTTTCTGAAGGTGTATAAGGAACGTTTTTAATTTTTATAGAAATAGAGAAAAGTAAGAATTATTCTTAATAATAAAAGAACAATACACGTAAGACACAGTTGTTTCATCGGTGGCGATAAGGTGCTGTGTGCAAAATGTTTATCATCAACATTGCTAGTGGAGTTAATCACTTCGATACAAGAACATTGACAAAGAGTCAAGTCAATGATTTTTAAAAACCTATATCTTAAAACGATTATAAGGTTGGAACAGTTTTAATTTCAAAGACAGACATAAATTATTTTGTACATTATTTTATAGTCGTAACTCACTTAAGACAATTTTACGCTTCAAAAAGACGTATTTGTTGTTGTTTCAAAACTATTGATAATAATAAAATAAAAGTACACATAACACAGCACTTAAATTGTTGCATGTAGATTGAATTAGAAGTTTAATTACATGTCAAATTTGACAGAAGGAATATTTATGAGTTCATCTCATAACTCCTTTGTAACATAGGTTGTTTTTATTTTACAAAGAAGTTACAATAATTTAAATTCGTTATAATAATATAAATTAATATCATCAGATGTTGTACAAAAAGCATAAGAGACACACTACAAAATATTCTTCTCTTCAAAATTGGCAATATGCATTTACACATCAAGCTATCGACGAATGAGTATTTTGTAAATACATAGATAAAAATTATTATTAAGGAACTTAATATATTTATTAATTTTACCAGTTTGATATTTTGTAATTGTTTAAATACACCTTACAATTAATTTTAATGTAACAAACATTATCACATTTTCAAATAAAAAAGAAACTGTATACAATTATAGTTTTAAAAAAAGGATGTCAATGCAACAAAATACAAAAATATTTGTGATTTCGCTTACTCACTAACATGTATTTTAAAATATTGTTTTTAATTCTTGTATGAGCTAGTTGATAGTCCCATTCGTATTATATATAGAAATTCTGAATTATACTTAATACATAAGGTAACTTATGCTTTGTCTTCAACAACAACAGTTAAAAATATCAAAATATACAATTTGATCTAAATAAGTGTTTATAAAATTTTAATTTGAAAATATTTACATCAAAGAAACATATATTGTAAGTAAAACCATTAACTTTTATTTATGAAAAGATTTGCATTTTTCTTATTCTCAATCTCGCGTTGTTTCTCTTTGATAGCTTTGTTTAGTTTAATTGCTTCTTGTTCATTATCTGTTATTCCTTTGACCATTTTATTCATTTCTTCAATCAGAGTAGATTTCATATTGTACACCAAGACTTTTGAACATTGTTCGTTTCTGCATTTGAACATAAAATTGATATGAATTAGAATTTTAAATGCAAGAAAAGTGTGAATGAAAGATGAAACAATTAAACACAAAGATATTTTATAATAGTTTACATATGTATTAAACGTTAAATGAAATAAAATAATCACTAAATAAAAAATACACAACATTCACCACAAAAAAAAATGTATGGTCACCTAAAAATATTTTATTAATTGAATGTTAGTGTCTTTTTCTAAATACTAATAAAAATGTAAACTAAAGAAAATGTATTACAGCATGAACAATTATTTTATGAAATACAAATTAATAAATTTAATGATAACAAAGAGTGTAAAGAAAGAGGTATGACTATTAAATAACGATAATACCAAATTAACAATAAGGCTCATACAAATATAATAATGTGGATGTATTTGTAAACTACGAATATCACTGCATAGAACAATACTAGTTTAGTCAATCTCCATACAATAGTCAACGTATTATATTTTAAATTAATATAAAACAAAAAAATTAAGTAGCATATTAATTTAAAAATGTTTAATGAAATTTGAAAAATCAAAGTATATGACAATTTTATCTGTGGAGTAAACGTGGCTATTTTAATATTTTTAATAATAAAAAGGAACTGACATTTTTTTTAATTAATCATTTTATTTATTTTTTTTTTTAAATTTAATCTACAAAATATTTGTGTTATGGAAAACATATTTACCAGAATAAAAATTGTGTGTTTTCATGAGAATTCAATTTCTCATCAATTCCTGCAAAGCATCTATAAGTTCCCTTACTATGCAACAATTTTTTATAATAAAATTATTTGTTTGTTTTGTGTGTGTGTGTTAAATTTCCTTTTTCATAAATTAATTTGTAATATATACATAATATTTAATATAAAATAAAACCACAATAACTTGTAATTTAAAATTTAAAAAAATATTAAGTACTTTGTATATAAATGGTTAATTAATATTAATTTATAATATTTCATTTATGGAGTTTACCAATACACATATGTAACCTATTTTAATTGTACATTTAAACTTGTAGACTATCGCCATTTAAAATTTATTGTAAGTTTTATCTTACCCCTTTCCAAATACTTTATTAATTGTGTCTATGTATGATTTGCAATTGTCAATTAAATTAATGTTTGTTTTATAACCAAGATTTGCATCAGCTTCTATGAAAGGCTTTGTACTCAAATTCACAATGTCCACATTAACTGGATTTAAACATTTCCTAATTAAAACAGTAATAATTATACACAAAGAAGCTTCCACATTAAATAATGACTAAATACTTACCCAGAATCAAATCTATAAAAAACATGATTGAATTTGTGTTCAACAGATACACTTAAGTCGTAGTTGAACAAGCATAACAGGAACTTGTTAGTTGGTACACTAATTTTATCAAAAAAATTGCTAAGCTGCGAATGAAAACGAATATCAGATATACTAGGAATCAACACAGCATTTCTATGGAATCGATACCATCCAATTATAGATTTCTGAAACATGTAATATTATATATCGTACATAATTAATAGAAAATATTTAGAAAAGTTTACGATAGTGTTTTTTCTCTAAAACACATTTTTATTTCCTTACCTCAAAATTGCCTGGACATTTTTGTAAAAAACTTCTCAATTTTTTATAATCTATCTGCAATGGGTTTGAACATAATACTTCATGGAAATCTGGTAGAGGATAAGAAGCATGAACACCTGAATAAAAACAAAAATTATATAAAATTCATATTTGCATTGAATACTGTTATTACTTATTGTCTCTTCAGTGATGGTGTTGTTCAATGATTCATCAGTTATTATATTTGATATTTTAGTTTTTTTCTCTCCGATGAGAAATCCAATCTATAAAAAAAAAATATTAATAAAAATTGTCAAATATTAATAAATATATTTATTTAATAAAAACATTTTAATGTTAAAATTATAGCAATTAATGTATTTCATTAGCAAAATGTAATGTATAGATAAGTATAAATCATTAATGTTGCTAATTTGTAGTGCATATTTTAAATGCATGATAAAAAAAAATATATGAAATTTAATACTAATTTGAATACATATAATTTTGTAATATAATACGTGTTGCAACATAGTGGTAAAATTTTAGAACGTACAAATGTTTATGAAAATCGAATGAAACAACTGTATGAATTTAGTTTGCGTTACGATCACAATGGCGTACTTGAAAATCAATTTTTATGTCAATAAGCATATTCACTGTTGAATACACAGAATCTCAACAAGCACATCGATTTTAAATCATAGTAAACAGAACAGTAGAGTCATACTACTTGTATACAACGACTGATTTTCTTCTTTATTGATTTCACAACGACTTAGGAAGGACATTAAAATTTAAACTCGCACGAATGACAAATTCCAAGCAATTCTTATTGCACAGTACAAAGAAAATCGTAATACAATATATGTATACGGTAAAAATTAAAAAATAGCTACTCTAATGATAATAAAAGAAAAAAAATGGATACGGATTACAATTTTTAGATTTCTTTTTTTTTTTCAGAATTGTTTGAGTTTAAATAGGTAATATCATCATTTATGATAAATAAGTAATTCTGATACACACAGCAAAGAACTAGAAATAAGTCGACACGTCGTACGCACAACTTTTGTTATTATGAAATGTCGAGAAAACCGACAACCGACAGTTGTTCGTACCGACCGCGTTCCACACGTCCTATAGTAACGCGAATACTGTCAATATCAATAATAATAATAATAATAATTATAATAATATAATATCAGTAGGCATTGCTACTGTAATACTTGAAACGATCGATCGACGAAAAGAAACAAACGTGTCATTAACACTCTTGTGTCTTACCTTGTTGCACGAGTCTTTCAGACAATTGTACCCGGTGACGGACAACGTCGGGGTGGTTACCACGAAACGCAAATTGTAATATTCCCGCGACATCTTAACGTACGGTCTGACGAAACGATGCGATGCGTTCAAGAGACGATTTCAAACGACGACGGCGAGTGAAAGAATACTTTTGGTCATTTCAAACCAAAATGGACGATGCGGTTGAAAATATAAAAAAAAAAAAACGGGGAGGGAACGAAAACGAAAAAAAAACTGGTGTTTTGAGCAGACGGCGCGTTGTGTAGTGAGGCGCGAACGAGTAAAACGATATCACCGCAAGATGCAGCGCGCGTTGTCTCGCCGTGCATAACCAGCGATAAGATAACGCATGGAGGAATAAATCCTCAACCTGCCTACGGTAGACGGAAAAATAACGTGTTTTTTCGACGACGCGGTTGTATTCTCCATTGTGTCACAAAAGTTTCTTGGAGGCATTTATTAATTATAGAATTGGCGCGCGTTGAAAAATAAAATTACATCGTTTTGCCGCGTTAAAGGCGATGAAAAAAATAAAAAAAAACACGCACAATGTGTCGTGTTTGCTTGTTGACACTTAAACCGTGATGAAACGGTTTAGTAGAGAAAAAAAAAAAGAAGAGCAAACGAGAAGAAAAGTACACAAATTTCTTGAAAACTATTAGTGAAAATAACGTAATAATGTATAATAACATAGTATACTAGGCTTGAAAATATTTTATGTTTAAAGAAACGGTGAAATTTTTTGATATATATTTTCAAGGAATAAAATTATACTTAAAACACTACCTACGTATTAATCAATCGCAAACACATCCACCATTCGTTAATACACAACGAATTGTTCTGGGGGGGTTTTTTTTTTATTTAATAAAAAACTACAAGATACACCGCTTTGAAACTTTTGTAAAAACAAAATTACAACATACACAGTATTAGTTGAACGTTTTTTAAACTTACAATACCTTCTACAGATGAGGTGTATATTGACTTTATATGCAGTTCAAAAAATGTGGATGATCTGTCCGATAATAGGATAAGTAGAAAGAAATTTATTTTGCATATAAGACCTATTTACATAATCTATATGACCTTCTATACATGTTTCAGAATATGTTGTACCATTGTGTGTAAAAAATCATACATGTAAGTTTCCACAGTTCCTTTAACTTTGAAAAGAAATATTGTACAATTATTTTGAGAGTTATATTCACCTCATTTTTATTAGAAGATTATGTATAAGTTAAAAACATTTTATACAGAATATTTTATGTATACAGCCAAGGCCTTTTTCAAAAAAAAAAAATAATAATTTTTAAATTGTTAGAAAACTAATAATCCGCAATCTACTTTACTAAATTCATTTAAGCATTGAAAATATTATAGAAGTTTATAAAAAAAAAAGAGTACACTTACCAAAAATATAACATCACATAACAAAAAGATCCTTGATGGTAATAAAAAATATCAGAGGATTGTTGAAATATATTTGTTATTTTGTAATTATGAATTTTTAATCATATCAACCTCTTATTTCAAACAATTTAGTTCAGAATAAGAGTAATATTATCAAATTTTCACATTTAACATAATAAGGTAACACTGCATTCAAAGACATTATTATATTATTTTAATTAATTCAGTTTGTTTAACAATACATTTCTAATATAAATATTGATTTTTTTAAACGTTTAAGTATTTTATAAAGACATTTTTTTTATAATTAATTGCTAATAAAATTCTTATGATGGTGAATGTACATTGTTAATTTTATTATGTGTAATGTGTATCAGATGCTTGTCCATCAAATTAAAACAAAATTATCTCATACAAGCTTAATAATATAATGTTAAAAATTAAACTGCAATATATTGTGATAGAAATAATATATAAAATACTTAATTTTAATTATGAAAAAATTAAAAATAAAATATTGTGTTAAACTATATTGTTGACAAAAAAAAAAAAAAAAATTATAATATAATTCTTAATTAAATTAGACATTGATGCCTCATAAATAAGTTGTGTCCATAGCATATCTCTGTTATCACCGATTAATATAAAGTATTTAATTTTTCATGGACTCTCAACACCATCTGATACAAAATTTAATTTTGAACTTTTAACATTGTCTTCTTTCTTTTGACTATACACCAAATATATACAAACACTTTAGAAAAATCTCAAGTTGTTTTTTAAAATCTTGTGTACAGCTATAATTAATATTACTACTAAATGAAATCTGTAAATATAGAAAGAAATATCATAAGCTAGTTTATAACGCACCGATCGAGTGTTCATGACATATAAATAAAAATATATATTTAACAAACTGAAATAAATTGGTAGAAAAGTGTCTTTAATCAATTAACTGAGAATATACTGGAATTTTAACAAAACTGTTACGTTTTTGCAAAAAAAAATAATATCAAACAGTATGTTCAATATTACACATAAATAATATTTAAATTACTATAAATTAACTAAATTTAAATTCTGAAATACTTTCTTTTTTTTTAAATAGATAATTATGAATGAAATGAATATATTTAAATAAGTTATTACTCATATAATTAACATATTGTTAATACACTACTAAATTTTGATAATATAAACTTAAAACAACTTATACATAAATATATATATGATTAAGATTGTATAAAAAAAAGTGAGCTTTACGATATACGAATAAAGTGTTATTCGAGAGGGAAAAATAATGGCAGATATTTCTCGTAAAACTCTTTGTCAACATCAAGAAATATGCAGAACACAACGCGGTCGATCTGAAAAAAAAAATAACAAAATTCGAGTTAATAACACACACATTTTATACTATATAATATGTGCATATAGTTTTTCAAACATTTTAAATACCCATAAAACAATATTTAGAATTTTATTTAGATACATTAACTTTATATTCTATCTATTCATAATGTTTTATAAATATTACAAAATAATAAGAATACCGTGTATGTTTAAAATACATATAAGAGAAACCTCTCAGCATATATACAAGTGTTTTATTTACCAAATATTTAAAATCCGTAGTTTAAAAAAAAAATTATTTCAACATTTAAATTAATTTTATTTGGCTGAAAAATTCAAGATGCACAAAATATTAATTTAAATATTTCTTTAATTATATTATGGAATTTCAATAATATTCATGAGGAGAGATTTTGGTGATATCTATACTTTAATAGTTTAAGATAAATAAACAATATCTATTAAGTTTTAAATTGATGATTGCATTTAAAAAATAATATCCTTAATTTCAACATAAAATAATAATTTCAAAAACCATTATATGCACATAATACTCAATTTTCTAAGTGAAAATTAATAGAAGTTTCCAAGCCCGCGGAAAACGGTATAATTATGTTATGTAACACAATATAAATCATTAATAACATGTTTAAAAATTACTCTGAATATTAACAATATTAAATAATTTCAAAAACATATTTCACATAAAAATAAAAGGTTAATTAAAAAACTTACAATTTCAAAGTAAATATTTGTCACAATCAAAAATATTTTTTTGACCCAATGTATAATGGTTTTTATGCTAATTTAATAATATGTATATGTGTGTTTTTAAAAATTACCAAATTATGATCATGTTCTAAAAAGTCCCTGATGGTTTTCAATGCAACAATGGCTGCTTCTTCATGTGGATATCCTAAACATATAAATTAAATATACACAGTATTATATAAAATCATATGAACTCTGTAAAATTTACCATAAACACCGGTAGAAATGCACGGAAAAGCCTGAAATATATTTAAATTCAATTAATAAAATAGTTTTAAACATTTAATATTTCAATAACTAACAATTGTTCTCAATTTTTTTTCAACTGCTAAATCCAAACAGCTAGCATAGGCCGTTTGCAATAAATCTGCGTTTTCTCCTTTTGGTCCCACTGTGTGTATAACATCTGGTGACAATAAATTAAAACAATATATAGTTTAGCACAGGTAGATAATAACTTAGTAATCACAAGTATTAAACCAAAAATAGTAATATAAAATTCATTTAAACTAAGATGAGCAAAGTTTAATTAACACAGAAATCAACTGTTTTAATAAAAAAAAAAAACTTACGCTTTGCTGGAAGTTTGTACCCTTTGGTGATTTTAGCACAAGCCGTTTCGCAACCATTCAATGTTTTGCATTCTGCCAAAAGCTCTTTACCAGCAGCTTTATGAATAGCACCATCAACTAAAATGCATAAAATATTTATATTTAAGTTGTCTCGTGACCAATCATCTACGAATAATTAAATTATATTACCTCCTCCTCCACCGAGTAATGTGTTATTGGCTGCGTTGACAATTACATCTACTGCCAATTTTGTGATGTCTCCTTGGTAAAGCGATACTTTCTCATTCAACTCTTTGTTAAATACTGGTCTTGGGCCATAAGCGAATTTCAACAAGGATGGTTTAACTAGAAAGAAAGAAAAAAAATGTAACAGATTAATTTAAATTAAATATTTAATTAAAACAGGTATATAAAATGAATTAACCAAACATATTTATGGACAGGGAATTCAATCAGTTCTTATAATTGAACATTCACATTTTTTTAAAATTTAATTTTATATATATATAAATTATTTATGTAATTTTTGGTTTTAAAGGCTGAAGGTTTCGTTCAACATAGGTTCTACTTTACTTCAACTATTTAAAACATTCTTGATAACCTTAAGTAATATTTTTTTTTTTTATCACTTTAAATTTTCCGACAAAGTGTATTACATCAAAGTTCCGCGTAGTATCGTTTTATTGTATGTAATCATTTATCATAATTTTCAAATTTATAGTAATAACAAAATTCTATACCAACAGCTCGCAACTCACTTTTTTTTTCTTAGTAGTATAATTTATAATTATACTCAATTACAACCAATGTGACCAAAAAATATTACTGCGAACCAAAGAACATTGTTGCTAATTCAATACCCAACTACAGTAGCGGAACTAAGAACATTAACTCACTAGTCAAAAGTGGCCTCTTTTTAAGACTCTACTATATTTGTTTAAAAACGGATGAAAAAAACCACAAAGAACCAAAAATTACAAATGAAAATTAATTTGTATTTTCATATTTTTAAGAGACTATATTTGGCGTTTTCGGATTTTTCAAATCTATGCTGATGGTCGTTCTGCCGCTGCCTATTTACCTATAATAATTTAACTACGTGTACACACACACACACATACATACTGAAAATGGTCAAGACTACATTCAAACGTGCAGTGAGTTAAGACAGAATTCCGAGGCCGGTGTAAAATGAATAATGTTTTTTTTTTTGGTTATCAGAAACGGATATGTCCGATGAGAACGTTATCGAGTCATTAGAATACGACATCGACTGGACAACAAAAACTCATTGTACCAGTTTTTAAATGAACGCGGAGACGATTGATGTACCAACAGAGAATACGAAAAGTCAATAACGCAACGAGACGTTTCGCAAGTCGCCGGGCAGTTCACGTATGTCAGCAGGTTACACGGTGTCCGAATATCGTCTATTTAACAGTAGACGGAGAGAAAAAAACGTGACACGAGCAATGCGATGTAATGACGACGGTGACCGTGTGCTCACCGGTCCGGCACACGTTCGACGGAAAGGCCATTAGACACGAGGGCGAACCTCCAAAACTTTTCCCGTTCGGCCGGCGGAAATAAAATGGGGGAAAAAAACCGATAGCGAACGGAAATGAAAATTCCCGTGGCCGGGAGGCGAGACGCGTTTCGGGCGTTTCACTTACTCGTTTTGTTCATGTCCGTCTTGAAGTATTCCGGCCACGTTTTGATCGCGTCCACGGTAACGGCCATTTTGCGGGAATCTTGCGTGAACGAGTGACAGTGGTGGTGGTGGTGGTCTACGACGACGGCTGCGCGTAGAAAACGAAGTGACAAATGCGGTCGGGACGACGACACACACCGGACGGCGAACGCGAGAACGTACTGACACGACGTGATGGACCGTTTTTTCTCCGTTCAACGTATCGTCGTCGGAATGTCGTATGGCACGACGGACAAACAACAAAACAACGATGGCGAAACACTAGAAATTACTGCGCGACACGGAACGACCGCGTCACGAGCACACTACGACGACGACGACGATAACCGCGGGCGCTCTACAACACTACAATGTGAAATATGATAAGAATTGTTGCGACTTGTGATTACCGGATTAACGTAACCGCTGTTGCGGTAAAACAGACGACGGCCAGCCGACGAGTGAGAGAGCAGAAAAAGAAGCCTCCAGCGTTGGCGACGCACTGACTCCTCCTCCCCGACTTTTACTGTGCGCATGTGTCCTGCCTGACATTATAATCACCGCGAATAACGATCATAAATTTTTCCTTTTTTTTTCTTTTTTTTTTCGTCGGTCGCGCGCGATAACAGCGTCAGTAGTATTAACACATATTACTTACAAGTTATTCGTACTGTCCGACGTGTTTCTGTGTTATATTATTGTTGTCAGCGTTTTGTCGTCTAGAAATTCGTCAAAAGTTTTCGAACCGGATTCCCGAGGTCGTCGTCGCCGCCGCCGCTTAAAACACACACACACACCGATCATGGTGAGTAATAGTAAACGGACGAAAACGCGTACATCATAGTAATAATAATATTAATTATTATTATAAAATATTAAATGCCGTAGGCGAACGCCTCCTCTCTCCACCCTGCCCACTGTAGAATTATCGATTTAGAAAACGAAATATATTTCTACTTTTACCCCGTACGGAAATATTATCGTTACACTCGCGGTCGTCTCTACCGATTCGTGTAGTCTACAATTACCGTTCGGTCGATTCTCCTTACGACTGTTCGAATTGCCGACCGATAATACGGTTTGTTCAGAAATATGCGTTCGTGTATAACCTTTCTGTTCCTTTCTCGTGATAACCTTGTTCGTTAGTTTTTTTCCGGGATTCCTAGATGCCTACAATAGCCGGTGGATATCCAGCTAAACGGCGTATTGACGAATTCGGTTTTGACCCATTTCTCTCATCGAACTACGTTCGTCCTTCGTGTCTCACCAATACGCATGATAGAAAATCCAATACAATTGTGTATGAAACAATCAATTTGTATTATTGACACAGCTGTTTCCAAATCACATCTAATTGAAGGAGAGTTTATGTAATAATTTTGATTTGTGTTATTTTCGTATTTTAAAACGTTCATGTTTGTAATAATATTGTTTTACCGTGATTAATAAAATAATAATTGTATATAAAATTGAACGTAATATGTATAAATAAATATCATTTTATTATTCTATACTATTTATTTGAAATTAATATTATCAAGTTTACTTGTACTGAATTTTATTTCGAAAAATATCATTTTAAAACATTTTATTACGACCCACTTTTGGATCAGGACCCACAGTTTGGGAACCTTTGAATTACATAGTGATATTTTACAATAAATTTTGAAATTATTTTATGGAAATGTGTGGTTATGAAAATGAATGTTGAAGAAAGAAGAGGAAAACGAAAGAAGTAGCCATTGAATGCGATTGAGTGTGATATAAGGACTGCTGGTATGCGGATGGAAAATGTTAGAGATTAGGTCAAATGGAAGTTTAGGACCTAAACTATTTGGTAGCCGACCACAAATAATCGGGATAGAGGCGAGGGGGAAAAAAAATAATATTATGAACTAATAAAAGCTATATAAACATAAGTAAATATTCGCCTATATTTATCAATAACAAAATTTAAAAAAATAATAGATTATTTACTATTTTATTATGGATTTTCATAGAACAAAGTAATTATTACATAACAAGTATGCATTTCAACAACGTATAGTACTCAGGTAATAAACGTGTTACCAGTTCGTGTTTGTATGTAACATTATATCTGTGTCAAAATTTAAAAGTTAGTAGAGTGTGACGAATATATCATATTATAACCTGTACAAGTATAATATACTTACAACTTCTACCATTTTTCAATTATCCAATAACATATAACATGTTGTTTTACTACGTATGTATGTACGTTAAACAATAATAAATACGGTTTAACAATTACACAGTATAGTTTTTAATTGCTGAATAAAATGGATTTACATATTCAATGTCAAGTATTTAGATAAACTAATTTATATTTACCTGATAATATAACAATCTTCGTATATATGTGTTATTACTATATACATTTTTTTTTCTTTCTTATAGTCTATAGGAGATAAAGTAACAAATATTTGGAAAAGAGCCAGCGATGAAGGTGAAAATAAAGATGATGTTCCTTGGCATTTAAAATATGGTGGAAGAACGTTGGGGACATTTGCAGGAATTGGTATGTAAATTAAATTATTTAAATACACACGAATGGTGGATTTAAAACTATTGTATTTCTTATGTGAGAAAGTTAAAACGGTATTATTGAATATTTTCAGTTAACTTATTCACCGGTCTTTGGAACGGAGTCGGAATCATATTTTTCAACACAAGTTGTCTGTTTGGTGGTGTAATTCAATTGTATGTGTATTAATTAAAAATTCCATATTAACTATTATGCAATTAACAAAATTAAATGTTTTATGCCTGTGATTACAGATTCTTGGGATTCCTAATAATTGCACTAGAAGCGCCTTTTCTGTGTATGTTTGTTGATTACATGCAACAAGTTAGCGATGTTGCTGAAAGTAAGCCGTACTGGACTCGAGCTATATTTTATATTGGGTATGAAACAAAATATGTAATTTTAATATCTTGAAAATAATGTGACCTAACTAATCATTTATGCAAAAAGATTGAGAATTATTGAGGAATTTGACAATGGTTTTTATAAATTTTGAGAAAACATACGATTAGTTCTAAAAAAGTTGTAACCTAAGAGAGTATTGAAGAAAAAGGAACCAGTAGATTACGTGACGATAATTGAACAGAGGTTCCCATAATATTCACAATATGACCCATTTTTAATGCGTTTAAAATTTCGGTTATTATTCATTCATTCATATTTACTCATAAATAAAGATAATTACATTTAAAATATGTATACTGATATCAAACAAAAAAATGCGTTAGTAAATTATTTAATATTTTGTAAAAAGTATAATGTATTTTATCTAGTAAAAAAAAATGACAGTTTATATTCAATATGTAAGTATACGTAAAATCTAATTGTTCAATTTTGAATATCATTTATAATTAAATTACCATTTTTTAAAAAATTAATATTATTTATTAATTATTATATTTCAATTTTAATTTTGAAAAAATATTCGCGTCCCAACAAAAAAATTAGTTACGACACATTTTGTGAAATCCTGTAAAAATAGAATATACATTATGATGAAGCAAAACCAATGTAAAATGTGTTTGTAGTAAACCAAGTGGAGTTATTGGTGAATGTAGTTATTCACCAAGAGTTAGTTAGCGTTGAGTCCATAATTCTTTTCACTAGTAATTGATACGTTTACAAAAGTAATACAAGATGAAGCACCTTGGTGTGTGGTGTTCACAGATCATGCGTGTACTAATAAGGTATTGGAATGTAAGCTAAAAAAGTGGAAGGAATTTATGGAAAAATTGAATTGAGAATGAATGAGTAACAGAATATTTAGATTTGGGGTTTATTCATTTTAAATTTAATGAAGATAATGAGTAAATTTTAGAAGAAGGTTGAGGCGAAGAATAAGAAAAAATGGTTTGAGGTCATTAATGATATGGAAGTTTGTTGAGAAATGTGATGGATAGAGTTATAGATGGCAAAAATAATCGTAGCAGATCCCGCCCTTTAAAGACTAAGAGACAGATGAATAATTAACTTTTTTTCAGAGCATCATTGGTACCATTATTTTTGTGTTTCGGACCGAGTACATTTATAGCCAGTGCTTTAATATTTGGTACTGGCTTGTTATATGGACTCATGTCAGTTGGGAAAAAGTGAGTTCTTGTTTTTTGTGTTTTATACATTTATCTATAGTCCATGTGTTTATTATATGTTAAATGTGTGTTCTTAATGTCTGTCTACTCTGTATTTGTTTATTGTTGTTCTAAAAACACTGGCTTTTTGTTTTGTGTTTGTTCCAACTTACAAAACAAACTAATAGAGGATCTAGAGAGGATATGGGCGCTATTGCTTCTCCTGTCGATAACGTCTCTCAACCTATGGGCGGACATCACACGACTTTAATGGAAGATCCAGATGTGTGGCGTCCCACTTAAGGCAAACTAATCTAAAATGTCTAGTGTACCTAACCTAACCTTATCACTGGTAGTTCATCCATTCGAATTATCCTGTACAAACACATTTGAATATATAATTAGGATGTTGTTTCGTGTTTTAGCTTTTATAGTAAACATAATTACACCACAGTAGTGTTCTAGTAATAAATCCGATGGTTTTTTTTTTTTTTTTTAATAATAATAATTCCCAAGCATGCCATTAAAAACAAATGTACTATATTTTATTCACCTGTTTTAAAAACAATTATGTTGAATTAAAATTTATTTTTTATTTATTGTAATATTAAATATAACGTCTTAATATATATTTTTAAATATGTTTTAGAGCGCCTGTTGATCAAATGAAAACGACTGCGTCCACATTAGAACCATGAGACATCTACAACAATAGAAAACATCTAAAGAAAAGAAAATTAAAAATCCCTTAGTGTTTGTTATACCCGTTAATTTATTGGTTCCTCATTGGTCATATAGCCATCATTGTCAACATGCATTCCAATTCTAAATTGATACTCATTTATAGTACCAATGTATGTAAGAAGAATAAAACTATTATAATTTGTTCAACTTGTAGAGATTTCCTTTCTCTATGCTTCATCCCAATAGTTTTCTTGAATGAAAAAAAAAGTTTTCAACGATATCTTATTACGAACTTAATATTATAAATTATATTAATAATGTATACCTAGTATTTAGTTTTACAATTTATTACCTTATTGCATACTTATTATATGTCATTATTATAAATTATAACCCCTAAAAGTTAATAATTTAAAACAATTGATCGCTACATGAGTCTATAATATCATTGCAATAAAAATTATTATTTACTATACAATTAATATTTAATTATTTAGAATTGCTTAGTATTAATCAGATATGTATACATTAAGTGTTATATTTATTGATTATTATTATTATTATTATTATTATTATTATTACGTTTGTTGATAAGACACCTCAAGTAAGACCCCATATAATAATTAACTTCTTGCAATTATGACATTTCACTAAAGTCATAATACTTTTATTTTTAAATATTTATTCAATTAACCTGCTTTATAATGTTATTAAATATTTATCGAAATAATATAAACAAGTTGAATTATTGTCATTTATAATTACAAAATTATAGTTAAATTTCACTACACATATTATAATATTTAATTTAGAAATATTCGTTATGACGTGTCTTACAAATTTCTATTTTTATTAAATATTATAGTATTGAAATAAAAGAGATATATTTTATTTGACACTATTTAAAATAATCTATCATGTTCTATTGCAAATATAAATATATACCAATATCATTAATATTAATATTGATATTTAATGTTTAAAAAGAAAAAAAATTATAAATGTGTTCATGTTTTATTTGCAAATATGAACTTTGATTATTCTAATGTTAAATAGGTACTTTTATGGATTATTTTTCCTACATTTGTTATTCGTTTAAAATTTAAATTATCTGTGTATAATTTTGTAATAGTTTATTTAGTTAAGAAGCCAATTAATGTAATTTCAGTGCTACACTGGAAGTGTTTGCAAGGAGCTCTTAAATTTGTTTTATATTAATATTGGTTTCATTTTTTAATTTTCTGTTTCAAAATAGCAGATAATTTACAAAATTAATTTTGTAACTTTAATATTTTATATAATATTATTGTATGGTACCAATTGTACGAGTACAAATTAAATGAAAATTTAGATTGTGTTCTGAAAAAATTATAATATGTGTATTATGCAAATTGATTAAAACAATAATTGTTATTATAATAATTATGCATCACATTCAAACTAATTTTAAAAAGTCCATATCTTACTACATACCTAACTTAACTTACAGTTACTGTGTAATTTTATGTCATAATTTATTAGATGTATTTAATTTGTAGTTGGGTAAAAGATTTTTTTTTTTTTTTTTTTTGTGTGTGAAAAATAGGCAATTATATTATTTATAATGTAAACGATCTTAATTATAGCTAAACATTATTTATTTTATTATTTTTCACATTAATTATATAAGTTTAGACTATATAAGACTATACAACTATTATTGTTAACTTATATTAAAGTAATTTTTATATTATAATGCAAGTTAGTGTAATAATAGACTTGATTGAAAACTTATTATATTACAATATATACTCTTATGCATAAACTTTTTAAGGAATATTTTACAATAAATTATTAATCAGTATTTGAAAAAATTAATTATTAATTATTCTATTATTCAACTTGACTATAATAAATATTTATTTACAAAAGAAAAAAAAATTGTTTGATACATAAAAAAAAAAAAGAAATAGAACATATGTATTAGTTGTATTTTGCATGTCAATTAAAATATATGAACACTATTATCAAACTAATTGAATTGTACAATCAATACCTATATCTCATTTAAAAATGATTATTATAGCAATATATCATACCTAATGTGTAATTCATGTTCTTGCAAAAAAATATAAATCTGGATTTAAAGTCTGAAACGTGTATCGTCGATTAATATCATAGTATTACGTTTCAATTTGAATGAAACACATGGTTAACTATATAGTCAAATGTCAATTTGCATAAACTAGTTTTATAAAACAAGAACTATGTTGAAAAATAACTTCATCATAACCTTATTAGTTACTTATTTATAATTTTAAAAATTTCTAAGTTATATAACTTTTTGAATGGGTGTTAAGAACTTAAAGTAACTCATTATTTTTGTATTGATTTTATTCTCTATAAAAGAATATTACCAAAAATATAATAACATTACCAAATTTGATATAATAATTATTGGATATGATATGATATAAAGAATAAATTTGTAATAAAATTATAAATTATATAATGTTATATAAATTTAAAATTTTAGGTTCCCTTTATTAAAAGTTTCACATCAACTTGGCTCTATAATGAAAGAAAATTAATATCTATTATTGTTGTATATCATATATTATTTTTCGCAATTTGATTTTAACACATTGTTTTTTTTTTTGCACTTAAACATAAACAATGGTTGAATATTCCAAAATTTTTAAAATGATTGGATTTAATTAAAAATGAAAAAAAAAAACTAGAAAGTCAATGTATCCGTATAATACAAATAATATAATGAATGAAGAATATCTGAGAAAAAAAAATTAAAAATTAAAACTCTTTCGCAAGGCTGTGGTTACTGCATTTCAACAAGTCGGAGCTGTGAGCGAAATGTCAGTTAAATGAATAAAAAATTATATCACCCCCAAGATGTGCATTAAATGTAATTAATGTGTTAGTCCGCACCATTACTCGTACCTAGTAGAACATTATCGCGGAAAATATTTTCGTAAAGTTTACGCAAATAAGTTTAACAAACGTGAAAAACAATAAAATACAACGTATATGAGACAAAATGGAAATCATTATAACAGACATGGTTTGTTTTGTTTTTGTGATTATAAAATCATTATTCGTTTGATTTCATAACTATTTCGGTCTGGATAATTAAAAAAATTACGCGTTTTTTTTTTTAGTTTTTACAATTTACAAAAAAAAATAATAATTCCTATATGCGGTATCCCACGCAGAATATTGTGTCGGCGTGTTTTATCGTGCAAACGCTTTCCGTTAATATATTATGAGTGGGCGGAATGACCGGGGGAGAAACGTAAACGCGTAAATTCTATTTTATGTTTCAAAACTCGTCAAACTCGACATTATTGTGCATCAAAAATACTTGCGAATAAGCGATAAAAACTAGTTATAACACGGCCTTAATTATAATATTTTATGGCGTTCCGGTGTTCGAACGTTTTTCCATTTCGAGCGCTGCCGCCAGTTGTCCTTGATGATGTGCTGTTGCACAAATACGATTTAAAACGGAAAATAAGTGAAACACTGATATGACGTGTTTGGTGCGCGTGGCAAATGTCCGTATAGCTAGGAAACACGTTGCAGAGACGAGAAGAGACACCCGAAGCAGATTTTTCGATCATTTCAACAATGACGGAATTATTTACGCAAAGGACGGAATAAGGACTATGATAAAACGTATCTAGGTGAAAGACACACGTCCTTTATCTGGACAAAGAAACAAGACATACATTGTTTTCGAAATTACGTCAAAAGCTGTCGATGGAACACAAAATTATATTCGTTTTTTTTTTTTTTTTTTTTTTGGAGGTTCTTTCATATAAATACCCGATTTATATATTCTGACATTCACTCGAATTTTGTGTCCTATTCATAATTTTTTTATTATTTTCTTTACTTGTTATTAAATTTAATTATAATTGATAATAATAAATAATTCACAATTAACTATATATATATATACGATTTCAATGAAATTTCTATGTTGCAATTAATTTTAGATAGGTACCTAAATTTAAAAAAAAAATAATAATATTTTTAAATTTAATCGCTTTTAGATATATTGAAGTCCCGTACGACGATTTGACATTAAAACATTAAACATTTGAAAGATAATATTATTTTATGAATGTATAAAAAATAATTTTTAAACCTATTCAAATTTCATCCGATTATTATTTCTTTACTGAGACGCCCGTGCCATAAAATTTGCATCATAAAAAAAAATAAGCCTTTTATAAACATACACACACCGCACATACTCGTACATATTAGCTTAATTTTTTTTTATAGTTTAAAAGCATTCTTATCTGATTGCAAAAATCACAGCGGGTGAAGGTTTTTAATTGTATTTATCTTGGTATAACGTTTAATAATAATTTATACGATATATATAATATACGAACGCGACAATTCATTGTTTTCTTTTTTTTTTTTGGAAGGTATAAACTATGTCAAGTTTATTTTGTTTTATTGAACATTCGATAAGATAAGTTCCAAATATATATATTAATATTGCTGTGTGTGTGTGTGTGTGATACACTCATCATGATAAATATGAATATTGTACAATTCACTAATCTGTTCAGAAACCTTATAGTTAATATTACACGTTGTATTAACCATATACAATTCTCATTCTCTATACGTATTCGAAACGTAAACTTCAATACTGTTTTATAGTATTTTTTTTTTTATAATAAATATTGGAACAAGTACTTGAAAAATAAATGTAGTTGTCAACCGTTTTTCATATTATATTGAAACGTTGGAATAAACACGTTTTCCTATTTATTTAGAATACGTTTGCGACGTACGCATTGTGCACGATAACACGACTATACATTTTTTTTTAATTTTTTTTTTTTGGATTTGTTGTCGTTCAACTCGCGAGGAGTTCTTCTTTCGTCGTCCATCGTACATTTTATTATTATTATTATTATTATTGCAAATATAT
Source organism: Chaetogeoica ovagalla (assembly GCA_032441825.1). NCBI lineage: Eukaryota > Metazoa > Arthropoda > Insecta > Hemiptera > Aphididae > Chaetogeoica > Chaetogeoica ovagalla. Next base: position 824,889 of record CM063746.1, on the reverse strand, counting down.
AAGTAAAAAAAAGAAAACTCAATATTTTTTCATTCACCGACGTCAGCCACATATATTGTTGTCGTGCTGTAAAAGTTATACGGACCATGCGTGTGATTGGTAAAAAAGAGTTTTGTACATAAATAATCACTGACTGCACGTGACAATGTATATAGGGACTGAATGTATATTTTCGAGTGACAAGATACGTTTAAATCGTAAACAATTTTTTTTCATCTCCTCAGTTTTCTTTCTATAATACACACTAGTGTTGTCAAGTATTTGTGGGTGTGTAAAACAAGTACAGAGCAAGATGACGGGCAAAATCCTTAGCGAATTGATTTTTAAAACATAAACGGTATACTGTTCGTAATTTATACATGACGATATTTTTAATGAGCAACACCGTAAATCAATGTCAAGTGTATTGGCAGCTGTGCAAAATCATCGGATTATTTATTTTACGCGCAGTACGATGGCCGGGGGGTGTTTATTCGGAAATAATTCAAAAAGTTATGAGTCCAAAACACATATGTTAGAAAAGTTTAAAAATGTATTTAAATACTTATTAATGCATTATGTATTTACATATTCGTAGTCGCTATTAAATATTATTGAAATACAAAAAAGAATCGCGCGCATTTTCCAGAGTATAAAACGGAACGATTATTATTTCAAGAATATAATATCCTGTGCGTTGGCAAATAATTCATATGCTATTTGTCCGTACGAATTATTTTCATGCAGAAAAAACCATCGTCTTATATAGGCGTTTTCCGATTGATTCATTTATTACGGGATGTACACTACATCATAATATATTCTATAACAGAAATTACCAAAACTTTTTATAGATGCTATATATCCCAATTCGAACAATTTTTAAACAATTTTCGGTGACCCACTTAAATCAATATATTTATTTATTTATTTTTTTTTTTTTTGCATGAAGTATTGATAATTAGAATATCTATTAACAATATATTTTAATAAAAATAAAAATCATTTCTATATAGTAATAATTAATTATTAATGTTGTACAAATCACGATTATTTTGCCGTAAACAAATCGTAAAAAAATGACCGAAAATCCAATTTCGTAAGATTATAATATGAAGAACTGCTGTAAGATGGAAAACGGCGTTTATAGCTTTAGCAGAGAGTGTTAGGTATTTCGAATTGAAAACCAGAAGTCCATTAAATGCTTACGGTTGAAACCTATTTTTTATCGAATTGTCTTCAAAGTTTCAAATATAGATTAATAATATTTTTCAGCTCGTCTATTCCAGGTGAACAATTTTCACGACCCATCATAATATATTTTATTGCGACCCACATTCGGGGGGTAGTGATCCACAATTTGCGAATTCCTGTTCTAAAGTCTTTTTCGGAAATCCACCGCGTGCGTATGATAGTAAAAGATCCGTTTAAAACGAACATCTGCAATGCTCGTGCGTATATATATATACGTTTTTATAAACGTATATCGAATTTTTTATTTTAACGAAATTTGGAGACTCTTTAATGTGCGCGCACCGCACGTGGTGAACGGCCGCGATTGTTGTCGCAATAATAATTATTTTATTACTATCATAATCGATACGTTTTACGTTTATGTATGTATACAAGTTGTAGTGATGCGCGTTTGTTACGACGAAACCATGTGTATACACATAATTATGTCGCGTATATTTCGTAATGGTAATTTCGATATAATAATATTTCCATTCGACGAACCGTTTGTTTCCAGTTATCGCTACAAACGATGCGCGTACGATGAGACGTTGGCCCGTGGACAACATAAATTGGCACAACTACTCGTTGACGAGTGTAGAGAAAAAAATAATTTGAATACATTCTCAACGGATTATTTGTTAATCACACACTCCCGTCGTACCTACGAGTACGGTGGTGAGGGGAAAGGGGAAAAATTACATTGAAATGTTCGGTTTAAAATTTATTAATTAATATTAATATTTATACGTGTATATTATGATACTTACACCGTGTTCGGATACTCTACACGGGGGGCTTGAAGTATATTTTATAAATACAAAAATGATAATAATACAGTAAATACGCTCTGGAATCGCTGCGTAAATCGGGCGGCAAAGAAATATAATATAGTCTCGACGGTACACGAGTACATCGGCGATGCACTGCAATAGTGTGGTGTTGCTCCGTACGATAATATTATTGTGTAGTGTTAGGTGTCGTCTTTGCGTTTCGCGTACGCTCAATAAATAAATAAATAACGACACAAGGTTAAGTGTTTTTAATGTGATAACAATGACGTGGGCGCAAATGCAGTGTTATGATTCCCGTTGTGCAGTTACCGCAACAGTTTCTATAATAATACCAGTGCTTTAAAACGTCGTTTACCGTACGAAACGAATCGGTGTGTACGTGATATGTGTGTGTGTGTGTGTGTTGTACACGAATTAGAATAGAATTTTAATAGATCACGATGGAATTATTATTTATTATTTATTATTATTATTATTATTATTATTATTATTGTTATCATTGAATTTCATACAATAATTGTAAAAAAAAAAAAAAAATATTATTACAATTGTAGAATCAATGCGATAAATCTATAAAATCCCTATTGAAATGAATGGATTTGGCCATTATTTCTTGTTCGACAAATTGAAACAAAATCGATTCCCCTGTTCGTTTTTCAACAGTGGCGTAATTACGCGGTGACACGGCGGGACCTAACGCCCCGGGGCCCTGGACTCAATGGGTCTCAAAGAGTCCCTTATTAAAAAAAAAAAAAAAAAACGTGTATACAGAAATTTTATATTTTGTTTTGAAATTCTTATAGCTTATAACATAAAATGTTCATCGTTATTCAATTCTGTAAAATCCATTCGACATTTCTATCCCCCCCCCCTCGTCTGTTCCAAATCCGAACGCGCAATTAAACCAATTATTTCTTTTATTTTGGAATAATAATATATTATATGATAATCCCGTCTTTTCCCGTTACTTGCCACGACTAAAACGACAAGCGAGCACAACACAATTTTAAATGTATGTAAAACTCTTAGGCTTAAATCGCACCGTATTCTTTATTAGCGAATCTCGGTTAAATAAATTAAAATTTTGTACACGAGTTTATTTACGAACGTAGACGAATTTCGAACGTATTAACGTTTGAGCAACGTTACGAAGTAAACAGTGGGAAGGGAGAAAAAACTTTTCGGGGTGGCTGAATGGTTTTAGTTGACCCGCGCTTGGGTTAGTAGTAAATGTTCAAACCGCCTCTGCATTAAAATGCCACTGATTCGCGTGCTTCACGGACGTAGCTACGATTCGGTAAGACGTGTGTAAACTTGTCATTAATATTGCAGGCATATTATTACAGTTTTTACGTGCCGGCGAATTCGATTGTGTGTCATAGAACGCGGGAGAACCGCCGTAATCCCAACGCTAACGTTTAATAATAAAAAAAATAAAATATATTACGTCGTTGTCGTTCGACGGGCAATTAGTTAATCGTTATAGTCGAACGGTCAGTATACCGACTCCGATGATATGGGCTTACGCAATAAATAATAGGGACGATATGTGTATGCGTGCCAATGACGTAACACGACAATAAAAAGCAATCGGCATAACGATGACTGTCGTCTTGCCGTGGTCATTTGACATCGACACCGACGTTTCGTTAGCGATTTCTGGGCGATATTTTACGATTGGAAACCATCCGCCATACCGAGTTGTCCGAACAAGTAAAAAGCTGAGTTAAACACCACGCACGATTTCCGATAGCCAATGACTATAGCGAATGACAATAAAATGTTTCCGTGCGCGTTGACGCGGTCCTACGTAAGTAGTTTTCGCGCAATTTCGCCTCAGACCGTTTGACCTCAAGGTCAAATTGTTCGCAAAATAGAAAAAAAAACAAAAAAAACTACTCAACGTCTTCTACTGTATTTAGAAAATTTGAACAGTTCGACAGTTTTTAACTAAAAGTTTGGGTTATGTAAATACATTAGAATCGTTTGCATCTAAAAGCGATCGCGGGGAAAACAAAATATAATCGTAACGAAATTGAATCGTTTTTGCCATAAACGTGTAAACTCGTAACATTTTTCCAACAATTCGCCTTTTTTTAAAGGGGACGTACGTTTTATTTTTTTCTTCGTTGCCCGTGGTAGTGAAATCTTAAATGCGGCCTTGAATATAAACGCGTAAAGTATAATGCACCGAACGAACGCGTGGTAAATTTCATTGCAAAACTACACTGGAAGGTACCCACCCACTTGTATTATTCTATCGGTTATTCTTACGTTTACGACTTTACTGAACATTTATGTTATTAATACTCGTTTTTAGTACAAAAGTAATATATGCAAAAAAAAAAAAAAACGCGCATCCAATGCCTATCGTATATGTTATACATCGAGAGTAAGTGTTGTCCGAAAAAGATTCGTTATGTCATTATGTTTACAACGTTTCAAACGCGAAAGTGTATAGTTCAATCAATAATATCTCATGAACAAAATTCGACTGGAAATTTATTTGTGTTATAAAGGACTAGTCTGAAAATACCGTATTGATAAATACTATTTACGAATATGTTTGCGTGAAGGACACAAAAATAAAAAAAAACTATTGCAAAAACGACGGATTCTCTAATTCGCCATACGTCGTATCGTCTGTACAAACGGGTTTATTTTTTATTAAAATTGATCGCACAAAAAGGAATTTTATACACGTCGAAAGTCACTGCATTAATCGTCAAAACGCCATTTCGTTCGTCGTCCGCCATACGATAACCGGGTAATTGTGTGCTGTGGACAAATATTATTCATAGCGTTATTTGATCAATGCGTCAACAGAGGTGATTCGCGCGGAAAATGTTCATTACTCGTTTATAAATTTCCAAAGAAGAAGAAGAAAACAAATTACAACGAGTCACCATCGCGAGTTGTCTGTGAACGTCCGTTCACTTCAAACGATTGGAAAATTAATTTTCTCCTAATTCCAATCTGGTTTACCCGATTAATTTCTACACGTTAACTTAATATAAAAATTAAATGCGATTAAAAGTAATAATTAAGTTTTTTATTATTATGTTTTTTTTTTTTTGATAGAAAATAAATAAACGTAATAGCAATAGTGTTACATGAGATCAAGAAAAAAAAAATAATAATAATAATAATAAAAAAATTTTAAATCGTTCTCCCGCGAACAATTTCAGTTTTGTGATTTATAACAAACGTACACTTTGTAATATGTTATCGATACAAGACATTTTTTTTTCCCCCAATCACAATTAAACCCGATTTAAACATTTTATTAAACCATATACATCTCATAGTTTCACAATAAAATATCATTATCTAATACTTTCTAAAGAAATGTTAAATTATGCATTTGCTAATAAAGTCAATGTCGTCCAGTTGTTAAACTGTTACCGCATGGACCGAAAAATATTTATACACACGTGGTTATAAAAATTATTATCGTTGAAATACGCATCGGAAATCTAGAATTTTTCCCGACGCCCCGATGTCGCAAGATATTTTAACCGATTTTGGTCATTGCCTCGATCGAGACGTGTCATAGGGATAAATATAGATCTGTTTAAAAAACTCTTTTTCAACATTTTTTTTTTTTTTTACCACGCACGGAAAGTATATTAATGTACACGAACATTTTATTTTCACGATGTCACTCCAGTTAACATTTTTGATTTTCGCAAAATTCGCTTTTGTTATTACAATATTCGAAACAGATTAATAAGATCGTGACATTATTTACTCCGCGGTAATCGGAGATGAGGGAGACACATAACTATTTTTGTCGTTCCGACGATTATCGAGTAAAAACGATAATTCCGAATGGACAGAGAATAGTAATATTTAAAAACATATTCACGATAATCTGCACGTAATTTGTACTCGCGAAATTTAACTATCTACACGCAATGAATAATATTAAATTATTTTCGATCCACCGTATACGTATACATATATGATAATACGATATAAACACGCATTTGATTTCAAAATAATAACGATTTTATTTCAAACACTCATTTTCCAATCATGTCAAATATTCAAAACGAAAGTGTTTAAATAAATATTTCCTTATTCGAATACCGTTCTATACATTTTTCAAAATATGTATATCCGAATACATTTTTTTTAAAAACATTTTTATTCATATCACAAAAAAAAACACGGTTTGTATGAAATAAAATGTTAAAATCCTAGCAAATATTAATTTATCCGATGATAATATTAATATTAGAAACTGTTTAAAAAAAAAAAAAAAAAATGAATAAGTGTACAATATGTAATATATACAGTAGACGTCTTGGCTACCTTCATATATATATATATATATATATATATATATATTTTACATTAATTGTCAAGAAAATCAAAAATATTCGAAAATTATTGGATTACTTTTTGCATTAGGCATTCGAATGAATAATTTAAATAGATTGTTAAACAAATAAATATTCGAAATAGTTTGTCCACTATTCGTTTCGAATACTTTTTAAAATTATTCTTCACGAAATTCCCATATTATGATTTTTAGTTTTCTCTCGATCAACATACGCCAAGTTTTTCAACACGATAATATCGCATTGAAAATGAACAAGTACAATTTTTAATTTATCGGTTTTTTTTTTTATATCACTTATATAATAAAAATTCACTCGTTCACAAACCATGAAACTTATGACGTGGAGTACATAAATTGTACGCGGATGTACATATACGTGGAGATATTATTATTATATTAATTATGGATCGTTTTCTATAGTCTTCACGAATCCTTGACACGATTCATCGAATCCCCGCGTTGCCCGCAACTCGACTCAATTAATATGGTAATTGGCGGCGAATAATCGATAATTTATGTTATTATTATTATTATTGTTTATCCCGTGCAATAATAATAATAATAATAATCGATTGGTTTTAATTTTAATTATATTGTTTTTCTTTTTGAAAAAATGTTAGTATATATATATATTTATACGTGTATATGATACGGTGAGTGTACATTATCGTACAGCGAACTTATGAAAAATAATGATTTACTGTCCAGGAAATACGGTTCAATATTTTTTACATGTATAAACACATTTTCAGAAAGAAAAAACAAATATCAAATAAACAACCGAAATTGTTTGAAATTCCGCTGCGCACCTCGTTAAACATTCGAGCGGATCAATTTGGCCGACGATCCTCGGCGCGGCACCTATATTACTCCATTCGTCCTTGAATATCTGTAATGGAAAAAATAAAGACAGATGGAACAGGAAAATGTCAAACAGTTTACACCGGTCCGGGTCATGTACAGTTTAATAACGAACTCGAATCGTAATAATATATTTTAGCGTGTATTACACACACATGCGAGTGCCAAGTTGGGCCGGGGAACAAATTAGCATATCAAACTGCTTGTTGTTCGTAACGCGCACATAATATACATAATAATATTATAATCACTTTTCGCAGATGTAATAATGACGCATTATGTTTTATAACAGTTCCTTCGCTTGACGTCGTGTATGCGATACGAAAAATGGAACGATTGTTTTGTATTCGAGTAAACGCTAAAAGACAACATTTGAAGACACTTCGCGTACGGAATTATACGATATATATATATATATAAACATATATTTATTTTGTTTTAATGTATATTTTATTATTTATATAATAAGAGAATTGTTAAGACAAACGAAAGTCGTATGATCAACGGCGCGTTTATTTAAAATTAAAATAAACAGACCGTTAACTTTAAATGTTTAAAAAAAAAACAATGTTAACGACGAAAATAAAAACAATTTGAATAAACATGTAAACAAGTACCTCGCATATATATATATAATTGATATTCGAATACGAGTATGCGAATAAATTACAAAACTGGAATTCAATAATACGAGAAGAGCTATGAATAAAAAATATACTTATTAATTGATTATCATTAAAACAAAAAAAAAAACAAAAAAATTGCAAGATAATTCTCAATGGAATTTTCGTTAGAACGAATGGGATAATATTGTTTGTTATGTTTGGAATACGTTTATTTTCAGGTTAATTAAATATAATAGTTCTGGCTTCTATTATATTGAGTAATTTATGCAAACGTATCGGGAGTATGTTATAACCACTTTTCTTGTAGTGTTCATGAAATTAAGATAATTTAAAACGATATGTCACGATTGAAATGGAAAACAAGTATCGCAGTGAGTTTTAAAATGATATTTACCGAAATGAGTGGGCAATATTCTGCGTCGGATATCGTACCAGAGAAGAACACAAATATCTTTCAAGGCCTTGGAAATAATTGAGTGTGTATTTTACGAGACTATATTTTCAATATTATTTTTATCTGATTCTGGATTGAATTTTATCAGTTTTTTTTTTTTTTACTCGTATCAGTGTTTAATTCTCATTCGTATCCTACGATATTGGGGGTAACGTTTAAATTCGAATCGGACAGTAATAATTAAATTAAAAACAATATAAAAATAAACACTGAAATACAAGCTGTATAAAACGACCGGAAAAAAACGAAATCTTAAAATATGTCTATAAACAGTGAAAATAGCAAAAAATAAGAGATCAAAAATAGTTTTATTTATGAATTATATTATACTAAAGGTTGGCGTCCACTGGCCGAGATATCGAAGTAATTTCCTAAAAGTAGAAAACATTACCTATTTGTTAGATGATAAAACGTCAATGTGGATAATTTTTCTTACCGTTGTGTGTTCATACGGGATTTATATATATATAACAATTTTTAATAATTCAAATTCAATGCGTATTAGCGAAAGAAAATATCACGGTAAATAAGAAAATATACGACGCTAAAAATCGTAAACGCTTAAAATATACAAAAAAATCTGCAATATAAGAATTATATGTATATTCGAATTTCTTGGTGCAATATAAATGACGCATAAAACGATGTCTAGTTTACTCTGTAATTTTTATCCGCATTCGAGATAATAATAATTATAGGAAATGCCGCAGAATCCCAGAGTCCTGCTGTTAATGTATAAACGGCGAAAAGAAAAAAAACTGTATTTTTGATTATTATTTTTATTATTATTATTATTATTATTACGATTTTATTTAAACAAAATTATATCCGCTTAACCTTTTAATACGCGAAGAACGATTTATAATGAATTCGTACATATATATATATATAATATATAGTTTTATACTGTGTTTTCCAATGAGATTTATAGTAAATACACACACCTAATTTTTTGCGATAAACAATGATATAAATTAGCTATCGTCGTGGTTAATAATAATAATAATAATAATAATAATAATAAATTGTATTGCCGAGTGGAATAAACGCGTTCGAAACGTATTAGAATGGAAACGTTTTGAAAAAAAAAAAAATGAATACATCCAAACGTAGATTCTGGATCCGTTCCGCGTGTACACAACATGCGTTTTACACAGGAAGAGATCTCGTATTGTTGTTATTTATCAATTATTAACCATGTGCTTTATTTTTGTTTACGCAGAATTTAGCCTTGTAGCGAGTGTAGAAAAAAAAATTAAATTATAATTTATTATATTATTTACTCACCAATTGCACGACAATATTTGTTTTCAAATTAGGTACCGTAAAGAAACCGAAGCTGTCGTATTAAATAATAATAATATTAATAAAAAAATCAAAACGAATCTGTACGAGTGATTTTATTATTATTATTATTATTGACTCTAGAAAAAAGACGCAATAAGGATATAATTCTTAATTCGCATTCAAAAATTGCTTTAGTACATGGATTTCATTTTTCCAAAAATTGTAACGTACATAACACTACGTGTAGTATCGAAGACATACTCCCCTATAGTTATTTATAATTGTTTTAATCGTGTCTGTTTTTTTGAAAATATTACTGCATTATTCCAGTATTTTCAAATCGTCTGTGTCCCATGTAGTATATGTGCGTGTATAAATATATACCAATCCTATACAATTAAATGTGTTTTAATCGATTTTTAGCACAGAAAAATAAAAATAATTCTTTAATATATCTAGAATTCGTTAATTCTTTGAATCGCCGACGTATGGCCTATGTACTGTGTAAAATGTAAAATTTAATTTTATACAAAACTTAGATCTAATATAGAATAGTTCAACATCCGTAGTTTTATTATCATTATTTATTATTTATAAAAAGATCAATATGTATAAATAATCCACATTTGGATTTTATTTTAAACAAGTGTTCTAAAGTTGTTCTTGTGTTGTGCACTGTTCCAGATTTCAAAACTGTTCGATCACGTGCGTCGACTAAAAAAAATAATTTATATAGTTAGTTATATATATATATATATATATATATATATATATATATATATTCCCCACCCCACTAAATGTATTCAGTGGCGCCGAAGTAAAAAACTAAAATAAATAAAAAAAGAGACATGCCAAAAATCAAACACCCGATCTGTGGATATTATTATATTATTCATGGGAATATAATATGCCATTTAAAGTAAAAAATCATATTATGGATCTTATTTGTGTACGATCGCAAATGTCCTACAAATATACGTGGGCTTCGGCGCCTACGATGAGTGCGTTAAAAAAAACGGTTAAGTAAACGAAAGCGGCAACTGTGTTTCGGTTATCCCATTCAAAATCAAGTTGCAATATCGTTGACTTATATTTTAAGTAGCTTTATGCCATCTCGAAACCTATCTGTAAATGCGAATTAATTATCATACCTGCAGTTTTGTTTTTCTCTATTGTAGAATCCCAGCGAGACAAACGTGGATTTATTACATTTGCATTTGCAACACTTTCCGCGTAATCCTGGCACTTTGTTTTTCGTCATTTTCAAAGTCACTGGGTTTAGCCAACCGGTCTTTTCTCCGCATTTAACGCAAAACGTTACCTTGTAGTTGGACATAGTCGAACTCTAAAACGTTTTCTATATTTATATACTTCTCAAGTTTATAGTTTTAGAAACGGTTGAATTGAAATTCTCAATAGCTGTCGAATCGCAAATACTTTTGATTAAAGGTTTTCGTCACTAGCAGAACAACAAATAGGATATAATGTTTATCGTGCAACGCAACGTAACAAAAATTAGTTTGATAAAATGGCCAGTCACATAAATATTATTATTATTATTATTATTAATAGCCACCGTTTTTTTTCTTCTTAATTTAAATTCGAGACAATACACAATAAAGTAAGTAATTAGATAGAGAGAGAGAGAGAGAGAGAGAGAGAGAGAGAGAGAGAGAGAGAGAGTGAAAGAGAAAAAGAAATAGAGATCTCAACAAATTTCGACAATCTAAACTCGATTGGCGTCTATTGACCATTCGTTCCGGGGGGGGGGGGAAGGTATTTAAAAATGATTTTTGTTTTCAATAGATCTAAAATTGTTTAAAAATATAAATGTTAAAACAGATTATTATTGAATATTAATCGTACATTATTATATCTTCAGAAATATTTACGTCAGATATATTCCAGTCGAGGTAGGTTTATGTTTTCTATATTTTTCTAAAAATGTTTTCTTTTTTTGTGGTAAAACTTCTTAAACGTTTAAATGAGACGTAGAAATTTGTGACTGGACGCTGCTATACCAGTGGGGTGTATATTGTTTTTATTTAAATTTCTAATTTCTTAATTATGAAAATATTTATGTTTCATATGGTTTTGAATAAGATGATTTTTCTAAAGACTGTATTGGTATATTATGTTATTAGAACTCCGCGCGGTTTGTCTACAGCAATTATTATCAAAACTTTATTTGAGTGGCCGTGTGTTTTCGTTTTATACATATAATAATAATAATAATAATAATAAAAAAAAAAGAAGAAATTTTCCACGTCGCAATATCGCGGACGGTTTTACAGCTGTGGATAAATCCAGCGACACATCCTGACCATAATCATGATCCTGCTTGTTAATAGAAGTCGTGTTATATTATAGGTTACTTACTGTAATAACTTTAAAGAAAGTCACGTTGAGCCGGGCACGTACTCAGTTGATGCGTTTGTTAGAGAAAATTATATATGTGTGTGCCTACGTATTTACGATAGCGAAAATCCTTTGACTTTCGCAATCAAAAATTCAAACACCGTAACACGTAGACCGCTAAGCCCGGGAGGAGAAATAATAACGTCCTAACGAAGCGCACTGGTATTTTTGATGTGTCGACGCTGCGTTGCGAACCATATATTAATACAATTCTCTTAGATTATTTATTTTCTTTTCACTCTAATTCACTTTTTTTTCTCGTAAGTAAAAAACCTACCATAAATTGTAAACTGAATACATTGATCGAACTAATTCTATACGGTTAAAAAAAAATATATATATATATATTTATAAACACGAAAACTTCTCGTACCGTTTTAAAGCCAAAACTAATTTATTGGGATTTTCGAACCGTTTAACTGTTTTTTTTTTTAAAAAAAAAAGCCGTTTACATTTCTTCTGAAGAATAAGCGAGGCGATTTATAAACTTCCTACGTTAAATTACTGAAATTATTATCTTATTTTAGATAAGTTACATTTTTTTTTTTTTTTTTTTTACATCTATAGTGTGAATTTTCTGTCGTCGTCGTTCTCTAGGAGCGAGATAAAAGAAATTTTACGGTTTTTACAAAATTAAAATCGCAGCCCCGTTTTGTCGTAGCGAGATGTCTAAGTGATGTTATTATGAATCCCATATCTAAATGTTTGTTCCCGAGTAATTCGTCGTGGCCCATTAGATTAGTGTGTACAATTGTGTAACGACAATGATAAACGAAATGTTTTAAAAATTCTATGATCTGATCCAAACGTATTTGCGTGTGTGTTGGAAAACTGATACCGCACCGGATAGTACGAATAATAATAACAATCGATTTTTTTTTTTTAACGTTATTATTATTATTTATTAATAATTTTATAATACGAAATCGTATCGTATCACACACCAGTGTCGTATACGCCGCGCAATATATTTTATAAAATTGAACACGGGCACGTGGACAAAAGTGGGATTAATAGTAGATTAGTTATAAATTGTATTTTCGAATATGCGTCATTGGACTTGATCCCATTCCAGTGGACCTCGCGTTACTCGTACACTGCGTGTACACACCGTGACAGTGTTATAAACAGGACAAACTATTCCGCGGTACCGACAATTATTTTCTTTTTGAATTTCACGCACACCTAAATATATACGTAGAAACAAACGCGTTTTCTCAATGCTGTTTGACAAGGTAACGTTTTACTGTATATTTGCGTGGATTACGCGTACAAATATTGATCGTCTGTCACATACACACGGACGAACGTAAGACGAACACGGCATATCGTATTTTAACACGATATTGTTAATTACGTACAGTTAAAACAAAAATGATGCGTACGCGAAATAATGTGATAAATTTGATTAGTCGGAAATGCCAAAACGCTTAAATCGAATGAAGTGTTCTTAATTGCACTCTGTAAGATATTAATTATCATTTATTTTCCCTCGGATATATTTGCGCGTTAAATACGCAACAAAAGCCAATAGTCGCGCGGATATTTAAAAGTGGAAATTTCATCGGGTAAAATTTTTCTTACGGCCTGGACTGCACAATAAGATAATTGAGACGAATTAACGGTAAAACAAAAAAAAAAGTAAAATAACCGGAAAAATTCAAATATATTTATAAAGAAAAAAAACAAAACTACTGCTGCTCACGAGCAGGAGATACGCGCAATAACGCGTTACCTACGTCAATGGTAATAATAATAACTGAAGGACGCGAATGAAATTGTCGAAAACTTATTATTGTTGCGGTTTTTTTCTTCTCCTCTCGATACGATTACTAGCTCAAACTGCACAGTGACGTGCGCGCGTGGAAATTACGAATAAAACATTTTTCCTACTCTTTACCTTACGAAAATTTTGTCAGAAATAAGTTTAAAAAAGAGAGAAAAAATTGGTTTAACAAACCGTGTAGGATGTGCCGTGAACGACTGAAGACTTCGACACTCGTACAAATCGAGTGTTTTCCTTTTTACGAGTAGTAAGTACATAAATTCTGAACATTTGATGAAAACTATTCGATCGAATCGTTGAATTCGAGGAAAACAATATTCCGAATGAAATTGAGTTTATTATTATTGAAATTCAAACTTGAAACGCGCGCGTTTCTAGTGTGGGGAAAGGAGGAAATACAAATTAAACGAATCGATGTTACTTTATGAGTAAAAAATAAAATCTCTTCGGTCAACTATTCAAGCGACGTCTGAGAACAGTGGCGTAGATACGGTATATTTTTTTTCTAAGGTGGGCTAATCCAATGGGAACATTGGAAATAAAAATATTTTTTATGTTATTAATTAAATTTTGTATTATTATTATTATTATTATTATTATTATTTTTATTACGTAGTTTTTAATGAAAGAATTAATGTTGTAAAACTCGCCGATTGTTGTACGGGTAAAATAGCTTTTCCCGCTTCTTTACGGTTGTATCGTATACGGTTTTTATATGGAGAATAGATTTGTCTACAATACTCGACTGAGTTTAAGAAAAACTATCGAATTTTTTCGTACAGAATTTTCTCGCGTTTTCCACAGCGAAATCAAAAACCGATATTTCTTATCGGTTATTTGTATCTCGTAGTGCAATACTGTTTTAACATATAATTATAACATTACGCACCGAAATTCGCTATTACTTTTACGATATTAACGGAATACAAATTCAACATTTTTTTTTAACTAGCAAAAACAATTTTCAATGGTTGTTCAAACAGTAATTGAAAAGAACGCGTTCGGAGGAAATCGTTCCTTTGATTTCGTTCGGTTTTCAGCAACGACTGTGGGAACGAAGTTCGATTTTAATAGGAATACGAACGTTCGTTTTTCTCTTAAATATAATAATTTTGAAAAGTTTTAGAATTTTAGAAAAAAGTTTTATCGAAGTCGGGTACAATTTTTTGACGAAAAATAAAAATCCACCATGGTATTTGTCATAAAAGAAAAATTAATATTAAACGAATATGAATTTCAGATAATCAAATAGCCAGTTTTAGGAAGTTTCTATTTTATTTTTACGTAAATATTACCGTTAACGCAAAATTCACGCGATGGTTTAAACGAGGGGACTACCGCACACAATACGTATTTAGACATTTGAAATTTACACATTCACATTATTTGAAATTTTAAAAAATAGGAAAAAAACGACGCGCACAAAAAAAAGGCGTGTAAGTTCCTAAGTCAGAAATGACATTGTTTTCATCTACAGTATTTTCAATACTCTTTTGTGCAGTTTGTATCGATCTCTATACCAATGTTTAACTGTCGATTTTTTTAGATTCTAGTGTTTGTTGTCGACAAGGAATCAGTAACAACTAATTTTCGTTCTTCAATATTAAAGATATCGAACACTCTTTTAGCCATTATTGGATCAATTGTAATTTAAAATTAATCGATAAATTCACACGATACATGGCACATAAATAATATTGTTTAGCGCTCAATGTCCGCCTATGCTACCGTCCGTAAGAGAACTCCTCTCTTTCTAAGCTCAGCGTTTCAAATCGAATGAAATTATTTCGGTTTCGTCGACGTCCAATATACCGTTCATTACAGTTACGGTTAAACAAATCAATCACCTGTTTAAGTTTTCGTTTTCGATATTTTTGAACACCGTATCTCATTTTATGATTTCGAATAATAAATTATATTAAAAATAAAAAAATTACTTTAGTAGTAACCCGTACACGTTTAATGATAATAATAAAACACGTTGTCAGACCCGGTTTCTCGAGTGGTATTTACAATAGGATTTACAAATTTTTTTTATGAAAATTTATATATGAACGAGTTATGCAATATCGTCTATATCTTAACATTTTAAATTTTTATCTAACGTCAATACAATAAAAAAATAATTGCTCTGTAAACGTACGGTTTTTTTTTTAGTTTTTAAACATGATATTGAGTAGTGTTTTCATACACACACACAAAAAATAATAACATTAACGATACAGATACAAAATCTTCACCTCGCATGTTTACGTAACAATAATAATAATAATAAAAAAAAAAATGATACCAAAACGGAAAGATTTTTTTAATGAATTTGTAAATATTTTTAAATTGTAAAAAATAACTTACGTAGAAATTCGGTAGTCATTAAAAAGCGAGCGTCGTCCATTTCAATATAAATATTAAAAACAACAAGCCTGGAAATTGTTTGATTTACCAGATTTCGGTTTGGACGCGATCGCTCAACAACGCTTCAATGTGTATCCTACACAGGGACAGTGTAGCAACTAAATTCAGGCCGGCGGATTAAAATTCATTCGGGTCAAATGCAAAATCATTGTTTTAAACGTGAGGGACGCGGAAAACTGAGTGCCTTAACTAATTGTTGAGAAATTTTAATATAAACATAAACTTGTAGTGAAAAAAAAAAATGAAAAGGTAGCGAACCGCGGACAATTATGGATGTCGCTCAAATGAATTACTTTGATAAGGATTTAATAGTTTTGATGTATTTAGGTACTGTAAATTTGAAAGCAACGCGATAAATCATTGCATTCGATAAAACGATTCCGAGCGTGACTTCGGTTTATGTAATATTATTTATCATTAATAAACGAACAAACGTAATTTTCCACAAAAAATTGATATGAGCTTTGTCGACAAAATTTGAAACGTTTATAAGAAAAAAAATTTGAAACATTAAAGATTGTCGACATATTTTTTTTTGTTCTTTTTTTATACAGTTGACCGTAACGTACGTCTGGCATTGTAAAACAAAAATTACCTCTTTTACGAAAGAAAAAATATCGAATTGTATATTTGATATAAATAGCTCAAAATTGAGAGTAATTTTTTTTTTTTTTTAACAATTTTTCTTCCTAATAAAATTACACATATCGTACTTGATAGGAATACTTCGAGTTTCTATATTACCGCATTAGTTTCAAAATTACGAAGAAATAACCGAACCCATCCCGGTAGCGCTGAATCAAATGATAGCCCTCCAACCAGGGGCGGACCCAGGGAGGGAGGGTTTGGGAGGTAAGCTGATTCGGTAAAATGCGGTCCCTCAAAATGTCAAATTACATAACATATTTTTATTTGAAAAAAATATGTACAACGCATATTGTGTGTGCAAATATATACACATGTATATATTTAATTATACATTTGTATACATAAATACATTTATTAATTTATAATTTTTTTTTTTATATATCCTTATTATTTTTTATTTTCTGTTTTTGTTCTCTATATTATATTATTTTTAAATATTTTGATAAAAATATAAACTTTATATATATATATATATATTACGTATTATTTTTGTATTGGATTAGAATTTAGAACCACCTTCTATTTTGAACAGTCATTGGAAACAAAATTTAATAGATGTTAAATTACAACTATACGCATAGAAATAAAATAATAAATATGCGTAATACCTTCTTAAAATCTAAAACACTCGAAACCATTCAAATATTCCAGGCGAATTTGTTAATTTAAAATACATTTTAATGTAACGAATAAAAACGACAATTAATAATACCTAGAGTTTGTGAGTAAATTTTAAATTTTACTTAAAAAACAGTTTAAATAGTTATGACTCATGTTGAACGTTGGTATGAAAATGTGATGAAAATAAGGTGAATCGCGAGCAACTATAACAGGTATTTAGTTGGATGTAGCCGTCTACACCAGTGGCCTCTCGTGAGTGAGGCAGAGTACCAAAATTTTCGGTACGCCACTGCCTCCAACTCCTCTAAAAAAAAAATCCTCGGATTCTTGACACTGAACACCGGACGCGTCTGCACGTGCGACAGAAACATTTTGACTCTATTGGCCCAGTCGCACTGTCTACAGAAAACAAACGTCTTTTGTACGCGGCCGTCACCAGACCGATTCGGACTTTGCCGTGATAGAAACCGCCAAGTTCGCCCCCGCGCAAAACACGAGACGAGATCGGAACGACGTCAATCCAGAAGCAATGCGATTACTCGACGAATGAAACGTCAAAGGGTCCGCCGAAATTGTATAAGACATTCGATTAAGGGACTTGCAGGAGTAATTCCTGTAAACGGTAGTAAACTCCACGCGTGCGTGCAAACATAATAATCGATTACGGTCAATTAACAGAAAGACCAATAATAATACATAATTAGTCGTTTTAATATATATATATAAAAAAAAAACATTATTAATAATTGATTGATACATTCGAAAACCCGGAATTTAAAAACGTAAGTGAATAAGATATTGAATCAAACATACGAATTCGGTATGAGCTTGCGCGTCGTCACATCCGCCGCCGCCGGTGTATATTGTTAATTTACGTTGAATACACAGTGTATTCCGAGGCAGGCCAAGAAGGCGTAATCGAGTGAGTGGAGAGTGCGGTAAAACGGATTCGGCGGGTGGTTTTCGTCCGCACAACGTTAAACGTAGTCGGACGGCGGCTTTTATTTATTTACTTTTTTTTCCGCAATACTTCAATCGGTTGACCACCCACTGCCGCCGCCGCCGCCGCGTCACGTCGTCGTCGTCACACTGTAGCGCGCGCGAGTTATACTTCCCTACCGCAGCCCGTCGTACGTCGTCGTCGTACGTCGTCGTCGTCGTCGTCGTCGTTGTCGTCGTCGTACACAACACAACCGTCGTAGTCTTCGTAACACAACCCGCGTCGTTCGCGAACAGTCATCGCGTATTTCGCGCAGTTAACTCTCTTCGAGAAAAAACAAACAAACGGAAATTATTAATAAACAAATAACGCGGACACGCACGCGCGCGCACACGCCGTCGTCCGCACGTGTTTTGTCGTTATTTTCATTGAACGCGCTCGTCGTAATACGTTTTATGGAAAAAAAAACCCAAAACGAGAAAAGAGAGCATAACGGAAGTTCAGTACCGTCGGATTTTTCTTCCGTTTTTCACCGGAATTTCGTTCGGCGAATTCGTTTCTCGAGCCCGTCTTGTTTATTCACCGGGGCGGCGGCCGTTTCGCGCGTCGTAAATCCGAAAACGAAAAGTTGAACACATTTGTTTCGTAGGAAAAATCGGAATCCAAAAAGGCATCGGGGAAAATTGCCACCGCCAAAAATCCGGAATTTCGCAATACGCGCGCGCGCGCGCGCGGGATCCGAGAAAAGAAAGAAAGAAAAAAAGAAGTTTTTAAACGCTCTCATTTTAATTTTCTCTCTTTATTTTTCCGTATCGTCGTCGTCGTCGTCGTCGTCGTCGTAGTCGTCATCGTACGAATGAATCGCGATTTTTCGTCTTAAAAAAAAAAAAAAAAAAACGCAAGACACGCTAATTGTGAGTATACAATATGATAGAACACACAAACACGATAGCTTATAAATTGTATTTTTCTTTTTCTTTTTTCTCCTCTCCACTTCCATTTATATTTATATTAACGTTAAAAAAAAACCCCCCTCGCGGTGTATTACGCGCGCGCCTTTAATTTAGAAATTAAAACGTAACGGCGTTAACAGTGGAACGACCAGAATTTTCTCAACCGCGGAACTCATAACAGGTCCATACACAAACGTTTCCGACTAGACGTACTTCATTAAAATCTGATAAAAAATTTTCACCGAAATACAATTCAACGATTCTATTGTTCAACTATTTTCTATTTTCATTAGAGTTTCAAATATGGTTATTATGAAAACGTTTTTTAAAACGTCGAAATTTCAATTGTGGTGGAGAGGGGGGGGGAAGGGATGGGCGAAACAGAAATCTCACACACGAGTTAATTGTTTCTCGAAATAATATTCGTTTTTTATTATTATTATTATTATTATTATTCTCTTCCAAATAAAAACCGCATTTAATTGTTTGGGGAGAGGAGAGAAAAAAAAGAACGAGGTCGGTTTCTCGCACGCGTCAAGCCGGCGTGTGTTTTTTCTACAAAAAAAATATTTCGAAAATTATCTACCGTTATAAAATTATCCATCGATATATATATATATATATATTTATATAGATAAATCTTCCATATCCGAAGATAAATAACGAGCAGAATAAATACGTATTTCGTATGAGAATTTCACTTGTCCGGATAATTTTTATTTTTTTTTTTTGTTATAAATGAAATCGAAATACTTTCCACAAATCGTATTGAGTATTTTCTTGAGTGTTTTCTCGGCACGCGTTCCGTTAATAATTTCACGTTGAAACGAACTTATCCGCGATTTTTTTTTTTTCGTATAAAATACATTTTTTTTTTTTCGATAATTTTAAAATCTGTACATGACGGAGTGGTTTTCGAACGGGCAAGAAACAATGTAAATTCATCTTTTGTCTCTGTGCAGATGTTTACAAATTCGTTGTTATCTCCGCGCGGATAAATTAAAATTTATCCTAGAACGGTCCACCACAGTCAATAACGGCAATAATCAGCCATCGGATGTCGTAGTACGTAGTAGTAAAAAAATATATATACTGAAATTAACGACGATATAATAAAAAATCTCATAAACTGCACCAGAAAATAATAGATTTTAGCCTGGCGGTATTATTGTGTTGTTTATTATAATCTATTACAATCCTATTTTGTGTTGCTCTCGTAGAATTATTTTATACGTTTTTTTTTGTTTTTTTTTTTTTTTTTTAATTTCCATAGAAGTACTTGATTTATATAAAAAAAAATCCCTCCGTAAAACGTTGTGGAAAATATTGAAAAACTACCTAATCGAATATTTAGACTTCAAAACTCACTGTAAACAACGAATATTCAAAGAGCTGAATATAAGTTTAATATACACAACGAGCCCGTGTGTAAATGATTAATTAAAAGTAAAAAGCGCACGGGAATGCTTCATCGAAAATAAAAACTTTTTTTTTTAACAAACTTTTGTGCATACGAGTGTAAAATTATTTTAACGGACATTAAAAAAAAAAAAATAAAAATAACGATAAATCCAATAGATTTTTTACTCGATTAAATACTACGCACTGGTTTTAGGTTGTCGATTTTTATTATTATTATTATTATTATTATTATTATTATTATTATTATTATTATTATTATTATTATTATTGTTATTGTTATTATTATTGTTATTATTAATATTATTTTGTTTAATATAAATAATTTCGACAATTTTCAATTATTGATTGAAATAAATAAATAATCTTTTTCCTTTTAGACGTTTACTGTCTTGCAAAACCATTAAATTGGATATTACACTACCGGCGTTTCTAAACTGAATTTAATGTCAATTATATTACCATATAGTCGACGATCGAATTGACTGACTATGACTATACGAGCAACGTTCGAACGTTTCGTCGCGTAATACGCGCTACATTTTGTCGTTTCAACACGTGGATTGTTTTCGAGAAAAATGACGAAAATTAACGTCTAATAACAACAACAATAATAATAATAATAATAATAATAATAATAATAATAACGTTCGTCGTTTTTACACGGAGTTCGCGTGTGGTAACGATTGAATTCGAATTATTCCAGAAATATAATATTTACATTATACGAACAATACCGTGGGTTTAAGAAAAAAAAATGTGTTTTTTTTTTTTGCTTTACACGTCACTCACGTCGATTCACACGTTCTAAGAAATCCGAGTGGATTGTGCACGGGTTTTTTATTATTATTATTATTATTATTATTATTATTATTATTATTATTATTATTATTATTATTATTGCAAAAGCAGTGTCGTGCGATTATTTTTATAATTTTTTTTTTTTTTTAAGCGCCATTTATTTGCGAATCTAGCGAGACACGTGCACTTAAGAGAACGTCGCACTCGGCATTTTGTTGTTAATCCCAAGGGCGCATTTAGGGTCGTAAAACAGAGGGGAAGGGGGCTAAATCCCTGTGAGAATTACAAATAAAACGCATACTATTAGTTAGTGTATTAACAACGTGGTTTATTTATTTATTAACAAAAAAGTGATATATAAACAATTTTTTTTTTCTGTAAACATACATTATTTTACTCGGTATTTTGTCATTAATTTCAAAATATTGTCATAAAAATATTACATTTTACAATTTTCAGTTGTCTTCACTTCTCTGCAATACAATTATTTCTTCGTTTAAGTCCATCAGTTTTCTATGTTGGACATTGACAAATTATCAAAAACGATTTCGCTCCATCGAAAATCTCGGCCGTTTTTTTTTATTCTCCCCGTCAACTGAAAAGGAACGCTCACGTGTAGCTGTGGTAACGCTACTTTTAACATTTTTCTTGAATTTGGTAGTTTCCCGATTCATTAGCAACTTTTATTTTTAAGTCCTTTCGACCCGGCAACACGCCCGTCGTCTTTTCCCAACATTATTAATATTTTAAATTTAATAAACAAGTTTTAATATTTATTTTTCCGCATCCGAAATTATTTATTGCGCTTATTAAAATTTGAACGTCTTTTAAATTATTCGGTCGCGCGACGAACGTGTCACCAAATTCAAAGAAATTACAAAAGTTTCCAGAAGATAAATAACTTTTTTGCCAATACGAACTGAAGTTGGTTTGAGGGGGCTTAGCCCCCTATTCCCCCCCCCACTTTTAATACGCCTCTGGTCACTCAGTCTGTGTCGTAGCTGAAATATAGGAAAAGCCGCATTACCACGTAAAACAGTAAATATGAGAGCGCGTCTACGTTAAAATCGAAACACCTATTACGGATTTTGAAAAGGACACGATATTTTCCAGACAACGTTTCATATGGTTCGCGTAAAATATTGTTCATCGCGCAAGTCAGTTTTGGAATTTTTCTGTGTTTTTTTTTTTCAAACTAGAATCTATTTATTTATTTTTTTTTATTAAACAATGATTCACAAAAACGATATGACGTTTTCTAGAAAACATTGTCCGTTTCAAAGTCGGTAATAAGTGTTTGAGAACTGTGTAATTTTTTAACATAGACGCGCATATGGTTTTTTTTTTTTTTGTGTGCGTAATTTTCCCAATATATAACTCCAATTCAGATAGGCGGAGAGACAGCAACAGCGGATCCGACGTCCTATGCCAGCAGGTGCTACGAATCAATTCGTAATTTCATCTTCGGCAAATCAATTCGGTCGTCCTTGATTGTCCTACAGCCGTTTGTAAAAGAACAAAAATTTTTTTTTTCTGCTCTTATTCCTCTTTATTTCGTTAAATTTCAATACGCGATTATAACATTCGTTCAGGCACCAGCACAGGGGTCTCGCGAATATCTCAACGTGTTAATGCAAATTTCCGGTGGCAAATTTCAGATAATGTGCGGAGCGAAGAACGTATTTGTTTTACAATTACGTGTGCGTGTGTGTGTTTTTTTTTCACGTCTATGTACCCGAAAGTTTTACCGCGAGGGAGTAATCACACAATTTTCGCTTTATTTCAAATCTTTCGACAAAGCGTATCGTCTCATCTACAGACTCCGCTCGGAATCTAACGCGATGATTCGTTATATCACACACGGTCCTCAAATTCATAACGATAGCAATTTGTACGCACTAAAATCTTTATTCGGGTAATTCGCTTGAGCGTCGTCCACATAACGGCTCGTTACTATTTTTTTTTTCTTTTTTCTTTTTTGTACATTTGACGACGGGAAACGCGAGAACGAGAGAACGTAAAAAACGTCGTTGTGACGATCGACGAATCGAAATTTTTACGATGACTAATTTTCGTGGAAACCCGTTCATCGCAGTGGCTCGTCACGGAATTCGTTAAACGCGCTTACGCTCTCCGATGACGCCGTTTTGAGAATTTCCTAACGGACTATATCCGTCCTGCCCCGCGAATTCTAACGGAGAATTTTTTTTTTTTTTATCATAAAACTTACACGGGAAAACTTATTTTTTGTCAGTAAATTTCGACAAAATATTCAATCGCGCGCACGTTTAACATTTCTTCCAGAGACATTTCGTTTCCCGGCCGTTGATGAAACGTCGTCTAATCGCTACAATTATTGTGTTAATGCGTTGTTGTTGTTGTTGTTGTTGTTTTTCTTCTGTTTTCGTGCGATTCTTTTCGTTTTTCTTAATCGTTTTAGTTTTTACAGACGCAATAGATAATATTCTATTACGTATTTATCAACGAAATACGATTATACGTTTTAAGGAAATATAATATTTTTTCCCTCTCCCTATTCTACGACGACAATATATTGTTTGATTGAATAATATTACGTGAACGCGATAAAAAAAAGAAAATTACCGATTTTTTTTTTTTTTGTAACACGCGCGAATATTCTCAACGAAAACCTTCGTCAAACAAAATACCGCGTGAGAAAAAAAAATGTACGGGGAAAATGAGATTTACGCTTCGCGCACACCGTGTTGAAACGAATTTTGAAAATTCGAATTGAGGTTTTTTTTTTTTTTTCGAAAACGATACAGCAGATTTCCGTAGAACCTATCATCTCATAACACGATTAAAGAAAACGTTTAGATTTTTTTTTATTTTCACGTTTATCATTGTGGAAACGTCGATTTATCGCTCGTTATTATTATTTTTTTAAATTCAATTATTATTTTAGTCTTTACCTTGTTTATAATAAGAAATTCAATGAAAACATCTCGCATAACGCGATTCGACACAAATTCAATAAAACAGTTGCAGCAGCACGTCACGGCGATATTACAAACTGTACAGCAGTCTCGCGTGTAAAATTCACTCTCTCGTAAACGGGGCGACGGAAGTCGGATTCGTTTTATATTTCGTAGAATATATTTTAATAATAATAATAATAACTTTTCGATGTGCACGTCTGTTTAGATTTATATTTTCAGTCGCATTAACTAGGTAAATCGAATTTTCAACGAGAAATCGACCTTGTCACCTTCTCTCTCTCTCTCCTCTGTGCGTGTAACACGCGTCTCTTTAAACGTTCGAAGGAGGAATAAAAACAATTACTCGTACGCGTTATAAACATAATGTGCATGTCTTTCCGATCCCTTCTTATAAATATCAAAATTCACTTTCCATCAAGTTCAAGCGCAATATACGTTTTGTGTGTGTTTGGTAATTTAATTATTACATATTAACAACATAACCGTAATATTATATAACATATTATTTATTTATAATCCGTCGATGGTTTAAACGGAAAATCGCATTTCCTAACGTTTGTATTTTTATATACAGTAAATGCGTACTTATTCTCAATTTGTCGTATGACCCCGTGTAATTACCAACGAATTAATTTCATTTATTCGACGTGTGGAATCCGTATGAACACCACATTTGGTCGTTTGTCTTTATTATTATTATTATTATTATTATTATTATTATTATTATTATTATTATTATTTACGGAAATAAAATAAACTAAACGAGAAAAATGTAATTTCTCGGATATTTTTTTTCCATCTCGTCTTTATAGTAATACGTACCTGTTACACGCGCCATTTCGTATTCCTTACTAAACTCGGACTCTACAAAAAATGAATTTTATCAAATATTTCGACGTTAATCGATTCGTTAATGACGGTGGCGTCAAATACGACAAATACGTTTTATCGATTCCGAACGTCATAAATGAGGTGGTGGTTTTTTTTCCAATCGAATTTCGTCAATAAAATATTACGCGTTGAACAATACGGTTTTCGAAATGAAAAACCGTTTCGGGATTCTCTCGGGCGCAAATCGTTAACAGAGATCTATTCCGTTACACGCAAGTAGAACACGGAAAAGACCTGCCTATGATTATTAATCAAACGCGCGCGTTTAAATTTCACTTATAATTTTCTATAGATTTTTATCGAATGGTGTTGAGTTTTTTACGCGTGTCATCTCCTCGGCGCGTCGAAACTGTTGGGAAATAAGAAAAAAAAAAAATGTTTCCTCCCTCCCAAAATAATACGATTTCCTGTCGAAACGGCCAAACGCGTTTTTGATTAGACGACAGTCTGGCCAAAAATATTGCGTCGATTAAGCGGGGAATAGATAGAAAAAAAACAATTTCAAGACGACACTTTTAAGAGAGAGAGAGAGAGAAAAACAATTTGCACTTTCGTCGAATAATCCGGGGATCTCGTCAAAACGTAGACAGTCGTTGTGCTTTCTCCCGTGGCGTCGTAATACAGCGCTGAAAATGACGTTCGTTTCACACTCGTACGAACGAAAAGAAAAAAATCCCCCCAATAATATATATTTCGTCGCATTTGCAACGGAGTCGTTTTTCAACGTGTTTGTTCGATTGTGTTCATTACGGAGCGAACGCGACGTTCGATCGGCAAACGCCCGCCGTTTTGTTTCTCAATAATGTAACATACACGTTATATTTCCTAAGTACATTATTGAAAGAAAAAGAAAACGCCGCGATCGTTGAATTCCGCGACGGAGACGTTATATATAATATTTATTTTTTTTTTAAATTATAATAAGCGATTGACGTGTGACGTTATTACGCGTGTGTCAACGGTTTACGAACTCGTGTGTCGATAGAAACGCGCGCGCGCAGTTGTAAAACGCGCCGGTATTTGATGTTACGCGCGCTGTGGAAACGGGCCGAGAAAATGGAACGCTGTCGATTGGCCGTCAAACGACGTGAGACCGGAAAGTTCCGCGGTGAAAAACGTGCGGTTGATATATCCCTTTGTATCTATCGCGCGATTTCGTCATAAACTGTATTCATCTCTTCGAAAACGATTTCCGATTGTCCCGCCGTAAACACCGCCGTTATTGTTTATTTATTTTTTAAAATCGAATATATTGTTTTGGATAAATGTTGAGCACGCGCTAGTTACTTAATCACGGATTGCGTCCTTAAATCACACACCGTACAATTATGACCGATTACACTCAGAACGGACATTTTCGGACACACATCCGCGTCGACGGTAGACGCTTTTGCACGCAATTGAACGATACTACAAGCTTCGTTGACAATAATAGACGAGTGATAATATTTTTTTCAGTATTTCGTCGTGAAATAATATTTATACGGAGTTCTAGTATTTTTTGTGCCTGCACGTTTACAGACATTTACGTTCTTTTTTTTTATTATTATCATTATTATTTAATAATTAGGTTACGACACACTGCAATCGTCTAGATTTTTTGGGGGAGGGGAAGGGATCGCCGCTGAAATACCAATGGGGGAAAAGTGTAGCGCAGCTATTGGCGGATCAGTCGGTTATTGAAACGTTCGCAATCAGTGGCGTATTCAGGATTTATTCGTGGGGGCGGGAAGGATGACTAGAGAATTCTTCTCAAAATCCGTATGTGTGTGTGTGTGTAGCACCTAAATGTCGATTTTTAATAAATACGTATTAATGTGCGTGAATCTCTAGTTTTCGTGGATTTACATACATTAATCCATACGTTTCGTTTACAAAACGAACATTATAAGTTCATAGGCCATTTGGTGAGTTCCACGGCTGTTTCGTCGATTATTATTATTATTTTCTCCGTTTCTTCCGTCATTGTGTACGGATAGCGTTGCGGATCGCCGTCGACTTACTCTAAAAATTCAAATCAATTGCATTGAATACGTGTTATCAATATTTCATAACACGTAAATAGTGCAAATTATATAACCCGTTTCTTAAACATCTTTTTAAACGTGAAAACGCAACGCGTAAAACGACGAAGAATTTCGAAAAACAAAAAGAAAAAATAATAATAATAATTCCAACACGGTAAAAGAAATTCGCAGTCACGAAATAATCCGTTTTTACCGCGTCGCATAACAACGCGCAATCGAAACGACGACGATGAGTTAGTTTTATTCCGGAACACCGTTCGGTCCGCGTCGATTCATCGCGATTTCCGGAATAAAAATCAATAATAATAATTGTACGTTGTATCCTTTGAATAAATATTTGTAATAATAACGTTTTTTTTTTTTTCTTAAAATACTGACGTTTACCGCCACTTCGTATTTATTATGTAGTCGACGTAGACGCTTCAATAATAATAATAATAATAATAATAATAATAATAAAAAAATACGTAATAATTGGACGGGCAGGAAACGTGTATATACTGTATATATACTAAGAACGTGAATGGAATATTCAATTCTCGTCTTTCTCGTTCGAGAAAAAAAACGCGTTTAATATTCTCCTCCTCGGTAAAAGAACCTAACGCGCGCGCGAACATCGAAAATATTCGAATAATAATAATAATAATAATAATTATTCGGTTTTCCGTCACAAACGAATCTTATATTATACCGAGTCGATTTCCATTTACATCGACCGCGATAACATTCTATTTTAGAAACTCTTCGAACGTTTCGGACGATAATAACATTATTATTACTACATGGAAACGACGTAATAAGTGTTATAATCTATCTGCGCATTATTATTATTATTATTATTATTATTCGACTCCGGTGCGTTAAAACGCGAAAAAATATCATCTCTGGTTGTGTGTGTGGTTTGACTGTATAAACAAACGGGCGCGCGAGCGCGTATCGACCTTGAGAAGCGATTTCGTTCGAATGGAAAAACTGAGAGACTCACGCGGGCTGAATTCACATAATCGATAGATATGGTCGTTGTGCGAGCGTCTTGTAAACGTCAACGCAAAACGATTTTGCCCGTTCGGTTGTGATGCAAGTGTGAGGTGTGCGAAAAACGCGCGATTAAATCAAAAAAAAATAAAAAAAAAATACGTTTAAAAATTAAGAAAATACATCTCTTCGTTATATACACGATATTCTTCGAAATAATTAAATGAGCAAGCGGAAACGAATAACGCGTGTGATATTTTGTCGCGCGCACTCCACTCGACACTTTTTAAAAGTATATTTTTTAATACGTATTCCGAATAGTTCGGGAGGGGGGGAAGGGAAAGTATTCTAACATGCTACTTCTAGAATAACGATAATAATTTTTTTCTTATTTTTTTTTACTATTTTTCGGCAATGCGAATATCAAATATCATTTATAATTGATCATAAAAAGTCGTCGGGATTTAAGTAGAGTGGTTTTAATCACGTGTTTATAAATAAACGGAAAAAATTAGCGAACAAATAATAAATAAACACCGAACGTGACGTGACGAGATTATTGTTGAGACAATCCATCGCTATCCGTGAAATATCTCGTGATTTTTTTTTTTCCCCGAAACAATTATTTTTTACATAAGAGTAAAAAGATTACTTTTTTGTGTGCAGACGCTATTTAAAACACGGAGCTTCAAATAACGCTCGTTATACCGTCGTAATCGGCGAACGCTTTTAGAAATTATTTGAAATGAATATTCCGAGTACGATATTCCGCCGAATATTGTACTGACCGGGTAACCATGTAATTGCGAATCGAAACGTTTTAGTCAGCGTTTCTACAATGACATTGATGAAAAAAAGAAAGACGATTTAAAAATATTACGTATTAGACTCGTGTATATGTTTATGAGCGCGTGAACGTCGTATGCCGAGAGGTATACATTATTAATCGGCGCGATCGCACAACAACGATAAATTAGCTAAAAGAAAATCATTCGACGTTTAAAATTATCGATCGTTATAATTTGTACCGGTCAATAGCGGATGTAAGATTTTTTTTTTTTTTTTTTTTTGACGGGGAACAAAAATTAATAATTTTATAGGCACAATAGTTAGGAGATTTTAAAATAAAGTATCACTCGAATTTTTCCAACGCGAAAACTTAATTGAAAAAACAAAAAGTTTAAAACAATTTTTTTTTACTGTCGATCATCATCAAGACATCCAAGAAATTCGTAAGACCGTACACAGCTGTCGTTTTATGATATCCTCACTCCGAACGCCTTTTAAAATCGTCTATAGAGAACACATTTTAATTTAACCGTATGTTAGTTATATTTATTTTAATACTCCTAGTCTTTTCCTCCTTGTCCGCCTATTTTATGTACGGAAAGTACACAAGTGTTACGAAATTCGTGAATCAAAATTGATATTTAATTGTAAAAAGTAAAAAGAATTTATATATATAAATATTTAATTACGTTTCCGTATATGAAAAAATATAAAAAGAAAAAGAACGCCGATCTCATGCTCTAAAATAATTTTACCATAAACCTATAAATAGATCACTAGATTTACTCACTCGATACAATTTCTTTGATTTCGTGTGAGGAAAAAATAGAATCGTAATGTTTTTTTTTTTACTAACTTTATGTATTGTATGAATCGCTTTCGATGCCGTAAAAATTTGAAGAAAAAAAATGTATAAAAACGCTTTGGAAAATATAATATTGTGTAAAAGTAGTAATAGGAAAACGTGTTTGGGGAATAAGAACGAGAGCTGTAAAAATACATATCGTACTAAAAATAAAAATATAAAGCGATAATATTTGATGGCTCTCTGCGGTGTTCACCTCGAGACGATTATGTGTTTTGCTTATTAATCGTCGGATACGTCTCATCCAATCGCCATTATACTGTACAATGTACGGTACACAATAAACAATATTGTTTCAGTAAAACGATGTCGTTTCTTCTTGAACTTTCAAAAGCCTTTGAACGTTTTCGAACGATCGAAATAAGTATACAATGCGAATACGAAGCCGTTTAGTAAAGGAGGAAAAAAAAAATCTCATACTCTCAACCGATGTTTCTCGATCACAAAAAGCCCATTTTTAAACTCGCGTCTCAAAAATAACGTTCAATAAAGGCACTCGTACGGATTTATACGAGTGAGAGGGGGGGGGCGAAAAACGACGACAGATTCTACTACACGAAATGTATTCTCTACGTTTTCCGGGTTTTTAAATAGTGAATTTATTGTATTCCTGTTATTATTGAACTACTGATGTCGATCTATAAAATATCCTCTCCAGATGCGTTTTATTTTTACAGCTTGGAAACCGTTTTCGTCTTAAAACAAAAATACCGTTTCCGTATATACATACGGCTGGACTCTAATCGAATTTTCCTAAAAAATATAATAAAATACGTTTTGCGATTTCGACGATTTCGTATACGTATATACGGGTAAAAAAATAATATATATATATATACGATAATCAGGTTACAATATCACAGTGTTTTCCTTCGCCTTTATCCCACACACAAACGAGGTCAGCGGCTACGCAGGAATCATCGGTCTTTTCTATATATATATATATATAATATTATAAATATAATACGAGATTATCTGTATACACTTTGGTCCATTCGTCCTCCGTCGCATATCCCTAGCTTTATATTACGTATCAACGTCCGCCACACGATTTCTTATACATAGCGTCCAGCATATGTCTTACTCGACTCCGTCGGCCCACGCTTCGTCGACTGTATTTTATTCCAGTACAGGAACCAATTCACGAATAAAACCCCCGCCGAATAATTCGAATTTCACGAAATTATTACTTTACTATTCACAGTCCGCGAGCAACAATAATATATATATATAAAAATTTACTGTTTTTTTTTTTTGTTCGATAAAATAACAACACCTCGGAAGGTTCGGCTATATCATCCGGAGAAAATAATACTGTATATTCAAAAAATAAATGAATCAAACAAAACCAACGCATCGTATAATAATAATATTCGTTACGAACGTTTCTTACTAAACGTTTCACGCGCTTTCCGGATTTTGTGAAATGACGTTTAAATATCGGGACTTTCGATTCGATCGTCTGGACTCTAGAATTCGATTTAATTCGATTTTCGGTCAGTTCGCCTGATTATTATAATTTATAGCGGAGTGCAGTGGCGTACTTTCAATTTCTCTCCGAGGAGGGGGTGGGGGGTGGCGAGGGAATTTATATTGAACATCCGATACTTCGTCCCCATATTATTAAAATAAATCAAATAAAATATTATATTTGTCGAAAAATTTAATATGGTTTTAATAACACTGTCACTTAACGATTTTCAAGATTTTTCGAAAAATCCGTCTCGTTACAATGCAATCGACATTTGCTGAAAACTACGACAGTTGGTCTGGAAAAACGACAATTGATTTTGACGAAATTCCGTTTTTATGTCATTTTTCGGTAGTTTTTTGAATGATTTTGCGATTGTGGTGTAAATGAAACGGCCTCGTTATTTAACGAGTAAAAGCCGAAAGTAAAACGCGAGCGGTTTATTATTCGTTCGAGTGAAAAATTAGATTTTTTTCTTTCGTCTTCTTTTTAATTCCGTGGGAAAACGGCGAATTTACACGGAATGATTTGTTTACGGAAATTCGTTACTCATTAAACCAATATTAAACCAATTCGTACGCGTTTCCCCGACCAGATAATTCATCGATATTTTCGCATACGCGATTCGAATACAAACTTAATAACTCCTTTTCTGGTTTTTTTTTTCTTCTTTCGTTACTATCCGATTTCAAATGTGACATTTTCACGATTTCACTGCGAAATACACGAAACGATAATTGTAATCCATTTTGTATTTTTTGTCACCTAAGGCTCGTTTATGTGTAACGATATCGAATCAAACAGAAGTAATACGAATAATTCTCTTGTACGCACAACACGATGTGTCAGTATGTAATAATTTTATTTCAATAGATCGAAGGTTGAAACGACCTCAAGGTCTACGATCTCGCCACAAACACGTATCACGTCGGGCGACTTCTCTACTACTGTTGGCGCGTCGTACAGAGAAATCGTATACGAACTAAAAATATATATATGATTTTTTTTTTTTTAATGAAAAAATAATTGTTTTTCCGAATTGATCGACAAACATAACACGTTCGTTTCACAAGTCAACAAACTGTCCGGACGCCAGTATTCGTGTTTCAATATATAAATAATATATTATTTATACACACACACACACACACATATATATATATAATAAATATTATTTGTCTTTCGGTTAAAAAAAAAATATCCGAACACGGTTTTACCGGGAATTCGACATTACATTTTTCCTGTTGTTTATCATTCTTATTACTATTGGTCGTGCAAAACCCAATAGAAAAAAAAAAATCGGAAAAAAAAAACCTGTATATATATCCGTGTCGGTAATATAAAATAGGAAAAGAGCCGTACAGTTACGTGTAAATCATAATGTTTTATATATTATACGGTAATGAAAACGAAAAGCGATTCCCGAATTCAGTTACAACGCCAGTTGTGAATTTCTTCGAATTCTGCTTATTCAAAACCGAAAACGAAATCGTTAATACGATAGAAAATCATATTGTTTTTCGTAGGCGCGTTTTCTTCTTTTGTATCTTGTCAACCGACACACTACTACACTTCAATAACGGTTATGGCGTTTATTTCAATGAACGCCGCGAACAGCAGTATAGTGTTCGGAAGCCGACGGCCGCCAATATTACACGATTCGATTTGCTGCCGGCATACAATTATATTTTTCTTTAACCAACGAAATCGACGGTTCGGAAACGCGTTGGCTTTTTCCATTTCCACTGACGCCGCGACGCGATCCCCGGGGGGAGGTCTCTGCTAACGTTCAGTTCGTGTCCGAATATCGAGGCTCGAGGATCAGGAGTCTAAACCTGTCGGATCTTTGAGGGATCTAACCGAATAATTATTCATCGCTTCTATTCGTAATCGACCATTTTTCTCCCATCGTGTCTGTCCGTTTTCGACCGTGTCCTGCGAATCAGGGATGTACAAGACGAAAACGACTATTTCTCCCCCCCCCCTCCACCGTGTCAAATTTCAAACGAAAACCAACCAGAATAACGCGCGATCGATGATCGCCTTTCCTCGAAATGGATCACACGCGTTTAAGAAAATTTTCCGTTCGGACTTTTAAACTTTTCCGTCGCGCCATTCGCATCGAATGCCGAACGAGTATTGTCGATTTTCGACGACGACCTTACCGCGTATTCCTTAGGGCATCCGATTAATTCAAACGGTGATTTCATGTCGGAAAATCAAAAATTCTACGCCGAAAATTACGATTAAAAAATCAATCGCAATCGAACAAAAAGATTTTCGAATTACGTCTTAGTAAATCGTTTAAAAAAAAAAAAAAAAAAACTCTAAGACTCATTTTTACGTCAATTTTCGTACATCAGACTTATATAAAATAGCGTTTCTAAAACACTTTTATACGAGTATAATGAAATACATTTTTTTTTTTTTTTGTCATTATTCCAATTCAATTTTACGACTTCGGTTTCAACGTCGTGTAATTTCCTTTTCTAAACGCTGACCGATTGTGTGTTGAGCAACTCATGTACAGTCTTTTGAAGTATCTTCTCAGGATAAATAAATGCATGCATGATTCGTAGAATAATGAACGAGTTTCCATATAATGTCACGTTTACCAGTTAGGTAATTAATAGCGACGCATTTATTTAAATCCAATTAATTTCATTGTCGTTCAGTTCGTTTGAATTTGTTGAATAACTCGTTGATCTCGTGATTAAAGACTCGCCCTGGATCATTTTTTTTTTTTTAATTTCGAAATTTCCTACTTTTTTTTTTTTATTCCGATCAACTGGTGTTGCGATTTTTTTTTTCTTTTGCCCTCACGTGGATGTTTTCATTATTCTTTTAACAGCGGCGGCGGTGATGACTCGAACGAAAAACGCGTATCGTCGTCTGTTCTCGAAATTAGATTAAAAATTATTAACATAACGTATAATAATATTATTATTATTATTATTGTACGTCATTAAAATATTGTTTATAGAATGAATAAATAAAAATAAAAATAACTCGCACGACCATGCCCGTACACAAACCGGGGTTTAATACACGCGCTTTATTATAATTATTCTCTTTTTAATTAAACTTTTCTCCGTTAATAAATATCGAAATGAGATTTGATGCTGTTCGGAGTATTTTAAACGGGCGCTTTCAAAGTGTAAATCTCGCTGGAAGCGGTGAAATAATATTTTCCGCGAATATTCGACGTTTTCAGGTTTGTTTATACAATTCACCCGACACGATTTCAGCGGAAAACTAATATAATTGAAAACGGCTCGAGACTGACAAACGAATAAAATATAATTTATAATATTATGTAGTTATATATATATATTAAACTTTGCACGTTATACGCCTTGCTGTCGATGATTCAATAATAAAACTCATCGCGCAAACGGTTTTTTTTTTTTTTTTTTTTTTTTGCAGTATTTCGGTGTAGTCGAGACAAGCAGAGCAAATACGTTTATATAGAGTAGAAAATCGACTTATTATTACTGCCGCTATCGGAAAGTCGACTTAACGCGTTTTGCGTTTGACGTATATTTTCACATTATCATATTGTCGATGCAAATTGAAAAAGAAAAAGAAAAAAAAGGAGAAAATGCCGTAACGCGATGATACACACCTGCAGCAGCCGTTAAAAACACTTTTTATTAGTTCATCGCCTAGCGTCGTAAGCGCGCTGTTACACTGAAACAAATTATCGCGGGAAATGATGTCATCGAAACAATATTGTTATAATTGTTTTATGATGTGTTTTCTACAGATAATATGGACACGCGTATAATTCAATAATATTGTAATGGATAAAAAAATAAATAAATAAATTCGAATAAATCCTTTAACAGCCTTTGGATTTTCTATAAATAATATATTGTGATCAGTGACATAATATTATACCGATGACACTTACACTGGCCGTACGTATCGACTTTAAACTTTAAACGGGACGCTTTTTATCCCGTTTTTTTTTTTTTTTTTTGTTTCCAAACGGATCCCGTTTTCTCTTTTCTGTATATAATATTGAAAACAATCGAAATTCGTTTCAAGATTTTAATTTAATATCGTTTTAAAATCGTGATTTTATTAATCGCGAATGAAAATTTCAAAGAAAAAAAAATAACAGAAATAAACGACGGGAAAAAAAATTGAAATCAAAGACGATTGACTTATTTTATTATTCGTTCTTATCTTGTGCGAAGAAACACAGTTGATAAGATTTTACCGGATATATCTTAGCCAACGTTCGAGAAAGTTAAAACACAATCAATGGAAAATTAGTCGTAAATTCGAATAGTGAGCCGGTGTGAGATAATTAGGAGACGTTTAAAAATATATTTTAATGAAAAAAACTCTCGTCTTCTATCTCAATATTCATTAGTTATTAAATAAAATATTATCAATAGTAATATTTTTCGAACAGTTTAAAAAAAAAAGGAATAATGAAAACCGAAAGCATACAAGGAGACGCGAAGAATCATTGAAATCTAAATTATAATAATCGATTGAACAGTCGTAATTG
Source organism: Chaetogeoica ovagalla (assembly GCA_032441825.1). Taxonomy (NCBI): domain Eukaryota; kingdom Metazoa; phylum Arthropoda; class Insecta; order Hemiptera; family Aphididae; genus Chaetogeoica; species Chaetogeoica ovagalla. The sequence goes on along the minus strand of CM063746.1, from coordinate 788,809 downwards.
TCCCTATAGGATAAGAAAAATCGTGTAAAAAAATTGAATATAACACACAAGGGATATTTCTTTTTTAAACACATGTCGAATTATCATGTTTTTATTACGTAATTAATAATAAAAACGATAATACATTACTCGTATTTATTTTTTTTTTCTAAAAGAAAAAAAAAATTACGTTCTCCCGAAATGGTTGAAGAGTTCGATTGGTAGTGGCGAAGAGTCAAACGGGTAAAAATGAAAATCGCGTTTTTCACGTTTTCAAATATCGTATAACAATTGTGTCTTGTGACACGCACATTGTAATATATTTGTTATTTAATCGCGTATTAATACTTATTACTTTTACATAAGAACCGTAATTGATCATAAATTGCTCGTTTATTTTTAAAACGTTTTAACTTTATACACTTATTACGCACTCCGTATTTTCTATTTGCGCGTATATACGTATATTTACGGCCAATACTTTATTGTTTCCCCCGCTGCGTAAGAAATTATGAAAAACATATTTAAAGAAAAAAAACTACTGGAAATAAAAAATTGACTGCAGACTGCGAAATGGTGTAAATCGACAGTCCGAAGCAAGAGTAATCCGATACAGAAATTAGCGTTTAAACGATTCGCAAATAAATATATTCGAATAATGGATTAAAATTAAAAAAAAAATCACTTTGTTCTGTCCGCCTATACATATAACACGTAATATTATTGTTATTATTTCGTATTTGAATTTTGGAAAAACAATTCGGAGCGGATTTCCGTTTGATATTAATTGTGGAGAAGAAAAAAAAAGGATTTTTTTATTGAAAGTGAAAATGGCCAGTGGTGTCTTAAAGTTGTGCTTTTCGAACTGAAACAAAAATAACAATAATATCGATTTCGCAATTCCATTATTGTCGTCTACGCGCCGAAATAATAAACGCCGTTTGAAAAGAAAAACGAATTTCAAAGAAAGAACAATTGATTTATTGGCATTCGATTTTCGGATCGTTTTTAATAAATTTCAAATTTTTAAAAATAAAACCACTCTTTCACGACGATTTTTCCCGTAACGGTTATGAATTATAAATACGCTCATTGTCGTACGTTGACTGATTGAAAATCAATATTGTTTTAAAAAATAACAATTATATTATCAGTACACGCCTCGTACGTATAAAACGGAAACGAACGAGAATCTAGCGATTATCGTTATGCGATTATGGGCCCAATAAGAGCCGGGGAGATGTGTTCGGACCCAGACGCTTCGTCAACTCGTCGTGTAATTATTTATGTTTTGTTTGTTCTCTCGTTTCGATGTGCGAAACATCGTATTCGAATTATTAATTTTCTATCCGTTTCGGATTATGAATCTACGCGGTAAGTCCGATAGAATCGTTTTTTACGCGAGATTTCTTTTTTGAAATACCATAGGTCAGTGGTTCCTCAACATTTCTCTATTCACGTCGCCCTTATCCTACACGATAATCCAACGCGCGCGCAATACGTTTATTATTTTATTTATTTAAATAAAACATTTATTATATTTTATTTTTAGACGATTTTATTTAAAAAAAAAAATAAATAAATAAATACCGTTCGCGAAAACCAATACGCAAACACGCATTTTATTTGATATTCAAAGTCAAAATCTCATTTGACGCGCCAACAGAAAAACGTCCACCCATGGGGCTCTCCTCTCGTGTCGCGATCGCCCCGAATACTTGTTTTCTCGAATCGTCAAATCGTCGTTACTCCAACCGTTTTCCATCGGCCACACGAATTACGACGGAGGAAATTCGACGCGTTTCGATCATTTTTTTTTTCTTCTCCTTCTTCTTATTTCGAGCGTCTTTAGAGAATTCGATAACAATCGAAATTATTATTATTTTTTTTGGTTTCCCCCCCGAAAACGTTTGGTCGTTTCCAAGCGGTGAGTGTGTGCGCGCGCGCATATGAACTGTAGTACGCGCGAATAAAAACATTTCTTTTTCCGGTCATCCGCGAGAGAATCCCGGAAATCACACGTGGCCGCACTTCCTGGCTACGATATTCGCATTATTTCGAATAAGATTAGGTGGTACGAGAAAAAATAAAAAAGTAAACGGCCGTCAGCCCGGTGTACACGACCTGGTCCGGGCGAATTGAACGCGTATTGAACGCAACACGTGTGCGCCGCGCTAACGTATTTTTAATAATTACGATATAAGTATAATGTATGCGTGTATAAGCGAAAACATAATAATATTATTATAATATGCCGGTAAATAATAATAATAATAATACTAACGCGCGTACCGAATTTTTCACTGGACAGCGCTGGTTCGTTAAAGCAAAACGGATTCCCGTTCGTGTTTCGAGGTCGTATAATATATATAAAAAAAAAAAACCGACGATACTTGTACACACGCGGTCTTTGGACAAAATGAATTATTCACACCACACGGAACGCTCTTCGAGTACCGTTGAATCGCGGGCGGTGACTCCGCCGGACACTGTTCTCTTTCGGGAAAAAATTCTAAAACTCGCGGGGTTTTAAAAATTTTGTAAAAAAAAAAAAAAAAACCGTATTCGTTACGGGCCGATGTCCGTAAGAAGACGGACTTTTAACAAATCGCGTTCGTCTCGTTTCAGCTATTACGTAAAATGTTGGAAATTATTAAAAAACGGGACCAACGGTTTTCGTACATCCGACTTCGTAGAAAAACGGTGTTATTTGCGGTATATTCGGCGGTTAACTTCGGACTGAATTTCTCGTTCTACAAAAAAAAAACGAAAAAAAAAACGCGCCACAATGCGCAATACGCTACAGTACACTCATTTCGGATTTAAGGATTTAATCATCAAAAAAAAAAAACCGATTGACATAAACGCGACAGGGTATACGTATGTATATACGTTTAAGCGTAATATTCGCTCTAAAAAACAGAATGAACATTTCCTTTTTTTTTAATTTTGTTCGATGCGATTAATAATAATCCAAAGAAACGTATTGTACGGTTTTTTTTTTTTTTAATTACCGTTGTCGCAACAAACGTAAAGTCGAATCGAGTATTGATTTTCATTTCGAATTTTTTAACAAAATTCGCTGTTTCAAATTACCGTTTGGTGTATTTTCCATATCGGTCGTACGCGAGGAAAGAACACGCCGCAAGGAGAAAAAAACATGAATTTAAGAAATTGAATTCTTTCTTTTTTTTTGTACATAATCGTAGTTTTCGAACATTTTTTTGTTATTTCAATGAATTCCAACACTACCGGTAGTTTACACGAAGTATATTTTAACACAACAACACGTTTATGTACGGCTTTTTCACGGATAACGTAAGTTTTTTTTTTTATATAATAAACTACCAACACGACGCGTATTTTTTTTCTCGATCTTCAACAGTAACGTTTAACTTAGTTACGATTGCTATTATTTTTGAAGTTTTATAACCAACCTCAGTTTAAAAAAAAAAATAAAATGTGATATTTCCAATTATTATGTTTCTCGATTGATTTGTATCGACGTCGAATTGGTTAATATCACATTTCTCCTATCGCGTTAATGAGAACAATAAAAAAAATTTCATTATTTTAGATTCTGTACGAAGTGAATGACGTTTTTTTTTTTGTTATTATTATTATTTTTATCTGTTAACGTGTACACATTTACAAAATGTTACATTCCCGTAGTGGATCCGAACATTTTTACCACGACTTTCGGCTTTCCTAGTGGTTTTCCTTTCTGTCTAGTCAATAAACCATAATACAAAATATACACCGACAAAAAATACAAATTATCGACACACTCGTTTTGGACACGGTAAATGTTTGTATATTTGCGTATTGAAAAATAAAATATATATATAGTATTGTTTTTTTTATCGTATTCGTTTAGTTATAAAACATAGCGAACGGCGTTGCTTTCAAATTAAAAAAAAAAAAAAACACTTAAATCTGTGTTCAAGTGTCCTACTTGACATCCACGAATTTCAACAAGCAAACACGATAACAAAAATAAATATACAAGACATAAACACTCGACACACGAGTGTGAATATTCCATTGACGTGAGTTCACTTGTGGGCAAAAAAAAACACGTTATTGGACATCCATTCTGGATTTTAGTGTATGACCAAAATAATAGTATCCGCCGGGGACTCTAAACAATCGTATGCGTAAATGCACGCGCGCGCGTGTCGTAATATACTCGTAATAATAATAATAATAATAATAATAATAATAATAATAATAATAATAATAATAATAATCGCGGTTGTTACGTGCGGCTTACATAACCCGATGTGAAATAAAAATAGATTTTTAATTTGTCGACACAATATTAAAATTTACATAAGCTGATATCATACGCCCTAATTGTATATATTATTATTATTATCATACGTTAAAATATAATATATTTTATAATAAGTCGTTTCGTTTCGAGGTTGATTTCACATATAATTATCTCTGGATAATTTTATTGCATACGCGCAATACAATATCAGTGACGTCCTACCCTGGTTAGATTATTATTGGTTAGTAGTAATAATAATAATTATAATAACGACGGAATGTTATAATATTTAAGTTAAAACGTCACAAAAATTTTACAATACAGCCTCCCGTTTCATTTACGTGGCACATCGGTTCCAATAATTTTTTCTACAATACAAATCACACGACGATTTATATTAAAAATACATATTAAACGTGTATTTTCAATAGAATTACTTGCTTTCACGCCGGAATTTTCGATACTATTTTATTTCTATTATACGCGAAATTTATTTTACAAATGCAACTTTTATTCGTTCAATTCCAAGAACGGTGTTTTCGAATCTCGAGCTCATGGACTCGAAAAAGCATTAATCGTATCTAGGACTGAAATATTTTCCACTTGCGTTTTCCGAACTTGTTTTTAATCCGTAAACAAAAAGAGCGGAGAATGTTTGATCGCGTAAATGAGTTGCGGCGAATCGAATTCAAAACGTCCACAGCTACACTGGACATTTCTGGATAATAATTTTTTCGTACGCGCGACCGGAAAATTCCGAATTAAACGGTATTCTTAACTAAAATAAGCGAATTAAAAATGTGTAAATAATATGAATTGATATTCGATAAAAATAATATCACACCTACGCGCACGGGGAAACGGTTTAGTTGCACGTAGTTTATAGAACGTTTCAACGTTTTGTCTTACAAACCTTATGACGAGCTACACACCGTAAGTGTGTATGTAAGACACAAGTGATTTTTATCCTGACTCGAGATTTATTACCCCATCATCCAACTAAACTCATTATTTTCGAGTTCTCAGACCACCGATCGCCATTTCACCCATTTCACGGCGCGGAACACTACTTTATACGCGAATCCGATGCCACTGCTTTTAATATGCGCTTGTTTATCGCACCGTCGGGTGTAGTAATAACATTATTATCATCCAAAAACCGTATAATGTGCGAAAAACGATCATTCATGCGTTTACACGCGCTTCTACATTGGTAAACAAAAAAACAAACAAAAAACCGTGTTTTACATTAAATAATTGAATTTTCACACTACGATGTTTGCGTACAATAACTTTATAATATAAAAATATATTTCGATTTAAATTTTGAGAAAATTTTCGGCGAACAAAATCCGAAACACACACAGAAACCGTTTAAAATAGAACGTTACATTTTAGAATCGTATACGAATCTAAAAGCTACGTGCATAAATATTGTTTAATGCAAAAATGATCGATGGAATAAATACGATATTTTAGATTTTCGTTCGTTTACAGCAATATACGTATTGTCAAAACAACATTTCCCCCTCCCCCCCCCCCCGTATATTATAAACAAGTAAATCTTAATAATTCATATCAATAAATTGTTTTATTATTATTATTATTATATCGTACGCAACAATCGATACACGTATTGACGCGATTCAGTAATTGCGTGCTCGAGTGTTTTCAATTAATGAGAAAACACTGCGTACCAATGACACGTTTTATTCGACATTTTTAAAAGTACGAAATAAACGGATTAATTTTAAGTCATTAAAATAAATTATAATAATAATAATAATAATCGCGGTTATAAATGTAATAAAAATAACGTACAAGAAAATGTTCGATTTTTAATAGTTTTACTTGTCCGGTAAACATTTTAATATATATATATATATATTTTTTTTTAAACCTCAGGAAATGTAGGTTCTTGTAAAAAATTGTGTTTTCAATTTTTCCCGGAGATATTTGAGTTCGTACGCGATAACTGTATTTTCGCAATTCACTTAAAATAACGTTATGTATATAAAATACCGATCTCGAGTTCTATTCGAAGGACGTTGAAGAGAAAGTGAAATTAGAATTCGTCATCTGGATTCGGGCCGGGTGAAAACGCGAAAATTCGCGCACACCACTCTTAACCGAGAGATATTTGAAAACGATATTGAAACGAACGAAAAATCACGAATCGTGAAGATTCCCCCGACATTCCCGTCATCGGTCCCATTCCCAGCCCATCGAGCAGCCATCACCGTCGTCCCCTCGTCCGCGTCCCGTACGAAACAAAAGGGACTCGGAATTATTTACGATAAATTGGCCGCCGCGGCTCGCATAATTCCTCGTGAACCGTACTCGTCACATTTCGCGATTACGCTTCATTCCCAACATTAGCGTTCTACGACTATTCACAAATAACAATTTCCCCGCCATTCTCTCAACGATCAGACTTCGTGCACGAAATCACGCGGGTTCGCGACATTGAAACCATCACGTTATTATGTGTTCCGTGTACACGACCTCTGAGTGGCTGCTACCATTTATACAGTGTAATGATATTGTTACAATAAACGGTACCGTCCACGTGATTCCCGACCGTTGCGAAACGTCATGATATGGCCGAATCTTCGAATTTTAAATTCGGAAACGCGTTGGGAACTAACGATTTCACATGACGGTTCGAAACGAAAATCGGAATGAACCGAGAAAGGGGCGTCAACAGTTATAAAATTAATAAAAGCGTTCGAAACGATCGAAACAATTCAATTTCTACTAACACGCCGGCCGAATTTTCAAAAATCGTCCTACTTTTGTAAAGTACCTGGGACACGGTTACTCGTGTTCGCCCGCTAATCCATTCGTTCTGTACCACGTGTGTGTAGAGCTCTCGGGCGCTGAAAATTTGATGAGGGAAGTCTGGGAACCACAGGAATTCAACAATGTCACTTGCGTGTGGCACTGCTCGAGTAATGTACTACTCTCGCCTGAATTATTATAATATATTCGTAAAACTTACGTTAAATTCCGTTTTTTTTTTTTTGTATCGTTTTACCGTTAATGGAAAATTGGTGTGGTACACGAGGGGGGAGGGAAAAAAATGAAAAACCACGCACAAGAGTAGTAAAAATAATTTGTAGTACTCTCGTGGTGGTCGACGCGTTAATAATATTATTTGTCTTTTGGAAATCGTTTCGCGCGCTCGCCGTATCCGTTCTCAATTAATATTTGTAATACAATTTTACACGAGTTGGTAATTCAAACGTCGTGTTCGTCGTTAAATTGTATTCAAATATCGTTAAATGTATTTAAATATCGTTTAATGTTTAAATACATAAAAACGAGCTCCCTGTACACCCCTGCCCATCCCGCCGTACGTTTGAATACGCCACTGACGACATATTCGCATCGTGTACGATTCGTGTGGTTTTCTCGTTGCGTCGCAATGGCGTACGTGTTAAAAAAAAAAAAAAAAAAAAGACGAAAGACACACACACGTATTAACACATGCTAACTACGCATGATTATAATATTATAACCAACGCGGTAAATATCGATACGAACTGTGGTGCGGCGGTCATAATGCGTTTAATGATATTTTATTTCGTATATTTAAAATAGTGTTCGTATTTAAATAACAAGTTTACCTTCGATCGGGTTTGTGCGCGCGTCTATTATTATTATTAATATTATTATTATTATTATTATTAATATTATTATTATTATTATACACCACAGAAGACTTCATTTCTCACTCGTGTCCCCGGCTCCTCTCGGCGGCCACGACAACTAATGATTTTTATTTATAAACGCACGCCAACAACGCTCTCACGTCGTTTTATAATCGTTTTTTTTTTTCTTCTTTTTTAATAGTCCACGTGTCTCGTGCCGTATTCAACTGGGCACCACCAAATATCGAGTGCAATTAAAACGGGGCGCCGATGTTACATTTTGAAACAACGGTGTTTATTAATTATTTTTTAATATTTAATTTTTTTCGACGAAATAAAGACTTATTGTTAATTGATTTTAAACTCAATTAATTACAAAAAAAAAAAAAAAATTACCCGTCTGTTTTAATGTGCGTATGAATTGATATTTGTTTTACGTCACGCGTTAATATTATATAATTAATTACGTACGCCGTGTACGGGAGATGAGTTTCGAGACCGCTATAGAAATTGAAAATGGGCTCCGGTTAATATTGTTTACCAAATACGTGTCCGTCTCGACGTGTCCGTTTCACCGCGCGGATACAACAGAATCCGGTTGGAAAACAAGAGATCGCATCGTTTGTGCAAACGCAGAATCTTACGGGAGAAGATTCTTCCGGAAGAAAAAACGATGCCCTGGGAAATTCGGAGGAGAAGACGAATTCATTCTTTTTTTTTTTTTTTTATCAATAACGCGCGTCGTCGCAATCGGATTTCCGGGCGAATAACTCGCGATATTCTTCGCTATTTCAAAACGGATTTTCGAATATAATCGAAAAGAAAGAAAAACACGCTTTTTTCGAAATTACATTTTAAAAACATAGTAAAAATGTCGAATATTGTAATTCAATATAACCCCACGAACATTTCGTGCGTTTACGAAATGTATAAAAAAAAAGACCGTAGGAAGCACACGGGTAATATATAAAAAAAAATATATATAACTTATACACCTTTAATGTAACTACCATTGACGGTATGGAAATTTTAAAATAAAAACGCGTTGCAATTGAAACTTATCCAAAATAATTCCTGTAACGTTCAATTGTTATTCTAAACAGGTGAGTGCGTTTGGCTTGTTATTCCTAATCCATTATATATATATATAACGGCAAAATCGATGGTATAATATTTATAGTTAACCGAAATTCGAAACGCTACAAAGAGAGGTGGTGAAGCGAAACAAAAAAAAAAATCGTAATAACGTTCGAATTTGTAGATATCACAACGGTGAAAAAAAATTACTATCTTCAGGATTTAAAAAATTCTTCGCATTTCCAGTGTTTATTTGGAAATAAGAAAATAATAAACCGAATTCGATTTGACGAAAATCCGACGTGTCTGTAATGAATTTCGCTCGTATTTCCGTAATTTGTCTGAAAACTACACGTATTACACGGAGAAAAGGAAAAAAACTTACGGAACACGATTTCCAAATCCGGAAAACCGTTCGTGGTCCGACGAATAAATACGTGTGATTATTGTATACCATGTTCTGTACATGCCGCCGACGGACTTTAATCTAAAATTACTTATAAACTTATAAACGCGCGTAAAAGTTTACACATCTATAGGCGAACCCACTGATTTCTGAACGCCTTTTTGTACGCGTAAATGAACGACCTATAGAGCGGGGAAGGCAACGGGAATTCGTCTATGGGCAGAATTTTTTCAGAATCTTTTTTTTTCCCACAAAATAACGATGTAAAAATGTGTTTTTCAATATAATTCCAGACAGAAAATCGACCAAAACCGAAAGTCATATTTATTGAACATCGCATGAAAAATCGTTTTTCGAAGCGATATGATATTGTATCGAAATATTACATAAATATCACTAAAAAATGTTTTGAAATAATTAATTATAATATATTATAAATTGTTTTGGTACCAAGGTGAACCGAATAAAAGGAGTGTTCGCCACCACGATTATGTTTAATCTAGTTTTCGTTATTATTATTATTATTATTATTATTATTTACGTTAAACATTAACATTTCCTATGTATTTTATATTTTAATCTCCTGTCAAAATAATAATAAATATAATTCGTATTTTACAAAACTGAGTGTAGGTAGGCCGACGGCCGTGGCAACTTCACTTGCAGTTTAAGCAATCTGTTCAGAGATTATAAATACACGTTTAATACAATATGATAGACTGTTAAAATGGTATTTTAGTTGTTTTTAAAAATCGGTAAAAAAAGAAAGGTACGTTATTAAATTATACGTTTATAATTAATTTTTAGCTATACTTAGCTTGGCTTATAACGCAATTATTGATTAATGAGATCGTTTCCTTTATCTATTCGTTTATTTCCCTTTAAAAAAATGTATTAAAAGTTTATTATTTAAAAATTAAAATTATAATTCTGTACTCATTATAGGTAAAACGGAGGAGGGGGAGGAGGAGGAGGAAAGAATTCGAAAGAAAACTCGAAAATGCGATTATTTACAAAACTCTCAATTTTATCACAATATTGATATCGATAAAAATGGTTGGATCCGAGAGAACATATTATTATCTCCGATGAAAGTATTTTGATGTTGAATTTCTCGAAGATCCGTCAAAATAATGACCCAATTCATTACGTATTACTAAAAAACAATACGCAGTTCATAATATTATTTTAATTCCGTATCACGGATTTTGAATTTTATATACCAATTGTTATAAAGCATAATAATATAATATAATAAATTTTAGTAAAATCAAAAACAATACGCATTTGTCCAATACGATATTTTATATAAAAAAATTATTATTTTATTTATTCAATGATGATTATAGCGAATTCTATAGAATCATCTATCTACCTACACCGTATCGTGAATTCGTCAAAATCATAAAATTTATCACTATAAAAATACTGATGATAATATCATGTTGGTTTGTCGTTGCGGCTGTAGATCTTCAGCCGTGTTTGTCGGTTAAACATACTTTGATAATAATAGCACGAACCGAGTTGGTGAATAATAGTGACTTATAACATGGCATGTACCGAAAAGGGTAAAAACGTGTAAAATATGCGTTTGTTCGTATCTCTTAATATTTTATGTGACAATTTTAACTTGAAACTACAACGGAAACGTATTTTAGTGTACTGTTTGCTTTTAGTACGAATTCAAAGCAAAACTCCGCCGCCGCAAATACGTTCGACGGTTGCGGGAGACGTTTTTCCTTTTATTTAAATAGCTTTTCAGTCCGTCTGCAATTATTTTCCACACAAACCGCTGATATCCAACATACGTATAATAAACGCCAAAAACAAGGACTGCTTTGATAAAGAAGCGTGTCGTTTCCCGAACGGTTTTTGTAACATGTGTATTACCCGCCTCGTTCTGTGTCGTAGCAAAAGATTTATTTGCAAGAGAGAGAGAGAGAGAGAGCGCGCGAGAAAACAGTAAAATAAATTAAAGTATTCTCAAAATCAAAATGTCGTTCGAGATTATTTTTCAAAACAACATATTATACAGCGATGATGAACGATCGTTTCGTAGAAAACGAAAATAACGTAATATACACAATCAGATATACGTTATGTATGCATATTAGTCGATTGTGTTTTCAATTGCAGTTCTAAAGAGCGCTTTGTTGATAACGAAAAAATAATAATACGCTCGGTGAAAATCGATTCGGCGTACTGGAAAAGTTTCATATTTCGGAAAAACACAAGGAATATATAACGTATACAAAACAAAAACTATAGTACACACATTAATAAAATTGCTGTATTGAAAATAACATGCGAAAATCGTTATAAAATTCGCTATAACCGAACGAAAACGCGCGTCTATCTTATTCTTCGGATTTGAAAATAACTGTTAAATCATAGCGTTTTAAGAGCGGATTCCGTTTTTCTGCTTTCGTTAAATCCTAATTGTGTTCAATAGTGTAAAATAACGAAAGTGTTTCTAGTTAACCAAACGGTTGAATTCCCGTGATGGATTTTTGTTTTCACGACAGGTATTTTCTAACGCGGTTATTAAAAATTAAAACAATTTTATTGATATCTAAACAGGCTAATTTATGTCGTCTTACTGCTGGGTCTTAAAACAAAAAAAAATTGTTCGAAATTGCGTATGATGTCCTAACCGTCGGACAAATCATGTGACAATTCTAACAAAATCGAAACGAATTTCGGTTGTCGGAGTTGTTGATTAAATCGCATTTTTTCCCCCCGTATGATTCGATCTCGTGAAAAATAATCAACAACGGAATTATTATTAGTAAAACCCCGTCATTTTTTTTTCTTTTTATTTAACGCATTAAACGTATATGCAGACGTGTATTTAATTCTGAACAGCGCTAGCGCAAAACTATTTGATTTTGTAAAATTACGAAAAAAATTACGTATCAATACGCGTGTAATACCGAGTGCTATGGTATAAGATAGTTGTAAACAGTGTTATCGTCGTCATACACGTTTATGACCATTCCAGCAAATATTATGACTAGCATACGGATTTTTACGCAATCCTGTATATATATATATTTTTTTTTATGCGCTCGGTTTTAAATAATTCCTATTTGAAATGTCGACATTTGTTGTAACGCGAAAATTATTCTACGACTATATTTGTGTTTTTTTTTCGCATATTAATCGCATATTTACGGGAATTATCATAAAAGTCGCGTATCTTTTTCTTCTTTTTCCTAATATCCGATAAAATATTTTAAAGTTTATTAAAAACGTACGACACACAAACATTTTTCGAATCGTTTGGTTTTTTTTATACAATTCACGCGGCGGTGTACGTACAAGTAATAACTAACTGATATGCGCTTAAAATTGGATACTTTAATGAGCGAAACACACATAGTCGTTCGTTGGTCGTACACGAATATTTAGTTGGTCTGCGAATTTGTACAATGCGGCGCAATCGAGGAAGTTTTCACTTTTCAATTTCAATTAATACAATTCATTACTTCGTGTTTTCGTTCTCGTTCCAAAATTAGACGTTACGTTTTTTTTTTTTTTTCAAATCTACTAAACGTTAATCTATCAATCAATACACGTCATTTCAATTTAAACTCGAATCAGAAGAAAAAAAATAATCTGCAAATATTTTTTTATTATGTTTTTAATCAAACAACGTTTAGGTACATAAATACATGCGCATATCTCACATTTTGTCCGTTTATTTATTCGCATATTTTTGCAAATTTATGCGCATATTTCACAATATTTTTACATATCTTTCCAGGCCCTATTCGATCCGATATAATAACAAACGCTACCGTCTTCGACAATGACATATTTATATATATATATATGTAATTTCTTACTACACGCGAACTGTTCCGGATAATAAATATACATTTATTAAAACTGAAATACAAATACATTGTACGTGAAAGTTTTGTTTTTCCAAATGCTCTTCTCTTTGATGCTACGGATAATTGTTGTTTCAAAAAATATATATTTCAAACATAAAATTATATAAATACAAACGTTACATTCCCCATCCCCCAAAACAAGACATGACCGAATTGAAAATTTATTTAAAAAAAGCGTGCACGGAAAAAGAAGAAAGGAAAATATCTTTTTGAAAAAAAATTTGTAACGCGATATTTGAAAATGACGATTTTAACGGTTCTACGCCGGCTAAATTAAAACACAAAACGAAAATGATGTTTCCGTTATACACAATTAACACGTGACTCCGTATTTTGAAAAAAGCATTATTCTAATGGTTGTTTACTAAGATTTTATTCAAAGATGAACGTCTATAAGTTTATAAGTTATATTAGTTCAAAATGTCCGTGTAAATAATATTTCATTTTTTTTTTTTTTTCATATACGAGTACACTGGTTTAAATAAAAAGTGAAGTACAAATAAACGTCGAAAGAAAAAAAAAGCGGTATTTACCGAATGAACTACTGCTTTTTTGGCTCTCGACATTTTAATCAATTCATATATGGGCTAAATAACAACTTTTAACCGCTTGAGAAACCGAAAAAACCGTTCTGGTTAATACACAATTCTGTCATTGATTTTTTTTTTATCACATAATTCTCGCTGTTTTTTGTAAATACAATTTTTTTTTTTAACGAATTCAATTTTAAAACTTCAAATTATAAAGAGAAATATTGTAGTGGTATGGTGTATTTCCATTTAACTCGCGTTTGTATTGTTTGTTAGGTGAAATTCGTTAGTGATTTACTCATTTTTCCGTCGAAGTCCTATTATTAATGTCGCGAGAACCCGCGATTTGTTCCATACGTAAACACTGCACGCGCAGTCCATTCCAACTCGGTCTCAACTCTGTCTCCACGCGTCTTTAAACCACGTCTGTTCGCCGATTTTATTTTGGTCTGCTTTTATTTTAAATGCTGTTCAAAAGTAATCCATGCCCGTAAACAGTGACGTGACCTGGGTGGGATGATTTTCTGGAAGTTCAAACACAACGCTTTACACGTCCAAAAAATATACGAATACTTATGTAGAGTATTTTCAGACTCGGGTAAAATACTTTTTCAAAAGTAATTGAAATCCATTGATTACTTCGGGAAAAAAAATCATTCAGAATACGTTTTCGAATAATTCGTGACAATACGCAGTGTTGTTCCCTGAGTGTTTTGAACGCTTTACGAAAATTATTCCCAACTCTTCCCGAATACTATTTTACTTGGTTTCGTTAATACGAATATCGTCGAACGCAGTAATTACACTGTTATTTAATCGGATATAAACAGTTATCGATGATATGTATTTGTAAGGTTCAATAACTTTTTTTTTTTTTTTTGTTATTCTTCTCTAAATTCCACGTTCAACACTAATAAGAGCGAATTAATAATACCAATTAGTTATAACGAAATTATTCGAACGCGGTGTGATGCAAAACGTACTCGATGAATTATTTGGATAAGGCTGAGTGCGAACACCAGATATTTAGCAGAGATTTTATTGATAAAAATATAATATTGATGGTTTCCTTTTTTTTTTTTTAAATAAAAAAATACCTACTATTTCTGGTCATATTTTTTTTTTCTCGAATAATTACTTTTTACGTTTAAGTTTTTTCTTTACGTATGAGTACTATTTAAAAAAACGACCAAACTTTAATGAGTACTCGGAATACTTTTAACCGTTTCAGACATACGAATTATTATAAAAAAAAATTATAATTGAGATAATTCTCATATTTTATAGCGCAGCGTTTCGTGTTCGTATTTATTACGAATAATATTTGTTATTTATTTCCACTATAATAATTATGGGGCCAAAAGGGTTAAAAATACTTTTAGAAAAGTATTCGGAATACTGCCGAAGTGCGATTGTAGTTATTGGACGATTGTCGTGGACCCGGTAGTTCATAATACGAACGAGTTATCACATCGGAGACGGTGGCTGATGATCGGATTTATAAAATATGACGCTCCCGGGGCTACGATCGGTTTCATATTATTTTGTGTGTGCGTGGTGTTTTAGGTGTGTCGCGGACGTTCACGCGACGCTGTGTACGCCCGTCTCCTTTGCGTCCGGCCCATGTGACCAGCGTCTCGCACCCGTACGGGACAGGGATCGGCCGACGAGGACGACAGATATGGACCCCGCGGTATTGCAACAGGCGATCAACGCGACGACAGCCGCGTCGCAGACGATCGCCGCGGCCACCACGACCGTGGTCCGCGGCGGTCATCAGCGCAACGGCACGCACCGGACCGTCAACGTGCACGGCCGGCTGATGTACGACGAGATCATCATCAACGACGTCTGGATCAACGCCATACTTTCTACGCTGGCGTTGACGTGCGCCACGTGCCTGTGCCTGTGCTTCCTGTACTGCAAATTCCAACAGTGGAAACACGCGGGTAAGAAACGATTTATATTGCGTGTTTCTTGTTTGGCTTTCGCCGGAACGAGGAGAGCGGTTTCACGCGTAGTCGATTTCGGTACGGGCCGTTTCCGCGACGATTCCCAAACACCGTCGACAAATATTTTATTTAACGAGAGTTGTTTGTGTTAAAAAAAAATAGAAAAATCGACTACTGGACGATTTTTAATGGAACCGGGTGATGTGGTACGTCGCTTGGCGTCGACACCGCTCTACTATTTAACGATTTATTATGACTCCGGTGTATTAGCGTTTAGTAAGAGACGTCCAGGAAAATAGTGACATTTTTTTCTTTTTTTCCTTTTTTTTTTACTGAATTCTATTGACGACATATTATATTATAATAATACGCGTTTGATATTGGCGGAGGCGCGAGCAGCTGTTATGTTGTTGTGTCGACGAATTATAAATAATAGTTATATGACTCGTATATATCACTTAACTACATAAGCACTATAATATCATACGCTATGCCATGTAAGACAGCTGATATGATATTGTATTAATATTATAATACAATTCACTATAGTACGTATCATATCACGTGTTTACTGTCAATTTACGTTATCACGATAAATATTATATACCATTGCGTTCTTTTTTCTTTTTTCTTTTTTTTCTTCAAATTTTTATAACAATCCGAGATTTACGCCGATGTTTTGATATAATATTACAGTCACGAATTCGTACTCGGAGTATCAAATTAATTAAACACGTATAATATGATTAAAAAAAAAAAAAATAGCGATAAAAACTTAAGCGTGTTTTTGTTGAACATTTTTTACCACATAAATTGTACGATTCGGATAAAAAAATAAATAATTGAATGAGCGTTACAAAACCTTAAGGAACAAAACTCATTTTGGCGTACTATATTAACTATTGCTACTGTCAATAATCCACAAGAACGAAAAATCGACACGACTTTGTTAATAATACGACGCGCATATTACAATTGCATAGGTCCGAATGTTTTATTATTATTATTATTATTAACAAATCGACTGTACACGATTTGAAAATTTTCGCTATTTGTCTGCTACGGTGCCGAAAACGATTCGTCGATCAAAAAATAATAATAACGATTTATTGAAAATTCGTTTTATGCTCAGTGCGTTTCGGAACGTGGACTTTATAAAACTCGAAATGTGTTGTGATTCATCAAAAGTCAGTTTTTCGACGTTTTTTTTACTTTCGTTTTTGTAATAAAAATAATTTCGTAATTTTTAGTTAATAGTTTGGCTCGAAAGTTTTCCTCGTTATTTTCCGACATATTTATTTAAAAACTATCATAGTCGTATCGAAACGACTTGGACAATCTTCATCGGTTCCGATTTTCCTATTAAAAAACACACGTGTGTACGCTGCGCACAAATACGTTTAAAAACGTAAATCGCGCGTGGTGTGTGTGCTTCGTTTTTTCTACGGTATTCGAATAAATATTAAAAGTTTGAATTTCGATGAGCGATGAATAATTTTCGCGTTACGAGGATATGTTTTTTTTTCTTTTTAATATACGCGCGAAATTTACTTCAAATTAACGATCAGATCGTCGTCGATTGCGACCGAATCGAATAATAAATCATTATTCGTGGCATAACATTCTGTAAAAAGAAAATTCCGCCCGTTTTAAATTTTTTCATTCATTATTTACAATAATATTATTGTTATAAAATCGGTTAAAATAAACGATTTTTTTTCTCTCTTTTATATATATAACATATAATTTTTTTTTTTTTTAAAACTATTTTAATTCGAACGATTGTTATATTAAAATCGTACTCGCGGCATTCTGTTTTTCATCTGGTCAAAGTAATAATAATATTACAACGTCCGAAAATCCGTATAATACACCGAGTATCAATTAAAAAGGCTTTTTCATATATATATATATTTTTTTTTTTGTGTATCTCGCTCGATCGTTGTAAGTCAAGAGTCGAAAGCCGAACGAAAAACTATTCGTGGCGCGTACGCACTCCAATGGTGAATCGCATTTCATATCGGTTTTACGATATTGTTCGAACGCTGCATTTATTGTCATAATATCGTCGTACAGCCCTTTGGCTTCTAAACCGTCGAGTCTCGAACACTTATCCGTTATCGTTTAGTGTCTAAAGGCACTCGACACGCGCGCAAAGCACAGTATAGTAATAACGACCTAACTCGGTACACTCGCGTAAAATGGGTGTCCTAACTAACGACGCACTCATAATAACTATTTATTTGGCCTCTTCCCCGCCCCCCCCCTGAACGCGTGTTTGCGGGTTATACGGGATTCGACGGAAATCGAAACGCGAGACGTAGCCACGTAAAAATACGTCCGGACAAAAATATTGGCCAGTGGTCGGTGAAAATACGAAAAAACAAAAAATTGTTTTAAATTATTATTATTATTAATACGAATAATCGTACGGAACAAAGGTTTGTATAAAAAAATATACGCGAATAATTCTTAAATGTAAATCATCGAGACGCGTGTGAATTCAAGTGAAACGACAATTTCAGTTTGTTCTCGTGAGCCCGCCGCATTCGATAGCAAAATAAATAAATATTTACTTAACCACCCGACTTATACAGCTCAGTTGTTTTCGGTTTTTGAACGCTCGGTTAGAGTCAGTAATTAAACGAATAAGCCTCGGTTACGCCAAGACCAAAATGACTAATTCGGTCAGAGTTGTTGGACACGTCAACGCGTTAATATCCGGACATTATCGTAAATTCCTTCGAACAGAAGACCGTCGGATTCCGCCGATGTTATTATGTATTTTATAAAATATTTTTCTCACTCGTTTCATTTAAATTATCGACAATTTTTTACTGGCTTCCGTGTTGACGTCATCGTGCGCGTATTACGAGAGACCGAACACAACAGCACCGCTGTTGGAATTGCCAATTACGTTTTTCCTACAAACCGTCGAAAATCGAACGTTACGTTATTCGTAATTTTTTATTATTTGTATTATTATTATTATTATTATTACAGAAACGGCATAAGACGGACATTGTACCTATTAACGTTGAAAGAAAATTGCTCATAAACATAAAAACCAGTTTGTTTACATTTAAATAACTAATCGTCGACGGTGAAATACGCCGGTCACGCAGCGCTGCAAATGAGTAAAACGAGCGTGTATTGACGTTACGTCGTACGTCAAATGTCGATAAAATTATAAATATACATATATAAAAAAAAAAAGAATACTCGACACAGCACGGCAATGAAACGGGCTGGGCAATGACATGAATTCCCCAAGCGTTAGGCGGATCAATTCGATTTTTGCACGTTGACTTTTCGGCCAGTTCTTTTCGCCAAAATATTTCATTAGATTTTGTAATATAAAAAAGAATAGTTTGAAGAAAAATTCGTATACGATTTGCCGAGTTTCGGGCAAATATTTGAAAATCAATCAATGATTTATGAGAAAAGCCTTTGGAATACCCGACGTTATTGTAAATCCTCTTGGATATCGTTTCAACGCGAATAATCGTATGAATTTCGACGACAAATCGCGCGTACCACCACCACTCGCGTGTATTTTCGAACGCGGCGGTAAACCGATTTCAAACGATTTCGGCTGGTGTATTGAAACAAAAAAACAATAAGTATATCGTTAAAAAAAAAGAGCGAGTATTATATACGCGTAAAAATAGTTTTCTTAATAAAACCGTGGGCGAAAAAAAGACGTTTTCCGTCCGTTCGTTTTTTTTTTTTGGATTTACTTAAACGCACGGATGCGTTTAAACGATTCGTATAATATTTTATCGAAACAGTAGTGGAACGCGTGAAATGCGTTATTATTCCGTCATTTATCGGATCATTTCGATGTTGTCGGGTCCCCCCCCCCCGGGACTTGTTCCCGTCGTTTTGCTGTGAGGGGAAAAAAAAGAGAACTGTGAAGTAAGCGAAAAAAAAACTTCTCGCTTTAATATTATATACTCGGTCGGGAAAACATTACAGTCGTCTATCGAAATTACTCGCGACGCAATGGAGGGAAAGCGGTTAAAAATCGATTTGATGTTGACGAACGATGCCGCGGATTGGCATTGAAAAAAAACAAAACTCAATGTATCAGAAGTTACCGGGCGGCTCGTGGTGGTTACGCGTCTCGGCGATAAATTTTCTTAACGATTTTAATTTGTTTTTTCTCCCCCCCCCTCACTTTCACAGACATTTACGACGTTTCGAATGCCCGTCTTTACACGCGTATGCAAGAAAAATAAGAAGCGTCTGGAGCGACACCGAAAATACTTTAATTAAACATTCTCGCAAAAGGCTTATGATAAAAGTAAATTTAATCTGTTTCCAACGGTTCGACAACGACGTGCCAATAAATATTCCCAAGGGCTAAATCCGGGAGGACGGTCATGATCCTGCTCCCTCCCCTCGTATTGTTCCTGAAACTTTAAGTATGTCGCATACAAATATCGTGATATATACATACACACGACAGTTCTTGTGAGTTCGTGCTCAGGAATATTTTATGCGTTGGCTATAGAGGCATATAATATGTTTTTTAATTTTTTTTATTTTTCGGTACTTCTTCCGGATAATATTTTAACGTAAACGATTATACGCGTTGTTTTTTTTTTTTTAATACGATTTACGAGACATATAATATAGAAAACTTGTTCGGATTTTGATTTGCAATTAATTACCAAGGCTGTCTAATGTCTGATGATCAACTCCACCGGTCCTGTTAGCAAGTACTATGCAATACTTACAATAATACCTATTTCTAGTTTTCCGGAATAACTTAACCGACGATGGTGGAATTATTTTTTTGACATTTTTTTTTTTTTTTTACTTCAATAAGTGAATATAATTAAAATCACAAATTTCTATCAGTATATTACGTATTATTTTTCAACGCAATTAACTCGTCGTGTTCACTTTTTAAGGCGCATTGGAAATTTACTATGCCCTCCTCCTAAAACCTCGCCACCAGTTCCTTTTCCACGTACTCGGTGGTGACGTCTATTTCCACTTCTCCGTCTGTACCATCGAATCTCCTTTCCGCCCAAATTTTTTTTTTCAGGCTCAAAAACAAATGGGAATCAAACGGCCTGAGTTGTAATGTATTATGCGGAATGTGGTTAAGTCGACGGATCTAATACGCAGACAATCAATTGTATTTGCTAATTATTTAGTAAATACGATAAGTATAAATCCATTATAGGTTTTATACGATGTTATAAAAATTCAATATTTTTTTTTATTATTTCGACGTTGTTCTCAATCGCTGTTTTATTTCGAAAGTTGTTTGCGTATTTGAAGACTCAACAACAACGTTATTATTGTGTAGACACCCTTGAGAGACGGAGAGAGTCGACGTAGAAATATTGTGTTTACGATATGAAACACTGAATTCTTAATGATACTCGGACGACATTTCGTTACGGTTTTCTATATAATTAGAAAAAAAAGAAGAAGAAAAAAAGTAGAATGAAAATATCTGGCCCGTTAATAAATTCTCCTAGTTTCCCGCGACGACCGCGTAGCAACGTTTCAATTGGCTACGCGTCATAACGAAATTCGCGTTTTGAGATTCGACAAAAATTTTTAACCCTCTCTCGCGACAGCGATCCCGTCAATTTAATACGGCGACGACATAATTTTTTTTTCTTCTATTTTTTACCGTAAAATAATTTTTAACTCGACGGACGATGATGAAGACACCGGACGAAAAGTCGTCGAAAACCGCCGACGACGGTGCCAAGAGTAGGCACCTGGTGGCGGAAGGGACGCGGACGCACAAGAACTTCACGTGCAACTTAGACGCTTGCGTGGTGCAAGGGACGCGGGATGACATGGACTCCATGCCGAACGGACAGAGCGTGGTGGAACACGTGTGGATGATGAGCCGGCCGCCGAAATTGGGACGTGGCGTGGAACCCACGGTGACGGCCCGTGGCGCTCACGTGATGCTCAACCACGTGCAGGGACAGATGATCGACACGGGCGATCTGATCTGCAAAAGAGTGTGCCGGGTGATCGGCAGCACTGACCAGGACAAGGACGAAATCAACGCGGCCGCGGCCAAAAATCCATCGGCGAGTTAACCGGTTCGAACTATGCGCGTCGTTGATTTTTAAAATAATAATAATGAAAAATTCCAGTGCGATAACGGACGAGAAATTCGACGAGTATCGCTCTAAGGCGAACCAAATTTGTTTTCAAATTTAAAACACACGAATTTCGAATATTTCAAAATAAAAAATACTTACTTTTTTCTTCGCAACTTTTTTTATAAACAAAACAAAAAAAAAAGTTACAGACCCCGTCTGTATTTGTACGGTTATAAGCGACGGCTTAAGATCAATCGGTATACTTCTATGAGCCATATTTATTTATCGTATTGGACACTTAAACGTACATTACGAATAATCATTTTGAATTCGTATATTGTTCAAATGTCTATTTTTGTAAAAAAAAAAAACATTCATTTCGACGCTTTTGTCATATTTAATAGTATATTAAAACGCATTCTTAAAAGACATGTTTGTATTGACACAATCGTTGATGTTATTTGTTTTTGTTTCATCAATTAATTTAATGAATCACAACGGCGCGGATCTTGGATTTTTTTTTGAGGCAGGATTTTTTGAAGAGATAAGAGATTTCAGCAAGTATAAATCAACACGTTTTTCTATTAATTTTGTTTTTTCTTAATGTCCTATCGAACGATTAAAATCGATCGTTTGTTACAGACATAAAAAAAAATTGCCACACGTATTTATTTATGAGGGGGTTTTATAGCACACCCCTCTCTAAATCCGCTCTTGCGCCGAATCAAACCATTCCATCGCATGTCTAAACGAAAAAATTCAAACTACGCACCGTGACTTATGCGATTTATCCGATGGCTCAGGCGTTCAAAAATGAACGGACATTGTTTTTGAAAAAGTTACATTTAAATTTAAATTGACGAGCTTTGGAAAGAAGCGTTTTGTTTTTTTCTTTTTTCTTTTTCTAGTTCACTAATATTGTCAAAAATAGTAAAGTACTCGTTTGCAAGGAGTGATCTAGGCTACTCTTTATCCCCCCCCCCCCGGAAATGTTTACGTTTTAATGCGTGACTCTATTGAGAAAGAATGAAAACCATTGAATCGATTACTGTAAAGAATATTTAAGTAATATTTAAGAACCATTATCTTGATTACAAAGACGAATGTTAGTAATGACAACTAACACAATATTACGTACTCTAAACAAATAAAAAACACATTAATGATAATATACAGTTCGTAACACGGAGTAGAACTTTGTCCACGGACACGTGTGAGTGATATTGTGAACATCGCGTATTGTTATATCAAACAAAAATAATTTCGCTGATAAAACGTATAGAGGCGCACGAGCGTTTGTCACACTATCGATTTCGAATCTAAATAATAATAATAATAAGAGTGGTTTGTTTTTTTACTGCTCGCGCGTACTATAAAACCGAAAAACCGACTGTTCCGGAAAGGAGCTAACCTTGCGCGGATACGCGTCGTTTCTTATTATGGCCATATAAAAATATGGTTCGTATATCGAATAAATGTATATAAAATTCGCTCGATTACACACGGCAGAGTTCAGAACGCGTTATTTATCGACACATATAAGCCATACCCACACTCGTTTATGTACGACTAATTTTATTACGCGAACCACTCGACGACCCAAGGCCGTTATAAACGTCTTTAACCCAAATCTCTTAATCCGTTTCGGCTTTTCGCGAACACCATAAAACCTATCGTATAAAATGTACTGGCGTATGGATACAGAGAAATTCCCGACGCGTGAACGATATTATAGAAATTTCCTATGTTTTTTGCGCTCCTCTTTCGTTACAATTTATTGGTAATGGACGCGACACGAAATCAGAAAACAAAAATAAATAAATATTGAAATTTAGAGTTTGACAGAAAAAAATGTCGAGTAATCAATTGTGCGACACATGCGGATATATTAATTTGAAGACTTTTTTCGGGCACGCGATTTTGTAGTTATTATCGTTTTTTTTTTTTTTTTTTTTCATTAACGCTCGCCTATCGCGTATCGTACGAATACACGATAAATAATATTAGGTACTTATCCAGAGAATTGTACATACCTAACTAACGCAAAACTGTATCATAAAAATATACTCGTTTTTAGATTATAATTAAGAAAAAAAAATTTTTTTTTTGAAAAATTAACTAAAAAGTCCTCTTTCATAGTACCTAACTACACATCGAGATTTTAAAAATTATTTATGTTTACCGATTGGTATTTTTGAAATGGAAGAACTTCGAACCTTCTTCTCGCGTCCGTGACCCCAACGTAAGACGATACGCGTATTATTATTAATATTATTTTTTTTTTAAATACCACGATTGTGTTTTAATCGGAACAAGACCAGTGCTGTACACCGTTTTTTTCGATCGGCGTTAAACGTGTTTAAAATACATTTTCAAAAACAAGACGAAACCGCCGGTCGTTTCGACAATCGATTTCCCAGCACGGAAATGACCGCATTTCAACCGCGTGTTCCGATTATTAAAAAATATATAATTTTATTCGCTATTTTATTGTCAACCGTCGTCGTGTCGATTCGAATTGAATATGATAACTGAGGCGCGCAAGAATTGTTTTCATAACTACAGGACGAATGAGTTGCGTACGAAAAAAAAGAATTTTTTAAGTTAACGTTTTGTTTTTTTTTTAACTTCTTCCGCCACCCGACAAGAAAATTTATAAGAAAATTAATAAAAACAAACGCGAACGTATTGGTGAATCGGTAATGTACAATTGTTTTTTCAAAAACTACTACTGTTGTATTCTTTATAAAAATTATACGCGTTCGAAACACTTAACAAGTTACCGTAAAACGAATAAAACTTCGCTCGGAACATTATAAATTGTACGGATGAAATATATCAAAACGTTCGAAAACACGGGCTAAAAGAAAATTATTGGAAAAGGGATAAAACGTAGGATTTTAACATGTAGTATATTTATGTATAGTTGTGAATATGATTTTCAACGACTTGAAACTGATTGAGGAAACAAAATATAATTAACGTCTAAAAATAATATTATTTATATATGAGAATAAATGATAGAATTATTTAGTTTTTAATAATAATTATATACATATATTGAAAATGTAGAAACGTTGTTTTTATGATAGAACTCTACTGTAAACTCTGTAACACCTGCAAGTTTATAATTAATCGGTACGATTTTTTTTTCTTTATCTATTCAAAACTTAATGTTTATAGAGTTTTCAGCAAGATAAAACGACAAAAGTCTACAGTGAAATATAAAACGAAATGCGTGCGAATCACTTCAGATAACGGTAAAAATTCGAACGATTGAACAATATGTAATAATATGAACGCGGCTTAGGTTATTATCGAAACAAATGTCATTGATATAATATTTTTTTACGTAATGTGAAATCATCAATAATATTACTCATATTTAATTTATTAATTATAATGAATTAAATGAAAACCTATTCATAATAGTTTCCTCAAATATACAATCCTCGTTCTAGGTATTACCAATAATGTTTGTATACGATTTTTTTTTTCACACGAATAACGTGGATTATTATCGGACAATAATTGCGGTTAATTGTGCGTCTTGCTTCTTTTTTTTTTTTGATGATGATATAGTACAAATATTATATGGTCGGCTTGTAATAAAATAATTGCGTATATAATATATTACATAATGATTGGTTACCGGCATCGTGATATTTTTAACCGGTTAAATTGTGAATATTTTAAATACGTGTTTTTATTTTTTAATAATATCGTATTAGTATACGCGGAATAAAATATTGGTTTTGTTTACGTACGAACGAATTCTCGCGACCGACATTTAAATATTTATATATAATATGATTTTAATAAGTATATATTTGTAAAACGCATACCAGCGCGGATAGACGAAAATTTAACGAATTAGGCCGATCGGATAATATACGCGTGAACTCGGGGGAGGAATATTTTAAAACATTGCGACAAAATTTTGGAAATCTCCTAAATTTGTATTTGAGTAGATTTTTTTAAAAAATTTTTTATTCTATGAATCTAAAAATACTTCGTTTTTGTCGTCCCTCTGTCACCTTGCGGCGTCGATGCTAAAGATTCGTTTATTTTTCAAAAACGAAACGGTACCTATGTACGTATAAACACAATTTACCGGCTGATTATTATGAAAATGCCGCGGAAATTGTTAACACGCTAATGACGTTCACCGCCGACAACATTTCAAATCGGAATTCTGTCACACTTTCACTTTCTCGCCGTCTACGCATATCGTTTATCCACTACGTTTCCACGGTTTTATTAACGCCGTGAAAACCAAATTACCAAATTAAAACCAAAAATCGTAGAAGATAATCCACTTGTTTATTTCATCGGGAAAAATGACCGAAAACTGGTTCGTAGCAATTAACACGTTAATACGTAATTATTATTTTAAATTCACACATACGTTGATTTCACTGCGTTCGGTAAAACGATTTCGAACGGAGCTCCGGCGTAATACACTTAATTTTTTTTATTATTATTATTATTATTATTAGATGCGTTAGCGGATCGTTTTCGAAAATTATATCTCGCGAACGAAATTTTCGAACGGGGCGATACCCGTACTATTTTTCTCCCCGCAATATCTCGTTCTAAGTGGAAAAAATATACAAACGAAAAATGATATTTTTTTTTCATATCGCGTTTACGAATATCGTTTCACGCACGACGACGCACCGTTTCACATCGCTTCAAGACGTTCCGTCGTACACCAGTCGCTTTTCGTGTGATATCCGTATGGAATTTTTTATTACGATAATAAATTCACTTACGACCAGGACCTTGATAGAATGGCCATTTAACTACCGCGGTCTTAAAAACTACTTCCGACGAATTTTTTTTTCAATATTTATCTCTCTTCCACTTCGTCGTGTCCGTTAATTATTACCATGTATATTACTCGGCAACCGTTCACCGGACATGCGTGTCGATATCATAAAATAATAAAAAATAAAACTGTTTACCCGAGGAATTTTTAATTAAGTTCGTACGTGTCTCCCGTCAGAAATTGCCAATATGGTTATAAAAACAAAGAATTAATAAATGATGCGCGGAAAAACATTTAAAAAAATCTCCTTCGACATCGACGAAACGTTTTTTTTTTTTTAAATATATTTTCCTAAATATAATTATTATCTCAATCGTATACGTCGTATCGGTTTCATTAATTTTCGAAAAGACATGTCTACGACAGAATAAATCCCACCGCAGTGATAACAATTTTCGAAAAAAAAAAACGTAAAATATTATTCCGCTAGTTTACATGTATTTCGCAAACTTAGTCAAAATGTATTTTGTTATTGAATTCGAATATGATTCATTTACAAATTAAGTTTTTTTTTTTTAATTTTAATTTTTCCGGAATAATAATAACGTAATAATTAAAAAAAGCGTAGAAATTATGCGCGTAATTTTTTTCTTTCAAAAAAAACCAACAATAATTATATTAATTTTTATTTTTTATTCTATTGTTGTATTTTCCTTTTTTTTTCTCTTTGCTTAAATACGCGATGACGACATTTTGTCGAAACCGGTAGTAAAAAATAATCGAATTCAATAAAACAACTGCCGCGTGTTTCTTTATTTTCCATAATACTCTATAGGGCTTAATTATTCATTCCCACGTACGTATTATTTATACATATATATATATATATTTTTTTTTTTTTTTATTTACACATTTAATATTTAAATGCGTATAACGTGTTTTCTTTTCTCACGCATTCGTATTTAAAGAAACGAATTAACGTTTACACGGACACCGTAAAATTATAAATATTTTATATATTAACAACTTTACGGATTTAATACTATTTTTGTCATAGTGACTTATCTAAACGATTCCGAAATCAATAATTGTATAATAATAATAATAACACATTTTTCCAGGGACACGCGCGTATTGGCTACGGCGGTAAAAATTTTAAATTATTGCGTGATATTGTCGAGAGTATTATGTTATTTTATAGTCAACGAGATTTATGAATGATTTAGAAAGGAGTAATTGCGTACGATATTTTATCATTGATAAATAATTATCCGGTGCGTTTTTCAAACACTCTAAACAAATTAAGGTCGTTTTTTTTTCTAGGTTTTTACGGAAAACGATTTCCGAATATTACAAGGCATTCGCGAATTAAAAGTTATAACCGAGTTTGGAAATTAAATTGCACTGAGCGTGAAATGTTTTTTTTTTTAGATAGTAATTTTTAAACATCAAGTTGAAACTTATTTAGATTAATGTTTATTTTTAAACTATTAAAACTTTGAAGACAACAAAAAACCGAAAATTACGAGTAACTCTCGTGTCTGACTTGGCTAGTAATGAACTCATTCTACCGTGTAATATATGTAACGATAAGAATACGTTAATCGTGAGAAATAACCAGCCGATGTTTACGCAATGGCCGATTAAGAAAATATCAATATAATTTTCCAATAATTTGTTTACGATTCCTACGTTTTAAATAAAAAAAGAAATATATTTTTTAATATACTAAGTTTTCATTTGATATTTATTTTCAAAAAGACAAAACTTTTTTTATTACTTATACATTCTTTTTTTTCGAATACAATTCGATATTCTTGACGACCTCCCTCTCCCATCGCCTTATACGTCGTTTTGAGAACCGTGTTCTCTAGGAAACGAGTGGAAACAAATGGTAAACGTCAGGAATTTTACCGAAACCGCGTTTTATTATATTTTTGATAATACCGTCGATCGATACGAGCATGTAAACTTCTTAAAATCGTTGTTTTATCCTATATTGGACGGTCCAGACGATTTTTTCATTTATCAAATAAGCATTATTATTTAATTCGTTACCTTAAATTATTTTACTGTTATACTTATCCGTTTTGTTTTTAAAAAAAAAGGATAACGCAAATATTTTGTGTATTTTGTTTAAATAATTTCTATCAAGTCCCATTCGTTGCAAATGAGTTATAAAAATATTTCGTATTTAAATTTTCTAAATGTTTTTATTGTTATCCGTGTCGACTTACCCAACCATTAGGTTAAGATTATGCATTTATGTGTAAGAATATATTTCAGACACAATCGATTTGAGAATTGAAACAAAACTATTATTATATCATAACATAAAAAAAAAAAATTTAACTCAGTAAAATTTAATCAACGCGGAAATCGCTGATAATACATTTACATTATGTAATATTTTTTTTATATTTTTTGTAAAAAATTTATATTACAGAGGTTTCTTGTTGAAATAAAAGTTTCCGCGATATTATAAAATTTAAGAATATGTTCGCCAAAAAAAAAAAAGAAAAAATTCGATGGAAACGCCTCTGAAAGTAATAATAACAATAACAATAATAATAATAATAATAATAATAATAATAATAATAATAATAATAATAATAATAATAATAGCAATAATAATAATAATAATAATAATAATAATAATAATAATAATAATAATAATAATAATAATAATAATAATAATAATAATAGAAATAATAATAATAGAAATAATAATAATAGCAATAATAATAATAATAGCAATAATAATAATAATAATAATAATAATAATAATAATAATGACAATGATACAATTTTGAACATCGTATACGTTATAAAATATCGTTGCTTGTTCATTGAGATGGAAAGAAAACCCACCACCGACTCCTTCTAGGAGTAAACCGTATCAGCATTGCAATCTGTTGTCGTTAAATACCTAATAATATAAGTTAAAAGGTTAAACGGCAGATACGGATCGTGTCGGCGAATTTAGGTTAATTCACAGCATCGCGAGTGTCAATAACTATTTTAATACAGGTTCACGGACGAACGCGTTCGAATGAGACGAAGGTCTGAGAGGCGGCGGTCCACAATATATTTACGACGTGTGCACGCCATATATACACCTCCTATGCACGCTCTTCCCGTGGTTTTCTTTTTTTTTTTTCTTCTCTTTTTTCACGCTCACATTTTGTTCTTGGGCGGTTAGACACTGCGCGGCACCCGCGGTATGGACACTGCGCGAGGTCGCAGGACATCATAATAACGAGTTAAAAATTTCAATCTAGTTAAAAAGTTATAAAGATCGTAAAAATTACGCTTTAACGTCACGTGTCGGCTTCACTTCCTCGGCGTTCATTGGCCGTTGGATTCGGTTTGACTCATATAAAAATATATAAGTCGAGTTAGTTTGAAAGTGATTTACGTCTATTTTGTTAACATTGAGGAGAAAAAAAAGTAACGTAACTCAATTAAAACGCTCCGTAGCAAGCAAGAAAATACACAGCGCGAAAAACGTTTAATAAATGTCTCGACAATTTATTACAAATATCGGACGACCCGCCGTTATTTAAAAACGTGTTAGAAATGAAAAGTTGAATAAAAATTTTATAATTCTGTGTCGTTGGAGAAATAAGAGCACCTCGTGATTTTTTTTTTTTAAACCTATTGCTCATGAGTCATTACGTCTATCAAAAAAATAAATAAATAAAATCGGAACGGATTAAACGGCAGTCTCGGAAAAATTGCGTAGGCAAAACTTGAAACGCGAACACGTCACCGTTAAAAAAAAAAAAAAAATCGACTCATCAAATTTAAAATTAATTTTTTATTATTATTATTATTTATTTAATTGAAGCTAAGCTTTACTTTTCTTTTTTTTTGTTTTTTTTACTTTATAACCTAAAACCTCTTAAATCGCGCATTTTTCAAAAATGTATACAATGTTGAAAAATATTACAATATTATACGTTAATCGTAATTTATTCGGCGTTCGGGCGCACCGGATAGGCGACTCGTAATACACTAACGACCAGTGTACGAGTAAATATTTTTCGTATGTAACACAAATGTGCTGCGCGATTCGTTGTTTTTCGCGAGCAAAAAAAAAAAAAAGAAAACCGCGAAGATTCTGACGAAAACTATCCGCCGAATATAATATTATTGTTGTTGTTGTTGTACGACAGTTTTTCGTCCGTGTTTCACGTCGTGTAGAAAAAACACCGAGAAAATACACGGACAATGAAAATTGTAAAAAAAAAAAAAACAACGACAAATGACTGTTATACGGATAACAGTCGTATTGTCCAATAAACGATTATTGGATAAAATAAAAGTCAAACAACGAATAATGTTTTTGTTAAAAAAATAAAAAAGCGCTCGCTCTCGCGCACAACACAACGGGCGCACGAATATTGCGATTATTAACGATTTATATTAATTATTTACGTATTTTTCTGTTTTTTTTTTCCACATGCGCGTGCCGTTATGCCGTGTAGCCCAACTGAGAAGGGACGAGAAGAACTCGCAGAAGAACGACAACGACTCGTTGCCCAGTTACACGATCGTCACGGGATTGCCGACGTACGACGAAGCGATCGAGCGAATGAAACCGCTGCCGCCGCCGCCATCGCCGCCATCGCCGCCGCCGCCGCCGCCGATGTTCGCCGTTATCGCTTCGGCGAGCGTCGCGTCCAAGCCCGCCAGCTCGACGGCGGCGGTGGTGCAAGCGTGCAAGGACGGAGGAAAAACGGTCGCGAAACCCGACGACCCGAAAAAGTTCGGTCTTGTCTCGCACAGTCTGTTCGTGCACGACGGCGGTTGCAGCCACTGTCTGTCCGTCCAGGAACTGCTGGAGACGTACAACGTCCGGTGAATTCATATCTCGGCATTACTGTTTTTCCCCCGCATGCATACCTAGTACCACCGGAAGGCAGTACTGTAGCCGGGAGTTTATATATAAAAAAAAAAAAAAAAATTGTATATAACGTGTGTGCGCGCGCGTAACAAAAAAATAAAAATAGTTTAGACGACTCCGGCGAATTCGTATTTAAATTATCGAGTGAATTTCAATTCCCGTTCCGAACAGAAGAATACGAATGAAAATCCGACCGTTTATTCGTCAGCCCGAACGGAAAGATTCGGGAATTTTTTTTTTCCACGAATATCACACTCAGCCGAGCATAACTTTTTTTGTCTTTTTCCACCCGACAACGAATTCGGTGCGTATCCGTACGCAGCGCGGTCGTTGAAAATTTGCTTCGGACCGCGACGATTTCTTTTTTGGGAAAAACGATTTTCTCTCTTCAAAATAATCGACATCGTAACGCGATATACGTTTTCTTCGTTTTTCTCTCGAAAACAGTCGTACAATAGAAATTTACGACAAATCCGTAGATTTCCGTCTTTTTTTTTGTATTATTCACCGCCCGATTCCGGTCGACAAGTCCGAAACTATTTTCAATACTATTCGCGTTCGATTGCAGTTCTGTCCGAGGCCGTGGCCAACAAGATGGTCGTGTTTCAGGATTCACCGGACTCCGTGCCCGAAATTTTTTCCTTAAAATACTGCAATTGATGTGCATTGAATTCGGAATCCGTGTAACGCGTTATTTCTTCTTGTATTTGATTTTCGATACGGTTTAGTTTTAGAAATTACGAAACAATTTTATAAAAAAAAACCCACCGTTAATTCAATCCGCCGTTTTCAAATTTTACTGACCTTATATTTTTTTTTTTTTTATGCGCGTGTGTATTTCAATTAAATTTTGGCCACTCTTTAAAATTTAACAAAAAAAAAAACCGCGCGCGCTTTCCTTAGACAAATAAAGTACACCCTTATAAATTATTTGTATATTAATGTAAAATAAATTTTTTTAGTATTTAGAGTATTTAAACAATAACTTCGCGTTTTATTGAACTTATTTCTTATGTATACGTATATAATCAGTTACCCCGTTCCCGCGCAGAAAAAAAATTTTTACTGCTTACGGCCTCGGTACTGTCTATTCCGTGTGCAATTTGAACGACGGGCGCGCGCGCGTTCGATGCTTCAGCTGTTTGCCGCGCGTGTGACGTTTAAAATAATTCCGTTACGATTCGCCGCACGCAAGCACACCGCTGTGTACCGTGTCGATTGGCGAAGGATGCGAAAACGAAAACTATTGTACAACAAATTATTTCCATTCGTTCATTGTTATTGTATTCCTATTCGCGAATTAAATATGTGTAAATCTCTGTTCGGTACGCGCCCCATCCTCCCCCGCAGGATAAATAACGAGAAAACCGTCCACGTGTGTTCACGCGTGTTTCGACGCACGCGTATCTGTGCGGTTTTTTT
Source organism: Chaetogeoica ovagalla (assembly GCA_032441825.1). Taxonomy (NCBI): domain Eukaryota; kingdom Metazoa; phylum Arthropoda; class Insecta; order Hemiptera; family Aphididae; genus Chaetogeoica; species Chaetogeoica ovagalla. The sequence goes on along the minus strand of CM063746.1, from coordinate 755,849 downwards.
TCCATTTTTTTTTTTTTTACACGTATATAACTGTGCGCGCGCGCGTGCAAAAGGAATAAAATCGCGTTTATTCTGGTTCTACATATTATAATATATTGTCGAGAGTACGGTTTTGCAAAACGTTTCGCGCGCAGTAGACTGCGACGGCGGCAAATTCGTCATACCGTGAAAAGAAGGAAAGAGAGAGAAAAAAAAAGCCTCTCTCGATTTTTTCGGCATTTTTTTTAGCGCCCTCTATAACACGCGCGACAGACGTTTCTTTTCTTTTTCTCTCTCTCTACACATTTATTACGATTTTACAATATGCAATTCTCTTTCTATTCCCCCTATCCCGCACCCTCCCCAACACAAGCGAAATCTTCCCGTACACGATGTAACCGGCAACTCGGATAATTATCGCGTAAAAAACACAAAAATAAAAAATGATCAGTAAACACGTAAAAATTACTTATAAACGTGTGGGTTGGAAATATGGAGACGATTGTCTTTTACTATTAGCTCGGTACAAGGGGGATATGGAATGGGGAAACGGTGTACCGAAAGAACGTGTAGCGCGAATTTTTCATTTTGTATACTCGCGGTCTGAACGTAAATAATGCATTACGGCCAGCTATATAAAGCCAATATTTCAAAACGCCTTTGAAAACGTTTGATAAACACAAAACCACTTTGTTCGTGTACACACGACCGAAGTGATCGGAAACGTGTGATATTACTTTGTTCATCCCTGTTGGATCTTTAAAAACCCATTACTTTTTCTTAATACTCATACAGTCGTTTCCGCCGCTTAATCTTTTCACACGTGTCCAAGAACTATTTTTGTATTTCTAAAATCTTAACACATCCAGTAGATCTGTACGCCACTTCGCATCACAAAAAATATATCACAGCGCATTTCATCTCAATAAATAACGTATTTTATTCTTTTACGTAAAATTCCATATTCATACTTCGTCTTAAATCTCTTTTTTTTTCTTCTTTTTTTTTTTGATTAGCAAAGAAAAAACATTTGAATCCAATATTTAAAAAATATATTTCTACAAGTAAAAAAAAAAAAAAAAAACGTACACTTCATATTTCTGTGAAACGACAAAACAATTTGGGAATTAACTGGATTACTTTCATTTATAATATAATAACGTTATTTGAGAAGGACGGAGCGGGTATTTGCTACCCACTCGTTGACGACGGACCGGTGTTAAAGCCTTTTACTTATTTTTGCAACAATATGAACAGTTCGCAGCTTTGCCCCTCCTCCCTTCACCTATAAGAAACTCGAAATGACAGCACAGCTTCCATCATCCCTTCTACTTATTTCGATCCACTTCAACCACTGCATACGACGCAACAAAGAAAATAAAATCACTTAAACTGTGTGTGTATATTAAAGTGATTCGCCTGTAATAAATCCATTACGAAACGTATTCGCTTTTAACAATAGTTTATTCGTTAAATCTCTTTCGACGGATACCGTGTACAGTGTGCTACGGAAATGTAATAAAAATTTAATTTTTAGTTTTTACAACATTTCTTGAGTTTTAAATACTTCATTAACGTTAAAGCACACCGCGGTGTAGTAATAGTTTCACCGTATAATAATAATACATAAAACGAATGCAAATGTGAAATTTCCATTTAAAAAAAAATATATATATTATATATATATATATTATAAAATATATATATATATATATTTTTTTTTTTTGAATTGACTTGTTGCCTGAAAACGATTTTATTTTAAAGATTTGCAAAACCGTACGATTGATATATTATAATATTATAGTCTCGCCTTCAAAAATATAAATATATAATATGATAACTGTGTATTTATTTTTCTGTCGACTGCCATCGTGTACAATATATTAAATATATATTGTATTATCAGCCATATGTGTATACGATAGAATTTTAATTGTAAATAAACTAATAAATAAATATATATATATATATTAAAGTCATTTGCAAATTAAGTGCCAACCGTTGTGTGTTTAAATTATAAATAATTGTTGTGTGCGAATAAAATTTATTGTATGCGTTAATACTATACGTGTCGTTTTTTTTTTTCTTTTCTAACCGTATTTTAATATATTTATACGATTATAAATCATTTGCGTTGATCGTTTCAATTCGAAGATAATTTTTTCAAAAAAAAAAAAACTAAAATAAAATACTTGCGGACGTTGTCCACGAACAAAACGTCGCGCGCGTCAAAAGTCGAAAAACCTCTTTTACCGTTATCGTTTATACGTACACAGCTGTGTATTTCCGTTATTTTTCGCCCGAAATAATATAAACAAATAGTAATAAAACTTATATTTCGAAAAAATCGCAATTTAATTGTTAAAAAAATGTTCGACTGAATCGTCTAACGCAGAGGTTTCCCGACTGTGGGTATAGTGTTTTATGGATCACGAACAGTGTTCACATGAAGAACATGAGCTGAAAAATAATTATTAATTAATTAATTTATGACCATTAATTAATTCATGATAATAGTAAAAATAAATTATTAAATATGATTGTTAATATATTCCAATAATTTTGAAAACAATTCAACAGAATTGAATTTCGATCGTAAATATTTAATGGAGTTTTGATTTTCTATTCAAAATACCTAAGACTTTTTTTTTAAAGCTATAAACACTGATTTTCACGCAATTCTTCATAATACAATCTTGTGAAGTCGGATTTTCGGTCATTTTTTACATTCGTTTACACCGAATCAATCATGCTATACACACAACGTTTATTTTAATTTGTATTCAAATACATATTTTAATATTCAAAATGTCCATATTACATTGGTACCAAAAAAAAAAAAAATTAATAAGTCGATTCGGATGCGTCGCCTAAATTTGAAAATTGTTAGAAATGAGTCGCACCTATAAAAAGTCTGGGAACCTCTGGTCTAACGAATTCGTTATTTTTCCATACAGCACACGATTATAAATGTTTAATACGGAAATAAAAAATATTATTTAAATCCTATAACAACTGTACGTACCAATCGTATATTTTTTCGTACTTGAAAATTACAACGCAATTACTATTCAATAACAACATATTTTCGGAGAGCTCTTCGAATTGAATCGACAAAAGGAAGAAAAAAAAAAAAAACAACGCGATGTAGTCCAATATAGTCCTAATTTTTATATTATTCATTATTGTGTCATCCGAACGACAACCTCGAGTACATCCTTGTTGCTCTCCGCGTTTCATTTCCATCCGTCACTATACCAAATAACTATAATAATAACAATAATAATAACAATAATAATAATAATAATAATAATAATAATAATAATAATAATAATAATTTATCCTTCACAAGGAATAAATCAAATATTACCATCAATCAAAAATCATCCTCTCTCTCTCTCTCTCTCTCTCATCACCATTCGTCTGTCAAAAATTCATCTCGTGTTATCACTTCTCCAATATCACCGTCAAGAAAACGTCCCCTACTCTCCATTTCATTTCAGTTCCATCCAACGAACACTTTCCATAATCATCATCAGAATCTAACAACGCCGGCATCGTTGTACACACTGACCTAACACTTTATAATATTACGTTACTGTACTATATTATTATGTTATGTACTGTTGTTCGTTTATTAATTTTTGTTATTATTTTTTTTTTTTTTTTTTTTTTTTTGTGTTACGTTTAGAAAGTTAAAAGAATTTGCTCATTTATTTTACTGTCCAATAATTTCAATTGTATTTTTATATTTTTTAATTTTATTTTATATTAACGAAGAAAAAAAATTGTTTCGTTATTACTTATATAATTTATATTTACGCTCTATATTTCTCTAATATTTAGGTATAATCAAAAGAAAAAAATAAATATATATAATTTATATATATATTTTTTTTTTTTTCAAATACATTTGGATTGTTTTTTTACACACGTATTTTTTTCTCGATCCATAGGTATACACGCATTATAATATTAACATATTTACTTATAGCGAATAAAAATATCTTACGTATTTTAATTTTACTCATTTAAAATTGTAATGTCGACACGTCTAATCGTTGTCCAGCAATTTATTTAGTGCTACGGATCTGTTCTGTTCACGCAACGCTAATAATTACAACTGACGAATTTTTCATAACTCACAAATATGTGCACTGAGAAGTAATATTTTCATAAAAAATAATATTTATTCGTAAAAATCGCACAGGCCAACGATGAAAAAACTTTTTTAAATAATCTCACTTGATTCTTGTATTGTTCGGTGTGCCGATCCAGAAAATCATTAATGAAAACTGCGTATCGCCCACCTACCGTCAATTTCTCACGTTTTAATATTAAAATAAACATTTTATTATCCCCAAAATGTGAAAAAAATATTTTAATCGTTCAAATGTCATTAAATAAAATGTAATTAAGTAATTTTTTTTTATTCTTAAAAAAATAAACGCCTGAATTATTCGGAAATATAGTAATTTAATATTATCGTAAGTAAACATAATTGTAACCTAATAAAACTATGATTTTTTTTTTTAATTTTTATGTATCAATTTTCCCAATTTCGCAATATATAAAATAACAACTGATGTCGTATTGTGGGTGATAAAAAAGAAAAACTCGCACCGAATTCAGTTTCAGCGCCCAAAAATACATAAAATTTACGCGAATTGGTTCAAAAAGATATTTACATAGAAAAATTATTTTTTTTTTTTTTTGATCTGTGTTATTATTTAATTATACGAATATGTCCGTACAGATTTTCTTTACGCTATCATTTGGGGCGATTTTTTTTCTTTTATCATTTGGACGAATATATATTTTATGCGTGTCGTTTTGGCGAATTTTACATTAACACATATAATAATAATAATAATAATAATAATAATAATTTAAATATATTATATCGTTTTTATTTTTTATATAAATATATAACAGTTGTGTAAAAAAAAATAAAATACATTCCTTCCGTTTTTAAACACTCGGGCCGGGGGTGTTTTTTTCTCGTATTTTCATTTCGATTCGTCCGTCACATTTCGTCATACGCCATTTAACGTTGAATTTAAAACGTTTTAATAATTTTTCATCGGTTCCGCGTTTCATTGACATTTCCCCGGTGTACTCTAAAATTTCGCGAAACATATTACTTCAACGGTTCATATTAGCGAATTTAATTTTAAATCGTATTTTCCTCCATTTGGATACGAATTATAAAACTGTAATTATTATATTATACGAAACGATTAAGTCTCCTCATATTATCATTAGTATTCTACGCGGTCGTTTCTTTTGCCCCAATACATTCAAAATGAAAACATATTTCCAATCTTTTACGTACAAAATAATATTATTATTCGAAGCAATAGTGTGAACGCTGAAAAATCGGGAATTTAATATATAAAACGTTTTTATTTCTTTAGTTATGAGTTTTTTTTTTTTTTTGTCCAATATTTACATAAATTACGAATCTATTACGGCCCCAATCAACGTTGAATTCGCCCGAACGATTTTAGTTTTCTTTTATTCGGCCAAATGAATTTACGCCCCCTTTATATTATAATAAGGTCTCTATGAACAACATTTCACAGCGTTTAAAATGTGTAAATTTTCTAAAAACCTTTATTTTTCGCATTGAAATAATTACTAAAAATCAAGAATTCAATTCGATTTTTTAAATTTATAACTGAAAAGATTTTTTTTTTTTTTTGTTCGATATCCCGTATCCGCTTAAATAATTTTAAATTAATTGATACAATATTTAAATGATAATTTAAATTGATAATATTTGAATGTATGTTACACTAAATATATATTATATTATGATTTTATTGAATTTATATTTATATAAAAAAAATTATCGATATGGTTTTATCGGTAACGGATTTGGGGAAAATATAAAAAAAAAATTATGATTGAAATTTTATATTCATATAATACTTATTATTGTCGATACCTAATATATGTATTGTTTTTATGAATTTATGTGTTTTTTTTTTTTTAATAATAAATACACTCCGGATATTGTGAGTGATTTTTTATTTTTTTTAATATTGGTTATATATACATAATATATTGATTTATACATTAATGATTTGTTTCCGTCGAATCGAGTCGTGTAGACGTGTGACGATTAAAACAGGCGACGTTTGCGTGTAATAAAAACAAAAAAGAATTTATTTCGAAAAAAATATATACCTTATTTCTAATTACTTCGGTAAGGCAAAATTGAAAATTTATACGTAAGTGAATTCGGAGAAAAGAAACAACGAAAATACTATATGAGATCGTATACACTCGCACATTATATGTGTTATTTATTCGCTTTTACGAATAATTACTAATATTACACATACGAACGTGTTTAGGATACGGTGGATGAACTCGTAGAACATACAAAAAAAAAAAAAAAAATTGAAAATAGAATACTTAAGTTTTTCGCAATGAATTTAATATCACAAAGTGATATACGTGGAATTTTAATTCGTCGTGTTCGCGATGAAGACGAATTTGTAATCTACCTCCGACTTATTACTCATATTAAAATTTGAAACACAAAACGCAATACTTGTCACACTAGTCGAGTACAATTGATTCGATCTACTCTATAGTCTATGATTATTATTAATTATATGTACTTACTTCTCATAATCATCGTGTAACAGGTTGTGTGTGTGTGTGTTAAGTATTCGAATTATAAATGTATTTCATTCCGTTAAATTTCTCCGACGCTGGTAGAATTTGTTTTTTTTCCCCGTTTTAATTTTCGTATTTACCGTATGCGTATGGCGATCGTAGCGATCGGTCGATTACATCAGTGCTCGTTTCCAAATATTTATCACAAATTCTAACCTAATCACTTGCATTTCTATATTATTATCTATTTTTTACTATCCATTATCTATGGACGATATCATAATATTATATATATATACACCGTACACGATATTCAATAACTAAATTTTATTTTATTAAAATATAATATTATTTTATTTCCTCTCGGCGTCGGAGTACACATATTTTTGTACATTTACATAATAGATAATATATTATTTAAAACAAATACATTCGCTAATAATTACAATTTAAAAAAAATAATAATAATTGCTAAATAAAAAAAAAAAATAATAATTAAAATTGTACATGGCGCTTAATAATTGTACCTAACCGCGCTTGTCTCTTACACAATAGCATTTATTATTTCATAAATAATCGCGTCTTAAACGTTAAATCACAAAACATAAAAAAAAAAAGTACGTACTTATATAACGTAATTTTCGAGGCGTGAAAAAAGAAAATTGAAAATAATTATATTATGTAAAGATGATGGCCTTACCCATTTGCGTTTTACCACTCGTTATAAAGAAAAAACATCATTCCTCCAATTAAAATAAATATAAAACGATTTGAAGTTACGCGAGGATTTTCATTTTACTGTCGAAACCGTTTTTAAAAAATATGTAACCCGATCGAACGAAAACGATTAATGGAAAATCGACGCGAATAAAAATTACACCTATAAAAAAAAAAAAATCGCCTGATCCGATGGATTATATTATATTATAATTATTATAATTTATAATTATTTTGTATCGTGCACGTGCTGCAGTGCATATATTATACAACGGCGTAACCGAGGGCCCACAGACCCCGCGTCGCTGAGGGCCCTTCCCCCTTGGGCCCACGATAATTTGAGGCCCTAAAACAGGGGCGACGAAGCTTTTTCGAATCCAGTGCCAAATTTTTCCAATTAAGGGTTTGAAAATGTTTCACGTGTGTCCAAACATGGAAAAAAAATTATTTTCTAAGAATACGAAAATTGACGGGAAAAATATAAAGTTGAAAATAAAATAAATTCTTTTTTCTCGCGTGCCATTGAAATTTGGCTAACGGGCCGCTCTTGGCACGCGTGTCATATAGGCTTACCACCACTGTCATAGAGAAAATTGAACTCTAAGAGAAAAGAAATTGAAGAATCGACTTTTTTTCAAATTAAATTAATTAATTAATCGATGTCTATGTAATTTCGTTATGTGTACACACGCGTCGTATAGTGTGTATTTCAATAATTTGTGAAAACTTCATTTTTTATTCTCGCAGTGAGGGGAAGGGCCAAATGTTTGTGTTATGTCACTGAGTGCGCATTGCACCCCAGCTGTGGTTTCGATCGTTTCGCGGCGGTGTCTCAGAAGATCCACTGTACTTTCCAAAGTGACAAAAGGAATATTTATTTTTTTTTATGTTTTGTTTTGTTTTCGGAAACGTAAAATCAATAATATAATAATAAAAAAAATAATAATACCACTAGTAGATTTATTCTGTTCACAAAGACTTTACCGACAATACTGACAGAGGCGTCTAATATATAATATAATAATAATAATAATAATAATAATAATAATAATAATAATAATAATAATAATAATAATAATAATAATAATAATAATAATAATAATAATAATAATAATAATAATAATAATTTTAATAATAATAATAATAATAATATTATTATTCGTGTCGATACGACCAACACTCATACAGATGCCCCGAGATTTACTAGAGCATAGGTTCTCAAACATATTTCATACACCGCCCAGTTTGACAAGCAAAATTTTTTTAGTGCCCCCCCCCAAAATTTTTAAACTCACCAATTGTTTATCTTTAAACAGTTATCACAATTATTATATTTAAACATGCCGTATTCTATTTTAGAGTTCAAACTTACATTTTAAACGAGCATTTTTAATAAGAGCTATTAAAATGCATACTTAATCGAATTTCAATGTATTTTTATTAAAATTTAATCAAATCTTTGAATTTAAATTTATTGAGCTCACTTAATGTGATGGATGAACCTGATGTAGTTTAACGGGTTTTTTTTATATCGGGCTCGAATTTACTTAAATGCAGTCGCCACGTTCGGTAACAAGCAGCCGATTTCTTTTTTTAGTTATTAGCGTTGTTGTTACAGCACTAAATCCACGTTCGGACAAATACGATGATGGAAACGCTATTAGATATCTTTGAACAATCGACCATAATCCAGGGTAAAGTCGCGGAATTACATAATTTTTCGTTTTTTTTAATCAGCTATCGCCCCCCAAACTTCTTTGGGCCTTTTACCGCCCCCCTAAAGGTCACTAACGCCCACAAGGGGGCGTTATCACCCACTTTGAGAAAGAATGTACTAGAGCATAAATTAATAATTAATTTACGACGACCAGAGATTTTCGTTAAAATGTTTATTATTATTATTATTATTATTATTATTATTATTATAATCATCTACGTTGTATTTTGTACTTGTATTTTTCGCAATTATTTGTAATTGGAAATTATTTTTGATGGAAATTATTAATGTTGACTTTACCATATTACGATATGGACCAGCGATTCCCAAACTGTGGATCGCCACCCAAAAGTTATATTTTCAAATAATACATTTTTTTTTAGGCATATGTTACTGTAATTCCGTGTTTCTATTACTTTTCGTTGATGTTCAAATTCCGTTTTATCCCAAATCGATATCAATGCAGTAATAAAAAATAGAAAACAATTACGCCCTCCACATTAAAATTATATGCCCACTTTTATAACATACATAAGTCTTTATACCATTCAAATATATAATTAAAAATAATACTTTGATGAAAATTAAAAAATAAAATTTTTTTCAATTTTTTTTTTTAACAATACCACCTCACCCAGTGGTGGTAAATTACAAAAATCGTAACGTTATTATAATAAGGTGCGAGATAATATTATTTTGTTATGTATATAATATAATAGTTAGTTAATTATATTTATACATATTTTAATTATATTTATACAATTACTTAATGACGTACCATCGCTGTAATCGTTTATAATCACTGACAAGTTAACTCTCAAGTGATCTTTGATCAGATATGACACCGATATAATTTTTCAGCGAAAAATTAACGAATAGTGACAATAAATAACACTGTTGTTAGAACGATGAAATAAAAATTAGTTTAATGTAAGGCACCACCTTTTACATTTTTTTTTCTTTACAATTCACTACTTAAGATGCCACACACATGGAAAAAAAATGAACAGATATGGTTAAATACAATGTTTGGGAGGAGTTCCGCCGTTCCTCTGCAACTCGTGCGTAAGTCTAGTGACGAAAAATTGAATAATAATTATAATATTGAAGAAACAAAATTTTACTCGAGACAACTTCATCGGGTGTGTGACATCGACATCAATATTAAAAACGTGCTCATTTTATGTTATTAATGTTATTATTTATTTATTTATTGCGAAAGTGAAGTTCATGCGGCATATTATAAAAGTAAAATTTCGGTACATTTAAAATTAAAAAATGTGTGGAACTGCGCGAATCGTTATAAACAGTAAAATATTTAATAACAAAGAAAAATTTTAATTAATAATTTATACTACTTTTTTTCTTTAAAATTGTCAAATGGATTAAATTTGTACTGACGAGTTACTAAATAAAACAACTTTTAACAGAAAAAATATTATTTTTCAGTACATTAATTACAAAATGTATACTAAAATAAAATAATTAAACAATCAAATTCACCGTAAACATATTGAAATAATAATTCCTGTTACTTGTACGAATAATAATAATTATATATAAAAAAAAAAACTCATTTCTGTACAAAATTGAAAAATTAAACATTAAAAATAAAATAAATAAATAAATAAAAATAATTGAATTAAATGTTTAATACCTTTGCGATATATGTGCACACTGCATATATATATATATATATATATATATATATATATATATCGTTTAAAGTATTTAAGTAATCAAGTGCACAATACATAAGAATATGGTCAATTGAGCACTTAAAATCTAATATTAATTACGCATAAAAATAAATAAATCATCTGTCAACAAAACTTTACAACAGATCTATTTACAATATAAACACATTATATAATTAAGATACCTGTTTATATTAAAAAATCTGGATCGCTATAAACGTCATCGCTATCTTCAGCAGAGCTGCCACCGCCGCCACCCTTAGCCTTCTTCCGTTTGTGATGATGTTTTTTCGGACGATCGGCTTTTTTCGATTTATGCGATCGGTGATGATGGTGATGAGAATGCTTTGATGACGGCGGTTTCGGAGGAATGATCGTCAATTTAGGAACCTTCGGTGATGATTGCACATTATTCTAAACAACAAAACATACGCATATAATTTTTTTAAACAAGATGACAAATAAAATAAATTGAAAATACTTAAGTTTATAAATATTTTATTGTTTCTAATACCAAGAATAATAAATTAATTTTAAAAATTTAATTATTTCATAATATATTATATGTTTTATTAGTATTGTAATCACTATTATTATACTATTTTGCTACAAACATAAACAATTTTATTTTATTCATTTCAATGGATTATTTTATTCATTTCAAAAAATTTTTCATTTCATTCGTCATTTATTCATTTTTTTTTTTTTTGTATTTATTAGACAACTAGTTTTTTTTAATGAATCCACAGATGAAAATATCACGTTATATTCCATTCCATGATCTTGTAATAATATATATTATTATTAACTGTGAATCATATAAATCATTGCGATAATCTATTTTTTATACCAGGGAATTTATAATGATAATTCACAACAAATATATATAAATATATATATATATATTTGAATACATAACATTTAATCACAATAATTTTTCTCGCGAATTTAAATTAAAATCGAAAAATTTTAATTTAAAATTAATTATAAATATAACATTGTTGAAGTGGAACAATTTAAATAATTGTTCAGCAAACTACTGATTATAGTCAATTTTAAAATATTTTATATGCCATACTAATTTTTTTATTATTATTATTATTATTAATGTTGTTAAAAAAACTAGATTCTAAACTGTTGTTTTTATATTTATATCTCAAATATCATACATTCTGCTTCAATAACAACCATTAAATTATTTGGTTATGACTATAATATTCAAAGTAAAATGTTCTAAATTGTGAATTAATATTACATTAATAAATATTACGTGTATAGAGAACACTAACTTGTTTTTGATATTCTGGCGATTCATGAGATGCGTTTGATGAATCAATGTGATTGGGAGTACCCGAAGTCTGGGAAGGAGTGTTACCTACATGGTTATTTGATGTCGAAGGAACAGTCTTTGGAGTTTTAGGAGTACCTATGGTATCTTCATTTCCTTCATCGTCAGGATCCAGATTAATAATCAAATGTTTTAACTGGAACAGAAAATAAAAATTATAATTTGCACTTAATAACACATTCATTTTACATGCCTCTAAATAATAATGAATCAATTCTTGTTTGGCTTTTTGTAAATCATCAGTGTTAATTTCTAATCCATATTGAAGTTTCTGTATAGTAGCTTTAGGATTGAATTTTGAATTTGATTTTCTACTCATATTTTTGTCATACATTTTACTCGATTCGGACGGTGAATACTGAGTTATTTTTCTACAATAAAATTTATGTTTCCAATTATAAAATAATTATTTTTACAAACAGAAATATCAATAAAACGTACAAATCTGTTATTCCGTAAACAGTTTTCAAATACAGTTTGAGAACTAAAAGTAGAAGACAACCTTGAGAATTAATAAGAACATTTTGAAGATTTGTTATATCATCAGGTACTCTATCTACAAGTGTTCCTTCATCTTCGTCTTCTTCATCTTCAACAGCACCATCTGTTTTACTAGACTGCTGTGGTGCATTAGGATTTGGAAGAAGACCCTAAAAATAAGATAGGTAAATGAAAAACTTCGAATCTACTACAATTATGTAATACTTAACAAATTATATAAAACACGTATAATATATAAAATTGTAATTAGTTCAGATGTGTAGCGATCACTGATATCAAAATATTGAATAAATTTAATGTAATAACAAATACAATTTTAATTTATAATATATTAATGATTTAAAAGTTAATTATTAAGATGTAATTCATTTATATACTATTCAGTATTAAACTCTTCAATAGAATTATTCAAAAAAAAAAAATTATATTAAATTACTTCGAAAAATGGAGTCATTAGTACTAACATAAATAAATAAGTAAAAACCTATGTCTAATATAAATTAACTAGTATTTAATAACTATAGATTTTAAGAGTAATATAGCTGGAGTTACACGAGTTAACTAGAAAAATTTACTAAAATGTAAATACAACATATTATTAGTTAGGTAATTAACGATTTACTTATAATTATAATATGAAAATCACTTTATGTAAAACATAGCAAATATGATTCTAAATATATTATAAAAATATAATTACAAAAACATATTATAGTATATATTCTCTTTATTATTAAAATATATTATAATAATTTACAAATAAGTCTTAAACGCAAAATGTTACGTCAGTTGACAATAAAATATAAAACAAAATAAAAATTGGTCAATACGCGTTAAAAACCTCCCATTTATAGTTGATACGTCTCTTTAATTTTAGCTGACGATATGGCAGAGATAAATTTGTATTTGTATAAACTTTTAAGACTTAAAAGAGAATTATTTTATCTTACTTAAATTGACATAAAAAATACGCCTACATTTGGTATTGTATTTAAACTTTAACAAAAAATATACATATTTAAAACATTTTTGTTTATTACATCGACATTTTGCAATTTAAGTTTCTTTTCAATAGTTTGTGTTTTATACTTAAATGTTTGTGACTTAAAATATAATTTACAGAAAATATTAAATGTACAGATATTCAAATTTTGAATTCGCATGATTTTTCTTCAGATTAAATATACTATGTAAACTATAGAATGTTATAAATATAACAGAACTGAATTTTGAATGCACAACAATTTCATTAGCCATCCCTTTCTCGTGCCACCACACATACAAATACACAAGCGTATAATGTACTAGTGGAATGCGGCAGTCAAGTGATTATTTTGATATTTGTCGCCATTACCTGCAAATGCTATTCTCATATGGAATTTGTCGATTACACAATCGAATATTTCCTCTTAAATACAAATGCAAATACATACATAATATAATAAAAAACTTAAGAATACTTACTTCTCTAAAGTTTTGAAGTAAATTAGTTCCACTAACAGATATTATTGTATTAATGTGATGTATGATAAATAATGGTTCATCTTGCGATTGAAATGGAAAATACGCCAAGTTATCGGCCAAATATAACAACTGGGCTAAATTTGTTTTCTTCAAAAAAATAAAACACATTGAAAATGTTATAATTATTATATTAACAATGAAGTTGAATACATACTATCTGGTCTTCAAACTGTTTTAAAATTGACAACACCAGAGCTCTACGCTGTTGTTTGGTTCTAAGTATAGAATAAAGACATCCGTTCAGGGCACTCGGGACAGTATCGTTTTCTTTTAGCCGATATCCACGAACCAATTCACCCCTGGGTTGTACAATACTTTGCAACTGAAAAGACAGCTTGATGCCATTTTGTGCGCCCATGTGTATAAATCCAGGATATTTCTTCTCAATCTCTTGCAAATGTTTGTCAGCGCGACTACTCACCGATTTCTCAGTATCCGTGCTCATACATATTAAATAAGGCACAATCTACAAACAGAAAACACGAGAAATATAAAAAAAAAATTATAAAATATTTATTAATTATTTTTAGAGATGATTTCCATACCTGAACAGGATGCACAAGGCCTTGTGCTAAAATCAACTGTATTACTTTAAGAACGTCTTGTCGAACTTTAATGCTTGGGTGCAAAAATGAATTCAATATTCCTTTTAAATATAACTGAATGACTGTACTGGCCATTCCAGAAGAAACGTCGCCCATTTCCTTTAAATTTTCTTTTTTAGACATCTTTGACCCTAATAAAAATAAAAATCAAATATAATTTGTGTCCATTATTAAATAGTAGTAATTATCTGATTAAATCATATTCAAACAAATGTTTGAACACTTACATTCTAAATCCTGCTTAATCATTCTTTTTTCTTCTTCTTCCAAGTACACTTCAATATTATTCAAAATCTATACACGACAGAACGCAATATTAATTGTTACACAAATGCAAAACTAAAATAATAATATGAAATACACGTAAGAATGCAAACCTGAGATTTCATAGAATCAGATACATTGTTGTCTGATAAAATATCAACATACGTGGTCATCAGATCTTGACACAACATGAAATCGTAATGTCGTATACATATTGACCCAATCGCTTTTAAAGCGAATAATTTCGTATCATCTTCATTAGCACGCATAAAGTATGACATAGTATCATATACTAAATCTCTAATATTATCCTGTTAAAACAGAAAACAATGTTTAAAAAACAGCAAATATATTTAAATACAAATGGAAACTTACTGGATATGCATCACCATAAACTTCTTTGTCAGTGAAATCGAAGAATCTCAACATTAGGCCAATAATATAGATTGAACGCCGAAAAATAGGCTTTAATGGTAGTAAAACTTGTGGAGTTGTCTGACTATCTTGATGTAGCTTTTGAAAATTACACAAATATTCTGAAAAAAATATATATATATTACAGACAAAATCATAATACATATTGTTGTAAATTATTAAATTCAATTCAAAATTACAGAAATATATTGAAAAATATTTATGTTAATGAAATAATTATAATCGTTTTTTGAAGTCAATACTTAAAAAGAAATGTAAATAATTTTAGCGTGTAGAAACACGGCAAATAAAGTTCTTAAACTTCAAATTTTGATATAACAGATTTTAAATGTAAACAAAACTAATGATATTTCTGTGGAACAATATTCTAAACTGTTAATTATAAAAAATATTATTATTGAATAATTAAATAACTACTTACTGTAATATATTCCAAAACAATCCCTTATAAGTTTAAAGTTCCTCGTTACATTATTTACCACTGATCCAAGACAAGAAATACAACTCAATATTACAGTTTGATCGTGTCTCATGATAATTTTAACTGCGTCCTCTTCAAGTTGGGACAAAAATATCTCACTAGGATGTTCGATTAAGGGAACCACAAGTTCCAGAGTCCGTGCAACGCAACTGATGATTTGATAATCACCTTGTGTCTAATAATAAAAATAATTTTAAAAAAATGCAATGATCTCTATATTATATCTATTCAGTTTAAAATGTAATACCTGGCATTTTAAACTTAAATACGGTTGAAGAGTGAGGGAATGTGATGCTAGCAATTGTGGCCGTATTTTAGCGAACAAATATAACGTAGTAAGGCAAGCAACGAGTTGTTGTGATGTACCTCCACCATCGAGCGTGATAACGTTTTCCACTAAACAGTCAACAATCTGTTTACAAGCTGTAAGAAGACTCTTTGAAGGCTCAGTAGGCGCCACTTTGGTAGTATCGTCCTTATCTTCTTTCGGTTTAAACAGACTTAGCAGTAATTGCTCAAACCACTCCAGACCCAACTCCTTTGATGCTGCTACAACATCAGTAATGTTTAAGACTTTTCTCAATAACATCTTTGTATCCAACGTCGGTTTCTCGCGTACTGGAGTGAACCACATGTTTTGAAACACTTCCATAACTAATTTCTTAATGCCGTCCTCGTCATTTACACGACGTATCATTTTCACACATATCTCCGGTATTTTTGAATAGTCAGGACACTCAATACATATATCTTTCATTATTTTTATCACTCGTTTGCGTACACTAACGCCCGTGTCCAATATCCGAGTAGACAACATATCGTAATACTTGTCAATTAACTCTGGACGACTCAATACAAATTTTCCAACCAAATCAACAGCAGCTTCTCTGACGGACGTCGAGTGATCTAAGAAAGAATAGCTCACGCCCAACTGCATATCTTTTAATCCTAGAACACCAGGATCAGCTTCGACTATCATCGTCAAACACTTCATAGCTTTTGTTCTTATATTTACAGAAGTTTCCATCAAAACTTTTAAAATCTAAAATTAAAAATTAAACGTGTAAACAAAAAAACAAAATATAAAGCTTACGCACAAACTATTCTCTTACCTGTATGAGATAAGTATTGAAACTCTGGGAAAATGGTCTTTTAGAAGCCAAGTATCTTGCTACTAATTCAGCGCTATCATAATCTATGTATGTTTGCATCACTTGTGAAGCTTGATTATCATAAGGATTGATTTTGGTCAGTAAATATTCTTTTCTCTGTTCACTAAGTCTTGACATTTCAGTAGCTTTATTTTGGTCAATACAAGATTCATTTTCTTTACTTGAATCACTACTCTCACCATCATCTTCATCATCTGAACCTTGAATATTCAACAGTTTCAATTATTATGCATAAAATTGATTAATTTAAATATATATATTAATAATGTAAATATACGAACCATATTTTTTGCGTGAATTTTTTTCCTTTTTTCTCTTTGACGAAAAATCGGATGATTTTCCAGCGTCAGTATTATCTTGATACCACTGAGCTAAATAGAAATGTCGCGCATGTCTTAAAGCTGGCTCAGAAAGACTTCTAATAGCTAAATAATCTAATAGGACCCTCTGCAAAAACTGTATTCTTTCTTCGTCGTCTTTTACTTCTTGAACTTCTTCCTGCAAATTATAATTATTAATGTATATAACCAAAACAATAATATAACATTTAAGTTACACTGAAGAGCACATACCATTAAATTACCGTCTTCATCTTTAAGCTCTTCTGTTCGTATGTCTAATATTATTGAGTCTATAGTTTTTAACCTTAACTGAGACGTAACAGCATCCTTTCTCAGCCTAGCTGCTACAACACCAAGATAGTCCAAGGAAGCTACTCTTAGAGACATGTCTAAATTCTTGTTAACGAAATTGGTAACCAATAACCTTCCCAGTACACTGAGCATAAGTTCAGATGCAGGCCATTCAGGTTTATTTACAGTGGTCAAAAGATCTTGAATGAAATTTTCAAATATTGGGCGATAATCTATTTCTTCACTTTTACTACTGCATTTTGATAAAAATACATGCAAAAAACTTGATGCAGTCGATCGAGCTGTCTTGAATTTACTAATAATTAATGTATCGGGATCAAGCTACAAAAAAGCAAATATTTTATCAATATTAAAATTATTTTTCCTTTCTTTATATATATATATCTTTTAAAATAAAATTAATACAAAATATATTTAAAATCTTACACTTGTCGATTTATCTGCTAAATTGGACGGAAGTACAACCATACATTGTATTAGTTGTAAAACAAGAGCTGATAACATTTGTATATACTCTTCAGAACTAATTCGAAAAGACTTCAAACTTCGCTTTGAACTCGGTAATCGAGCCATAGATGCAAGAATATCATCCAATAGTAATTTTCTATGTTTGTCATACTTTGTAAATATCTAGTGAAATAATACAATATAATAATATAAGTAGAATAAAAAAAAATTAAAATATATTTATTTAAATGCGAATATTTTTGTGAGAAAATAAAGATAATTATCATTATTTTAATTAGAAATTTGTAAATATAATTTTTCAATAACTGTGTCCATTAAAGACATTTGTCGCCTACTCTCTTTTTAAATTCCCCTTATGACATTCTTCTATCTTCATCAATCATTAAATAAAAAGCCTGGCAGGATAAATGGTCATCTTCTTACCCTCCCTATTTGTCACAAATAATTATCCCCTGCCATTCCAAAGTATTTATAATTTAGAAATCTTCCTTCTTCCGGTTTCTAATTGTATCTTTTTCTCGCCTCAGGATGGGATACAATCAGCTTCCGTCTCATGCACTTCGTTTAGGTCTCAATGACGCCCTCTTTGTACAAATTATATCGAGGAAATTAAACCTGGCTTTACTCATTCACTTCTTGACTATCCCACATTCACTCCTAATCATTTTAACTTATTCAAAAAATTGTCCAATATCTATGTCACTGCTCTCACTTGTTTCACACCCATTAACTCGGTTATTCTCGTAACTTCCTATATTTATGATGCTGGTTTTGCAATATAACTAATTTTTGAGTTGTAATAAAAGCTACTAAAAAATAATGAAATTTAAAAAAACATTTTTTTTTTTTTAAATACCGTTGTAACAAGTTTTAGTGCAGAAAGTTGTAGTTCACTGATTTCTTCGACGAAAAATGGCGAAACCGCCATCGATGAAGTATGAAGGACAGCAGTATCAGTTAAAGTTTGAATATGTAAAAGCTCAGCTAAAAGTGAAACAACTTCTGCCAGCTTAGTATACAATGACAAAACGTTTTTATCTCGGACTTCTTTTGGATGTGCACGTTTTTTACGAGAACTCCCTGGATAAATATCATTACTTTTTTGTATCCTATAACAAAACAAAAATTGAATTTTGATTGAATAATTTAATTTTAATTAAATAATTGAAAAATTCAATTATTTATAATTTAAATTAAGTTTTTTACACACCTATAGACAGGGTCAAAAGCTGGATAAATTGTATTATGAAGTTGATATTTTGTAAACATAACCACTCTGTCGATAACATCTTCTAAATAAACTTTTTTTTGCATATTGGGCGATGTCAAAATATATAACGTAGTTAGAGATGCATCCACTGCGCGCATAACTCTATCCATTGCCAACTCCATCCATAATTTTCTTTCGCACTCATCATCCTCCTGAATTAATCACGAAAATAATTAATTTATAATTTATTTATTTTCATTTATTTTTCTTCTTACTGGATCAGCTATAGGCGATACTTTTGCACCATCTCTGATATTTTTTTCAAGTATACTCAATAGACGAATTATTTTATTTGTTGGAATTGATTCCATGGCGCCCAATGTTTTAAGTTTGGCTGATTCGCTACATAATTCTTGTAATACATATTTTGGTATTAATGCTTCTGGTGGTGCATCGTCTTCAGCTATTTAATTAAAAACATATGTAACATTAAAAAACGTTTTACTTCTTAAACATTTATAAATTACCAAAATCTAATATTGTATCAACTTCTTCAGTACTATCAAATACTTTTTCAATACATTTATTAAATTTTTGATATGTATTAGTTTCCATTAATTCTTCAACGGATAACTTTTCCATGACAGGTACAAGTTTTCTTTCAACTTTTCTTACTTTTGGTTTAATTATACATTCATCTAAATAATTTTAAATAAAAAAATGTTTTTATCAATTAAAAACACTACAACTATTATAAACCATTTAGAAAGCTGACAAGTATGTACAATTTTAAAATTAAATTTTTTTTTTAAATTATTACTTTTGTCATTAGCTTCTGATTGCTGAGCAGCTCTTTTTCTTCTCTTAATTCGTTCGGTCAACGACACTCCAAAATCATTTGGATCAGAACTTTCATTTTCTACTGGTGTTTGAAAAACTCCTTTATCTGTAATATAAACACATTATGTTAGTTAACAAAAATTATTTGATAAATCTAATAGCAATAAAATTCGACAACAGGTATACAACAATTTTTAAATAACGCAGAACTACATAAATTATATATAAAAAAAAAATTAAATCCTTCTTACTTTTCATAAATATTATAAAAATATATCATTCACCAGAGATGTTTAATTTTCATTTAAATCTTGCAATATAGAATAGAAAAATTATTTTTATTTATAAGTTAATAAACTTATAAATCAAAATACATCTAATACGTTCTAATATTTTATATTTAAAAGTCTGAATCTTGGAGGTTACACGTATCGGTATTACTTCCATTTATATAATTGTTAATATTATACGCCAGATAGATATTTCTAAGTATTCTGTCAACCCCCCCCCCCAAATCCTATTTCAAAAGTTAAATCTTTTAATACACATCTTAATATACATCTTTTTACTACACTATTATTATCTCAATATAATCCACTATATTTCTCGCTCCAATTCGTGGATCAATTCATTTCCATCATCTTAACTATCTATTGATCTTCTGATTGCCTCTACCTTTAGCAATTTTTGATAATTTCTTATCAACCTATAACATCAAGAACTTCAGGCGTATATATAAACTCTAAATGTTAATAATGAGAATTCTCAAATAAAAATTTAAAGATCATAATGTAATCAAAAATGAATACTAATAATAAAGGCTAAATGCTAACATTTTTCAAAACAAAAACACTGATGTTAATTAAAATTGTATTGTAGAACTTAAATCTACATAGTAAATATTTTAATTTATAAATTATTATAACGATGGCTAAACATGTCTGTTAAAGGTTCTTAATCTATTTTTTTTTTTTTTTTTTTAATTAATTTAAAAAAATGTTACCTTGATTTACAATTGATGGCCTTTCTGCCAGAGCTAATTCAAAATCATTTTCCTCCGTCAATTCTTCCATATTTATTAAACTCGCTTTACTCATAACTAACATAAACAAATTAAAATATCAATTAAATTCAATGTCTATAGTTGCAACGATTTCAATTAAAGAAAATAAAAGTACCGTGTTCGCTAAGATCAATTCGAGTTAACGAAATGGTTGGTTGATTATTTAAAAATACATCATAATTATTGGTTATTTGAGAAAATTCTTGTTCTAATTTTTGAACATTTAGTTTATCATTTTCTGTTATATCCACATCGTCCAAAATTTTATCTGAACATGTTAAACAAAGTAAATACATTAAATAAGAAAAATTATAAAAATAATAACATTTACCATCGCCGTCTAACAAAATTCTTGATAATTTTGTGGAAGGTGGTCTCACAATTACAGGTTGTTGTTGTTGTTGTTGTTGTTGTTGTTGTTGTTGTTGTTGTTGTTGTTGTTGTGGCGTCATTTCATTCAATATCCCAGACTGTTGCAGAAGGTCATTGTGTGATAAACCATGTTGTTCAATTAATGCATTTTCAAAACTATTTATTACACTGAACTCATGTTCCGTTTTATGTTGAATAATTTTCTCTTTATCTGTAAAAACAAAAAAAAATTATTATAAATAAAAATAGCTCATTCAATCCATAATAATTTCATTTTCATTCCGAGAAAAAGGTTAAAATATCAGTAACATATCTAATGGTATGTTAAACATTAAACATCATTAAACATTGTAATGTAAATTACAATTATATAGTTAAAATGTATTGTTTAGATGATTTATTTATATAAAATATGGTCTTAAAATATTAATCAATGTAGAAAGGGCATTATCAATTTATGTATTATCAATTCATTTCCTAATTTTTATACATAATTTTTTGTGCATATTTCTACTGTAATTAAGTATTTATTAAGTTCGAATTATTTTAAAAATTATATTTTTTACTTCATAACGATTTATTATTATAACTGTATTAATATTATTGGATATCACTTATTAAAAATATAATCAATTTTAAAAATGCAATGAAAAAAAATGACATTAACAATTTAATTTAAAATTAATGTAATTTAAATAAAAAAAAAATATTTTATAAATTAAAAATTAAAAGGGAAAAACAAAATACATAGATTGTATTATAAATAATAAGAAATAACCATAAATCGAATAAAACATAGATTCTATAAACACAACTGATAGACAATTATGTATCATTGTCTAATATGTATTGAAAATTTCATTATTTTCAAAATCAGCTTGTATATTTAAAATATTAAAACCATTACGTTTAACTTCATTATAAATTTTTTTTTTTTTTTATATAAAATTCAATACAAAGAACATATTTCAGAGATAAAATTTAAAATAATCTTGTCCATATTCTAATTTTACTAACAACGTAAGAATGTATTACACGACCAAAAAAGTTAATTTATAATTTCGGTATTAATAAATTTGGAGTAAAGAATTACTCATTTATAATAAAGTTAAACCGTAAAGGTTTTAATATTTTATAATAATATACAAGCTGATTTTGAAAATAATGAAATTTATTAATACATATTGGATGAGATATTTTTTTCTTCCAGTTTTTATATAATTTATGTTACTGTGGTCATTGATTTATTATTGTTTCTTATTATTTATAATATATTCTATATATTTTGTTTATTTAATTTCATATTTTATTTTATATACTATTTTTCGTTTTTTCTTTTATTATTATTTATTGTAACCTGATGATGATCCATGGTCGAAACTAATTGTTACATTCACAAACTTTTTTCAAATACTCTAGGCATTTTTTCTTTATATATATTTTAAGTAATTAATAATTGAAGGGCGAGTAATCTTTGATTAAAATTTAATACTTGAAATTCATAAACGAAATTGTTTTAAAAAAAAAGGGGGATCAAATATGTAATTGTACATCAACCGTGTAAAACTACATAGGGTATTAATTTTAATTTACTCATCAATAAATACTCAATAAATACATTTAAACAATATTCTGGTTAACAATTTTATAGCACATTAAATTAAATTATTTATTTCAAATACAATGTTTAATGAAGTTCTTATAACAAACAGTTTACACAAAAACCATAAATAAGTAAATAAATAATGCAATAATATCACACTCGAATAATAAGAATTACAATTTTACACTCTTAAAAATTATTTAAATTGTGACAAAAATAAAATACATTTAATAGAACTCATTTGAACAATTATACATCAGGAATAACAAATTACCTTCTTGTTGTTGTTGATGATGTTGGTGGTGATGATGGTGGTGATGAAATGTTGGCATTGGCGGTCCTCTAAACGCATTTGGATTTTGTTGTAGTATAGCTTTAAGAAGTTCAGGTACATTTTGTTGATTATTATGATATTCTGTATACAAATATTTGTCCTTCAATTGTCTAAAAAATGTATAAAAAAATAAAATAAAAATAAAACCAAATTAATTTACATAATAATATTTTCTTAATAATTTACTAAACTTACATATGATCTGAAGTCGTATTTATTAATGATTGTATTAGTTGTGGTACCAAAGTATCATCACGAAGGCTAAGTAAAATATCTGCTTCTTCGGCTACTCGTGGATGAAATAATAAGGATTTATTACTTAATGTTTGAGGCATAGGTGAAGGCAATGGCATTTCAGGTAACACTAAAAATAAATTCAAATTTTATGAAAACGTCTTAAAACAATTAATTATTAAATTTAAAAATTATTTATTTTTACTTCAATCAGTTCTCTTATAAATGTACATTACACAATGTAACAATTTAGTTAGGTGATACAGAACATTTTAAATAAGGAAACTAACTGTTTAAGAAACTTCTATAATGTTCAAAAAAAAATATTTTGACTAAAAATATATTTTTAAGTTGTAGTTAATATTTAATTCAAGAAAAAAAAACATTCGAGTAATCGTAATAATCATGCAACTCCCTAATTTCCTTAGTCGTTTATTGTTGTTAATATTTTAAGTGGAGTAATAAATTTGTATTTTTATACAAATTCAAGTGTTTATAAATGATTACGTTTTTTTCTTTTTACTAGCCAACTTTTTTCTAAATTCATATCTATTTTAAACTAAAAAAAATTACCGAATTCAAATTTATTTAGTAAAATAATTTTGTAAATATGTCAACATACAATTTTAAGAAAATTATATCACTTAACCTAAGTTTGTTTTGTATTAATAGTCAACAAAAAATTCAAACTGAAATAGAATTTTAAACTAAAATAAAGTAACTAATGTAACATATTAATATTATTTAATGAATAATATATAAAAAAAATGTTTAAATCAAATATCATAATTTAATAAATTATTTCCTTTATTTTAGTATAAAATATAAGACTCAAATTTTAAGGTATTCAAAATTCAATATATAAAAATTATATAGTTTTAACTATATAATTTTATATATATTTTAATTTAGTACTAAATTAATATAGTTCATTTTTAATATAAAAATGTATTTAACTTTAAAACAAAACGCAAAAAAAAAAAATAATAATAAATACGTAATTTAATTACTGTTGGTAATTAGAACTAAATTGAAAAAATTATATTTTTTATTTGGTAGTAGTTTCATTTGTGTGCAAAATAATAAAAATAAAAATAGATTTCAAAATTTTAAAAATTCTAATAATCAACAAATAAACGTTGTACATAACATATTATGTCCTCTTATAACCTCTAAGTTCAATAATGAAAAGGAATAAGAAAAAATACAAAAATTGGTTTTACTCAAAAGTAATATCACTTAATCATTAGATAAAGTGCAGGAATAGAATACATAAACTCAATTATAAATATGCGCTTATACCGCTTTTAATATGTTCACGAAAAATCTTTGAGAAGCCTCTTATGGAATAGAACAAACACAACGATTTGTATAAAGAAATAGTAATAATAATGTTACACAAAAAAGTAATTACTTTTAATATTTCAACTTTAAAACAAATCCAATGATTAACGTTACTTTTTTTTTCTTTTAGTGTAAAATGTCAATGATCGACAAATTAAAGTTACCATGCGTATAATAATATACAGAACATTAACTCTATCAAAAACATACACAATTTTTTTTCACGTTTCAATAAGGTTCATATTATTACTCACGGCTGCGACGTTACATCTGGTATAGATTAAAATATAATATGAACCGTACCAGTATCGTACTGAAGTGAGTAGGCACCCTTAATTGTATACTTACAATCTGTTAAACTTGAAATGCCAGCCAGGGTTGTTATGGGTACACTAGGAATTTCCCCGTTCATCGCTATGGTCCTTTGATGACCATCGTTATATCCAACTTTCAAGTCATACTGCCTGCAAAAAAAAAATATATATTATAAATCACCCAATTTTCAATAAAAAAAATATATTCATTAATTTATTATTATACACATAATATATATATTGAACTTTAAATGTACCTTTTATATATGTTAAGAAATTTTTAATATAAATATTATTCAAATATATTTATACTAATAGATATACCAAATAGGTTAGTAAGTACTTTTGTCGTATGTAATATATCGTTGTATGTACTAGTGTCTACGTGTCTACTGTTTGTAAGTTGTAAATAATCAAATTTATTAGCATTCAATAATTTGAATTTCCGTTCAAACCAATTAGAAAAAAAAAATTATTCCTTATTGTATCTATTATCATCAAAGATTGGATGAAAACTTTTATTTTCATATATTGACCTATTCTATATTGCAGAGGTATATTCAAACTGTACATTGTGGCTCTCTCCCAGGAGTGCCAAGAGAGCCGTGTGACATAGAAAAGGAAAACAAAATTAAATTTTAGTATAACAATAATGGCATTTTTGTCAATCTTATTGATTTTCATTTTATTCAAAACATACATATAAAACATTAATTAATTTCAATTTTTTTTTTTTCAATATATTTTAATAATTATATATTTTTGCATTTGACAAATAAATTAATTTACACGCGGGTATATAGACATTATCTTTTTTTTTTCATTTGGGAGCCATGCAAATAGTTATGATAAAAATCTTGTATAAATACAATGAAACAAATTAAACTTATAAATAACAATATAAAACTCAGAATATTAAAACTACCTGTTTAAAAAGCACTACTAGAAACTAGAAAAGCGTAATAAATTAAATTTCTAATATAGTTATAAGTATATGAATTTCTACATCAGGTGAGAGAAGATGTACCTACATTGTTATCTACACTTCTACTTGACCAACACAGTTGCTGTCACTACCATCGCCAGGTCACTACGTTGAAGACGCTTAAAAGTTGACCAATTTTGTTTGGCTTGCAAAACGTTCTCTTGTAACACTGGGCATAATATGTAGATACAATTTTATTACACAATTAATTATTACTGTAAAGCTTTTAATTATAAAACTGAAAATGAATAAAATTCATAATTTAAAAAAAAAAAAATGTTTATTAGTATAATACGTGTAAATATGTATTAAATATAATATCGAAATGGATATTGATATCTGTTCTGTTCTGTTCAAATTTTTAAAATTGTGTAATACTACTTGATAAATTAAAAAGAAATAGTTTAATATCAAATAAATAACACAAAACAATACAAGTTAAATCATCAGAAAAAAAAATTGAACAGTATCATATTTGTAAATGAAACTTAAAAATCGTTTGGTAAAAAATTAAATCAAATTGCATATTAAATTAAAATTGTCTCAAATAATACATTTAGGTATGAAATAGATAACGAGTTAATATATCAACCTAACCTAACTATTTAATTCACAATTCAATTACTACATTTTTACATTAAAAATATAATACATAATTTAGAATTATGTGTATATAATATGTAGGTACATCTCGTGAGACAAAGAGGAGCAAACGTATTTTAAATAAACATTATTATGGTACCTTTGTTTTTTCACTTTTGAACTGATGACCCCAGAAGTACTGTTCCCATACAGCTTTTCAGAAGCCAATAAAAATTATACCTACAGCAAAAAAGAATTTTTGTTTTTAATTTAACTTAAATCTACTCATATAACAATTAATACAATACACATAATGTATAAATATTAAATAAGTGGATCGTTTCCTAATAATACTTATAATTATGTTATATTTATCGACATAATTAATAGAGATAATACTTATATAAAACAGAAAAAGTAATCGTATTAGAAAATTCGTAGTCTATTTTAAATGGAGTTTTTCTTAGTGTCAAAATCAAATTTTATACCCATTTCACTTTTATCAAAATAAACTTTTCAATATTTTTCTTTTCTTGCTGTAATAGATATCTAAGTAGGTACATAGGTACTTTTATTAAATTTATAATTTTTAAATGTTTCCATTGCTGATATTGGATTTTTGATAATATATATATATACAACGTCTATTTAAGAAATTATTTTAGTTAATGAAGATTTTTAAAGAAAAAAAAAAAGAAGAATTCAAATATGTAATAGCATATAAATAACTATACACAAGTACCTACTAATAATGATAGTAAAAAAATCGTAAGTACAATATTTATATGCATAGAAAGGTGTTATCGAATGACGAGTACACCTATTGAAGTAATTTTAACCAACCACCAATAAAAGTTTATATTAGTATTATGATTAAGCTGGTACAACATTATTGCAAAAAAGTATACAAAATGTATTATTGTTATTATTATTATTATTAATCTATGGGCTATGGTATTATTAATATTTTGCACTTTGAATAAATCATTTGAGATCGTACCCATTCGAGTCGCTATTAAAATTAAGCTAAGCAAATATTATTGAACCGTATCTAATTTAACATTATACACCTAATCAATATTATACAGTAAACACACGATACGTATACTCTGATATTTCAACGATTGAAAAATAACTACGTATAATACACTATATATCAACAACAAATGATTTTGGCCAATTTTCTTATCTAATACCAGGTAACGATGATTACCTAACAATATTATTGATAAATGGTAATAATTAACAGACATGGTGGTAATAAAGGAACTGTCGTGAAAATCATTAATCCGTAATCGATACAAATATGAATTAAAATCATTCTACTGGTTCGGTTTTGAGAAAATCCAGGTTGAATGGCGGTTAGACAGAGAGAGAGAGAGAGAGAAAAAAAATGAACTTTACTTGTGAACGCTTACAAAAAGTGTATAACGAGTCGATGTCCGATTACAGAGAAACCTATACAAACGTACGAACGAATCAACGTCAGTTGTGTACGCGGTTCGGGTCGCGATAGCTCCGAAACACCGAAACGATGCGACGGCCGCAGAGGAGTGGGCGAGGTAAACGTAAATAATGGAACGGTGCATAGAAAGAAACAAGAAAAACTCACAGATTTAAATTGTGCGTCGTTCCGTACATTAAACGATCGGTAATTCGCTTCTCACTTGTGCTTGGACGTTACACACACACACACACACACACGGTATTACGTGCGTTACACGGACGACGTCATCAGCCGTTTGTTGTTTTTCTGTGGACGAACGCGAAAAATGCGGCACGAGCAAAATGATTCCCGGGTAAAAGCTCACGGGCGATTCATACAGACGACGACAGCACTACAATATATTAATATTGCGTCCCGACGAAAACGAAAACGACAACAAGCCCGTCGTCGTCGTCGTCGTCGTCGTCTTCGTCTATCGGTCCGTACGAACGTTACAATTCCGGTCGCTACTGTCACTGTTGGTGTGGCGGCGGCGGCGGCGGCGACGACGGCCGCGTAAAACTGGAAAACTGCGGTCGCGGAGGAAGGGGGGGGGTGTAGCCGATCGCAAACGTCGTTCACACTATTATTATTATCATCATCATCATAATTGTCGTCGTCTTAGGTACGGATAAGAAGAAGAACAACAATTATTGTGCAGACGGCCGAACGCGATTTTCGTATGAATAAATAAACGAAACGACGTAGGAAAAAAATAAACAAAAACAAACAAAACGGATTATCGTAACGCGACCGTCGATTAACGACGCGCGAGATTGATATTATTTTTTTTTTTTTATTATTATTATTATTATTATTATTATTATTATTATTATTATTATAATCTTATTTCGAGAAAATAATAATAATAAATATATGTATTTATAATATGTACAACAAAAACACGTATATAAACAAGTATGCAGAACTCGTACTACGCGCGCGCGCACACACACACACGCACACACACAGATAGATCGTGTGTGTGTGTGTGTGTTATTGTACACGGTGTACACACGACGGAATTGCGCGCGCACGCACGGGCAGTACGACGGGAACGCGAGCGAGACGTACACGAATAAACACACACGCACGCGCAAACGGACGCAACGCGGAATCAATCGTTTGATTAGTCGTCCGGGTGTCGGCGGGCGGGTGGAACGGCCGCGGCGGTGGAAGGCGTCGTTTGCGTGGCGGCGGGTGAGAGGGGAAAAAAAACATATCGGACACGGCCGTTGCGATCGTTCGCCCGTGCCGCGGTAGACGGCCACGCGGAACGTTTCGCGCGACGACACCGGTTACGCAAAACGTAACGCGTTCGACGACCCGACGACGACGACCGTGTCTCGACGCGTATGCCCGCGCGCGCTCGCGTCGCCGTCGCCGCCGCCGTTTACCCGCCAAACGACGACGAGCGTTGTGCTACACACAATAAAATTACGACCGAGGGAGCGCCCGGTCGACGGAACGTTTTTTATAATTTCAAGGACGTTTCGTACCGTTACGGCGAACTATACCGCCGTCGTGTCCGCGGACAAACGTTGGAAAACAAAAACAGCGTCCCATATAATATTTTGTACGCGTTATTTAGCAAATAAAATTCCGGTCTTAAATATACGAGCGTAACAAGATAGAAAAAAATAAATAAATAGCGATCCCCGCGGCTTAGTGTTTTGCGCGTATTTATATTTACATTTGAAAGCAATGCGACAACAAATCGTTGCTTCCGATTCTCAGCGGAACTTCGGTGTAATACATTATTATTATTATTATTATTATTGTTATTATTATTATGTAGGTATAGCGCAACCAGAATTTTTTCAAAATAAATAGTGTCCCGTACTCGTTTAAACGTTCATTTCGTTTAATGAACAAAAATCTTGTATACATACCTACTGTATACTTTTTCACAAAATCATAAATCAATGTTTGTCGAAACGTCGATTGTGAAATTTAATATTGTATTGGGATAATTACGTGTATATCATTGTTATTATTAAATTTTCATTAAAGTTTTTATTGTAGATTATAAATTTGAATGGTATATGAGAAAACATTTTTAAATGTTGAAATTTCAATGTGGCACTGAACGTGTATGGAATATAACGACCTCAGCTGCCCCGGTACGTGTCATTTTCAATACGATTTCTTACAATAAACTTATACGTGTAGTTTACAAAATTTTCAATTCCAACGGGCCCCGATCGTCGATCAAATTCGTAAAAATCATAACTTATTGTAGTTCACGTGTTATTTTCGTTTTCCCGTTTGTGCAAGTAAGAACGCGCGTGTTCAAAACGACTGAAATAGAAATATTGATACAAAATCCAGTGCTCTTCCGAAATAAATTTATATGGCTACGGCAGAATTGCTGAGCAAGAGAAAAGAGAAGTGTATTTAAAAGAAAGAGGAAAAAAAATGTGGCGGATTTCGGTAAATTATATTTCGATAAGTGCATTATTAAGAGTTATTTTTTTATTACAATAATAATAATAATAACGAGAGACTAACGTTGAACACTATATAGGCATTTATTGTGTCGAACAATTGACTGTTTGATTAAAAAAATTTTGTTTTGTAGACCGGTGAAAATGTCTTAAAAACAAAAAAAAAAAAATTCGAATAAATAATATGTAACTCGTGAGATATTTAATGCACGTTACGTGTATATAATATTATAATATAAAGAGGTGCGATGATATAAGTATAAAATATAAAATATGAGTGAAAAAACAAAAAAATAAAATAAATACGTTTTCAAATTTGCACTCCGTTCTGTGTTGCTGTTTTTTTTTTTATCTTGCCAAGAAATTGATTATTTTTCTATGATCCGAATTTTTCAAAAAATAAATAAATAAATTTTTTAACAAGTTTCAGCAGCAAGCAATTTTCACGTTTCAAATTTCATCAATTTATTTACCTCGAAATTCGTATGATAAAGACGAAGTGAATCGAAATTTTGTAATTCGATCGTCTGAAATTTCATAAAAATAATAAAACAATAATTAAAGAGTCATATTTTATGTAAACCAATGTGAACGTAAATATTAAATATTACACGAAGTAATAATATAATTTTTATAACAGAAAATAAGTGTTTTTTTTTTTTTCAAATGACACGCGACCGATGCTTTGTAATCCTTTGTATAATTTTGTAAAAACGTCACATGAATAATTTTGCTCTCTGATAATAATCGTGTAATACTTCAAATGTTCATTCCGTGTCAAGGATTTGAAACATATTTCGCACGAATACGGTTTCTTTCCGGTGTGCGTTCTCATATGACGTAAAACGGTATTTGTCGTCAGTGGCCGTATTTATGAATGGGGGGGGGGGGGAGTAGGGCAATTGCTTCGGAGATTTCTTTTTAGTGCCGTTTAAATAATTTAAAAACAAAGAATTATCGTTTATTATTATTCTTTATTTATAATTAAATAAAAGAAGAAGAAAACTGACAGTGACAATTTGATTACTATTTTAATAAAGTGTCCTTTTATAGAACGAATAAAACAGAAAGGGTTTAAGACGACGATAAATTGAAATGACATTGTGGAATTAAAAAAAAAATTAATAATAAAACTGTTATAATAGAAGAGTCAATGTAATTATATTGAATTTTAGTTCTTTTAACAAATGCACTGGTATTGTAAATCATATAATTAATACTAGAAATTGTCTTTTAATGGAAAAGATGAAAATGGGAACAATGTATCTCGTATTATTATTATTATTATTATTCAACGGGTATAAAACATTTTTTTGTTTTTTTTTTTTTTTTTAAAGGCGACGCAAAGTATTCAATAAATCACTTTAAAGTCATTAAAAATATAAAAGTCCAATAGCAATTATTAGTAAGTTGATCTTAAACGACAAAATTTTAACTTTATTTTATATAAGTATTCAATATTTTTCTCATTCATTAAAGGTACTATCACGATTTAAAATAAACGAATAAAATTGGGAAATCCTCGACTATCGGATTAATTGTAAATGAGTGGGTGGTATTGGACAACTATATAATTGTCTCTAAAAGTATTCGAATTAGCCACGCCACTGTTTCACGGAATTACATTTTACTCTTATGTTTTCAATCGTCGTGACTAATTGTGTTTACAAAGTTCCGTGAAAAAATTAATTAATTGATTGAAAAGAAAAAAACCCCCCCGGAATATTATCAATATCATAACTTCGTTATTTTATTTCTCTCGATTTTCACGATAATAGTAAACAATGCGCCTGCGTACGCATTCGTCTGCAGCAGCGACTCGCGTCGCGCACGCTCATTTCATTTCGAATTTGTCATTTCGGCCCGGAGAAACAACTCCGTATGAATGAAACTCGGAAAACTCATGCCGATGTGCTCGCTATACAGTGAACAAGAAGAATATATAAAAAAAAAAAAACCACTTTTTTTTTTTTTTCCTTCTAAATTTCAAAACGCGTACGGTCCCGTTCTACGAGTGACGTACGCGAATATGTGACAACGTTTCGCGTTCTCTTGGGATTTCGACTCGCCGTCGCGGGATGCGGGGGTGGGGGGGGATCATCAAAACGTGTGAGACCAGGTCGACGACCCCAACACCGTGTTAACAGAATTATAAACATTTTTACGATAACGCCGTGGTGGCGGCGGCACACTTCCAGTCGCGCGACTGATAAACACTGATAAGGACCGGCCGGCCCGGTGATACACGAATGTGTGTAACACAAGTATTATTTCCATTGTTTTTTTAATTCCCATATTAATTATTTCTGATATTGTATTTAACGAATACGTTCGTTTGGCGATTACACTCGTTAACTCGTTGAACGCTTTACGTTTTCGTTATCTATTCGTTTGCGTTCATGATCGATGTAATTCGCGGTAATCGATAAATCGAGACAACAGCAATTAACAAATAAATACATACCTACGTATACCGTTTCTGTGTTGTTTTTTAACCTTTCGTCAAAACCCATCTCGACGATAAAGCGATATGGACCGATAATACCTCCTGTTACGTAAACACAACCGTTTTGCCGCCGTCTACCGTGCAGTGAAATAGTCATCGATCGGTGTGTGTTGCCTGCCGTGAACATGTATGCGTGTAAAGAAGCGGGTCTGTTCGTACGACGCAATTTCAGGTCATTCCTTTCTGTCAGGTTCAAGCACGACCCGCCGTCAAAGCCCGATAACTATTATGACCCGGACGTCATACACGAAAACCCGTGGAAAAGGTGTATGAGGTTTATACGCAGGGACGTTAATGAAATCGTCAAAGCAATCAACGATCCGTTTGGCGAGTACGAAGACAAGAAAATATTCCCGAAAACGGTAGACGTGCTAATTGTCGGCGGGGGTGTTATCGGTTCGTCCATCGCCTATTGGATCCAAAATAAATGCAGAGACGGTATAACAATTGCTGTTGTCGAAAAAGATTCAACGGTAAACGAAACTGACTATTTATCCGCTCAACAGGTACTGTGATCGATTGATTCATTAGTATGTAGTTAGCAATTGGAATGCGTAAAATTGGTAATAATTACACTAGTGTGTATGCGCCATAGGAATTGATTTACATTCGACAGTTTGTGAATTGCAATATTATCTTTATGATGATTCATTTGCGAAAATTCACTTTGTTTTATTGATTTCATTTGGATAATAATATTGATATTTCAGTATGCAAAAGCGTCTACAGTACTGTCTTGTGGAGGAATTCGTCAACAGTTTTCACTCAAAGAGAACATTGAATTGTCTCAATTTAGCGCTGAATTTCTTCGGGACATCAAAGAGTACTTGAGCGTTCCGGAACAGCCACCACCAGATATAAATTTTAATCCGTCGGGTTATTTGTTTTTAGCTACCAAAGACGGCGCGGATATTATGTTAAAAAATCATAAAGCACAAAAGTATGATCATTCTGATTGCAGACAATGATTATTTTTAATTTGTCATTGTCATATAATAATGTTTAGAGAGTTAGGAGTCAATGTCGACCTGTTGTCGCCGAATATGATGAAAAAAAAATATCCTTGGTTAAACGTGGACGATATAGAATTAGGAAGTCTTGGAACATTAAACTCTGGATGGTAATAATATTGTAATTTTTCTATTACAGTTGTATTTATGTCTGATGAACTGTTTAGGTTCGATCCTTGGTCTCTGTTGAACGCATTGAGAAACAAAGCTAAATCACTTGGGACATATTATGTCGAGGGTGAAGTTGTCGATTTCGGTTTTAAAATAGATACGAGTATAACTGTGGAAGAAGATCCTAATAAAGTATACGAAGGGATTAATAGCGTAAAAGTACGTAAAAATATTTTGAAATATATTTTTAAGTTCCTTTTATTTTAGAACGTTATGGATCCAATGGACGAATAATTATTGTTCTTAATTCATGTCATTTAATATAGTTTTTTTAAAATTAATATTTACTTTAAATATATATTTTAACGCCTTGACTCAAGTCACATCGCTAACAATATATTAATAATAGTAATTTTACGATTGAATCATGGCATTTCATTTAGGTCAATCTAGCAAATGGTAAAACGCAGCAAATTGTATTCGGTATATGTATTATCGCTGCTGGTGCTGAATCGGGTAACATTGCTCGAATGGCTAAAGTCGGCAATGGAACTGGATTTCTATCAACGCCTTTGCCAGTTGAACCTCGGTAGCTACAAAGTCTTATATTGATTACTCTGAAATTTGTATTTATTTATGCATAAATGTACATTATTATTATTATTTTTTTTTTTTTTTCACAGTAAACGATTTGTCTATTATTACCATGCTCCGAAGGGCCCTTCAATGTCGCCAATGGTAATCGATCCGTCTGGAGTTTATTTTAGGTAAAATAATTTTTAACATTTATAATATTCGAACACAATATAATTATTACAAAATAATAATAACAATAAGTTATTTATTATACTCTCAATTAAATGAGCAATTATTAACAGTATATAAACGTTATTTACAAACAACTATTATAGAACAATATCAGTGTCTAATTATTATTTTCATCGTCAAATTAATTTACGAAATAGTCAAACAATATAAATTACACTAATTATTAGTTAATAAGTAATTAGCATATTTTATTAATTCTTGAATATATATAAATCAGTTTCTTGACATTTAGACAACTTAGGTTTTCTTCTTTTTGGCTTCGTGCTTCCCTGCCTAAGTAATTGTATATTTTAAAACTTTTAAGGCCTGACAACTTCAATAACCATTACATATGTGGTAAATCGCCCAAAGATGACGAAGAACCGGAAACATCAAATTTAGATGTAGACCATGACTTTTTCGAAAAAGAGATTTGGTCATGTCTTGCCCACAGAGTTCCTGCGTTTGAAGAAGTAAAAGTAAGTTTATAAATATATATATATATGTGTGTGTATATAATATATTTTAAATTTATCCCATAATTATCTAATAGAGTAAAAATATGTAATTTTAAAATTTAACTTTTAGTATGGAAACTAGTGAAAATTAATATTTTTTATTAGTATAAACAATTTATGATTAATTATAACTTAAAATATTAGGAGTGTTATTTTTTCTTAATCAACATCATCATGATAGTACAAAATTTCAACAACCGAGAATGTCTGGTATTTAGAGGTTTCACTGTGTGTATGTGTATGTGAATATATAGTTTTTTCTTCATAAATATGTAATAAAATAGTTGATTCAAGATTTTGTTCACTTCAATAGTCAATATATATGAATATTTTTTTTCCACAGGTGAAAAGCAGTTGGGCTGGATAT
Organism: Chaetogeoica ovagalla; assembly: GCA_032441825.1. Classification (NCBI taxonomy): domain Eukaryota; kingdom Metazoa; phylum Arthropoda; class Insecta; order Hemiptera; family Aphididae; genus Chaetogeoica; species Chaetogeoica ovagalla. Next base: position 719,525 of record CM063746.1, on the reverse strand, counting down.
TATGATTATAATTGGTATGATCAGAACGCTGTCGTAGGATCTCATCCAAGTTATTTTAATTTGTTCTTTGCTACTGGTTTTAGTGGACATGGTAAATATACATTCCGATTATTAATTACAAGTTCTGTACACAACTTATAATGTACCAAGCTATAAATTTGTTTCATTATCCAAAAACAAAATACCAAAATATGTAATTTTTATCTTTCGTTTTGTACATTTATTTGTATAAAATAACTTTTTCTACATTTTAATCTTCTTTTTTATCATGTTTTTTTGTAATATGTTTGTATACTCATCTTGGCCATTTATATAATCATTTTAATAATATTTTTTCTTATATAATATGTTTTTGATTAAATTTATACACCAGCTACAATTAATTATGAATTTCACACCAATTTATTTTCTTTTGTTTTAGACAATCAAAATCCTGTTCCTAATAAATAAAAATTAATAGAATTTTAAATAAAAATAATAATAATAACAACAAAAATGTATAACTATTTTTTTTTTATTTTTTGTAAATTTTTAGGTATACAACAAGCGCCAGCCATTGGCCGAGCTGTAATGGAAATGATTACCGAGAGTGGATACAACACAATAGATCTTACTAGATTGGGATTCGGTCGATTGATTGTCGAACAACCATTGTATGAAGAAAATATTGTTTAGAACTATACTTTCATTGTTATATTTATATAATATATAGTTTTTTTTATAATTATTTTGTGTATTTGGTATGAGATGTTTCATACTTCTGTACAGAATACTTTATTCACATTAAACTTGGATTATATTTGTTTTTTCAATATTAAGCTTCGATGAACTGTATTCTAATTCCGTGTGTGGGTGGGGAAGGGGTATGTCCACCGAATATCAAATGCGGTTTAATTATATTCATAAACTGCGATTAAATATAAAAAAGTCATAGGACTTTATTCAAGTTATTTATAAATTTACATTTTGCTATTGATTTCATGTCACAATAATAAATAAATATATATATTTTAATTATTAATTACTAGGTATTAAAATGAAATTGTCATTTTTTTAAAAATATTAAATACAATGTAACAAACATTAGTTATGATGGAAATAATTATCAAGAGTGGATATAAAATGGTAAGTCTTATTAGTTGCCAAACAGACAATTATACAATGTTCTCCTCCTACACGGTGTATTCAGCAATTTAGTAAGATTTACCACTTTATATCCACTCTCAATAAACATTTCCATGAAACATAAGTATCTAAAAGATACTTATTAATTATTTTTAATAAAACGTTTTACAGAAAGACAGAAAGTATGTTCAACGCTTTGAAAATATTAGCAAATTTATAATAAACACTATGTAGATAGATCCAATTGTATATTCTCGAGGCATGTGACAAGTTTTAACAGAATAATTATTAGCCGTAAATAATGCCTGAAAAATATTTTATATCCGTAATTAATTAATTGGTGAATTGTAAATTAGCAAACCAAAATATTTCAATACTTAATTCGCATTGAACTTACAAGCATGTAACTTGGATTGTATTTATTCCTCCAATTAAATGACGATAAGCTGTATTCGTGAATTTGATTCGTATGATTTAAATAGCAACCGTGATGAGTATGTCCACCGAAGACCAAACGTGGTTTTATCATATCCAGTAACTAAAATAATAATAATAATAAAAAAATGTTTTAAAATACACCGATATTATCCGGACCACACCCCTGAGAGAGCTACGACACATGTAAAACTGTCAATGATATAAACGTCGGTGTGTTTACACACAACTTTTATTATACATAATAAAGGTTAGACCTTTGATTGTTATAATAAAAACCATTCAGACATTACAAAATATTGATATTAATTAAATAATATTTTCTATTTCTGTATCAATAGCTACAAAATAGACATAGTTTTATTTAATTTCTAACTATATGTAATATTAATTATTATATTGTTATTTGAGATTATGTGCATTATTATTTTTTTGGCCAGACGACTTACTGAGATAATCTGTGTAATGTTACATAATCAATGGTAATCAATGATTTTGTTTGTTGCCAGTCCCTATATTACTTAGGTCTTTCGGTCTTCAAACAATACACAGTTTAGTTTCAATTTGAAATAAATTTTTTTCTTTTATATGCAAAATAATTGGTTTTGTTCAAACGAATTAAATAGAATTCAAATAGAATTATGTTATTTTATTGTGCGTTCTCAAAGTTAATGTTAATAAAAGAACCTAAGTATGAAATTTTTTATTATTTTTTACAAATACAAAAATTCAATTTCAAAATTCTCTTTATATTAATATCTTGTTGTCGTTTTTTTTTTTGAAAATTACTATAGAATTTTCTAATAGTTTCCAACATTTTATAACACGTCAAATGGGTATTTAGTCGTACATTAATATACACACATCAGTACATACCATTTCTGTTGCGTTTTTTCGTAAACAATCCCAACCTATACGAAATGGTTTTTCTTTCTCTTTAATTGGTGCTGAGTCTGGTTCGTTGCAGTCCATATCATTTATTCTGTACAAAGGAAAATGCTGAAAAAAATTAAATAAACTATTATTAAATTATAAAAAAGAAAATTATATTATACAAAAATAAAATATAAATTTGGATTATTTTTTTATACTGTGATATTAATTATTTAATTTCAAGAAATGTTAAATTAAGTATTAGAAAAATAGAAATGTATTTATTCAAATGAATAAAAAAATCTTGATAAGTACAAAGATTGTATAAATATAATATTATGCGTGTCAGAAAAAAATATTTTTAGGCAATAAAAATGTTTGGAAAGTCTCTTAGTGCTTATAAGTAATATGAAAATATATGGTTTTAATTGAGTAAACTATCAGTAATTTGGAGAGAAATGAAATTATATATAATTTTATTATTTATAATTTATATATTCAAACTGAAAATATAATTTACATTTTATAATTGGACCTTTACAAAAATATTGTGACCAACCCAAAATGTTGGCCCTAACCAAATTAAATAAGAAATAAGTTCATTTATATTTAAATGTAAAAAAAATCTCTATTTAAAAACGATAAAATTTAATTTATAACTAATTTAGAATTCTATGTATTACTTGTAATAGTATGGGTTGACTATAATTTCCCTTTAACATCATGCTTTTCGCGCATCCAATTTTTTTTTCACTACATTTTAGCCGGTCTAAAATATGAAATTCATTCAAGCTTTAATACCTCAGCCGAATGATGGAATAAAATTAATATTCATACACTCACTAGAAATATGTCTTAGTTTTAATTCAGCGGTATGACATAAATAGCATCCGTCCATTTCCATAGCCATACTGTTTATCGATACGAAATGTACATTATTTTTACTTATCAATTCTACAGGACCAGTGTTAAATGCTTTGTTAAATCTCTTTTCAAGTTGTGGCATTATTCTGTATCATGTAATCAATAACGAATTAATAAAAGTATTTACATGAATTTTTGAATGTGTTTTTTTTTTACCTATAATGGAATCCGATATCATGATTACCAACAACGGCATATAATTCTACTCCCCGAGGTACTGCAAATAAATATTTAAATTTTTTCACATATGAATTGAATTCAGCTTCACTACACCATAGTCCTTCATCGAATAAATCACCTACGATAAAAAGAAATCAATTATTTTTTAAAATGATAAATGTTAAAAACAAATGAAATTAACTTACCCAAGACAAAAATAAGTTCTGGTTTATGTAGATGTATGGCAGTTTGAAAAGCACGTCCCATTTCCCACTCTCTAAAATTGTTTTTGGAAATAAATTATAGAATTAATAATATTAAAACGTTGTATACCTCTAATATAATATATTAATTATGAACTAAAAGTATTTTACTGATTTTTAAAAATATTAATGTATCGCGTTTCTAATAAAAGTATTTTAATTATTTATTGCATTTAAAATTGATAATCTAATAAAAAAAAAAAACATATTTAAAAAGAGTATACTATTTGTATAAGTAATTTATACATTTTGATTTTATTTGTGAGGTGAGGGGGGGGAGGAGGAAGGAATTACATATTGTAAACGATTGAAAGTATAAATTCATGTACATGACCATACTCAATTGAATACTTCAATCATATACGAATTTCTCTATATTTATATGTTTATTATTTTAAAATTAAATGTTACTTTTTTTTTTAACTAAAATGGATTTCAATTTGTTTTTAAATTACCGTCTGAATTTATCTATCCAATGTCCTTTTTTTGTACCAAGTAAATGCGTGTCAGCTAATAACATTACTTTAATCGGTTTCTCTGGTTTCATGTCACTATCCGATGGCCAATCGCACTACAAAATAAAAAAATAAAAGTTTTATAAATTAAAAGAAAATTTACACAATGTGTTAAAACCTATTTTGAAACCGATCTAATAGCAAATACCTCTTATTTTTATGTATACATTTATATATTTTTTTAATTTATTGAAAATATTGTAGTTAACAGTACAATAATCTTGCAATATATTTATTTTTCGTTATTTACTCATTAATAAGTTAATTAACGATATGAAAAAGTAAAACTTAAGCTGAGATATATATATAGGATTTTATTTGATTACAAACTCCTAGTCGAACGTAGATAGATGGTATTTGTACGAAGTATCAAAACCTGTTATAGTGTTTTTAATATACTTATAGGAATGGTATTAATTTTTTTTTTTTTGTATTTATCGGTTATGCTCTTGACACTTTTCTGATTTTATTCTGATCATTAATCAATATATTATATTTAATATAAAAATGATATTAATATATGTTTTGTATACGGTCCGTGTGTGCACAAACTGTATACAAACAGTAACAGCCGTAGAATAATAATACGAATTTACGTATATTTAATATATATTCGATTCTTGTAATTTTGTAATATTATTCGCTTGTACCGATTTTGTTTTGAAAATTGACGCGACATGAAATCACAAAAGAGTAGTGTTTCACGGCAGTGTTTCAAATGAAAACAAAACAAGCAACTGATTAAAAGTTTTTTTTAATAATCGTTAATTTTATATAATATAGTCGGAAACATGAAATAACATTAATAAAATTGTTTCGTGATCGAATATTAAATGAGGGAGTTAAAAGCGCTGTAGACTACTGAAACGATTATACGAGAGAAGTGTGTGTGTATGTGTGATGGAAACTCGAAAAACGAAAAGGAATCACCTGACCGGCCGTTTGAGACGATCGTATAACGAAATTCTTGACCGGTAAAAAAACGTCCGATACCGTTTTTGATGTATAGAAATAAAAACAAACGGAAGGAAATTTTGTTTGTCACATCGACGAATAAATACGTAATACGATGAACGGGTGCGAAAATCGTTTTTGGTACTATTTGAAACAGCGATTTAAAACGTAATTCAAACGAATGGACAACAAATCGATTCTTACTTGCATCAGAACCACGTAATATATAGCGTATTCACAATAGAATATTACACACGCACAACACAACACTCGTTTGAGTAAGTATTCTTTTTGTTTTTTTCTCATCGCGACCAAAACGCAAAATATCGACCGGCAACTCCTCGTCACGAATTACTTATGGACTGATAATAGTGTTATTATTATTATTATCTCTTGTGATTATTAAGACCGCGTATAAAGATTAAAACGATACGGACTGAGAAGAGAGAAAACGAATAGTGAACAAGGCGGACTACAATTACAGCCCCCCAGTGGCGTATCCAGGGAGGGGGCTGAGGGGGCTGCAGCCCCCCCCCCCCGAAATTTCAGGAAATCTTAAATTATTATTTAATTAATTAAATAATATAATATACATAGGCACCATACTGCAATACGACATAGTACGTTGTTTCCATTACCAAACTATAATATCACAAAGACAGAAAACATGTACAACATCATGCCTATCGGTATCAAAAGCTGTGGAAAAGCTAGACGACTAAAATTAACAATATGATGTAAATAATAATTTTTTGTTTAAAAATTTTAAATATAGTTTTTTTAATCACTTATTTTGCAGTTGTTATGTTTTTTTTTTGTAAATGATCAGCCCCCCCCCCCAAAAAAAATTCCCGGATACGCCACTGCAGCCCCCGCTTTTTTCATTGCGAAAGACAGTGTAATTGGTATTATATTAAATTTAAGTCCGTTTAACAAATGCACTAGTATTGTAAAAAATGTCGCAATTAATACTGGAAATTATCTTTTAGTGGACATATGGTGAACACGGGAAAAATGTATCTCATAACATTATTATTATTATTATTATTTAATTATTATTATTATTATTATTATTTAATTATTATTATTATTATTTAATTATTATTATTATTATTATTTATTAAACTGTATGGAATTTTCCAATAGTATACAATTTTTAATGGACAATATAAAAGCAAAAGAACATTAACTGTATACGTTTCAAATGTAATTGTGCATTATGATTTTAGTAGAATACCAAATTGCCAAAGAAAAATTAGAAATTTGTTTTTAAGAAGTTAGAATTTTTACCCACAATGTTTCTCGACGCAACGGCGTGTACGTACTTACTTACCAGCCTTTTATTTCGGCGACACGGACTAAAATCGTCAGCGTTAATAGGAGAAAATGACTTTTAGCGAATAAAGTAACCATTAAAAAAAAAAAATGTTTATAAAATAAACTTTTATATAATATATAAAAGCAGAATTTATAATATTATTTAGATGAGAAAATAATCTGTTCTACGCAATATTTTATACGGTACTGAATAATATAAGTAGTAAAACTGTGTTTGTGCATTGTAGCCTCGTAGTACACAATTTACACAAGTGTATTTATTTCCCCCCCCTCCCCCGACATGTCAATCTAATAGCACGTAGCTTTTGTTGAATACAAAAACGTGTACTGTTTTGTAAAACAAACAAAAAAAAAACATTTCTCTAACCGCATGTCAGGAGGCATACATTTGCAATTTATAGTATACCTACGTAATTACAACGAACTCAGGCTCTCCCCTCCCCCCTAAAAATAGACGACTATAAGTACTTCGCAAGTAAAATTATTGAATTTTAAAAATGTTTAAATAAATTATTACATTTATATTCCATACACAAAATAATAATAATAATAATAATAATAATAATAATAATATATATTAAATGCGTTTCATAAAGTAATAGTAAGTGCTGAACAACGTTATTCACGCGTACTGTGTGAATTAATCAATTGATTTTAAATTATATAATAATCAATTCAATAATGGCTAAACCGACCGGTGTTTGATGCGTTTAAAACATTAATAAAACTAAAATCGACAACAAACACTAGAATCTGAAAATGGACAATTAACTATTTGTATAGAAATGGATATAACTACGCGAAAAAGTTATTTACCAAACTCTTTTACAGGAAGTTTTTAAATCCTACGCTCGTTGTAATGTGTCGACTGCGTGTTTTTAACAATATAACAAAATTGTTTTATTCCGTAAATAAATTGTATTCTATAGAAATAAAGGTTTTAACGTTACACATAAAATTGTATAATTCGTTTCTTCTTTTTTTCCTTTTTCCATTCGGAAGACACATCGTACGCGTCATCGTTCTTATCGACATTTCGTAAATTTTATAATCTAAAGAAGATAATGGGGTGACGGCCGAGGGAAATTCGTGTGTTCCCTCGCGATAGACGACAGTCCGTACGAAGCCTTGGTCGTGTGCACGTTTAAATATATATTTATTTTTTTTCGCGACGTCCGTCTTCTTTTTTTTTCTTTACTTATTCGGACATTTCATTCGAAATACAGTCCACTGATATGGATAAAAGCAGCAGGGTTCTTTTTACGTTTATCCGAAACCTTCGATTTACAAGTGAATCGACGACACGCGGGGACGATTTTACATTCGGTCGGGATTTATCAATATCGCGTGATATCGAAAACGCGAAGAGGCGTATATCGGTGCGCAAAGTCGCACAACTTTAACGTTAAGTGTAAATTAAATTGTCCGTAATGTATGCGATCCTCCGGGAACACGAGGCTGTCTGTAAACGCGGAGTGCGATTTATATGGCGAATATCGTAATCCGTGCAAATGTTTAACTACAATCGTGATTGGCGAAAGTGCTGCGTCGTCGAGTTTATAGTCGAACCAACCAGTTCACCGCAGTATTGTTTTGAGAAAGAACTCAAAACAGCGCATTCAATGTAAGAGAAAAGCCGTCTCCTATATTTTTCTTCGTTTTCTTTAAAACACGTTATATATATATAAAAAACAGAATTTCCGAGTAGGCCAGCGAGTAAGTAGGTACAGTGTCAAATAAATTCTTTGCGTTTATCGGGCTAAAGGGAATTACCGATACGAAACCGTCGTTGCTCATAATCATAATCGTATATATTCGTAATCGCGTAATCGTACAGGTTAGGTATATTAATTGTAATAACAATTGTGTATTGATTTCACAAATCTGTTGCGAGAACAAACGCGTGTCATACGCAGATACCCACGCGACACTCGCCACGATTATTATATAGTATTGTTTTTTCGAGTAATGGACGAACTCGCTATGTTTAATCGCTTATTAAATATATTATAAGGTCAATAATAATGCTGTCTTGACGCGTTTCCGACATTTTTTTTGAAAAATCACCGGAGTGTGACAATCAACAACAAATTTCGCACCGTCGCGACAAAGTAGAAGAAGCTTGGCAAAACGTCGAGCAGATACCTACGGTCTGCTATCGAAGATTTAGAATTAGAAAATGAAACGGACCACCATTCGCCGCGGCGTAGAAGTGATTTTGAAAATTTGTATTTTTCAATAGCTTTTTTAAAATGCGGTATAGATTTTGCATTTCCATTTTTGATTAAAACTAGGTAGTCCACGTCGTGTGGCGCTGCTTTAAAGAAGGGATATGTAATGTGTATTTGTTTATTTTGCCACCAAAACGGTGCACATGGAGCTAGTTGAGGAGACTTGAGTACTATATATATATATATGTCATTATATTTACACGTATTATTTTCTATTTATAAAAAGTGTTAACATAACTTCCGAAAACAATTTCTGTGTTTTTTTTTTTTTAACTTAATTTTATACATAATTATACTTAATTTTATATTTTTTAACAATTTAACACCGCGTATCGTATGTTTGTTTATTGAGTTATGAGCGTATTATTTTTTATCGACTCTTAAAATACACACCGATGGCAACCATAAACAGTATTATTGTTTGTGTCATCGATCAAACAACAATATTGTGTAAATTATAGCGTTTCTCGTCGACACATTTAGTATTTTCTTCTTGCAGTTTTACGCCGGGGGAAAAAAAAATCTTCTCCGATCTCGCTCGTTGTCGTATACTTTCGGTAAGTACAGCGCGTTTATTAAGTATTAACAATAAAAGAAATGAAAACGATAACGGGAAACAAATAAATCATAAACCAATGCTCGTAAATAATACATCTGTATATATTAATTATAAAATAAAGCCAAAGAGTTTTACGTAAAAATAATAATAATAATAAAAAAAAATATATATATATAAGTTTTTGTATATATTAAGCGTGTTTATATTTTACTATACCGGTTTCGACGAAAAGTCCACCATCGGACGCGTAATTAAGCGAAAAGAAAAATACAACAGATGAAAAATAATAAACGAAAACAAATTACACGGGGAATATTACAATAAAAAGACATTATTATTATTATTATATAATTTTTTTCTTCTTTTTTTAACTCCATATAGGCAATAGGAACGTATACTTATGTAGAAAATTTAATTTTTCGGTTATCTAACTGCTCTCCGCTCACGTGTTTTCTGCATGAAAATCCGGTTTAAATATTTATCCGGATTAATAGGTACAAATGTCTTTATATCAACAGAAGTCGCGAATGAAAATATCATTTTCACACCCACTGCCCAACATGTACTGGCACCGTCCCACGTTGAATCCAAAGTCCTCTGGATTTTGAACGTCTCGCCACAAAATGGACAATCTGCATCGTCGTCTTTCGCTGGAACTTCCCGTCCAATTTGGTTCTGATATGTCCTGTCGTGGAACACAGTCTGTCCCATAATTACCACCCGACACCATTTTCTAATCAATTCCAATAATCGCAATTTATACACGTAAAACATGATTTTAAATAAATATCCCTAACGTTTTGAAGTTTAATAATATATTTACTATATGATACCTACACTAAATAAACACCACCCTTCCCACCGACCCCTAAGAGTGTATTCGGCGCCGCTGGATAGCTGAACAACATCTTGCCCGACTGAATTGTCAGCGGTCAGTAATACAAAATCACGAAATACGGTTCCAACGTGATTGGTGCTAACGAGTCATATCAATGCGGCTGTCCTCAGGAGGACGCGTTTTCGAATCGATTGTGATTTCGCGAAATACGGTTCGTGGCCATCCATCGCGATTTTTTTTTGTGGCCCGGTTTTTTTCTTTTTTATATATAAAAATCTAAAGTGTTCACCAGTAAGCTGTCTGCGGACAATACCGTAGAGTCAAAAGAAAACATAAGACGGGAAATAAGACACGGTTATCGATGTGATTATGCTACTCGGAGTAGAGCTGTCGGACAGTATATGCGTAAACGATATTCGCTCAACTATTTCCGGACGCGTTCCATTTTTTCTTAACGAATCCCGTTTTACAGACGACTTCGGAACACCGTTTCCCAGAGTATACCATTTTATATAAAACTTTTTAAATACTAAATCATTGTTGAAAATCGGATTTTTCTTTTTCTTTTTTTTTTTTTTTTGACGTTATATATTTTTTTCTACACTATTTTTTCCCGGAATCCCGGTACCGCAAATACAGCGGACGTTATGGATTCCACCGATTCGTTGGACTGGATATGGGACGAATTCGATTCGGCGGACGAATTCGATTTTGACGACGACGACGACGACGACGAAGACAACGACGACGACGACGATTCGGACATCAGTTCGGACGATCTGAGTGACGACTGTTCTACGCTTTGGTTCGTAAACAATAAGAAGAGACCGTACGGCAATGGAGACGGCGACGACTACGAAGACGGCGATGGCGAAACGACGATCGCGATCGATGAGGACGAAGGCGACTTCGAGTCTGTCGACGGATTTTACGCGGACGCAATGGAAACGGCGGAAAATCTGTTGTCGGAAGTCCAACTGGTCTGGACGGACACGTTATATCGGTGCAAGGTGAACGAGTGAGTGCGATCGTCGTTTTAATAATAAAAATAATAAAAATTCCAACACGTATATCATCCGGTGGTGTACACTTATTGGTCCAAATGGTATTTTTTCTTTTTTAATCAACAACATCTCGATTCGTAGAAAAAAAAAAACGTGTTAATAATAGTTTTTGTAAATACCGTTAATGTCAGATAATATAAATAATATTCTGTAATTTGAGAATCGTAAAGCTTATCAGAATTCTCTTATACCGCGCACGAATCATCGCGGTTTCTTACGCGTGACGTCCGGTAATACGATTTCCGCACACTGTTGACAGTGTTTAACGAAATAAACCGTGTGAAATTCAAACAGACTGCAGACAGCGTCTGTATTTGAGAAACGAATAAAAAATTGCCCATATGCGTAGTACGATTTGTTAATAGACTAAAAATGAGCGCAATTCATTTTTTTTTTTTAATAATATATTCGAATATTTATATATTTTACTATTCAGTATTCGAGAACACTTATTCAAGATACTTTTCATTTTTTTTTTTTATCCATTTATTCGATCAAGTGAATATTTTGAATACGAAATAAAAGTATTCTTTACGAGTCTGATTATACAAATTATTATAATATAATATTATTATTTAAGTTTACATACGAGATGCGTGTGTGTTTCATTAAAGGAAAAACGTACCGGATTCGTATACGAAAACGTCGAGTATCGAGAAAATGGTACTCTTGTACGCTAGCAATTTCATCGAGCAATTCAAAATGAAATATCCGAAAAGAAAACAGTTGGTTTTGGTGCACGAGAACGAATGCGGCGTTCAGGTTCGATAATAATAACAAAAAAAAAAAAAAATGCAATTATAATAATAATAATAATAATAATAATAATAATAATAATAATAATAATGTGCTCGTGAAATTCGATTTACGTAACAGTCAACAACGTAAAAATGAATCGAAAAACTATTCGGTGGCTTGTAAACGTTATGAGATATTGAAATAATTTTGTTAAAGTAGTGTTCACTTCTAAAGCTAAACGCGAGAAATCGTATACCTCTTAGTGATGTATGATATTATACTTTATCGTAATTGATGTTATATTATTATATTATATAGTTATGAAAATATTTTACAATGTATTTTATTGCGCTTGCCATTAATATTTTAGACTAAACATTTCTTTTTCCAAAATTACTGTACCTACGCCGCCGGAGGGAAATCGTTTAAAAATATCACTTCGGAGTTATTATTGATATTCCTATATTCTTTCATGATACTTAAAGAAAAACCATATGAAAATTATGTAAAAATTATTTACAGCATTTCACACTGTACATTCTTTTAAATTTTATAAGTTTATTTTTCAAATTCTCGCGTACGTGTTATGTGTTTTTCTTCTACGTTATTTACGAATAAATGTTACGTTTTATAAATACCTATAATGAATAACTATACACGTTTTATTTTTTAGAAATGCATTTGTACTACAATTAAACCATCACGACTAGTTTACCACGATTTGAACGATTTCACCAGTTATAGCGAGTTTGTTGCTAAATACATAACGTACAGAAATTTAAAAGATCCCATTTTCGTGGTATAGTATATAATGATACATATATATATAGACAGATATTTTAGATTGTAATTTTGACGTATAAAAATTGTTTAACGATTTATGCGCGTTACAATACGTACCTAAATATACACACTCAAAACTATATAAAAAAAAAGGTTTAATTCTCGTTTTTAATTCTAAAGCAATAATTAATCAATTGCACTATAAAAAAAAAAAAAAAAATGGTTTTCGACCGAAGTTTGCTTTTTATCCGAAAATTGTTAAATACTACATTAAATAAAATTACGCCTTTAAAGAGAGTAATTTGTAGTCATCGCAATTACAATATTCATAAAAGGTGACATTCATTTTTCCGATAAGAATTTTTTGTGAAAAAAAGTGTTAACGTTTGAAAAAAAAGCGAGGATTATTCCCCAGGAGTATTGCGCAAACTCTGCGATAATTAAAAGCGTGCGATTTTTCAGCCAAAAAAAATCGTGTCTCCTGCGACGACATTAGAAATGCAGAACGCCAACTGTTTTGAATTAGCGACTCTATTGGTATCCTTTTTAATCGGTTGTGGATACAATGCTTTCGTTGTACACGGTTACGCTACGCAAAGCGTGTGCAATAACGATCAGACAAAAGTCAAATTCGATCTGCCAAAGGACAGTGTACGTTTCGTATACGAAATTTTAATTCGTGTCTGTTTGAAAAATCGACTTTCACGTTCGCGTTGTTCACGTTATTTATAGTTAAAGGATGACGACGACGACGACAACGGCGACGATAACGATGACGATGATGCCAATGACCATGGTAAAGATCATGCCAAAGATCATCACAAAGATTATGAGAAAGACCATGAGAAAGACCATGACAAAGACCATGATAAAAATCATAATAAAGACGAAGAAGACAAAGATGGTGTCGGGTCCGAATCCGAGTCCAAGCACCATAAAAACGTAGATGATTATGACGTAGACCCTATGTTCGATCTGAGCGACGAATACGTGATGTTATTGATAAAAGAAGAAGAAATAAAGACTAATGTACAAACCGAAGCAAAGGAGACAAGCGAATATAGTGTACGTACAATAAAAATGTGCTTAAATGTTTTTTTTTTCAAATATCAAAAAACTTAACTTTTTTTTTGTCGTATTAAAACGTATACTATTTACGAAGACGAAATTTTAGGATGATTTTGATAGTCCTCCCGACCAGCTGTATGGAAATCGAGTCCATTCTTGGGTTATGATCATGCAGTCGGACACGAACGACGAGAGCATACAGACTGCAAACAGTCCATTGTACTTCATCGAACCTAGTACAAGTGAACTGATAGACATTTCTAACGAAAATTATATTGGAATCGAAGCCGTATGGAACAATAAAAACTATTGGGTTAATTTGCAACCATTGAGCGGGGGTTGCGCGGTGTGTTTATCATAATTATTTCGACGCTATAGACTATCACTCAATCTGCTTTTCTAATTTAAACATCGTGTATTGTATACTACGAATTACTTTGATACGTTACAGCAGTACGATTTTACTCTGATGAATACAGGGTTCTGGGAACATTTTTTACCAGACGAATCTCAGAGTTTGCGAAAGATAACAACACAGAAGTTGAGGCATAGTAATGATAACGCGATTTCCAGACATCTTGTTATGCCGAACTCGTGGGTTAACGTTTTAGAAGTCCCTAGAGACAGTAATAATTAAAAAACAAAGATAATTTCAATTATAAAAAAAAAAAAAAACAAGAAAAAAAAACAGAACGCGATTTATATTCGTTTAAACGTGCGTTGTTTACAGAATATCTCATGTCGTATCCAAACGGTAAAAAAATCGTGTGGTACATGAACGCACTGAAAGAGTATTACGGCGAGTACATTATGCCCGACGGATTGGTTGAAAAGACGACATTTTACGACGGACCGGATCATACGAGTAAAACGTTAGTCAGAGAAATATATAAACACAGACTGGACAAGTTGATCAGTATTGAGGTAGATTATACCAAGGAACGAGTGGAAACCGTTGAATATTTTACAATTGGCCGGGAAGACTGTTTAAAAAGTAATATTCAAATAGTATATATATATATATATATGTAAACCGCGCGTAATTATATAATTTTGGATCGAACGTTTCTTTCTATTTTTGGTTTTTACAGTGAACAAGTTTTATGGCGATGGTAATAGTATAGAGACAAAACGCTTGGCGAAGTTTTATTATTTAAGACTCGACTCAATGGTCGAATTGCAAATCGACGCAAACAGTTTTGTTATTTATTTTAAAGACAGGTTAGTGTGTACAATAATGTCAGTTAATATTTATTTTAATAACAATAATAAAACGTATATATTATCGTAACATTAAATCTATTATTGGAAATATGGCATTTTGTTTTAGATCGGACTTATTATTTTGCCGCATTTGTTTATTCAATTGCAGGACGGAAGACGACGGTCACGTTTTAAACACTAAAAGGAAACCGATCGTTAGTTTTTCGTAATATTACGTATAAAAAAAAAAAAAAATAATAAAACAATTTTATTGGTTTTTTTTCACACCGGCCCGCATTTTTCAGCAAATAATTGATAAATATTTGAGAGACGAATCGAAACATAAAGATCGAGATATCGCCACGGCCGAGTTCAATTTGTTATCGAATAGCATTTACGTTAAATATCAATATGGTGAAGGACAGATCACGCAATCGAGTAGATTGTTCGAAAAGCCTTTTGATACGAACGACGAACAGTTCGATCCCGATTCGGTTACCGAAAACATTGTGTATCCGTACGACGGCCAACTGAAACCCCACGAGAAATATATCATTTCGCAAGAGTTGATGCATGCCGAAAACGAAGCGCTCCGGGAAATTTCAGTACTGGAAAACGACATTATACTTATGCTGGAAGTCCGCAGCAGCGAACAATCGGATTTCAAGTTGAAAATCGATACGTTGGACTGGGACAGAAATTATAAGATCAAAAAATTACTTCAAATCAAAGTACATAAAACGTACCTTCTTATATTATGTAACATTTAAACGTTCGCTAACGTTTTAGATTCTGAGCGGAATGTATTGGTTTTACAATGATATGGTTTTTTTTTTTTTGTCATCTGTACTCAAAAATTTTACCAGAAGGAGTGCTCCGATCTTCATAGACGTATCCGCGATTTCCGGGAGTAAATTGCGTCTATAGTTTGATACATTAAAAAGAGGTCTTTTCATTTTTCGATTTTTTCAAACGTCAGAAAAAACTACCGAAAAATTACACGAAAAAAAAAACAGTAAAAACGCGAAAAATTGTTTATCGCGATATTATTTCTTCGTAAGCTCAAAACTAATGGTCACAGAAACTTGAAATATTATTTATCAAATATATGTTACTTTATACTCTATCAACGGTAAAAAAATTTCTTTCAATTTTAGGCTATTTCTAGCAATTATAGATATTGAGGTATTTAATTCATAAAAGAGATAATTTTTTTTTTATTTTAAAGCTCATAAATTTAATGCAATGTCAGACATTACTCTTCAACAGTATACGAAAAGTCTTGAAAATCGTTTAATCGCAATTTTTTTTTTTTACAATCGATTCAGTTTTTCCGACAAATTGTATCCCTATTATTTTTAATGGAAAACGACATTTGAAATTAAACGTTTTCAATCATTTAGGTTTATCGTAAGAAATTATATTAAAATTATGTACTGAAATAAGGTCAGTAATGAATCGTGCAATACTCTATATACATATATATATATTTACACACACACACTGTATTTTTAGCAATAAATATCATGATCAATGAATGCAATATGATTTATCGTTGTTTTCAAATTTTTACATCAAAACTGTAAAATCGTTATCCAAAGGTTAGGTGTGCTTCGCTCTTAAGGGACGTCCACAACGGTTGTTCTATAAAAAAAATTTTTATTTATTTCATTTTAGAAAGATAAAAAACTCGCTATGGCTAGACGGGAAAAGGCGAAACAAATAGACTACGTTTTAGAAAAAGACTTTGCAGACACGGCCGCGGAAGAACCGCGCACGCCGTTCAACGTGCGCCAACGAATCTTGAACAATTTCAAATACGACATCAAATACGAGTTTATACGAACCAACAATTTGTTTACGAAGGTATTATTAAATAATATTTGGAGTGATGAACGATTGTAAATTCGTGAAGTGTTTGCTTTTATTTGTTTTTTTTTTTTTTATAAATATTAAAATTTCGTTTACCGCGATCCCGATAGAAAGAAAAGCAGTTACAGCTCATGATGAAAGCATTGGATGCGGATAATTTCAAAAAGCTCGAACACAAGAATAAAACGGCAATGTTGTGCTCGTTGTTGAAAAACGAATTGAACGTGTTGTTGTTGAAAATGAAGAGATACAGGGAAACGCGCGTTAGAAGATACAACAATTTGGTATCGTACCTGAATTGTAATCCCGATTACAAAACGTTACCACCTTTAAAATGCATTTGATTTGAAACGCCTGCAATGAGAGTGTATTCGCCCACATATAAAGTAGTGGTGTACACGTGTTATTGTTACAATAAATTACAATTATTCGATAATTTTGATTGAAAATTCACGTTTATTATATATATACTTGTATTCATAACTACAATCATAGTTATTAGTTAGTAATAGTAGTAATAGTACTCGTTCGCAGAATATATATTTATTTGTATTCTTAACTACAATCATAGTTATTAGTTAGTAATAGTATTATTAGTACTCGTTCGCAGAATTTATACATTTTATTTATACAATTTATCCGTTATGTCCTGATAATATTTGTACGATTTTTATAAATTATTAAAAATTGTAAGTATGTTACAAAATATTTGCAATGTTCGCAATCCGTACAGTAGGTACTTAATAAAAATTGATAAAAACCATACACCGCATTTTTTTGAATTGAATGAATTTCTCACCTCTGAAAACAAAAAAAAAAATCGGGCGATCCGTGTGTCTATGATGACAAAAATATCAAAATCAAGTAAAATGAAAATTGTAACGAACTAAACGTAAATAGGATGCGACATAGTTAAATGGGCCGGGGTTAAGTGGTTTTTTGCTCTCTCCCTTTCAAAAAACTGAAATGACGCGCCACTGCTTTTTATTATTATTATTATTATTATTATTATTATTATTATTATTATTATTATTATTATTATTATTATTATTATTAATCATTAACCGATAGTAATTACAACTCAACAATTAAATTTTAAAATATAACGGAAAATAATTAGCTACTTAATATTAGTTTGATATATGTACACACGTATATGACATAATATATAACAAAAAGTAACAGAATAAACAAAAATATAATTAAATAAATAACTGGCGAGACCACCAACGTTTTTCAAATGCTCAAACCCACGCAGTGGTGACGGCTTTTAATGATGATTGAAGGTGTTTAGAAGATAGAAAGCCTAACTCAGAGAAGGGAACGTTAAGGGATACACGTAAATTGGACAGTTGTATAGTCTGCTTGCGATAAAAAAAAACGACAATTGAGTAAAAGGTGTAACGCATTGCACCTTTGATTATCATAATTAGGAATAATACAACAGTTATTAAGATTTATTATTATTATTATTACTGTGTGGGCCGGGAGCGTAAAACTTTTTTTACGCGAGCCCGGGGACACCACCAAAAAAAGGAAAACGCGTCTACTTACGATTTACACGAAATTATGGCCTCTTTGGCTAGTATATAAACAATAACGCGAATAAGTGACTGAATGACCTCTTTGGTCCAATAATTATAATAAAATAAATAGAAATTTACAATATTATAAATAAATACAATAAAAATAACTAAATGAATGGCCCTTCTGGCCCAACAATAATTATCATGTAAAATAATAATAACAATAATGACATAATTCAAATACAATATTATATAAAGAGTAGCCTGACAATATTCATAAATAATAATTTCACAAATAAACTAAACAATCAAGTGTAATGAATACTCACGACAAACATGACTGGCCAGTCCCTACCTATATTTAAATGATTAATTTGTATACGAGTACGTGTAGTAAAAAAAAATAATATATAATAATGATTACGCGGAATGGTACATACGCAGCTATTAGAGCCGTTGTTATAAGGAAAAACAACAATTTGAAACGTACGATTTAAAACGTTTACAACGGTTTAGGGCTATTCGAGCCGGGGGTACAATAAATATTGTGTTGTGCGCGATTCGCGCTACACGATTTACCAAAGACTAAAATATAACAATTCGCGATTTGCGCGAGATTCCTTAAACGGAAAGAAAAAACTACGAAAAACAATAACGCACGATGTTCTCGCGAGACAACGGTACGACGACAACAACACGGTCGTTGCTCTCTTTCTCATTATAATAACAAATAAAAATAATAACAATAATAATAATAATAATAATAATAATAATAATAATAATAATAATAATAATAATAAAAATAAAAATAATAATAATAATTATATAATGTGCGCGCGTATATTCCGTGTATCTGACCGTCGATACCGCGGCGGCCGCAATAACGTGCAAAAACCATACATTATACATTATAATTATATTTGAATTTCATTTTAATTGGCGTCAACAATTACTATTATCCAAACAATCGAATTTCAATTATGAAAACGTCTCGATTACCAAAAACAATCGATTATTTATTATCATCGACGAAATATATCAAAAACATTATGGTCTGTGGTGATTACATCAAAGTATGTGATAAACATTGGATTGTGGCCATCGTTTCGTACTTAAATGTTTCGACGTTGCTATTTTTTTTTTTCGTTTTGGCCCCGTTGTCAAAGAGAGCTTTGTCTCACCACTCATCGATACGGTTAATATTTACTCAGTCAATTTACTTTTTATCGATAATTTCGTAATAGATTTTTAAAAAAAAAATAATACTTTTAGTTATGGTAGTGTTTCCACAGAATGGCTCAGATTTCGATGATGAAATTCACGAGCCGGAGACGCCAGGCGTGTACACCCGTTCGAATTTTTTGTGTATCGGTTGGCATGAAATATTATAGTCGTATGAATACATTATACAAGCGAATTTAAATTAATATTTTTTTTTTTTAGCGTATTCGAACGATCCGAGCTCGAGTTCCTTTATTAACGCATGTAAATGACAGAGGAGAGGTACAAAACACGATGATTACAGCTGTTCCGTTAATTGGTGACGATAAGTATGAAATATAATAACTATATCGATTATATTAACTATATAATGAGATATTCGACTGACTTGTACCGATACCGTACGTTTAGTTAATACGTTTACACTTGGTCTCAAAAATGAACGTGCCTGTAGGTCCGTACGAGTTAAAAAAACTGGCTAAAGGTGCAGATTTCGTATTTGCTAAAGTTTCACAGTCGAGTCGGCTCAAAACTTTCTTTACTGATATTTTAATTTTTTTACTACATTCTATGTTGAACGATTTAGTCACTTATCAACAGTGCTATGTTATTTGTGAGGTGTCAAATTGAAATTTTAAAACGTCGAGAACTTGAAAACAATTTTTTCTTTTTTTCAATTTAAGCTGTGTTACTACACCATATTTACTTCGTTTTCATTGTACTTATACATATATATGTAGTTGACTATATCATTATTTTCTAGCTTTTGCCTACAATATACGGTTTTTGCCTCGACTCTAATCTACAAAACGGCCGCACGGGTTTAAAAGAGCAATGTCGTCATTGCAGTTGTTGTTCGACAACAACAGTCCAGTGTCGTCCATAGATCATCAGTACTGGTCGTTAACAAGATTCTTCGGAAAGTGATCGATCACATCGTACACCACAAGTAGCTCAGGTGTTTGACGCAACTGGAGGTAGGCTCTCAACCTTGAGTCACTTTTGTAGAACAAAGTTTCCTTCTACCATGGCACCGACCTGGTCGGTTAGAGTTGATTTGCATTGATTGTAACGAACTGACGTTTCCACCCACCGTTATAGTTCACTAGGGTAAGGGACGTACTCTTAGATCCCGCCAGGTTACAGAGTCGAAATGTAGTTGAGACGGTAGGCGGATATAAAATTTAATTTAATTTTCACATACATTTACTCGTTGATTCAATACGTTGAAAACCGTAAGACTTTTCCTTATTTAAATTATTTATAAACTCATTTTTGGTCGCATAAAACTACAATGTACATTTGAACATACAATTAACTATGTGTGTTAAATGGAAGATCAGCTATTATTATTAACATATATAATAAATATTTTATTAATTTATTAAATGCGGTAAATTTTATATATATAAACATACATGTACACCAATGCTTCAGGATAGAATATTCTAAAATTTATACATTTTTCTGGTGTTCATTTTAAATAGGTACAGGTAGCGATACAAGTACAAATTTGTTTTTTTCTTGGAAAATTTGATTTTTTTTTTTTATATTAATTGAAAAAATTATTTTGATTAAAATTCAACCATATAAAACTATTTGGAACAACTTATCCGAAAATTAATATAATTATAAAGTTTTAAAAACAAATTCATTGTGTTCTAAATAACTTACTGTAGCCTAATACCCTAATAAGTTGGCTCTTTTATTAAAAAAACTGTTTAACTGATGGTTTTAAAATATAAGGCATCTTAAATTAGCAATTTTTCATTTTGGATAAAAGTGATTTATCGACTATATAAAAGTCCAAGTATAATAATAATAATAAATTCTTGAAAGAACTATTAGTAAATAGGTGTGCCAATTATCTATTACATTTATACTCATAAATATAACCTAATCTTAGGGATTTGAATTATGTGTTACAATGTACATATTTGTTATAATAACTTATGCTTTTGACGTTTTATTTAATTTGAAATATTTGTAATTAATACTTTAGTTTTTAGTAAATATATTTATATGATGATAGAAAAACTATTTCTTTTTTGTAAATTATTACTGTTTATCAGTAATGATGAAATTAATGAGGGTTTTTAATAAGAATTAAAAACATAACTACATTAAATTAGTTAAAATTTATCAACAGATTTTAGTTAACTTGTTTGATACAAAAGATTTTTTTTTACTTATATAAAATATGTATACTATTTATATCCTTTATAAAAACTGTTTTTTCCACTTGAAATGACAAAAAAAAATCTATTAATTTATAAAAAAAATATATATAATCTAAAATAAGATTTATTTATGATACAGATTTAAAAAAATAAAATTATTTACTTAATCTTAACTTTGTATGAAATAAGTAGATATTAACGTATTCACAGATGTCATAATTACATAATTTAATAATTTATCACAACACCAAATTAACTAGTTCATTTTCATTTTATATTTTTAAATAGTTTTATTAATATTTTTGCTTTTGACTGGATCATCATAAATTGTACTGAATAAAATTTAAATAATTTAGCTATTTAAATACATATATATTGGCTTATTGACTATTGTAACCATTTTACTTTACTTGCTGGCTACTCAATTAAATTATAACTAATCGTCCACAGAAATTATTTTCTGATGTTCATCTAAGGAGTTTTTTTTTACAAAGATAAATAATAATTTATCAACCATTTTATAAAATCAATCACTGTTCGTTTTTTATTAGTTACAAACAAATTATTTATAAATATAATAATATTAGGTAGTTTTGTTGTTAGTTACATAAAAACTACTCTTATGATTAAAAACATAAAGTACACAATTAATAATAATAATAATAATAATAATTATATAATAAAAATATTAAGAGTAAATATTTTTGTCAACATTTTCTAATACATAATTCATTGTTTTTAAAATAATTAAAAAAAAAATTATTTACTTTTTTTTGAATAACACATTTAATAAAATATAATTGTTTCAGTTCTGTACATTTCATATTAAAAACATTAATATTCCGATTAAGTTATGGTAATTGTATAAAAATTAATAATTAACTATTTATTTATTTCAATAATGAATTAAAATATTTATTATTTTTCTTTTTTGGAAAAATCAATGCATCTTTTTTCTTGTATCATACTGTCTGACATTTCACACCAATTTTGAGTTCCAACAAATAGTTACTATATTATTGCCGTCTTAACTATACTATGAATATTTTTGGAAAAAAACGTTTTATTTACTTTTGAATGTGACCATTTTTTATTGTTGCCATTGTATTATATTAAAATATTATCTCAATCTTGAATAATTATTGTCAGACGTAATGGATAATTATAGCCAAAGTTCTTATATTTCTGTAAAATAATTTTAAATTAATTAAAATCATGAATTTATTAAAAAACTTTAATGGATTAAAACTACTATTGTTGATGTATTTATTCAGAAATACCATGTGTTGCCAATTTTGTTTTGACTGTCGTGATTATACATTTATAGCACTGTGAAACGTTAAAACAAAATTTATTTAAAACGTGGAAATTATTTTCGGAAAATACACCAAACAATATTAATTCAAATCGCTGGATAATTTTTATGAAATGTACGTATGCTGAGTAAACGTTTCTTAGAAAACATTCTTAAAATTATATAAAATAATTTGAAATACAACAAACAGATTTGTTTTTTTCAAACAAATTTGTTATTATGCAAGTTACAATAAAATTCAATTATAGAAAATAATCCCCTTAAGTTTCTATTGAAAATGAAAAAAAAAAATAATAACAATTCCAATTTGAAATATTTATATTATTTTTATTTCATAGAAAAATTATTTTTAATCATAAAATTTCAAATAATTTCTTGAGCTCAACCATTAATTGCCAATCAGTTTTCAATAAATCATCTCTAAAATGATCCTTACACGCATCAATTGACTCTCTGGATATTTTGCTCACCAACAAATCTTTTTCATCGAAATGTCTTCCAAACATTTTCGGCGTTTCGCCTGGTATCGGTTCAATTTTTATACATATTTCTTGACCTTTTCTAGCGGTGTCTACAGCTTTGTGATTGCTTTCTATACTTGTAACGATACCCAAATCTACAAATTCTTTACTAGGAACACATATTGGTGTACCTTCCTTCACGATTCCAGACTCCACTATGACACCCATGACGATTGGATCACGTGAATTAAACACAAACTGTGGTAATATTCTAAGCTTGCAAGGAAACACTGCAATTGATTTGAACTGATCTCGGTTTTTCTTTTTCATGTCATCTTGATACGCTATGAACTTATCGAATAAATGGTATATAATATCAGCTTGGAATATCTTAACGTTTAACGTATCTGCTAATTCTTGTGCGTCTCTTTCGATTTTCACGTCAAACGCTAATATAGTGGCGTATAAAGGAGAATGTTCCAACATTATTGAAGCTCTCATAACATCTTTTTTGACAACAGGACCTATTCTTATGTTGCTGTATGGTATTTTACTGGATCTCAAGAAGTCTAATAAAGCTTCTAATGAGCCCAATGTTGAAGCTTGAACGTAAACACCTCTGTCTTGTAACTTTATCGTGCTTAAAGCAGACTTTAATTCTCTTGCCACCATTTCTTTAAGGGATTCGACGTCATCTGCTTTGCGTGCTACATATATATTTAATCCTGCTATCGCCTTTTCTAAGTCTTTGGCCGCAATTTTAACACCTTGAGCAGCTTTTATTTCTTTATACTCGACATACGCATTTTTCACTCTGAGTTCTTTTAGTGGTTGTGGCATCAACAAGGATCTTATCTGTGTAACAAGAGGCCCGTCAGTGCCTGCTACGATAATTGTATCTCCTTCTCTAAGGTAACCGTTTACTAAAATGGTGTCAATAGTAGTACCTAATCCGGTTATGGCTTTTACTTCTAACACCGTGGCTTGTAGTTCATTGTTAAATATAAGTCTTTTATATAAATGCGTTTGGCAGTTTTCGACAATAAGATCTAATAGATTACCCATTCCCTCGCCAGTAATTGCTGATGTAGGCACCAAAGACACGTACGATTTAGGA
The DNA here is from genome assembly GCA_032441825.1 of Chaetogeoica ovagalla. Lineage (NCBI taxonomy): Eukaryota > Metazoa > Arthropoda > Insecta > Hemiptera > Aphididae > Chaetogeoica > Chaetogeoica ovagalla. Next base: position 694,763 of record CM063746.1, on the reverse strand, counting down.
TCTGGATTTTCATAGAACAGAGCGGCGTTTAAACCTTGTTCAGCGAACTGTAATATAACATTCTGTGATCTAGTTTTAAATTCGTTTTGAGTGTTAGAATGTTGAGCACTCAAAATGTCTCTAATGTCTTTGTGCGGGTTAGTCTGCCAATCATACAGTCGATCGATTTTATTTAAGGCGACAATGAAAGGCGTTCTTTTACGTTTCAAAATATTAATGGATTCAATAGTTTGTGGTTCTAACCCGTGCATGATATCAACAACTAAAATGGCTATGTCGCACAACGATGAACCTCTATTACGAAGATTGCTAAAAGACTCATGGCCGGGTGTATCAATAATTAATAGACCTGGGACTAAAAACTTTTTGTATGCATAATCATTAACAACTTTTGTTTGTTCTTTTATGGCGTGAAGTGGTACATTTGTCGCTCCAATTTGTTGGGTGATACCCCCTGCTTCACCGTCTTGAACATTCGTTCTACGCAATTTGTCCAATATTTTAGTTTTACCGGTGTCTACATGACCCAATACACACACAACAGCAGCTCGAAGATCCGATTCCTCTTCTTCATTAGTCGTATTGTTCCCATTTTGCATTTTAACTTTATCAACGTCCTCGCCGTTCTCGGTATTTTCATTATTTTCTTCATCAGACTCTTCTGCAGATTCCTCGTTTTCATCCAATTTTCCTACATTCGACTGAGCTACTCGTAACGCTTCGCTCTGTGCTTTGAACGTTTCTAAGAGCAGTTGTGCACGAGCTCTATCAGCTTTCTGTTTAGGAGTTAGAAATTTACCTTCTGCTTTTAACCTCTCTTTTTTTTCTTTTTCTTTTTGTTTTTTCTTCTCTTTCTTTTCTTGTTCTAATCTTAATTTCTCTTCTTTTTCTCTTTCGAGTGCTTCTAAACGTCTTTCTTCTTCTTCTTCTTCCCTACGTAGTTTTTCCTCTTCTTCTTTTTGTTGCTGTAGCACTTCTTTCAACGCTGCGATAGCCTTTTTACTGGGTCCCTTTTTGTCTTTGGCCGGTGCCACTGGTTTCCTTTTCTTTTTCGCGTCATTCGTCGACATTTTTTAAACAATGGTCTAAATGAAATGTACACTAGAACAGACAATTACATTCAATACATATTAAAAACGAACGATTAAATATAAATAATCCGTAATGCTTAAATGTATATTAAAATATGCACAAAAAAAAAAAAAATTACCAATTATCTACGTCCATAAGAAATGAAATAAAACAAAGTAATAATAAAATACATTTTTGAGCATAATAAAGTGTAATTAAATAAGTTATGAAACTAAAAAAAAATAAATAAATAAATAAATATTGCATTTCATGAATTTTTTTTCTAATTTATTTCATCGCTGTATAACAGAATATCGTACATTTATAAATTAAATAATAAAATGTATAATATAATGGTGAAAATAATCCTCCTACTCGGAACATAGTAGTAATGACTGTAATCGTACGAACAAGAACTGGATTCGTAGTTTCAAAAACAGTTTACCTGGTAAACGAAGCTCATAAAAAATAATGTCGAGTAGTACTTTAGTTTTTAAAACGTCGTACGATCGTGACGTGAATTCAATTTGCAACCGAGGGGGGGAGGGAATATTTCACATTTACGCGCGACGGACAAAACGTACCATCAGCTACTACTTACTGACAGATAATGTCGGCGTAAAAAAAAAAGACGAGACATCCGTGTCATGCATGTGAACCGATCGATTTTTAATACGAATAAATAAGCACAAGACTAGAGAAACAACAACAAGACCGAGAGGAATAAAATCAAATAAAATATTATTGACCTATCGTACCGTATCACACGCCACGCACACGAGGGACTAACGTGAAATCTCATAGGTGTCCATCGCGCGTGGCACACTTTAGATAACGATGCCGGAGAATCCGATTTTCTTACCTGATCGCGTAATCGCGCTGCTAGTAGTCGTTCAGGAACTGCGTGGGACCCCTTTACGCGATAATGAAAATTAAAGGCAACGCGCGCGCGACAAACTCACTGGGGGAATCGGATTGATTCCGTGAGAATGTTTCGAACCGCACGGACGATCGCGGATTTCTTATCACGAGAATAAAATAATAAAAACGTTATCAACCGACGGTCGTGGTGCGATGGCATACAGTGGGCGGGGGGGACCCACGCCGCGCGCTCTCGCCACACGGCGTGCGAACGGGCAACGAACCACTGTTTTTTACCGTCACTACTACGACGCGACGTCCGGTAACAGTAATATTAATAAATAATTATATATATATATTATAAATGTTTATTTTTATCGATTGTACTGTTATAACGCAGTGGGAGGAGGAGATTTTTTTTTTTAGTGCGACGAGCAAAAAACGGAAAAAAAAAAAAGGTCAATTCATGTATATTATTATGATACGTTCCTTTGAAAGAATTCCGCGTACCTACTTTATTGATTCAAATGATTTGTTAGGCACTGTCGTGTACAACTGTCATAAACACTATATTTTATCCTTATACGTGTGTATAAGAACAAGCATTTTTTTTTTTATGTACCTATAAAAAGTCCCTGCGCCGCGTATGTGAATTTATAGGAATTCAATGTCGTTTATAATGCACGTGACCCGTAGGGATTTTCAAAGGAAACGCCCGGTAAAATTAGCCTGCGGAAAACAGAAATCTGTCGATGATTTTTATATTGAAAAAGTTCAACGAACCCGCCGCCGCCGCCGCCGAGTACTCGGGATCGGTGAAAAGATTTCAAAACGAGAACGATTGATCGAACGTAATCGATAATCGAGTGTAGGTACCGTTTTAAATCTTGTGTTCGCGTAAGCGATTGAATTTTATCTTTCAATTGTCCGTAATTGAACGTATTTCGAAATACATTGGATTTTTCCTACACAATATAGTCAAACTCTGCACAGTTTATATTAATTTCTATAGACAACAGGTGGTTTTCTCCGTTTTTAATATCTCTAAAACTTTTTCAATACGGATTTTCGCCGTCGCGGAAAACGCTAATCATTAAAACTGTTTCTTTTTTTTTTTAAATTTGGATTCGGATAAATAATTAAATATATATTATTATTATTATTATTATAATAGCGCTACGCGATTGTATCGTTATTATAATAATAATATGTGTAAGAATAATATTTATAAATACAAATCCAATTGGGTAAATAATAATTTAATAGTTATATACGTATTTAGATACTGTATAAAGAGTAATTACAATTTTTATTTTCACGAAAAAAATTAATAAATCTTCAGTTTTATACGTTTCGTTCTGGCCGACATTATTATTATTATTATTATTGTACAAGTGTTAATGAACGAGAAATCGGTTTGTACGTATATCACGTCCATAATATTACAGTATCGACGGACGAGGACATTCATTTATTATTATTTTTTTTTTATTCAAGGACAAAATTATATCCGTATATATTTATTATATATTCTGCGTTTTTTTTTTTTTATTTGTCTAATATCGACGTATCGTATAAATATATAGAGAAAAAAACAAATTATTATTTATGTTATAACATGTACGTAACATCAATAATTGAATGCTACGGCGTGTTATTAAAACGACAGGCAGAGTAATTTTTTCGTTACACAGGTATATTATTAAATGTGATAAATATATTCGAATGTATTTTTAGGAAAAACATAATATTATTACAAATGCTTGTTTAAAAAAATATATCAAATTGTAAACAATTCGTTTTTAAATTTGACGATTTCATGAGTTCGCGTTGATCCGTTTAATAATCGCAAAAATTGAATTTATCGTATTAGTTTTCTCGAATAAAATTATTCTAACGATGTTGTTTTGATATTTATTTACGTACCTATATGGATGATAAAATATCGTCCAATGACTTTTGGTCTAAATACCGACACGTATTTAAATAATTTTATTATTTACGATAATGTTCATTATGTTAAATATGTTACACGCCGGCGATATTAATAATAATTATATTTATATATAAGTGCTATTAGACAAAGTGAAAAAAAAACTTCGGTTTATCGTGTTATATTAATAAAGCGATAAGTAATAATTATTTTATTAAATATTTGTATAGACAGAATATAGTATAATTATTATTATCGTAGACTATTTTTAGTCTACTTGATTAATATTATTTAGCGCTTTATTTATTTGATTCATTCAAATGAAATATAAATAACGTGTAAAATTCCCTCGGCGTTTTATATAAAGTATTTGAAAAAAATAAACAAATCTCTGTTAATAAATGCAAATCGTTTGAAAACATCAAGCTAAATTAACATACACACACACATTTGATTATTTCATATTGCCGGCAACAATGTATTGAGAATTCTCTTCAATTTTCTTCGTGTGCACAAACAATCGTATAAACGTTGAAAAATGAAATAAAATAAGCTTTTTTTTTTTTGATTTTGTGTGTGTGAAGTGAAAGCCCAGCACATGTACGCCACCGAATATAAATGTAATATATTATAATGCGTCACAGAATAATATATATTTCTATAGATACTTCTCGCTTTATGAAATAGTTTGTTTTTAGTTATGTTTCTTATTAGTTATTATTTATGACAGAAAACAATATTATTTATCAATGGTATTTATATACAGAACGTCTAGGCGAATGGGATTATATTCTTATATTATGTACACGGTCATTTCACATTTTGTTTTAATGTAAATGCGATAAGTACTCGAAAAGTATCTATTTCGAATTCATTTCTATATTTTTCAATGAAAGAAAATAAAAATATAATGTATTTTTGCAATACATTTAAAAATTATATTTCACAATTATAGTGTATACGTCAGTGGAAGACACGGACAATAATGTTGTTGATCCCTAATCTCTATGTACATTTCTATACAAATTTCATATTTTAATTATTTTATAAAGTAACGATGATTACACCATACACGTTGGTTAAACGTTGCGGTAAATTTATAAAAATAAACTATTATTATTATTATTATTTCTAACATCGTTACTTGTGGATTTAATTATTTAAATGATAAAGCGATTTTTAAATTCTACCAATGATTTGGATGGAATTGAAACAAAATATTTTAGAAAAAAAAAGGTTCTATGTTTTAAGAATATTGTTAAAAATGTCACTCTTAAGAAAGTATTTTTAACTAGAAGACTGAAAAAATTAAATTGAATTTAATTACTTAGCATTGGCAATCGTAGAAATTTATAAGTGTAAAAAAAAGTAGAATTTAAAAAAAATATCTATCAATAAGTATCAACTTGATTGAATTGATGTATAATTTTCTCAAAAAGTCGTTCATCTATTACACGTCGTTTATTATTTTAATTTTTTGTCTGAATCTATCAGATATTTTAGCAAGGTTGCAAATTAACTGGTCAATAATTAATACTGTCGCGTTTCAACTTACCCTATACCGCTGTTCCCTAGTTTATCAACGTCAAAGCAATACTTATTCATTAATTTCGTCCAATTTTGAGTTATATCACAATGTATGCATTTAGGTCTTATCGAATTATGACAAGAATGTATTTTTTTTATTAGCTTTTATCTGGAACTATTATAGTTCAACACTTAAAAACTTAAACTTGACAAGAATGTAAAAACATAAAATTGTATTAATAATATACTGTTACTTGTCAGTGTCCGAGAGACAACGAAAAAAATGTTATTACCTACTCCTTATTCGATTTACACAATGTTGTAATACGGATGTTACACGAATTAAAACCGACACAGAAGGAATATATTTTCTTTTCAACCTCCCGTATTACATATGACGAATAAACAAAACAAACGATAATGAACTTTAAATGAATGATAACAATTTGTTGACTTCCGCCGACTCGACGTTCCGATCGTGTTGATTTTAAAAAATAATTATATAAAGTATTGTAAAAAACTTTTATCTTAAAAAACGAACCGTTGACTTTCGTCACGAATAACAATAACAACACGTCACTTATTTTATATTATGTGTAGGTTAAAAAGAGTCAGCAGGCATATCGTCATTAACAACAACGATTAGAAATGTGTACTGCGTCAGAGGTGGTTTTTAATATTTAAAAAAAAAACGTTTATTTTTACGGAATTGAGAGTTATTTAAACTATAATAATTGAGAAAAAAAAAAAAAGCCTTTACGTTTTAGGTACGTGGCTAATAAAAGTAAACCCATAGCAGCGGATACTACTGACCGTCGTAGAAACATAATATATTTCTCGTACTTTGGGTAAATTCTCGAGCAAAAAAAAAAAAAAACGTTTTCGCGCCCGACTTGTCGAACGGTGGTATTTTGTTTCGTGTAATAGTAGTTACGGTTTATTAATTATTTTCACTATAGTAAATCGTATTGGTTTTCGAAAACGAAGCTTTCTCTCTCTCTCGTCGTCGCGTTCACGATCCGTTATTGCACCCCCGGCGCGCAATCATGGTTTTGTTATCGGCATGTGATAGTACCACGGCAATATGCTCGTGGTGTGATAGCGCGTTTATCAATAACAAAAAAAAAAAAAAAGGAAAAATAAAAACAAAATAGGTACGGCACGGGAACGCGGCGGAACGATTTCACTACGTCCCGTTTTCGGTCACGGTCGTCGTCTCGTATTTTTTTTTTTAAATTTTTTCTTCTTCTCCATCGCGCGTAGAACGCGTTTCGAATATCCGTCCGTCCGTTATCGTGAAGTCTTTGTAACAAAAAAAAAAAAAAAAAAAAAAACATTACCTACCGTACACACGTAATGTGTGATACGCCGACTCGGTGCTGCGAACAACACGTCCGCCGCCGTTGCGGTTTCGCAATGAACGTATAATGATTCGTTTGTAGGTCGTTTGCCGTTCGTCGTCGTCGGTATCGCGCATTTTATACACTTACTGAATAAAATACGATTCACGTGCTCGTAACGATCGTAGTGAACGCGTTTTTTGTGCGAAAAACAAACAGCCGTTCGTCGCCCGAATTCGCTACGTCGTAGAAAAAAAAAAAAAAAAACCATGCAGAACGTCATCAACACCGTGAAAGGCACCGCACTCGGCTTCGCGGGATTTTTGACACCGGTCTTGAAGGTAATAATGTGCGGTGTTGTGTCGAGTACCTCGTACTCGCGCACATTCAAGACCGACCCAGATGCATTACGGTGGATACACGTTATCGTCCGGTTGAATTATCGAATTGAAATCTTTTATGTGGAATATTACGTTTCGGTGTAAGCGCTCCGTCATTGTTGAAATCAATTGCGCGCCGACGAATACTTCCGAACACGACAAAACCGTACCGATTTTCTTCTATAAGTATAATATCGATACGATTGCGTCGCACCGCTCTCATACCAATATAACAGTATTCGAGTAATACGGGTTTTTATCGAGGTTACGCGCGTTTATTATTTATTTTTTTTTTGTTCTTGTTTTATTCGACACGAACGTGTTTGAAATATTATACCCGTCGAACGCGCGACCAAAACGCAATAAATACTTGTTATATTTTCATGTTTGAATCCAATTGTAGAATAATACGGATTTAAATTATTGTTTTTTTTTTTTTTTTTTCAATCTTTCTAAGCCGTACTAAAAGAGAGTTTTAAAATAATGTACACTTAAATATAACAATTCATAATTATTTTCGTATCATTTTTTCTTTTTTTTTTTATCTACATAATATATTATTAAATTATTAGGTATAAATGATATTTTACGTGTGGCTTAATTATTCGCGACTTGACAATTGAATAAATAAATAACACCCGGGGCGTCTTACATGTGCAAAGAAAACTACCTTTGTTTTAAGCAATAAAATATTAGTATTATTACTGTTTAAGTGGCTTATAGATTATGACCACTGAACGTCGATATGATTACTTATTTTATACAATAACAAGCAAATATTGTAACGTTATTTATTTTATAGGAGTCAAAATTCAAAGAAACGGGTGTTGTTACACCGCAAGAATTCGTAATTGCTGGTGATCATTTAGTGCATACGTGTCCGACATGGGAATGGGCTTCTGGAGATGATTGTAAAATTAAATCTTATCTACCAAAAAATAAACAATACTTGATTACAAGAAATGTTCCGTGTTCACGTCGAACTAAACAAGTAAAGAATTTATTTAGAAAAAAAATTAAATGTGTATGTGTATATTGATTTACATTTGTGTTTTGTTTGTTTCAGATTGAGAACTGTGATGTTCAAGAGAATATTGTTGAATGTGATGGAGAAAATGAAGGGTGGGTCGAGACTCATCATTTTGATTCTTCACTGTTTTCACTGAGTGAACAAATTTCTGATTTATCATTTAGAGTAAGTACTTCAAATACGTCTACTCAATTGTTTTTATAACTGCTCGAAATTGTAACGGGGTTCAATTGTTTTCGGTTTTGTAATTGTATTAAGTTCATGTATATATATATATAACAGTATTAATCGGATTATTTGTTATCGGTTTTAATTATTTAATACACTTTAAAAACACAATGTAGTTTAATAATAAGAAAAATATTAATATTTTAATGTTTACAGGAAGATATTAGCAATTTAAGTGTTAAAAGTCAAAATGGAATTAGTCAAGTTTCCAGTGATGCAGATGGAGAAAATCAAATTATGGACGATACAAATTTTAATGCGGATGATGATGAGGACGAAGGCGAACCAGTAGATATGGACGCATTTGTAGAAAGCGGTTTGCTTGAAGATGATTCAGTAATTTTCTATTTTACTTAACATGTATAGATTTAAAAAAAAAAAAATGTTTAGTTTTACTTCTTATGACGAAATATACAGATTAAACATATACAGTGTAATCTCTATAATCGATATGTTTGACAACTGGATACATATTTTCTATGTAAAAAATAATTATTTTAAATTAAATTATTACATTTTATTTTCTATACTGTAATAATATAAATATAACTTATAAAACTATTACTTTTATATACTACAGGTTTCTGTAATGTATATAATATAATAAAATGTCTACATTTAATACATAGGTACAAAAATAATGCATGATTACACCATCACAAAAAAAAGATCAGATTACAGAGATTACACTGTGCAAACATTTTTAAAACAGTTACAATATACTGTGTTATATGTACAATTAGATTATTAATATTGCCATTATCTTATTTTTGAAATAAAATTAAAAGTTTTAATTAAATAAAATAAAAAATTAAATAATTATTACTGTAGGTAATATTCATTAAATTTCTTTTCCAATAAGATTGGTTTTTAAAATATTATCAGTTATTATAATGGTATTTATTTAATGGAGATGATTGATTACTTTGCAATTAAATTATATGTTCACTGAATTATAATAATATTTTTTTAGAATAAACTTTGTTACAATGACAATTTAAAATGATAAAAATAATTTATAATACTATACTGTATTAACGTTCAATAGTTAATATCATATCATAGCCTTAATGTTATTTGTAAGGACTAGTCAAGATTTTTAGTAAATTTATTCAAATAAAAACTGTTCAATAGGTATTTGTTATTATATTTAAATGGTACTTACAATTATAATATATGTTAGAAAGTAGGTTTACATAAAGCATTTAAAATAATAAATTAATAGATCATTAATCATAATATAACCTAAACAGTATAAATTTATATACAATTTAAATAACATGTTTTTTATATATATATTTTTTTTTTGTATCAATTTTAATAAAACATACATATAATTAAATTTAAATTATTGAAAGCAACAAATATAAAAAAAACCTGCTCAATTTGCTGTTATTTATTAATATTGTTTTATAATTAATGTCGAATATTTGTTTGGTTTTTTTTATATTGTCATATTTTACAGCTTTGCAAATAAAATAATTTATAAATATAGAAAAATATTAAATAAATAATATAAAAAAAAGATATTAAATTGTACAAATAAATCATCTAATTATTCAATTTAAAAATGATGAGAATGTGATTTATAGACAAGGAAAGTTGAAGATTGTAATTTATAAAAATAAGCTGAATACATTTAATTTGGAAAAAGTGCAAACAAATGTGTAAAGTTTGAAGTCCTTCATATTTTCTAGATTGAAAAAAATTATAATTGTATTAAAATAACATATAATTTTGTATAAAATTAATTTTTAACATCTTTATTTTTATGGAAGGAATTATATATTGTTTTGTAATGTTAAGTGTAATAATATTTTTTCATTATATGTATAAATTTATTTTTATTTTAAGGTGGCTGTCTATTCAAAACAAAAAAATGAAAAAAAATTGTCAAATGCATCGGCTGATGAAATATTAAAAACTCGTACATATGATTTACATATAACATATGACAAATTCTATCAAACTCCAAGATTATGGCTTTATGGTTATAATGAAGTTAGTATTGGTGTTGAAAATTGGTAGTGACATTTGTAATCGTACAGTAGAAACTGTTTAATAATAGTGTATAACACTTGAGGGACAACATAATTTTGATTGTTAAAAAAACTGTTTAATTTGGTCTTTTGTTATAATGTGAAAAAACAATATAAGCATTATAAAATTATAGTTAAAGCAGTTTATTGTCTGATTAAAAAACAAATTCTATTAACTGATATATTATAACGGTTTCACAGGGTATAATTTTTGTGATGGATAAACAAGTATTATTGTATTTATTATTCATTGTCATAAAGTTTTCAACTGAAATCTTTGTTATTTAACGAATAAAATATAGGGAATATTTGTTAATTGATGTGGTTACTAATCGATTTTCACTATATTCACATTATGTTATTATTTAATTGTATCCAATGTATTTTTGCATTTACATTTAAGAACAGCGAATAGTAATTAAATTGATTTACAATGGCTATTTTTTTTTTTTTATGAATAATTAGAATTGTGTGCCACTAAGTGTTGATGAAATGTATGAAGATGTGAGTCAAGATTATGCCAAGAAAACTGTTACCATGGAATCTCATCCTCATATTCCTGGTCCTTTAATGGCTTCTATACACCCTTGCAAGTATGCAAATTTTAAGTAATTATCAATAATACGCTTGTTTTGTATAAATTGAAGTATTAAATTATTTGCACATAAATAATTATTTTTTATTGACATTTAAAACAAATTATAACTAAATTTGTAAATATATATATTATATATTTATTTCTATTTTTTTCTTTACTACTAATGTGCTATACAAAACTAAAAATAACGTGTTTAAAATAAACTATAAATTATTATAATTTATTTAATATTAAAAAAATTGAAAAAATCTTCTTGTCTTGTGATATCTAGTATAATAAGTTAATTATAATTTTTTTTTAAGTAAAATTTCAGTCATTAAATTTTTTAATACTTAATAGAAGAATATTTATCAATCATTTGTCATATATTTAATATAAAGTTAAGAGGATGGTTTGTTGTCCCAGTCCATCCTGCAGGCGATTTAACAAAATCACACTACACAGTTTCTGAATTGGTGTTTGTTTTGAATTTAAAGTTTAAACACTTATTACTAAATTTGAAAAGAATAATATTTTTCAGAGACAAAGCTCACAACTATTTCTTAAAACATTGTAACTACATCGTTAGACGACATTTTACGTAAAGGTTGTATGAGATGCCCTCAAAAATATTCTTCTCTTCGAATATTATATTAAGTGTTAGAACTTTATATTCTAGTTATTCAACTCAAACACTATAATTTATGAACTGTGAAGCGTGTTCTGGCAATGTTATCTATTAGACAAAGAGAATGAATGCAAAAACATTATTATTATTATTATTAGCCAACTGTTAACGTATCCAATTCTTTTATTAACTTTGAAGTTCCGTCTAATCACTTTTGTCATAACTTGAGCTATGTAAAACTAAAAATAACGTGTTTAAAATAAACTATAAAGCAATAAAGCATTGAAAATTCTTAATTAATGTTTATAAATTATAAATATTGATAGTATCAATACTATAGTAAAAGAAATTTGTTTGAATAAAAAAAATTAATACATATTACAGTTTAATAATTTCAGATTTGTAAAAAAAAGTACAATTCATACGTATGTTTTTCAAAATCAGATATTTTAATTAAAATTTTAAATTGAATATTATTATAATTATTTAAAAAAAAAGCAAAATAAAATTCCACAATTCGTGACGCTTTATTTCATGTCCTCAATTATTGTTCAGCCACTTGTTTTATGAATAAACCATTCTTAATTTTCATTAATACGACTCGAATTTAAACATTCTATTGCTTGTTGTATTAATTCCAATATTTTATTACGATCCATTTGTGCTTATGATTTATGTTTTTCTACTATTAATATTTTTGTAAAAAAAAAAAAATTAATTAATAATGATTAAAAATTGTTTGTCAAGTGTGTAGTTAATGATTTTTAAATATTTACAGACATGCAGATATTATGAAAAAGTTAATCCAGATGGTAATGGAAGGTGGTAGAGGTTTGGAAGTACACATGTATTTGATTATATTTTTGAAATTTGTGCAATCGGTGATACCGACAATAGAATACGATTATACGCAAAACATTAATTTATAGTTGTATTTCATAGACAATTCTTTAAAGAATTGTTACAGTTTTATTTTATTTTAAATCCAAATATGTTTGGTGTAAACATATTTAAATGTATAAAACACACGTTTTACACCAACTATTTACATTTGAAAAATTGTTTTATTCATCAACAAAACATAATTTACACGCTTACAATATATTTGACCAAAGTACATGTCAGAATGATAATAATGTATAACGTATTACATAGTAGTGTAATAAATCTCTAATAATGTAAAATGTTATTAATTTTTTCTTTATACATTTTTTTTTTTTTTTTTTTTTTTTTTTTTGTTAAGACTATCGTTAAGATTTAAAAGTGTATACAAGTTGATTAATATTACAATAATGTGTTATCAAGTTTTAGTAGCCATTTAATAAATACAAATTATATTGAACGTTTCAATTTTTTCAATGTAATATTTTTTTTTTTATTGTTAATTATCATATTCGTAATTTTTTGTTTTAAAGATATAAGTTCAAATATTACATTATATAATATGTGCCATTTGTTTATATTTTTATAATTTAAAATTGCTTGTGAAATATACTATAATTATAAAATTTCCAATTATTTAAACAGATTTTTTTTTACTAACACGTTTAATCTCAGGCAGACTTTTGAGCTGCTTGTTGAAAACCTCTGTTCATAATTTTTATTGTACACAAAAATTTACCACCACACACACACACACACACACACACACACACAATTTTATAGTGATGTGATATTAATAAACTTTAGCACAGTGCAAGTGTTTTAAAAGTTTCTCAATAATTTTTTTCGTTCTATTTTGAAAGGCACCACTTAAGATGAAATATATTGAATTACACAATTACAATAACCGACAAAGCAACGTAAGTATGCGTTGTAAAATAATTCAAATTTTATTTAAAAAAATAAAATAAAATAAAACCCCTATTTGGTAATCACATAATGTAAAAAAAAATTATTATTTATAAAAGTCTTTTGGTCTATGCGAGTTTTTATTTATTAATTTCATAGTTATAGTTTTACAAGAAACATTGGTGCGCAAAAATTGTATTGGTATAGTAAAAAAAAAAAATAAAAACCGCTAAGCTAAATACGTAGTACGATCCGAAATGAAATTGTGCAGATAAACCAAAATGAATACGTTTCCTTCTAGCATTCTAGTATTATTCAATATCAACGATCACAAAACAGACCTAATCACCATTAAAAGAACTTGATCTTAACAGTAATTTTTTTTTATTTACAAGTTTATTTCGATTAATGTTCTTAAATTTTTATTTTTTTTTATGTTTATGTATTGTAAATATTGAATTTAATTTTTATGTTTTGATAATAAAAAAATAAATCATTTCATTATTTATTATTAATGAAAAAAGAAAAAGAAATTGCTGATTTACACGCGGTTCAACAGAATTTTATATTTATGTATTAAGTACTGAGGGGAGTTTTAAAACTTTTTCGCGTAACAAAGTTTTAAAACTAACTGTAAGTTTTAATACTTGAGTACATTAATTTTTAAAAGTAATATATATTTAAAGAACATAATATACAATATGTAACGAAATTCTCTGTACAACGAGTAAACGGGAAATGGTACAAAAGAAGAAAAAGTAATGCACGAGTGGCATATAAAAGAAATTAGTTTTTGTAAGTTTGCTGGGAAATATTATTGCATTTTTGACAAACTACGAAAATATAAAATGCCATATACTATAGTTAGTCGTAAAATGGATAGAATGAATATTTTTTTCAAAATTGTAAAACATTTTATAAAAAATGTATATAATGTGTTCGGTTTGACCGAGAGAATGAAATTAAGTGGTCGATTGCTTAAAATGTTTTTATAGCGTTTTTATTCAATACAATTTTTATATTACTTATATAATTATATACTTATACAAGGCACATTTTTTTTGAAATTTTTAAAATGGAAAAAATGTTGGTGAAAATACAATTTGCTAGATCAGTATCGTTTCAACAACGCTATTTCATAATAATAATAATAATAATAATAATAATAATAATAATAATAATAATAATAATAATAATAATATTAATAATAATAATATTGTTATTAATAAATAATGTTTTTTTCCCTCTAAATAATATATTCTTGTTCGTTTCTTCATAAAACATAAATGAAATCTTAAAATAATACACGCGTATTATTTGAAATGCATACTTAAAACATAGTTTTCATTTACCTTATCGGTTCTTTTGCTGCACTGCGAGAGGAACAACAAACGTATTTAACCGTGATAAATCACTACGATTCCAATAGCAACGAGGAAACTTTAGGAAATCAATTTTTTATATTTTTTTTGCGAAACGTCAATTTCACAAAATTTCACGGTTCTCAGAACAATTTATCGCGTTTATCAAGTACCTACACTCAATTAGGCATAATATATTATATATTTTATTCTTAAACTGTTTTACTGGAAAATGAGTTTTACTTATTTCATAAGTAGTGTTTTGCTAATTTTCTACTATTTTCAGTTAATGTTTTTACTAAGACTATATTTATTATATTATTATATTTTTTAAAACTATTATCTACTTCAAAAAATCAAATGGAAATCCATACGATATCTGAATTTTAATTGTTATTATTATAATATTATAAATTGTAACTATTTAAAACAAAAACTTATTCGTTAAAAAATATATATGTGTATTATATCGAAGAATTGTTGAAAATAAAATATATTGATTTAGATTTGTAGTATTTTTGCAAAAATATTAATATTATACAAAAATTGAATTTTTTTCTAAGTAATAATTCTAATATTAATAAATTTTTACGTGCCATTTATCCGGTTAAAACGTTTTATTTAAAAATAAGTATGTATAAAACATATTTTTGGTATGCTTCTTTTTACTATATTTACTAAAAGTATTAAATTATTGTCTAAATTCTGAGCCAATACACCCATGTATATTGATTTTATTATTATTATTATTATTATTATTTAATTAAATACTTACTTACATGAATATATTATGTGTTTAAAAAATGTCGAGGAATCTAATCAAAAGTTTATAATACATTTTACGTATTGTGTGATCATTTAGAGAGGTTTAAAGAGATCATTTTGTCGATTGTTTTTTTTATATTTTAGAATGTAGAACGTTCTATAAGTAAAAACTTAAAAGATCTTATTTATATGTACAGAACTGTTTGAGTATAGTACCACAGCAAATGGTAATATTTTTTCATTTTTTTTTAAATGTGTATAGTGTATAACTTACTCTATTTTTATAGCTACAGGTATCTATTAAGAAATCGGATATGATATTTTACTAAAAAAATAACCAAATTAATAAACCATATTTTAACACTCAAATTACATTAAAATTCTCGATGATATATATATAATAAAAATTTGTTATCATTTTACTATTTTAGAATTATTTTTCAAACAGGACGATTTATTTCTTACATTTTCCAACTCAAAACGATATAATACAATTATAAAACCACTCAAGTGATATATCCTCTCCCTAAACCTAGTTCGACTTCAATTTATTCTTTCAGTTATTAATTTTACAGTTGACAAATAAGTAAATTGTGCAGTTTTTGAGTTTCATGATATTTCAACCGAACGATAACAATAATGTAGTTCTTTGTATTGTAGTATATAATTCATGGCGAATTATCATTCGTGAATAATATACATCAATACGTCTTATAAGGGAACTAGAAATCTTGAATTATTCGAATAGAGTAAAATTAAAAAATAATCGCAATATTTTTGCAGTAAATATAATAGTAATTAGCAATATTATAATAGTATATAATATACACAAAAGAAAACTTTCTATTTGAACAAAATGTTTTCTTTCGTAATAATAATATGTTACATTTTCTCATAAGTCTATTGACTTAAAAACATTAAAGTAAAAATAAAATAGTAATAATTAATATAATAAATCAATACGAATAACACTAAATTAATTATTTTTTTTACATTATTTCATTAATAATGAAATCTATATAATGAATAGATTCATTAATCTATTCGTCACTTGACGAGTTATTGAAATGTGATTTATTTATAATAAGTATGTATCAATATTGAAGAATATTTTGGTACCTGTATGTGTTAATTGAGCAAAATTAAAAATATGTACATAAACGACAATATACAAATTTATATTGCCTACATTAGTATATTATAAAATTAGACATTTGTGTAGCAGCACTTATATATATATATATATAATAATATACAGCTTTTTAAACATTTAAATATTCCCGTTAAAGACAATATTGTTTCAAAAATGATACCTTATTAAATTTATATTCGAAATACTCCAAAACGATGAGTATTTTTAGAAAATGTCAATCGTAGTATGGCTCAAGTGTTATATACTTAATTACTAAAAAAAAATGGTTGACACCGATTACTGGTCGATCTATTAGACAGTTGAACCGGTGTCTGGGAATAAGGGAACGAATTACATAAAAAAAAATTACAATTTGAATAATAAAAATAAAAATAAAAAAAAAAAATAATAATAATAATAAAAAAATAAATAAATAATAATAATAGGACACTTAATGGAATAATGGAAGTTT
Source organism: Chaetogeoica ovagalla (assembly GCA_032441825.1). NCBI lineage: Eukaryota > Metazoa > Arthropoda > Insecta > Hemiptera > Aphididae > Chaetogeoica > Chaetogeoica ovagalla. The sequence goes on along the minus strand of CM063746.1, from coordinate 677,628 downwards.
TACATAGCACCCAGTTGATGAACACATAACCAGGCATTTACATATTAATAAATAATAATGGGAAACTAACCTAGTGATACGCAAAATTTGTTAGACAACGATATTCCGAGATTGACAAATTAACTAATTATGGATAAGACGATATTTTAAAATTTTAGATCAACCCTTCTAGTAAAAAAATAAAATATGTCACCCGTCCTTTTAAAGGGTAGCTTTTAAATGTTTAAGTCGATGTCGTCAATTTCCACGATCAGCGTATCTCTAGGATTTTTAATATTATACACGATACAATTTATAACTTAATTATTAACTATAAGCTAAATTAATTATACGGGTACGCAACATTTTATTGTATACGATAGAAGGAAATAAGAGAGGAAGGATGGTATGAACGTGATCCCTATGATGCGTGACGAGTTTGACAACAACCTTATGGAACCATTCACGATCAGCTTTATTGTAGCAAAGCGTACCTACGATTATGTCTGAACCTCGAGAACACGGCCCAGGTGCCACGCAAAGGAGATCTAGGAGTACGAATTGTATCAACTTTGGGTTGCAACAACAGATGATAGTTATCCCATTAACATCATGTCAATTTTACTTGAAACGCCAAGGTCAGAATCTAGACGGCGGTAACGTTGACGTAATGTGATGGATAATCGGATTCACTTGGCGTTACTTTGACGAATTGAAGCGGCACAATTAATAATTTTCGAGACGTCAACTCGTCGCATTGTTATTTACGCCTAACCGTCTGTTGCCAGTGTTTTTGTTTTAATCATAGTCAGACGGTTCATTCGTAAGCGTAACTACAATAAAACACGAGATCCGCTGTCCACAGCCATTATTCCCCAATACATCCGCCGCTTCCGTATTTCCGTGTACGTCAAATTCAGAGATTATTTGTAAGTCGACAGTCATTTTTAAATCGGTTGCCGGGTGCTCACGCTTATTTCAGCAGATTCAACAACCCTTTAGTAAATTTCGACATTTGTGTAACAACGTGTTGTGTCTGCCCGCACACGTATTGCACTTATAGTCGGTCGAACACTCCTGCCAAGTGTGCTGGGGTTCTAGACAAACGTAGCACAGAGAATTTTCGACCACAAACGTGTGCCGCTGTAACACAGACTTCATTTTGAAAACCGTACAGCAATGAAGTTGATGGGTGTCTTGACAAAGGAAACATTTCAATGGTGGGTTTACTGATAATTCTTGTTCGGCTTTGGCTAAAGTTTCGGCACGACGGGACAAGAACTTTATTAGTTTGTCAATGGTCGGTATTTCCGATAAATTCAGGGATTTATCGAATATGTGGTAAGTTTCGTTGTCCAACTTGCGAACGGCGATATAAAACAGCAAAAATCCGGCCATATTGTCCTTAGTGATCGCCTTCAGGGCGGCGATGTTTTCCTTGAACGTGTTGGCTAATTCGGACAACAACGACGCAGACTGTCCTCTAATCGGACTGATGGAGAACATTTGGTCGATATGTGCCGTGGCCAAAATCCGACGGTTATCGTAATAATCCAACAAAACTTTCCACGCTATGGTGTAGTTGTTCGTCGACATAAAAGGTGTCGCCGCTTTAATAATAGTCAACGCGTGACTGGTCAAGGACGTAATCAGATAGTGAAATCGATCTTCGTCCGTCAGAGACGAATTATTGTGTACGCGTGACACGAACGCGTCCCGAAAAGCGGACCATTTCGTAACGTCCCCATCGAATTTCGGCAACTCAATCACAGGCAAAGCGACCATTGCCGGCGCAGCGTCGATCCGAGCGGAACGCGCGCCACCGCCGCCACCACGGCTACAGTCACGGCCACCGCCGCTGCCCTCACGGACACCGCCGCTGCCCCCACGGACACCGCCGCTGCCGTTACGGCCGCCGCTACTGCCACCACGGACACCGCCGCTGCCACCACAGACACCGCCGCTGCCGCCACGGACACCGCTGCTGTCGATACGCCCACCGCCGCTGTCGCCAAGGACACCGCCGCTGCCGTTACGGCCACCGCCGCTGCCGCCACGGACACCTCCGCTGTCGTTACGCCCACCGCCTCTGTCGCCAAGGACACCACCGCTGTCGCCAAGGACACCGCCGCTGCCGTTACGCCCACCGCCGCTGTTGTCACGGATACCGCCACTGCCACCACGGACACTGCCGCTGCCGTTACGGCCACCACTACTGCCGCCACAGACACCGCCGTTGCCGCTACGGCCACCGCTGCTGTCGTTACGCCCACCGCCGCTGTCGCCAAGGACACCGCCGCTGTCGTCACGGCCACCGTCGCTGTTGCCACGGACACCGCCGCTGCCGTTACGGCCACCGCCACTGCCGCCATGGACACCTCCGCTGTCGTTACGCCCACCGCCGCTGTCACCAAGGACACCGCCGCTGCCACCACGGACACCGCCGCTGCCGTTACGGCCACCGCTACTGCCACTACGGCCACCGCCGTTGCCGCCACGGACACCGCTGCTGTCGTTACGCCCACCGTCGCTGAGGCCAAGGACACCGCCGCTGTCGCCAAGGACACCGCCGCTGTTGTCACGGCCACCGTCGCTGTTGCCACGGACACCGCCGCTGCCGTTACGCTCACCGCTGCTGTTGTCACGGACACCGCTGCTGGCGCCACGGCCACCGCTCTTGCCGCCACTGCCGTTACGGCTACAACCGCTGCCGCCACGGACACCGCTGCTGTTGCCACGGACATTGCCGCTGCCGTTACGCCCACTGCCGCTGTTGTCACGGACACTGCTGCTGGCGCCACGGCCACCGCTCTTGCCGCCACTGCCGTTACGGCTACAACCGCTGCCGCCACGGACACCGCTGCTGTTGCCACGGACACTGCCGCTGCCGTTACGCCCACCGCCGCTGTTGTCACGGACACCGCTGCTGGCGCCACGGCCACCACTGTTGCCGCCACGGCCACCGCCGCTGCCGTCACGGCCACCGCGACCGGATTCTTTCGCCGTGGACTGAATCGGTACGAATATCTTGGCTACTGCCGTGATGTTTCTATACAGCGTTTGCATCTCGTCCACGACCGACGCGTCGACCGTTTCGTATTCACTGACCTGGTCGAAATCCACCAGGACCACTAGAACCTGTTGTTGGTATTCTTCGAATTGACTTTTGTATTCTTCCAGTAACCTGATGCGCATCTTGAACTCCCAACGTAAATTCGGGTTCTTTTTCACCTGTTGCGCCAACGTGTTCAGGCTACGAATGGAGCGCAACGCGACGTCACGTCCCGAGCGGGCTCGAACCAACTTGTTGGCAGAACACACATCTGGCGACGCACCCCGACGCTTTGAACGACCCATTGAACCTGTCGAAACGGTGGGAGTAGAATAAAAAAAAATTTTTGATTCGATTACAACGGCACCCGGTGGTCTCCGCAAAGAAACGTATTAGAAAAAAAAATACGGATTTTAATAATATTACAATTATTGGAAACCTCGAGTAACGGATTAATTGGTTAAACGGACTAGACGACCAACCGCGGTATTCGCGACGGCGACAACCAAAGAAAGAAAAATAAATCGCTTCTAATTCAATCAAAAACGATCTCACCTGACACGCATATACAACAACAACAGTAATAATAATAATAATAATAATAATAATAATAATGATAATAATAATAACAATGATGATAATAATAATAATATCAACAAGCAGCAGTGAAAACTCGGGAGGGGGGGTTGGATGATTAATATTCCACAAGAGGATTTGACAATGTTACCAACCAACGCGACTCGTCAAAGTTCCACGATAAATATCGTACGGCTCACCAACGCGACGGCTTTTGACGACGACGACGACGACGACGATGGCGGCTTGAACACGTCGTTTGCCCGTACAACGGTGACTACCGCGATGGTGACGATCGATGGAATGAAAACGGCGAGAAGCGACGATGACGAAACGATGAAACGTGTTTTGACGATGCAAACGGCGAACGGGCCACGAAAACCGGGGACGATATCGGTGGCGAACGGCGAAACGAAAACGAGAAACGGACCGAAGGAGCGCTGAGAAAACGTCGTTTGTACAACTGGTTTTGCAACGATTGCTACGCTGCGCTGCAATGGCCCGGATCCAGAAAACACCAGAGTGTTGTCCGCAATGCAATGACGCGCTCTATATCGCACCGCGCGTTCAAAAGTCGATTTTCCCCTCCTCTCTCTCTTTCTAATACGTGCACGTTCAGTCTTTCCACCCAACCATCCGTCATACCGTCCGTTAGTGTGTATACGGTGAAAGATAAAGAACGGACTACCGGCTGTTTTTATTCCGGCGTACGCGAGTTATTATTATTTTTTTTATCTCTAAGAAAAACGGAGAGAGATAAAAAAATTTTAAAAGAAATAAAAAAGTTTTTTTTTTTTACACGGAGGCACGAAAACACAGAGAGTTAAACTACGGGTCTCATTCTGAAACTCATCATTCTCCTCTCCCATTAATTGCATGCATTGGAGGGACTCAATCCCTCCCCCCTTATTTGTTTTATTATTTTACTATATTAAGTATTTTTATTTTTGTGATTAATAAATAATCTGTTCTTGTTGTTTTATCACAGAACATTGGTTTTATCTACATTTTATTTGAGGACGCAAAATGATGCGTTTGCCTCTCGATGTTTTACACCGAAGGGGCTACTGGCTCCCTCGCCCCCTACTCATGCGTCACTGGAGAGAGAGAGAGAGAGAGAGAGAGTGTCTGTCCGTAGACGTTTTTTCTCTCGCTAACGACGGATATTATTTTGAAGTCGCGTTACAAAACACAGTACGCTATTACGCGTTAACGCATGAACGACAAAACCATCATAGCCAATCACCGAACATTATCGGTTATAGTGACGATTACGGTATATTTTGCTTACGCACTCATTCGCTTTGCCATACTCGTTCGATTTTTTCTTTAAAAAAAAAATCAGTAACGGGAATTTAGTTTATAAAACATCTCGAATTTCGTGCTTTTAGCGACGGAGTCAGCCATCGCATTGCCGATTTTCAAGTTCTTTACATTGAAATCGCCTAGTAATAAAACATGTTGCGCGATTCGAAATTGTGTGTTTTTAGCTCGTTTCGTCCCGAATTCACTGTAAACGAGTTGAAACACAAGGAGGCAAGAGGTTTTTTTTCTCTAAAAAAAAAAAAAAAAAAAAAAAAATTATGGCCACCGTAACACCCTACATCCGTTGGTTACTTTGTTACTTCAATAACGAGCGACTTTACGAATATTACATACGATACGAATTTTGAATATTCGAAATGCATTTTGAGTAGGATTTATTATGTACACGAACGTTTTTTTAAGGGGTCTAGTGGAATAGGCTGAATAGAACATAAAAATTCAACAATTTATATATTAAATATATTTTTATTTTTATGTAAACACAATATATATTTATAGTACAGGATTTACAATTAACGTCTATTAGACATTATATATTTATAGAGAAGAATTTTAATTGAGTGTGACGCGGTCCCATGACAGCGCACGTGCGATAACACTAGTGCTATCTGGGTCCGCAGTCTCTCTCTCATCCAACCGCCACCGAGGTGGTGTGGCGGGACTGCGCCGCTCTCGCCCCCACTACCGTGTTCAGCGATGGACGAGGTGGTGAGGGCGGCAGCCGGTCCGGTTGCGCGCCGACGGCGACTCCTGCTCTCGACGCCTCACAGCAACGACGTGCCGTACCACCGCCCGTGTTCCCGTCTACTGGTTTTCCATCCCTCTTTCATTTTTCTCTTGTTTGTTTTTTTTTTCTCTCTCTCTATTTTTTTTTCTCTATTTTGTTTTATTTATTTATTTATTTTTGTCTTCTTCCGATTAATAAACCACAAACTCAACTCTTTATTCTTTATTACTTTTTTTTGCTGTTCACCGTCACGGGCATAGCATATACCGCAGCAAGTGCAGGTAGTATTTTTATTTTTTCGTTATCACTTAATAACATTTAATAAATAAACGTAAAACTAGAAAAATTCGTATACGTTTTCAATAACTTAGATCGTATTTACATTAGATAAAAATTAAAAACGTTAGACATTGTAAAAGAATTGAATACACTACTATATAAATACCATTTGGGAAACCTCGTCTTTCGCACACGAGTTTTACGCACGAATTAGAAATTTAAAAACTAATTGGTCTGGCGTCCATTTAAAGAATTCTTATTTTTTTCATTGACGATTTTTTATTAATTAAAAATAAAAATCATAATTAACAATATTATACATATCTATACGCATGCCACTTAAAAAGTGTTCACAGGTATTATATAATACATATATTGGTTTCACCAATCCACGGCAATATTATACGAGTACAACAATAATATATGTATTATGGCATACGTATGTATAAGTATTATATATGAATATAATAACGAAAAAAACGAATATCTATAGTAATATGTAATATAATAATAATAATAATAATAATAATAATAATAATAATATAATAATAATAATAATAATAATAATAATAATAATAATAATAATAATAATAATAATAATAATAATAATATAATAATAATAATATATAGGTTATTATATGTAGTGGTGTTCCCTATGATATATATATATATATATATATATATATATATATATATATATATATATGTAATATGTATATTGTACGCACTCAAGATTTTGTCGAGACATTGTGGACATACTTTTGAACGATTCAATTTTTTTAAGAAAGAATAAAATTCGTTACACCGAAAAAAAACTGTTTTAATGAAGGAATGAAAAATATGGTATGTAATATTAATTTTATTTTTGTATACCAGAAATACGGGGGCTCGAATGTTATAGGAGACAAAATACGCACGAGAATGAAATATTAAATGCGCATAAAAATATGTTTGTTCCTAATTTGTAACGCAAACAAAATAAAACACGCGAAAATCGTTTGTTACATAAACGAAAAAATTAAATAAATTAAATTAACAGTCGTAAGTGATACGATTGAGATAAACGAGAATTGGATGCGATGCTAACCTTACCCAAAAACGTTTCCTTGTCGGACCTTTAACGTTTCTAATAATTTTCCACGTTTTGATTCGCGTTTATCGATCGCTATAGAGAAAAATGATAGTTAAACAACCGAACGTCCGAATCGCTCCAACTTCAGCGATCACCGAACGAACGTCGTCCGATTAATTCGCGTCTTTAATTCGGTGTTTTGTTTTACCATCGAAACGCCGAATTAACGGAAACGAAAACGAATTTCGAAACAAACTCGTTTTGGGTACGGATAAAATAATAATATAAAAACGGAACGCGAACGAAATGTTTTTGACTTTCGTTTAAGTTTTATTGAATTTTTACTCAACTCGGTACAAAGGGACCGAAGGGGGCCACGGGGAGTGTGCTGTTATATCAGTATACACTTTCTCTCTCAAAAACAAAATGAAAATCGACTGGAAACACCACTGGATTTATTGTCGCGTATATATTTACATATAATATTTACAATATTAATTAATAATAATTAATACTGGTTGTTTGCGTTCGGCATCACGTATTCGCCGGCGGTCGTCCAACACTGGCCGTATTGTGACGGCTGGTAACCGTAATACGTGGGCGGCGGCAAGTACTGAGCGCACGGCACGGGATACATTTTCGTCTCGTACTCGGGCCCAAAGTCCAGGATCGCTTGTAAGTGCCGTATGTACCGTATGGCCATCCTGTGTGCGCACAAACAGTCACGAACGACTACGGTTAGGTATAATATTTTCTAAGAAAAACGCTTGTCTCGTGTCTGTTTTTCGGCGATGTGGTCCATTACTATATGGTGTGTGCCAGAGAACAGTGAAACAGGAACGACACTACAACGATGGAAAATTTGGAAATATGACTGGACGAAGGACTACAATCGGGTAATACAGAAAAATGGGCGACATGGTGACCCCGATTCGGAACAGGAGGAGTTGCTGGAACGACGAGGAGACGATACAGAGCACGCACCGATATGCCCTCGGATATATGCTCAATGAAATGTCCCTATAAATATATCATTACAGCAACAGACGCGGCCATGAACGTGGCCATGGCGTGGAAAGGGAAAATGTGTTTGACTTTGAACCATGACTTTCGGACGCGATAAGAAGAATAAGACCAGAAAACGGTCTAAAGTATACGTTTAAAGTAAACGCGTGCGAGATTCGGTGTAAAAAATATAAATGTGCGAGGCTTAATTTTCAACGAATGTCAGCTACGAGCCCGGCGCGGAGTACGGCTGTACTGTGTAGGATGCTTTCGGGATTACGTTTAAAATTCACCGATTCTCGACCATCGAGATTCAACAACTGTATGTCCAACACGGTCATCGCGTTTTATCGACGGAACAGAGTCTGAGGTGCATTAAGGGGATGGCGAACGTCAAGATGATGCAGACTGTCCATTTTGTGGCGAGACGTTCATGAAATCAAAATCTAGAGAGCTTAGGATTTGATGTGGGGCATTGTGCCAGAAATGGGCCCATGTGTTGTGCAGTGGATGTGAAAATAACGTTTTTGTTCGCGACTTCTGTTCATAAAGAACTTTGAAAGACATTTGTACCCTATTAATCTTTTTCCTATCTAAAAGTATAATTTGTATTTTGTTTTATGTTTGAGAATATAAAACTGTTATAATAAAAGTAATTGTACATAAAATAAGATATTCTTACATTTGTTTCATTTATAAATACACCATTTTGGAAATTTTATTTTTTAAATAGAACTAAAACAACGTATTAGTTTTCTCCAATTTAAACATGCTATGTTCTAAATATGAAAATCGTTCGTGTAATAAATATTACCACGAAAGAATCGTCAATTGACGCAAAAATCTTTCATTGCATACCAAATTTGAATATTAAAACACTTTCGAACAAATACGGTGTTTGAAATTAAAATTTCCGTACAGAATGTCATACGATAAATTAAATAAAAAATTGCCAGAAATTATTAAAATGTTCAAAACGCTATATATAAATGTTTAAAACAATGCGTATTATTATTTTATATTAAAAAAAAAAAAAAAAACGGTACGATTAATACAATTACAATTTTCTTTTACTGTATGTAAATGTTTATAACGAGTGTGTACTATTTGCGAGCAAAGCGATTATGGTCGGCTATAACCAAATTGTTTTGTATAAGATTGAAAATTCTGAAATGACACTCCTGCGTGCGAATCGAAAAATCGATCTTCGACAATATTCCCCCTCTCTTCATTTCACATATTATATAAAAAAACGTAGGTATACATGCGTGTTTAGGTGCATATTAAAATTATTATAAATAAAATAATACCGACCTTAAAGATTCGATTTTAGAGAGTTTTTTCCCTGGCGGTTTACTCTTGGGTAAACGGCTCCTCAACAAGTCGAAAGCCTTGTTCATGTCTCGCATTCTTGTCCGCTCTCGGTCGCACGCAGACTTTTTATAATCTGAAAATATCACCGAGATCACATTTCGTTTATATTGTATTGATACTGTATTATTATACTACTCATGTAATATTCTCGTATAACGTAGATAAAACAACAAAAAAAAAATGCGATTTTTTTTAAAAATTTTATATTTTACTTAAATTTAATGCGCAAAGTACCTGTAATTATACGTGTGTATAGATAGTTAAAATAAGTGTTTGGAATCTAAAAGTCTCCACGCCGTATGATATGCAGATACTGGTTTAGACCTTGATTGTCCGATACAAGATTGAGAATTGTGTAAAACGGATTGTGAAAAACGTGGAATAAGTTTAATACAAAAATTAATTCTGAGATGACATCGCCTGAGTATTTTATACAAACCTATATACACAGCAATAATAGTTATTATTATTATCGCGTAGTTAAACTTTGCACTGTAATTCGCGACTCTTTAAAACGTTTTTAATTTTCACGAAAAATCGTTTTTCTTAATTTCCATAAAATATGTTTACGCGCTGTGTACATAGAACGATATTAAGACGTAACTGAGTAGTATAAAATAGTTTCGAGTAAAAATATCTCCTTCCAAGAAATTTCATAAAACCTATTATAATGGTTATACATTTTTCAATCGAATGAAAAATTGAGTGTAGAGTTCGAGAATTTTAGCGCAGCATTATGTATGTGTATAATAATAATAATAATAATAATAATAATTGTAATAATAATACATTAAAAAATATATCTTACTCAATATTGCCACCGATGTTATTCGTTCTTTAATGATAAAAACAATAAAAAATGCACGAGTTCATACTAATTCAAATTTAATTAATTTCATTGTAATATGTGTTCCTCCGTTGATTTTTATTTTACAAAATCTGATTGACATTACTATGTTCGCGGTTGAAAAAGGAATGGAAGAGCCTGGTGGCGATGCTCGGTGTCGTCGATATTATTTTTAATTGGGTATTATAATAGATGGCAATTCTAATATAATGATAGACGCTATATTGATTACAAAAATCATTATACGATTTGATAAAGAGTGGCTATCATTACAATATCTACGCAAAATCGATTTCATGATATTAAAACGATAATATTGTTTCGACAACTCAAAAATTTACTTTAGAATATAGTTACGCAAGTAATGATAATTTAATTATAAGCATATAGTAATAGTAGTTATTCTAATATATTAGAATATAGTTTTATCATTTCTCCTCCCCCTTCCACCATTTCGATATGACAAAACGTGTTTCAGAGAGTATCTTTAGGAATTTTCACAGTGTTATTAGTATGTTTATATTCATATAAAAATGGCAAACAGACCGGAGTCTTATAACATATCATACCGAGCTCCGTAAAATAAAACGTATCATTGCGTGATCTCGTCATTCAGAAATGCATCGAAAACTAGAAATAAACAGACTCCCACAACTTTAACTCACGACCAAAGTACGACAGATGTGCCCTTTACGCGGAATCAGACTATTGAAATTATACTCATACCGACTGTTCGTACGCATGGAGATTTAAAGAAAAAAAAAACCGAGTTTTCTGAACACATTTTCTCGCCACTATTAATAATACGAGTAATAATAATCTGCAATATTAAATCAATTAAATTATCTCTCTAAATTAAACAACAACCAACCGCGTGCCATATGTACAATTTTATAACCGAATTATCGTTTTAAAAACTTTTTTTTTTCATGCAATGTATATTAATAATAATCTAATGTAATAATAATTATGCAATATACTGTGATTCCCAATAATTGCATATGCTGTCGAGGGTTGAATAAATAATAATAATAATAAAAAAATTACGTCTACAGACAACTGACGGCGTGTATTTGAAAAAGTCACTGTAACGTTATTTAAATGTAATAAAGAATTTGTTTACCTAGGCTGAAAGGTTTTTATTTGCATTTGTTCAAACGCGTTGATTTAATTTATAATTTTTATTACGTTTTCGACAAAACCTTTTTAATACTGCCTATACAGAATACTAGTTTGTACTCGATTGTATATACGTATATATATATATTATATGGAAGGGGAAAAATGTGAAGTTTTTAAAGTATTTATAAATACTTTTATAAAATGATCTGTTTTCGTGTGTGAAGCATTTTAGATTCTGAGCATGCGATTTTCGCAGTAAATATCTCGAAGCCTTAAGTTTTATATACGCGTGCAGTGTACAAATAACAATAATAATAATAATAATAATAATAATAATAATAATAATTTTCTACAATAAAATTGGTATAACAATATTGTTATATAGGGTATGTGCTATTATATTATACGCGTGGACAATATGTGAACTGAATTTAGTAAAACAGAAAATATTATTTGATTTTTAGTAATACCGTTTAAATTTTCATTGAATTTCGATTATATTTCTACGAAAATACAATAATAACGGAAAGAAAAAATAACACCGCTGTACCACGGAACAAAACACTGCGGCGCGTAAAGTCAACTGACCCATTTTACAAATCGAAAGTTATTAGCCTTCGGCCGGTCCGTAAAGCGTTATATCGACGAAACAATAATCGAATATAGTAAAAAAAAAAGTACTTTTATCGATACGATGCGGCAGTGGAGATTTACGTGTACGGTGTCGGCGTGAAAAATTGTAATAAGTTCTTTAAATTTTTATCGATACGATGCGGACGGAAAAAAAAAGAGGCCTCGCTATTCCCAAAAATAATGAAAACATTGCAGATAATGCGAGTATAGATTAATTAATTGATTAACACTAAAAATATCGTCTTCAATACGAACCGCGGATTAATTCGGTTTTAAAATCTACGTCCGTCGTATACGGTATAATGTCACACGCGAATTATTAATAATTATTATTGTTTTCAGTTCAAAATCGAATTTCGGTCCGTGTGTAATTTTATTGGATGTTTAATAATAATAATAACGAAATTTCTTTAATTTTAATTATTTTTTCACCGTTCCCCCCCCCCCACCCACCGGGAACGCTTTGTCGCGTTCGCTCGTAACGCGCGAATTCGTAAAATCACTCGACGCGTGTGAGATAGGAAAGGCGTTATTCTTACATCGTTTTCGCTCGTCGATTAGAATACAACTGGCGTTTAAATTAACAAAAAAATCTATTTAAATCTAAGTACGTCTAAACGGGCCCGGGACAATACTCGTATAGTCTTCGTTCCCGGAACCCCGCGCACAGTTATTATAAAGCCTCCGGTAAAAAATTGAGAATTTAAAATTTCGCCGCGTTAGTTTCCGTAGAAACGTTAGACAAACAATAATAACAAAATCAATTATTATGTTATGGACAGTTTTAAAATTTCAAAGTCACGAAGTGTGCGATTTCAATTTCTTAAACGGTCAAATGAACGCAATTTTTATGAGAATTGATCGAAGGCTGATATATTTGATAATTTTTCGCAGTATTCTTAGAATTTGTTATGTTGTACGTTTGACGCGGCTCGTTTTCACCGCATTTACCAAGGCTCGATATTCTTTAGATCCCCGGTCTTGCGTCCAAAACGATCACCGGGGCAAAAAAACGAAAATTTCAAATATTTTCTTCCAATTTCCCAGGGCGTATATATTAGCTGATGTAATTATTGTAATCGATGGTGATTTTGTACGACGACATGCGACACGTTAGATTGGCACTTCGGCTATACAGAAACATTTTTTTTTTTTTTTGAAAATTCTAAGTCGCATTTTTTTTTTATTATTATAATTTTGAATTTTCCGACAAAATGTTATTATTCTGTTGGAAAACGATAATCGAACATTTTTTTTTTTTTGCTCAAATTTCGTTCAAGCGACGTTTTAATAAGAAAACAAATTTTTTTTTTTTTATACGCGAAATAAATAATAATAATTTATAATATTAATACCTACCTCTTTCGGATTCATACGAGCGCATTCTCGGGTTGGGTTTGACGACGTCGGACTGCGCGTAACGGCCGGCGGAGCTTCCGCCGACACCGCCGCTGCCATTGCCGCCATCGCTTCCGCCACCGACGATGACCGCGGTCTGGTACTGATGGTGATGTTGTCGGTTCGCCGCAGCCGTAACCGCGGCCGACGTTCCGTACACGGGCGTCGGTACGGCCGGCCCGATCATACTTGTAATCGATTGGATGTGGTGCTGTTGCTGTTGTTGCTGTTGCTGTTGCTGTTGCTGCTGCTGCTGGTAGTCGTAACCGATCGGCGTCAAAACGGTGTTCATTGCGCACATCGACGACGAATCCGACGAATTTTGGTCGTAAACGCTCTGCTGCGGTGCAGAAGTCGCGGTCGCGGACGTCGTCGCCACCGTTCCTGCGGCCGCGCCCGCGTGTTGCGATTTGTTCACGTACACGATCCGCGTGACGTTTTCCTGCACACGACACCCAACAACAAAACGTCAATTATATTATTATTATTATTATTACGTAATCAGTGATGTAGGCCTAAAATAATTTGCGGATATAAATTATTCAATAGCTTAAATACATATTAACCGGGCTCGGATTTTAATAGTACTCTATGCAATGTACTGAAATGCGCGCTATAATATGCTTCTAAAAACATGAAAAAGAACGAAATAAGAAAAAAATAATTAATTAAAATTCTCCGTTATTTAACAGCTGTCTATTGCGATTATTATCAAGCGTATCGGACAACTGATTGACGAGTGAGAGACTATACGGTTTAAAATATCAACATCGAAAAATCGCTGAGAAAAACATATAAATGTGTTCAATGTGGAATGACCTCACCGAGGATACCTGTACAATTGACAAGACAGTTTAATATCGATTAATAATTAACATTGTAGTTTGTCGCAACGAAAACGAGTCCGTTTTGAATAATTGAAATACCAAACGACATCGTCTGTACAACACACGACAGAACTTCAGGTGAAGTTGTAAACAGTGTCCGGAAAATTCGATTGAAATCGATTATTTCGTGCGCTCCTCATTTGATAATGTGGGTGGTAAAATTTAGGGAAATTCATCGGTGACCTTTGTGAAAGTTCTGAATTTGATTTTGCTGCAAAGTGGATGAAAATTAGGTTATAGGTCGACGGAACCGTCAGTCGTGTCGCACAGGATCAGTCGATTGCATTTTAAAACAAAGAATATAAATCCGAAAACTTCCTGGCGACAATAAATAAATTAAAAATAAATTATTTTCAACAGACATTAACGAATAACAATACAACGAGTAGAATGATTAACGACTGTGGAAATATCAAATAACACGATAATAGATCGATTGAAGTATACAAGACGTTTGATTTTTCTAATAAACTGTATTATATACAAGTGGTTGAACAACCACTGACACACCTCGAGAACCGGTGATTCTATTATGTCGAATGCTCCTCCACTCAGCTAGAACAGATATCATTTAAGTCGTCAATTATTATTATTATTATTATTATTATTATTATTATTATTATTATTATTATTATTATTATTCGCTCTGCGTAATATTAAATTATTGAGATATCGCAAAAAAAAAATGTAAATATTATAATATTTTTGGAATTACTCGCGTTTTGATTTTCGCGGACAACTTGACCAAAAGAACAAAATAAATATTTCCACCATTCGAAACCGTTTATTTCGAATGAAACGGAAACGCATTCGTAATTGTGCGGCTCATTATTTTGACGCAAACCATTTGTCAGCAGCCGAGTAATCACAATAATATAATAATTCGTGTTACTTTTTTAGCCAAATTTTTCTTCTTCTGTTAAACACACCGAAAGGTAACAGCACGCGTTACATTCAGAAAACATTTCACCGTTCAAACTGTATGTAGAAAATTGTTTTCACGTATAGTAATTATATATTATTGGATATCAAACCGATCTTCATTTTGTAAAACGCGACGAATATTATTTTACCGGTCAAAAAAACATTTTTGAGAAAAGATTGTCCGTTTTATCGTTTCCAGATGATTTTTCGAAGAGTTAAAACGTATTATAATGTTATAGTATTTTTAAATACGACTCGCTATCCATACAGGTGAGCACGCGGCGCTGAGCAGTTTAAATCAGAGAAAATAATAATAATAATAATAATAATAATAAGAGAACGTCTCGCGCAAACTATACGCAACACGTTGTTCACACAATATCCACTGACCGATACACTGCAGTAATTTAAAAAGCGGCAAAAACGGCGAAAATCGTTTGAAAACTAATCGATTTCGTCATCGAATAAATACGTCAAAAATAAAAATATAATTCGAAAACCTCCAGAAATTAGAAAAGTCGCACATACGAACGTCTAATCAGTATATACATAATATTATAGTTAATGAAAAACAATGATCGCGTGCCTTTACTAAAATCGAATAAATTGCCTTTTTTGTTCCTACAATATTTTGAAGAAAAAGAAACGGCAACTTTCGCCAAATGTTTCTAGTAGTTCTCGTCGTTCTCCATATACGTCTTTGAACGTTCAGTGTCTCTGTAATAATATAATGCAGACGATCGACTTCTGAACGTCCGCTTTTTTTGCGATAGTTCGAATTGTCGCGACGGCGGGACGACGACGCGTAAATCGCGTGGATGATTGTAAAAAATTAATTAATTGCATTGTGTACATCTACTCGCAGAGGCGTAGCACGGGAAATTGTAAAGAGGCGCGAAATTGTGTTTCAAAAGTGGTGATTTTATTCAATCTCAAAAACGAAATTTCGGGTTATAATAAATAAATATCATCAATCGTTGTTTGTAATCGGTAAAAAAAAAAAAAAAAAAAGCGGATTTTTTTCTAAGTTTGCCAGGGGCGCGTTGTATAGCGAGTGTTCCTACGTCACAGTATTGTATACTCGATTTTATTGTAGCGAAAAATTTAGAATTTAGAAAACGTATAGAAATATGGGCAGAAAACAAAAAGGCGGAGATCGTGGAAAAAAAAGAAGAGAAAAACTGTATTTTACGATTAATACGACAAAACAGTATAGCGCGAAGGGACACCGGGATGGACGATAATCCGCAATTCCCGGAAAATGTACGTGGCCCCGGCACAATATATAGTTTTTTTTCTCTCCATCCGCTCTTCGGCCGCAGAAAAAAGAAAAAAAACGAATTGTTTGGACGCGGGCCGCGGTTAGGAAAAACGTTCCGTTTTCCGTTGTTCCTTGTAAAAACGCTTTATCCAAACCGAGACGTAATAATAATAATAATAACAATAATAATAAAAGAAAAATCTCACTCACTTGTATAACGGATCTTTCGCATTCGTTTCTTCTGGGCGACGGTTCGCTCATATTACCTAATTATTATCGACGTTAGCGTGGTCGAGTCGCGCGCCGGTGAGGAAAAGAACGCCGACCGGGGTTGAAAAGAAAACGAATTGGTTTTCACCCTCGCCCGCCGTGTGACGGATTATCTATCCGGCGTGTATTACTACTATTGCAGCGACACGGCCGCGGGCGGAGTGCGCGAAGAATTAATTTTTTCGTTTTTACCGATGAACAAAAGAAAAAAAAAAAACGTTACCGATATCCACGTTCGTCGACGACACCCTACTTATCCGTCATTATCCGCTCTCGTACCGTTTCAACACTTTTTCGCTATAGTCACACTAATATAATAATCGTGTACCTATACGCGGAACGTACGCGCGGCGTTGCTACTGCTGCTGCTGCTGCTGCTGTTGTATTCACGTACAGCGGAGCTGCTCCGTTTTTTTTTTTTTTAACGTCGCGTTTTTACAACAACGCCGCGGATCGGTGTATGACATCAGTCAGCAATAATAATAATAATAATAATAATAATATTCTCTTTATTCGTCGGTCGTGCAGGCGCGTACGTACGTACGCGCGGAATATATTGTCGGCAAAGGGGAACGCGTGGGGAGGGAGGGAGGAAAAATACGTTTTAATTACACGGCGATCTATTATACACTTGTTTAAATAATTGTTTTGAAACGGAGGTGGAGAATGAGGAAAAACAAAATTCTATACGTCGTTATTGTGTGTAATACGCGCCGTTTTTCATTTTATCGCCGTAGCGGCACGAGCTAACCCGCCGCCCACTCTATTTGTTGTACGCTAAACGCGCCCGCGCGCGCGCGCGACCAAATCGTCGTCGTCGTCGTCGGTAACAACTGTGCTAACACGTGTCGTTGTCGTCGTCGTCGAGCGACTTACTGTTGTCGCGGCGACTAAATGTTGGTTATTGTGTCTCTCGCTTCGGCGTTTGTTGGCATTGTTATTGTTATTGTCGTGTGTTGTACCCGTCTGATGCGCGAGGTGTTTCGCGGGTGCCGCGGACGAGGGAGGGATGGACAAAAAATTAATACCGACACGGCGACGATATTCGATGGGCTTTCCTCCCCCCTCGCCCCCTTTGAATGGAAATTAAACGGCCATAGTGCGTGGCCGACTGTCCGTAACGCGGTGAGCGGTGTACGTGTTTAATTGGTGTCTTCTTTTTTCTTTTTTTTTTTTACCGCGCGCGCCGCCGCCGCCGCCGTTCCGTTTCGATAATTCTCTCGCATCCGTATAAATAATAATACGGAATAAATTGTTCTGTTAAAAAACAGAATTCCGAATGTTTCCAAATCCGTAGGGTCCGAACAGGGTTTATGGTTCGGATGTTTATATTCTCAGCTCCCTCCTCCCCCACAAAAAAAAAATTTTTTTTTCTACCGGCTACGGCCTTAACAGAAAGAGTTCACCACGTTTTTATACGTTACGGAGCCGGTTCCGAGGGGTCAGGCGAGCTAAGCGTCCGTACAGTGCGATACATTAAAAAACGCGGCGTTTTCTTCAAAAAAAAAAAAAAAAATGATCATTAAATGTATTTTTACGATTTCTGTCAACGTATTAGGAACAAGAAGTAAAATAAATAAATATTTTTTCTTCTTTCAATTCACCACTGAAATCCGGTGGTCGTCGTATAATATAACGCGTGTGTTAAAATATAACAAAGTATTTCCACTCAAACAGAGTCGTGTCGACAGTGCCGCCGGGCTATATCAATAGTAAATGACGTAAACGTAACAGATATATAGTGTTCGAGAGAACGCGTAGGTATAATGTCATCTCTGCAGCTATCGAATTTCTCGAGGACCCGTCAAAACGACGGCCTTTTATTCATTTAACGGCGAACATGCATTTATATTATATATATCGATAAGAAACAATATTTAATTCCGTATCCTATATATGGTAGAAATTCGATTTCGCCCTAATACCTCACTGTTAAATATTGTCTCGGATCGGCCGATTGTCGCTTGGAACACATTCGCAGTTTCATATCACGTAGGTAATATTATAAAGATTGTGTCGCACAATGCGTTCAAATATACATGACCGGCTGTAGTAATCAGTGGCGCAACCAGGAAATATTTTCGAGAGCAGGGGGGTTACAATTCATACACATATATACACTAGATAATACGACGAATAAACGCTAATTAGTAGAAACATACATACCTATTATATTATTATTATATTAATATATGTGCTAAAAACACGTTACAATTTACATAATAATTTCGTATTATTAAACGTATGTAATTTATTGGTAAATTTAAATGTTTACTGTACATCATAATATGTGAGTAAATATGAGTGATGTGTTATGAGAAATATGTAACCACAAAAAAAAAAAAAATAATAATAATAATAATAATAATACGCTATAAGGATATTTTATTGTAAATTTTGTTATATCTTCAACATTGAGGTACATAAACTATTTGAGTCTGCATCGACAGTGTTTTCCATAACACTATAAGTGAAATACCATAGACATATAAATCTATAATATAAACTACAACACCTCCGCGTATTTTGATTATATTTTGGACCACGACAAAAAATATATGCGATATAGGCGTACCATTGTTGTGACTCGCGGAGTGAGTTTTGATATATCACTCGTCAATTTTTTTCACCTATCAGTTATTAGTAATTCAATTATTATTTTAACGCTTTCGATATTATTACATACATAGATTAAAATATTTATCATTTAAGCTGATATTTCTACATCCTACATGTAAAGAAAGAAAAAATTTCGGGGGGGGGGATGGGTTGTAACCCCCAACCAACCAATCCCCCCCCCATTTATTGCGCCAATGATAGTAATTAATATGTGAATGCAATATGATTCACGGAACACTTAATATTTTTAAACTCAGCAATATAAACGTTAAGAAATTTTGAATTATTAAGATTGAGCGGATTAAACAAAAATCGGTTAAAAAAAAAAGACCGGTTTTAAACAAATATTATGTAATATCGAGCTTTATAACAATATCTAATGTTCTGTCAGGAATTTGTATAATATAAATATTTTTTTTCAAATTAAATATTACACGATGATTTCCTGTTAAACAACTATTACACGTATTTAAATAAAAATATGATTTGGCGATATTTTAATGTAACAAATATATTTATGCGTACAACTTTTATACACATATATTTAAATAAAAGTATGAATTAAGACATTCAAATGTTATAAACATATTTATGCGTACAAACAGGAAACACTTGGATTGTATTAATCTAATAACATATTAAATATTAACAACTACCAACAAACACATATTTATACAATCTAACGTGAGAGTACGAAATAGTCTCGCGACCATTCTTGGATGCAGAGTGTAGACACAAAGAATAAAGTATCGTAGTTAATGCAACAAATATTTGTGGGTAATTTATATAAAGTAAATTGTTTACGAGTATACCAAATTACAATAATAATAACAATGTTCTTTACAGCAATATTCAAATGACGTTTGACATTTTAGCAACCAAGTAACATTCAATAAGTTGTGTTACAAATGAAAAAAAAAATTCATTTTCCACGTTGAGCAAACATCAATAAGTATAATGAGTACAATTCTAGTTTATACAGTGTTTTAGCTAATTTAATTAATGAAACGTCGTCGTATACAATGTTTCATTTAAAAATTTGTACAATTTTGCAACAAATGTCACCTGCAGGTGTAAATCAGTTCATAGATCACAATATTTTATATTATATAAACACAAATGTGCTCTTCGAATAATTATAATACATTAAACAATTATATATTTCTTTTTTATAATCAACCTCCCCATTTCGAATAAAACTGAACAAAAATAAAACGTAATTGATAAGGTGCATTAAAATATTAAATATTCATATATTACAGTTTGAACGATGAATAATGAGTTATAAGTTGCAGTTTTTTTCTTAAACTTCTTTTCAAAGTGTATCTGAACTACATAGCTATTGGTGGGCCAGCCATGGTATTATTATTGCAATTGTCAACACATTTGGACGATGATTTGAACGGTATTTGAAAGAATAATACATATATTTGTAGGTAAAATTTTCAATAAAATTTTATTATTTTATTAGCACAACAGCACCTGTACAATTGTATTTTTTGTGTTACGAATTCATCGTTGTATACTAAACGTCTTTTTTCTTCACAAATCGTCACAAATTTGTTTGAAATTCTTAAGAACAACGACGATATAAAATTCATTAAGCACTTTATTAGTGTACAACAGTATATTTCTTTCAGCAACTGAATAATAATTCGACGAGATATTTTCAATGTACGCAGAACCCAATTCAGAGATCCATTCATAAAATTAATTATAGACACACCTGTAAAACTACTAGTTCTTATAATCACATTTACTCGCAACGTTTTCCTTAAATAATAATTATATTATAATTATTATTATTATTATTATTATTATTATTATTAATCATACTTTGCATTAGGGGCGTACTTACTTCATCCTCTAGGGGGGGGGGCCGAGTAGAAAAACGGTCCGTCGAATCTGTTGCCAACTTAGAATTATCGAAAAATTATATAAAAATAATAAGTTTTAAATAAAAAACTGTTTTATTGTATTTTAGTTTTAGTTCGATTAATATTAGTTGTCAGTAGATACAGATACATACACAAGTACCTAAGGGGGCAATTGCCCCCATCGCGCTCCCCCTTGTCTACGCCCCTGCTTTGCACAGAATGTACATATTTCAGCCGCCAATACATTAAAACGATTACGTCTTTTTTCAGTATTCTTCTCTTAAAATCAGTAGTTAGTAGTAAAAAAAATTTTTTCCTTCTTTGTGTACTTACTTAGGTAAATATAAAATTGTATAGTTGCTGTGACTATAATTTGGCAAAATCATACTGCAAATGTAAATTATAATTTAGATACACCTGTTCACAGTAAAAACAAATGCATTACTATGCGGTTTTTATTTTTTTAATTATTCATAGAAATAAAAAAAAAATCCTTTACCATCACATACATCCTTTAGATACACAAATGGATGAAAATATTTTCAAAATAACACCTCTGTTATTCCCCTCAATTAAATACAATTATTGAGTTTCACAATATGATATGTTGCTCTATCCATTTGTTATGACTGAATTATAATATCAAATTAGGTAAATATAAAATTGTGTAGTTGCTGTGAGTAAATTTGGCAAAATCATACTGCAAATGTAATTTTAATTTAGTTACAATTGTTCACAATAAAAACTTATGCACTACCACACAGGGAAGGATTAATTACTCATAAAAGTAAAAAAATCCTTCACTAACATAATTATCATTTAGATACACAGTTGGATGATAAAATTTTTAAAATAAATTCATTGTTTTTACCCTCAGTTAAATACAATTATTACATTTTATAACATGATAGGTTTGAATTTTTTAAGTTTAAGAGTGTTTTATTCAATTTTGATGACAAGTTTCATATATAAAATTAGGTAAATATCAAATTAAATTTTTGCTGTGACAATAATTTAGAAGAAAGATTCTACAAATGTAAATTATAATTTAGATACACTTGTACACAGTAAAAACTAATGGACTTTTATGCATGGAATTTTTTTAATTATTCATTAAAATAAAAGTCTTTTACCATAATAATCATTCTGTAGATACACAATTAGATGATAATATATTCACAATAAGTCCTGTAGAGTTATACAAAATTAGATAAAATAATTGAGTTTCACAACATGATAAGTATCATTATTCACTTTTGATGACTAATTTATAATATCAAAATATTTTTTTTATTTGAAGATTAACCATGTCTGTGTATGGTGAAGGATTGCTAGAAATTTGAATGTGTTTATGTAATAGTCAAAATTATAGTAATATACAAATGTGTTTCATTACAATAACTGTTTTTGTTCAAAATTCTATGTTGCATCTTTTGACCATTATTCCATTTTATAAATTGCATATCTGATTGTGTTTGATAAATAAGTGTAAAATTGATAAATACTTTGTGTAGAAAAACTTAATTTTAAATGAAATTTATAACTGAGGGCAATGATAATAGTTTTGACAGTTTTCTTAATACCAATACAACAGAGTACATTAAAATATAAATATAATGACACATTATGTATCAACTCATTTTCACCTGGGTACAAAGCAATGAAATCATTATACAATTTAAACGTTGATAAATAAATAAATGGATAATTGAAGAGAACAATGTAGAATTTATTGAAAAATATAAGCAAATGTTAAAGTCAGGTATTTATCAAAATAAAAGTTATGGAAATAAATATAAGATTAAAACTAGAATAATTATACATTATAAATGAATAAAATATATAATTGCAGGATTCCCTGAAGACTTATGTGGATTTTTTTAAATTTTTTATTTCAATTTGTTTTTACAAGTTTTTTAAAATTGTTTTATTAAATATGTATACCCTATGCACTAAAATTTTATGACTTATTAGTAATGTATTATAACATATACATGTGTGATTTGTGGAATATATTATGTAATAGTTTTGTACAGATAAAACTTATTTTTAAAAAAGGTATTTATTATAAACAATAATTTAATGAATATAAAAAATGTAATATTTATGCCTTAGCTGTATATTGTTTTTGATGTCCTGCCAAAATCTAAACAATATATTGAAATAAGTATGCAAAAAAAAATAAATAAATAATCACAATAATAGATTTTTCAAATTGGTTCCATTATACAAGTTAAAGCCAAGTAAGAGATTACTTTATCTTATGTTACATAATAAAAAAAACAGAGTAATATGGAAGACATAAAAGTACTGTGGATTAAGTTTTAGTACTGCAAAAGAAATTGGTAAGTCATTCGCATGTCTTCCAGCTTATGACAGTCAATAGAATTTGTTGTTTGTTGAGATGACAGCTCATTCGAAAAATTGTTGATTGTTGATTGACATACATGAGAGATATTTGATGTGCTATATGAGTGTTTTAGTATTGTTCTGTAGTAATTGACCGGAATTATTAAAAGAATAATGATGCTTGTTCTGAAAAAAAATAGAATATATTTCACAGGCTTAGTTTTTGTAAAACACAAATTATTCAACAATTTTTATTGTCATTTTACAATATTATAAATTATTAAAAGAATATTACCTATATTTACATGTTTGGTGTTTCATCCAGGATAAAAACAACATTGCCCGGTGGAAGTGTAACGTTTGCGGGATCTTCGTTGCCTGCTTCTCGAAATATGATTTTACATCCAGATATCATTCCTTGGTGTATGATGACATTCAAAGATTTTCTCACACGTTTAACCTAAAAGAATGAACAATGTAATTCACATTTTAACATTTATTGGAACTTTCAAATTTGTAATGTACATATAATAATAATAAATTTTAAGTTTTCACAAATAAAAGTATTTAAAAATATATGTTGTTTTAATATTCCTAAGTGTATATATTTGAATTACATAAAAAAACGTGGGAGGGGGCGAGGAGGGGAGATATTCATTTAAATAATAAAAGCATGAAAATACAATTTATTAATCGGTACGAATCACAAAATGAATGCCTCAAATTATAAAAGTTACTGTATACAATTTTGTAAAGTAATGACTTACTCTTTTTCCTTCACAAGACCAACACTGATTTTTGGAATCATATATTTTACCAATTCCATAGCAATTCTTGCAAGCACTACCCAGAATTAAAAACGGGCGACCGACATTACAATTTACCATAATACCTGTACCCTTGCAATCCTTGCATTCTATTAAACATTCTGCTTTACCGCCACTACCATTACACACTCTACAAACGACTTTCCGTTCAATGACTACATCTCGTTCGCATCCTTCTTGTAATTCCCGAGTGGTAACTGTCAAATTCAAAACGATATCCTTGTCGTTTTGAACGTAGTCGTCACCATTCCCATCTGCTGAAATTACTCGTTCACTGTCTTGATGTTTTTCCGATTGTGGTACGTACACCTGTTTGGGGTGAAATTTTGAAAACGAATATTTATGTACTAATAATTATAAAATTTAAACAATAAACCTGTTAACGCAATACGGTCGAGAATTGGGCAACCGATTATTTTGCGAGTTGTATTTTTTGTTATTTTTCACTGGAGGTTTGTCGATTAAAAACGGGATACAAAAAAAAATGTAATTAGAAAAATTTCGAGTGTAATAATACTCGTTTAGGTCATCGTATCCCAATATCGCGCTTGGGATTTAATCTTACAAATAGTACCTACACTTGAATTTGTATAAATTTGCGATGCAGCTAGGAAAAATATATTGCGAACATACCTGTTTGCTGTTATCAGAGCCGCTGCTACTAGGAATACTACCATCCATTTTTAGTTTTTACCGATTAATTAATATCGACTCCTTAAACCAAAAACCTGTAAATTAAGTAAAACGATGCGAAAAATGGGCCGAAAATCGGATTGTAACAGTTGATAAACTCTGTTAGTACGCTGGTTGGTATTATCACGTCACGGAACCATAATATATTGTGGTTATTGATTGACCGCTGATACGGTTGCACATTGACCGCGGTCATAGTGCTCCGACATTAACGCTGCTACGAAATACTAATGCGATAACCGGTTGTTCATGTTATGTTTAACGGTTTTTTATTTGTAGGGTCCCGGTCGGCGATTTCAGCCACCATGAGGCGTTCAACGCGGCCGTGCGTTGCGGTGGGCGGTCAGCGGTTATTTGTTGTGGTGGTTTTCGTTATCGCGCGTTTTGCGTACGTCATGGAAAAAAAATCGTTTATCACTGATAAAAAGCGATGCGACGTTGTAGTGGTTTTTGGCTTTTTTTTCGCTGTGCTCCTGTCTGTTTCATGTGTTTAACAGTACGGTCATCGTTCGTTGCCCGTGTGCTGCCGTCGAATTATTCGCGTGACTTAGTGTTTGAGCCCTTGTTTTGTCGCTTTTAACGCGTCGTGTTTGCTCGTTGCGATTTTCGACGTTCGATACTAAAGGGAAGAGGAAACAATCGTGTCGGTACACACGACATTGTTGTGGCGTTCGCCGCCGCCGACGTTTGGAAAATAAATATGGCGTCGCAACACGATATGAACAGTTTTCTTCAACCTATGTTGTTGTACAACACCCAACCGTTTTCATACAATTTTCCGTCGGTTGTCGACTATCGTTCTTCGTTGATAAATAATTTCGGCGATATGTACGGTGACAGTTCGTCGTTCGGTTCGCACATCACTGCACATGGTCATCCGACGTTTATAAACGAATCGGCCATTGGACCACTGGTGCCGCAAATGTGGAATTCGGGTAGTTCGTATATCGGACCGGTAAGTGATAGGACATTAGTTCCGCTTTATTCATATGCAACGCCGTTTGTAAACAATTCGGCGATGATGTCAACGCAAGTGATGCCGGAAGAACGTTTCCCAGTTGCTCCGATATCTGGAGAATTTATACCCTACTCATTCGGTGGTAGTGCCCCGTTATTTGCGGATCATTCGTTCAGTTCTTTACCGGCAGGAATATATACCGATCCGCGCGAAAACCAATTTACGGGTGTTCCGCCGGTATGGGAAATGGTACCCAATACTGCTGCAGGTAATAGCGCATTATTAAACCACTATTCGATCAGAACGTCACCAATATCAACGTCTAATGTGGTAGAAACTAGTTGTTCGTCGTCTGTTACGAGTGATTCGTCCGACACGCAATCAGAATCGGACATGGAAGTCGAGTCGTCCGATGATCAGTTAACGGGTGTTCCGATATTGGAAATGATACCCAATACTGCTGCTGTTAGTAGAACATCGTTTAATCACTATTCGATCAGAACGTCACCAATATCAACGGCCAGTGAGATGGAAACTAGTTGTTCGTCGTCTGTTACTAGTGATTCGTCCGACACTTATTCAGAATCGGACATGGAAGTCGAGTCGTCCGAAGATCAGTCTATGGGTATTTCGATATTGAAAATGGTACCCAATACTGCTGCTGTTAATAGCGCATTGCCTAGCCGCATTTCGGTCGGAACATCACAGGTATCAGCGACCAGTGTATTAGCAATAAATAGTAGTCCGTCATCTGTTACAAATAATCCATTCGAAGCGCACGTGGGGTCGGACACGCAGGTCGAGTTGTGCGGAGCACCGTCTACGGATATTCCGGTACGCCAAACAGTGATATCCAATACGGCTAACGTTAATAGTGCATTGTCTAGCCGCGATTCGGTCGGAACATCACAGGTATCAGCGACCAGTGTATTAGCAATAAATAGTAGTCCGTCATCTGTTACAAATAATCCATTCGAAGCGCACGTGGGATCGGACACGCAGGTCGAGTTGTGCGGAGCACCGTCTACGGATATTCCGGTACGCCAAACAGTGATATCCAATGCGGCTAACGTTAATAGTGCATTGTCTAGCCGCGATTCGGTCGGAACGTCACAGGTATCAGCGACCAGTGTATTAGCAATAAATAGTAGTTCGTCATCTGTTACAAATGATCCGTTCGAAGCGCACGTGGGGTCGGACACGCAGGTCGAGTTGTACGGAGCACCGTCTACGGATATTCCGGTACGCCAAACAGTGATATCCAATGCGGCTAACGTTAATAGTGCATTGTCTAGCCGCGATTCGGTCGGAACGTCACAGGTATCAGCGACCAGTGTATTAGCAATAAATATTAGTTCGTCATCTGTTACAAATGATCCGGTCGAGACGCACGTGGCATCGGACACGCAGGTCGAGTTGTGCGGAGAACCGTCTACAGATATTTCGGTGTCCCAAACGGTATTACCTAATAGAGTCAACGTCAGTACTTCGCCATCCGCCATTGATCTAGAACCATTGTCACTACCCAGTGCGAAGTTCGGTAGTAATAGTGCTAAGTCGTCTATAAATGATCCGTTTGATATAGAATTAATATCGGATACGGAGGACGTGTTTAACGGCTATCCGTTGGGCAATATTCCGGTATGGCGAACGATAGTATCTAATACTGCTGACATTAGTCCTGCGTCTCCTATAAATGAACAGAGCATTTATACAGAATCGGAATCAGAAATGGAGGACGAACCGTGCGAAGAACCGTCTATGGGTATTCCGGTATGCCAAACGGTGGTACACAATACTGCTGACATTAGTCCTGCGTCTCCTATAAATGAACAGAGCATTTATACAGAATCGGAATCAGAAATGGAAGACGAACCGTGCGAAGAACCGTCTATGGGTATTCCGGTATGCCAAACGGTGGTACACAATACTACTGACATTAGTCCTGCGTCTCCTATAAATGAACAGAGCATTTATACAGAATCGGAATCAGAAATGGAGGACGAACCGTCTATGGGTATTCCGGTATGCCAAACGGTGATACCCAATACTGCTGACATTAGTCCTGCGTCTCCTATAAATGAACAGAGCATTTATACAGAATCGGAATCAGAAATGGAGGACGAACCGTCTATGGGTATTCCGGTATGCCAAACGGTGATACCCAATACTGCTGACATTAGTCCTGCGTCTCCTATAAATGAACAGAGCATTTATACAGAATCGGAATCAGAAATGGAGGACGAACCGTCTATGGGTATTTCGGTATGCCAAACGGTGGTACTCAATACGCCCGACGTTAGTATTACGCCGGCTACTAGTAATTTGGTCGAATTATCATCGACATCAGTTATGGTCGATAGTAGTACTCCGGCGTTTGCAAATAATACGACAAACACAGAATTGGAACTAATTGATAAGTTATATGAAGAACTGTATACTGATATTTCAGCAACGCCAAGAGTATTAGCCAATAGCACTTCGGTATCTGAACTGGAGTGTGATAAGAATATGACAACATTGAAGAGAAAAAGAACAGTGTCCCAAGAATATAATAATATGGATATGGCAGCCAGAAAAACCACGGTGCTCATTCCTCATTTACAAATCAGACAAATGACTGATGATAGAGAACCAACATTTTGTTCTGTAGCAGATGACAGTAATAGTTTGAGTAACATGTCTAGTGTATTAGAAAATATGCTTAATGAAATTTTATCACCTCAATTATCAGACAGTCCTGATAAAACTGGATCGGAAGAACAGCAAGAACCGTTTGAATCGAATTTTTCAAATAATACGTTGATTCCAGAATTTGAAGGTAAATTTTCATTTATTAATAAATAACCATAAAATGCAATACTATTCGAGGTAAAAAAAATCCTCACTTTAAGTAATTACATATTAAAAAAAATAAATAAATAATCTGTTGACTGTTATAATACAACAGTTTTATTTCATTAAAATCTGATAACGAATTCGTGTCTGAATTTATGTTTAAAAAATAGGAATCATATAATTATGTGATCAAAATAATGTTTGATTTATGTTGGAAATAACTTATATTATACATTACGTTATTATTTAATATTATTTATCAATATTTTATGATAATTTATGTTATAGGTGTTTTTGTATTTGTTGATTATAAAGATGATTTTAAGAACTGTACGCTTTTCTTAACTGAAGCACTCACCAGTGTAGGTGTTAAAATCGAAGAAACATTTAATGATAAAGTAATTAGTATTAATGTAATTAAGTTATTAATAGTTAAAACAATTTTTATTTTGTCTCATTATATGTTGTAGGTAACGCATGTATTATTTTATCATGGTTCTTCTATGACATATAAAACAGCAAAGGAACGTAATATCCCATTATTATCAGGTTATTGGGTGTATGGATGTATGTTAGCTAAAAAATTGTTAGATGTAGATAATTATTTGGTTGAAAATTTAGAGAATTATGCCAGAGAGATAGAGGAAAGAAAAGACACATCTCATGAGGTACGTACAACAATATTTAAGAGAAAGGTTTTGGTAAATTATAATTTTTTTTATAGTATGTATTTTTATTTTCAATTGTCAATTGTACACTGAATTACATAGACTCATATTGCGAATATTTTTTATAATAATAATAATAATAATAATAATATTTATTATAATTATTTATATTGTTAATTTAAAGTCTAAACTGGAACCATTTCTTTTACATAAAATGTTTTTAATTTTTTCAGTCATCCATTGCGTCTAAAACCGTATTATTTCAAGAAAATATAGATCTAGATAAACAGATAGTTGCTAAATTTGGCGACATAAGTGACTGTTGTAAAAATGTTTTGAAATCTCAATATGTTATGGAAAACAGTGCTCTAGATATATCTGTGTTTGATAAAAAAGTAAGTATTTCAACATTTTAGAAATAGATTATTGGTGATTTATTATTTATCAATATAATCCGATAATTAAAAATATTTATTTATTAATTAATCAAATTTTTATTAATTTTAAAAGTGTATAATATATAGTTATATAAATTATTATTATAATTAAAAAAACAATTTTTTTACTTTTTAAGTAAAATTTTAAACACTTGAATTTTAACACTACACGTCTTACTTATAAGTTACGACGTATGGATTATTACATTTTTATGAAGTTTTTAAAATTGTTAAGATCTTAATGGGTACCTTTTGACATGCCTATTTAAGTGCATTTGTAATTTTAATAACACTGTTACAGTGTAATGTTTATAAAAATGTTTATTTATTTTTTATTCTTTTTAGTTTGAATCTTTTAAGATAACCAATATTATGAATGCTGTAATAGAGGAGTTATATAAATGTTTTAATTATAAAGACAGTAAAATTTCTAATGAACAAAAATATGAGCTATACTTACCAAAGTCAATAAAGTTATTAAAAAAATGTCTCTGGCCCAGAGGAGTAAAGAAAAAAACAATATTAGTGTTAAATATGGAGTTGACAAACATTGAAACTCGGCTAAATTTAAATGTTGCTGGTAGACGAAATTTACGTAGATTATTATTTCCATCCGATTCTACATTGCATGAATTTATTGAAATGTCACCAAGTGCTACATGCACTGAAAATAAAAGTGCATCACAACAAGAAGCGACTAAAACAAGTGTGATTGATATCCCAAAATGTTTACCAAGTACATCATCTGACAATTTTTCCTCGATTGCCCAGACACCAAATAAATCTTCAACTATCTCTGTAATATTACAAGGAATTGCCTGTTTTGGAT
Source organism: Chaetogeoica ovagalla (assembly GCA_032441825.1). Classification (NCBI taxonomy): domain Eukaryota; kingdom Metazoa; phylum Arthropoda; class Insecta; order Hemiptera; family Aphididae; genus Chaetogeoica; species Chaetogeoica ovagalla. The sequence continues at coordinate 646,801 of CM063746.1, read as the reverse complement.
TTAAAAGGTCGTAATATTGCACATTTCTAATTTTTATTTTTAAGTCTATAAAATATTTTATTGAATTAAAAATTATTGTTTTAACAGTGATATTCGGAAGTTGAAACAACAAATACAAAAATTGGGAACATTTTCATTTCATCAAAATGTGGAGCCTTTTACCAAATATTTAGTTATTAATACTAAAAATAAAGATCAGGAAGAAGAAGAAAAGTTCAATAAGATATGTGCAATGGCTTATGGATGCATGATTGTTTCTGATAAATGGGTAAGTATGAACACTGAACAAAAATTAATTAAATAATTAGTTTTTTTGTTTGAGATAAGATAAAATACTTGTTGTATTATAATATTATCAGTTTAGATATTTAAATAATACACAGAAGTATGTAACTGAATAAAAATAGTTCTTGTTTAAAACATTTTATAAAAGATTTAATATTGGTTTAATTTATATCATTTCAGTTAAAGGAATCTATTAGAAGAAGATTTTGGCTACCTTATGAAAACTATTTGGTCGGTAATCAGTCCACACGGGTCAAGGTAATATAATGCTTAATCACTTTGGATTTTATTTTTTATGTTTTGCTTATAGAAATAATAAATGTTGATTTGAATAATGTTCTGTTTAAGGAATTTCAAAAAAAACGTCATATATATGGTGCATTTTTAACATTTCACATATTTGATAACATTAATCCTATATGCTTTTCAAAAACCTGTCAACCATCTGCTTCGATATTAAGAAAATTAGTGGAAGCTTGTGGCGGCAAATGTACTACAAAATGTACGAATTCAATATTAGTGGGTTCCAAGGTTTCTGTAGAATGGATTTTGGATTCTATAATGCATGGCTCAATGTTAAATATAAAAGAGTATATGTAGACTAGTATATGCATATGTATAGTGTCATACATCCTAATGTATTCCACACAATAACCTGTATTATTGAATTATTTTTATATACCTATTTAAATAATTGCATGTGACTTTTGTATATACTTGTTATTTTTAATTTAAATTAAAAAATGTGTGGTAAAATACAGTTTTTTTATTTAATTATATTTAAATGCTTCAGAACTATTCACGTATCATTGAATTTGTTTTTTTTTTTAAATTTATATATGTATGTATTACAATTCAGTGTAATATTGTATTGATTCCTTCTCAGTTTACTCAGTCTATTAAGGACCATTGTGGCCTTCAATTGCGTTTCTCTACCTCCATTTTATTAATTTAATTTTAATAATTTTATTATTGTATCTATTTTTTCTCTTTCTAAAGTCTTATTAGTAATCTTTTTTTGTTCTATGTATTTATTCATGAAATCAGTTGTTGAGTTCTGTAAGGCTGTCTTTCAAATATAAACATGAATTATTATATAATTAAAAAATAATATTAGGCATATTAAGTTTACACTTAATATACAAAACTACAAAGGTAGACTAAACTTCTTTGTTTTCTATTATAAATATATATTAAGTTTAAATAGTAAATGTTTTAAAAAAGGTAATATTAATAATAAAATAGGTATCTAAATTATGTTGATTATTATTACAATTAGCAGGTGTTAGGTTACTTATATCTAAATAACTTGAGTTATTAAATTGAAAAGCATCATTATTTTTGTCTAATAAGTAGTTCTTATATTCAGATTCCACATGATGAGGTGAAAATACTAAATTATAAAATGTTAATTTGAATAAATATTTAAGATTTACTGCTTGATATATAAATATTAGTTATTACCATTACACAATGATAATGTATTTTTTGATACATTATAGGGAAGCAAATTGTGTAATGATGACATAACATGTTGTTGATCCATAATTCCTGACTACTGATTTTCTATAATAAATAAATAAATGATAAAAATATCTATATTATTCATCATACTGAACACATTAACACTAGAAGGTTCATTGTTTTGATTTTTATTAGTATATCTTAATGAAGAATCAAGATTTAAAGATTTTCGAGGAACTGGTTTAAGACTATTTTTTTGAATACCATGCACATTGTTTATGCTTTTATTTAATATATCAGTACAAATCATATTAGAACTACTTTCTAAAATAAAATAAAATAAATTAAACACAAATACAGTTGTTAACTCTTTTAGTAATTTCACATACTACAAATAAAATGTGTGTAAACAGATAATAATTATACTAAATTATTATATAATATGTAGTTTTCTACATACTCGATAAATTGCTAGGGTACAACACATTATTTTGGATACCAGAAGAATCAAAATCTGGAAACTTATAGACTAGAGGGGTTGAATCGTTTTTTCCTTTTAATGTCTACTATTTTCATTGGAGAGTCAATGGCACTACCACTTTTTGTAAAAATTATATAATGCTTTTAACCCTTCGTTAGTCACGTTAATGATTAGAACAATCTTAGTCACCCGGTGTAATATAATACCCCATATGCTTATTTAATTTTTTAAATTAATTATTTCATAGAATTTATTTTTATTTTTTGCTAAATATATTTTGAATACATGTATAATTGGTATTTTAATAGTTGAATGCAATTTTTTTAATTATTTCACAGTTAATATACATTTTATTGTATATTACTTAAAATATTAACCATTGTTAATCACTTTTTTAGTTTGTTATTTTATTTGTAATGTTATATTAATAAAGTGATCTAGTCTTCAAATTTTTATTTTAGGTAACTCACTCAACATACTTTGATTATTATTTATGAATTTATGTTGAATAGGAACCCTAATATCATAACTGAAAAAGGGTGAAAAAAAATGAAAAAATAACAACATAATTATATTTTCAGCATATAATAAGATTTAAAGAAATATTTTTATCCTCAATAAGTAACATTTTTTTAAAGCATAACAAAGTTTAAAAATGTATAACATATAATTATAAGTCTTTCTTCAAATATAGTTAGAATAATAATAAAAAATAAACCATAAAACCTCTTTTACTCAAATTAGGTGATAAATAAAATCTGGTCTTCTGTTTCACTTATATTTTCGTCACCTATTCCTAACTCATCCGAACAATCGCTGCCTATATCATTCAGCATATTAAGAATACGATTTTGTTCAAACTCGTCCATTACTCTGTAAAAATTGAAATTTGTTTATAAATTATATTTTATAAGATCTAAAACAAAAATAGTCACCTGGGGTAAAATATTTCCAAACTCCAATTTGAACGACTGTTTATTATTTAATACTGCACTGATAATAATAAAAATCACACTATCATAATAATACTCTTATCATTAATGATATCAGCCGTGGAGGTGCATATGTTTTTTTTACCTCCAAACAAATAAACGTTTTTGATATACCTGGGGTATTAAAATACCCCGTGGTGACTAATGAAGGGTTAATCAAAAATGTATACAAAGACCTTCTATAAAATGACTAATAATAATTTAATTAATGTCACTCTAAAGAAGTAAAAATCATAAATTTGGTTTAGAATCACAAAGTCTTTTATCACATAATTAAAATATTCATTGCAAATTACAATATTCTATTAATAATCTTTTGTAAGGCTGTTCTTTTTTTTCATTAAATTTATTTTTAATAATATAAATAAAAGTTAACATAACTGAATGTTCTTTATGGCCATCCATACACAATTATTAACTTAGTTCAATATGTTAACTACTATATAATTAATTATTTTATAGAATGTCCAAGTTTTTCATAAAAATACACACCATATAAGTTATATATATATATTATGTATTATTTAGTAATTAAATCGTTTTAAAAATTAAATAACTTATTTAGTTCTGATAAAATAATAATTAAATGAAAATATTACCGGAATACACAATACCACTATCACTGTTTTGTTCACCATATATTCTTAGTACACGGCTTTTTTTTTCTTTTTCCACGACTTAAACTCCTATCGGTTTCTGGCGATGACAGAAAACGTTCTCTACCTCTATTACTTGCTTTGCATTGGTGTCTTAAAATTTAATAAAGTACATATTAATTAATATATTGATATCTGTGATTTAAATGCCGTGTACTGTCCACTGTTAATGACCATTCTTATGTGTTTTGTCAAACTGCAAAAGACTTGCAAAAAAGACTGTATAATTATTAAAATTCTTATATATACAGTGTGTAAACGCTAATTGAAAACACTCAATATTTTTGCGTAGAGCAATGCATTTTGAATTCTGTTTTTTTAGATGGAAGTTGTACTTAATAATACACATTTTTATGGTCTCTGAACTTAAATCTGTTTATTATATTCGCGCATGCGCAATGCAACTTTTTTTTCTTAAATGGCAACCCCCACTTTTGAGCACAAATTATATTTTCATATTTTTTATGAATTTTAGTGGTTCAACCAACTTTATATGTCCAAAATTGATTGAATTACAGCAATCTAACGAAAAATATCGAAAATTTCGCGATTTTCATTTTTGTCCCCTATTACTCTGAAAAAAAACCGTCCTAGATACTTGAAAACTACCCCATCTAATTTATTAAAGTTTTATTTCATTTCGAACTACCCATTGTTAGGTCCATAATTAGCTGAGTTACGGATATTTCAATTTATTTGAAATTTTCCGCAAGAATTTGTAATAATTTTGCCGTTACATGGACATTTTTTAATTACAGAGGTTGATTCTGTCACTTTACCATTTATTTTATGTTCTACAATTGTTTTTAACTTGTGAATGAATAGTGCGACACTGAAATGTCGATTTGTCATAATTTTACTTGAATAAATAGGATTAGGAAAGAAAAAAATGTAGGTATGTAATTTATGTATTTTACTTTACTTTTAACAGGTAATTAACAGTTTAATTGATAATAAACTTAACTCTAGTAACAATTTTATTTAATTATAATAACTTTATTTTAAAAACTGCTCAAATCGTTGTCCGTTGTGCTCAATACATGCTTCAGCACGCCGTATAAGTTCTTTATTAGTTGCAGCTGTAATTTGTGCTTCGGTCAGTTCGTTACATGCTTCTTTTATTCTATCTTTTAAATGTTGAAGATTTATAGGAGGATCGGCATACACAATAGTTTTTAAGTGACCCCATAAAAAGAAATCTAATGGAGTAAGATCAGGTGATCTTGGTGGCCACTCAATGGGTCCGTGCGTTCCTAGCCATCGATTTACAAATGTTTCGTTTAAATAATTTCGAACAATAATTGCATTGTGAGCTGGAGCGCCATCTTGTTGAAAAATTAGATTTTGTCTAATAGCTAACGGAATATCTTCAAACATCATTTGTAAATCATTTATTAGAAAATTATAATATTTTCTACCATTAAGTGTTCCATCATAAAAATATGGTCCCAACAGTTTACCACCAATTAAACCACACCAGACATTTGTTCCCCACACGGTTTGGTTGTTAGTTTCAAATGTGCAATGTGGATTTTGATCGTCCCAATAACGGTTATTTTGTTTATTAATAACACCATTATTGGTGAACTTAGATTCATCTGTCCATAATATCGAATTTAAAATAAATGGATTTTCGTCTAATCTGTCCACCAACCAAGCAACGAATGTAATTCTACGAACTGCATCACCCTCGCGCAAATGTTGAACTATATCAGGTCGATACGGATGCATTTTATACTTTTTTAAAACCTTATGAACCATAGTATGAGATATTCCAATTTCTTTACCAACGTGACGTGTAGATACTCGAGGATTTAATCTGACGTACGCTAATACTTGGTTCTCGACCTCTTCACCTAATGAATCACTTCGTCTTTGTTGTGGATTGTTACTTCTTTTTGAAAATGATCCCCAAATTCTAAGATTTTTTTCTAAGTTGAAAAAAAAACTGCAAGAAGGGTGTTCTCTATCTGGAGTAATTTATAAAAAAAAATTAATTTAGAAAATTCTCTAAATAAAAATAATAAATTTAACTAAGCATACCTGGGTAACGTTGAGCATAAGTTTGTGCTGTAAGACGTGAATTTTTACGGCACTCCCAATAAGTAAATAGCATATCAACTTTCTCCGAATGATTCATATTTAATATTGCTTTTAGTCAAATTTTACAAAATGTTGTACAATATAAATGAACAGTGAGAAATATTGAACTATTTGCTTATTTCATTTATTTTCTTTAAATTAGTGTCAAAGCAAATACATTTTTGATATGAGGCCATTAAGATAAAGTTTATCCAGAAGATACTGTAGAAGGCCCGATAAAATTTAATGATCAATGTTAAAGATAATAATGAAACAAATTATTTAAGTTTCTGTTGCAATTTTCAATAGTATAATTGTGAAAAGTAATATTGAATAGACATTTCAGTGTCGCACTATTCATTCACAAGTTAAAAAACAATTGTAGAACATAAAATAAATGGTAAAGTGACAGAATCAACCTCTGTAATTAAAAAATGTCCATGTAACGGCAAAATTATTACAAATTCTTGCGGAAAATTTCAAATAAATTGAAATATCCGTAACTCAGCTAATTATGGACCTAACAATGGGTAGTTCGAAATGAAATAAAACTTTAATAAATTAGATGGGGTAGTTTTCAAGTATCTAGGACGGTTTTTTTTCAGAGTAATAGGGGACAAAAATGAAAATCGCGAAATTTTCGATATTTTTCGTTAGATTGCTGTAATTCAATCAATTTTGGACATATAAAGTTGGTTGAACCACTAAAATTCATAAAAAAATATGAAAAAAAATAATTTGTGCTCAAAAGTGGGGGTTGCCATTTAAGAAAAAAAAGTTGCATTGCGCATGCGCGAATATAATAAACAGATTTAAGTTCAGAGACCATAAAAATGTGTATTATTAAGTACAACTTCCATCTAAAAAAACAGAATTCAAAATGCATTGCTCTACGCAAAAATATTGAGTGTTTTCAATTAGCGTTTACACACTCTTGCGACGTTATAACGGTATGATGAATTAATAAACACAACTCGATTAGGTGACTCGAGAGTATGAAAGAATTTTTGAATTTGAGGAAGAAAAATGTTTTGGGACGCTGCCTTCGACTGGACGCGGGTGTTGGTCGAAACGATTTATTTAAAAGAAAATGAAACGGTTTCGGACACAAAAATGAATAAATACGAATATATGCATATATATATATATTCGACAAAACAAGACAATTTTTGAATACAAATACGCACGACACTCTTGAACGGCCACCAAAGTTCATTCGTTCATCCGAGAGAAGTCTTTCCTTATCGTTATATCCATATTTATAATACGACTTGCGAGTAATCAATTACACCGAGGCTTTATATTACATAATTGAAATTATCGTATTATTATAAATACGGATATTTCGCTATCTATCGCGTCGACGACATAGTTAATCGCGCATCATGTAATACTTACGGCGTTAAGGTAGGTATTTTCCGTTAACGTTCTTTTGGCCGGAAGAAATGGACAGTTGATAATTATCGACTCAGGTGGCGTAAACGAATTGTTTACGCATACACGAGCCGTGCCAGAGTCGCGGTGACAAAATGATTCAATCCGAGGATAAACTTTAATGCGTGAAACGAATTTAGCATGTTTCTATGTATATTATACTTTGATTGTATTATTATTATTATTATTATTATTATTGCCAGAAATTATAAAACAGTATATAATGAACAATTCTTTATTATTGATTGTTCTCGCAGCATATTTAACTATCGTATAGGTATAAAATGAAAATCAGAATTTATTAACCTATATTCAATATTTTTACTATCTACTAAGAGGCATATTTACCGAAAAACCGGTAAATGTAGTATTTATAATCAATGTTAATTATTATAGTCGTTCCGTACACGAGTAATTAATATTATTCGTATATACCTACTCGTAGTTAATTTTTTTTTTCTTCGAAAAATCTTACTGGCTTGCTGGTAATCGTTGCAAACGACGCACACAACGCGTGACAGATTAAAGTGTGTTGCGTAATAAAAATAAACAAACGCTTAGGGTTTAATGAATCGTTGTAATTTTTAACTTAAAGAATTTTTAACATTTTACCATGGCCGAATTAACGAATATAAAATCAGTCTTGAGCGTTAAAAAGAAGAGCCAAAATACTAACAAGACATTACTTAAGAAGGTCACTGCAAAAACATCGAGGAAACCAGTGGAAATGTCGACACAATCGACGAAGGTCAAGAATCTGCAAATGAAACCTAAAATTCAGAAAACGACTTCCACAAAGGAGATAGTTAAGAAACCGAATGGTAAAATAAAAATGGCTGCAAAGGCTTCGATGCTTATGATGTCGTCGTCGACTCCTACGAAACAAACTCTGCAGTCCGGACAGAAAACGCAGCAAGTAAAGTACGTTCCGATAGGCATGATTCCTGTCCACAAAAAAGTGGAAACGGATAAAGTAGATATGAAAAATAAAATAGTAATTAGAAAAACGGTTAAAGCAAAAACTGTGCCATCGAAAAGCGCTTTGACATCGACTGTAAAGCCTATTTCAATGAGAGAAGGACCTAAACAGATGAATACGAGCGATGTAAAACAGACGGACGCCAATAATAAAAAGCAGTCAGTGTTCGCGTACACATGAGGTTATTATAAACATATTTTTAAAAAAAATAACGTTTTTCTAGGTCGAAAACAAAGAAGAAAAAGAAACTGAATTTATTGCCTGGCGAAGGGAAAGTCGTGAACTCAAGAACACAAATTGTAAAAAATAAACGACAAGTCGACAACAATACAAGCGCCTATAACATCGTGGACCAATAAATAAAATATTTTAACATACCGAATGTGAATAATTCAAACTTTTTGAAATTAAATTGCGAAAATTTTATAAAATATAAAAATCTTATAAATGAATATATATATATATATTGAATAAGTATAAGTGCAACTATAGGTACACGATGTTGCGATGAAAATTGGGAGGGAAATGGTCTAAACATAAACTATGCTTCGTAATATATACATTGAAATTGAATGTGTTGTGTTTGCTTCAATCACTATTGGAATTTTCGTATTATTTATCACTATTAAAATTTTCAATATGGCATTTAATAAGATTTAAAATATATTCCCGACATTTTTCTAATGGTGTTGCTCTATTCAAAGTCTAACCAAAGTATCATCTGTTTTTCACTAATCAGTGCAATTCACACTCGTACAACACGACATGGCAAGACACGACACGACAAAACATTCGAGCAAAGAATATTTTGTCGGTCTGTCATATTATTATACATATTATTATGTACTCATATATTTTAATTAATTTATAAATTACATATTTTGTAAACGAACATTTTTGCATTGATTACACAACATGCTTAATTTTTATTATAATATTATTTATATAATAATAATAATTTAATTATAGACATAGTACATAGATACAACAGTCTTTATATTTTATTGGACCATAAAATATATTATTAGCATCAGGGGCAAATCTTCAAATTTTAAATTCCGAAACATGCTATGGGAATTTACAATTTTCGACCGTTCGAAACGAAAATTGGAATTAGCTGAGTGCGTGTTTGTCGTTTCTTGTCGGTCGTATGTGAACCGAACGTAATTTTTGCCGTGTCGTGTTGTACGAGTGTGAATCGGGGCAAACTCATCACGGCCGTTAACAAAGTCTGAAGTCCAACGAATCATTTGAACACGTATAAGCGATCGAAGAACCGAAAACAAAATTCGTTTAAATGTTTATTATTCGAAGTAAAATTCCAATGAAAACATTTTTTTTTTTTCCACAAAATTGAGCATATTATTCTCTTTGTCGGTTAGACGTTCGATCGGTACGTTTGGAGCTGCGTCCAATCTAATGAACGCGTATTTCTACACTTATTTTTGTTGCATATTACAAGCAGACGAACCGGTCTCGCAACGCTAAGTTGTCATAATAGGTAACAGATTGAGGATAGCCTCTTCAGTCATTAACGGGTATATATATATATAAATATATACACGTCTCCAAGTCCAATCCAAATACACATAATTTCTCTTCCCCAATCAAATGATATTAAAGTATTTTTTATTGATATTTTCACAAACATATACGACTCGGAAAAAAAACAGTGGTATTGAATATAATCCCTAGGTTCCGTGGAATACACTTTTGGGAACTGCTACTTTAAGCCATATATGATTATTGTGTTATTACAATAATAACGAAAAATCATTTAAAAAAACGGATCGCCGAATTGTCCGAAAACCGTTTAAACGAAAATTGATAAAAAAAAAAAAAAAAAACAAAACAAAATAAATAAATAAACGAAGTGATAATACATGCGAAAGGTTATATGAAAAATAAAACTGCGTTTGTATTTTTATTTTTTTTTTTTTTTTTTTTTTTGTATACGTCTTATATTATTAACACGAATTTTGTTTTTTTATATAATATACGAAAACGAATATTTATACATATCATACGCGTTTGATTGACCGTAGCATTTCTATTTCGTATAATATATTATTATTATTAATTTTATTTTAACCGTACCGTGTATCGGTACTAGAAAAGGGATGAATGACAACACACTCTTGTTGTGTCCGTGTAAACGGCGTAAAAATCCTTATTATTATAATTTTTTATTGTATGGGCAACAGAAAGCAATCGATACAGCACACATTATTAAATAGGTATAATGTGCAGAGGATTTCCAAATTTCACGTTTACGGAAATCGCACGGACAACATATACGGGAATATACACAACCAGGCACGTATATCGCAGAGAGGAGAATTCATTATCACTGGGTCCGGAAAACTATCACGGAAATTGCTTAAATACTTGTCGTCTTTCACACGAGTTTATTAATTTTTACAAAAAAAAAAAAAACGAAAAATTGGGGACTTGCATGCAACTATTGACGTGTACTGTAAACCATCGAATCTATCGAATTAACGTATATAAGTGACAATGACCGAAATCAGTAAAGATAATATTTGTTTTCAATCCCTCCCGCTCCTCCTCCACCCACTTAAATAAAATCCCTGCTACGTGCCTGCATAATATATAATACGTAACGTAACGTAACATCGCCAATTTATTATAGACGGAAATCGAGAGGGCTGAGGGAGAATTCGAGGAGCTTACAAAGCCGGCCTAACAATTTAAAGTAGAAGTTTCGTCGGCTCCTCCCCGCTCCCCGGTCGGATGGCACTTTTAAATTTTAAAAAGTGCCTAACACTCGTTCTAAGTTTATATGACAAATAAAGTTCTATTTATTTTATTTTTTTTTTTCAAAAAACTGATCTGAAAGATGTGTACAACACGTATATTGGGTGTTATAACTTTTTGTATTAATATTGGAGACTCTGGTGTGCAACAAACGGTAACGGTAATGCGACGAGTACAATGAATAGAACAATTTCAACTGCCCCTCAGTGGTTACACCAGATTTCCGTCTATGGCGCTAATAAACGTATTATTTTGATATATTTTTTATACGCTCGTCTCGTCTCCGTTGGTTTTCCAAACGTGAAATTCGAAAAAAAATTCCGACACGTGTGTTCTACAAATAAAAACATGACAAATTTGTCAAGGGGAAAAAAACGTACACACTTCGTTTCGACTCGTACCTATACGGACAATTCGCGATTTTTGAACACATCGTATTGAACTTATTTAAAACGTTAATAATATGAATAATAATAATAATAATAATAATAATAATAATAATAATAAACGTAACGAATAAAATAATAAAACAACAATTACATACTAATAATAATAATAATAATAATAATAATAATAATAATAATAATATATATCAACAGTTAGAATTTTTACATTTATTACGCGGATATCTATAATATATTACACCAAAGCGATACTGTAAATAGAGTACAAAGATAAATGAATATAATGTCCGACAAACGAAAATACGATAGATATTGATTAATGTACAATAAATTGATCATTAATAATAATAATAATAATTGGAATAAACGATATAGGGGAGTAAATGAGAACAATTATATTATACAATTATTAATTCCATAACACGTCAATCTTAAAAGTTAATTATGAACTATATATATATATATATATAAAGAGAGAGAGAGAGAGAGAGAAAGAAACCTGTACAAAAAAAAAAGAAAAAAGAAGAATTGATTGAAAACATTAAAACATGTTTTACAAGAGGAATAATAAACGTTATGCGATTTATACCAAGTGTATAAGAAATTAACGTTATTATTCTTTCAAATATCCACGTCAATTTAAATTTGAACTATTAAAATACCCCTGTGCGAACGTTTTTTTTTTTTATTTTATTATTAATAAGATAAAAATTATTACTAGAAAATCGTAATTTAATAATAATATCTTAATAATAGGTAATAAAAAAAAAAAATAATAATAATAACAAAATAATAATAATAATATTAAATATCACACTAAAATGCTTATAAATAATTTTTAATTTTTCGTAGAGCTTTTATACTTATTGTTATTAATGTAATGAAAGTTAATACGTATTATATCATAATTCTATATGTTATATATATAAAACTAAGCACACAGTGTAATGTTGGTCCAATTAAGGCAATTGAAGTTCAATACATGTAAGTATATATATATATATATATATATATATATATATAATATAAAATAATATATTTACACGCGGTTTATGTATTATATTATTATTATAACGTAAAATAATATTTATAAGTCGTGTGGTAGGACAGTAGACACGAACACGGGACGCGTATTTAAATTTTTTTTTTTACCCAGTACCTACCATACATAATACTTACGTACCATATATATGTTTACGGAGCTGGACACTCTGGCGATGTCCAGTTTAATAAATGTATTCGCGTTAATAGATATCCAGTTTTTCTTTTTTTTTTTTGAGACTATTATTATATTATAATATAATTCCCGGTTTTAAATCGGATAAATATTTGTCGTATACCGTGCCGCCGTCTCACGCGGTTTCGCGACGTCCCCGTGCTCGTGTAATTTAACGAGACGCTTTTTCTTTTCGTTAATTGTAAAACAAAGGGAATTTTCGACATTACGTCGGATGTATTCGTGCGCGACAATCAATATTAGTAAATCGCGTTTCTAAAACAAAAAATACATACGATTAGGAGGAGTTTTGCCGGCGCCTGCAGTTCCCTTTAAAATCATCCTGTAATTTTTTTTTTTTATTTTTAAACGTCGAGTTCTTCGGAGATTAAAAACAAAATTTTCTACACTTGCAGCAGTAGAGTAATTTTTTTTTTTTTTCGGGAATATATGACAAAAATATCCGCTTCGATATTAGACCAGTTCGCTCTGCGACCGCGTTGATATTTTCCACAATCGATTTTTTTTTTTTTTTTGAAACTGCAAGTCGTGGCCGGGGGAGAGAAAAAAAATCTTAGCAACTACACGACGAAATTATTATTCAGAGAAAACTCATAGAACGCGAGGCCTCGGGCCAGCGTCCCGTTTGTCCTCGGGACGGTATCGTCATTCGCGAGAAATAAGCAAAAAAAAAAAAAAAACTGAAGAAAACGAAAAAGAAAATACCTATTTACAAACACTGTTGAGCACAATAGCAAATTTTAGAAAGCCCGCAATAACTACGTGCGCGGTAAATTGTCCGGCGGCGAACAGTTAATATTCGGTTTAACTGTATTGTTTTAAATTTTTTTTTTTTTTGAAATAAATAACAAATAAAATGGCAGATTCACACGAGATAATATCTCGGTCCCAGACGTGCGAAAAATTCTCGATACGCCTTAGTACGGCGCGTAATTATCATGCGATTCGATTCGAAGTGACGACGAGATTATTTGATTAATGCTTGCGCAGAGGGTTAAATGACGTTTGTTTCTTTTTCTTTTTTTTTTCACGGTAATATTTAATAACAATCGCGTTGTGTATTCTACGTCGGTATTGGACAAATACCGAAAATAAAATATTATTTAACGACACGACGGCCCACGAGAAAAACGATAACGATTATTCGGTGTGTGTGTGTGTGTGTATACCAGTTCGTAATCGACAATTATTATTCAGAATTTTTCCACAATTTTTTTTATTATTATTATTATTATCATTATTGAGTGTGGTAGCGGCGGGGGGGGGGAGTTTACGGAAAATGTTGTCCCTTAACATATTTTTGTCCCTCAAACGCGCCTGTTATACTATTGCGTCCATAATAATAATATAAATAATAATAATAATAATAATGTTGAATATTTATATATCGTCTCGAAACTGTCGCGGATAATTCGTGAAATAGAAAATATCCTCTCACCCGCGCTTGTTATAGGTCACGTTTTGTAACACGGTGGAAAAATTAAAATAACATTTACATTTAATTCCGGTGTCGTGTACGAAAATTGTAGAATTTCTTTTTTCCGAACGGTTTAACGCCGGAAATCTAGAATCGGAATCAGGGGCGTCATTTCAATTTTTTTTTTTCCGGACGTGTGAACTTTTTGACATTTCACCATTTCACCACCACACGCGTAAATCAACTGCACGCGACGTAGACATTTGATAATAATAAAAGCTGATGAACCAAAAACTTGAAAAAAGTCCATATTATTATATATATATATATATATATATATTTTATTTATTTATATTATATATGAAAACACATAATTATTATTTTTTATTTCGTATGTCAATGAAAACGTAATGTGTAAGTTAATTATAACGCGTCGCATTGGAGTGTTTAACGGCGGCGGGCCGCCAACACATTTTTTTTTAATTTGCACACTCTACTTCTCCCCCACCCGGGAAATGACGCCCATGATCGGGGAATTAATTCGGTTTGCGAGTTGTAATCGAAATGAATTTTTTGGAAAAAAAAAACTCGAATTTCTTGTACTTCCGAGTGGATTTCCGTGGAGGTGGGAGGGGGGGCTTACGACGGATCGATCCGAACTGGTATACGTTTGTACGCGTGAAAAACCGTTTTACGTTTGATCGCTACCGGGATTCGTCGTCGGATAATGTCGTTGGTTGGGGTTATCGCGCGTATGTTATTAAAATTCCGTCTGTTCGTACTAAATGTTCACGTTGTTGCCGCGCCACGTGGACGACGACGACCTGACCGTGGGCGACATGTACGACATCAGGTGATCGTCCGAGCTCTCCGGCGGGCTGTGCGTCAGCATGTCCGTCTGCGAGCCGAGCTGATACGACGACATCTGCTGCTGCTGTTGGAGATGGTGGTGGTGGTGGTGCTGGTGCTGGTGGTGCGCGTTGTGATGCGAACTGTCGGCGCTGCCGCCGCTGCTGCCCGCTCGGAACGGGCCGCCGCGCTGCGATTGACTGCGTTCGAACGACACGCTGTGCTGTCGTCGCATCGGCGGCGGCGGCGGCGGCGGCGGCGGTTGCTGGTGCTGATGGTGGTGTTGCTGTTGCTGCATGTGGTGTTGATGGTGCTGTTGCTGTTGTCGGTGGTGCTGTTGTTGTTGTTGTTGTTTCGACTGGTAACCGATTGCCGGCGGCACGTACACCATGCTGTCGTGATCGCTTAGCTCGTAGTCTTCGTACTCGGTGGTGCGCATACGTTCCAGGCGCGGCGGCGGCGGCGGCATGCGGTCCATCGACTGGTGGTGGTGGTATTCTGAAACGAACGACATGAAAACGTAATATATCCGTGTTAATAACACCGCGGCGGCCGGCGTTTTTTATTCGCGATTTTTTTCCGGCGGTTCGAACGCGCTATTTCGCCGTCCGCGTGTTACTCTACGTATTGTATTCCGCGCATTTTACTGTATGTACAGGAACAATTAAAAAATCAACTCGAAACCGTATAATAATCTTTTGGAACGAGCATAAGGCCTCTATGGAAATTCACGGCAGTGGCGCGATTACATTGTACGGGCGACAAGGCGGAGCATTGGATTTGGAAGGCCCCGAACGGACGCTCCGCGTGAATACGAAATAATTTGTACATTTTCATAAAATGTGTGAATACTTCTTTTGAAATTCACGTCCACACCGCCGTAGGAACTACGAAGATTAAGAGAAGAATGTCGAAACGGTACGGTGAACACATCAACGCGAATATAATGGAATATAAATGTTGTAAAACGAACCGGCCAGTTTTGGCGGCGTAAATAGACGAGTGGCCCAAAATCGTCCGCGGGCCACGAAATTCGCAGTCGTGCAGTTGATTCGCGGGATAATGTTTAAAACGTCGCCAAACGCTTGTTTATAGTGACGCGACGGTAACGCGTGTCCGTAAAATTAATCCGACTGCACTGGCGGCGTTAACGATTAATAAAAACAATGCGTGTTACAAGAAGAAAACGAAATTTACAATACAATACACGCGAGTGTAAAAAAGGAAATAAAAAAACGTGCGGTTAACTTTAAAAAAAAAAGAAAAGAAAAGCCAAGCAATTGCCGGAAAGCGATTTCGATAAGTGTCACAAATCGGAAATAATATACTGTTTTTAACGAAATATATCACAACGAATGTACGCGGATAACATATTTTTCGGCCAACTTTAGAAATTTCCATTTCGATACACAGTCGAATCCGTTTACGAGCCTAAAAAGATGATTCTTCCCCTCTAAAAGTTTATGTACGATCCGGATGAAATACAACGATAATACAACTTATCTAAAAATATTAGAAAAAATTAGTCGTTGAATTATATGAGTTATAATGGCGATAATATTATATATGCATAGCTGCTTTCCTCTCAAATCAATTGTTATTACAGTGCGCCATTTCTGTGTCACGATGTACCGAATTTGGTATAAATATAAACAGTTATACTGTATGTAATTACAATCTACAATGTGGACACTAAATTTACATTTTAAAAGGCGACACAACGCAGTGTCGGTTACAAAGGCGGGGGGGGATGATAGGTGGATCGCCACCGTTGAGATTTGATATTTTTAAATTTAGTATATATCTGACTTAATGGCACCGACTTGTAAGTTGGTTAAATTATGTTACGGTTATATTCCATTTTCGCCCCCATTTAAAAAAAAAAATCATGTAAACGACTGTATGAAACGTGTGAATGTGAGCAATACCAGTAAAAGGGTAATAAAATAGTAAGAAATGTAAAATAAACGAGTAAACGTATAAGCGAATGTACAACGAGAAAAGACGAATCTTTACATTAACTGTATTCCATTGAAATACGCGAAATAATAATAGTAATCAAATTAATAAATATAGAAAACGCGCACGCGATTGATCGCTCGGTCAGAGTCGAATTAAAATCCACGTATACCGCGACATAGCACGTCAGTCAATCGCAATAAAACCGAAAACTAAAACAGGTCACCAGATAGCGCTACGACGCAACATGGACGGGGTAGCAGCAAGACGCATATAAATAGCGTTCCGAAACCGACGGATCGCTCAGTCTAGCCGCGGTGTGTGTGTATTATTTATATCACTAATATTCAGTAATTTATAAATAATTTAATTAAACGGTTAACTCTGTACATATTATAAGAAAAGATGATCAAAACTAACTTTGTGCCCAATAAAAAAAAAAAATTAAAATTGAGAAAATTCGTACGTTCTTTTTTTATCTAACAATATATTAATATAAAATTTATACACAAAATTATAATACATTTATATAGTATATTTTGTATAACCGCAGTTTTTCGAATTAAAAAAAAAAAAAATTATTGAACGCGTACCTATTCGTATCATTATACGATATTCCCTAGTAAATATATGAGTGTGTAAATACGATTTAAAAAAAAAAAATGACGTTTTGTCGATATCGGTTTAAAAAGTTACTATGGTAGTAAATTTTTTTTTGTGTTTAATACAATTATAACATAGAACGATGTTAGTGAATCACATACAGAATATGTTGTAAGCACAGTAATATTATATAATTGACATAAATCGGGGAAAGTTTTGGTAAAAAAAAAAAAAGAAAAATGGTTAAATTTCCAATACAGTTTAATGGACCAAACTAGGTACAAACGGGATTCGTTTCAATTACTCATTCACACCTACCTCTCGAGAGAAACGCATTATTTCATAATATTACGTACACATTTATCATCGTCTTCGTCCGGTGTACACTATATAAACTAAATATAAGTTTGTAATACATAATAATATGTATTCAATACGTGTTGATAATAATGCTTAAACAAATGGCCGTTGGATTTCTAATATTATTTTTGTATTATTATCCCTGAAAAACAACCTTGAAATATGGTATTATTTATTTTTTTTTTTTTTTGGCAAATTTACTTCCAGAAAGTTTATTCTTCGCAAAAAATTAAAACGAATCTATTAATTACTTTTGTCTTGTGACGTATATTCGAGAATTTTTTTTTTGAAAAATCCTCGATAGAATATACATTATTAATGATAAAAGAGATATAATAATATTGAAGTATAAATTGTATAGAATATTGAGGTAATTTAATTTAAAAAAAAAGAAATAAATATCGACTATATATATATACATACATACACGATAATTAGGGAACGGATTTTAATTTTCAATTTAAATATTGAAATAAAAACGTTTTTCAGTAATAACAATATTAATACATGTTGTCAACGTCTATGGTTTCATCCATTCTTGCAATCCAAATAGGATGATCGCCTTCAATAGTTTGTTGAATTTTCCATATACAGTTTCTTCATAAATCATAACGTACAATCGTACGGAATTTTATGGCCAGAGTATTATTCTAGAAAATCTTTAAATGCGACGATTTCCGTTGGAAATGGGGGCTGCATTAGAACGTATTAGAACGCGACATAAATCAGTGTTAAATATTGTCGATAAACAGCAGATGCATACGAAATAGAGAGATTATTTTGTCGAAATTTAAGTTTTCTGTCTCTATAGTTTCCTCGAAGTTTACATTCGAATTGATATGTTGAATAACTTGAACACGTTAGACACTGGTTTTTCACGCGACTGACGATACAAAAGTTGCCAATCACTTCAAAAACCATTCATTTGGAAATTCTTGTAAATCAATACCAAATATTTGAATTTTTTTTTTTTTTTGCGTGCAATTTCAACCGTAATATTTTAAACTGTTAAATAAAGGCACACTACACTACACTATGCGACGCGATAAATATACAAAATTCGTTAGACGAACACTAGTAAGTCGGTATCGTACGACGATTCATTGTGTCCAGCTCAAAATAATAAATGTTCCGCTGTCTGTGAAATTCCGAAAAAAAAAAAATTGTACAATATTATAGGACACGCGAATTTATCGGTGAAATACTTGTAAATGTTTTGAAATATCTCAAATATTGGTCTCGTGAAACGTATTATTCTCTTGATAAATGTCAGATATAAAAAAAAAAAAACCGCGTAAAAATATTTATTTAAATCAAAAATTCCGTTCCATAACGATAACATCGATTTACTACTTCGCTACTTATGTCCGATACGTAAATAATAACTTCTTTTATTATTCTTTAATTAAACGGTTGAATGTAAAACGTGTTCTGCGCACCGAATACGTTGTGTAATTGCGAACTGTGTTAGTGTTGAGGAGGGCTTCTCGAAAACTAAAAAATCCATAATAATGTTTTCGATTTGAAATTTCAATGCCAATTTCAATTTATTTTTCCCGTTATATCACGTAGTTCCATTATACTATATTGTAATTTGTAAAAAGTAGTAATTTTATTATTATTATTATTATTTTTATTTTAATCGACGCTTTTACCTATGCCCGTTTCACGAATCGAGTAATTTGAGTAAACCGAGGCGTAACAAACACACACGCATTACACATCATCACGTACGAGAATATCGTAATAGTTTACAAAAATATTTTTCCACCCCTTCGTGACCGGACACCGTTTATTTGTTTAAACATTACAATATTTTATTTTTTTTTTTTTTACATTTAGAAATTACGGATTACAATTACACCGATGAAATAGTACTTATTACGCAATACGACGTAAAGTAATTAATTTTTTTTCGGTGAATTAATGTACCAAACATTTGCTTCGCGCAAGTTAAATTCACACAGAATGTCAATACTTTTTCTGCTTTTTCTTCATTTGTCCCGCGCGTGCAGCGGTCGTTCGCGGCTATTCCTATTTTTGACTCCCGCGTCACTCCCCTGTACAACGACGGCCCTCTATTGCTCAACAAACTCCCGCATTCTCGTTAATGACCATCAGCCACTTTTATTCCTTCGGCTTTCTTCTTCGCCTTCACACAACAAACTCGTTATCGAGTTCTCAACTAACTCGTTACTCTCTTCTGTTTCTCGGCCTCACGGTTTGTTCTCTCTCGTTTTTCCGACTAATAATGTAATTCCCAAACTTTTATATAATATTCATTCCGAACTCTATCTGACCTATAGTAGTGACTCCATTCCCCACACACGTGTCGTCCGTCTTGACATTATCGTTTTTAACACTTCTGTTTTATTCTCACCCTTTTTACTAGATATTTTCTTCCGATTCCATTTTCTTTACACGGGATATCAATGCGAATTAAAATAAGCGCGAAATCATATCGGTTAATGCATTTTTAATACATATACCAAAAAGAAAAAGCGTTTCGAAATTGTATACGCTGCATAGGTTTCGGGTCGTTTGCTCTCGTGGTTTTTGTAGATTTAAATTATTCAATAATGTTCTGCGGTGGCGCCCACGTTGGTCATTCAAATAGCGCAATTACACTAGTTGTCGAATGGAGAGTTGGGGCGGATGAGTAATGCGATTGGAAAATCTCATCCCCATATCGTGTGAAAACGACAAATGCTCGTGAATAAATCATAATGATGTATCATAATTAACAATATTACAGTAAAACGAGTCTTCGTATAATATAATATATAGTCAATGTGTTAAATTAAAAACCTTTATGCGTACTAATATTTTTATAATATTACTTATGAGTTCAAGAATTCGAAAATTAATTTTTACTGGACGTTGAAACATTTAAATGGATTTGGTTATACATAACTTATATCCGTGAAAAACTATAGGGTGGTCATTTTTACTTTATAAATTAGACTCGTTTTTGACTTGTAAATGATACAGCGGTGTATTGACGATTGGGGAACGGTCCGTTCTTAATTCCCTTTCCAAGACCAAAAAACTTACTAATACGCCCGTATGTAAATAAATAAAAAGAAATTAGCGCCACGTTTAAAAAGTTCAATCCCTTCCCCATAAAAAAATAAAAATACACCACTGGTAATAGGGTGGGATGGTTGTTAAAGAATATAACTGCACTGGCTTTTGAAAAACCTACCGGTGTTCTGTACAGTGAAATCGTCCGTTAAAAGCGTGTGGAATGGTAATTTGGTCGATCGTTATAGAATAAGCACGGGCGCCCCCCAAACGTAAAATACATTTTATTTCTTTTCGGAGGAGGACGAGGCGAAAAGTAAGTCGTTTTCTTCCGTATATTTTATACCTACGTTATTAATCCATACGACGGCAATCGTGTTGTTTTAGATTTTGAACGAAGCGAAGGTTTTTTTGTTTTGTTTATGATCGTCTTTTCGTAAGTGCTCGCACGATCTCGACAAACGTTACTCTTTTCGATAATAAATTGTGCCCAGTTGGTACTTTATCCATAGACGTTTTTCGATTTTTCCAGTAATTTCTCCGAACAACCGGAAAGTCACAAAAGGAACTGGCAAAAGCGTCGGCATATTCGTTTCGAACGTGGACAGCGTTTGTGTTCATTATGATCTCGAAATGTAATACAAACTCAGACGTATTGTACGACATTTTAACGGTATTTATCATATTCGTTTATAAGTTGTTATCGGCGACGTTCAGAATTAATTTTTAAAAACGACAATTCGCAATTATCTTGAAAATAAAAAGCAATAGTAAAACTATAAATTCTTCTCCGTCGCAATTACTCACTTTTTCATAATAATAATTTTTTAAGAACGTAAATGTTTTAATAACGAAATAAAATAAAATATTTTAGTTTTGTTTTCTTCAAAGGACGGGAAAAATTCTGTCTCCTCCACGGAAAAATGGGCGCCCATAAACGTACACAAGTTCTTTGTACGTGAAAAAAAAAACGATAATGAAATATAAGAGTCGTTTCGGGGAGAGGGAGAATCTAAAGTGATGTCAATACGCTATCAATACAAATAAGCGAACACAATTTTAAATAACGTTTTTATTCTAATAAGCGTTTGTACACTATATTATGTTCCAAAGCATGAAATAATAATATTACTATACGTATATAGGTATATATCGTTAGGCAAATTACTTCAAGGGCCATGGCTCGTACACTATATAGTATTTTTATTAACTTCTTACACAATTAACAGAATGAAAGTCGTCTGTACACACCTAGCGTTTTCTTTAATATTTCGCTGGGATACGTTTTACTCAGACGGTCGGAAATGTATATTCACGCAAGTCGAGAATCGCTTTACAGATAACGTCCGTAATTTTCATTTCGCCTGATTTATTTATTTATTTTTGTTTCAGAATGTGTGCATACGACTATTGTTTTGTTTATCGCTTTCGTTACTTGTTGTTTCTCGAGTTCGTACGTGGTGAACTAACGTGGTATTAGAGAAGTGAATGGACTCTAATGACTCCAACTCGGAGAATTGACGATTATTATTATTATTATTATTTGAGTCATGGCCCGTAACAGTATTGGCAGTGTAAGAACACTAACTACGGTATAATAACTGACAACATTAATACGTGTAATAATCGTTGTACAGCGGTACGACGGGGCTGGTAAATACGTTAATGGTCGGCATCAACGAACTGGACAGTTGGGACTCACCTGCCGACTGATAGCTGTTCATCATGTTTGGCATGTCCATGCTCGGCGAGTTCCTGATCGGTCTGGGCAACAGTTGTTGCTCGTTGGAGTTGGGGACCACGGGCGGATGCGTGGCGCGCCAATACGTCTCCAAATACTCGGATATGTGCTCGCACGCCTCCTCCAGCTGGTTTTCGTCCAGTATCACGTCAAACATCTCCGGCGGACACTGAGCCAACTTCTCCGAAGCCACCATCTGCACGTTCAGGTGTCGCGTTTGCGATTTGCCGCGAGATTTGATCAACCGCTGCAGCACCTGCGTACAAATAATGTAACGTTTTCCGTTTGTTTTAAACTCACATTTTTGTTTTTCATCGAAACGCGTTGTCGTCGCGATGCGTGCGCGCTCTGATCTAGTCCCGATGGAAAAAAAAAATAATAAATAAATATTTTTACGCGGTATTGACATTCGACCGAGTTCAGAATTGTTATTATATTATTATAATTATTATTGATTTGTTCTTAACATAATTTTATGAGCTGTGTCTGATCTGTAGTATCTCATAATCGCGCTACTGTTTTTTTTTATATATATATACTAACGATTTCTTCTTTTTTAAAAATTTAAATCTACATTTTCAATCGATCGAACGTGTAGAGTGTACATATTTCGTTGAAATTACAAATTGTTATAAGGTTCAATTCACGGTAACGTTTTATTATTAAGACGGTAATTTTTATTTTTAATCCTTCGTGATTTTATTTTCGACTGTCCTAAACTGTTTTCTATTCTACTGTTATTTAATCGGCAAACGACACGCCGACGACGAATAACGTTAGTCCGCGGTGAAATTTTTTTCAACCGTTTAAATTGTCGTCGACACCGTTGGGGAAACGTACTATTTACGCACTCCGACAACGGCAGATGATACAAGAGCAATGGTCGAAAATGTAGTACCTATAAACGTCTATTATCGATTAATAGGAAAAAAATCAATAATTGTTTTCAGGGCCGGATTGTAGACATTTTCGCTGCCGGGCCGGGGCAATGAAATTCAGAACTTTTTTTTTTTTTTATATATAAACATAAAATTGTTTCACTATAATTTCGTATTTATTAACACGTTGACGGACAGTCACTGCTATAGCAGTCATGGTATTTTAGGATGTGATAGGACAGTGACTGTTATAGCAGTTATATATTCAGAAGTCATAAAAGGGCATAATTGCTGTAGTAGTCATGTTTATTATGGCGTTATCGTATTCGGGGCTCCTTTGTGTCCAATTATGACTTCATAAATGTTTGGGCAAATCGTTATCAGGGTTCCAAAAATAGATTTGGAAACATCAAATTTTTTGTTTTCAAACATGTAATCATATCTGTTGTAATAACATTAAATAAGTTGTTGACGCGCAATATTTGGTCAGTACAGTTCTATAGTAGGTACTGTGTAATACGTTTTCTGTTTTCATTGTGAATTAGTTTTCTTTGTCAATATTATTATGAGTTCACAAAATAAAAAAGAAGACGAAACAATTCGTCAAATTTTAGATGAAACAAGCAGCAATTACTCTGATTCAGGTAATTATTCTTTATACATTTAAATATTTTTAAATGGTATACTGTTAAATATTTTAGTTTCATTCATGTTTATGTATTTCACCATGTAATATTATAAATAAAATTTTTTTGTTCATGTAGATTCTTTTGAAGAATCAGTTGGTTCAGACGTTGACCCTACGTTTAACTTAGACGAAGATGATACTTCCAATGACGGATTAAATATTTCAAGTAGCTCTGAAGACAATGAGCCCGTTGATAACGTTTCAATTTGTTCCAACGAGACAACTAGTGATTGGGAAGACGATCTAGACGATATTGAAGATTTTGGATTTGATGAGAATAATATTGGTTTACAATTTGATATTTATGATGAAGCTACACCATACGACGTTTTTGTTCAGCTCTGGGATGATGAGGTAATGCAACTTATTTTAAATTCATCTAATAAATATAGAGAAAAAAAACAAAATTTGAAACGCCCACACACAAAAAATAGTCGTTCAAAAAACTTGGTTGAAATTTCAATGCCAGAATTACAAAAATTTTTTGGATTGTGTTTGTTGAGAGCGGAACTTGGTATACCTGTACTTAGACAATGTTTTAGTACTAATCCTTTGAATTATCATCCTATATTTCCCTTTACAATGAGTGGAAGGAGGTTTGAACAAATATTAGGTGCCTTAAATTGTTCTGAGGGTATTCCTGTTGATATAAAGGATTCTTTATAAGGATTCCTTATAATAAAGGAAAATAATTATTTTATTTGCATATATTTTAATACTTTGTTACTTATTTGACTCCTTTTTATTATTCCATACATATTTAATAAATATAAGTAGTCAAAGTAAAAAAAAATTATGTATATGTACAATTTATTAACGTAACTGCTATAACAGTTATGTGACCCTCTCAATAGAAAAAAAGTCACCAATGGTGACCAACTGCTATAGCAGTTGTTTATTTTTATGTATTAGAAGTATTTATATTAATAAATGAAATAAAATAGCTCTGACACATTTTTTTGTTAC
The DNA here is from genome assembly GCA_032441825.1 of Chaetogeoica ovagalla. Classification (NCBI taxonomy): domain Eukaryota; kingdom Metazoa; phylum Arthropoda; class Insecta; order Hemiptera; family Aphididae; genus Chaetogeoica; species Chaetogeoica ovagalla. The sequence continues at coordinate 621,524 of CM063746.1, read as the reverse complement.
TACAATATTTGTTCAGTTACATGAGTGACGCTGGAATTACAGACAAGTGCATAACTGCTATAGCAGCGATGTCCATCAACGTGTTAACTAACGGAGGGACAGTGGATTAGTGTATAGAGCCACATTCCCCCTAAAAATCGTTCGACCTACGGCTCATCCGTTACCTCGTTTAATTAGCATTTCAATTACCACGCATTTCGTTAAAAGATATAAGAAACGTATAACGAAATGATATGTTAACTTAATCTTAACTTAATCTTAAACGTGCGAACGTATACTGGAAAAGAATTCTACACGGGCCACGAAATTAGCTAAACGTTGATTTTGATTAGAGTTACCAATCACGAAATTCTACTCGATTATTGAAGAGTTTTCTTTCAAAAGCATCAGGCGTAAGACGTCCGGATGACTGATTGACCGCGTAAACGAGCAGTTTTTGAAAATTCAATATCGTTAATATTTCTTGAAACATTTTGCGATACGAATATCATGTCAATTTTGACCGATCGGTTTCGATTTCCATAAATATGATGATGGGTCCAACGGTAAAGAATTAAGATATGCGTTATCTTTCAACGTCTTTAAATAATTCAGTACATTCAGTGTTTGTAACTTGAATCGCACCGTATTATATTTTGTTCGGTCTCGTTGAAATCAACATTTTGTTCACGTTATCGAAGAGAAGTAGTGTCAATAGTAACGTTAGAAACCGAAGTGGGATTAGAAGTGGCATTGATCGAAGGCAATGAAGGCTGGCGAGGAGGTTTAATTCAAAAAAAAAAAAAATTATTCAATTTCTGTTTTTTTATAATTTCACTCTCGCGCTCTCCTTTTTCAAGTCTTATTTTCTTGAACGCACTACCGTTTAGTTTTTTCGCCGTGGGCCGTATTAATGTATTTCAAATATTGTGTTTCGTATCGAATACAAAAGTGCGAGTGAAATTGAAAAAAAAAATTATAGGAAAGAAAATCGATACTTCACTACGTAGTATAAAACAACAAAATCAATCGACGGAGGACATCGATCGACTAAATATAATATTGTATCGGTCCGCGCGCGCGACGAAAGTCAAAACATTTTGAAACGGTCGAGATTGATACGAACACGAATTTTAATCGTTCGCTCGTACCGCGTTTATCGCGTAATAATCTATTTTTATACGTTCGAATAATCGCTCGCTGTTGTCGGTGGAAATGTCGTCTATATTATATTCGTTTGATAATAATAATTATTATTATTATTATTATTGCGTGGACGCTGTAGTTATTACTTGTAATTCGAAAATGGGTAAATTCGTCGAAACGCTTGTGCGCGAGTTAAACACTCTACGTCAATTAGTTTTTTCACTCTAAATTCACACGCGTTATTTCAAAACTTTGCGCCTTTGAAATCTTGCGTCCGAAAAGATGTCCCCCCCTCCCCCCCACCGCCTGACCGCTCCTTTAAATCCTGATTGTTTTATTATTTTCATATTCGTTATTTGTATTTTCCACGCATTTGATTTTCACGCGATTTGTACAACAAATTTTATCGGGTCACGCGCGACCGCAGTGCGTCATAGTCAAATGTCGCGTCTAACACGTGGATATATCCTGATTGTTCTCTGTATTCTTATCATACCTATCATATGCGTATACTCGATTTTTTTTATAATCAAAACTCATGATTTATACACATGAATTTTTTGAAAATCATGGTTATTATATATTTTATTAGTTATATAATTTATGATATAACAGACAAAAAGAAATTCATAATTCTAAGTTTCAAGAATTTAAGTATGTATTTTTTTATTATTGGAATTTATATTTATTAAACCCACTGAAAACTCAGTTTCCCTGTAACGACACAAAATAAGTTCAGACAATTTTTTTGCATAATTATATTTTTAATTATGTTATAATTATGTTCTTTTATTATTAAACCATCGATATCGGCATCCTATATCAATATAACTCGAATTGTAAGAAAAAAATATGTCGACGAATAACGTATTAATTTATTTGCATATGTATAAATAGATAAACAAATAAGATATACACGGCGTACCTCCCTTCGAAACGGTGTTTCAAAAAATCAAAAAGCGCTTTTTGCATCATATCGGTCACTTTTTTCGAAGGCCCGAAAGCACGACCTGTCTATGCAAGACATCATTACGGCGGCGTGGTCTCTTGTAAGAAAATTTACGTTTGTCTGTCGGAACAGTTAGCAGATCTTTGGTCTTCAGACATACGACCATTGATCCGGTTTCTCTGCATTATTCAACAGAAACGTCAATAATAACGGTGCCGTTTACGAAACCACGCATAACACGCAGTCTGTATAAGTCGGCTCGATGGAAGAAAAGAAAAACACCGAGGAAACGCCGCGATTGTCTCGAATAAAAACAATATGTTTCGATTAATAACTAAATATTCTGCTGTAATGCGTGTCCGTAAACACGGTTCGCTTCGACGGTTACAGGTACACCATAAAATATCGACACCGTCACGTGAAAAATGGATTTTTAACAATAAGAGAAAAACGTATTGACGCGCGCTACTCGTCAGCGGTAGTATTGCGTCGTGTAAATATTAGCGTAACGAATCGTGATCAAACATTATTGTTGAAGACGGTAGTATTGGAAAATTTCGATATCGTACAAAATCGACGTGCCTACGAGTCACGCGTATATTATACGGCCTGTAAGCGCCCGTCTACATACGGAGCTACTATTCATTAAATAAATAAATAATGATTATAGAATGAACGAGCGAAGAGTCAACGTAAAGTTGGTAGAAGAAGCGGAAAAACACCCCATTTTATACGATTTTATTCTTTCGGGCGATAAAAGCACAAATATCTAGCATCCGAAAAATTCACAGTTCCACTCCTTGCAACGAACAATCAGTGAAATAGTGAACATTTCTTTCGATGTACGGATCAACCCGAAATCGTCTTCGTTCCTATTTATTTCGATATGGTAATAGCAGTATGCAATCATCATTTTTTCGTCACTGGAACCCGTCCGTGGTGTTGAAAAACGCTGATGCAGGTCCTATTTCCGTAACCAAACGAAATAAACTAATGATTCCGTTCACTTTTCAGTATGACTCGTGTGCGGATCCCCAGTCACCAATGCGTTAACAATCGTTAAGTGATTTAAACATGAACCCCAATTTGGGTTTCTGACGAATAGCTCCGTGTGTAGACGGCCTGTAATCGTCGACAATTCAATCGTTTATGCGAACATGTGACGCTATCAGTGTTCACCGGATAGAGGAAAAATCCGTAAAAAAAAAAAGAATGGGCGAGGAAAATGTGGAAAAAAAACATTTTACGCTCTGTATTTGTATTAACACGTATAATCTGAGAAAACGTCAAAACGATTTAAAAACAAATTAATCGAACGATCTGCGTATGTGTTGTATCTCGTCCATGTAACTGTGTACAGATTTGTCAAACGGAGTATGCGAGCGACGTTTCGTAAAAAAAGAGAAGAAAAAAAATCGAAATTTTATCGTATAAAAATATGACTACGTGTGTATTAATAATTTAATACGGGTTTTTATTGGCGCGTTCGCAGAGTAAGCACATGCAAACAAAATCGTCGATAATAATCTTAAAACAATAACAAACGTTTAACAAAATGAACACACTGAACAAAATAGCAAATATAATTATTACGTAATTCTCATTAAACGTTGAAGTGCAGTCAAATAAAATTATTTCTATTTAACTGCGCTGTTTTTTGCAAACAAACTTTATTACGTGAAAAAGTCATAAAATATTATTTCGACGACGAAAATAATAATAAAATATTGTTTATAAATAAATGCAACAAAACTACTCGATACACAAATGATACACGAAATAATATGAGCAGTGTATAAATAAATAAAGATTTAAGTTTAATATTATACACAATGTATAATCGTAGTACGTAAGACGTATTGAGTGTAAAATTTTTTTTAACAATTAATTGGTATTGAACGTATTTTAGGTGTAAATGAGACTTTAAGAACGGCCCTGTACGGCAGTTGCTTTTTATAATAATCTTTGAGATATCATAAGCGCGTTTTTTTATATACATAGTATATATTAAATATTCGAGTGAAGTGTACTGTATATATATTTGTTTTAATAATTTTCGACAGACAGTGCCGCAATTAAAATGTGTTTCCGTTTGGGCCCTCTGGACGATCGAATCGAGTTCTTCAATTTTTTTTTGTTTCGGCTTCGGTGTTGTTCGTTGTTGTTTAAAATATCAATTATGTTCAACGCTCAAAACACGTTTTCAAATCATTAATTCCAAATATCGTTTAAACCGAAAGTTTTATATCATTTTTGAGAATTTGGTTTTTAGAAATTATTTTAATCCAGTTAAAAATTGAAAAATAAATATGTAATACAAGAAACGTGTAGTAAAAAATCGAATATCTTTTCGAGAGATAAAAAGAGAATATTCATGGAAAATACGTTTACAAATTGTATGAATATTATATTATTGGTTTTGAAGTAAACGTACGTAAATGTTAAAATATATTTAAATAAGTTTTAAACTAATAATCAAATTAATTCTATACGTTACATAGGTGTGGGTTTCGTTTATGGTTTGTGTATACCACGAGATACGACATATGATTTAATATATTTTTGCAAATCGTTACATTACTTTTGAATTATCAGTGTAAAAACTAAATTTTAAGAAGATTTATCTATTATAGATTCGATTATATAAAATCTTATTAGACAACTATCAAAAAAAAAAAAAAAAAAATTGTAGAAAAAATAATATATATATATTACTATTAATTTGATACAGAAAATGATGATAATATTAATTTTTAGTGAAAAATTCATTACACTTAAGAATTTCTAAAATGTAGAATTACATTTAAAATAAACGAAAAAAGTTATTTTAGTGTGTAAAATTCAACTAGGTAAGTACTTAATTTAATAATACAATATAATGTGTAATAAACAAAAATTAATTTCGGCATTATATTGTGACTTCAATACATTAAAAATTGTAGTTATCATTGTGCGATAAATATTAATTCACCGTATTTTTTTTGTTTTCCGTGACTTTTCCGACGATATTGAACATTATTGACAATATCTAAATGATGATTATTATCTAACCGTTTTGAACTCGATCTTGGAATTGCGCCCAGAAACGTATTTTATTTTTTGGCACGGCATCGTCCTATTCGCCCTTTTCAATAATTGCGGCACTCTCGACAGTGAAATAAATTATAAAACATATTCTATTTTAGCAGTTTTGTTTGCTCGAACTGTCGATTTCGTCGAAAGAACTCGAGACATAAAATGTCGGTCGCGGTTCTCAGCAATATACTTCGAAAACAGCTTGCCGTTATGATGTCGCAGATAATTTCAAAGTACACACACGCACGCACATTATTTAAACGTCGGACAATTTTCCAGTCGGTTCTTCCAATTAAATTAAACGATCACATTTACGTACTCGGAGTTTGTAAATAGTATTAAATCCTTCGGTCGTCTATTATCCTACTCTATGTTCCGAAGTCGAACACGTTTAACGTAGAAGTATTATATAGGTACACCGTGTCGCAGTTATAAAAATAATAATTAAATATTATAAATCAAATCGTTCGCGTTTCACTGTCGGACGCACTTCGTTGAAAATCGAAAATCGTTTTTAAAACATGAGGTATTTAATTTAATTATTCAGTTTGAAAAGAAAAAACTTTATTCTTTTCCAAAACGTTTTCGACCATACGTAGGTAATTATTATTTATCCGCGTAAAATTATTCTCTCTACGTTTTATACGTCTCGACAATTAGATATTTGATAGCGCGTTTTTTTTTTTTTTTTTTTAAAAAAATTTATCGTGTTTGAAATGTGTAAAATTAAACATTGTGATCGTTTGTGTTACAAACAAAACACACGCAGACGAAAAAAAAAATTGAAACCATAAACATATTGTTACGTTTCATAAATCAGGAGAATCAGTACATACCAGGAATGGGAGGGGTGGAACCCCCTGAATCGCCCCCCTTATTTGTAGACAGCAAACCATTTATTACACCACCTAAGTTTGACGACGACGAATTTTTGGAAGAGTGGTTTTTTGAGCTTCGTGATGTGTTCATCTGACGCAGGAGTTCGAGTTTGGCGGGCGATGGTATGAAACCCACTTTAGAGCCCTCTTTCACCAGACGTCCTATCCACCAGTTATTGTCATATTTCTCCTGTGAACATTAAACGTGAAAATAAATCACATACGCGGTTTTACTTTTCACCCTCGAACACCAAAATCCGAAAAGAGTCATTTACAAAAACAATTATTTTAATTTGCGAACGTAGATTTCGCGCAGCTCTATATTATTAATACGGGTGATGATAAAAATAAGCTATTTTGCGTTTGATTTTTTTTTTCTTTATACGTCGCTATATTATTGTCAGATTTTCTGACTTCTATCTTTTCTTTACATTTATTTTTCATTAAAATTTTATTTTTATATTTTTAAGGATCAGTGCGAATTTTGTATGTTTTTAATTAATTAGTCGCATTTCATTTTTTTTTTTTTTTTGCCAGTCTCTTTTCTACTGTCATAATACATTATTAGATTCTAATACATTTTAAAATGAACGGATTAATTTTATTTTATTATTCCGCAAAACATTCACGCACGATTCCGGGGATGAATGAACTCTCTGAACGGACACCATTTTACTAACATTATTTTCCGAACTTGAGATTTTAGTTTTGCGAACCTTCAATGGCATATTATTCGCTTTACGTTTTCCACAATAAAACTTGGAAATAATTTGTCCTAATGTTTGCGAGATTTATTTAAAATTTTCTCGTCCAATTCATATTTCTATAGAACAAATTTCGTATTACTAAACTCGAACAACTACTTCTTTTATTCAGAACGCGATCGATTCTATATTTTTACTTTATTTATTTAATTTCGAAATAAATTTTTTTCTGAAACGCGTTAATTAATACAGTTTTTTTTACATCACGTGTGTATTTTTTATGACATCAAATGGAACATTCTGCGTGAAACTTAATAATATTATGCCGAAAGCAATATAAACGTTTATATTGTATATGCAATATTATTGTACGGATTAATCCGTCCCTAACTTTTATTATAGTACCTATAGTAATAACTAATAAGAAATTAGAAGAAAAAAACACAATGCACTAGGCATATCATTTGAATGCTGACTGGCCGGTCCATCATAATTTCTTTATATTCCCGACAGTCATACACGGATGTGTTTCAAAATCATAATTTGTAGTCTTTTTGATTTTTAATTAAGCTACTATTTTTTTTTTTAACAAAATGTATTGTTTTTAAACAATTTAAATACCATCCGTATAAAGAAAAGTGAGCGCGGAGATTAAGGTTTTCAAAATTATTCATGTGTCTTGTCGTTAAACCATGAAGACAATATTGAACGTACCTTGATATGCAGAAAATCTTTAATCTCAAATGTAATTGCATAACCTTGAACTGGCGAGTCATCATCCTTTTCTCCGTCAAAGGCGACATTTGTGCGAACGGCAAACGCCACCGGTTTTGTCTACAATATATAGAGTTTGAGACATTTATAAATACTTTATACGTACGCTCATATTGTGGCTTTAACATTTTACGAATTTCAATGGTGAATAATTGTTGGAAATCGATTTCACTTTTATACTTACATGACTGTTAGATAGTTGTGAAAGAGCTCTTTGCTCATTTTCGCGCCGCAGCGCTTCTTTTTCAGTGCCCAGAGACAGATCCGCTGTATTTGTAATAACGTCTGAATCTTTGGATTCCTAAAACATTTACATGAAAAAAAAAAATTGTAAATTATTTTACGAACAATATTAGGTAACTGCAGTTTATGATACTATCAGCGAGGCCAACATATTTTTTAATCACATACGATTTACGCATTCCTAAACACGGAATAGCTATTTAATTACGAAATCGTTTCGATTTCAAAAAGATAGACAAATATAACGTAATAGAAAGACAACTTGATTTTGGTTTTTCAGTGTTGGTCATATAAAGTTTTTTCCAGCGTAAGTCAGGTAACAGATCAATTAATTCAGTAAACGATTCCTACAAATTTACATAATACATTAACGGACATATTCTTGATAATTTAAGCATATGTGCAAACAGCTAGTAAGTAAATAAATATTTCCAATGCTTTACATGGTTACTGGGAAAATGTTAAAACTCCAATAGCTACGTGTATTGATAACGTGGAATACTTCAAACTGAATTTAAAAAAATATAGGAGTAATATTTTAGTCGGCGTATATAAAATTATTCAGGGATGATAACAAACGCGTATATAAAACGTATACGATTTTTTGTTTTGTATTTGATAATCCACTATAAAATTTTGAATACGATTTAACGATTAATGTTTTTCTCACAATTGGTTAAAAAAAAATAGAATAGGTATAAAATATAAGTTTCAAATTCATGTGTTTCCAATGTTTGATTGTATTTTTCTTTCTATATTAAATAGAAAATAACGCACATGTACCAATTAAAAACAAAACAATTGGAATAACTAAGTAAATTATATTAAATATATCAACATAAAACATAAATTATTAAATTATTTAAGGTAAGTATAAAAAATAAGTTATAACAATATAGTAAATTAAAATCAATTTTTTTTTTTACATAATTATTATATAAATAATATTACAGAACTTTCATGACAGCTTTTTATTTTCATAACAATAGTTCAGAATTCTAATTTAATTCTTTATATGAAAACATAAAAAAAGTAATACAACAAAATGTGATTCACATATTTAATTTATATTAATTAATTTTTTCTGTGTATTTTTGTTTTTTTTTTTTACTTTTTACATTCTGTGTTACATTTTGTTTTTCACTTTATACTCGACGATGTTTTTTAGTCGAAACCAATGATGAACAAACAAATTTAATACAATAACAATTCCTTTTTGTTTTTTGTTTTTGTCTTTTACAACTCTCGTTTATATATATATTTTATTAATAAACATGACATTAATTAATGATTGTATGATTTTATATCATAATATAATATATTATTGCGAATGAAACATTTAAAATTATTGCTACACTATGCGTTTTTGTAAACGATGAAATATCGATGTAAAACGTTCGCTATTTTAGTCTATATCAATAAAAACAATAATCCATTGTTATTAAAGCATAGACGGCTCAAACGTTTTCATTTAAACCTTCGAGACTTTAAACAATGAATTGCTGGATAATAATTTATTATCAATAATAATAAAACTAAATGTAAAAATATAAAGCACTTTAAGTGATTAAATGATTTTACACGTAATGAAATAAATCATACTAATTCAACATACCTATTTAATTACAGTGATAATGGGGGGAAAAAACGAGTATTGGAACGCAGAAAAAAAAACAACCAATACGTTTTTAAAATTAATTCGTTGATGAAAATCACGGTATGATATCACTCATCAATAGTGATTGTTTAATTTTAATTTTTTAATTTCTATACGTGTGTGTGTGTGTGTGTGTAATATTTTCCGTACGTACACACATGTGTGACATTATAGTTAATGATTGTACACGGAAATAAAATGTGTTCAATATGTTAGCTAAAAAAAAAAAAAATTATCATTCCGGTTTCTACATTGTTACGACGATTCGAAATCTGAATGCATTCAATCAATTAGAAAATCTTTTTTTTTTGCGCGCGAAATTTAAAAATCGTTTATTCACGGCGTTATTGAATGTGTATTGAAAACGAGAAGTGTTTCGATGTGTCCTTCGTATATTATTATAGCGAGTATAAAAATCGTTGACCCAAATTATTCGGGTAATAAAATTTCCGCGGCTCATTCCAAAATCAGAGTCATCGATTTCAAGAAGGTTATTTTCGTAACGATCACCGAAAATAACGTATGATAGTTCCCTGCGATTTTTACGTGGACGATTAAGAAAATAATAATAATAATAAAAAAAGTAATCATCGAATTGTCTCGAAATTCAAAAACGTATCTACGATTCGATAGTTTTTCGCGCAGCCAAGAAACTACAGATGTCTTTTTATTATACGATTTTGCGAATACAAATTTGTCAATTTTTCTTTTCGACATTCCGGTGTACATTTTCTGAGCAGATAACTTATTACGTATAATACTATCGTGGCGAAACATCAAATATAATTCGCTACTGTTAAAACGTTTAGAAAAAAATCCGAGCGGTCTGCGCAGTAGCATCTAAACGCACTAATTAAATGCTATTTGCTTAAACTCACGCGCGACCGAGTAAAAAAAAAAAAAACGAAAAATTGCGAAAAATTAACGTGTACACTATTATTAATTATTATGACGAGAAACGAGAATTGTCTCAACGTTTGACGGGAAGTTATTGTCGACTCGAAATCTAACGAATTCGATTAACGCGAACAAATAATGAATGAAATTCGTCAGAAAGGTGAAATAGAAGAAAGCGGTAATAATAATGCGTTAACTGTATAACAATTTTCCGGAAACGAAAAACAAATATTTTTCGTATCCCTTTCCCTCTTACTCCGTAAAACACCTAAAGCCCTTAACCGTATACGTCATAATTTATGTACGCACAAGACATCCGCGGTGTTGTTCCCGAGAGAAAAAAAAAACTTTCCGTCCAGAATAAATTATAATATAATTATGATTTATGAATTGATAAAGGCCGAAAGTGTTTAAATTTTTGTTTACCGGGGAAAAAAAAAATACCCCCGCCGACGAATATTGTGCGTTTTAAGAGAATACTGCCGCCAAATACTCATAATTACAAGTATTCGAAGTTTTCTCGTTCGTCCTCTGCGTTCTTGACGAAATTATTTATCAATAGTCCCTTTGCATTTCCAATTGAATTATTACAAAACGTAAGCGTCCCTTCACCCGAATTTAAAACGGTCGTTTTCTCCAAAAATACGATTTCCATGAGCACGACTACAATTCATTCGCAGCGACAGCTTGGCTCTAATCGTCGGTGCTGCCTTAATAAACCGACAAATGTGTCCGTTAAACCCAACGCCGCGTTTTCTAATTATAGGGGAGGAATGAAATTTAAAAAAAGAAGTCCGTATTATCTATTTGCAAATAATAATTTACAGTATTTGAATTCAACTCCAGAAATATTATTTGTCAATAATAATAATAATAATAATAATAATAATAATAATAATAATAATAATAATAATAATAATAATAATAATAATAATAATAATAATAATAATAATAATAATGAATGACTTAATAATTGACAAAACGTTACGAGCCGCGGGGTGTTGTGGATATCGCTTAAGTGAATTACTTAGACAAAGATTTCACGGTTTTTTTTATTATTACGAATTCGAAAGCAACGATAAAAAAAAAAAATTATTGCGTTGGATAAAACGCGATTCTGAGCGGAGCTTCGGTGTGTAATAAACACTCATTGGTCGAGAAATTTTAAATGTCTATAAAAAGAATTAGTCGAAATAATTGTTTTAAATGTTTAAGTCTAAAAACCGAAAATTACCTCTTCTACGAATCAAAAAATACCTCAAAATCTTCAATTGCTATAAACAGCCCGAAATTAAAAGAAATTTTTTGAAAAATTCGTCTCGTCAATACAGTCCATTGGTTTATACATTCGGTGAAAAGTTTTGAGTCTGTACGACGGTTAGTTTCAAAATTACGCGAACGTATAACGATATATCGGATATTTCGACGAAATCACGTTTTCACAGTTTTTTTTTCTACGTAATTTTTCGGCTGAATATAGTACACAACGTAATCGGTAACAGTAAAATTAATAACGATTACAACACAGAACATTTATAATACTTTATGACGCATTTCAAAGAACTTATCCGCAGACACGTCTAGCTAGCTATATGATGATTTGAAATCCTTAATAATTATTCTATAGTTTTGTTTCGCTGAATTCCATGCGAACGTTTCACCTATAGGCACGACGAGTTTTGAGAAAACAGAGCGATTAGCGTTATTATTAATTGCAACAAAATTTATAAACAATACCTGATCACATGTTATACACTGGCAGCCGAAGAACATATCGTTTTTATTACAAATGACTATTTATTATAACATTATTTGCCACGTCCGTTTTGAACGAATAAAAGCGTTGTTACGTCGTCGTATCGTTATACCGATTGCTCGAGAACAAAAAGCGAAAAGCAAAAAAAAAAAAAGCGAACATTTTTTTTTCTATAAATTTTATGTATACACACACACACACACACGGCTCGAATTTATTTTCGGTATAGTTTATATAAAATGAACGATTTAACTTGCTATATATATATATATATGTATATGTGTATATATCGAATATGCGTGGTGGACAAACGTTGTCAAGTACGAGGCTGTTAGGTTCGTTCATCGAAAACTCGAGATCGCCTGCAAAGGATGTACACAAGGTTGACAAATTATTTTAAACCAATTTAATAATATCATAGTCGTCGTGCAATATACGTATTATATATGTTCCGTTTGGGTGCGCGTTCGTACGTTACACGTCTGTAGAATCGTTTTTCTAGTCTCCGTTTACGTGTAAATTACTATGTCATTCTGTCGTCACACATATGATTTAGAATTTTGTTTTATACTGCCGCCATTCGGGCGATAATTACATACAACGCGTACGCGGTTTCTTCGATTTTTTCCCCGTTCGATCGCAACATTAATTGTGCAATCTTTCCACCGGGAAACACGATGCGAATGCGTCGAAAAAGCCATATACGCACGTAACCGGTCGAAGAGATGCGTTCTACGCGTATATTTTATAAATTATTATAAGTACAAAAACATGAATATTATGCCGTATAATAGTATTACATTCAAATACGTATTATGTTATTGTAAAAGCCCGACGTTGAAGTCCTCGTGCTCATCACGCCTATCACAGTCGAACAAGTATTCGTAAAATAAATGTTTTGTTTTCCATTGAAGTTTGTAACTGGAGTTTACAATTCGTAAAACGGATCCAATGAATCGAATAAAAGCGAAAAAAAAATGTGTCCCTCCGTTTTTTCACTGCGGCTATGAAACATTTCAAAAAAAAAATAAAAAATTACCACGTGTTTTATCGTTGTTTCCCCCAAAACGTTAAATTATAATATTTTATTAATTGTTTTATAATTCGTTAAATAATTATAAAATAAAAATATAAAACCCGGTATACCTATAATACGTTAAAAAAAAAACACGCGTTGTATTTTGATTGTTAGTTTTTAAAATTTGCGTGGTTAAACGGTAATTGAATTACAATAATTGTAATTGGCAATTAATATTATTGGGGGGTTTTTTTTTTTTAATTTAGTTATCGAATATAAATAATACGGATTAACGCGTTTTAATTATTTCAATCGGACGACTTTATCGGTTTTGCGAAATTTGCAAATATTGGACGAGTGTATGTGTGTCCGTTGACTGATGAAGATGATTTTCAAATAAATACAATTGACCGAGAAGACGACAACACGATAGAATAGAAGAAACGTTGAAACTATACACAACAATTCTCGTTTTCGTTAAAATGAAAATTCACACTGATCAAAGTTTTGTTCCATTGGGTTCAACCATGTCCATTTTCGTCGGCTACACCAGTCGAACGTTTATTATTTTATTTGTCGGTTTTTTTTTTTTTTGGTTATAACCCAGGTTTGTTTCTACGTTTGAATAATTAATTTCTTTAAAAGCGGGTAACGGTTATAATTATAAATAAATTGTCTAGTTTTATATACTAGATATGTGTATACGAGTATGAATTGCTAAATGAATTGAAATATCTTAACGAATAACATGTGTATTATTTAAATTCAATAATAATAATAACGGTTTTTATTGTACACTTATACAATTCAAGAAGGAGGGGGTTTATTATAATAATAAACCGTAGGTTTAATTATAGTGATTTTACGGTAATAAATGTAGGTTACGTATACGTATACATAATATACACATACGAAAAATGTAACGGACTAAGAGAACTCGGAGAATTATGATTATATAAGTGGTGCGCTAAACAAATTTAACGAGCATTTTACTGTACTACGCGGGTCGTATTAATTTTTAGTTTTCCGATTATATTGTTGACGAGTTCGTCTTCGATTTGTGTGCCCGACGATTTCTTAATATCGAAAAACGGAGAATTTTTATCGCATTTTGTGTTTGCAATGTAATCAAGTGTTAACGAAGTAAAACGAGCACTTTGGCGAACAGCCACTGCGTTTTCATGAATAAACGCATTAATAGTTTATGGTGAAAACTTTTTAAATGAAGACCGGTGAAGACAATGTGTTATATTGATGACGAGAGAGAGAGAGAGAGCCGAACGTCTTAACAGATTAATTATTATAAGATACGGCAAGGTAATTCGTATTGGATGTTTCCGTTTTTAAACGATTGGCGTCAAAATGTTAATTCTCACAACTGTTGAATGTGTAACAAAAGCAGAATCGTAATTGTACCGCGGGACAAACGTCGGTCGAATTAACGCCGACGGCGTTGCAGGGATGATCGAACGCGTTATAATAACGGGTCTCCTCAGCGTGGCACTTTGTGTGTAGCTCACAAAAAAAAAAAAGAAAAAACGAAAACGAAAAAGAAAAACATCGAAAGGAAAACGATTTTCAATTATGCATGAGACAAACACTGTAGCCGGGCGAGCTAAACGCCACGCGATTGTTTGTTTTAACGATTGATACCTCTTTAAATGCTTTAATCGGGCAAAACGCATTACTGTTCAGGAATAAATAAATAAATAAATTTTTATTTTAAAAACGATATAAAATACGTTCGGGCGTTTATTTGTTTATAAATACTATTTAGCATCACTGTACTCGCGAGTCGTACGTAATATTATTATTAGCCGAACGCGTCGGTCGATATTTAAATTTAATTATACAACACATGCGTCGGCATAGCGGCTGGAAAATTTCCAAGTTCTCGATATTTTGGTCTATTACCTCACGGACCCGGGTGAGTCGATCAGAAAACCCATTTCGTACTTTTAAAACTGAGCTTAAAAGTATACAACCGTGTTACGATTTAGTATCGGATACTCTCACGGGTATAAGGATTTTTCCGTAAGATTTTTAATGTTTTTAAGCAGATATCCATAATATATAAGAACGTATCGTTCTGCCGAATCGCTATTACACAAGGTCTCCCGGTACTGAAATTAAATTTTTTTCTCCAATATCAAAAGAAGAGTGGGACAACAGTAATTGTAATACTCAAAATTTAAACGCCAAACGCAAAAAGAAAATTGTTACTGTCGGTTTTTAAAGTGTTTTAAGAATTTTTTTAACTATTATTTGATACACAGTTTTCCAGACATCCGGCAATTAAACTGGAAATCGTATTTAATTTTGAACACGAAAATGTCGAAAATTCAGCGGAAAATCAATGGAACTTTTTTCGAAATGTTATTTTCGGAATTAAAACAAGAGAAAAAACGATTTTTTATTTTGGTAATGAAAATCGTATGTGTGCAGTCCACAATATTATTATAATCGGGTGGGGAGGAGGGATTTCTTCTTTTTTTTTTTTTTTTTTTTTTGCAATTTTATGGTAGTTTTTCCGTGCATTTAAAAAAATAATATTGAAAAAAACTACGGAAACGTGTCGATTAAAATACCAACTGTGTGCGATGTGATAGATAGAAATTAAAAATTCTACACGTAAAAAGTGTTCACAAGCGGAGAAAAAAAATCGCCATATTAAAACCAACACACTTCGATTCGGTCTGTAACACAGAAATGAAACTATTAATCTTATTAAAAAAATCATTCAACTGTTTGTTGTCAAACCATCATGCGGGGGCGTCTAGAGTTATTAAACGTATGACACGGCTGTTTGATCAATATGACGATTTCATTTCAATATCTACCAAATGGGTGTCAACCATCACCGTTGAATAACAACACACACACACACACACACACACAAATTTTGGATTTTCACAATAATTATATCAATTAAAAAAAAAAATCGATTCGAAAACGTCGTTATTGATAGAATATTACAATCGAGACGTTTTAATATAATAAGACACGAATATTAAATGCAATAAATTTCGAGTGTTTACTTTTACGTGGTTAAAGAACAGCATACTTTTTACGCGGCCGAGGAATTAAATATAATCGCTCGAGCCTACAAATTACGAGCAATCTAAAAAAAAAAATACATGTGCACAGTAGTGTAAACGATCGTATTTTTCTTGAATTTCAATTAAACGAAAACCTTTTGTTCAAGCGCTTAAATGAATAAATAATGAAAAAAAAGATCCGAATGTATTTTAACGATGAAACGTTTAATTTGAATTAATAAATAATACAAACTTGTTAGTTTTTTTTTTTTTTTTTACGTCATTAAAACACTGCAGTAAGTTTATGACGACGAGAATCGATTAGCAGTAATGCTCGCGAGAGACATGCAAATAACACGCGCTTGTAAAATTTAGTTAGAAGTTAGTGGTGTACCGAGGTAAACGCAAATACCCGAATTCAAATTTCAAATAATAGAAACTTGTAACAATTTTTTTTTTTTTTGGTTTTATGTATTACACTTTACACGATTCAATAATATCTTAATGATATTAAAAACGTCACTCACACAAGATAAACAGTAATTGCGCAAAGTTGCGATTACTTTGTCAAAACGAATTAGATGAACGAAAAAAATTATTTTTTTAATTTTTAACAAATGGTTAAAAAGAAAAGTGTTGGAACATTATTCAAATAATTTTGTGATAATAATAATATTTAATTCAATAAAATTCGATGCTTTTTTTTTAGACTTTTGTTACGAAAATTTTACTATAACTCTGTATATGTTGACAAAGCCTAAAAATTCATATTCAATGTTTATTCTAATCTAATCAGACATTGTTAACAATACGGGTTAATGTTTAAAAAGGAGTTGTTATTTGTCGGAAATATCATAATAAATCAACAAAATTACCTGTACGTCAGACGTAATCGATAATATTGTTCTTTTGTGATTTCATCGAATCTATAGTGTGTTGTAATAAGTTGGACGAATAGAATATAATCGTTTTTTGAAATTTCCGATATTTTATTTTTCCAACCGTTTGAGGTATTTAAGTCGAATGATCGTTAGAAGAAAAAAAAATATATAAAAAAATAATAACTGTTAAGACGATAGAAAAACAGAGTACTGAGTAGATAAAATTTGTAACCGGAAAATAAAGATTATTCGAACACTCTTGCGCACACAAAAAAATGTTCACAGACAAAGTAATAATAATAATAATAAAAAAAAAAAAACGTTAGCGAGCTGTGGACGTCGGCTCCGGGGACGTGTTGCTCGGACGGAGGAATCAGTTATTGTCATAATATTTTACACTTGGACGTCGACGACAAATCGTTGTGTTCGGTTAAATGAGCATGAATATCTGAACGGCGCTTAACAGTGACAGTCTCTACGAATACTAATGAATTCGACGAATATCGTCACGATGTGTCCGAGCTCGTGTATTGCATTTCGTGATGTTAAAAAGAAAATCTCGTAATACGACACCGAGTGTTTCGGATTGCATATAATGTCGCACAGGATTTTCGCTTCGTGTAATACGTGAGACTCGTACGTAACCTCGGAACGCGCGTGCTGTCGAATCTTTCCGACGAGATAAAAAAAAAAAAATCGTATTTGATTTTCGTCGAACGCGCGAACAATGCGTATCGGGTTCACAATCCAGCACAACACCACTTGTACGCGCAGGTTTTTTTTTATTTTGTCCGTCAACACTTTTTTCTTCGTGTGTAGACAAATCGAATCGAATGATTGGATGGATGATTTCTACGCTGCTTTCATAGAGACACAGAGACGGTACATAACGTAATTAGTACCGCGGCGTTGTTCGTTTGACACATTTTTTGTTTTCGCATCATTCCCCCCCCGTAGTTTTCTCGGGCGCGAAGGAAAGTAGAAAACGAAAAAATTATCGAAAAAGAACGAATAAAAATCGTGGAAATGAATACGACTGCGAAATTAAATCGTCGTTCGCGCGACATTAATAATAATAATAATCCGCTTGAACCGAAATCCGCATACGCGTAACGTCGCCTTTTCGCGGGATTCGCGTTCCGTTCAAAATAGTCGCCAGGTCGCGTAACGTTTTGGCGAACAATACGCTGGTGAAATTACTGTCAAAATGGAATAATCCAGTCAACACGTTCGAGTGTGTACACGAACGATTCGCTGATTCGTTAATGGAACGATACAATAAAATAAACGGCGTCTAATGGGACTCGGTTTGACTAAAATACGATCTTAACCGTGTACTGGTGAGTATAACGTTCGAAACTATAGGACACGTGCGTTACGTGTTATCGAGTAACAAAACGCTCGGACAATGCGATTTATTGATCGTCATAATACGGTGGGTGGTGGGCGGGGGCGGCGGCAGAGTGAATTGAATAATAAATTCGTATATTATGTTTCATAAAACGTTCTATTCGATCATTTCAATGTAATATTATTGAATTCTTTTCCCATTTTATGTTTTCTAAACAGATAATATCGTAATTATACGTAGCGCATAGGTTTTAGATTATTATCAAACGGAATATTTCCATAACACTTCCACGTGCTTCTTTTGTACGTGCAATTTTAAATCCGATAATCGACTATTCATATCGGAAAATCTGTTTTTCAAAAATAAATATTCGTAATATACATTTTGTCCCCCACAATTTAAAATATATAAATATTTTTTTATTTTTTATAAATATTATGACATTTTATCGTTTATAATTTATATGAATAATAATTATAATAATAATAATAATGTAGTTAAATATTATATAGTCATTTGTTAAAACAAAAACAAACCTACTACTATAATGGTTTTTGCAGTTTCTTAATTATGCGATTTGAAATTTATCTGGTTTGCTCAGTGAATTCTAAATATGGATTAATCTTAAACCACAGCGGCGGGGTGATCTAAAAATATGTATATGCCTTCAATTCAAATATCGCTCGTTGCAACGCTGCCAGCAGAGAAAAAAAAGAAAGAAAAACACAGCACAAAGCGAATATTCTAAAATAATATAATAGGTAATAATGACAATATCGTTTTTACGCCATTTGGAATTGTCGATTTTGTTTTTTTCACTTATGATTGTGCACCAAATTTAGAACGAAATCGCATACCGCGTTTGTTGTTTAGACTTATAGTTTCGACGTATAACCAATTATTATTATCTACGCAAATTAGTTTCGCGTACGTGGTTTTTATCTTTTAAGTTTTAAATTTATTGAACAAAATAATTGTTTTAATTAAAAATATTGCAACGAACGCAGACTGTTACGCGAACTGTTTTTGTTTTCTTAATTTTTTTTCCCCCCAACTATCAATTAATATTATATAATTTTTTTCTTTTTCATAAACCGCCAACGATTGATGGACGGTAGGCTGGCCTTTACTCAAATCGTTCTAACGGTTATTATATTTATTGAATTGTTAATGTTTCATACATGCAGTACAAAGTGTTGAGTTAAAATTTTATTCTTCGACCTTCGAAAATTACAGAAAAATAATGAAAAATTAAAAATACGATACGTTATCCGTCCACGTTTCGTTGAGAAAGGCGGTGTGTATGTGTTATGCGATAAAAAAAAAAAATGCAATCTTATGTTTAAATGTAAACCAATAATATTCACCAAATCAAATGTTATATAATATATATATTGACTAAATAATATTTACAAAACAGATACGACGACGGGTTTTATTTTCATATCGGTCTTATAACAGTGTATAACTTTTTTAAAAACGTCACAATAATATTACTCTCCGACGTACGTTTTCGTGTGATTCGTCAAACGTCCCATTCCGTGTAAGAGGGGATTCAGACGTACTTCACGCGAATATACGGTTTATCTCCGCCGCGCGTTCTCATACGATTCTTCAAATAGCTATTTCTCGTCAAGGATTTCGTGCACATTTCACACGAATATACGGTTTGTCTCCGCCATGTGTTCCCATATGGCATGTCAAAACGAAATTTGTCGTAAATGATATCAAACACACTTCACACGAGAATACGGTTTCTCTCCGCAATGCGTCCGCATGTGAACCGTCAAATTGTTACTTGTCGTAAAGGATTTCAAACATGCGTCGCGCGAATACGGTTCGTGTCTCCTGTATGTATCATCATCATCATCATCATCATAACATTATGGTTCGCCGGATGACTATTTTTTTTTTCCAAACGATTTCAAACGCGCGATACCGGTCATCCGACGTTCGCGAGTTCTCAGATATCTCCTATATTGTGTGTACACTCCGTCATCGTTACGCAAAAAGAACGTCTACGGGTTTTAAAGCTTTTGTTTATTTTTCGTCGTAAACTCATTTACGCGCGTTGCCGGTGCAAACGTTTAATACTGTATATTATTAATATTATAAATACCGTTTGTAATCCATTTGTTTAACGATTTCACGATTTCGAACTTATACTCTTGACGCGTTGCAAATCGACAAATATGTCATGGCGATTACTGTACAATTCACATTGCTCGACGCGCGTGGAACGATATTCGTTATATTGCTTGGATTTTCTCTATTTCGCCCGTAGGCGTCGATCTCCCTCGCATCGAATCGTACTGGGATAGAATTCGTTTTATCGCTCTACAATAAATTATACGTTTTCTCATCGACGAGCTTAGATTTGTCACCGAATAAATAAGACAAATAGGTGCTATCGGAACGCGCATTACACATTATTACACACACTGGCTATACCTATATATTATACGAATCAATATGTGTACATGTTGCACGGACGTGATCGGATTCTTCACTGATTCTAAACGTTATTCCCATATTATAATGTATATTTATTTATAAAACGCGATTTTTTTTTTTAATTTCGCATTTTGTAAAATATCCACGTTAAAGCGTAGGATCGTCTCCCAGTTGTACTGCAATGGCGCTTTTAACTAATACATTAAATTGTATGTCAACATAAACCGAATAAAATCGGTTAAATAATATAATTTATCAATTATCGATACAAATACTTGATTTTACATACGGTTCCGTTATTCTATTGGGTAGAGTGCGTGTAGAGTTTTTTTTTTTTGAAAATCTAGATGTATAAAAACGTGTTTATCGTCTGTATGAAGCTCGTATAATACAATGTAGAAAAGCAATATTCGATTGGATTTATCGGGAATTTCTGGGGATATTCGAAATAATTCGGATTGTTTGGTTATTGATTGTTGAACAGTATTCAAATCGGCATTTTGAAAAACACATTAAATATAAATACATAGAAATGCAAGGAACGAAAGAAAAATAATTCAACGAAAAAAAAAATATATATATAAATATATTTTTATTGTCGGTTAAAACCGAGCAGGTTTTCATTGCAGCTATATGGTAAACATATTATGTTTTGCACATAACAATTTCGTATCAACTATTTACAGTATAGATCGTGTGTTTATGGGTTAATCGCCACGAGTGTCTTGAGTGGATACTGATAGTTAAGTATCGCTATTGTAGTTATTACGCAGATTTATATGTACATATACAGGGTGACACATAAAAATCTGATAAATGATATAACTTTTGTTCTAAACAGTATATTTTTATTGTATTAATAATCAGAACATAGCGCTACAATTCACTATATTTCAGACTTCAATTTATTACTTTTTTTTTTGTAATTAAAAATCAAAAAACTAAAGTTTTATTCAAAATCCAAAGTATTCATTTTATATTTTTAAACAGAATTTTTGGTATTATAAATGTTTATTTGTGCAAATTTTTCTACAATTTTTTTAAATTTTCGAAAATTTCAATTATTTCAGTAAAACGATTCATTTGCACGTGTTACGTATTTTCCTCTTAGTCTGGGTTCTGTCGTATTTACCACCATAAAATGAAAAAAATTAAACATTTTCGTAAACTTAAAAAAAAAAAAAATTGTAAAAAATCAACCACTGATCATAAATAAACATTTCTAACACCGAATTTTTTTTTAAAAAACAAAATTATAAAATGGGTATTTTACATTGAAAAAACCAAATTATAAATACAATTTTAATTTTAAAATAAAATACAATAAAATTTAAAATGTAATGATTGTAGGGCAGTATTCTTATAATTAACAAAAAAATAATAAAATATTGTGTTTATCGAATCTTCATGAGTCACTCTGCATATACATACATACATTCAATTTAATTAAAAAAAGTGTTTGATGGTTATTTAACGGAGTATGTAATTATTTTCGGGATACAAATGAACGCGTACCGCGAGATATGTTATTATTTGGACTCAAATTCAAATGAAAATGAACACTGGTGAATACGTAATGAATATGGATATGTATTTATAATCTTAACCTACTCTCTCTTCGTGTCATAAAACGTATTCGTCGCGAAACATTGTATTCGCATCTTATTAAGATTAACGATTAGTAATATCAATAACACATTGACAAGTTAGGATAATCGCGGTTTACGATCGAACTAATAGATTCCCATTTGCAGGGTTTCACTCGAATTTCATAAGAAATATATTTTATTCAAATGCAACCATGCGACCTAAAAGGTTATTTTAAATATCGCATTGAACTCATTCGAATAATGCGCAGAGACTCTCGAATAATATTGGGGAAAAAAAACAACGTTGTGTAAAGTATAAAAATTTATATTCACTGGCGGGCAGGAAAACAATATATGAACCGCTCCGACTTCTTTACGTTTAAATCTATAAAGTCAACAACAGCATTTCGATAAATTTGAGTATATATATATTATTTATTTAAAAACTCATTTAATTACGAAGATTAATTTATAATTTTATTTCTATTTCTTTCACATATCCTTTTTTTTGTTCTTTTATTTATTTAATTTTTTGTTTTAACTATTTCGTTATATACGAGCATATATATATATATAATAATTAATCAATAATACTGTAATCGACGACATAATTTTTTTTAACTACTTGTATACTGTATCGTCGTCGTTGTCGTATTTATGACACGGTGGCGTGCGTGCTGGGCATTACTATACGCACACCAGGGGCAGTTTTATGGAGGACAATCGCACGTCCCCCCTTGGGACTCGGTTGACATTTTCAATTTTAAACCAACGCGATCGTAGCCGCCGCGAATGGTTTTACATGTTTTATTTCGGAAATAAACGATTTTTTTTTCAATTCGATCTCCAGACGAGCAATTAAATACGTCCCTGACGCGCACGCTCGGCGTTATTATAATATAATATAATATACGCGACAGGGATAGAAGCCGAGAGTGAGAGAGAACTGCCATCTGGCCCATAAGGTAATTTTCAGGGGAAAGGGACGTATAGAGTACGGTGATTTGTTCAAACCCGTATCCAATAGGCAATTTGATCTTAGATGGGGGAACGCCGTGTAATCTGCAGCCGGAAACGGTTCAATACGAAAAGCAATTTTAATGAAAACACGCAATCAAGACGTTATGTTCAAAATATCGAATAACGGTGAACGAGATTAAACGAAGTAAATCACAAAAAAAAAAAAACGAAATTCTACGATACAAAGGGTGCTCCGAGAAAATGCAAGAAGCAAGAGGCCTCTAGGTGGGCCCAGATTCACACGGGAGAACGGCATTAGAAGAGCTTTCACGAATTTCATGTGAGAAAATTGGGGATCGGAAGGAGATGACGGAGAACAACGAAGGATGGAAGAGGATTTGCAATATGACAAGAGATGGTCTTATAAAGGCCTTTAAAAAAGAATAATAATAAAAAAAAATCTAATGCTTATTATACGATATAAATTACATTAAAAAAAAAAAAAAAAAGTTTTAATTTATTTAAGACTCAATAAAAAGTCATCAATAACGCGGGTTTTATACGTCATTCAATATACGCGTCGATAGAATAATATTACGATAAAACACTATCGTTCGAATCGGTAATATAAAAGTAACATAATTTGTTGAAAAATCGTTCGTTTCAAAAACCGTTGACGGAACGCCGCGGATTCACGTCCGCGCGTGTTTTTCGACATTTTTCGACGCCTCCTCCTCTCCACTCTCTCCCAATACCGGCGACCACCGCCACCCCATTCCACCAACGGGTGCCGCCAATGATATCGCGACAACGTTTACACGTATCAATAAAACGCGTGAGCAGAGCGAGAGAGAGAGAGAGAGAGTGAGTGAATGTCGCGATAGGGGCGAGAGGGGTGGGGAGTGGGAGTGTGTAGTGAGAAAAAACAACCCGTACACGCGCCGCGTGACGGTCGACGGAGCAGCGAGCGAGTAGGGGGAAGGGGCGGCGTGTGCCGAGACGAAATATCGACTCGCGCGTTGCGGTTTTCGTAAATTATACGGACGAATTTCGTGCTGGGCCGACCGATATAAACGACATGTCCCCGAGTTACGTGTAACAACAACAACAACAACAACTCACCTCGCTGCGGCTGTCGGGCGTCTTCTTTGTCGTACCCGTTTCTATGGCGAACGCATACGCCAACGCGTCCGCCGCCGCCGCCGCCGCTGCCGCCGCCGCCGCCGCCGACGACGACGATGACGACGATGACGATGGAGATGATGACGGCGACAACGGCGGCGACAACGGCAGCGACGGTGACGACGGTGACGACGAAGCGGACAGAGACGACGACGACGACGGCGACGACGGCGACGACGACGACGACGACGACGAAGTGTGTCGCGAAGTCGGTGAAGGCGATTCGCCGATTCGGTTCGTGTTCGCGCGGTTTAAAACTGTGTCGTCCGACGGCGGCGGCGGCGGCGGCGGCGGCTGCAGAGGCGGTTCCCGGCGAGTCGACGACAGAAAACGTCATAAAAATTACGACCGGTCTTTTTTTCCGTCCCCCTTCTCTCCCCGTCCAATACACTGTCGTACTGATTCGAGATACACTATCGTACTAACTAACTACTGCCCGATGCGATATCGAAATAAACGGCCGTTGTCACAAACGGTCGTTGTCGTCGTCTTCGTCACCGTCGTTGTCTTCGTGTTTGTCCTCGTGGTACGGTGCACGCCGGCGGTAATAGTAACGCGAAAAAATTTAATAAAACGGCCCGGCGCGGCGTAACCGGTAAACTACTCATAAAGCGCGTGGATTCGATTGAATTTTTATTTTTTTTCGGTTTACCGTTTTTTTTTTTTTTTTTCCCCGTCTACAATCGCGCGTTATGTACACCACTTTGGGCATAAAAATAGGGAACGAGAAGAAGAAAAAAAATTTTTTTTTTTTTTTAAATATATAACGACTGTGTAGTAGTACAGTTGAATACGCGGCGCGCGAAAGAGCGAAAAAAAAAAAGTAAAGTAAAAAGACGCGTGCGTTTATATTTTTATATACGCTCGGCGCGTACTCGTGTACGCGGTGTGTGTGTGTGTGTTACGTGTGTATACTCGCGCGCGTACACTTTTAACGGTAACGGCGGCGGCGGCGGCACGCAGTCATATGCGTCGGCGACGACGGCGGTCGGTCGGTCGGTCGGTCGGGCGGTCGGGCGGCGGTAGTGTGTCGTGCGCGAACGAACGAGCCAGTAGTAGTAAACCGGGTGGTTCGCCGCCGCGTCGCGGTGCGCTCGCGCGTGCGCTCGTCCGCTCGGTCCCGTCGCGGGTCGCGGGTCGGGCGGTGTGAGCCCCGTTGAAAAATATATTAATGAAACTCTATTAAATCAATAAAACAGAAATAGACGCTGGCCGCTGCGAGCGCCATCTGACGGGGACGCCGATACGCCGGCGGCGCGTACGGTCGCGCGCCCGTCGTTATAAGAACATAACCGCAGCGGCCCGTTAGCGTTTATACGGGATCCCCGCGTACACCACGAGCGGCGGCGTCGTTACAACGCGCCGGGCCAGGACGCCGGCGCGCGCGCGCCCGGTTCGTCGTCGCCGCCGCCGCCGCCGCGTCGCCTTTTAGCGCGACGACGGCGGCGGCGGCGGGGCGAGGAGGTGGTCGTTACATTATTTCTCCGGACCGGCGCCAGACGAAGTGTTAAAAAAAAAAAAAGAACGAAAAAAGGCCTCTTAAAATTTTGAATTTTTCCCTCGGAAACGGTAAAAAAAAAAAACATTCGTAATAAATATTCAAAAAAAAAAATTAACGAGCCGCGGTCCTTTTTTATAGAAGTGTAATCTATCAACTTTAAAACGCCATTTTGAAACCGACGGATAAATCGTCGCGTTCGATACAACGAGCGGAGTTTTGGCGCCCTTAATACGTTCGGTGTACAATAAAAACTTTTTACGGAATTATTGCTACGAACACAGGGCAAAAATTTAAAAGAAATTTTTTTTTTTTTTTGAAAATTTCGTCCCGTCAGAATAATACAGTTCAGAGTTGCGTATTGGGTGGATCATTACACAGGTCTCTACGACGACCGTTCGTTTCGAAATAATCACGAAGAAATAACCTAATCGATTACGGCGAAATCGCGTTTTCCTACGATTTTTCCATATTTTTTCTCGTACGCTTCGTAAAAAGTATATCGTCGAGAAAATCGAAAAACGTATCATACTGGATGCGATTTTGCGCCGGAAAACAGCACACGTACGGGTCGGAGCACCGTTTATGTTACGGAATTTGTCGTGTACGGACGTAAAAAGAAAACCGTCACATCGCAACGGCACAATCGTCGCGCTCGTGTCGACAAAAATATTGTGCGACTCGTACGAACACGGTGCCGTGCGGATATTTCAATAACTCTTCCGCCGACAGTGCGCGTGGCAAATCGAACAACGCCGCGGGCCGAGTAATTCAAACGAGGCGATTCGAGATTATTATTATTATTATTATTATTATTATTATTATTATTATTATTATTATTAACACAGATATATAATGGTATAACCGAGAGATCGCGTGAAGTTCAGGACGACGGCGAGGAAATAACTCGAGATGAGTTCGCGTCGGTAAACACACTCTGCGCGCTTATTTGTTATTATTATTTTTTTTTATATATTATATAATGCTCGGGTTATACGGGTATTACGGAATTTTCTATGGTGTGTGTATTCATTATTTAGTTTATTCTCTGGGAAATAACTTATCGTGCGTGCGGCGGCGTTACATTTTCTGAAAAGTCAGTGGTGGCCTTTTCTCCCATCCCCACCGACATAATTGTTTGTAGTGTTATTTGATGCGATCGAATTAGACGATCAGCGACGTGTTCACGTATATGTTCAAAGAATAATAATAATAATAATAATAATTCGTGTGGGAGTTATATCGCGTTACACGTGTTATATATGTATATCTTAAATTTCTTGCTTTTACGGTGAATTTGTGTACAACAATACGGAAACGTAATCGGTGCTCCGAGAGTGTATTTAATTTTTACTCATTTCGGAAAACACGCGAGAGAACACTGCGCGTTAATAATAATAATAATAATTGTAATGTTTTAATATTATAAAAGACAATTATTAATGCGCGCGTATCATTTATAACATTATCGCGCTGCGGGTTTTAAGAACTTTTTGTTCCCTGCTCGATTTCCATTATAAAACATCGACGCGGATTTCTTCCGACCCCGACCGGCGCCAGACGAAAAGTTTTTTCTTCTTTTTTTTTTTAAATAGGCTCTCTAAAAATTTGCCATTTTTTCTTTTTTTTTTTTTTTTATCGAAACGACGATCAAATTTTTTCACCACTTTTTATTACACAATATTCTTATGCGATTTTATACAGCTGCGGTTGGTCTTATGAACCAGGTTTTTTTAAATCACTTTCCACGCCCGTCTTTCCAGTTTATCGACATATTATATTATTATATAATAGAGTTTGGTAATTCGTTTTTCTCCGTAGCCGTGCGGTAATTTCGAATGAAAATATTTCACGCGCTTCGATTCGAACGATTTCAGTAAACATTAAATACGAATTTTTTTCGAAGAAGAAAATAATAAAGACCTCTTCGGGACCATTTCGTATTACCAGCGCTTAAATCTCATCTCATACTTTTCGACTTTTCCGCGTCACGGCCTACGCGTATTTATTATTCTTTTCCCCGTTTTCTCTGTACATTATGTACACGGCAGCCGTACGATTATTATTATTATTCGAATATTAGAGTTCACGGATGTGTTATTGTCGATCTATATATATATATATAAAACACTGAAATTCGATTTAAACGATAAAAACCCATTTATTTGACGTACCGATTTCGTTTTATTCTCTTGATTTAAACATTAACGGTAAATGTAATGGTTTTTTTTCTTTTTACGCTTTAATATTCGTTTTACACACAGAGACGTTACAAAAAAAAAAAATAAAAAAAAATATATATATATATACGACATAATATACAGTGTATATAATTCGATGGTGACATCATCTAGTGAATGAAATTGATATACACGTGACATGACGCATAGGTTTGACGCAAAACGACACTGCAGAACATTTTTTTTAGAACGCGTGTAGATATTACAACGCGCGCAATTTCATATTTCATGTCGATAAATGAAAATTATACGAGATCAAACCGATTTGAAATCATCGCTCGCTATGATAAAAGTAATTAAAAAAAAAAAAATAGAAAAATTTTAAAGTAAAAAAAAAGACCGAAAACGTTGTTTTTTTTTTTTTTTTAAAAAAAAGCAGTGTTCGTTTTCATTTTCATCGTGTATAGTGTATGAATCAAATGTATACCAAATATACGAG
The DNA here is from genome assembly GCA_032441825.1 of Chaetogeoica ovagalla. NCBI lineage: Eukaryota > Metazoa > Arthropoda > Insecta > Hemiptera > Aphididae > Chaetogeoica > Chaetogeoica ovagalla. Next base: position 592,816 of record CM063746.1, on the reverse strand, counting down.
ATTAATACAGGCACAGAAACAAAAACATCGGAATTCTATATTTACCGCATGTATAAATTATATATATATTTATATGTGAATCTTAAAATTAAAATTCAGTTTTTTCCGAGTACGTGAATATTTCAGGAGATCCGTGCCCTCTCCCCTTTCCGTCACTAAATACATTGTAACCAATTTTTCGTAACCCGAATAACTCGAATGCTCCAATTTCTACACCGTAGCACTATTTTCCGGTGTAAAATTGTGTCTGGTTTCAATTTTATTTAAACGCCTGAACATAGTTTTCCAATGGACGTTAGAAAAAAAGTGAAATTGTCGACAAACATAATGTTTTTCGTGAAAAACGCTCTCGTCGTTATTATTATAAAAAAATTATTTTCGATAAACGTATAAGATACATTCGATGGAAAACATCAGGGACCACACCACGTTTTCTCTACAGTACACATTTTTACTTTAATTCAGAATTCGAGCATAAAACAATAATATACGTATTTACGCCTGGTATCAACTCATCAACACCGTGTAATAAACTAAGGCGTCCGTCTAACGTGCTGTCTACTACAAGCATTCGCTCTACACCATTTTATCGCAAATACCATTAAGATAATATTGAGTACTTTTGGACGTGTAGCAGCTGATAATGCAGTTTAATGGTATGAATATAAGAGTGCTTGTGTTTATGATCGCGCAAAAAATAATTTTACAAAAACGTGTAACAGAAATTTGGACGTATTCTATACATAAACGTGTAACGTATAAATAATTTTTTAAGGCGTTTTCTTTAAAATTGTCCATTGAAATTTATGGAGCACGCTTTACTCGCCTTGACGTTGGCGAAAAACGTGTAAAAATCCCTTCATTATCTAACTCTTGACATGATTGATGTTGGATCGTTATCGTTGCGCTAGTCTCGTTATCATTACTGTGCATAGCCAATGGGTCCAATATTGGCGATAAACTTAAAATAAAAGTTCAATTGGTGTTGGAGTCATATTGGACCGTTGCAGGTATCGATCGGATTTCGGTTGGCATAGATCCGAGTTCGATTGCCTGCTTCGAGTCCCCATTAATATCGTCGACTGAATCACCTGCTCCTCACTTGTCACCTTATTAGTCGTAAATCTTTGCCAGTGTTTTATCCGGTCTTCACGTGTCATAACTTTTAGACCGAATTAATGGCGTACAGAAAAAAAAACATAAGCTTTACATAGCGATATGGATTGCAGTGAATTACGCAACGCATAGTCGATACGAGATCGACATTGATTTCACCTCATTTATTTGTTCGTACTCTACGGTAAATAAACTATTATTGTACAATTTTCGTAAGTCATATATTATATTTAAAAATTCTGATTGAATTCTCGAGTAAAGTTGAGCTTTTAGTCGGCCATGCGTTAAACCGATTTCTATCGTGTGACTAAAATCATTTCACAACACAATAAATATTGCAATAGTAATTGGGATGAAATCGTGTGCGACTAGTGCGACGTGCAGTAGCTGTAATCTTGACTTGTACAGCATGTATAATATATAATTAATCTGTTATAACTATTAATAGATTTGTAAAGCATTATTTATCTATACAATTTTTTATTATTAATATTGTTTTGTAGAATATTGTTTTTTTTTAATATACAATCGAGTATCAATATACTTCATGGACAGTAAGAGATGTCAAAAAATGTATTTTTTATAAAAGTTATAGAATATTTAATATACATAAAAAAAAAATCAATAATACTAACAGTTTAGTGAATATTTTGCGGAAATGTTGAAAATTTCCGTAAGTATTGAAAAATATAATATATTCAAATTTCAAGTTCAAGTCGGTACCTTATCCAAATTGACTCCAAATACTTTGTAGTTCGTTTTTATACGTACTCATTTAGGCGGTGGGAATAAAAATATTACGATTTTTTTTTCATCATATAATATAATATATAGTACATATAAAAATTGCGTTTCCGATTCTTATTTTAAAATTCAAATATAACGTCGTTTATTTATTTATAAATGTATAACTTAGACGTCTCTTTTGGCGAAAACGATTATTTTTCCCAATAAATAAATCGTTTTCGAACGATTATTGAAATGCGTAAAATCCGAATGATTAAACTTATGACATTTATTGAATTGCTGTATATATATATATATATTGCGGTGTTGTAGAATTGAAATTTCGCACGGGTAAGAGCACACGATTTTATTCACGAGAAAATCATAATATACGAAAACAGCTAAAGGAACAATTTTGCTCGGATAAAAAAAAGTTTTCGTAAGAGCACCGCCGCCGAATGTTCATTTCCCGTCCTGTACAACAATGTTCAACCGCCATCCTATCCTTATACGCCCTGTTCCGTTCAAAGGGTATACGCGACCTGTGTGAGAAAACACGAACGTCGCCGTAGGAAAACGTCGAAATTGATGAAAAAAAAAACTCCGATTTTCCCTGTTTTCTTGAGTGGTTCCCTCTCTTCTTCATTCCCGACCGTGACGTTTTTCTGCACAACTCCGCCGTTTCAGTTTTCCATATTGTAATAGAAGGCCAATATTTGTGCTCAATTAACACTACGCGTGTGTAAAAATCGACTCGAGTCGTTCGAAAATATTTAAATTTAAATACCGATAAAATAAATTGTTAGACAGTACACAGTATTATTTAATTATTATGATATTTAATAGCGATAATATTTCTCGAGTTATTATATATTTGATAACTAACATTAAACGAACATTTCGTTTGATTTTCAACAAGTGGATAATATCTAACGCGTGAAAAATCATTCAGATTATATTCGGAATACGAGTATTTGTGACATCGCACACACACACACAATCTGGATGATGAAAATATATTTGATGCAGCCTTAAGCGTATTACGCGAAACACATTTATACCTTTCAGTATAATGGAATATACTTTGTAGAAAGAATATTATATTCATATATTCACATACACACGCACATATATATAAAAATAGAATTAGGAGGATATTGTAGGATAAAGAAAGATAATATATCCGGAAAAAAAAGTCTCAATTCCAGCGGAAGTCTATAATGTAATCCGCGTGACTGTGAATATAAATAATTACTCCGATATGAAATCACGAATCACTTTTTTATATTTTTTGATATTTTGTCCGCACTACGACAAGAGAATAGAAGCAATTATTTGTCTATTTAATTTTAGATTCTGAACGGAACGAGAAATGTGATTTTTTATTATTATTTTTTTTTTTTGGAGTGCTCTGATCTTTTCAATCATAATTTGTTTCCCGTAGGAAATTTCATCTAGTTGGTAATTTAGAGAGATTATATTTCTATTTTCTCAATACTCGTTTTAAGCGTAAAAAAAAAAATACCGAAAAAAAAAAACGGTAAAAACTCGATTTTGTCAGAAACGATAGTTTTTTTTATTATTTCGTAATTTTAAAACTAATTTTTATAGAAATTTGAAATATTCGTTAAATATGTAATTTTATATCATATTAGGAGAAAAATATTTAAAAAAAAAAATGTTTTTTCAATTTTGGGATATTTATAGCAATTATAGGTTTTGATGTTTTTAATTCATAAGAGTGGTAATTTTTGGTTTTAAGGCTTAAAAACATCCAGACGTACGTTACTTAAACACTATACTCAAAAAAATCTTAAAAATCATTTCTCACAATTTTCGTTAATAAACATTTCAAAATTGTTGACAAATTGTATTTTATTATTATTTTTTTTTTTTTGCGGAAAATTACGTTTGTTCAAAACTTATTGTCCTAGTTCAGTCTTGACTAAATTTGTAATTTCGTATTAGGTTAACGAAAAAAAAGAAAAGTTTTTTAAAATATTCAACTACTTAGGTTTATTGTAAAAAAATTTTATCAAGACAATGTACTCAAAGGCTAATCGTAAAATTATGTACATGTCATACAAGTTATATTATTATTGATAATAATAAAAATTGTTTTACATCGTATCTCCGCCCAGAATCGTTTTATCGAATACGATGACTTAAATGAATGCTTTCAAATTTGTATTAATAATAAAATTCTAAAATCTTTATCCCAGTAATTCACTTAAGTGTGACACACTACTACGGTTCGCTACTTTTTGTTCATTTACTGATTATTATTTTTTCAATGCGATTTCTTCCTTCTGTCGATTTTCTCGTGTCCTGAATCCTTTCCCACGCATAATATTTCTAGTATATGTATTACTCGTATATGTATAATAGTATACTTTTTATAGGTATTGCAGAGTACACACACACGGTCTTCAAGATAATAAATATAAAGGATTCGTCGTGCGGTTCGTACCATAACGTAATAATATTGTATGATGTGCGCGGGAAGTCACGATGGACTTTGCATTCGATTTATAAAGGCGAAGGGTATTCTACGGAATAGAAAATATAAACGACGCGGCGGCGCGAAGGACTGAAAAAGTTTTTGCCGAAAGCGCTGCAGGAAACGAACGTTAGGGATTGCAAAGTATAGAAAGTATTTTATTATTATGATCGGAGTAATGTCTTTGCCTGCGCATATACCCCGCGCAATCGGTTTTGTTTTCCTATATGAAATTATTTGTTTGTCCCAAAGATTTGTTTGCGTTTTCCGTTTTCGTTTTTTAATATACGAGTAAGTATTAGAATATCGTCGAATATCGATCACTGCGTATTTTTCCATTGGCATACGATAATAGAATCACGTTTTATTTCTCATAATAATGAACACAGTTTTTAAGAATTGCGTCATCTAAAAGAAAAGAAAAAGAAAACCGTATAATTCCCATGATTTTTCGTTTTTTTTATTTTTTCAATCAAAAACACGTTGAATTACAGCACATAACGGTGTGGGTTTGATTTTTAATTCGCACAGATTGAAAGGAAAAACGTCATGCTTATGTGCGATGGAGGGACAAATATAATTTTATATAATATATATATATATTTATTCGGGCGGAAAATGTTAGAATGCGTCGCAGACTGCGCGATATTGTGTACAAATACAATTATCGCCGTAGGGGGAGATTTTATATATATATATATATACGCATACAACAGTTCGTCGTATCGATTTCGTGCTCTACAGATTTCCTTTATGTACGAGTAAACATCCCTTTGCACCCGTCAATACGGCGAACAACTGTATATAAGAACACAAATCGCACGCGAACACAACAGTGTATGTTTATAATAGTTACCAGAAATAAAATCCTAGTGCCACGCATTACGGGCATTCAAACGTATCTAGTAGGTCTGTAAATCGCAATGCGTCTATGTCATATTGACGTATTTTTCAATGAAATATTACGTGCGCGATGCATGGCTCTTGAGTCCGAAATGCGGCCAACGTTAATCGCAACACCGTTTGGATTGTTGGACTGGACTAGTTTAAAAGGTCCACCAAACAATTATAGATAACTGAATGATGATTGGATTGGGTACGATTGGGAAGCACAGTAATTAAGTGACAAAAAGTGGTCATTGGATATACGTAAATCAGCGAATATCCATGGCAAAGAGTGCTGCTTTCATTCGCTGGCGAGCGACATAGCTTGAAAGCAAGAGAAAACTTTGTCGAAAACTACGTAGGGGACATTTTTGCGTTGTACGTATGCAGTTGTAAAACTCGGACGTCAACGGTACAAGGCAAAATAAGACTAGTCGCAATAGAAATGTGGACTCGGAAAAGATTATTTCGTGTTGGTAGTACTGAAAGGAAGAGCGACGTAGAGATTCTACAAGGACGTAATATTTTACGCGTTATCCAGAAATTTTGCATTTTTTGGAAATATTAAAAACTGTTCGAACTGACGTTTACATCGAAAAGCGTGATTTCAAATTTAACAAGTATGTAAACGAAAAGAGGCGATTTTCAGACGCCGTGAATTAGTTTTGAAAAAAAAAAAAAAAGTTAACACGTTCTGTGTTCATTCAGTAATTATTATTGACGCACAAGAATTTACCAAAAGTTTATTAAAGGTCCCCGGACCAAATATTCAAAAAAAAAAGCAGAAACGGACAAAAAGCTAACATTTATTTTCACTATTGCATTATCGAATTGTATGCGTGAACTGTAAATACTATTATTAATTTAAAAATTATATATATTTTTTACCATACCAATAAAATAAATAGCAGTTGCTCGCAGTGTATAAAAGTGAGAAAGAAAAAAGTATACTCTCGAAAAAAAAGAAAAAAAAATCGCAGACGCAATTCCACCTAAATATTGATTTTCAGACGCGAATCGGATGGCGATGCGGAAACCCTACACGTGTCTACTCGCAATATTGGATTATTATAACCACATGAAACGTGCTATAGGTACCTTATAATGCTAACATTCGCACGCAAGCGTGTACGATCAATTCGTCTTCGATTACTTACTGCACCTCATAATAAAATCCTCGCGCAATACTCCAACACTATACGTGTATTATATTATACAGAGTGTTCGAAATGTATCGAACAGTGAACAGTTTTCCCCAGTCATCAATAATACAATTGATTTCTTAAAATAATCTTTTAAATCAATAGAAATTTAATTGAAAATTATTTTTGAATCGTTCATAATTTCTCGACGTCCTGAAATTGGCGTATGATTATTATTGCACACATTATACACACATTTAGATTATTAGATTCGCATGTCATTTGACTATATTTTCGTCGCACATCAACTGCAATATAATTTATGTTCATTATCCGTCAAACGCGCTACAGTGATTTAGGAGGAATCGCCGTCGTCAGCTACACATTTTTCTTAGTCGTGACTTTCAATAAAATCTCAACAAGTGGAAAAATAGACTGAAAAACTATACATAACGAATTTCGTACAAGTTTTCTAACGCGTAACGGGTGATTTTGTTTTTCTTTACGTCATACTTAACACATTTTTAGTGTATACACGTAACATTGGTCTTCGTACTTTCATCGAGGTTCTAAATAATTTCGATGAAAAAAAAAAATCAAATGAATGAATCCAATGCCGTTATGGGGAACGATTAAACTATAGGTTTTGAAATCAAAACGTTTACTTAAGGCACTCGTAATCAAAAAAAAAAAAAACAATTTTTATGTATGGATTACTACGAAGACTTATATAGAAACGTTTATTATGGACGAATAAACTAAAAAAAAAAAAGTTTTGTTTCACGTTTTAAAGTAAACCGAACACGGGTAATACTTAAATTGTACAACAGAAAGTTTCCCTAACGTTGAAACGGTTTTCAAAGACTCTATTTGTCGTTAAATGATTACAAACTTAAGCGGCGAACACGGTCATTCGACGTTTCTTCGAAGAATTGAAAATATCGTTAAATCGTTCCGAGCGAGTGTTCTAAATCGCACGAATATCTCACTTAACTACAATCGCGTACCACAGCTGGGCGTTGATAGCGAATAATAATAATAATAATAATAATAATAATCAAAACACCTATGTAAAATATATTTTACGTAGCAAGAAGAAAATTGCTTTTAAACATTAAACAGAAATCATAATTAGTCAATTAAGTTTCACAATTGTTTTTGGCAAAAAAAAAAAAAAAAAAAATGAATTCATTTTAATTGATCGATATGTATATATATATATATATTTTTTTTTTACATTCAATAAACGATTTAAATAATGAAAAATGTTTGCGCTACGGCGTGTGTGTGTGTGTTATATCGTGAGTTGAAAAAAAGAAGCGGAGTTATTTTTTAAAATAGGTTTTTTTATTTTTAAAAACCTTTGGGCAAATTCTACTGTTAATCCGGGCTTATGTGTATATTATGTACAGTTTATACTGTACGTAATAATTTCGATAACGAACGAGATATTTTAACGTGACGCCAGTAAAAAAGTAAGTGTAACGATCGGTGCAAATTTTTTAGCGAAAAATTACTTTATTTTATTTCGGGAGAGGGGCGGATTTTTTTTAATAATTAAATATAATATGATGTTGCGCGGAAACGAACGGAAATTACTACTAGTGTACGGCGCACAAATGAATAATTTATTATATCCGCCGATACAAGGGGCATTTGATGTTTGCGACACGTTTAATTATTCAAATATCGCGGGCATCGGGCAGAAATGTGCAACATATACGCGTATTATATATTCCGCGTAACATGTCAATAATACATAATTATTATCCGTTCGGTTTATTTCGCCCATGTCAAGAGTTCACAAATTGCCGTATAATACCAATGCCGTACACGTCACGCGGTTAAACGACATTATTGTCGTTATAGGAATTGCCGTAGATTGATCGCGAGGGCGAGGAGGCGCAGTGGATTTTATTGAATTTTTTCTTTAAATTCACAAGTGTTGTTTTCGTTGCGTATAATAAATTTTATTCTCACGCCGTATACCGCGGCGAATAGTTTAATAATAATTTATCATTTTACCGCGTAGCGATAATAGCGTTGTCATAACGCGGAGGTTTTCAAAATTCCCTTAAATCAAACACAATTTTTATGTTGGGTATACGAATGAATTTAACATTGACAACGAATTTTAATAAGAAAAGAAAATTATTTGTATCGTGAATAAAGTATGACTTATTTGGTAAAAAAAAAAAAAAAAAAAAAAAAAACAATACGATTTATTATTATAAATCATTATTTGTCATTTGAACGAAATGGGTGTGGATTGTCGTTTTCGATTATTCTTGATGATTATATATTAACGTTCATATTGATGACGGTCAATTTGAGTGTTTGACGGTCGAGATTCGTTGGAAAATTTCATTTTTATTGCAACCGCGACGGGGAAATTCAATTTCACAATTATACGAATAATAATAATTGAATGGGATAGTGTAGTGTGACCATGACTTCAGCGCGAAGTGTTAGGATCTTGGCAACTCGAACAGATAGATACGTTAAATATTTTCCGTTGGAACTCATTTTTTAATCATCGATAAAAATAATAATAATAATTCTTCTTCAGCCGCTTACTGATAACCGGAATGATCGTGTGAAAATTGTTCGCGAACTATCTCGAAAACGTTATCGCACAGTTAGCAAACTTCTGATCCGCGCACGCCGTTTAGCCACTATTTTTGGATTAAAGCTTTATTAATTATTGATTACTGTAACCTACGTTTGATGTAAATTCAGACCATATAGAAGACCCTTTTAAATCAGTTAAAGCAATTAAGAAATTCGTGGGACCTTATCGTATTATAACTTAAGGTTATTAATTTCTGCAGAGAACCGATTCCTTCGATAATTGCACACGATACGGTTATACGGCGTTGATTTCAATGATTACTAATTAAAATATCGAAATATATACGCATAACTTAAAACAATTAATTTTAATAATTTTTGCCGTTGTACAGTGTTAGTTACTTCTGAAATTAGTTATCGTCGGGTGTCGCAATCAATCGGGGTGACGATGATTTATTGAGTTTTGCGCGCGAGTCGTTCTCTTAACACGCGCTGGTATATGAAGCCAATTTGGTATTTATGCATATTTTTAGTACAAGTTTTATACGTTTCAATTAGTGTAAAAACTGCATGTTATATAAAATACAAATTATATAATCAATGTTTTTGTAAAAAAAAAAAAAAATTGTGCATAAAATAAAATATCAACGATTTCGATTGAATTACTGTCGCAAATATGTGTCCAAAACAAAACGAAAAATGAGTAAATTATTATGATTTACATACAAGTATATTACACGCGTATTTGTGGCAATTTAGTTATCATATTGGAGTTAAATGCGACGTTAACGCGACGGACAAGACGGTTTTGTGCATTTGATAATGTTATTCATTAGCAAAAGAGGATTTATTTTTCTTACGGTTATAAAACCGTAAGAACACTTACTTAGGCACTAAGAGGTTTGGTACTCTTATATAAAATGAAAATGCCGAGGAGAAAGTCTCAACTCTAATGATATTTCCTCAAAAATATTGTAAATATTAAATATAATGGCAAAGTCATTTGAATTTTTCGTCAATTATTTTTATTTCTTTTAATAAGTATTTAGCCCTTCTTGGAAAATAAAAAATAACAAATGCTAATTGACGTCTGCCTGTGGTGTCTTATCAAAGCGATTATATATTATTTTTAATAGGTAAACTGTAGAAAACTAATTTTGAACCATTAATTCATAAATTATAAGTTAAAATTGAAATCGTTTGGAAATATTTTTAACATAATAACACTATATCAATTTTTAGCTATATTATCGAATTCATCGAACGTGTGTCATTTGTTTCCTCGACGATTTTGTATATTCAATTAATGAATCATAAATATCTAAATTAACTGATGTATCAATGTTATTATTCCACATATGCTCCTCGGACCTTGTCAATGACATTTTCTACACAACTGATTAAGTACCGTGTTATTATCATTCCATTCGGATTATCGTGTATTTGATAGTGTTTTCATTGTGTTCGCTTCTGAATAAGAACTTGTAGTACGGCGATCAATAGAAAACGTCTGAATTTTGCGGAAATAATAATCGATTTGTTAGAGTTTTAATAATTAAAATAATAAGCGAACGTATCCTTGCACACGTACGTTTAATACAGGAAAAACTCGGTTCGTCGATTTGAAACTAAAGATACAGATCGATATGGGCGTTAATTTCCGATGAAAAAACGCAATACTGTATCAGACGCTTTGACACGGATTAAACAGTCTCTGTAACTCAAATTACAGCTAGTTATGCCACTAAACGTTTACAAATGTGGTGAAAAACAATATAAAATGTAATTAAATTTATGTGTGTGTGTGTGTGTGTATTGATTTGTACATGCGTCACGTCAATCGAAAACGAAAATTAAGTAAAAAAAAAATCCACCAAGAATTTTACGTATTACGTATCTCGTTCGGTGTTTTTTTTTTTTTTTTTTGTCAATAATTTCCAAACCTCTCAACCAGGCAGGATAATACGAACGTACACTTCACGGAACGTACTCGAATACGATTTTGTATTAAAAACTTAAGATTACCAATTTCATTAGATGAAAAACGATAAAAACGTCAAATTGCAATAATTGATTGTATTATTACGACAACAATCGGTAAAATAAAATAAATTTTACTAACGAAATAATTCGTAAAAAAAATCGTACGATTTTATAAATACTATTATAATTATTGAACATACCAAAATAGTTTAAATGTTTTGATAAAACAAAATTTACTTCGCCAAAGTGTTTATTGTCTACAACTATAGATTGGTTATGTTAAGTAATGAACACATAAAAAACCGTAGAGACTGGACGAAATATTTACTACGAAAAATAAGTATGCGAAAATTTGATTTTTTGAACATTTTTTGAAAACATTTTCAATTCAAATCCGGCAAAATCTTATCGATTTCATGTATTGTCACGTACTATTATGATTTATACTAATAATTATGTACTGAATATTAAATAAAAAACAAATTCAACGCACCTACAATATAACTCGTCTACGATTTTGGCGACTCTTATACGCCACGAGTAACAGTTTAAATAATGACATTTTAATTTTTAGAGAAATTTAAATTAAGAATGCGATAATTTTTTTTTCAGTCCTTTTACGTGACACAACAATCTACTATTATTTATTTTTTATTTTAAATGAGAAATTACCAGAAAGTAAAAGAAATTTGTGTAATACAATATGTCGAATGAAACGGCGGTAAAGATTGAAAAATGTTATGTACTCCGTACGACAGTGAAGACCTACGCATGCGTTCAATCAGACTTAATAATACGTGTTTTGCTGACGGAAATAAAACAAGTGTAATGAAATAATTTACCTATTGTCAAGGTAGACAACGATCGGATGGAAAATTATAAACGGTTCGTTTCGCTTTTAACGAATGCGATTACTATAAATATTGTAAAACCGTACCTACTCAGAGTATTAAAATTTATAAAATTTTTAAGACGGCATTTTACGATATACCACATTATAATATAGTATAATGTTATTGTCTACGTGCCGTTTGTATTTACGTAATAATTTTTCAAACTAGCGAAAGGAGCGAAAAAAAAACGGATTCCAGAGAACTGTCCGCGAACGCGTAACGAGCGATCGATCATAAAATTATTTTCCACATTATTTATACGCGCGTGTATGCTCAATGATAGTAGTATACATATCTGTTACTGAGAATAAAAAAAAATATTATAAAAAAAACAGGTAAAAAAAAAATCAACAGACGTTTTCGATTTGATTCCGTTTGTGTATATATGAAAACGAAGTATCTTGGTTACGGGTCGGCTCTGGAATTATACTTATTCAACGCGTCATGCGGCATTTTATTTATTTATTTTCATCGTTTTTATAAAATTATAGGACAACGGGCGGAGCGATCCGGTAAATCAACAAAATATAATCGAATAATTAGTGTTTGTAAATAAAAATGTACGTTGGAGTTTTTTTCCCCAATGTGTGGCAGACGCGTTAGAACGCGGCGCAGCAGATATAGAATTGTTCGAAAGTCGATTGCTATCGGTAGTGAAAGATAACAGTTGAATGTAAATTGCTAAAAACCGTTTCACGCGCCACAGATTTTTTGTAATAGTTAACTGTTTTCGGTTAATAGGCGGCGTATCAATGGAATTTCGACTGAAAATTGAAACTTACGTCTGCGCCGAATACTTATAACAGGAAAACAATTTCTTGTCGGGAACATTATTGCATGCAAAACCGATTACTGGATTGTGTGACTTTTGAATTTATGTCAATCCCGTTGTAAATAGTGCGTGCTATTAAATTTGCTTACACACTCGTGGGATGAACACTTGACGCGAAGAGATTCGTGTAAATTTTTAGATTTTTATTTCAATTACGATTTTTGCTTTAACACTGTTATTGCGATTGTAAATCACTCGTACGTAAGTATAAACAATTATATACATACACACTCGTACATATAATTTTCAGAAAGACAATAACATCAAGTGATTTAATTCTACGTATTATACTGATTAAGCGAGTACTATTCGAAGTAGTAGTAGTAGTAGTAGTAAAACTTTCTCAATCGTCGTACGAATACTGTTTTCTCTTCACTGTGCGTTCTTGTGTTAATCGTGTATTCGTAACTTTTGTGTAAAAGCTTTTGTATAAACTTCACAAGAATACGGTTTTTCTTCATTGTGCGTCCTCGTGTGCGTCGTCACAAAAATGTTATTTCGTGCAAAGGATTTCCTATAAACTTCACACGAATGCGGTTTTTCACTGCGGTGTGGCTCTCCCTTGTGCCTCGTCAAATTATGATCACTCGTTGCTGAAGATTTCAAATAAACGTTATACGTATATAACATACACACACACTTGTACTGAGATATATATTAGATTTTCCTCACCGTGGGCTATATACCGTCGTACATTTTTGTGGATCTTTGACGTGACGTTCCCGAGTTGTTTTCGCATGAATACACATTTAAGTATTATTCAATTCAGTTTACAACCAACAATTGTCTTATGTACATTATATATATATATATAAGTACAAGGGCCTCTTAACTTCGCGAAGAATTCGTCAATGCTTTTTTTCACACACACACACATGCGTTTTCAGTGTAACGATTTACAACAATCATAGAAATCCATAGTCTTTTTTACCTTTGATAATATTATTATTAATATCGCGTATAATGTTGAATACAATAATTTTTAATTTTTTTTTTATGTATAAAATAAATCAGTATTATTTATCAATTATCGCTATTATTATTTTTTTTTTTTTTTGTACGCACATTTCACAAAACATATTTAATATTAATATTATAATAATTAAATGCAGTACAATCATACGTATATATTGATTGAAAACGAGTCGTGAAAAAAAACAAAACCAATAATATAGAAATAGCTGAAAATTCACCGAAATTCAAACCGATCTATCGGAAAATTTCCTGATTTTTTTCTCCATTCCATTAATTCGCCCGTGGTAATAGTTATTATAAGATTAAAGGCTGCCATAGGAGCTGCATATCTAAATGTTTCGTTCGGCACGTAATTCGTAGATTCCATTGATAAAAACAAGACGTTGAATAGGGTATTACGAAGTGGAATTTTTATGTTATTATTAGATATAAAAGTGGACTGGGGACGAATCAATTTTATTTAAAAATTGTACACTTGCCAGTTATTACATTCTTACACTTTTAGTCAACGATTCCGATTCAGTATCGTAGCTGTTTGTTGCGTAGTTACGAAGTGGGTTTGAGAAGCCTAAATATACGTAAAATGAAGCTGAAACTGAACGCATTGATTTCATATCGTGTAAATAAATAATTTTATAACCGTTAATATTTCGAACGAACAATTTGCGTTTATAATTTATATACCAATTATTATTGAAGGCCGAAGGGGTAGGTGTTTATTTATTTGTGTGAGATAAAAGTGTATCGAGGACGCAACTATAAATATTTAGAGTACTTTTACGATTTTTTTTTTGTTGACAATTCAACCACTGGATATTATTTTACTCGGTGCCTTAATTATCTTAATTAAAGGCGGTGTAATAATATACAGTAGGTAGTTACTTTTATACGTATATATATAAATCATCCGAGTATCACGTGCGCATGCTTTAAATAAAATACATGCCTTAAAATGAAAAACCTCGAATAATATGTGTCAAGTATCGAGCATAATAATATTGTTAACATACATAAATACTTAAAATACAAATTGAATTTTTTTTTGTTTTAACCATAACCCTGACGTTGCACTGTCACCTCGTATACTTTTTTAATGTCGATTTATAAAAATTACTCGTGCGTTATTTCGTTTTTTATTTTCGTAATAAGTATTAAAAAAGATATTTATATATACATACGTATTTATTTTAATGTATGATATTTTTGTTCCATTCTGTTTAGTGAAAATGCGTCGGTATATTATTATTATTTCAATTTTCATACTCTCATAAAACACGTATTAAAATAATAATATTTCTCACCAATGGAAATTTTTATTTTATGCTAAACTGATATTCAGTATATATATATATTTATATGTAAATATAGGTTTAATGTATATTTAATGGACGAAAATTGCCAAAACACTCGACTCGTATGAGATGTCGAAAAAAAAATAATTTCTTTTTGTGATTTCCATAGTTGAAAATTGTTAATAAAACAGTACAGTTAAAATATATTTTAACGTTGCATATTATCTCTCATGGAGACGATTTATTTATTTCGATTTTTCTTTTAAAATTACATAAACACATAAATTGTTTTTGAATGAATTTAAAAACTGTAACATTTGCTTTTCAATGAATAATAAATATGTAAAAAATACAATAATGGTGATTTTTTTTATTTTTACTCAGTAAGAATAAAAAATGCAGTAATAATATAATGTATACACGATAAAAAAAAATCACTTTGGTGTTGGGATATATCATAATTATATATTTGCGTTTTATTGTGGAACACTTAAAGACGATTTAATTTTGTACTTGAAAAACATTTTAATTCATAGAAATTTTCGTCGGAATATATACGTATATTAAACGATTGTCGCTCAAACAGATGGACAAATGGACTTTATGAAACAAAAAAAAAAAAAAACCAATTGATATAACAACAAAACAATAATAGAAAACCGTATTCGGAATTATTGTTATGTTTTCGCTTAAAATTATTGTATTATATAATTATAAATTATATTATATAATTGTGCATTTCGTACGAGTGAATACAACTATATTATATATATATATATCGTGTTTATTTTCGAAAACATTGGCAAAAATAAATAGAAATTAAACAAAAAATGTGTCGAAATTATTATTATTATTATTATTAAAAAAAAAAATCTAATGAAATGAACGTTATTAAAAACGAAAATATTTTATCGTAAAAATTGATTGGAAAATTATTTTTGAAAAAAAAAACCCCCGAACGATAGAAATACGGAAACAAGACATTTATTGTATATTTAAACGCGTATTATATATATATTAAATATATTATATATTAAAAAAAAAGCGTAATCACTCACTTTTCGTACGATCGTAAACGATTTGCTGTGATCTCTTTTCGGTTTTCGGAAATGAGCCATTTTCGAACGATTCGTGAATGTGTTATGATGTGTTAGAAAATATCGCGATTACGCGTCTCCCGGATAAAGCCCGACGCGGAGGGGGGCGGGGGATTCAGTGGAAAAACGACGAGAGTACGACGAACATGATTTTTCCAACGGTCGAGAAAAATTAAAAAAGAAAAAAATTGTATTTTTTATTATTATTTTATGTGCGTGTGTCGTTCCCGTTCGCTTTCGAATCCGGAGTAGCAGCAGCAGCAGCAGCAGCAGCATCAGCGACGGAGCGAATATGCGTTTACTGAGAGTGCGGACGGGCGCCGACACAGACGACTCGTCGTCAGCAGGGACAAACGGAGTTTAGACGAGTGTAAAAATAGATCATCGCATCCGCGATAACGCCGCCGCGGTTATGAGCGAGCTGCGTCCCCGTCGGGGTTGGAGGAAATAGTAGTGGGGTCGGTGACGGCGGTGAAGGGACTGGTGAGGCTGACAGAGGAGTAGGGACGCGGGGACGGGGGGGGATACGAACACCGGACGAGTAATAATTATTTATTTTCCACTTTCCGACTGAATAACAACACGGCGTCGTCGTCGTCGTGCGTGCGTATTCGCAAGCCTATAAGTGTCGATTTTCGCGTACGCGCAATAATTTTTGTTTTAGAAAACAACATCGCGTGATTTTTACGACGAGGTGTTGTTAAGTATATTGTCGAACTTTTATTATTACAACACGAAAATGTGTTTATTTTATTCGTTTTTCGTACGACAGTCGGCAACGGGCGCGGACCGCGATCCGAACATTACAGTTTTACAGTGGAAAAACGAAGTTACGATTTGTAAGAAAAACAAACAAAAAAAAAAAAACGATTCTCGCGATTTTTCGATAATTCCTTGTGATTAAAAAAAAAATGATACCGGGAAAATCGAAAACTTACCGTTCGGCCGACGCGATTTTCCGCCCACGAGAATTTTTTTTTTTTTTTAAACGCATTTTTATACGTATTCGTTTAGCTATGAATTAAAAATCGCGAGGAAACCATTGAACTTGCCAGCGTTTTTCTAAGCACGCCCTAGCAGAAATGTGTTTGAAAAAATTATAAATTAATTTTAACGTTATTTTCCGTTGACCCCGATACCGAAAAAAAAAAAACATTTTCTGCCAACCTCTGTGTTAGACATTCGTAATATAATCGAACCGAACGATTCTATAAAGTACGTTCACTGGCGGTCAACTACAGTAGTCGCGACCTATGGCAGCTTGTATAGGCTGCATTTGACATTTCAGACGCCCATAATTAGTTATTCCGTCATACTATAATAATAATAATAATGATAATAATAACGTTCAAGGCACGCATTAATTATATTATTAAGAAATACGTCAGGATCGGTAATACAGAAATCGTGTTTAATTGTACAGAAATGTATGAATATAAGATTTTCTAAAATACTACGACGATTTTTAACCGTACCCGCGGTCACGAGTTGTAGCGAAGTTGGATCTTTTTTGAAAATAATGATAATAATATTATTAAGAATTAACTGCCAAACTTCAATAACGGTACGAGCGAGATTGGACGTCTTAATGATATGCTTTATTTGTTGAACAAAAACAAAAACAAAAAAAAAACATATTTAAATTGACAGTGATGAGTTGAAAATGTCAAATGATATTAATATCGTAAGACGTTATATGTGAATTATATTTTTTTAGATATTTTTACGATTTTGTAATGTTTAGAAAAATACATTCAAAGGAAATAAAACTGAATATCAATTATTTTATACTATATATATATATATGTACCTACTTCGTTTTGAATATACGGACATTAGTTGTTTTACAAAATAGTATAACGTAAAAGATATCTTTTAATTAACATATGTATTACGTTATAATTACATTGAAAATTGTGTAAACACTCGGGTTTAAAACAATCGTCGTCACATTTCCATCAAATTATTACATATTACGTTTGATGTATTAATGTACGTGAAATCATAGTTATATTTTCTTTTAAGAAGCCATTCGGTCGTGTGTTATTTAATTAAAACTTTCGTAAAAAAAAAAAAAAAAAAAAAATGATTGCCCTTCGACGTTAAAATTAAATATGTCTTGTATCGCGCGAAGACGGCAATTTATATTTAATCAATAATAAAAACACTGCAAATATTGTTGAAAAAAAATTATGGCTTCGCGACGAAAATAGTCTGTTCGTTGCGAAAGAAAGAGAGAGACTGAGCGTATCTTCTGGCGGTCGCTTTCCGAGTATTAGAATCGAATCTATGTTTTATTATGACGAATCTCGCGCGAAAACCCAAGAAATGACATAACATAGACGTTTTTACAGTTTCTCTAAAGAGTCATTGTTCGTGCGATACGATTAAAAACGGTCTATTAACTGAACAAAATCGGGAAATTTCTTTGTTTCGTGTTCGTTGCCGAATTTCAGATGTAACTTCTATACGGAAATGTTGACTGTTCCGTCGTTTAAACGCGGAATAATGTATTCGTATAATTATCACTCCGTACTAAGCCACCGGCACGCAATTAGTATTATACAATTTTTTTTTTTTTGGTGGGAGGGAGAGGAGTTGAAATTTGTTAATTTCGGTTTATAAATATACGTTCCTTGCGTCGACACGTTTAATATTATTCTTGTTAAATACAATGTATTTATCATTGATATTATAATATTAGTAGTCGGCAATTATCTTACGATTATATTCGTCCGAAATCCGCTCAGTTTTGAATTACTCGATTTTTTTTCTATAAATGATTTTTTTTTAAACGAATTACTAAATCGCTGTTAGCATCGCTGAAGAGTTACGTTAAAAGTATTCAGTCGTACTTAATAATATGATAATGATTTTGCGCGGTCTACGCGTAAAAGTGTATTTATATTATAATCGGCGTTCGTCGTTTTAATTAAATTATTAATAAATATTTAAAAAACAATTTCAATATATATATATATATATTTCTTTTTATCGACTCCGACTTCTATTTCTTCTATTCTATCCCCCCTCCCCTCCTAACCCGCTGAAACTCGTTACATATATTTTTCTAAATTTTCGCGTTATTCAATTCGCACGCAGCCGGGCAATTAATGTGTATAACATAATAATTAGTTTGCACGTGTGAAATTTGATTTATTTTCGTGTATATTAATAACGTTCACCAAAAATAGTCGGCTATAATATCATATAGAGCTATTGGGTTTCAAGCACTTAATTATTAACACGTTTATATAATACGTGACAGATTTTCCGCTTTTCTCGTTATACATAACATATATATATATATATAAAAATCCGATGTTACGTCAACGTAATATGTTGCAACCGTCCACAGTGTAGACTCTACTACACACGGTGTAATCGATCTTTTCAAGAACTGGACGTACAGTTCATGAAATACCATCATGTTGTGTATCGGTGGTATTCGTTTTCAATACAAGAAACATTGTCCGTGACACGTGATAGAAGATTAATGAATTGGCTCGTTTATAATTGATTTCGTTGATATTACTCGTGTATGCGATATCGCGAGAAATAATATAATTATAATAATAATTAAAAAAATGAAGAAAAAAAATGAATATTTTTCCAAAATTAAAAATGATTCATTTAATATTATTTTACTTTATTGGAATATGTTAACAGACTTGTACGCTTGGAATTGGTTTTAGACGGGCTGAGGGTGCAATTCGTTCAAAAAAAAAAAAAAAAAATAGAAGGAAAGAATCAATAGGAAAGAAATGCGGAGAATTGATGCAAACTCACTTTTCGGAGTAAAAACAGTAAAGAGAGAAAATGTTGATCGAAATGAACAGTGTATGATGGATCGTTTTATGAAATTATTTACGCGATTTCGTATTCAATTGGTTAGGTTAGGTTTTATTTTTATGCTTTCCTTTAATATCGGTCCGAACGTGTAGAAAATTCTAATCGTTAACTTATTTTTTTTTTTCATTTATAAATTCAAGTAAATTTGTTTATTCTAAGACTAACAAAATCCACTACAAATCTATTATAATTAAAAACAAATCGAAATTGAAAAATTGAATCATAGAAATATTGGTTATAACTAATGAATTATATTAGGACATAAGTAGTTGCGAATTTTATTTTAATGCATTTTGAAGTTAATAAAATATTAATTTATTCAAGAATAATAACATAATTTCATTACTTAAATGGTAATATCCATGTACTCCAGAGTAGCTGTGGTCCTTGAATGTACTTAAATAAAGTTATTAAAACTGCGATTAACACAATGTCACCTATCAAAGTAAATAAACAGTATACGTATATATACATATATATGTCATAATTGGTATTTTTATATTATTATCGTTTTTATATAAAATATACTGTTTATTATTACTGTTTAACAATCCAGCTACTTAGCTACTTACTAGGAAAACTTATTTTATTCAACGTATCTAGACAATATTGTTTGATTGTGTTATCATAATAATGATGTCTAAGATACTTTTGCTTGATATTATTAAACATTTACATATAGAAATACGAGTAAGGCTAGTTCGGCGGTGATGCGATATTATTATATAATATTATCTTTAGAAAGAAATTCATGACAAAATGTTCGTTTTATTCGGATCATAAATAATTCACACATCATTTTAGGGATGCTATATCAATTTATAACACATTATTGTGCGCAGTTAAGCAAAAATGGTTACAATTGTTAAATATGTGATATTGTGTTCTCCAAATGACTGTACCACGGCATATTGTGTTTCTTTATTGCCTTTTACTTCAAGCATTAGAATAAATTATGATAAAAAATATTAAAATGGTTATTAATTTTTTATAACAAACATTCTACGTGTTCCGCAAAAATTAATTTTCAAATTATACACAGACCTATAATAAATACTATATAAATACCTATTCAGTTTATTTATGTATAAATAAATATTAAATTACTTTAATCCTTAAGTTGTTACTCATTATTATTATTATTATTATTATTATTATTATTATTATTATTATTATTATTTTAATTATTATTATTATTATTATTATTATTATTATTATTATTATTATTATTATTATTATTATTATTATTATTATTATTATTATTATTATTATTATTATTATTATAATTCAGCCGGTAGCACCCGTTGAGTAAACGAGTACGTGTAACTATTGCGACTTTATCGTAATATGTGTATATGTAAATTACTTGTAGTGACCTGAAAAGGGGAAAAATAAACAAAAACAAAACCAACTAAATAAATATTATTCAACCGACATCGGCACTTTAGCGGACTATTTAATGCGAATACGACAAAAAATAAAAGTCGATTTATAATAACAAACAATTTGTTCGCTTTATTACTTTTATAACACCGTCCCTAGCGACTATTATTATACGAAAATAAAATACTTACGTAACATATTATACGCGATGCGAACGTATAAAATATTAACAACAAATGACAACATTCCGTGTAATGTGTGTAAAACTCGTCCCGCACGACAAATTTGAGACCTGATCGAATTCCACACATAAGCCTGAACTGGTTGAGTCTTACAGTAGAACACTCACTGGCCAGTTAATCGCCAGTACACACTATAGTTGGGCCTTATTATATACCGAGCTGGAAAAAAACTGTTGTCGAAGCCCTTTAAGTCGAGAAGAGGACGGGACGGGATTGACAACGATTCGAATTTAGCGGTGATATACGACTTTGAGGAAAATTCTAGCCGGCCGATCAGTAATTAAATCAATTTTAATTGGGCCGATTTATTTTCATTACAGTTACGCTTATAATTATGCAATGAAAACCGACAGTTAAAAGCAACTACGCAACAACAATATATTCACTCGATCGGAAAATAATATAAATATGACTTTTTTTTTCGTATATTATATTTGCGGAGCACAATTGCGAAAATAAACATTTGTGTTACACGAGGTCAAATGAAAAGGGATTTTAAATATTTTCATAGTCACCTTCAAAACGGAAGGCACTGTCTAAAACGTTTGGAAACACATCCGGAAATCGTTTTTAGAAACTATCATTGGATGTTCTGTCACATTTTGTGTTTTATTTTATTCTCATCTTGAAAACGTTTGCTCGCCCTTGTGCGCCATTTCAGATTCTAAACGCGAATCAGAAATACCGACTTGTTCGACATGGTATTCGATTTTCCTAGTAGTTTCCTTGAGTGTTTTTGAAAACAATCCGGGAACAAAGTTCCCCGTTAAATTTTTTGATATTTTGAGTTCGGTCATAAACAATTTCTGTAATTTTTCAAACCTCTAAACGTAATACGTACATGTTATATACCCGTGCGGTATAACATTAGGACATTTGACTGCCTAGGGAGGCGTGTGGCGATCGTCACGTGGATCGGGACAAATTATGGGTGTTTATAATACTCGTATTTTTAGGAACGAAATATCGTGAAATATTCAGAGTTCATAATTCCGAAGAGTCTGTGGGTCTTTAAATTTAAATAAATGGCGAAAAGTTACAAATGTACACATGCATTTAAACGTGCGATTAATATAACGTTTTTTTAATTATCAGAAAATTTCGTTCTTTTTTTTTACGACCACTATACTGCTGTGGCTCAAACGAGAGATATACATTGCCGTATAATTTAACGTCGAAAAACGTGATGAAACCTTTAGTCGCGTAGACACGTTTAGCGTTAAAGTTATTATTTAACAGCTTCTCATCAAAATATGCACCCGATATCTCTCTCGCGTTAAACGTGAATCTATACCCAATTAATTTGGTCTGAAACCTGGAGGTTATGTAAATAGTAAATTAACATTTCATTACCAACACAGCGTATTGGATTGGATACGATATGAATATCCATGACAAGTATGTATATCGTCGGTTATTGGATTATTTAAATAATTGTACGGCACGTCAAGTGACATTTTAATGTAAATGTAACTTTTATTGTAAATTTCGGTGTATTTATCATACGTGAAAGTCAATATCAAAAACTACATAAGAATATGAATCATTTTATGCGACATCATGTCAAAATATTGGCGGCACGGCGCGATTGCGGTATTCCGTTTTTCCGTGTAGTTTTTCCTCGTGTATTATCGTACACGTTTCGTCTTATTAAACTTATGTATATGTCAGTTTTAAATCGCAATGTGAAAAAATAAAGTATTTTCCTATTGTATTTTTGGTGAACGATTTGAACGATTGTAAGTGACCAGATAAATAATATTGTTTTGCCAAAATTAACGTTGCCAAACATATTTTTGACGGGATTTACAACATAATCATTAACATAGGTAATTCGAAAAATTGAATATTATAATTGAAAAAAAAAAAATATATATATATATATATATAAAATCGCTTGAGAGCTAAACTAGAATTATATCGTTAATTTGGCTTCTCTTTAAACAGCGTTTTGTTCGATTATTTATAAACGTATAAACAATAGAAAAAGAATATTTTCTTTTATTATTTCCATTATTTCTTTTAAAATTAAACGGATTGATTTTTATAAATTCTATACTAGCCGCGTTACGAATAGCTGTTACGCATTTACATGTCAATTGATCGCGCGAGTACTGTAATAATTACCGGATTTTTCTCTCCGTCTACGACATTAACGATTGACGACCGCCCGCGTTCGCGTTCAAACGCGAATACACAATATTATCGTTTTGATAACACGTGATTCTGTCGATTAAATAATACGCCCCCAACGCGTATTATTCAATCGGCGGTTACTCGGCGGAATGATTATCTAAAAGTTTATGAAATTTATATACGAGTATATTACGTATATATTAACGTTCACGACTTGCGTTTTTAAATTGCGTTTCGAACGGGCGGCCGCAATGCGTGAAACCGCCGTGTACACAACAAAATATATTCGGAACACAATAATTAAATAAATACGTATATTGTATTATGTGTGTACACAAGCGCATAAACAGACACTACGTCAGCCGCACGCTTTTGTGTACAACAAGTGTACGGCTACACTTCAGCGCGATCGTTCCGCGGAATCGAATTAAACGCGACGCGCGCGGCGTACGCGTCCCGTAGAAACTTTCCACTTAAGTCGCAATGGATTTCCGTAGAGCACGCGAAACAACGTTGTAGTCTCCACACTCCGTGCATGAGAACGGTTCATCAAACGCCGCTCCGTTTCGACTGTTTATGTACGTTATAATTATTAAAGGTCGACCATTGGGGACGGCCCCGGAAAAATAAATATGAAATATTGCGCATGAAATCCCGCGGAGTGAACGGGAAAAAAAACTAGAAGAAGAAAGAGCGGCGATCGCGCGTTTCCCCAACCATCTCGGGAGAACGTTTGCTTTTGGAGAAAACAAATGTACGACGGAAATTCAATTGTTTTTCGCTAACGACGCGTTGTCATTCGCGTTCTACGTGTTCGGTTTTAAACCTGACCTGGTCGGCTAATCGTGCGCGCGCAGTCGTCCTTTACCAATAACAAGCGTCCCGCTCGTATTCGTACCGCTCGTAATAATTCTAACAATCCGGCGAAGTGAATCGGGCTGAATTTCACTACCGCGGTAACGCCGAAAAAAATGATATTTCCCAATCACGACCACCACCAGCCGGGTGGTTCGTTCACGGTCAACGTATCTGAAACCTGAAACCGAGAGACCGAAGCACGAGTAAACACGGAACTCGGTTATATTTACGTATATTGTCCGTCGAGTGAAAAACGAAAACAAAATGAAATTCACGAATCGCTGAATTCGTCGCGGTGGAACCCGTAAAATACATATTTATTATATGGAAATAAATGTAACGATCGAATTCAAATATTAATATTAATTGACATTTTATAAAGCCGTAAACGACGGCCACAACGTTCCGCGTCCGTGCCAGCGTTCTCCGATCATTTTCCCTCGCGCGGCACACGCTTAACACCGACTTTTTTTTACATTAGGCTCTCATCATACTACACTCGGCATCAAAAAAATCGCACCTTTTGCAAATTTGTTTTCAAAATAATTTTAACTACACTTAATCAAATGTTAAGGTTTTGTTATGCTATAATATATGAAAGATGATTAACTTAATTAATGATTAATTTAGACTGGTAGCAGGTTTACGAGGCACAATTTTCTGTTCTCGTATCCTTCTCCTAACCATAAAGATGCTTATTGTAGTTCTGCGAGCTGCATGGAGTTGCTGTTGAAGTTCTACAGCATTCAAAAATCGATTGCGTAAAGACGTCGAGACAATAAAGCGATCGTCTCTTTCTGTTGTGGAGCGTGGTCGGCCTGATCCACACCTTCGGGTGAAGCCATCAGTATCTTGAAACCGTTGGAAAACTCATTGAACGGCAAAACGGCTCAGGTTTAGTTGCCGTGCAACATCACACTGTCTCATATATCATCTTTCATATATTATAGCATAACAAAACCTTAACATTTGATTGAGTGTAGTTAAAATTACGAGTATTTTGAAAACAGATTTGCAAAAGGTGCGATTTTTTTGACGCCGAGTGTAGTTGAGAACAATTTAAAATGACGCGGTTTACTCGGGTTAGGTAAAAAAAATCGTGTAATATCGTATTTCCGTTCAAATAAGACCACTGTAAATAATATTATACGTTTACTTCGCGACAGACGACTACTACACGACAAATCATTTCTAATAATAAGAAATAGCGAACGAAAATGATTTTATTATTATTCACCATTATTTTTATCATAATTATTTCGTATTATACGACACTCGCGTACTAAAATTTCAACACTTGAACGTCCGCGCGCACATTCACATATCGTCAGTGAACATTTTGTTTATTTATATTATTTTCTTTTGATCCTCGGATAGGATATTAACATATTGCGTTATTATCGTTTCGTTTTTGCATTCAGTGAGTAATTACGCGGATCGTCGCGTTTGAAAAACAATCGTGAACGAAGTTTGGGCGAGCGATTTAATTCGAAATTCGTTGGGAAAAAAAAATGTAGAAATCTTTTTACTTATAACGAAAGTAAAATATATACATATAATAATTGATTTGGTAATCCTTTTGCGGAAATGACAATCGTTGGTAAAATACGCAAAGGCAGGAAACATAAAAATCAGAGACCGAGTGAAAATTGTAAATTGTCATTACGGTGTTGGGAGTCGATACTTGTCTGTAGAAAAACGTTTTTTTTTTTTCGAAAATAATTCTCACAACTCAAATAACTGTGACGGTCGACAGAATACCAAAACTGGTTTGAATAATATTTACGGAGATCTCTAGTGGCATCGTCGAGCGCATATTTCCAAACGGTCATCGCGATCTAAGAGGAGGCGTAATTCTCGGCAAGCTGCCTGGAAAGTACGATGAAAGTGCATCGTTTACAGTACTCAAATATTCATTGGAAGGTTAGGTTCGAGATTTGAACGGATGTTATTGAACTCGCCGAGATCCCGGATCCTTTTCGATTCCCGAATACCTTGTGTCCAAATCTCGGTGTACAAAATCGTCTTGGCGAAATCCCGTGAGAATTGCAAACGTTCAAACAAACAAAACAGTGACCGGCTGTGGATTCGCGAAAATTCCGGATCGCGACGTCTTGGACGTTGTCCACTGTAGAATGGCGTTGATTATTATTTTCCAAAACGGACCGCGAGACGTGCGACAGCTGAAAATCGCAAAAAGTAAACGAAAAAGCGTTTTAGAAATCGGTCGCCGAATAGTTTTGTGATCACGAACGTATGCACTCCTTATAATATTCGTATACGAGTTACATTATTCCCCGTTAACGGGCTAAGACGTCCGCTAAATGTTGAATACGTAACCAATGCGATAAATGTTTTGTTATTAGACATTTTACGATTTTCACTCGCATGTGTGCACACCGTATACGATATACAAGCACCTTCTTGACCGGAACGCCGCCGACGGTCGTACAACACGAGTAGAGGTACGTGACATACGTGTGTTTTAGAAAACGTCGAACGGAATTGATTAGCGGAGACGAAACGCGCGTTTCATAAAATAAAACGTATCAAATATCGAACGATTTTATTCCGTCCGCTAGTATCACAATAATACGTGTTGTACCGGGGGGAAGGGAGGAGAGCATTCACGCCATAGAAGTTTTACTCATCTGTTTACACGTAGAGTCCGGAGACCATAAGAATTTTATGTCGAGGAGTATATATTCCCATAGAGTTTTGAAAAAACCGTCCCGGTCATCCGTGTAGAAAGCACACGAGACTTGGACGCGGCCGCGTGTAGAGACGTTTCGTCTCGGAGCGGAAAACGAAATTCACGAATAAACGCAAATATTCGCAAAAGATTTTTTTTTTCTACAGATTTCCACAAATAATTCCGAGCGTCCGTTTTTACGAGATAACAATATTATATTTGTACGATTTCGCCAAAACGCGTAAAAAAAAAAAAAAAAAAAAAAAAAAAACTATCCCGATCGAAATAACGATTTCTTGAGAATCGACGTAACGCGCGTACGAGTATTACGAAAATAAATTGTCGTTTCATACAGGCGTTCACTTTTCGCGTGTCTGTTTTCGCACTGTTTTTACTGTTTTCATTCGCGTTCGACGTTTTTTTTTTTCCTCTTTTCATTACTCACACACCACCACGCGTCTATAAAAATCCACAATAATCGTAGTATTTTTTTATTCGAAAGCATTTTCTGCCGCTGTTAGTTTTTAATTAACGGTGCCCGGCCCGGTCGATTTTTTCCCCGTTGCCGCCGGCGGCGTTTTCATTACCGTACACACGTACGCGAAACGACTCGTACAAAAAAAAAAAAGAAAAAAAAAACCTACGGAAATGTGTGGTGGTGGCAGTGTTGTGCATTATCTAGATAAATTTATCTAGATAATTTATCTAGATAAAAAAAATTGTATTTTTATCTTATCTAGATAAAAGTAATTTGGATCATCTTTTATCTTATCTAGATAAAAAAATGGTTATCTGCGGCAAATTATTTAGATAATCATTCTAATATAATTTTTTTTTAGTTTAACTTCTATTACATATATTTTTAATTTGTTTATAATGTACATAATGTATTGTACATTAGGTATAGGTACAACTGAAATTTCAAATCTTCAAACCTTACGTTTATGTTTTGATATCGGGAAATTATTATTTTTATTAATTACAATTTCACGGAACTGATTCACAATAACGAAAACGTTTTCAAAATTGTTTTCAACATAATTTTATTATCGAGTACATTTAACGATTATCACAAGTAAATATCCGTCTTAATACGAATAGTCGGGAAAACCTGTGCAACAACTTCATGTATATATATATATATATATATATATATATATATATATATATATATATGTCTACAACCACATAATGGTTGTATATAACAAATCTATATAATATAATAATGTTTTTGAAATTCCACCGATAATGAAATTTGACTGTAGTCTGTAAAGCAAACGCATTACACATTTCATCCGTTCATCGTCTGCGCGACTGTTTTTATATCCAAAAGTTTGAAAATTGAAAATGGAGAAATTTATTTTGACAAAAACACAGTGATGGTATAAATGAGTTGTCAGACTCACCTACAACAGTTGTTATTACTGCAGATAATAAAACGCAAAATTATTTGTTGGATGGGAATATTTCAAAATCAATTCGGTCAATGATACAAAAATGAATGTTAATTGTCAAAACTGTTCAAAACAAATCATCGCTTATTCAAATTCGACTGGAAACTTATTAAGTCACTACAAAGTAAGTACCTAAAGTTTATTATTTTATTATGGTTTATTAGTAATGATTTAACTACTTAATTTTTTTTTATTACAATGTTGCACTAAAAAAAGAAATCATAGAAAAACGTAACCAGAAAGAAATCACTGATAATACTTATTATTAGGGTTAGGCAAAATCATAATAATTGGTACTTGTATATACATTGATTAGTTATTTCATAAAATGTCTAGACATTTTATACAATGTCAAAGTGATTTTAGGCAAAGTAATAATAATTATTTTTTATACAATGTTTAAATATTTATTAAATTGAATAAGTACTTTAATTTTTTTTTTTTATTACTATAACGAAGGTATTAGTTTTAATAGGCATAAAATATTAATTACTTGTTACAATATAATAAACTTGAATGACATTTTGAGTTACACAAAACATTATTTATAAGCAGATACATTTTTTTATTAATTTTGATATAATATGAAATAACAGGACACTTCTTATCGATACAACATCAATTACTTATATAAATAATTAGTAATTATATAAATAAATTAAATTATGAAAATTGTATAAGGTACAAGTACAAATCATAATCCAAACATTTCAACAAATTTCATGTGATATAAAAAGAATTATCTTTTTTTTATCTAGATAAATATGCATTTTTTTATCTGTTATCTAGATAAAATACTTTGGTACTATCTATTATCTTATCTAGATAAATTTTCACTTGATTATCCGTTATCTTATCTAGATAAATTTTAAGTTATCTTTGCACAACACTGGGTGGTGGTGGTCGACAGCAGTGATACGGGGAGCAAACCGCTGTGAAATGTAATTACATTTCGCGCTCTGTGGTTCGGGCATAGTTTTTGAAAGTGCCGTCGTTTGTTATTTAGAAAAAAAAAAAAATCCGATCTGAACATTACCGACCGAGAATTGCGATGTTTACGAATTTAATGATATCGTCAAACGTACGGGGGATGCGGTCGTTCGCAGCAGTAAATGTCGCTGGTCACTGGTCACTCTCACCACCTCCGACAGTGTTCCCCGTACGGCACGCTACGCGCCAAAAGCCATTGGAGTAAAATTCTTTTTTTCCTTTTTTTAAAAGTCCCACAAATAAATATAAAAGCCTCTCAAAAAAAAAACAAAAACAATGTTATACGCGTGCAATTTATATTTAAGCCCCAAACGCGTTATATTATAATACGTAGTTACATATTTTACCTACGATTGTCATATAGACGACAATGTGTAATTTTTTAAATGCGCAACAATTAAACGTTAATAATAGTATAATATTACGGTACTAGGTTAGTTAAAAAAAAAAAACAATAATAAGACGATTGATTATCGTTTTCGAAGCCTATAACATGACCAGTAATATTATTATTATTATTTCTAATGGAAACGTGTGTAATTTCGAAAAATTACTTTACCGGACATTTTCATTACCGCGAGCGATGATTTTTTCGACTGTTTTATCGTTTCTTTTTTCAATTCAACAAACTGTAATCACACAGTTTACAAGATCTAAAAATACATATATATATTTTTTCACTGTACTCGCGACACTAATACCGAGCAATAAGGCCGTTTAAATAATATATTACACTGTCCGCTGTTATATTTTCAATTTTTTCGAAATATTTGATTTAATAATATTAATAATTAATTTAAAACGTTTTAAACGATAAAATGATTTCTGAATGACTAAACGTTTCATAAAAATAAATCTTCAAAAGCGATAAAATAGAATTATGTATCAGACCACTTAGTTAATGAACATTAGACATAATAAATGAGCATGTATATATACGTCTGTTGCAATAGCCGACTGCTATAAATAATACGAAAATCGATTTTAAAGCATGTCGTGAAATGTGATTAATTATCTAGTACATTAATATATAATAATATTATATTAATACATATAGTATTTATATACTATTATTTATTACTCGGACTCGGGTGTCGTTGCGATTGCGACTTGTTTCCTAATGCTTCTTGAATTTATTGGAGAATACATTTTTAATTCGTTTCATACGAGTAAAAGTTGACATCTTAATATTTTTTAGCGAAACTTTTTGTAATTTTTGGTATTTTTTCGATTTTATTGTAATATTTTTCGATGTTTCGCGTTTTAAATACCATTTTCGCGTTATTTTTCAATGTTTTCAGATTACGTTTTCAATTTCTGCTTAACGAACGTTTCTATGAAAATTGAAATTATTTATTTTAACGTATTATAATTTATAAAATAATTTAGGTAATTAAAATATATTCGAATACACGACATGCCTAATAAATTTAAAATATATTTTTAGACTCTTAGTAGTAAATAATACAAAATGACAGGCGATGAGATTTTTTTTTTTTAGTGTAATTTTTTGATACTTCAAAACAATATTAACGACATTATTACCCACTGAATAATCACCTCGTTCTTCGACTTATTATGAATACATACTTAATAATATCATACAAGACAAATCGTGAATTTATCTATGAAAGAATGAGATTGTTTGTGTAATACAATTTGTCCAAACAATTTAAAATGGTTAATAAAAAGAAATTGTGATTTCCAAGATTTTTTTTTGAATATAGTTGAAGTAACAAAAGTAGTCTGACATTATTTCGAAATGTTAAGCCTTAAAACCAAAAAAATTACCTCGCTTATGAATTAAATACCTCAATATCTACAATTTCTATAATTATAATTACTATCGAAATTTCTTGAAAAAATGTTCTCGTTATTCAGTTCAAAACTACGAAGAATTAACGATAATCGATTCTGATGAAATTACGTTTTTACCGGTTCTACGTGATTTCTCTGTAGTTGTTCCTAACGCTTGAAAAAGGTATTGAGAAAATCGAAAAATTATCTCTTTACAGTACCAATTAGATACAATTTAATATCCGGAAAATAATGCTACACGTTAAAGATCGGAACACTCCTTCTGGTAGAATTTTCGGGTACAAACTAAAAAAAAAAAAAAAAAAAAACGCAGCTTTCTAATTAAAAATAATAATAATATGAAAATAACGGAAATTCTATAACGTTTATTTGTAGTACGAGAAAATATTTCCGAGAGAATTAAATGCGTACTATAAGACTGCATTGCAAATACTCGTTTTACGAATACTTCTGCGTGTGATTACCGCTGTCAAAGGGACAATAATTATTATTCGTTGTTCGATAAAGGATTCAAAGGAGTTGAACGAAATTTCAAAATGTATATCACGAAGTGAAATATTATAAAATATATATATATATTATATACATTACTATACGTGAATCGACAGATGTTTAGTTGGCAAACGCCGACGGGTATCTATCGCAACTTTATAAAGAATCATACGCTTTTCGTTTTCATTCCCATTATAATATATTCACATTTATATAATATCGTAGTCGTACACGTTTTCGTTTTAGTCACTCTATCAATGTCTATATCATTTATTTCGAAATACGCATCAACTTAACAATCA
The DNA here is from genome assembly GCA_032441825.1 of Chaetogeoica ovagalla. Taxonomy (NCBI): domain Eukaryota; kingdom Metazoa; phylum Arthropoda; class Insecta; order Hemiptera; family Aphididae; genus Chaetogeoica; species Chaetogeoica ovagalla. Next base: position 560,585 of record CM063746.1, on the reverse strand, counting down.
CTTTGAATTGAAAAAATTGAATGATATTTATTATTACCAAAATTACGACCAAAAGAATATTTAATTAAGTTTTCACAAAAAAAATTGCCAATAAGTGGAGACAACAATAATAAATTAAAAAAAAAAAAAAATGAAAAATTATTATTCTGGTTCGTCATACCGTGTTTTTGACAAAAATGAATACACAATTTTTACATGGGTTTAATCGTACCATGAAAATGTTATTTTCGATTCAAACACCGGAGTACTGTTCGAAATAGGCACACGAATCAGTGTGCGCTTACAGTACAATTATCAGTTAAAGATCGACTTGTAAGTTGGTCCAATAATGTTATGGTTATGTTCCTTCCGTTTTCACAGCACCATATCCCTTTGAACATCATGTGTAAAGCTGGAATAAGTGCTTCACCGACGGTCAGCCCATATGGTATGCGCTGATCGTCAGTTGCGATCGAGCGTTTAGTGCTTAGCTGACGGTAAATTCGGTCAATTTGGTAAATTGTTTTTCCTTTTTCTACGTCTGTATTTGTCCTAATAGATTCTCAAACAATTTTTTTTTTTTTTTTTGTTATTATTATTCTTTATTTGTAAAATTAACTCAAGTTCGTCCGAACATTCGACAGATGTACGCTTCGAGTAATTACCGAGTTAAAATTGGTTCGCCTTCCTTCCCCCCGTTGAAAACAGTCTAGGAACTCCTCTGTATGGATCGGACTTTCCAACGGGTAACGGTCACCTTTGCTTTAAACTCTACTCGAATGATTCGGACGAATACGTCCCCGTACGAGATGACGTCTACGTACTCGCCACAACATTCGTTTCGAGCACAACCGGATTAAAACGTCTACGTTTCTCCGCTACACAATATATTTAAATACGCTTTTCGATGTATGAAAGTTTTGTACTACCTTATCCACTGCTTTGCTCTCAAAAAAAAAAAACGCTTTCTCTCGTCGCTTTCATTCTTTATTTTCCGTCTCTTCGATAACTACGGTACCTACTCGTCAGTATACAGTCGTAGCACGTACTGTACGTGTTTACGAACAGGCCGATCTAGATCTACAAAACCGTAAAAAACAGCGAATAAAAAAACATAACGAGTTTATAACGATACGGTTTTTTTATATTCGGTCGGAGACGCGAACTACGCACTTGTCCGTTGGGAATCGCACTTATCTCGTCCTCGAGTCATTTCGCTACCGAAACAATTGTTCTATGCATACACATGGACGGTCGAAAATAAAAAAGAAAAAGGCGTATAAGACACGAAACGACATACGAGTCCATAGTACAGCGTTATAGTCGTGTCTACAATTCTTTTGCGGATCTGGCCAAGAGATGTGGATCAGCTGTTTCAACATATTTTCCCGTTATAAAAAAAAAAAAAACACGAAATGTAACAACATATTAAAAATATATTTTAACTGTTCAAAATGATTTATCCGATCATTAATAGTTTTTGTTTTTATTTTTGGTCGAAACGACGACCAAGTAGCGAAAGTTGTGCACGTTATATTTATTTTGTTTTGTTCCTCCCCAAATTTCCATTTTCGATTACCGCCTACAGTGACGTCGTAATTGCAGATATTTATAATATTATATATTATTTGAAAATATATATTTAATTGATTATTGCAAACAACGACAACAATAATCCGTTGTATGTATGATAGAGTAGGTATAGACAAACACAAATAAAAAAAAAAATAAAATATTTAGTCTTAAATATTACAATTATTTATATATATATTTTTTTGTTTATTATTAACTTCAGAAATCAATTGCACATTACTATATGTTTATTACTATATTACAACTACTACATGATTTACACGAAGTACACACACGTTTTATACTGTTGGATTTTTTTTTTTTATTTTAATTTTTACCTTATTCATAACAATACAATGTTAAACGAATTGCTTTTCTAGGACACTTGACAATAATAATATTATAATATTTATATAGCGTACGACAATTATTATTTCAATCTCATTATGTTTTAAATTCGATTTTCACTAAAACCTATTGTAAATGTATAATTATTATCATTATTATTTGAACAAAGGCGAATAATATTGTGCATTATAATATATATTTATATCAATAATACGATCTGAACTAAAACATAAATAATAATAATAAAATATAAAAATAAGAAAAAAAAACATTTTAAAGAGTGCGTACGACTACCTGTACTGATTATATATATATATATATATATATATAGTACTAGTGTAGTATATAATATACACACAAACACACACACACACAGGTACATTAAAAAGGCACTTAGAAAAACAATTTTTTTTTTTTGCTTACGTTGTCTTTTTTTTATGTAAAACAAAATAATTCAATTCCATTGAACCTAAACACAAACTGCTGCTCAATAATAAATTAGCGTTGACTTCAATACATTGGCGTTAATTAATAATAATAATAATAATATTTATTTTAAATCATGGCCAAAGTAAACATCAAATAAAAAAAAAAAATTAAAAATCATTACAATGAGAAATGGATAATTTTGTTGGTGGGATGGTCCAAGAAACTATGATACTACGTACATAATAGTAATAATAATATGTACTACATATATATTATTCTGCATATAATTATAATGATGACAATAAAAAATAAAAATTTAAAAATCCATGTATTCACGAATAATTGCAGTAATATTTTTTCTTTTTTTTTACTTGTACATATAATGTAGACGAGATGACATAACGAAACGAAAACTGGCGATTATCAAAATATAAATCATACACGTAGAACAATATTAGTCTAATGTAATTAGTCCCTCTCATGGCTCCTATTTCCATGTATATTATGTTATATACGCGAAATATTACTGTTTATATGGCACTCGAAATGTATGAAAAGCAGAATATGGTATGTGTAAAATACGTATAAACAATTACATTCGTACAAAATGATAATAGTAATAAAAACGGAAAAAAACAGGAAAAATAATAGTTTTCGATATTATTTGCACGAAAGGAACTTGTCGAAATAGCTGATTATATAAAACATTGTGTTAATAAGGATACGCGTGATTATAAGGAAACCGAGGAATAAGAAAAAAAAACCAACAGAACTTTTATTAGGTTTTTGAAAAAACTACTCGGTGGGTAAAAATATTATGCATCGAACAAAAGCCGATTAAAATACATTAAAAAAAAAAAAAAAATAGCAATAATAAAATAATTAGGAACGTTGAGTTGCTCAAGATTAATAAAAATTAAAAAAAAAAAATTATATTCATATTCAAAATATATTTTATCGTTTTTATAATTACCGATAAGCGTTTACATTTTTTTATTTTATGTTTTTAATTATTAATCATCATCATCATTATTATTATTATTACTATTATTAATATATTCCAATTACGCCTTACTAAGTACAACGCCTTAAAAAAAAAAAACATTAAAGACTAAAATAATAATAAATCGTTAAATTAAAAATAATAAACGTAAAACAAATTTGCAAAAAAAAAGAAAAAACGTTGATTATTACAAATAAAATATATCAACAAATTGAGCAGAGCAGATCCGTTTTGATTAATAGCAAAAAAAAAAAAACAAATTGTAACTTATTAAAAAAAAAAAATTAACAATATAATCGGGTGTCACCATGAGGAAAAAAAATACAATATCATAATAATACGATGAATTGCACTTTACATTAAATCAATGCTTAATTGAAATATACATTTGATGTGTATGAGGGAAATATGAACCGTAATATTATATGTTAAAACATGCCGCGGTATTTACGTTACTATATTAAAAATTCCATTGAACACAAGCCCGTTTCTATTGCTATTGCTGTGATGATAATAATTGACAATTGTAACAACACAATGTAAATTTTGTTTTTAACAAACGTATTGGAATTTATTTTTCTTTATGTAGAGACGATAAAACAACAAAAATTTAATTAAGGACAATATTAAAGAATCAGTTCATATTTCTGGTCGAATACACTTCAAGAACATGTAAAAAAAAAAAAAACAGGTACGTAATTTCGTGTACGATTTGTATTTTCTTACTCGATTGAAACGTTTTAGTAAAACATTTTTTTCCTTTACAATATGTATGTATACATATTTTTTAATATATGGCACTTGTTTTAAACACATGAATTATTATTTTTCGAGTTAAAAAAAAAAAACAATAATAATAAAAAAAATAATAATTCATCAATTTTCGACACATAACAATTCTTAATAACTAAATTTAAACATGGTACTATACCTAACCTTAAATGTTATAAAATGTTTGTACTATGATAATTATCTAGTCTAAATTTTGATTAATAATAAACATTGTATATATATATACACACATGACAAAATAAAATACTCAGTGCATTGAGTTTTAAAACAAACAAAAAAAATCTTGATTTAATTTTGCATTGTGAGCTGAGTATAATATCAAGAATAATTATGTAATAATATTTCAATTCATTATTAAAGCACCAGTCTACATTTCACGATAACATCATAATCTGTTTGAATACAATAATATTAATCGATAGAATATTGTAGGTTTAATCAAAATTTGTACAAAAAAAAAAACATGTTAAAAAAAAGGTATTACAAAAATTTAACAATTCTAATGTCAAACAATAAGTGTTCTACTCCTTGGTATTAAAGTGTTTATATTGAAAGGAGTGAGTAATTATTTTTTAATACAATACACCTACTCATTTTAATGTTATGTTTATTTAATTTATTGTTTTATATTTATTTTGCGTTTTGTTTAAAATAGAAATTATTGTATTAATATATTATATTAAATATGTTTTACTCTATGGTTAGTCTTTGATGTATAGTATTTTTGAGGTCAATTAAAATGAAAAATATTTATAATAATGAGAAAAATGATACTGCTATGTATACATGGAAAAATGTGTTCCTTTTGTGCCCAACCACCTATAACTAATATAATTAATAACACAAGGCACTCCAGATTTTTCAATGTAAAACATAAAACAAAAAAATAAAAATATTTCAATAGAATACATAGTGTCATCAGTCTTTCCTTTCGTCAGTCTAATTAGGAAATATGACCATGACCTTAAAAAAATAATAAATACATCATTAAGTCTGTAAGTAAATAAAAATTACATATTACATCATTGGTCAATATAATGTGTTTTAATGTATTTTTGTCTGTAAGTGTGGCTGGAAAAAAATAAGTGACTAGTGACGATCAATATGTTAAAGAAACAAAAATGAACGATCAACAGAGATGATAAATATCACTATAACTTTTATAAAACCAAGATGCTGAACTTAAAAACTATTTCTTATTAACGGTTTTGCTTTTAAACTAGTGTAAATAAAATAACAAATGGTATTGGTGAATTGAAAGATTATTGCACTTAGGTACATCAGATAGAAATCGAGAAAGAATAAAAACAATACATTTGTTCGGATACTTCATACGATGTTATGTTAAACGTTTGAAAACTATTTATACAGTAATAACACACATTAAAATTATTTTAATAGTAAAAATAACATTTAAGTTTGTACTTTAAGTTATATTGACTATATTATATTTAATATTGTACTTAAAAATGTATTTAAAAAGAAGAAAAAAATCCAATTTACATGGAATTTCTTTTCTTTTCAAATATTTTTCGAATTGGTTACCATTTTTGTCAACCGTTTAAACACTAATACTAATTTTGCACTTTGATTTGTACTCTATTTGTTTTTTAATAATAAAAAAAAACTTTTTATAATTTAAAATAATACAATAAAACATGATACAAATATATATATATATATATATATATATATATAAGTATATATACATACATTGAGCCTATAATTGTTTATATATATATATATATATAGATATATATCAATTATTTGTAGTAATACCACAGTATTATTATTATTTAATCATTTAGTCATTATTATTTTTTAAGTCGTATATAAAACATAATATTAAAAGTTCTGCAGAACGATTACAAAATTATATGTTTCTATGTTTTATATTATATAGATGATGTATTAAATTCACATTATGCATTATGTATATTATGAGTCAAAAATGAAATAATTCATTTTATACAAAATTATTACATTGTCGTTGAACACATGAAATCAGGAAATCTTCAGACTATACTGTTAACATTTTTTTTTTTTTTTTTTTTTTTTTGTGTCAGTGAAATGCGTACTTGAAACAAATATGGGTTTAAACGTACAAACGATAATACGATTTTAATTAAAGAAATAAATAGTAGAAATAATTTTTATAAATAATAATAGAACGACAACTACAATAATAAATATCATAAAAACCATGTTATGCAACTAAAATTCACGTGCATACATATATATATTTATATATATATGTAAAAAAAATATAAAAAAAAAAAAACAAAAACTAATACTGGTTAAACACGGTGAACTTAACGTCAAGAATTCAAAACGGTTGTTTACGAGAAAATAAAATAATAATAAATGCACATTTAAACGCGTGTAAAGTCTCTCTCGAATCGTAAATAAGACGGTCGTAATTAATCAACCAAAAAAAAAAAAAAAATTATTATTATTATTATTCAACGATAGATGAGGTAGTAAAGAACAGGAATGATACGGTATATACTCATTACAAAGTCAAATAATTAATACGATAATTCGAACTCACGAAGTTTTTTGTACACAATAATATTATGTATATGGCACGAACGAAAAAGAAAACGTTATTTAGAAGTCATCGATAAAAGAAAAAAAAAAAAACAACAACAACAAAAATAACGTTTAGGAACCGTCGTGTTTTTGAACTCGAATTGGACTGTTAAAACGATTTAATGACTAGTTGGTAAATAAATATATATATATATGTATTAAAAAAAAAAATTCAATAAAAACGTAAAAATATAAATTAAAAAAAAAAAAAAAAAAAAATCAATAATATTTTTAAACGTAATGTTCTGTGGGAATTCTTCGTTTGTTTATTTCGAATCGTTTATTATTTTTATTATTATTATTATTATTATTATTATTATTACCGTGTGATAAAATATTTTGTCGTTCGGTGTAAATAACCTGAATTTGTTGTATACAATATTATTTAGAAATTTATTGTCCGCGAGAATTTTTCTGTTTTGACGTATTCACACAGTTTGTTTACAAAAATAAATTCTAGATCATTTGTTCCGTTATAACGTGTTTAGTTTTTATTTTCGATGACCAGACTAAAAAACAAAAAAAAAAACGCGGCGAAATCGAGTGGATAAAACACGACGACACGCGGCGGTCAAACGAACAACGAGACTACCTGTTGTATTAATACTCTTAACTACTGCTGTTGTGCAGCAGACGACGCTCTACAGATTACAATGATAATGAATATTTTACTACTAAAAATGTATATTGGTTACTTTATGTTAAAAATTTTTTTTTTTTTTTAATAAGAAAAAAAGTCATTACAAATCACGTGTTTTATTTTATATTTTTTTTTTTTGGTTTTTTTTTTTTTGTTTTGTTTTTTTTGTTTTTATAACTAAATTCCTAAGGTCTATTATGTATTTTATATTAATTTTGTATTTCAAGTGCTTATAAATTTTTTTTTTTTTTTTTTTTAAACATAGTGTCTTATGGACACGCCACAACGACGACGACGACGACGCGCGCGTTCACTATTTTTTTTTTCTCCCACTACGACGCGTCGTCCTCGTTCTCCCCGTTCGGCTGTCAGTTCTTGCCGGCCTGCAGGGGCAACGGCGAGTTGTTGACGTTGTCTTCGTCGTCGTCGTCGTCCTCGTCCTCGTCGTCCTCCTCCTCGGCGTCCTCGTCGGACGCGGACGAATATTCCGCGTCGTTTGCCGCGATCGTGTCGCGCTTGCCCATGTCACCACCACCACCACCACCACCGCCGCCGCCGCCCGCCTGCATCTTGGACGCGTAGAACAGCGGCGGATTGGTCTCCACCAGAGCCTTCAGATACGAGTCCAGGAACGCTTTGTTGTTGTACGGGGACAGCTTGTCTCCGGGATCCCTGTTGTTGTTGGGGAACGACGGCAGGAACGGCGATTGGCCACCGCCGGTGCGCGCGTAATTGTCCATCAGGTCCATGGCCGTCGGATACTTGTTGTTCTGCTGCTCCTGGTGGTGGTGGTGGTGGTGTTGCTGCTGTTGTTGCATGTGCACATGCTGCAGCGGATCGCCCGGCACGTAACGCGGCTGGTTGTTGTTGTGACCGTGGCCGCCGGACGAGTTAACGGTCAGATCCTCGGGATCGTCACCGTCGCACACGCTGTTGTTGGCCGACTGCAGATCCGGCCTGGACCCGTCGTTGCGGCGGTGTTGGCTCCCGCTGCTGGTGGTCACCGCATCGGTGGGCGAAGCCCTGGCACGCAGCTCGGCAGGCGAGATCTGAAAACGGCCCCAAACACGTATTACGACCACAGTACAACACACGCGTTGTTGTTCCCCTCCGAAAAGGTTTGCGCGCCAGAACGAGTTAAATGGACCACAGTGTGGAATACCTCCCGATAGCGGATTTTTTTTTTTTTTTTGTGAGTAGGGAGGAAAGGAGACGTTTTCACTACTTTTCAATAAAAACAATCTCCGACTGGCGGACACCCGTATTGAATTTAATTTACAGAACAATGTCAAAAAAAAAAAATCGGGGACGACAAAACGCGCTCGCGCATTAGGATTAAAAATCTCGTTATTGAATGACGAGGAAAGTGTCGGTGTTTCGAATATTTCGTCGGTTGACGATTAGTTTTCGATGCGACGAGTGGGTTGTGGAAAAAAAAAAAAAAACGTAAGACGTTCGCGCGTACTCGCAGAAAACGATACACCACACTTTATGAGAATTTCGTAAATTTACCGCCTCCGAACAGCGGACACATGCGCCGCACGCGTTACTACGGGGCGCACTGCGGAGGAACGAGACCGCTCGTAGAAAATTTAAAATGAAAAATACGTCACCCGAGTTTTATATTTAAGTAGAGCCCGTCGAAAAGCCACCTCGTCGAAGCACTGTGGTGCTCGAACAAACGAGTGAGGGAGGTGCTGCGAATAATAACGGACAGGGCGCGGGAAATAAAAAATAGCCCGGACAAGGGATTAGTTTTTAACGGTTTCAACAAGATTAGAAAGCTCCTGCGGGAAAACCGTCGAGAAGTAGTTGTACTACGATAGATAGATCAAGCGACGCGATCTACAACAACGAGTCGTGTGTAAAAATTATCAACGGAAAGACGAAGCACCACCAAACACCGGACGAGTTGTTAGTGGAACGAGGATCAATGGATCGAGAAAAACGAAACCGCGAAACGCTCACGGTAATATTTATTTTGTACTCGTGCCAAACACCACTGCGAGTACTCTTCGTTTTTACGCGTTTCAAAAACCTAACCGATATTGTCGAAAGAAAAAAAAATATTGGTCGTCGTCGTAACCAATTACCGACGATGAAATCCGCGAAGACCATTTTCGTGCTCGTTTTTCGTTTTCATTCGATTCCCCGGGCTCGTATCCTAACGAAACGTATCAAAGCGAAATTTACCACCGATTTTCAAAATTTCCCGTTGGCAATCGTTTACATTTCGAATTTTGTTATAAAACGACTGGTGGGAGGGGGGGGAGGTTTAACAGAATAGTAAATTTAATTCGAGTGTGGCATCGTTCTCCGTACTGATTATTCTCTTGCGAAATAGTTCAAAGTAGAATAATCGACGGAAATTTGGGTGACAAAAAAACGAAAAAAAAAAAATTGGAATTAACGACAAAAAAATTTTGCATGGAAATTTGTCGCGTGGAAAAGTTAAACGCTTATCGGAATTCGTTCGACGAGTAAAAAGTATTAAATACGGGAAATGACCGAAAATCCGATTTTTTTTAATTGTCGGGCGAAATTGTAAAATAATACAGTCTTAAGATTTTTATGCGAAAACGGTCGAATTTTTTGACGGTTAAATCAATCGGATATATTAAAACTCACACCGGAGACGATGAGTTTATCGAGATTTTATATTTTTCAAAAACACAGTCGAATGAATCGATTCCGCGTGAACGTATCCATCCAAACAATAAACGGAAAATCATATCGCGTTAATTATTATTAATTAAAACATTTAAATAAGTCATTTTTTTTTTTTTTAGGTAGGGGATTACGACGACATTTCTTACGAATCACGAACTCGCGATATCGCGTTCCGCCGGTTACAACAATAACGGTTACGCGGAGTTGATATTTTTTCCATTTCGAATAGAAACACGTCCGATATTATTTAAAAACCTAGAAAATCGGGAGAACTATATCGTATCGAGTAGTACACCTAACATCTGCGAAATTATATTTATATGTAAAAAAAAATTAGCGTTTTAAAAACAGAAACGTGACAACGTCAAATCAATAAAATGTAAAATGTTTCCCAGTGAAATCGTTTAAAACGGTTCTTTTCGTTTTTCGATACGTTTAGTTAGTGAAAAAAAAAAAAAAAAAAAACATAACGACTTTTTTTCTCCTAAGTAAATCGAATAGAATATATTTGCTATTTCCGAATCGGATGAAAAAGAAAATCGACGAATTTACGGAAGAAAACGCGTTTTTCGTTCTTTACGAAAAAGATTGGAGAACGCGACGACGATTCCACCGGGAACGTCGTAGAAATTGCCTATACAAAACGCCTTGAAAAAATGGTAAACGCGACCGCGAGCACATTTAGTAACGTTGTCGTTCGCGTTAAGGGGTTTTCGTTTTTCATTTTTTTTTCCCCGTAGTATTTTCATTTGAATTATTTATTGTTCGATTCGATCCGTCTTCCCGTTTGCCCGTCTCAAGTAGGCGCAAACGGCGGTATAATAATATACGTTATACAACCGACGACAAAAATCGAACGAATCGCCGAGAACGACGTTCGTTAATACTTTTATAAATTATTGTTATACTACCGTACTGCACTGCAACCTAACGGGCACAAATATCGTTTATGTAGTAGTAGTAGTAGTAGTAGTAGCCGACACACGAATAATACCGAGAGCGCGAAGGAAAAAAAAAAATAATAATAATAAATGAAAAAAAAAAAAAAAAATCTTTCGCCGCGAGCGCCCCGTAGAGGGAGGAAATATTGTTTTCGTGTTTCGACGACAGAGCATAAAACACACACACACACACACACACACTCGTCGCCACCGCCGCGTTCTGATGCGCTTCCTTTTTTTTTTTTTTTTTTTTTTTTTTTGTGTTGGTTTATAAATATACCTTGACTCCGGCTTTCAAGAGCAGATTGGACGCCAGTTCCGGGTCGAAATTCGACGGCATCGGTTGCACGGGCAGGTCTTTGGTGCTTATGCCGCGGTGTTGGCGCGACATGTGCGAGTGCAACGAATTCCTCGATTTGGCAACCGTGCCGCAGAGCACACATCTATACCCAGAACATACGGTGTGTTTGTCTTCCAGATGTGTGCGGAGCGTGTGCGCCGACCGGTAAATCTTACCGCATTTCGGACACGGTCTGGGGTCCGTAGCTCTGACTCTGGTCATTTCGATCGATCTCCTCGCTGAAAGATTTACACGTTTAGAATGCGTCTCGGTATCGCCTTAAAAAAAAAAAAAAAAAAAAATAGAAACAAAAAAAAAACAGAAAAAAATTTAAAAAAAAAATTAGAAATAAAACGATATTTTACGAATAATAATATTATCATATTTGTGTTATTTATACATAAAATTATGCGACAAACATACAGTTATTTTATATATATATATTAGAGTCGTATAAGTGTGCAGCGGTAAGTATATTGTTTTTTTTTTCTTTTTTGTAAACACAACAATCTACAAGAAGGACAAATTGGAAGTTTTACACGTTAGAATTATATATTTATATCAAATATATATATTGACAGGATTTCTATACATATATAGAATAAACGCAAACAGTTTTTTTACGAATCTTTATTTTTTATTTATTTATATATATATATATATATATATATAAAGTATTAGTATAAAGAAACCCATATCATAATATTGCTTCGAATATTATATGCAATATAGGATTCTATACAATACCGTTAATAATATATAAATTAACAGACATTTTTTTTTTTTTTTTATATATATATATACACTACAAAATTTACAAAATGCATGAAGACAAATAAGTTATATTAATTAGCCGGTACGAAACATCATAATTTTGACGTATTTAAATATTAAAAAAAAAAAAAAAAACAATTATAAAATAAATATACTAGGAAATATAACTCGTAAATAGTTATTATTTAGATACATGAATACATTTATGATAATAGCCAATAGAAATTGAAATTTAATATTACAAAACAAAAAATTAATAAATAAAATAATAATAATAATAACATAAACAAAAATTTAATTAAACTTTTTGTAGTAATAATTACACGACGATGGAATTATTTTAGATTTGTTTGAATAAATAATAATAATAAAAAAAAAACCGCTTATGTATACGTATATTACAATACAGGCTTATTGGCATTCGTCGGCTTACAGTGATATCAATATTCGTACGTTTAAAAGATTAAGTGTATTGTTTAAATATTCGTAACGATTTAATGAAATCTCTCCCCACCCCTCACCATTAATAATAGTGGCGTGTGTTTGGAAATAGATAAACCACGAAAAAAAAAAAATATATAATTATTATTACTGTTGTTGTTACTACTGCTGTTAACGCCGTAGACATCATTAAAGAATATCGTTTGATTGATAAAAAAAAAAAAAAACGGTTTAACATTTCTCGTTAATATTATAATACGCGTTCGAATTATTTAGAAACACACGTCAGTACCGTCCAGTCTTCTATGGAGAGAAGGCAAAAAAAAAAAAAATCAAATCCAATCGTCTAAGGATCTAACGCAAAGAGTAATTATATATATATGAAAATATTTTTTTACCATTTACAGGTATACTTTTTTTTATATATATATATAGAAGACGACGAATTACAGAATTTCGAAAAAATATTAACGGGGAAAAAAAACCGGAATAATGATTGTTCAAATACACTCACTGTCAAAGGCGTCTCTAAAATCTCTAAACCCGCTTAGTGTTTCGGAATCGAATAACAAAACTGTGCACCGAATTACGGTAATTAAAAGCGTTGCGCCGCGAAGGTCGTTTTCCGCGTATCAGAAACCGATAAAAAAAAACCAAAATCATCGTCTTCGTAGTACAAGGACCAGAACAACGATCGACGACGACGAACGAACCCCACACACGGGTGGAAAATGTTTTGTGGAGAGTGATGAAAAAAAAAACGCACCGGAAAAGTGATGGAAATGGCGAAGAAGAACCCCCCACACACGGGTGGAAAATGTTTTGTGGAGAGTGATGAAAAAAAAACAAAAAACGCACCGGAAAAGTGATGGAAATGGCGAAGAAGAACCCCCCCCCCGTGGTGTGACATATAATCGTCGATTATTGTTAACGAAAATGTTAACACACACACACACACACACAAGACGTTGATCCCACCACGCACAGAGTTTGGAAGAACGTACACGTGGTTTTCGATAAAAAAAATTTTTGTTTTTTTTTGCGTGTATGTGTGTATAAAACACTCGAGACGTGTTTTAGTGGTGTCGTGGCCGAGAGAAAACGACTGGTGGAATAATATATTGCGTAAAATTTTAACCGAAACCGGTTTATTTCGTTGAATAACTACTAAATGTATACACACAATAATGTAATAATATAAATGCGCATACGCGCGTTTAACAGGAGACGAAGCAGGTGCGGCGGCAACGCGTATTAGTAGAAAACGACCAAAAAAAAAAAAAAAAAACGCATAAAATCCAAACGGAGAAGACGTTTTATTAATAATAATAATCGTGAACGAGAAATATCGTCACGACGACGACGTTTAGCAACAGCAGCAGCAGAATGGAATTTTTCAATATAGAAAAACAAAAACAAAAATCTACCAAATATCGAACATCAGTGTATTTTCAGAATATTCCAGCGAATCGCTCGACGACGGAATCGTTACGGGAATAGTACAATTATTTGGTGGGTACCGACCACCGCGAATAATAATAATCGATTAGGCATCACTCTACAAACGACCACTAAAGTATGAGTGTTGGTGTAATGTAAAAAAAAAAAAATTAAAATAATACGCTGGAAAATGACCCGCGAAAATATTCGCCTCGATTATCCATAATAATAATAACGGTTTTCGAACTTAATCGTATTAACTAAAAATATTATTATTATCGATGCGAAACGTACAAGAATTGTCATATATTATTTACACACTTACCGAATAAAATTACCAACAAAATATTTGATTCAAATGAATTTTAAATAATAATAATAATAAATTATATATATATATATATACTGATAATTAATAATAATGCCTAATGAAAATAAAAATAATATTATAGTTCTACGTTGTTGGAGAATACAGTGTGGTGGTGGGTTGGGGGTATCGGAAATCACTTATTAAATCGTCATTATTAATTTTTGTTTTCAATTTTTCTTTTAGTCGGGGTAACGTAAAGTTTTTAGAAGACGTTACACCACATTATGTTTGTGCGTTCTTCATTAATATTCACTTGAACGTACGAATGAATCGTATAAAATTATAATTGAACACAACGCCACTATATATATATTATATATATATACTACTTTCACGTAAAAATAAACGATTTTAAGACCTACAAAAAAATATACATATTTATATTTACATTCATATATATGTAATATTTTGAAAAAAAAAAATATGAAAATAAAAACTTATCGAGATAACCATATTAATATATATATATATATATTTACTTATAGTACACAAAGTTTTTTCCTTACGAGAAATTTATATTAATTAATTTCAAAAATATTAATATACACAAATTTATAATAATATAAATAGTACAATATTGTGTTTGTGGGTTTGATTACATCAAAATACACTACACAACACGTCGTGGAGTAACAAAAATATGTCACTTCTTTTTTTCTATTTTTTTTTTTTTTTTTTTGTTTTTTTTTTTTACATACCTTTACACATAAACCAAAAGTAAAGTAATCGAATGACAACTTAAATATGTAATGTATTTCAAACGCGGATTAAGTTTCATAAGATATGTAATAAAATACCATATTATATTACTATATATTTTATATATGAATATAAACGAACTAAATTTTACGAAGAGCGCGTTTCGAATAATAATCGATTAGAAGAATTATTAAAAAAAATACACAGGCGTGACTAAGGTCTAATTATTTCCACAGTACTAAAAAAAAACTAGAATCAAAGGACCAAAAGTTAGTAGTAGTAGTAATAATAATAATAATAAATAAAATTTACGTTATTTATGCGGAAGTTTTATTTGTATGTAATAACAACAATAAAATATAAATAATTTTTAATTTTCATTTTTTTTTTTATTGACAACGAATGTAAAAAAAGTATGAATATTTGTGCAGGCATTAATGATTTTTTTTTTTTTAAATGTGTATGAATTTTTATTTTACACACCACAACAACATGTGACAGGAAAAAAAATTTTTTTTATCGTTGAAACATATTATTATTATTATTATTATTATTACTATTATAATGTTGACACATTCAATAATTAATTTCTTCTATATCTAGGACACATTTTTTTTTTTTAAGCGTAACTACTAGTGTTAAATATATCGTACTAAACACGTATGTAATTCAAAGATTCAACAGCAAACACCTAACTGCGTGTTTTGAGTGTGTAAAATATTATAATTCTAGTCATGTTATTTGGTCTCATAAGTAGTCAAGTCGTTCAAAGTATTTTTGTGCTGTAGGAATAGAGAGAGTGACCCCTAACCGAGATTTAAAAAAAAAAAAAATCTAATTTCATTTTGTTTGCTGACCGCGTTCGATATATTATTGAAATTTAACACCGCCGCCGCCGCCGCCGCCACCACCACCATCACCACCGCTGGCTCGGGAATTTACATACGTATAAATTGTATGAGTTTATTACTATTGCGTGTAGTTATCTCGTTTTTTATTCGACAGTTAAAAAACGGAACACGGGAAAAAGAAAAAAATCGCTAATAATACACAATGTGTAACGACAAAAAAATAATAATAAAATGATAATAATTTTTTCTTTTCGTTTTCGTTTACCTCGGAAACAAACGCGCGCCGCGGCATTAGTAACGATATAAATATTAAAATCGTTCAGTAATAAAAACAAAATGGTAAACCAATCTCACAAGTGGCGATCTCACAACACACACACACACACAATATCATGTGTCCGAAAACACGGTAGGAACAACAAAAAAAACAAAGAAAAAACAGTCCCGGCGGGCGAAGTTGTCAGAAACAAAAAATATATCGAAATCGCGGCGGTCGAATTTCGTTTTTATGAAAATGTTAAAATGCATAAACCACTACGCGCGATTTATAATATACCGCCGACTGGGATGGATTATTAATCGTTTAAACGAGAAGTTTTAGAAATTACACGGTGACGGTGGTGGTGGTGGTGATGGTGGTGGCAGGGACGTGGGAGAGAAAATAGATTATAATATGGTATATAACATATATTATCTAGTGATGGCGGATTTGGATAGCATGTAGAACTGGGAGGACAAGTCGGAGGGGTTGAGTCGGTGATCGCGCATGGACGCGGACAACGGGGACGACGGTAAGGGCGGTAAGAAACTGCTGGGATGCGGATGTGGATGCGGATGCGGATGCGGGATTTGATGTTGTTGTTGTTGTTGCTGCTGCTGCTGCTGTTGTTGTTGTTGTTGCTGCTGATGCTGCTGTTGTTGTTGTTGTTGCTGCTGCTGTTGCTGTTGTTGCCGCTGTTCATGGCTGGCCGCGGCGGCGGCCGTAGCGGCTGCTGTTGCGGCGGCGGCCGCAGCGGCGGAAATTGACGCGTGCGTCATGGGTTTGATGTCGTGGTGCGATAGCAACGACGGTTTGGAGAAACACGACGATATCGTCGAAGACGGACTAGTATTGGTCAACGATAACGGGGAATGGAGATGACCGCTGCCGCTGCCGCCGCCGCCGCTTCCGCTACTACCGCCGCCGCCGCCTCCGCCGCCGCCGCCGCCGCCGGTATTAGACGGCGACTGCGCGTGCATTTTGGCGCCTCGTTGCCGGATACCGTGGGTTTGCAACAGGTGATTGAACAGATATTGTCTGGTCTTAAAGTGTTTACCGCACACCGGACAGGGTTCCCAGTGCGGAGCGGCTGTGTGGACGTTGGCTATGTGCTGCTTCAAGTTGCTCACGCTGCTATACACCCGGCCGCATTCTGTGCACACTGGTTTCGGTTCGGTGGCGTTCAAGTAACATCCTCCGCCATCCCCTGGAACCCCACCATTCTAGTGTCATATATACGTGTCTCATACAGCATTTTTTTTTTTTTTTTTTTTTTTTTTTTACTCTCCTTTCCCACCGATCCCTCGACCAGCACGCGCGCGGCGGTTCGGTTTTCTCTTCACAGATCCTATCGCGGTTTATTTTTCCTCTCCACCCCCCGATATGTTTTTACGCATTTCGTTTAATTTGGAAGAGCGACGCTCATCTCATCAGTTCATCCGTCAGTTTAACCGTGCATTTCTATCCGGTTTAATTTCTACACACACACACGGTTCATTCACGCGCAATCGTTTGGTCGGTTCGATCGAAAATTTCGCGACGATGCCCCGGCGGCGAATAACACCGCAGCACCACGACTCTTTAGCCCTTTGGGTCATCGAAACTGTACGATAACCCGAGCTGTGGCAACAACAACCCGTTCAGTCCAGTCAATCGTTCATCGGAGTTTTTCGTCATCGGACGAGAAAATTCAATTAAACCGACAGACGAACTGATAAAGCCGTTGGTTGGAATACGCGCGCGTGTGGACGGCGAGGAGGAGGAGTAGAGTTCTGTAGTGGAAATCGCGAGGGAACGAACGACCCAAGGGTTTGTGGGAGTGAGGAGGAAATAAGACAGGAGGCGAGAAGAAGAAGGTGTCCTCGCCGCCGTTTTCCACGATCACGAGCCGCGCCGCAAGCAGCAGCATTCCACCGTCGTTTTTTCAACTCGGACAATTCTGTTCCGGTCCTGCACCTCCTTAACCTAACGCCGTTAGATTATTATTATTTTTTTTCAATTCGAATATTCGCATACAAGAACATACACGGCCGGCTCGATCGGAGAAAACGTGACGGTGGAAAACGAAAACGGTCGGAGGAGGAGGAGGAGGAGGAGGTCTAATTTTGTTGTTGCATCGATTAAATGTTATTGACAGTGGCCTGCCCCTCTCTCTCTCCCTCCTCTGCACCGTTCTTTATTTATTTTCGATTCGTTGGATGGGTGGGGGGTGGGGGAGTTTAATACGACACTGCGTTTGAATATTGTCGCGTCATAAAATTATTTAATTTAAAATTTCCTACTAAATCGCGGCTATTTTAAGATTGTTTTATATATTTGAAGTTGAACTCCTTTTGACAAAACGCGGCAAGCGTACTTACGGCCACTGGTTATTGATTAACTAAATTTTACGATAATTATCAATACGTAAATTATGAAGATGTAAATTTTTACATTTATTCGTTAATATACTAATAAAGCCGACGTGGGGAGTAGTGATACGTGAAATAAAAAATACATATATATATATATAAACACGCGAATTATTATTATTTACTAGTAATTTAATTTCTATTTTTTTTTTGTATTTTTTCCCCCCGTTTTTGTTTTCTCGCTACTTTATTATAAAGACGTACAAAAATTTTAGTCTTTTATTATATATATATATATATAAAATCGAAAATTTATCATATACTAAAACATTTGAGGGTGTAAATTAGTTTATGGAGGATTAAAGGGACTGGTAGTTGCGGCGGCACTGAGGAGAGATGAGTTTATTATTGGCGAGGAGAGGAGACAAAAAAGAAGACGCGATTCCAACCCCCCCCCTTCCCCGAGAAAAAAATTGCTAAGTATAGAAAGCGTTAAAAAAAAAACATATATAAATGATACATCATATACAGTGTGTCTTACGACGTCACGATTTTTTTATTATTATTATTATTTTGATACGCGTCCCTCTCTTTAAACTGCGCCCCATACGCCTTATTTTTATGAGATATAAAATGAATACGCATTTACGTTTTCATTTATTACTACGACCGTTCATCGTCGTCTCGGTATATCGACCGTGTTATAACAAACGAACAAAAATCCTATTATCATTAACAAATATATTCGCGTTGTGTTATTATTTTATGTGTAAACCTTCCCACCGCAGTTAAATTTAAAAAAAAAAAAATTTTTTTTTTAATTTTATTCAATACGGGTTTTATACTGTGTATATATACAAAAAAAAAACATTGCACACACACACACACACACATTTCATATTGCACAAAACACGCGAACATTATAATATTATTATTATTATTATTATAAACCTTGTACGGTGGTGTATCTGTAAAGAGAAAAACCTCATATTCGCATAGCTGAAATAAAACACATACTGTATGACCCACAATATAATTTTTTTTTTTTTATACATGCATAGTATGCGCATATATACTATAAACGTATACACACATATTATATACAAAATAGATATATATATACAAAAAAGAACAATGACATACCTATAAATAATAATATAGTAACTATGCAATTTAAACGTATAATATATAATAATAATAATATATAAGTATATATAAAAACGACGATCCATATTTTTATTCGTCGTTCTTTTCTTTTTTTATTTTTGTTTTTATTACATACGATTATTTACACACAAACGAGTAAAATGTAAAAAAAAAAAAAAAAAAAGTAGTACTCTTAAACGATATAGATGTAAGGTATAATATCGTATCGATATACAGTTTGTAATATGTTATAAAACATATTTAAACAACGCATTCTTGTATATCCGTACACGATGGAATTATTATTTTTTCTATTTTTTAACAAACCAACACGAAAATATAATCTCACCAGTTGAGAAAATAAATGAACACACGCCATAACATCCATAATACCCCGGTGTTTATACACACATTCGTATAAATAATATAAAAACGTGTAGAGATATTGTGCGTTTAAATCCTATATAATATGGATTATTAACAACAACAAGTTTATTTATTATTTTTTTCTTCTGTTCGTATCGTGTATGATTTCAACACACAACAGTATTTAGAACTTTAAAAAAAAATAAGACACACATTACACCCAAGGAAGAAAAAAACAAAAACAAAGCGACGCGGATGCGATTAAAAATTAAATTTTAGCACAACGCTTACACTTCAAAAAAAAAAAAAAAAAAAATATAAATTTATTGAGTCACAATTTTTAAACTTCATTAACATATATTAAAAATTTACCATCATAATACTCGTGTTATAATAACAATAATAATAATATTAAAAGGCTCAACAATATATATTAGTCTATTATTATTTATTAATATGTGTACACCTACAAATTATATCACTTAATAAATTACTTTTATTTTTACATTATTACACGCGAATAATTAAAATGCAATATTACATATATTAAATGACAAAAGTATTGAAAATAATTTCTTTTATTTACTCCTTGTGTTTGTACTATTTTTTTTCTTTCTATTTTTGATTAATATAAATAATTCAGTTGTTTTTCATTCAAAATTTAATTATAAAACAAATGGTAAAATTAATACGATTAATGATAATTACACCAATTCAAAATACATTAGTTTATAACAAAAGTTAAAAAAAACTATAGAAAAACACCCCCCTCTCTCGTGTATAAGAGAAATATTCCATCCATCCGTATTTTTATTATTCATTTTATTGTGATGACATTTTAACACTTATATTTATTGTGATCCTTTTTTTTTTTTAAACCATTTCTTTAACTACTTGTATTTTAAACAAAAGTTAGGTTTTGTGTTTTTATAGGAAAAAATATATGTAAAACATTCTACATTTTATCACATTCATTTAACCTATAGCATAATATTTAAGTAAGTTACGTAATGTACAACCTTTTTATGTTTTTTTTTTTACAAAATAATTAATAATACTATTATGACGTAAAATTATTAATTAATAATGTAATAAATAAATATTAATAAAGGCCAATGAATATTATTATAGATAGATACAATACAGATATAACATATGCATCGTTAAAATATTAAACAATATATAAAAATAAAAAAATTAAATTAAACAATAAATTAACTAAACAAAATAAAACTATTTAAAGAAAACAATAATAGTAATTGTTTGAATTGTGGATTAAAAGGTTTTGAAAACTCACAAATTAAAATGTTATAATGGATAATGATGGTCTGATAATTTTTTTCAAAACCGATTATTCCAATGCACTACTAGTTATTATTGAAATAATGACATTTGTTGTTGTTTATATTCAATTTAAATATAACAGAAATAAAATAAAATCAATTCACATTGATCTTGCATAATATTATAATAAGAATCACTACACGGTCTTTATTATGGGCCAACAAATAATTAAGACGGTCCCCGATCAGTATGGTCATTTTGTGAACTACGTTATACACACACCGACAGGCAACGGCCTACAATGATTTATAGCATAATGATCTTGCCATGTGCCCTGCACATGTCTATCGGAGGAGGAAGGTTCTTGCAATCTTAAAAATGTGGCAATTCCCCAATTCAGTTTATATATATATACACACACACACATACATGTGTGTATATGAAAACCATTAGCCCAGGGGTTGTGTTATTTCGTATACGATATTTTTGGTTTATAATGAAATTATATACAACACTGAATATTTTACGTAATGCGACATAAATAGGATGACTTTTATACATATGTGTTTATTAAAAGAACTTGTGTGTGTGTGTATAGAGAATTTATCGACTCAATACACTAACATGTGATACATATATATATATATATACACACACACCAAAGAGATGTCATAACGTACAATACCTATAAAATAATTGTGTAGTCATTTTTAAAACGCGAATTACACCAATACTGATGTCAATATAATGATGATATATTTTATTGTACACTATTACTTCTTCTCATAAAATAAAATATTATGAAAAAAAAAAAAAAACACTTACTTATAACAATTTAGTTTAACACCTATTACACAAATTTTACAAAATCACAAATGAATAGTTTGTATTTAATTTTGAATTTGAGACATTTCATTTTTAAATTAATAGATGATTTTAACTGAGAAAATAAACATACACTGAACTATTTTTTTCTTCAAAACACACATTGGTGCACTCGTAGTCACTCGTTATTAACATATTTTTATGTAGAGAAAGATGATCTAAATATCTGCTTACAAATTTCTATTTAAGGAATGACAAATTCCCATGGGCTAAACTATAATGTTGGCAAGATTATTTTAATTTTTTTATGTAACTTCATACATTAAAGGAGAACAAAAAAATCATTTGTCTGAGCCTAAGACATGTATATATATATATATTTAGCATACCTAGAGGCTATAACGTTAGAGTAATACATTATTTTATTTTAATATATAATATTTAGTTTCAAGTGTTTTACTCGTCCAACAAAGTGTGTTAATTTAATGTTTAATATAAGATATATTTAATTCTTAATAAGTGTGTAAAAGTTTAAAAAAAATCTAATACATTGATAAAAAATAAATCATAGGAAAATAAAAAATTGTTTTATTTACTATTTTATTTAATTAAATTTTACTGAGATTCAGGAAAACATTTTCCTAAATTAACAAATAAATTATTAAGAATGTATTACTCGTTTACTAACACAAATAGGACACATACAAACACATAATATTACAATGTCTTTGTAAGTTGAATTAGCCATGAGTATTATTTCGCAATAAATCGATATTACACATCCATTCATTCATTTATTAAATCATATATTACATTGTTATTAATATTATTGATACTATGATAAAAATGAAATTATCACAAAGCAGCTACTTAATTGAAGTGTAAGCGTGTGTGGATATTTGAATAATAATAATAATTATAATATATGCTATACATATTACTTTAGTATAACTAAGGAGTTTGACTGTATCGATTCTAAATTAATCTTACAATTTTAATATTCTTTGATTTTATATATTATAATTTATTTTTGAGTTAAAACTAATAATGATACATTTTATCTCTACCAAAATGAAATTATTTTCAGTAAAACCTCATAGGTCACCTTTTACTGTGTATTAAATAATCACACCAACTATCAAAAACACAAAAATTGCAATGAACTTAAAAATTATGAGATTAAATAAAATATTACACCACTTTCATATTCTCTGAAAAGTACCTTTGCAATACTGTTATTATTTTCACCTGTACAGCATACGTAACAATAATTTTACTTAAAATTATGGAGGATAAATATCTAAAACATTTTTGAACATAAAACTGTAACTACAAAGAATTTAAATAGCATCAAAGGTCAAAAATATTTCATGGATTCCAAATATTGGGATAAATTTTAAATTATTTTGTTTAAAAGCCAGTTGTTTATCAATTATAAAAAAATTGTGTGGATTCTACATTTGTTCAGTATACATAAACATGAAATGGAATAAAAATTAATTGCATTTCGTTATATTTTAAAACAAATTAAATTGATTTAAAAAGTATATATATATGAAAGTGAAAACATAAATATTTATTTAATTACCAATAAACTAAATAGATTATATTAAATGACTGATTAATTAAACTTTAAGTTGAGTTCTAATAGAGGAAATATCATTACTTATTATGCCACCTCTTCCTTAAATGTTCAAAAATAAAAAGAAATTATTGGGAAAATTAACAATAACTTTTTAAATTAATCGAAAGTTAAAACACTGACCAATTTCGGTTTAATTCAGATATATAATTCTACATTTTACACAAACAATGATTATCGTTTATATGTAGGCAAGTACATGTAAACATCAAATTAAAAGAGCGTGAACTAGTTGTATTTTAATATTAAAATATCAAACCACTGTTACAGTTTGCCTATTGATAGTATTTTATAAAATAAAACAGAGAGTGAGAGAAAATATTAATTAAAATGGATTAGATAATGGTTATTTACTCTAATGAATATAAAAAATGTAATAAAATATTAAAATTGACAAAATGATTATAAATTACTGCCTATTATTAGGTAATAAACTAATGAATATAGTAAAAAAATGTTATAAATGTCAAAATAGAAAAAAATAAAAACATTTGGCTTAACAAGTCTTACATAAAACATCATCCTGAAAAGCCAATATGTTTGTAAAAATAAATAAATGACCATTTTATTATTATTATTATTATTATGTCCTATTTTTAATTATTCTTAAAATGCCTAAAAATTTACAATCTTATTTTATAAATAAATAAATACAATTTTTTAAGGGGAAATTTATTTTTATTTTTTGAACATTTTGTGACCAATACTGAATTAACATCAACAACTCTAATAATTATTTAAAACTTAGAACATAAATAGAGAAACAAATATCTCTCTTAAAATGTTAATTAAATGCAAATTTTTTTTACTTAGATTTTTATATTATTTTTGTGAAATCTGAGTATTTACAATGCCCAACACTTCAACAATATAAATAAATTTAAAAAAAAAATAAAAAAGTGATTTCATTGAAATTCATATTTTTGATTATCTATTAGAACTCTTCCCATATAATTCTTTTTTTTTTTATTTCCATTTTAAATTGTACAAGTACACACCACAATATTAAAATAAGAATAAATATATTTAAAATCCATAAAAATAGTATACCATTGCCGCTATAGTTTTTCAATTTCAATTTAAATGTAAAAATATATATAAAGAAAAAAGCGAATTAATTAAAATAGATAATTAGTGAATTTAAATTTTTACCATATGAATCATCCCAAAAAATAAAATGTTTATGTAATATTAATTAATAATTCGGATCAATATCAAAATATAAATATTGAATAATACCAAATATAAAAACTAAAACTTAAAAATAACAACAAACATTAGTACCATTGTTTAATAATGTCACAATAAATCTTGCATCCAGTTTTAACATGATGTTTCCTATTATATTGTTTTAGTACGAAACGAATATATTTTATAGACTTTATAATATTACAGATACTATAAATACTTAAGTCTAAAAAAAAAAAAACTGTAGTCAAGAACAAATCGATTACTAGAAGTAACTAATTTAGAAACACCCAATAGATATAAAAAAAACAGACCTAATATAAAAGAAATGAAAGTAGATAATAATTCTAATCGGCATTTGAGTAATAACTAGCTTAATAAATAGTATCCTGACCTTCAACAAAACAAACATAAAGAAGTGAAAAAAAATTTAATTATTAATAATTAAAACTGATTTATCGTACAAACAAGACAACTTATATTTTCAATTATGTGACATATTATATAATTTGTAAGTTGGTTCTTTGTTACTGATATCACTGTAATAATAATAATAATAAACCCCCCCCCCCAGTACATAATTCCTATTGCAGTTTTTAATATATTTCAATAGATAGAATGTATTAAAATGGTCATTTCATATACCAATAAGCCAAATTTTCAGCAATAGTAAATCAAACATTTTAATCATTAATTTGTTGTAGACAATAAATAAAATATATTTAGGCGACCAACCCATACATTAATATAAACAGTATCTTTAATTAAAAAAAAAAGTTTATCTTTATGCATTAAATTATACTTTTAAAATTGAATTGTTTTTAAAATAAAAACCATTACAAAAATTATAACACGCTCAATAAATTAATAAATTACAGTTATTTATCACAAATTAAATGATATGAACGTCAGGCACTTATTTATTTAAATAATTTTGCCAAGAACGTACCTATATATTACAAAAATAAAGATTTTAACTTAATTATCATAACTCAGTGCTTGGGCATTAGACTTCACAATAAACACAAAGTAATAGATATGTCATACTTATATTTGTTTGATTATTGGAAATATATAATTAATACCACATCTAACTTATACTTTTAAAGCATATTGCAATTTTTGTTAGTAAGCATATCATAAATATTAACTCACCATAATTGCTCTCCTGACTACTGTTATGTATGCCTGATGGACCTGGCAAGAGACCCGGTATTCCTATAAAATTAAAGTGATTAATTTTTTTAATGTATTTATTTAATTAAAACACTAAAAATTTTATAAATTAAATATACCTAAGCTACTAATAATAGAAACGCCTGAAGAAATTGAAGCAGGAAAAGAATGTCTTGACTGTTGCTCAATTGAGATTGATGTATTGTGTAGGTCATGATTGTTACCGCTCGCTAAAAAATCCGAAGCTAGTTGAGACTGTAAACTATTTTGACGATTCACGTTTGATCGTGAATGGTTTGGAGTGCGGCTGCCATCAGAGTCTCCAGAATTACTTTCTTCGTCATCAGTGCCAGATGAGTTCCCTCTATTTTTATTCTTGATAATCAAAGACAACTGTAGTTAGTAACAATACAGATTAAACAAAAATGATTAAGTACTTCTTACCTGACCTGACGGGTCCAACTGTTCAGAATTACGTTGTCTTTTATACGGTGGGCCCAATAAACTGTTACCAGCTTTATTTTTATCGACTGGCACTACGCTTGAACTTCCCCACGGGGACTAATAAACCAAACAACAAATTATTAAAACATTTTCCAACAAAAAATTTAATTACTCTGATGTTTAGCTTAAGGACTTACCGGTTGGCCTTCTTTAGAAAACTCAGCAAGACCTCGTACTTGCAAACTACGAGCAGTCCTTAAAAATTCTGGTAAATGTTCTTGATTAATGCGAACTTCTCCGTTGTACATGAAACATAATAATGCTTCCATTTCTTGTCTTTTGACATCGCGGAGAATTACAATGGGATGTTGGCACGGATTTTCCTAAAAAAATAAAGAAATTACGAGTTATACTTATAAATTATTATTTTTTAAATAATTAACAAGCGAAGATTTATAATTCGTTATATTTACCTTTAACAGAGATCTAAAGTAAGGACTACACGCAGAGAGCACAACTTTATGTGCAGTAAATTTCTTGCCATCACAAGCAATTGTAACATCAACAAAATCTTCTTGATCAAGTAAATGTCTGAATGATGTTATAATGCTTGTGTGGAATTCATTCCAACGAACGGAGTATAATTGATCTGTATCCATTCCGCCCATTATAGGCTGATTCTCATCTGAAATACAAGAGATACTTTATACAAATCACACCAATATGGAAAAACGATAATTCATTTTTCATTTTGTCATGTTAATAAATAACCAGAAGAATAAAAACAAAATCATAAAAATCATATATCTTGTACACACACACACACACATATCTATGAAATTTAATATATTATAAACCACTCGTTAATATAGATTGTTCATTTTTTCAAGTATTATACATCAAAATTATTTTCTTATACAAAAAGTAAGTATAAGTAATTGAGAATAATTAATAATTAACATCAGTCAGTGATGCTTTTTAAAACATCGGATATTAAAAAACCAACAATATCAATGAGTAGATATAATATTGAAAAAATCATGTACCACTGTTATTATGCATTTTAATAATTAAACTAACTTGAATAACAAAATAAAAATTACGTATTCTTTAGTAAATTACAATTGAGTTTTCTAAAATTGCATTCTGAAAAATTGTTGTAAGATTTTATAATTAATGTAACGTAGGTATAGTGTGTCAATAAATACATTTCTAATGAAAATATAAAATAAAACATAAATAGTATAAAATAACTAAAAAATGAAAAATAGTAAAATAATAATCCCATAAAGCATAATAATAAGCATATTATTTTACGTGTCTGACATCGATGTATCTCTGATATTTTAATCACATCGAATCAGACAATTTTTACGATATTGAACTAAAATATCGACAATAATAATATTAATTATACTTGGATAATAAATATAAATTTTAAATCAAATTAAAAAAAAAGTTTAAAAGTAAATTATTTAATAAAAAAAAAACAAATAGGTGAAAATAAAATTGATTTGAATATTTTTTTAACTTCTAAGTATGTAGCATTATAGTCACTTAACAACAATTAGGTATAAGCAATTTACACAGGTATTAAAAAATATAAATAAAACGGCATCAAATATTATTTTCATTCACATCCGTAACTGTATAATAATAACGATCCACAATTAAACTAATCTTAAAATAAAACTATTAAAGTATGTTTAATAATTTCAATAAATTAACACCGAATCCGTCACTGAAACCTGTTTGAATTTCAA
Organism: Chaetogeoica ovagalla; assembly: GCA_032441825.1. Taxonomy (NCBI): domain Eukaryota; kingdom Metazoa; phylum Arthropoda; class Insecta; order Hemiptera; family Aphididae; genus Chaetogeoica; species Chaetogeoica ovagalla. The sequence continues at coordinate 532,260 of CM063746.1, read as the reverse complement.
ATATCGATAGGTACGCGATTGACAGAACCATAAAGACGTGTACACACTTGCAACATTCGCGCGTAGCTTAATGCCGTATTATAAATCTATACTGTTACGTGTTAAAGAGATCGAACAAAATTTACGATGGTACCTATAGGTATTGCGATATTGCTAAGTTGAATAGCGTTTTATCTGTTGTGGAAAGCGGAGTAATTTCATCGCGTATTAACTTTTTGTTATGCCTTCACGTCCACACAAAGGTTGCTGTCACGCGTCAAAGTTGCGTTATGCGTGAATGTGGCAAGTGCGTGTATACGGCTCTTAATATTTCGAGAGACATTGTAATTTATTTACTGTTATAATTAAATACTTAGGAATTTTATAAAACTAATTAATTTTTACACTGTAAGTAACCCACCAGCAAAAGACAAAAACATTTTTAGTCGGGTAATAGTAAATTGTGCTAAATGTAAATAAAATACAATTTCTACACGATTGAATAAGATATTAAGTGCCGAGTTGTGAATGTGTTTGGAAAAATACATTGTTGAAATGTTATAAAATCTCTGTTATGGATTTATTTTTTTCTATAGATAAAAAAAGAAAACGAACACTACGAATAAAAATTGCGTTGTTTCTAACGACTCGTAACAATCATACCACACACGGAACATGTGTGCACGAGAGTTGAACGAAACTTTTACATATCAATATATTACGTAAAAACTTTGTTATAGTTCTATCAACCACGTATACGTTATAATCGCGTTCAGTACTAACGTTTCGATCACATCACACAGTTATTGTGTACTGTTTAAACGAAACGACGAACGAAAACGAGTGAAAAATAATCGTGTAATAATTTTTATTTAACAATAACCTCTTATCATGCCCTCAGGACTAAACACGCGAATGTTTATTATAAATGTTACGACGGAGTGTGCCGTATGGTATTGACTTTTTTCCAATAACCCCGAACGTATCAATACCGGTAAATTCGATTGTTCGCAGAACGATGCGTTAACGCTATTTTCACGCGCGCGGTCGAATCGAATTCGTTTGTAAATTAGAGCGAAGAAAACATAAATAATAATAATAATAAATAAAAAAAAAAAAACGTACAGTTTACGTAATGTGTTACCATTATTCGCTAACAAATAGCGCAGTACGGGCGTTAATTACGAACATGTCTCCGGTACGAAAACGGCATGAACGACAACGGTTTACTACACCGATATTTATTCCCAATTACACTTAGTAACAGTAAAAAAAACCAATTCCGCAGGTTCCGACGTAGGTCAACGGGATCGAAACGAATCGTAAACGGTGCCCGCGGCGAACATTTCATCCGACGGTTTTCACGGAATTCTATTCTCCTTAATCTCTCGACGACCGGCCGAAAAAATCCACGTAATAAAAAAACGAAAAAAGAACGAACGAAAGAAACATTTCTGTGGAAAAAAAATGAAACTAGAACACGACGGAGTTTATAACTGCGCCACGGAGAGAGAAGTCGTATCAGGCGCGCGCGCACCGTTCACGAGAGATAACAAGCCGTCGTCGTCGTCGTCGTGACCTCACGGAAACGCGCGCGCGGCGTACGTACGTCACACGCCACAGACGACGACAGTACGAAATACATATACGATGTATAAATAAAAATGCCCGTGGGGAAATTCGCGCCGCGGATTTATAACACCGCCGTTACATAATGCGTTTTCCGACAATTCACAAAGCGGCGAAACAAACAGAATTATTATAATAAACGTTTTCCGTCGTACAAGTGTGCGTGTGAGAGAGGGAAAAAACTTAATCGTACGCGATAACCCGAGAGATTCTTATCGTCGACACGAGAACAGAATAAAAAAAAATCAAATTTACCGCTTTAATAGATTAATTAATTTCCGTATCGCCGTGTGTATTAAAAAAAAAATACGCGCCACCGCGTAACAATATCGAAATATATAAATGGCGCGAAAAAAATTCCGTTTGGACACCGAGCGTACGAAACACACACGCACAACAACAAAAAAAAAAAATAATAATAACAAACGTCGCGAATTAAAAATTTCATCTCGTTTTTCTTGCGAATCCGTTAGAGAATTAATTAAAAATTATAATTACCTCGATATTGACCGTGGATAAAATAACGATGACGGCGGTTCGTGTGCACGAGCGACGGTGACGGTAACGGAAACGAACGGCGACTGCGATTAAACGACGACGACCGGAAAACGGCTGCGGCGGCGGCGGCGGCGGCAACGGCGGAGACGGGATCGGAACGACGGCGACAACGACAATGTGTGGTGGTGTTCGAGGGAAATATTTCGCTCACATGGCGACCGCGGGTCGACGTAAAAACTGCGCGCGAACCCTCACAGCAGACGGGCGCCTGGACGTGACGTCGTTCCTCGTTGTTGTTGTTGTCGGCGACGGTGGCGGCGGCGGCGGCGGCAGCAGCAGCACCAGTTGAGGTGGTGGGGGGAGCGATGCTGTCGGTGCGGGTGGCGGTGGTAGTGGCGATGATGTCGGCCCGGTAGAACGGAGCGATGTGGGGGTCGGGGGGACCGGCTGTGGTGACTGCTGCGTGTGTGCCACCGGTGCTGTTGGCTAACGTCGTCTCGTTCGTCGCTGCTGCTGCTGTTGTTGTTGGTGTTGGCAATACGGTGGAGGTGGTGTTGACGGCAATAGTGGTGGTGGTGGTAGTGGTAGTGGTGACGACGGCGGCGGCACCAGGCGGTCATCGAGTGGGTCGTGAAATTGTGATATACACCGGTGCGTCTTCTCGGCGGCCGCGGTGTACGATCGCGTTGTTATCATGCGCGCGCGCACGCACGCACGCTATGTATACACACACACACACAAACGCAAACGCGATGATTTATTTATTTTATTTTACTTATTATTAGAGATAATATATATAGATGAAATACGTACTCGCGGCGGTTGTTGTTCCCGCGGACGATGTTCTCCTCAGGAACCACTCACTCAGTGGCCCGCGCTGTGTATTATCGCCGTCCCGGCGAGTCCGTCGTCGGTCCGATTTCTTTTTTTTTTTTGTCCCACACACACACCGACCTAAAGATACCAAACAAACACACCTACGACGACCACCGCGACTCGTCGTCGTAACGGACGGTGCGCATAGTAGAAACAAAAATATACGGTATTTCCGGTTGAGACGAGTACGCGCGGTTTGTAAATGGAAATGAGATGCGCAAAGTGAGTGAGTGTGTGTGTGAGAGAGAGAGAGAGAGAGCGAGAACGGCAAAAACAAAACAAAAAAAATTCGTTGCAGACGCTGTTCTAGGACGTGTGTGTAAATAGTATTGTGTACGGGCGTCGGGCGTTGAGTGCGGCGCGCGCACTCTTCCCCGACCCCCGGCCGCCCCTTGATCGGTTCACTCGATTCGTATCGCGTGTACGTAATCGCCGCCGCGTACGTGCCCTCCACCCAGCGCCGCGTCGTAACCCACCGCCACCCATCGCTCGGTGCTTACCCGCCGCCGCCGCGGCGCGGTACGAAGCGCGCTCTGTCGCGCGCGCGACCGAAACCAGCGAGCGTGCGCGTTACGCGGCGGCCACAATATTGGCGCGCACGCACGCGCTCGCGTCTGGCGTCAACGTTGGTGTGTGCGCGGCGCCCGGCTCGGTCCGTGGTGGCGTTCGCACACGACGGTCACGCCTTTGCCACCCGCGGGGGGGGGGGTGGAGAGGGGGCCACACCCGTCCGTCCACCGGACGAATACACGGCGGATCGTAACGCGTGTCGAGGGGGGAAAATCGTACCGTCCGCCGCCGTCGTCATCGTCCGGGGCCCCGTCTGTCGATTTTTCGCTTTCTTTTTTCCCTTCTTCGTCCGATATTATCCAATATTTATCGCAATCGTAATATTTATACCAATCACACTGTATAATACGCGTGCAGGTGCTGCTACTCGGTCTGCAGAAATATATACGTGTGCGGGTAGACAAAAAAACGAACGCGGTCTGTCCATATTTATTCGCGTCCGGCGTACGCCTTTATTATTATTATTATTTTTCATTCCGTATACGAATTAAAACGCGCTGGATTTAGACTGATAGAAAAATAAAAATCCGCGCTCACCGAAATACGACGGATTCGCACTTGAGGACAACATTTGTCCAAAATGCTGCGGGGCACACGAGCGTGGCGCCCGATTCGTACGCCGGATTCCCCCCCTCCCCTGCGTGTATTATGCGGCGATTGAGGAAATTTCTCCAACCGTTTACGATTTTTACGAATAATTTTTTTCAGCTCGTCGATATCGTTCGTTCGTTCGTTTATTTATTTATTTTTTTCGTAATATACCGCGCGACCGTATAACGGGACCCATCCGTGTAAAAACAAACGCTGCAAACGGAATTCGGCATCGCGCTGTACAGTGTTCTTCGATCTTGTCATCTACTGTACTCCGATAAAGCGGACGAGTTCGTTCGCTTGACCACTGGGAACTATAGTGGTCGGATTTGGAGAATTCTTTTTGCATTCGACAGGCCTGCGAATCTCGAGAAATGTTTTTTAGGCTTGTAACCGTACCCGCCGACGTGGTCTACCGTCCGAACGTCAACCGATAGCCACCGCCTCAACGCGACTTGTGTTTGGTCTAATACCGACCAGGCCAATATTCAAATCAATTCCACATTTCACTGTATTGCTGACTCTCGTTATAAACGTTTCTCTTCTCTCTCACTCTCTCTCTCTTCTGAAATCTGAGTAAAAGAGCGAAAAGAAGAGTGAAAAATAAACGGAGTCGGAGAATGAACGAATACGAAGTAAATAGCGGGTTGGCGACGCGACTCTGCGGACGGGTCGGGGACGCACAGTGTCAAAATCGTTGTATTTATTTCATAGGCATTTTACGAAATAAACGAATTGAAACATTAACGCCGAGTTAAACGCGATTAGTGTGATGGAATCCGCAAAATACAATAATTATTGCGTTAAAAATGGAATAAAAATCTTAAACGGTTTTTTTTTTGTTTTTACGTTTTGAACATTTTTTTCGCCGAGTATTTAAAAACGAAAATTGAACAAAATTTGAATAATAAAAAAAAAGGCGAAATTTTTTACGGGCAACGAAGTGCACGGGAGAGAGAGGGCCAGTTAATATTTTATATATTAATACCATACGAACTACGTGTGAATGAATGGATTTATTTTATAATACCCCGTGCGTGGACACTCGCTTGTAAGTACTTCGGTTATTTTCTCGTTATAACGGACGGTATCACTATTATTATTATTATTATTAACACAACAAAGTGTTATTTTTTTAATATTTAAATACGAGTTATAAGAGAAAATAATGTTTTCCCAGTGAACCCGTGTATAATAGTTAAATTCTGCAGTCTCGTTTCATTCTCGGCGATTCTATTTTCCCCGTACGAATTCATATCGAGTCTACAAGAAGGATATCCAATGCATTAAAAAAAACACTCTTATTATCGTTTATCAAATGTTCAATAACGATTTTTTCGTTATGAATTTCAATCCGCTGTAATCGTTTGAATCGAGAATCGGGGGCACTATGATAATATTTTTTTTTAAATAAATATTTTAACGTATTTCTCGCGACGAAACGTCGCGAAGTCGACTAGTTTTTGTGATTTTACGACATTATGTTTTATTAAATTTTCTAACAAAAACGATCCGAACGGGAATCGTTGTTGTTTTCAGAGCAAAAGAACGATATCGATTTGACGTTTTACAATATATGTTATATTATATTAAAGGTTTATTACCACGTGGCGGTGAATGTGATAAAATCACGTTTAATCGAAATACATTAAATTCCAAACGGATTATTAGTCGTGTCGCGTTGTACGATTATTATTATTATTATTATTATATTTTTTATGCCCGTGGCCAGTGTGCCTAGAATATTGCGGATACTTGCAGCTGGCTACAATATAAAGGAAATAATGAAATGAAGTGGTGGTAATAACCGTCTAAAACAAGATTAGATAATATTATATATATATAGACAGCGTGGTCATTTATTTAATAATTTACGGGCACATTTAAATATATACCAGCTATTTTTTTTTTTTTAATAATAATAAAAAAATACTGTTATTTATGGACTTGTATTATGAAATCGTATATATATATATACTCGTATTTCAGTCTTTCGGAACACACACATTTTTTACAGTAGATTTCTGCGCGTTCTTCTAATAATTCCCCCCACGGATTCCAGCATTGTTTTCGCATATAGGTAGGGAATGGTCGTTTAAACGGACGAGTTATTATAATATTTTTCACTACTGAACACTACTATAATATTGTGTATAGGCGATAAAAAATTTGTTGTCGAACATTATGAATTTTACAACGCTTTTAGAATTGTGCGTGCGATACGCGAGAGATTCAAGTGTAAAGTGTCAAAAACGTAACCCGGGGATATTCGTCGTCCATCGGTCCGCGGTGCTTTCAATCGATAACAATTCGATATTGTAAAATAATAATTTATACGCGCAAATAGGATATATAATATGTTGTCCTACACACCGTTTTACGTTTTCCATTTCACCCCCCCCCCACCGTCCATAAATATCTACGTGAATTAAGACAAATGATTTTTAATTCGTGTTGTGTATATTGTATATTGATGATATAAACTCTGTACGTCAGAACCAAACGAACGTAAGTCACATTACGCTAACTTGTCATAAGATCATAATAATTGAAAATTAGGAATGTGTTACTTACGCCGCGTCAGACTTACGCTCGTTTGGCTTTAGTAAAATTGTAAAAGGAGAATTTTTAACGGACTTCCATCACTACGTTATGGTTCGACGAAAACAGATTATACGTGTCAAACATGTAATAATCTGAAGATCGTTACTCTTGGACTTACGTTCATCTGGTTCTGAGGTACAGAACTATAATCGTATCACAGGGGGACATTACTGTGCGTGCGATATCACACGAAGTGGGCGCGCGCGTACTCCTACACCAATCCGTTCATTTCATTGAAATTCTTAACCAATTGGATAATGCGCGTGGAATTTTTCACGCGGTAAACGGAGCGTTTAATCTGCACTCAGGTTCGTCGTGGGAAATTATATCATTTAAAAACGACGCTTCTAAGGTCGTACGATAATCGGTAAATCACGCCGCACTCTATGAAACCCCTGCAGGGTTCCGTAGAGATCGCTATCAACGGTATTCATCGAAACTGAAACGCTTTTTTTCTTTTCCCGAAACGTCCACGAAAATTACATTATACACATATATTGTATACACAATACGATATTGAAATAAAATCCTCGGTTATTCGATCGATATAATATTATGGTAACTGACTCTTGAGCGCTGCTAACAAGATGAAGCGCGTGTGTGGTCGACGATACAAACGTACCGTAGTGACGTCGTAAGCAACGGAAAGAATGACTGCGGTAGACGTTCAGTTTCTCGTCGACCACATTTCTCGTTGCACGTTTCACCGGTTTTCTATCGCACACGAATCCTAGCCTTAATTATTATTATTGTTATTTTTTTTAAATATATATATTTATTTATAAAAACCGACGCTAATTTATACGTTACGCGTAAATACATACAATAATCAATATAGCGTTACGAAAACAATATAAAAGTCGTGAACACGTATTATGAATTAGAAAAAACGTTGTGACGCATTGTAAAAATGTGTGTTCCTATACTTATTTTGACCGTCGAAATTCGAAGTTTAACATAATTCCATTACGTGTTTTCGCCCACTTTGCGATAATATTATTGTTATAATTAGGGCTGGGATTTTAATGTCCTTAAAAATCGCGAAAAATGACCTTAGAAAAATGCAAAAATGACTTGAAAAACTTAGAAAAATGCATTAAAAAAATGTCTTTAAAATTTATTTAAAACGGCTTAAGATTTAAAAAAATTACATTACATGTACGTAAATATTTTATTTTACTTTCATTTTACATTCATACATTAATAAATAAAAAATTATTCTTAATTGTTGTTACACTGAATCGCGAGAGCGTGCTTCAGGTTTTCAAATAGAAATGCCCTCCTGTTGTCCGCCAATAAGTTTTTGTAGATAGAAAAGCTCCTTTCAACATCTACTGAAGTTATAGGTGAGTATTTAAAGTACGTCAGAAGAGACAGGTCATTTGGGTCCTCATATTATATTGTTAGCATATAAATATTTTATATAATATATTAATCTATAATCTTTAATTTTAAATTCAAAAATGATTTAAAAACCCCCAAAATACCCTGAAAATGTCAAAAATGACTTTAAAATTAAAAATTGTCAACAAATAAAACGTCTTATTCTCATTTAAAAATACCTAAAACATATTCGTAACAAAACGAGCACCGTGTACAGAAAGCTTCGGAAAAAAAAATGCAAATCGCATCGAAATCCCATCCCTAGTTATAATTCTTTTCGAAACACGCTTGTTCCACCGGCGGCGCCAGGGTTCTCAACGCGAGGGACTGCGGACATTCGTCGTTCGGACAATCCTCGTAAACACGCCACTGTGGTGTTGTATATATATATATATATTATATACGACGTAATAATATGTATTTAACAATATGATAATAATATAATAAAACGGGCGCGCTGCTGCTGCTGCTGGACGCGTTTAGAATACGGCTGGCAGATAAATGGAGAACGGAAAAATGAAATGGAAACGTTTGGAAATAAATGGAAAAAGGGAAACGTTTTGTTATCGTGTATTTATAACGCTGCGCGCGATAGCGAAAATTCCTTAATAACATCGTCGGCGTGAACACGCGCGACGAAGCCCGCGCGCCCGACGGCGGCGCGTATACGCGACGGTGTCGTAATACGCAACGAGCGACGACCGGACCGGCGACGGCGGTGTAACGAGAGGTATATAATACGCCCGCGCGCGCGCGGCCGACAGAAACGTTCGCCGGTCAAGCCTACGGATTTAATAATAAAATTTCAGAAAAAATAAACCGACAAAATGTATTTATTATTACTCGTGTTTCGTATACGGGGATACCGGCCGTGTCGTCGATGGCGGGTGTCCAGCGCGCGTGGTCTGGTCCGCGGCGGGAGGCCGATTAAAATAATAATAATAATAATACGCACTCGTCGCGTATTTATAATATTATGTGCACGCGCATTATAATACGTACCAGAGCTATTTTATAATGCCCGCGACACACACTGCTGCTGATGCTGCGGAGCCGGGGACGGGTTTTTGCTCTTCTTCTTCTTCTTCAAGTTCTCTCTCTCTCTCTCTTTGCGCGTTCCAAAAAAAAAAAAAATTACAAAAGTCGTAAAATCACGACGCACGATAATAATAATCGTATTTGTATGTTAACGAACAGGTGCGCGTATTTCTGGCGTGTGTGTGTGTGTGTGTGTGTTTAAACAAAAAAAAAAAAAAACTGTAAAACGCGCGCACGCCAGCTGGTTTGGAAAAAAAAAATAATACGACGACGACGACGACGGGATCTGCAAAGTGGCGGTGCGACGTGAAATCATTCTCGAATTTATCAATAACAAAAAAACAAAAAAAAAAAATAAGCGTTATACTGATTGGCCGTGGAAAATTCGAATTAATTCTCCAGAAAAAAAAAAAAAACCGCTTGGAAAAATAAACATCGAGTTTTATTTCACCAAAAACGTAGAGTAAACGATATGCCGTTAAAGGCGCATAAAAACTAGACTATCGAACTGGGAAAATAGTTTCAATAGGACGGCGTTCGTTTTTCAGAGTGTATGATGCGTTGCTCGAAACGCTTTTGCGGTAATAACGCGTGTAGTAACGCGTCTCCGTGGGAACCACCAAAGCGATTTCTTCTCGGATTCGTGTCTTCAACTGGAGAAGTGGTGTCGTTTTGGGGGGGTAGCGAGTGCTGTAAACGAGCCGCGGGACCCCACCGTCATGCCGGAACCACGGATTGTCGAGACCGCGAACGCGCGCATCGGTTACAAAATCACGAAGAAATGACGACGATCGCTTTTTTGGCTTTTTTGTTGTTGTTTTAGGCGTTTTTGAGAAAAATCGGAAAACGACTGCTACGAAACACCGACACGTTTGCCGGCGGAAACAAACTGCGAACGTTTGTAGTTTGTCGGAGCACTCCTTCTGGTAGAGAGTCTAAGCGGCATATAGACATTGAAAAAAAAAACATTTTTTTTTGTAAATTCAACACGTTCGTCGCTCCGGCTCAGAACCGTAAATACGTCGTATTTTTCAAACGACGTTTCATCGACAAAAGATATTTTTTTTTTTTGGAAAAAACGGCTATAAATACATATATTATATATATATATAGGTAAAAATTGCGTGTCCAAATAACAACAATGTGTCACGATAGGTTTTCTAAGAGTTCTGAATCAATTCTGAATCAATAACGGTAATTATTTCAAATGAAATCGCGCACAGGACACGTTCCTCTGCGTATTAATATCGTTTCGGTTTTGCGCGTAACACTTACTTACAACACCGGGTCGTGTATACAAAAATACATTGTCCGCGAGTGGAGCGGAATCCAATGCGCTATAGGCATCGCGAGCAAAGAGAACACACGCCGTCGTCTCTCGTCGGCGGCACCGCCGCGCCCTTCGCACGTTTTTTCGACCTGTCGAATTACATTTTTTTCTTCGTCCAGCGGTCGGAGGCCGGAGGGCGCGGACAAACGCAACGCGCGATATTTTATTTTTTTCATACGTACTCGTAATATATATTGTAATAATAATAATAATAATAATAATAATAATAATAATAATAATAATTTGCGCGGCCGAAATACAACGCAGTCGTACTCATTCAATAATAATAATAATAATAATCGTATTATTTTATCATTAAACGATATCGCGCGAATTAAACGTTTAAAAAATTATTTAAAAAAAAAAAAAAAAATGGTATTTTCCCGCCGTTTATATTATATATTTTTATACGTTTTACCCCACGGTCCGTTTTATTGGCAGCTGTCTATATTTTTGGAATTTTACACATGCGCCGTCGTCGCGTCGTCATTTAAATCGTTTTATCAACATTCAAACACACGACGACAATCGATGATAAATATTTATATATACATATATATATATATATAAACTCAAACTCGAGTAAAATACTCTTTCAAACACGCCGTGTGAAATACACGTTCCGAATACTTTCATGACCAATAGTAATTGTTCAAGGCGTTTTTTTTTTTTTAATACGTCGTCACCGAAATGTATTATACAGATAATTTTAGAAGAACTATTTTTGTTTTTTTTTTTTTCGTTTTCTCCAATGGTTTTCAATAGTACGCGCGATTATCGAAACAAACATGTATAACGTTAACACAATACAACTAATAATAATTGAAAGCAATTCACCGTTTTGTAACGTGAAAACGTAACGCGATATTGTAATAACAGAGTGTAATCGAAATCGATTATTTGAATAAGGCCGCATGGTTCAAACACCAAATACATAACAAGAATATTGATAAAATGATCGACGTTATTTCAAATATTTACTGCCACTATACTCTGTAGTTGCTAATCTAATCGTATTTGTTAATTTTTTTTTTTCTGAAAATATGTATACATATATTATATATATAAAAAAAAAGAAGAAAACTATTCGGAATACTACTCAAGTCTGTACAAATTATATTAAAAAAAAAAAAATAATCGCACGTGATCCGCGAACCGCGTTCGCTGCAGTGATATTGTTCTGTTACAGCGTATTACTACTTTGTTTGTACGCTCTACGATTCTGCCCCGTACAATGCGCAGATTTTACGAGTGATTATTTTATACGATAACTTTCGAATTTCGTAATTAATTTTCCAACTCGTTTGTATAATACCGGAATTGTAACGTGTAAAATGTTAGAACTGTTTGTTCGCAATGTCCGCACGGACCACTGGAGAAAGAAAAATAGAAAACTGTCGTGAGATACGTAGCGGCTGCCGCAATTTACGCATTGAAAAAAAAAAAAAAACATAAAATTATAATCGTTGTCGGTTTTTTTTTCTGCGATAAATCGTTAACGTTTATAATATTATCGGTCGTCGAGGAATAAAAAAAATTTATTTTTCTTTTTAAGGGGAATAAGAACGTACCGTTTCAAAGCGCGACACCGCAGAACGCGCGTTCGAATATTTTCGTTTCGTATCGTGTATTCTCAAGGTAAAATATTTGTTCGGATTTGTATTAGAAATATGCTACTGGAATAAGAAATGCATGTAAAAATACGCTCAAAATTGTCGAATGAACAATAATGAACGTGTTTCCGCGTGTTTTTCGTAATCTATAGACGTTATGAATCGAATTTGTACATTTAACTATAAATTAGGATATTTAAATTCATGACTATCGGATAAATGACGAATTATTACACTAATTTTTTTTTTTTTTTTTTTTTTTACTGTTGTTCATTTACAGTATGTCTGCGGACTTAAAAAGTCGGCGTGATTTCCATGTAGACGTGTTAAAACATTTTATATAACGCATAGAAATAAAAAATAATAATAATAGCGAACATAATATTATAAACGAATCGCAAATGGAAATTATTACAATTATTGTTAGAAATCCCTCCTAAACAGTACTGAATACGGCGTGTGTTTATTGTTATTTATTTTTTTTTCTAAGAAAAAAAGAAGAAGCGAATTTGGCCGTTTTGTAGATAGTTTTGCTGGAAAACGTCGAACATTATTAATAAACGCAGTACTATACTTAAAAAGAAAACGAATTTTTTTTCGATTCATATACTTGTCAATAATTTTTCAGCGTTTTCGTTCATTTTAAAGATTCGTCGATGAAGACAACACACCGTGACGCTTTTCGATTCGTTTCAAATCGATTCCGTGTGTGGTGTATACGCACAGTAATACATATATACATTGCGGGCCGGGAAAATGCGACCGGGACTCGGCGGTTCGCTCGCAAACCGTATCACAATATTATTAAGTGTACCAACAGTGTTCAATGGATTCGAATTTGTAATAAACGAAATTCCAAATTGTTAATATCGTTTATTTTTGCGTTATAAGGATAAGGCGCGTGGCGCAAATGTGTTGGGGGAGAAAAAAAAGTAAACGAAATGTGTGTGTCGTATATCACGGCGCGTATACAAACGATTAAAATAGAAAAACCGTTCGCGTTGTCACACTGAAATAATTATTTTACACGTCGCGTTTACACCTCACGCCAGGGGTCGTTGTCCGATTTCGTTATTACTAATATAATCGTTACCCGACAATATTATTCACATTTTTTTTCTCCGTTGTTTTTTTTCACACGTCCCGTAATTATTATTTAAAAAATATATATTTATTTATTATTTTCACTCGCGCGTACACGATTTCAATTCCTCTGTGTACGTGTTACGACGACGCGCACACATTATCACAATACCGTATCACGCCGTATTGAATTTTCGAAATTTACGAGCGGTGTCATCTGCTCGACAAATTTTTCTCGATTTCTAAACGATTCCCCCCGGGCTTCATATTTCTTGTGCAATACACCGCCGAGTGTGTTGTTGCAATACGAAGCAAACGTAAATTGATAAAAAAAAAAAAAAAAAAAAAAAGAAAAGATAATAAATAAAATAAAACGCGCGTTTCGTCGGATCAATAGAAATTATTCTCATACCGAAAGTCTAAACTTCAACGCATACTGTTGTTACTACTGTATTCAGCGAATATACATTAATATGATACGCTATTCTTATACGTAAATTTTTTTTTATTATTAAAATGTATTTGATTAGGTACGATAATAAAAACTCTATAGGTACACGAAATGACGATTTTGTCAAGCTTTTTTTTTTTTAGTTTTTGCGTGTTACGACCTTTAAAAATTTTCGTTGTTCGACGTAATAAAATGTCTTAAAACATTGTAAAAAAAAAAAAAAAAAAAAAAATCGAACGCGCCTACACAATAGTTATAACGATTATGTTAGAAAACATTAATAATTTTATAATTTAGCATTATTGTTATTTTTTTTTTTTACTCTTGTGTTGTAAAGAAATTGCTCTCATAATGTACTCTGAATCAATGATAAGGATTGAGAACTTTGATTTTTCTCTGTCCTGGGCTCGAAAGACTCTGGTTGCTGCATCGCTTACGAGCTAATAAAAATTCTCGGTTCAACGCCACTGTGTTTTCATTGAAATCGTTCGAGACCAATAAATTGTATGTCTTCAATTTACACGAATATATTATATTATATGTTCGTTGAAAATTCGCGGACGATACTCGCGAAGAAATTACATATATACACATCGTCCTCCGTGTTATTATTATATTGACGTTGTTTCGGTTGAAAACATTTAAATTCGGTTGTTAAACATAAATAGGCGGATAAATGACCGTTGATCGCGTGAATGAGATTTGAGTCGATTTGTGCTTCCGAGGAAAATTCAAAATAAAAATTATACATCGTTAAAAAAAAAAAGAAAAAGAAAACAATAATAATACTTAATAAATCTCGCGTACGATAATAATATATATACTCGTATATACTATACCGCGATAATAATAATATTACATTTAATAATATTATAATAGGCGTCCGAGCGGTATACGCGTTAGCCGATATAAAATGAATAACATTATTAAAACAATTAATTTAAACGCAAAACAAATATTATAATATATATATATATGTCGTACATTATACGAATACTTAACTGTTTACGGTACACGTTACAATATATGCATATAATCATATCGTACGGTAAAGTTCGTTCGCAAGTCCAAAGATTCGCTATTTCACACCATGAACGGTATTCTTCTCTCTCTCTCTCTCTCTATTTCTTTCTTGCTGCCCCTGTACTTAACCGTTGCGCATGCGCGTGTTGTAAAACGATAATGAACCGTTAATAATGAAATTCGTTCCTTTTCCGGATTTTACCGACGCTGAAAACACGCGTCTTATTTTACGTACGCTATAATATTTATAAGCAGTGTGGACATAATACGTGTTTTATACGGAAATCTCGTATTGACCACGGGATAATTGGCCAACGAACAGAGCCAATTACGATTCATTCATTCGACATATTATTTTTCTTTTTCCGTTTTTCCCGTTTCACTTGTAACAGTATACAATATTATATCGTTGGACTCTACACGAAAAGTGTGTAGGTACATCGTGAAATCGGTTTTTTTTCGCTCGTTTTCGGCTCGGGAGAAATTCCCCGCACACCGGACACACACTTCTATTAGCGTTGTTTATACCATGTAAAACGGTTTATAATATTAATTTTCTACATTTCGTACACGTTAACACAATACGGTACGGTATTCGATATACTTGAAAATCATTCCGTACACGGTATTCCGGAATGTTCTCCGAGTGCGTTAATGAGAAAACTTTGGAAAACTCTCAAAGCGAATTCGCTCAAGCGCGACCGTTCACAACACATCGCGCGCCCTCCTGTATTTTCCGAAACGCTTAAAAAAAAAAAAAAAAATCGTCGCCACTATTATTTTCTATAATAATATTATATTTATTCGCGTCGACTCGTTCTTGTTCCCCCCTCCCCATCCTACTCCTTTCCCTTTCCATCTCATGAGGTTACAACTCATAGCGATCCTCATAATCAGGGACGGATTTAAGGAGTATTGAGCCCGGATTGGAGCCGGGGGGGGGGGAGTGCAGTGAAACGCGGGCCACGAATCAATAACGTATATATATATATATATATGACTTTTCGCAAAAAGTGTTCTAAAATACGCCGTTATCGATATTTCAGTCGTTACAATTAATACTTATATGTGTATATAAAAAACAAAAATAATAACCGTTACCCGGATTCGTTTTATTTATTCGTATGATATTAATCCGAGTAGTAGTGACGTTTAACAAACACGAATAAACGTTTCACGTGGAAATTCGAGCGACAACAATTTTTAAGACACGTCTAACACAAATTAATGCGCGACAGATAAGGACGGCACTTCTTCATTTTTTTTTCTTTTCCCTCCGACTCAGTCAACCGTCGCGTCCGCCACACCCTCCATCGTCCAACGCGTGTGTAGAGTTTTCACGCGTCGTCGTTGGTAAAATATTTGCGCTGTTCGATCATCACTCGACAAGGTGTTCCACGTTGTCCGAGTCGCTGTCCGTCCACCGGAACGCGCCGGAATCATTCGAATTAGGTGCGATCGGACATCCGTTGCTCGCATCGGAAACGGTCGAGTCACTCGTTCCTCGGCACGTGAAACAAATCTCCTGGAAGCTTAAGACCAGGGGCGTATACAAGGTGAGGGTGGGGGGGCGATAGGGGCCCCTAGGTACTTGTGTATGTACTGACAACTAAAATTAATCGAACTAAAACTAAAATGTAATAAAACATTTTTTTTATTTAAAACTTATAATTTTTTATATAATTTTTCGATAATTCTAAGTTGGCAACATATTCGACGGGCCGTTTTTCTATTCGCCTCACCCCCCCCCCCCCCCAGGGAATGGAGTAAATACGCCTCTGCTTAACACTCCTCGACACAAGGCTACAAATCGTTAATCGGTGGTCGCATTGGTGGTAAACGTCGCGTTTGAAAACGCGTCCAATAACGACGGATCGAACGATTTCGTTTCGAATAGGTACTATTACACGCGGTATTGTCGTATTGTTACCAACAATCGTCATTGCGCACGCGGCGGTGTTTGTTGAAACACAACCGTTTCGTATTTTTTTTTTTTTGCTGCGTAATAGTCGATTTCGGTTGAAATCGATTGGAAAACGAAAGAAAGAAAGAGAAAAACGGTAAAAATCACTTTCAGCAGATTATTATTAAAGCGCGGCTAGGTTCGACGTGTAGTTTTAAACTCGTTTTCGTGCCATCAGTCGCCGCCGGGGTGTGTTCTGTAATAATATTATCATCATTATCATCATTATTATTGTAATAGTGTAGGAAGCGACGCGAGCGCGTGTCATCGATTTTCCTCTAATAATATTGTTCGGAAAACCGCGCTCGCTCGATTTCGACACCCGTCGGCGGCGGCGGCGGCGACGACTCTTCGGTGCGGCGTCCGCGACGACTACGACGACGACGGAGGGCGGAGGGAGGGAATACGGAGAGGATTTCGGTAGCAGCAGCAGCAGCAGCCGCGGGAAGCAGTGAACGTTTTATTTTATTATTTTATTTTCCACGTTCCGCCGCCTCGTGACCGCGGGCGCTTCCGTCAGTCGACACGCGCAACTACAGTCGCAGCCAAAGTCGCCGCCGCCGTCGTATAATTATACAACATCGATTTTAAATATATTTTGTAAACGCGTATCGTGTGTGCGTGTGTGTGTACATTGTGTTATGTAACGTTTTATTATTTAATCAATGACGACGGTATCGTTGCAGGGATTGTGGTGGGGCGGGACGGCGGTGATGGGGGAACGGGACTACTGCTGCTGGTGCAATAGCAGGGAGACAATGGGTCTTTCGTCGAATAATCGCGGGCGCCACCGCCGCGAGCGCCGCGACAAGGGGGGAGGGGGGATATTTCGCGTGTCGACGACGCGCCGAGGGGGCCCGTTACGGCACGGCGCGCGCGCTACCGACCAGCAGTGAAAAACCGTGTCCGTGTCTCGTCGTCGCGGGAATTTTATTGTAAAAAAATCGTTTTATTTAATAACGCGTTTACGTGTAAAATTGTCGACAAATAATATTATATAATATCGATAGGCAAATGGAGATGACAGATAGAGGTTTTTTTTTCCTTTTTTCGCGCCCGTCTCCCGTCCGTTTCGTTGTTGATTGAACCATTGAGTTAAAGGCGTTGTTGGCGTGGCACTTTTTTTCTTCTTTTTTTTTTACACACACATTTAAAAGGAACGCGACGGGGGGGAAAGGGGGAAAAAAGCTATTCTGAACTTAGCGCGGTGTAACGTTATTATGAAAAATTTGAAATTTATTGTCGGTTTTGGGAAAAAAAAAAAAAAAAAAAATTCTAGTTCAACGTGTTCAATCGTACGGGTTTCGAAACCGACAATAATTTAATCTTATTATATAAAATTTATATTGCCGAGAATGAATTTCGCTCTTTCGTTCTTACGCGACTCCGAAGAGTAACAAATAACTGCTTAGATTTTCCCCTCTCTAAACACAAGAATATTTCTATCGTCCCGATAACTATAATCGCGGAAAATATTGGTTAGACAAAGAAATAAAAAAAAAAATCGATTTTTCTACCCGCCACCATCACAAATAAATTAAACCGTTTTTTCCTTCCGAGTGGTATTTATTTATAAAAATCTATAATATCATTTACAACACTATACGCGGTATAATAGATATAGTCGATCGCGCGTATTTCAAAAAAAAAAAAAAAAAAATGAATTCGTTTTTAAGTAACGAGAGTTAATAAATTGTTTCGTCCCGGTCCACACGGATGTTAATAATAATTATAATTATTATTATTATTATCCTCGAAATTGATTAATATTCGACGTGTTTAATGCATTCGTTGCTTGTAGATATCGTCGTATCGAAACGGCTTAATGATTTCCCGATGTTGGTTAACTTAAAAATACATATATGTATTATAAATTTGAATTCCGATATGTATACGCATTTTGATTGCCGAGGAGAACATCTGGCAAATGTCTTTGCTGCACATAACGATTGTATATACGTATATTCGTAAATGAATTATTGTTATACACGAGAGTCATTCGAAATAATATTTATTTTTTTTTCATAAATAATCATATAATAGCGTATACTGTCAATTAGAAGAAATTATATAAGTATAGAGTTACGTAGGATTTATATTTGAATGTTTTTTTTTTCCCCCTTTTAGTCCAAATAGATCGGTTTTCAGGTATGCTCACGATCCGGATTATTCTCGGTTGAATAAAACATTTTGTTTTACGTATATTTTCGAATGCGTATAATTTAACGTATTCGGAGTTTACGAAAATTCAACGAACTCCAATTGGTATTTATTCGATAAACATCTTTATTGCAACATCGCTCGTCGAAAATATATTAATACACTAGAATTTACCGAATCGCGTCATTTAAAATACGCTTCGCAATGACGTCGTGTGATGCGAAGGGAAGTTTAAGTCAGAATGAATCCGTTTTTCGTTTCCGATCGCCGTTCGTTCGTGTTTGAAAATTTCTAGTAATACACACTTCATGTTTAATGTAGTGACGAATTAATAATATCGTTAATATACGTAAAATATTTATAAATAATAAAAATCACTGTTAATTTTCATTTGTCAATTAGTTTCTGACATCAATGCGAAAAGTTTTTCGTACTTTTATTTTGTATTTTTTTATATATAAATAAAATGCATATTTTGCGATTTATATCGCATACGATTTCTTGCCCCCTTTATTACACGAATTCTGATATTTTGCGTGTACACGGATTTAAAAAGAATAAATATATTCGTAGTATACGAAGGCATACGTGTATTTTCGTATACACAATATATTGTATACGTAGAATAATTTACGTGTTATGGAAATGTGTTTAAAACAATCAAACAAATATAGTGTGTGAATCGTAATAATATAAATAATAACGCTCGTAGTCTATTAGGCGTCCAATTATTTATTCTCGAAATTAATAAATTCGATTTGAACAGTTACAATATATATATATATGTATAAAATAAAATAATAAAACTGCGTATTACGTCTTTTATTTTGTAAATATCCGTAATAATAGCTGTACAGTGTACGATTACATTGGAATAAAGGTCGAAAACAATAATATAAATACAATTTATTGTGATATTATATTCGGTTACACGAATTGATGATGATAATGATTTACGTATATGTTAATGCGTACCGATCGTTTTTGTTTTATTACTAATTCGTAGTGTTTTTTTTTCTTCTTCAAACGGTTTACGTAATAATACGTTCTCACGTTATTGTAGACCGTACGCCATTTGTACGAATTATCTTTGACCAAAAGCGCTTTAATGTGCAAAAGCGTCGTAACAAACGCATTTCGACAATCATTGTCTCTTTGATATACGATCACACACCACACACGTGGTATAAGAGTTATGTGAAAAGAAAAAATAAATAAATACTGTTATTTGTGGGAATGTATTTTCTGCACACGATCTTTTCCTCTTGTCCTCCACACGCGTTACCGAAGGAATAAAAATTCGAATCATTTAACGGATCGGGTTAATGAAACGTTTGTTTTTTTTTGTAAATTCACCGCCTTGCCATGTTTGCCGAGAAAAGGAGGCCCGCGGCGAGATGTGCGAATCGCGGAATGATCTGATCTATGATAAAATGTAGTTATACGTTTTTGGTTTCTGTTCATAGGCACCAGCAGTTTCTGTCTAATCAAAACGGGGATGACTTTATATTATAATATTAATAATAATAATAATAATAATAATAATAATAATAATAATAATAATAATAATAATAATAATAATAATAATAATAATAATAATAATAATATCTATTCATTAACGTAAACTCGTACTTAACGAAGACATTGTACTCGATTTTCGATTCAACGGAATCCGGTCCGTGTTATATTCAGAGAATATCCTGTAGAGTCCTGTATGGCGTGTAATCAATTATTATAACACAATTTCGTCGGAAACCGACGTCCGATAGTGTATTCGACTGCTCGTATACACACGCAGCGCGTTGATTCCGGCGATATTCAATATATATATATATATATATACTCGTATTATTAAATATATTGAATATATATTATTAAGTTTTTAGGTCCGAAATAAATCAATCGATCGTATCGCGGAGATTTATTGTCAGTTCGATAATTTCAATAGTGCGCCGGTACGCAAACGCCCGGAACATAATCCGAGTACTGTGGTGATTTTCGCGCGTGAACAGTATTATTGGATGCGCAAAAAGGGACGGGACATTTATAAAGGGTTCAAAAACGTTTTCGGTTTTGCGCAAGATTTCGATTATCGGCATTTGAGTTTACCCGGCGTTTATGTTTACAGTGCGAAAATCGATTTTCATTTTGTGACTTCTGCTTGAATTCAGCCGGAGGAGACGTGTTTTAAAACAGGTAAAAACTTGTAATACATTTTTAGATTATAATTACTATATATATAATATATAGTAATGAACAAAAATATACCGTTGACGTACATATCTATGAATGCGCTATAATGATATTTGATTATTTTTCTAATAATATAGTTGTTTAGTTTCAGTGGCGGTCGCACGGTTGTCGATGGAAATTTCCGCAAACGCACGAAACTACCGAAAATCAATTATAATGAGAAAATGTGGTTTACATTAAATTATCGCGTTTCGTGTTAATAGCGTTTTAAAATTGTTTACATCGTGTTTTAAAATACTTCTTCTTTTTTTTTTTTGGAATCGATACGTAAACTAAAATATCAACGCGATTCACTCAGAAGTTTCTAACAGAGTTTGTATAATTGAAAAAAAAAAAAGGAAAAACTCAAGACGTTTACTATCATTGTAACGTATAGACTTTTCGCGCAATTGTGTAGAAACTACGTTCCTAAAAATTTAATTCGAATGTGAATTGAGATTTGTGTGATTGCTATGATTATTAATCGTTACAATGTTCAAAGGATTCTATCGTAAACGCGTTAATTTTTTTATTAGATATTTTTTTGTAACGCGACTGTGATTTATTTGTTCTCGTGATACATTATAATTTGATTTGAAAATTGTGCTTTATGATAACAGTCTATCGTCTATAGTATGCCGAGATCGAGTAGAACTGAGAAAATTCGGAAATAAAAAAAATCATACGAAAAGCGTGATAGGAATAGCGCGGGGTAATCCAAAAGCGTTTTTCATTCCCCATACGTCGTACGCGATTTAAATCTGCGATTGGGTGACATTATCATACGACGTATGTGGCAAAGTGTAACTCGAACAGTATAAGCGACGAGACGTTTTTCTTATACGGTTATTAATATAGTTTGCATTGCCGATTTGAATTGTCCGTTTTCTTGAGCGGCCAAGAGTTATTTTCCAATTTTATTTTATACCGACTTCGATTTCTTTTCACCGGTTTTCGCGTCAGTGAAAAATTATTTCGAAATCGGTTACAAGCCCGTCCGGTATACACATACGCATTGCACGAATTATTCTCTAAGCAGTAATTGTAATCCACAACGTGATCATTAGACTGATACATACATAAGTCCGGTAGGTTCAGAAGCGGCGTTTAAAGAGAGCGACGATCGCCGCGGCCCTTCCTCGAAATTTTTTATGCACGGTGTAAAAAATGATTTTTAATAGATTAGCCCCGAATTCGTTAATGTTATCCCTGTCGAACGAGCTTCAGGTCCACCGCGATGGATATAATATTGGTAATCAACAATTGTTATTATAAACCAAACATATTTTATTGTATAGTAAATGCCAATAAAAGAGCGTGTTTTTTTTTTTTTTTTGTGATTCTGGTTTATAATAATTTATAGATTGACGAAAGGTCTCGAGCTTATTTCATTAGCTAAACGAGTCCCGCGAGTTTTGTTAAAAATGTCCAAGACGTGTACCCGATCCTCACTTTTCATACTCTTTGTACATTTTCGGTTTCATAATATATTATTATACCGTTAGTTAATCGCAAGCGCGGCACACCGAGTGTGATTGAACTCGATTGCATGTCGGGACTACTCAACCATCCAAAATGTTCGTCGTACACACGCATAAAACGCAGTGAAAAATGAAACGATATTTGACCGACGTGCAGAAACTACGGAGACGTGTAGTAACCGTAAGCATTACTACTTGTAGCGCCTCCATAAATAATCTCTATAATATAAAATACGTATATATATATTATAACGAAAAAAACCTACGTAGAAATATTTCTGTTTTAGATAAGAATCGTAAATGTTTTTTTTTTTTTTTACGTGGTAAAAACTGGATGATATATTATTATATAGGTAACGTTTAAATATTATAAATTCTTAGCGAACGCGATCAACATATTTCCCCTCGAATACGCATAACCGTTTACGTGTTATGCGCGGTCTCGGTGTATACACATGTACGCATACTATTCTCGCGCCGTGTAATATATCACACGACGTTTTTGGTAAGAAAAAAAAGTGAGACGCTATAATTGTCTGGAAACATGAGCACGATGTTAAAATTAAATAGCTTTCTTTCGTAGTGAATTTGTTGTTTTTTTTTTTTTTAATCATTATCAGTCCGGAACGCGTGTCCTATAGTCATGTGGTGAAAAACGAAATCCGTTTTTTAAAAAAAAAAAAAGAAAGAAAGAAATTAATTTCCGAACGTTATACGCGCGAAACGAGACGAGACGGACACGTAACGTGTACGAAATTCACTACGTTTATTCATACGCGTCGAGTGTAAATATTATTAATAGCGTCGAATATCGTTATTGATTTATTGCGCGTTGCGCTGTAATTGCGAGAAAAAAAAATGTACTATTATTTCGAATTTTCTTTTTTGTAATATGCGTCCGAATACCACGCGTTGTGTTCTTCGTGTACGAACGTAAAAAACAAAATAATAATAATAATAATAATAATAATGGTAAAACGATTGTCGGAATAAGTGGAGAACAAAAAAAAATCGTTCAATATCGTACGTCGACATTTCAAAAATTCTATGTGTAACGCGTAAATGTATAATATTGCGTACACAGAGCACAATGAATATCAATTTGTCGGACGGCGTGTCAATATTTAACGTGTACATTTGTGTACACACTACCCATATAATATTTCTATTATTTGTATGCGATTATCGTTAAAAATTAATTATATATATATATTTATAATGTATTTAAATAACACAAATTGTGTGACGGTGTAAAATAATAGTTCGGTGTTGTTTTCTATTGAGTTTTCAGATCAAATAATAATAATAATAATAATAATCAGCGTCACAACTCGCATACGGGAAAAGGTGTCTGGAATTACATTTTTGAGGCCCACTATTCATAGCACGCCAAGTGTACGCATCCATCGAAAATATTTAATAATAATCTTATACTATATGGATCAATGGTTGGACAGTGTTGTTCAAATAGGTTTTAAAAATTCGGTGAATTATGTTTCATTCGTCCGTCAAAGGTCGACGTGTTGTTATTATTGTTTTTTTTTTTTTTATACGCATTTTATAAAACGAGAGCGAATAGAAACTTCGACGTGAGTCCGAACGCAACGAGTGTGATGAAATGTGCAAAATATAATTTATCGCGTCGGAATATAAAACAGAAATCGAAATTTAATTTAAATCTTTTCACCCCCCCCCCCACATTACACCGAGTATTGCGGAACAACGAGAATTGAACGAAATTCAAAGTACACGGCATTTTCTGCGGCCACGGGAACAGGTGAATAAAACGCGCGTACTCGCGTTACATCCAAATACAATTGTATTTAACCGTTATTTATTAACATGTTCATGTTGCATTTACGAAAAATTAAGAATTATCTTCTTTTTTTTTTTTTTTTTTTTTTTTTGTACTTTCGCGTTATAAAAAACAAACCGCGCGCGAGTTAGAAACACATAAGGTATTGAAATATTAAAAAAAAAAAACTCCCGATCGCGGTGTTGTTAAAAAGAAAAACGAACAATTTTATAATATTGTTTCTCGCGCGTATCGGTCAACGCCGCAGTATAATAATATATTTCGGAATTGTTCTGTACTCTGTACAATAACTATATTAAACTATATATAATAATAAACTATATACAATAACTATATATAACAGTATTAAACGAAATATCGTTTAATACTTATACGTATTCACGCATTCGACCTCGTCACACGCGTTTTCTATAAACATTTTTTTTTTTCGAATTACAAAAATACGAGAGAGAGAAAAACACACACGTTTCGCTTTCTTTCCGGAAAAAATAAAATACTACACGTAAGCGTTTATTATAATATGTGCGCGACATGAGAGAACCGAGGGGAGAACTGTACAGTAGATTCTATTTGAAAAATAATAATAATAATAATATTAACGCGTACATTTTACGACGAGTAAAAAAAAAAAAAAAATAATAATAATAATAGTCGAAAACCCATTATTATTAAACGCGATATTTCCTCGGACCGCCGGACCAAATAATATTGCCGTACAATAAATATTACGCGCACGCCGTTCGGTTTTCGAAGTCGGTTTCCTGCTACCGGGAGACACACGTATTTTCGTGTAATATCGTATGAAATACGACAACAGAAATCGGGGACGACGCCGCGCGTTTTGTTGGCAAAGCGGCGTGAGTGACCTAACCGGCGCATGGTACGACGGACAGGACTCGTATAAAACGCATCGAACGTATATTATAATATTATAATAAATAATAATAATAATAATAATAATAATAATAATAATAATAATAATAATAATATTATATATATATTATATCGAAGCTGTTCGGAGGAACAGTGTGCAACGGCGATGGACACGGCGTGCGTGGACTTTGACGAGATGAGGAGCGGGTGTCCGTGATTTCGGTCCGACAGTAGAACGAATACTATGTGTCGGCCGGCCGGTCTGTCGGTTTATAAAAAAGCGAACGAAAGAAGAAAAAAAATTGTTTCCTCCACACCAGAAATCGTTTCTCCGCCGTTTTCAAAACGCGTATATCACGTAATGCGCTATGCGAAAGGTCATCCTTACGCGTACGCACATATCGGCCGGTGTGGGTGCAACGTTGATTTTTTAAATTTTTTTATTCCGACTGAAAAATATTCGTTTATATGTTATTTCGTCTAACGCACGAACGTCGTTCGTGTACGTACGTATGTGTGGCAATCAATTTACGTTGTTCTGCGCGTCGAACAATAATAAAAATAATAATAATAATAATAATAATAATAATAATAATAATAATAATAATAATAATATTATTATTATTATCCGTGTACACATATTTATACAAGTTATACGTGTATAACGAATTTCGAGTGTAGTTTTTTTTCCATTCTCGTTATACGTATCGAATAATAATAATAACAATAATAATAACAATAATAATAACAATAATAATAATAATAATAATAATAATAATAATAATAATAATAATAATAATAATAATAATAATAATAATAATAATAACGACGTACACGAATATGCGCGTATGCGATATTATATTTAATTTAGAAAATGAAAAAAAAACGGCAATCTGTTTTTAAGTAATTTTCAATGGTAACGAGAAGAATGTCGCGCGGCGCGTCCGTATTGTACACAGCGATTTGTAAATAATTTTTTTTTTCCTCCAAAAAATTAGACGATTGTAATACGATATATATGCAAGATCGGTATTAAATCTCGTTTGGATTTTTTTAAAAAAATATGTTTTTTTTTATTGTAATCGTTTCGTAATTCTTATCTTTAGCATGAAATAATTTTGAATCGTTTTTTTTTTTTTTTTTGCTTTTCTAAAGTTCTAAAATTCGGTATGTCTAAAGGGCGACTTAATCACAATCCGCTAATAAATATATACTCGTAAATTAATTTTTCTT
Organism: Chaetogeoica ovagalla; assembly: GCA_032441825.1. NCBI lineage: Eukaryota > Metazoa > Arthropoda > Insecta > Hemiptera > Aphididae > Chaetogeoica > Chaetogeoica ovagalla. The sequence continues at coordinate 505,834 of CM063746.1, read as the reverse complement.
TTAACAAAAAAAAAAAACATTCGATTCGAAGATTTCAAAAATATATACTTTTATATTTTATACGCATTGTGCGGAGCGCAAAAAAAAAAGAAGAACTTTAGGAATTTACCGGATCACTTCTATTCACAATGACGTTATTGCTTATTTTCCAACAACGTTGACAAACTCGCGACTTTGCCCGCTTTTAAAAATTCACAAATAAATTAATAACAATACTCGAAATTCCTCCATCGCGTTTATTTCGATCCGCTTTGACCACTGGCTCACAAGTAAATCGTCTTGGAGAAGACGACGATTTATTCAGTTATAACATTTAACGATGTGTACAAATCGTGTACACGTTTATGATATTTATAACACTATAATACGCGTCACTTGAGCTGCGATAAATTGTTGCAACGCTCGCAATAATATTTCGCATCTATTATAATTATAATAATAATAATAATAATAATAATAATAATAATAATAATAATATTGTGTTTAAAGTGTGAGAACGAAAAAAAAATTCGTTTTCTGTGTTAGAAAACTCAGACGTGTGTAGACATTATATACGAGCGAACGCCCATAAATGAACGCGAATTATCGAAACGTTTTTTCGCGAAAAATAAACAAACGTAATACACTACGCTTTGTAATATTATTATTATTATTATATTAATTGAATTTTGTCGATTACGTGTTATCGAATTTAGTGGTATCAAAGTTAATTTTGTCTGGTAAAAAATTTTTCTTAATTTTTTTAGAAAAAATTAATTGATGATAAATTATCATATTATATATATATATAGCAATAAAGTATAGTAACTGAAGAAAAATTAATAAATAATTTAAGTAATTTTAAAGGGGTTTTTTTTGTGTTTTTAGATTATAAATTAATTTTTTTTTTACCGAATTTTCGTAAGTTTTTGGAATATTTTTTTTCTATGCGATAAATGAATTTTCATATGGTTCTTTCTGGAGTGAGAGAGCATCGATATTCGGGCACTAATGATAATAATTATTCATCGTTCGTTACTGGGAGCTAAGGACTTACAAAAGTTTGCATGTTTTTTTAATTTTTAATAATCATTCAAAACGTAGCTTAGTCGTATAGAAATTTGTTTCATAATTATACGAATGATTTTTTTCTTTTTTTGCTGCGTTTCCCACTCTTCTTTACGCGTCAGTGCATATTTTGTTGTATTCGACTTTTAAGAGCGTATTATTATTATTATTATTTAATTTGTCATTGAAATTGGTCGAAACAAAAAATAAATGTATAGTATAACAGAAAGAATGAAATGAGTCGGCCGTGGATTTTCTACCATCCGCTCGATAATAATTTATATTTGAAATTACGAACGGCCGAGAGATTATTTTTGGTCTTCACGCGGATTCCATTATACGTATATACCTATGAATATCGTTTAATAAGTATACGACAATTATTGTATGATCTAGTTTTATCAACACGCATTTTCATAAACATAAATTAATTTTTAATACATTATCGTTATTGATCTACTGTAGACGTATACGTCGATACCGTCTATGAAACATTTTTGGCTTTTTGCATAATAATGCATATTTCTAGAGCGTATTCTAGAGCCTATTCCACGTGGAATTCGTACACGTACGTGTGTACGGATTACGGTGTGAAGCGAACGAATGTCGGTAAATATCGTTTTGCATTATAGTATGTACACTTGGATCGCGGCCGCAATGACGATTAAATATTTATATTTCGACGCGCGAGTATATCGTGGCGAGAAAGTCGAAAAGAAAACGGAAAAATAAAAACCGATTAAAACAATAAACAGACTGTTTGGAGAAACACTTGTGCGGATATAAAAACCGGACGATATTGCGGCTGTTACATACACGTGTACAGTACAATTTTATTACGTCCGAGCAATTTATACGTACGACGCGTATATTACGGTACAACGATATCTAATGCGAAACGTGTAAAGGAGTGTGTTTTTATTTTACGACTCCGGATTCGGTATTGGCGTTTGTATTTATTTATTTTTTTTTTAAACGTTTTCTATATTTATATAACGCGTATTGGTTGGCTTTTTTTTTTTTTGTTTAACTACCGCAATGATTTTTTGTTCATTTTTTTTTTTAACGTAGAGACCACGTAATCGCTTATACGATTTATATAGATCTTTCATCCGTCACCCGTTAACGACATATTATTATTTACCGAAAGCCGCGAATTGTAGTCACCGAGTATAAAAACGTATAGCGCGCGTGGTCTGTTGTGCCGACGCAATATATATGTGTGTGTGTATACGCGTATAGAGTCATAAGATCTCCTCTCTCACGGGGTTAGGTGGTTTTTTTTTTCTTTCTTACATTTCGATTTTCTTCTCGGTCGAACCGACGTTCGAGTTCGCACGCAATAAACGCATAAAATTCTATTATACTTCCCCTTTTCAGCTTACCGGCCGGTCCATTAACGAACGTTCAACAGCTGCACGTCTCTCCGTTTCACTCTATTACGAGTCTCGATTCGTAGACCGACTCTATCGCTCTCTGATCTTTGCCAATTACATCGATCCACCGAATCTTCGGTGTCTCCCAAAGATACATGGACTTTATTTTTTACACACAGCACTTGGTTTTTCGTCAATTGGCCGTCCGTTGTCCGCGTGCGTAGAACGTAATATCATAATAATAATAATAATAATAAAACACACTCCAAAACTCGTGTAAAATAAATGAAAAACAATAAAAACCTTATACATATCGTACCACTAGCCTACACGCACGTATTACAAATAATGATATTTCGAGGCCCGAAACGAGCGAGACCGCGAATACGCCATAATAATATGTAACTCGACTCTTTTTCGCTTTTTTTTTTTATATATATGAACTGTTTTTGAATCGCGATATTGATATAAAAAAATTACTTTTTTTACTCAATACGCGACGAAACGTATCTCCCTATGGAGGTATTAATTTTTGTCGAAAACAATATATTTAACGAACCATTTTTTTTTTTTTTTTTTTTTTTGTTTCGACGTATCAATAATAATCCATTTTCAAATGCGCGCAGTAAAAATCTATAAATCATTATTAGCAGCAAATCGTATACAACGTGTTACTTTAATTGCGATGTTTTCTATACGTTTCTATTAACGTATTTGACTATATAAATGTTCTTATGTGTTATAATGCGTTGAAATAACAGTGTTTCGAATCGGAGCGCAAAACCGTGTGCACAATTTCGGTCTATACGTTGCGGGTAGTGCGAAAATGGAAAATGTCTTGTATAAAACGTGATCGTATTAGTCGAAAATCCTAGAACTTTTTCCAAATCGTTCGAAAACGATTTTTTTTTTCCTTTCGATTTCCGTGAATCACTGAATTCGCGGACTTCATTCGTTTTGGTCAATAACAAAAATCGTTAAAAAAAAACCAAATCGTCTAAAATAATCTACGCACGCAAAATATGCTCGTGCGGTTAGGTTAAATCCGATTCTTTTACTCTTTTCCTTTTGTAAATTTAGCGCCGCTCCTTTTTTTCGCGGTTCTTACGCCGATGTATCATATTATCTCGTTTGCACGAGAAAAGTCGATTCAGTCGGTCCTTTCTCTCTTTTCACAAACGCGTTTGAGACGCGATTTCGCAAACGAATACAATTTGCGTGTAATAATATCGCACAGCGCCGTTTCGTAAATTCGGGCCTACACCCGTTTAACGGGCGTGCTTTTAAAACGTTCGTCTCCCGTCCAATCAATCGGAGTATTGTTTGTGATTTGTTTGGACGGACTGCACGGTAATATTAGCACACACACACACACACAGTGGAGTCACGAACATAAGAAACTAAAGAAGCAAACAATGTACACTAATGATCCTACATCCAGCCAATTTTTCGTTTTACATTAGTGTTTTTCGGAGTAGAAACAGTGATCTAATTTTCACAATTATAGGTGCCCGTTTTCCGGTAGCAAACGTCGATTCATAGATTCTACTTTAATAGGACCAAAACGACGATTTTTTCGCGTAAAAACGAAAATAACTACAGTAGACGGTGTTAGAGTCACGATTCACGGCTCGCACATTATCATCGCCGACATTTACAACAACCGAGTACGGGAATAGGTGGACGACAATCGCAGATCAGCGCGGAACAGTGGATTGCGAGAGGAAAAAAAAAACCATTTGTGTCGACGATTTTACATAATACACACGCATTTTCGATATAAATTAAAACGTTTTTTTTTTTTTTTACGCTCTCTCCTTCCCATTCCCATCACGCGTTACAACTCTCGTTTTGACGAAAACATTATACTTACGTTAGTAAAAATAAAGTTATAGAAAAAAAAAAAAATCACTTTAGAAATAGTTTATACGTCGCGTCTATTATTATATGCGTGTTCGTGTGTGAACAGGCGATATTTTTGTTCGCATTGCAATAATATAATATTATATATATATATATATATTACAGAATAAATACGCGCGCGTAATCGCGATATTAAATTTTTTTTTTTTTTTTTATGATTCGCTATCGTTTTTCCACCGACGACGACGACGACGACGGACGTTATAATAAATATTATATTATATTTTACATAAAACTGCTACAGGCGATAATTTGTCCGTTTAGTAGTTATCCATACGACACGCATAGTTTCATTCCGTGTATAGACAGTCTGTGTATGCGTCATGTTATAATATTGACACCCACGCACGTAGAGCCGTTGTCTCTATACGGTGTAAATGTTATTTTTTTTTTTTAATCGAGTTCACTATGACACAGTGGTGTCTGTGGTACCTGTGAGAAACTCTTTTTATTCGACAGCAGCAGAATATTGAATACCTCGTTTTGAAATACACGAAGTGCGCAATAGCAATAGTGATTTGATATTAAATGACGAAAATTTTAACTTTATTCTATATATTATATATATTGTTTTATTTATTGGATATACTATTCAGTACTTATTATTACGTACGTCGTATAATTTATTTTATTAATTTTTTTTTTTTTTGTACTTATAATTTTCAATATTTAAAATGTACCCAATAAAATAACTGATACAGAATCCGAATTTTTTTCCTTTTTTTTTTTTTTTTTTTGTTACTGCCTGCAGCAAACGTATCAATCAGGCTCGAGTGATTTTACGCGAATATTGAGAAGCAACGTTTACCCACAGCTAATCTGCCGATTTTCGCAGATATTCGAGCACCGAGTTTTTTTTAATCAGAGTACAAAGCACGCAAAGTAATATCAATTAATATAACTGCACGGTGGAAAAGCGCGTGTGTTAAAATATAATTGAAAACCTAACAAATCGATCGACATGTTTATTTAATGAAATTATTAAAATCACAAACTGTTCTTGAAGTTGAAAAACACGTCGCTAAGCACAGGAGCTACGTCCTACAATAATGTCGATGAATATTTATGTTAATTCATATCGAGAATCTAATATAACTGATTGTATTGTTGAAAACACATTATGTAATCAAAAAAAAAAATATGCATTTGGCAAAAGAATAAATAGTTTCTCAGGTGAGGGGGGGAGAGAGTAAATACTCTTGTTGCGCTTCTCTAAAATTACGCCACTGTCAGTAGGTATTATATGCAATATGTATGGGCCGTAGTTACATTTTCAGTGGTGATCCAAGAAACGATCAAATAATTTTGATGAAGACATTTAAGTCGTGAAAGGGATAATTACTTGAAAATACATATATGTACGTATAAGAAAAACTTGAATTACTCGATCACAATTTTTTTTTTTTATTTTTATCATTTTGATTTTCTCGACCGTCGTGGTGTGTTACTTTGAAACAAATACAATAATATATTACGATTTCCTACATCTGCTTACTTTGCATTTTCGAGTGACTCGCGCAATATTGCGGGTGTGCATACAATTATTCAAATCGTAACTAAATGCAGACACACATTGCGCAGGAAATCCGTCTTCGATGCGAATGGTTCATTGAAAACAAAAAAAAAATTTAAAACGAAATGGAAAACGCTGAAAATCCGAGTGTCTTTAAATTCGTATTTGTGATTGTAAATCGTCTACGGACAGAGGTTACGCAATGCGTGTATTACACAAATTACACGCCATTAAAACGTACGCACGCGGTTATGATGTGAAAAACACATCGGTCTATTTTAATGAGTATTCATTATTAATATATTTAATCGTGTTTTTTTCACTCGAGATATGTGTGTGATAATAGCAAGTTCGTTAAACGATCTCATTACAATATCAGCCCGAGGTGAAGTCTGTCCGAGTGTACACGGGGGTTTTTTTTCCTCGTCGTCGTTGTTGATAAGCTCCGATTTTCGTGAGAAAAATACAAACGCGAACACAGCTGCACTGGGAATAGAACTATTATATTCGATTGGAGGAACGCTTCCGATTTCCGTAAATCGGAAAGAAAAAAAATTTGATTGTTTTTCTTAGCCACTACTTCTTGTCATTCTCGACGCGAGACGACCGAATAACACAATTTTACTGTGCGAAATTTCTCGCCGGCGAAAATATGCCAAAATTACATTTACACGGTTTCGAATGAAATCCCCGGATAATTTTACAATAACACTATATACGAGTGTATACTGTGCACGTATGAAAGTGTTGTTGTCATTGATAAAACTACTGTGCACGTGCGAACGAGTAATTCGCACGATTAATGAACGCGTATTATTATTATTATTATTATTATTATTATTATTATTATTATATTTTATAATGATAATATTCGTTTGTGTTTGGTTTATTTGTATGTATAAATCGATCGATTAATTGTTGTGTGGAACGTACGTTTTTAAGTACTTGTTTTATATATATATATATATATATATATATATATATATATTATAAAAAATAATTTATAATGACCACTCAACGATTCGTATTTGAAAACATATATGTATCAATATTATATAATATTGGTATTTATTTGAATGCCTCTGTACGATATTATGGGATTCCAATCATGCACGTTTAATCAATGAATTAATTAAAAATCAAATTAGACTTTGCGAGTTTAAAATCACTAATGACAATTATTATTATTATTATTATTATTATTATTATTATTATTAGTTTTTGACGTAATTTTTGTACATAATATTTTAAATGCGCTGAAAGTCGACTGCCCGGAATATTTGCAGAAAATCTTATCGATTCCACGTATAATCCTCGCTTCGCTTTACCTCATTTTGGTTGAAAATTATTTTTTCAATTGTCCGGAATAATGAAATAGAAAAAAAAAGTTCGATATATATATTTTTTTTTAAAATACTTTTTCTACATTAAACGCCTGTACACGTCAGGGTGTTCCTTAACTGTACGCGTAGACGACAAAAATAATAACAAAATGTTTTCAGTCTCGCCCTCTTGAAAACGCGGCTTAACGCGGTTAAAGATGAATTACAAAAAAGTGTCACGTGCCGAATTTCGCTTAAAGTTTCAACCAATATAATTTTTCGGGTATTTTTATGAGAATTTTTATTACATCTTTCTAAATACTTCCGTCAAGCAAATCGAAATTTTTTATATTTTAAATATAATAAGATCGTCTATAAATTGTATATTGTTTCATTCGTGAATGTGTCTCTTGTCACTCACACTCTACTCTTACTTTTTGACGTGTTGATTGTTTAATAAATGCAAATATCCTGTGTCATAAAGTATATTTATATAATTATATGACGTTTAACGGAATTATTAAGTATATTTTAGTTTTTAACCAGAACCACGCGGTTTACATTATTATTTTATAATATTTTCTAACTAAAACTAACAAAAAAAAAATAATTGTATTTTATTTTATTTCAATTTTTATTCGAAAAACCAAAAATAGTCATTTTATACGAATGTATTTTTAAAACAATTTTTGAAGACGTTTATGAAACTGTTTATTTATTTTTGAAATCTGTTATCTCTATTGATTAATATATCATGTTACTTGAAAAATATTTGCATTTAAAAAAAAAAAATGTCGATCTTGTAATATCCAATGATTTACACGCTAAATGTTTTTCTAGAACAAAAAGAAAAGTATATTTCTGTTTCCGTAAAATTTTAATTAAACCACGTGTGGCGTGTAAAGTGCCGTAGGAGTGCGGCGATTATTTGAAGAAGGAAAAAATAAATAAACAAAACTTTAATAAGTACTACTGAACTGAAGAGATTACGTTAATCGTTAGACGCAGTACTCGGTGGATGTAAAATTTTCAACACGCACAATTTCATATTGTTGTGGCCGTCGTCGACACAGTAATAATAACATAAATACATATTATATGCATATTTACCAAGGTCGGTCATTAACGAGTTAAAAAGTTAAAATTAACTAAAAACCAAACAGATTACGCGCTTGGTTCGGTTTTAAATGGATATTAAAATACACGTTACCTCGCATTAACGTCAACTTAACGCGTGTTTCGTCGAACAATTATAATCCGATTTAAACTTTTAACTCGGTTGAACGGAATAGAAGAAATTCGGTTAATTCAATTTCAGCGAGTTTAGAAAAACCAAAAAAAAAAATGCGTCGATTTTCGCCCCAGCCTCGATAATTGAACTTTATTAAGATATATATATTTTTTTTTTTTTTTACAACGCGCAAAAATATACTGCGGTATGTAACGAAACGACGGACTGTCCGTGCGTGTATGTTTCGAATAATGTCGTCAATGTGATATTATTGATAATTATTTAGTAATATTATTGTCGAGAAACTACTATTAATAATACGAGAGCGCCGCTAGCTATAAAACACAATTTGCGTTAACGATACACACAGGTACGAGTTAAACTCGTGTATCGGACGGCCACGCAATTATTTGTCTATAATAAAAACGATATAATTATAATAATACACCGCGACGATATTGTAAAAATTCGAGGTTGACAATATTATGTCGGGTTTTTTTTTTTTTTTTAATGTATTATTCAGCGGCTTCGTTTCAATTTTTTTTTTTTTTTATACGCACGTTTTTATGCAAGCCTCAACCCTGTGCGAGAGTTCAAATATGGCGAAAAAAAAATTAACTAATTTTTAGTGGTACTCAGTGACCGTAGCATTTATCAGAGACGGTAAAATATTTGTAGAGAAAATAAATTCGATTACAACGCGTACGCATACGCACGAAACAAAAAAATATATTTAAATTTTTTTTTTTTATATTACGTATATACATCTTTTGAAGATTTCCGGAGATCATCTCATAAGCGATTTTCTTTTGCTTTTCACGGTATCTTGTCACGCAATTCGTATTTTTCTTTTGGACTTTTCGCTGTAAATAATAATTGTTTCGATTGAAGTCATTCAGAAAAACCGTCTGTAGAAATGTTTGAAAATGTTTTATCGTCTTTCGCACGGTCGCATTGATGCGATACAAACGATCGTTTTAAGTGATTTTGCGACGCCACGGCTGTAGACCGCGTCGCGCTCATCTGAAGCCATGACTTCTACTACGCGGAAACGGTTCGAACCACCGCCATTCGCTTCTTGCCGAAAGTTTTTCTCGTTTGCTCGATTTACTCTGTTGCTCGGCGAACGATAATAACGAACGTACGTTTCGCGAATCAATTCGTGTTATACGGAATTTTAATTCATTCGACCGAAATTTCCCGAATAAAATCGCATTACATTCCGCGGGAAGACTGTTTGTTTTTCCGGACTCTTTCGAGCCGGCCGCGAGTTTTCTCCGTCGCGCATTCGGCCGCGTTTTAACGCGCTCCCCCGGGATATTCTTCACGCGCGAAACGGTGTCGTACGAGAATCGTCGCGGGAACAATCTACGGCCTTTAAGCTTTGATTCCGTTGTGAACCTTGTCGTGCGTTAATATTACATTAACTGTGCACACACGCCAATCGATTTGAAATTTATCGATCGCCTTTTTGTCTCGATAATAATAATAATAATAATAATATTAATAATACGCGCGCGTACGGTTTTGTCGTTTCTGCGGGGATTTCGTGCGATTTAATAATACGCATAATATGGACTCCGGAACGCCGCGCGGTCGTCTCTCGCTCACGTCGTATTTCAATGGAAATTAATATTATTCGTCGCAAACCGTTTCCCCCCCCCCCCCGCGTTCGCAGTCACCGCGCATTGTTTTGACTATAATAATAATAATAATAATAATAATAATATACTCGTATAATACGGTATAATATATGCGACAGTCAACAACAAATAGCCGCGGCGGCGTATTATAATGTTATATCAAGCGACGGTTTCGATTTTCCCAACCGTATACCCCTGTAACAACGCGCAAATGATATCTTACAATAGGAAATTGTTAGAAAAAAAAATAATGTTTTTCCAAACTCTGTCGTATTATAATAGTAATACGGAATCGAGAGAGAGAGAAGAATAACGAGAAATACGTAATAAGACCGTGGTCGGTACTAGATCGATTTTTACTCTTCGTCCGTCGAATTTTAATATTTTCGCACGCGTACTGTTATAATACAAACGTACTTATATACGTCGTACTCAGGCCCGTATTACCGCTTAGGCTGTGTAGGCTAAAGCCTAGGGCGGCAAATTTTTTTTTTTTGATAAAAAACCACGTTGAGATATTATTTTTAAATATAAAATATAAAAACGTGCAATAATATAATGTATGAAATAATATTATTATAGTTATAAAGTATAAGAAAATATAAATTTATTTCAGCCTACGGGCGGCTAAAACCTTAATCCGGCCCCGGTCGTACTATACCGAAATCGGTCATCTGCAGCGGTATAAGAAATACACCGTGTGATTGTTGTGTTTTTCTTTTTGTACATCACACCGCGATAATGCATGTATCGAAGTGGCGATCAATTCCACACAACATTCCTTCGCTTTTATCCCAATGATTTTCCTTATACGAGAATTTTTTCGATTTTACCCGGATGACTTTTAACGGAAACCGCTCGGTAACGAATTTAAACGACTCTTATATTTTCGGTTATCTCTACGCTGGATTCGATATCTGTCTAAGAGTTATTACTCTTACGGCACACACAGTACGAAATAGTCGTTTTTTTCTTAATCCCGTTTTTGTTTTCACATATATAAAAACGGAACTGTTCTACGAACCGGAAAGTAAGTAAATCGTTCGTTTCCATTTATTTCTTTCTCTTTTTTTTTTTTTTGTTTACGACGAGGTGAAACGGTTTCTGTTGCAGGTACATTTCTCTCTCACTATCTCTCTCTCACTCGTGTATCCGCCCTTGACGAATAACCAAAGTTTTAACGTCCGACTCACACGTATAATTACGGAAGCGTATCATTAACATTACTATTTTTTTTTTTTTTTCGAAATAATTATTGGTCGACATTCGCGTCTTTAAATTATTAATTACCGAGAATACGGTTGTACGCTATCGACACGTTACATGTATACTCTGCACAAGTTATATCATAACATATGCACGCGTCGCATAAATTATTAGTCGAAACGTGTACGTGACTTTCCGTGTTCTGTAAAACTCGCGAATATTCTTAAATAATAATTCGGCGATCGTTAATATTAATAATAATAATAATTATTATTATTGTTATTGTTATAAGCCATACGGGGCTTTTTCGTTTTTACAGTACTACCGCGTACGCGCGTTTAAACGATACGAACGCCAAAACGTAAATGTTTTTTTTTGTTTGGTTTTTATTCGTAGAGCGGATTTCCAATTGAAACGAAAACGCGAGTAGGCAACGCGGATCTGCGTTGAGAAGTGGTGCAGCGGTCGGATTTGACAAATCCCCGTCCAATCGAGCAGTAGCCGATTGTACAGAGTATAATAATAAGAAGGAAAAAAAAAAGTTGTTTCCACACTGTTTTATTGAAATAAAATATATATGTATATGATAACAATGAATTCCGTTAAAAAAAAAAAAAAAAGGAATGATCGGCTATATTACGAGTACGTAAATTTATTTATTATAAAAAAAATATACATATTTAATTATTAAATAATAATCGTGATAAAAAGAAAACGAGCCGGACGTTTTTTATTTCGAGAATGGAATCGATTGATATTGCCGTTTGTTATTGTTTTTGTTTTCCCGTTCTCGTATGCGTTACACGCCGTTGACCGGCTCTCGGCTCGCACGACGCTCCCTTAAGGGAGAAGAACGCCTCCTGAATCAAGCGATTCCGGCGGCAAATCGGTGAAGAACTAAAAGAAATGTACGCGTATCGAGTCGTTGAAATAACTGCACCGGTTGAAATTAGTCGTTCAATCGGAAATTATTTGAAATCTATTCAAGTCAGAAAAAATACTCGATTGGTATTTCGCGTTATCCAGTCGACGACATATCATCAATGTCCGGTCCGCGAAGAATAATTATATTCGCGGCGCTTTCGTTCTTATTTCGCGGCATAGGCGTGCGCACGGGGGCAGCAGAGGCAGCATATTATGCTGCCCCCGAATCTTTTTTTTTTTTGTGCTGCATGGGCCGCCATTTATTGAATTACGGGCCGCTGTAAATTTCATTTCAGTAAAATAAAATTATGATACTAACACAAAATATGATGTGCCTACACAAGTTGAAAATACAAACTCTATAAATTACAAATATAAGCGTGTGCATATATAATTTTCAAATTTTAAGTAATACTTTTTTATTTAATATTATTATTTGTTTATGTTTATTTTGTTAATATTAATAAAAGTTCATCTTACTGAAAACAATTTTTTCCTGACAACGACTAACCTATACAATTTTCGATACCTAAAATAAATAGTACCTAGGTGACAATTCAGGGGCGTATATTATACTTCATCCCTTAGGGGAGGGGGGGCGAATAGAAAAACGGCCCGTCGAATCTGCTGCTAACTTAGAATTATCGAAAAATTATATGAAAATAATAAGTTTTAAATAAAAAAATGTTTTATTACATTTTAGTTTTAGTTCGATTGATTTTAGTTGTCAGTAGATATAGGTACATACACAAGTATCTAGGGGGAAGGGGCGATCGCCCCATCGCCCCCCCCTTGTATACGCCCCTGGGTGACATACATGACGGGTCGGGCTTAATGGAAAAATTGGAATATGGGCCGGATTAATCTCATGCAGCCCCGGAAACACGAGTCTGCGCACGCCTATGTTTCGCCGCGGTGAATAACGTATAACGTTTATTTGTAAATCGGTCGTGGAGACGTGGTGTAAGGAGACGAAAAAAAATAAACGTTTATTAGAATGTTATATTTTTTATTTTCGAACACTATAACAGGCATTTAACTATTGACTCGAAATCTTTTTTCAATTGTTTTCAATCTATTGAACTGAATCGAGTTTTCTCGATTATTCTTTTTCCTCCTCCCAAAATCGGAATACTTTCTATTTTTTTTTTCTTTTTTTGACATCGTCCACCGTCTGTACGGCGATTTTATAATACAACCGGGACGATTTGGTCGGGTTCATATACGCGTTTCATTTTCGTTTTCCGTATACGCTACGAAATCCGATCGCACAACATAAAAACGCGTGCGGCGCGCGATCACCTATACGTGCCTTCGGATCGTCCGTCCCAGCCTTCGTATGGGGGCGTTTTCGTTTTTTTTTTTTTTTCCGTCTTATATTTTCTCTCGGACGGATTCCTCTTCTCTTGTCGTCGTCACGCGACAGACACGGGGACGTAAGACGTGTGTTAGATAAAAAAAGAAGAAAAAACGCGCGCGCAGCATCGAAAACACAATATAATAGATGGGTCCGCGAGGGAAAAAATAACTAAAAATTATATGTGTTTTCGGATACTTTTGTCGGGAACGACGGCTTGTAACGCCGAGATGTTATACAACCGCGAGACCGAGTACTCGACGTCGTGGTGTGTTATTATTATTATTATTATTATTATTATTAAACCGAATTTGATCGGTGGATGGGGTGATGTATAGTTGCGGCGGATAGGTACACACAATGATCGGGTACAAAAGAAAAGAGAGAGAGAGAGAAAACGAGCGTATACAGAGAACATTAAACGCCGCGCTGGTTTTCGAACACTTACCCACTCTCGGGAATCATTCCGAAATGATCACCTGCAGCCGCCTCCTCCTATCCGCTGTCCGGCTCGAGTGGATGTCATTTACCGTTGAAACCACCGCGGCGTTGTACAAGAACGCGAGACGAATGATTTTACGGAACAGACGAACGGGCCAAACGAATTCTGTTGAAACAGTTCTCCATTTACAGCCACGCTCGCGTGGAAAAACGTACACCGCCGACAAATGTTGAAAACGCATTTGAATTCGTCGCGGAGTCTATTTGATGTCGACGCGTTTTCCCCCGTCCGTCCGATATTTGTTTCGTCGAACCAAATATAAAAATTGTAAATACTCAGTTTTTGAAAATCTCGTGATAAAAAAAAAAAAAAAAAAAAAAATGAAAGCACCTAACCGATCTGTAGTAAAATTCACGACGAATTCAAATTCGTCTTCGGAACTCTTATCGCATCAGTACGATCGATATGGGAAATACGAGACGTCTATTGTTGATCGTGTTTCGTGCGTGTAAGACGTAAGAAGAGAGAAGAGCTTCCCGATCGTTTTAATTGAAAAAAATCTTCTTTTTTTCTTTCGTTCTTTTACGCCTTATAGGATTCACTCGTAATATAAGACTGACTTTGTATCCGGAATGAGTTCCATCAGCAACGTCCATTATTTCGATATAATAATAATAATGTATCCCGTACGCGTACGACCGTCACGATTACACGTTTTTAGACAGGGCAAAACAATCGAATCGAATTAATCGTTCTACTTAACTGTGTTACATGCGAGGAGTCAGATTACTCCTCTTACTGTTGAAGAAGATTTTTTTTTTTTTTTTTTGATACGCTCCAATTAGTTTTTCACGCGAGTTTTCGGCCCCCCCTTTCCCGTGTACGACGTAGTTCGAAGTTTGAATTTTCCACGTAGCAATACTACGCGCTAACACAATCGTCAGTTGGCTTAATGCACAATTATATTAATTGTAATCAATAAAATAATAATAATAAATAAAAGAGAAGGAAAATAGTAAATAGGTAATTTAAACGGTTTTAAAGATTTTTTTTTTTTTTTTTTTTTGCTCGTGTTTTTAGACTGTAATTTAAATTTCTCAAGAGCATTTTTCTAGGTATTTAGAGAATTTTCTTTCCAGATATTTATCGGTGTACTATACGTTTTGAGTTTATTCCCGTTTTGAGATCGTCATGTAAATCGAGAAGCAGGTTTCGAACTCGTTTCATTCCCGCCGTTCGATCTGGATTATCTTGTGATAAAATTGTCAAAATGATTAATTGAAAAAAAAATTGTTACATTTTTCCTGGACGTTTTCGTAATAATCGCAATGCACCGACAGACGATAATTAATACACTGTCGAAATACAAACGCGCAACGGCTTCGTCGACTAGTATAATAATAATAATAATAATAATAATAATAATAATAATAATAATGATAATAATAATAATAATGATAATAATAATAATAATAATAATAATAATAATAATAATAATAATACGTGTACGAGCGCACGGCCGGATTAAATATTGTCGCGGCCCCTGGACGCCAAACTAGGTCGCGGCGAATCGTTTGTTTCATTTACCCGTACGTCTTCTCTATTTTACCCCACAGTTATTTACTTGGCAAACACACAACTCGCATAAAACCCGCGGCGACACGCCGTTCGTAAACGTTTTATCCGCGGCAACAGCAGTAGCAGCAGCAGCAGTAGCAGTTGACCCGTTTGATACTGTTGTACCACCCGGACGAGTTGGTTTTTCATTATCTCGTAACAGATGAGTTAGGGCGTATACAATAAAACGGCATTGTAATATGAGTATTATTTTCGAGACGGTGACAGATCGACATTGGCGTTCGGTATTTGGAGTTGGATGTCTGACGTCTGCAGCCGGCTCCAGTCGACTCCGAGTCCCCCTGCTAGGACCGATTAGGGAGTTCGAAAGCGACGTGGGTCGATGATTTCCTTCGCAATCCCGTTCCGGCGTACTTCCCGCGCCTCGTTTGTGCAAAGGGTCTGCGCACTCGCCGTAGGGATTACTGGCTCTAATAAGTGTGCACCGCGGGCGTGTGTCTTGGTGATGTCTTGAAAACCAGGGGAGATTACCGGGCATCTGTCCGCGTCCGTTTCCAGTTGACCGTCATTTCGAAGTCGATTTCAATCGGCCGTTGTAACTCCAATCGTTTTGTTTTAACCACGCGCCTTTTCAATACGATTGTCGACCGGGTAAGTCAGTGGTCTCGTTTTCGAGAACAATTCCAGACGCTTGCGTGTTATCGTAATCGCGTCATTGTGTGTTTTATGCGTGTCGCAGAACTTCAGAACGCATTACGAGAATTTCGAATGGGTTTTGTTTCGAATCAACGGACCAGGCGCATTGCACGGGCTCGGGAAAGGCGTTTTACAAAATCCATTATCGATTGCATTACCGCCGTTATTCGCAAAACTAATAACAAATAATTTATATCCGTGCGATTATTATTGGAACGCGAGTGTTTGGCAAAAACCACACACCACGGCCTCTTTTTTTCACGCCGCGTTTTTGAAACAATTATTATTATTTATACTTTACACCACAGACGCACGGCCGCCCGCCCCCACTCGTATTAGAGATTATTGGTACGATAATCGCCCACGAATCTAGATCGATCTACCTAAAGACGATTTTGTGTGTGTGTGTATTTTTTTACGCCACGCGTGTCACGCTTGCACACGTATTTTATGCAGTACACCGGAGAGGATTTATTTCTCGTTCCGTATTACGCGAAATCATTTCGAAAATATCGTAAATATTTATTTAAACTGTACTCGATAATATAATATTACTCGTATTTGTTACGAAAAAAACGAAACAAAAAAATCCGTTCGAAATTTAATGTTTTGCGCTTCGCACGTATGTTTTTAACCAGCTGAGACGTTAAAATACGTTTAGGATTATAACGTATATTATAACCAGCAAATAAACAAATAATAATGAATATATATATATACGTGTATTTAAACGTCACGCGTGTTCCGTTGTTTTCGATGCGGACTCGTTCGAGATCGAATTCTTATCCGGCGTGGTACCGCGGCGAACCGTTTGATTTCGTTTTTTGTTCCGTTTGACTTTGTGTGCGAACGAGCCGAGTGAATAATACACCGGAGTGAGCGACACGCGCGAGTGTTTGACCGACAGTTCGCATCCAGACGTGTTTCGCATATGGGCTCGGCTACATATTTATTCTTATTAAGTATGAATTCGTTAGTTTCCGTATGACTTACACGTATTCCGACGATCGTAAACTTCGTCGTCGTATCCGTTGGATTTCGGCGTCGAGGAGTCCGACGACCATTTCGTTTTTGTTACGGTGGTTTTTTCTTTTTTTGTATATTGTCTCGGTTGATTGTTTTTTATTCGTTTTTCCCGTTGGCGTCGTCCTCCGCGGCGGAAAATGCGTTTTGTGTTCCGTTCCGGCGTATTCTCTCTCTCTCGTGCCGCTTACTGTTTGAAACAAAACGCCTCCTCCTCCGGTCCATCGGCGGTTATTGCGAATGTCACACGAGCGCGGGATGTGTGGTGGTGATGGTGCCTCGTCGAACTGTTATTCCGCGCAAATGATTTTCAAACAAACTCTACGGGACGACGACGACGAAGTCCTCGTGTGTTGTAATCGACAATTGTGCACGTCACTCGGCACAAAACATTTCACACGCTCAATACGAATCGTGTACGGTTTTCCTGTTTGCGTTCACAAAACGTCGCCGGGGACGTTTTTGAGCACACCGCAGCGAATAGCGTTCAGATTCGATACATTTCTGGGATTGATGTTAAATTCTGCTGCTGCTGCTGCTGATCGTATTACGTTAAACACCATTGCGATGCCGGCACAAGGGTTTCGTCGAGTAGTCGGTGGTTATGTGATTTTTTTTTTTGTTTCGGGGTGGAAGGCGATTTTTCTAATGGAAGTCAGTACACGTCAGAATTTTAGAGACTTGTCGCAATTCCGACCAAAACCGTTCAGATGCAATACGCGCGTATTGCGGGCGAGTGTTTAGAAGGAATAATGGTAGAGGCAGAGCGTTGCACACCGTAATACCGTATAATACGAAAATAATACATGTCAAATTTATTTATTTATTGAAAAAAAGATTGTTTTTTTTTTTTATATCCAACAGTTGTTGGTTAGTTGACAAAGATGAAATCATCGAGAAAGTACCGGTATAACCAGGAGGAAAACGTCGGTTATCGTGAAATACAACTTTGAAATAAAATTTCGGTTGTTTTTTTCTTTTACAAACGATTAATTTTACAAGAACAGTGAGTGTTCTTCGAATTTTACGCGCGTGTTTATCGAATTTACATTTTTTTTTCCCCACGAGATATATACGCAAATTATCGATCGAACACTTATTTCTAAACACTTTGAGGAATCGAAGAGTTTTGGTAACATTTTGCACATAATATATACTTTTAACTCGCGACTTAACAAAAATTACGTATAAAAAAAAAATTCTTTTGTTACAAAAACTTTTAGTTTACTTGAATTATTTACACGATCATCTTATAAATACAAAATTAATACAAAAGAACGACATGATTTTCCGGTATAAATAATAAAAACCGTTTGATTATAGTGTGAAACGTTTAATAATAATAAACTTTTTTCTAACAAAACTCTCTATATAATGTAACGAAATATTTTATGAAATCATAAAAATTCTCGTTTGAAAAGCGTTCTATTCAACGAATTAATTTTGGATTATTTTTCTTCGATAGATTTATTAAAATTATTTTATATATTACGTTTATAAAATACTTATACGCACTCGTCAATCGGATTATGAGATTATTATGCACACGACGGAGCGCAATCGTACCTCGATAATTTTCATTAGCTATCTTAGATGATTGTCAGATAATATCTTTAATTATTGAAATAAGCGCCAGTATTTTTACAGTCAGAACGTTACAGGAGTTGTTCCAACACATGTATCGGAAAGTTTTTCGACGAGAATGCAAAAAAAAAAACGTATAATTTACGTATTCAATATTATATACATTTCGAAAGTAGTATTTTTTTTTCTTTCAAATTAAGTTATTAAATATTATAACGTTCGTGCTATTATTCGCGTACATTTCGTACGCTAAAGTCAAGGGGGTTTTTTTTTGTTTTCAAACGAACCATCGAGTCCGTTAAACAGACAGAGTGATAAACCAATATTACTTCGGTACCTACACGTCATAAATATTATTTTTATTCGCGGTTTTCCGTACAAAAGTGATCGTTGCGTTCGAATAAAACGAATTCGATATTTTGTTCACTGTATATAATACAACGCGTGCTCTTCGGGTGTAACGATCGTCTTTCGATTTCGACATTGTAGCACACCGAATAGTAGTCACTTACAATTCACACGAATTCAACGATACACCTGCGCGCCGGCCCAAAGTGGTTTGTACGACAATACTCAACGCGCGTACGCTCTTCGCATTATTATTATTATTTATTTATTTTTTTTTAAAGCGGTTTTATCGGTCTCGTTTTATATTGCGTACGAGCGGCAAGCGGCGTCTTACACGCACATTACACGTATTTAAGTATTTCGTTTTCGAACGGCCCAGTCGATTGTTCTTTTGAACCGATAATACACGATGTACAATGTTTCAGATTTTTCAGAAGACTAAAGAAACAAGCAAATCGAGTCACTGTATTCTTAGTTTTCTTGACATCATTCGCAAACGCATTATTTTCGCGTACACGGTCTAAGAACGCTCGGTGGCTTTTCGAAAAAAGTCTTATCGTTGTTGTCGTTGTTGGACGTTAGACGTTGGACACTGACCAGTGGCTTAATTCAATCGCGAACGACGACGGTATTCAATTATTTTATATTCCGATAAAACGGTTTCATCAAAACAATAGGTCCCCGCACTTTAAGTCGCTTTTAACGGCAATCCGTTAAGCGCGTTCAATACAGTATTCGAAACGTTTTCGAAATGTATTCGAAATTCCTTTTTAAAAGAAAACCGAAAATCGTATTGAAAATATTACACGCCCGGAAAATATTACGCAAATGTATATAATAATGATGATGATACGTAAAGAATAATACGTAAGGAATTTTCTTAAATTTCGACCGAAATCGACGATCTCGTTTTAATCGTTATTGCAGCAGCACACGTTTCTCGTAATATGTGCGTGTACACGCGTGTATTTCACTCCTCGTCGTCGTATTCTATTATACACCGTGTGTTGTGCAAGATTAAAACGCGTTGCATCGCCGTATGGAATAGTAGATAAATTATTATAATATTAAATGTGTTTTTTTTTTTTTTTGTAAGTCTAAAAAAGAAGTCTTATCGTAATGTATCGTCCTGGAGTTGCTCAATAACAATAATAATTATTATTATTGTGATATCATCGACGCTCGTGTTATATACGGCCGTGTTCGTCATTATTATTATTATTATTACTACGAATAATTCATTGTTGTTTCGTAACAATTTCGGGCGGAAAACCAAAACGTTTTTATTTATTTTTTAAAACGCGTTTTGTTCGTTTTGAAATATATATATATATATGCGTTTTCGTATACAGAACACGCGCGTTTCGGGGAAGAAGAAAAAACGTTCGAGTTCGGGTGATATTCGAAAATAAATTCCATTTGGTAAAGGGAAAAGAGAAAGAAATAAATAAAAAGAGGGTCTCTCGCGCACTGCAAGCCGACGTATTACGAGCGTTGTAAAATAACACCGACACCAATACGATTTACCAAAAATGTATAGTGTACAATGGTTTTACACGCGGTTTTATTATTATACGTGTTTTTATATATACACACGCGCGCGCGCGTTCATAACAAATCGATGATTTCTACACTCCGTATTTAACGAATAAATAACGTGAAAAACAAAAAAAAAAAAAATGAGAAAAAAAAACATAAAAATTCGTTGTTTCGATTAAGAACGGCTGTGGAGCGTATAATTAAATATCGAGTCCCCGAGCGCAATGATATAAACGCAATCACCGCGATATTGTTCGTATTATTGGCTTATACTTATAAAATATCTCTCCCGGCATATAGTGGTTCCGAATAAAAACGGTATACGGACCTGCATTTCGGTTTACGGGCTAATTTTTTGTTTTAACATTTCCGACATGAGATATTTTTATTGAGTAATGGATTCATGAAAGAAAACGCGGAAACGTCAATAGGTGCACACGCAGGACCGTAACAACTGGATATCGTGCTCGGGGAGGGGAAAAAAAAACTTAAAACTGCTCTCTTATCCAGCGATTTCAACACGAGAATTAATATAGTTTTTTTTTTTTTTTGTGTATGTCAACGAATTGTCGTCGAAAATAATTGAAAAAATAAATGCGCAATATTATATTTCTCCATCGTCGTTATATTGAAATTGAAAATTTTGCGTCCGGGGCGCGGGTGCACTTCGTCCTTCTTGCTACGGCACTGATACACAGTAAACACGACTATGAATCGATAGTAATAAAACCGATAGAACTATTCTCGTAAAATACGCGATAGAAGAAGATATTTCGATATACATTTATTTAGGATATTTTAGAAAATCTAAAAAATTCTATGCCAAATACCGCGTTTACGATTGGAATGTGTTGGAACGAGAACTGCTTTGGGTTTTCTTTCTTCTGCCAATCGCAAAAAAAAACAAAAAAAAAAGCTTAATAATTCTCCCTCGTTAAGGAACAAATTTTAAATAAACGTTCTTGTAACGTTACCAATCGGAGAAAATACGTTGATTCGACGGAAAACAAGAAATTATTTTAAACTTTTTTTTCGTTTATTTACCGGGGAGAGGGGGGGGGAGTTTTTTTTGTAATTATATTCGAAACAAAAAAAAATATATTTTTATTTTGAGTTCATTGGTCGGCAAACGATACCCATACAACAAGCGCACGCAACGGTTGATTTACGCATATATTGATACGAATTAATTACTACGAACGTAATTCGTAAAAAAATATTATTCAATTTGTGAGAACAATATTTATTTATTTATTTATTTTTTTTGCGACGAGAACAACGTATTGATTTCCACCTCTCTTCTTGTGACGGCTTTGCGTGTATTAATATTCGTTTAATATTTATTTTATGTATTTATATATATATATAACTCGGCGAAAATGCCGAAAATAATTCGGATTCTCCGATAGAGTTTTAAATCGCGAATCACGCTTGTTTCCGTTTCATAATATTGTGAAAACTATAGCCGCGTGATAAAAGCTCTTATTTCAGAGGTATTTCAATATCTGTATGATATAATATTTTTCGGTCTTGTCGTATGATTTTTAATGGGGAAAATTTTCGATTTTCAACGGACGTTTGAGTAAACAATCGATTTGCACGTCGCGATACAATTCGATATTTTCGCAATTTATTTGTTAATTTTTTTCGTTCCGCGATATTTGTATCGTCCGGCCAGTTCTCGCGCGAAAACAAAACAGAAAAAAAGAAAATTGCAAAAAATCGAATTATATCGCGACGTGCAAATCAAACGTCTGTTGAAAATCGAAAATTTTCGCAAGAAAAATCATACGACGACAATAGATTTTTCGTTTTCGCGACTTTCGTGTTCGTCCAGGTCGAATTACTGAGAGAAGCGAATGAAAACAAAAATATTCGTTTTGTACGGGGGGGTAGTAGTGAGATGATAATTATTCGAAGCGAAACGGTAATAACAAAACGCGCGTGCGATTCTAAAAAAAAAGCGGTTTAAAGTTTACACCGGCAACTGTGTAATTCGTTTTTGCGGGCAAAAAGTATTAGACGTAAAGAATAAAAATATTGTCTCTTTCCGATTACATAAATCTCGTATAGCGCGATGTACAGTGTAATTTGTTGTTTTTTTTTTTTTTTTTTTGTAAATCGTTTAAATATTTTATTATCGATATTCGGCGAAACGAAAAACGTAGACAATTCACTGCAAAACGACGGGGGAGAAAATAGGTGGCGTCGACGAAATTCGTTTAAAACATTGTTTGTGTCTGCCGGGGTGTGTATTTTCTCTCGCCGCTGATCTGGCGAAATTAGCGGATTTCGACAATATTGTGTTCGGAAAATTAGTTGTAACTCGCGCGATCAACTCGTTCAAATATTATACGCACGGATTTTGTGATCGGATGCACGTTAAATAAACGATTTCTATATCGGCGACGCTCGGAGATTTATAAGCGTATAAATAACCACCTTCTTCGTCTTCCATTATACGTTTAAGTCCTCGACCGCGGTTTTCTGGACGAACGGCGATGAAAATCGTCGATCGGAACTTTGGGCGTGTTGTGTACAAATATAAATTATATTATGTATACCGGTATACCGGTTCTCCCTCGGGTGGTCAATAGTAGAGTGAGTCGTCGGTGAGCAATAAAAAATTTTTTTTTTAAATATTACGCCGATCGATATTTTATAATGTACTCGTATATATCGTAATATAAATATTGTATAAAACGGGGTTCACAGTGCGCCAAATTGTTGAACACGAAACGTTTTTCATGCGTCCGATCATTGCCACACACTCTCTCTCTCTCTTACACTCTCCCAGGGGGGGGAAAAAAAATCAAAACGAACAGAACGCGCAACATAATTTATCGCCGCAACATACGAATTTAATGCGGCATTACGTTGTGTACAGGCGAAGTGTATTTTATATTATTTATGCAACACGAGTTATTAGAACGAGCCGAAAGAAACAATAAAAAAAAAAAAAAGTATATTTTAATTTTTTTTTTTTTCATGCCACACCACTCGATGGCGGTGAATCGATATAATTTCATGCGCGTGTAATAATAATAATAATAATAATAATAATAACGGTACGATTATTTTACGTAATGTGTATGTATACACACGCGTTCGTTTCTCGAATCCGTTTTGAAAAATAAAAATTAGAAACGTTCCGTTCGCGGATATTTAATTAAAAATATTTTTATCGGCGTGCTGTACAGAAGTGTAATAATAACCGTTGCGTGATTCGCGGACTACGAGTTGGTTTCTTCCTCGGCCCCGGAGTAGTAAATGCTACGAAACACGAATCAGGAGAGACACCTGCAGTGTTTTATTATCGTTTTCTTTTTGTAAAAATTTTTTTCCTCCCGCCCCGTTATTTAAAATACGATTCTTTTTTTTTTTTTTTTGTTTAGAAACCTTCTAATAAATCAATATAGACCGAACGTAAAATAATAATAACAATAATTGGTATCGCCACGAGACGAGTGCGAACGTGTGCGTCTACCTACACACACACATACGGATTCAATATTATATAATAATAATAATAATAATAATTAACTTTGAGATCGTGCGCGTACACGAATTTTAATTACCCCACAAAAACCGTATTCGATACTCGCGCGAGTTTACATAATAATATTTGGCCACGTAAAGTAAATGGTACGGAGAAAATGATATTCCGACAATGATAATAATAATTATCCGCGTGTTTAATAACGATTTACAGACGCTTGGTAGGTGTATATGGAAATCGCGAACAAACTAATTAATTTTTTCTTGGCTATGCAAAAGACGTTCGTGTATATGTTTTTCTTTTCTTTTCAACGCTCGTTTCAATACGTTTTAATACGACAACGACAGTGTATTATGCCATCATCGATATAATAATATTCTTATTTTCCCGGCGTAATGTTCAGTGCGCGAATGGTTCAAAGAAAATCGTTTAATTTTCACGAAAGTTCTCTCGAATTTTTCGCGTTCAAAGAAAAAAAAACGTATTGGAATTCCGATTTCCTTTTTAGACGGAACACGAACTCTTTTCCCGTTCCTCTTTCATTTCGCAAACGTAATTCAATGAAGAAGTTTTTTTTTTTTTTTTTAGAACATTCGGATAATGGATTTTTTTTATTTTTTTACGTATATTATTGTAAAATTCGTCGAAATCGAAATTAAATTTTTTTTATCTTAAAATTCACGAACGTCCAACGATTGTATGTTCCGGGTAATCATAAATAGCCCGTACTTATCTGGAGCGAATTTCGATTTTTTCGGTTTCTTTTTACATAATACATTGTCATTATTATTCGCAGAACAATGTTGAATCGTTGACGTGAATATTGTGGACGTCAATTCGCGCGATGGATGTACCTACATACACGCCGCAAACACAAAACACATTTAGCAATCGGAATTTAAATATTTAGATATTAGAAAAATGAAGAAGAAAACGACACGAAATAAGTAAGCGTGTACTTAAATGTTTGATTTCATTTTATTTTGTGTTTTTTAATTTTTTGAAGAACAAAAAACGGGGGGTTTTATTTTGTGGACGAGGAGAGGAACTAACTACGATTTTTTCAGACCCGAAACCAAAAAGAGAATTTGATTCCATTTTTTAGCGCGAGCAACGTGTTATAACGCGAAGCGATTCCTTTTCAATAGAACTCTCCCAAGCACTTGTAATATTATATAGCATTAGGCACTATTGAATATCATCAGCTGTTCATCTAAATCATAGTGATTTCAACACAACACGCGTTCATTTCAGAAATAACGAATTGAAAATATTGTAATACGAAACTATCGACGTCACGAACACGGATTTTTTTTTTTTTTAAATCGAATCGAACACATTCGAATTGTAACAAAACCGAATACATTTAAATCGATTTTTAATAAAACAACTATCATATATACATCCTATTGATTTTAAAAGTAAATTGAATTAGTCGAATAATGCATTACATTATACATTTTCTCTCGTATCTCATTGGTTTACGTGTTAAACGTTATAATTTGTATTACGTTTTGCCATTAACTTACCACCCGAGTATTAAAAAATAATAATAATAATAACGACAAAAACCGTGTATATTTTAATCCTGATACGCTACTGGCGTACAATATTGGAATACGAATAATCTGTATAAATTTAAATTTTCCGCGAGAGTAACCCATTTCAGACATCGAAACCGATCAGAAGCAAATACGACATTGAATCTTTGTAAAAACTCGTTTTGCTAAGGGGATTTAGGACAAAATTACTTTTATTTTTTCATCCAAAAGAATAGAACCGACTGTATTTTATTTGTTTAAGTCTTATTTGAATACGTTTTTTCTTTTCGACGGGTTCGGTGCGTTTTTCGTTTTCTACCGTTCGACACTCGATATTGCGTGACACAACACTAATAATAATAATAATAATAATAATAATAATAATAACGTACGATTTTACTTTAACGAAATTATAAATGCTTATTGTTATGTCGTAGTTCATAGATTTCGTATTCTCCATTTCGTCGAATACTTTTTTTGCTCTATTGTAAATTCAACGTTAACATTAAAATTGAAATTTGAAAAAAAAAATGTTAATAATTATATATGTATATATATGTATTAAATAATAAATATTCACCATCGGCGTTTCGGGATTTCTATTCGTTTTAACGTGCGAGTTCAAAAATAGAACACGGTTCGAGTCTTTCGGGCGATGATGATAACTCATGGGCTATTTCTATTTTTTTTTTCGAGACGACTTTTCCAGCTTCATTAAATTATCGTTCGCGAGGAACACTAATATGTACTACTACACACTCGAGAGTATTTTTTTATTTTTTTTTTGGCTAGTACATTGATATATATATATATATATATATATATATATATACATACACACGCAGTCGAATATTTATTTTCGTTTTTATTCGGTTAACAAAATGAGCGCGGATCATGATCGTAAAGAATTTTTTTTTTTTTTTTTTTTTTACATGTCGTATACTCCTATGAAACGTCTTACGAACGCAAAATTCGATATTGATTTACCGTTTTCGTCGTCATCAGTGATTACATATTTTAATGATCGCGTTTTAAATATATTAATTTTTATTCTACGCGGTAGGTGTCGAAAAAATGGCGGTCAAAAGAAAATGCGCTGTTCAATATTAAAGTTGTACGACGAAATTTTATGACGCTTTATATTTTTAAAATTTATTTACGTATACATGTAACATCGTATGACGCGTTGGACATTGTAATTTTAAAACGCACTCACCTATATTTATATACGTACATCGGCTTCTAACGCGGACTAAACTACGTAGAAAAAAAAAAAAACTATTCACATAATTGCGCGTGTTTTGTTATTTAATTTTATATTATAACATTCTCGTTCCACGGACTTCGTACGACAATGAATATTAACTATTTTTCAAACATAAATTATTTATTCGATCGGAGAACAAATATAATAATGAAAATAGAATATAAAACGCGTGTAATTTTTAACTTGGATTTCGAAACGGTATCCAAAAGTCTTCCGTTACTCGTATGTCTCCGAGATAAAAACTCGCTTTCAATGCGCGTTGATCACGTTGAAAGTTCATTACGTATTTCGCGTTATTTCTAATACTTCTATGCGCAACGTGTTCGATTTTATTTTGAGAAAATCAACGTTCGCCGTTGCGTTTAACGATCAAAGGCAGATTTTTAACGACATTTCAGTTTCGGATTGTGATTTCGTTTTATGTATGTACATATATTTCTTCAAACACCGCTATTGGTTCCAAGATAAAGCCGAAAACTCCTATACATATCGCTGCGCCAAGAGTGAAAAACTAAATTGCCCGAAAACGTAAAACGGAGAAGAGACACGCGTGACTCGAATTTATCAGACTATTATTGAAAAACAAAAAAAAAAATTAGTTGGAATATAAGAAATGAATTAAATGGTTTAGCGAACAATTTTGATGGTGTAAATGGACTGAAAACGCGGTTTTCCTCATTTTTATAACAACCGTAATCGAAAAATAATAATCGCGACGAATATAAAAGTACGTATGTACAACACGCGTACTACGAAATCATTAGTAAATTTGCGTTTTTACCGCGACGGGTGAAAATTCGATGCCAATTCAAACGGAGCCATCGATTCTGCTATAAAAAAAAAAAAAATTCTCTTTAAATTATTAATTTAAAAATTTATAATTTTCTTAAATTCCTTACAGATATTAGCCGCACGCCGGGAGAGAAGATTTTTTTTTATAAAAATACCGTTAACGACGTTTATTAAATTTTTCTTAAAGTCAACATTGTAATCGGTTTTTTTCTTCTTTCGTTTTACGCGATACATTCGTTTTAATCGTATTTTAAATTCGTAATTTTCAATTTCACCAAAGATGGAAAGAGAAAAGTTAATAGGATTATATTTTACAGTAATAGCGAATTTAATTAATAAAAAAAAAAGTCCCATAATCGTATTAAAAATGTTTGTTGGACGTGAATTAAAATTATAACGATACGATAAAAAAAAGAAAATAGTATTTTAAATTGTATTATTAATTTTAAAACAATCACAACTCGATATTAACTATGGTTACTTATTATTATTTTAAACATTACTCGTCGTGTGCATTTTGCCGTCTATGTGTAATACACGTTGTACACTCGTTTTCAACAATCACTTATTTTGACATTGCAAAAAAAAAAAATAATAGTAACATAAATATATAAAACTTTCGATATGAAATCGTTATTGGGAATAATATCATCTCGCGATAAATGTTTTTTCCACAAATATTTTGCTATTAAAACACCACATCATGAATGTATAAAAACAGTCTCTGCATTGCGCGATACTATATTCGAAGCGTGTAAAAATTGTACATTTTCTAATGCGGCACACGTGCACAAGTATTCGAACAAAAGTGTTTAAACAACGAAAAATACGTATTGCGAATATTTTTTACTGGTCAGGTAGACGACCAACAACGTAAACTATCGATTTTGTGACGACAATAATATACATATGTATTTATGTTTTTACGATAAGTGAATTTTCACATCCCACATTCAAATGACGATTTTTGTTTTGTTTTGTTTTTTTTCAATAGCCCATATTATGTCGCGAATGAATAGTAAGTTTGTTTTAGAAAGGAATTATTATTGTGAAAATAATAATAATAATTTGTCGTATAACGCGATATGACTGCTGTGATAGCCGAACACTACTACACTAGAGAACATATTATTATAATATTAAATTACACGCGAAATTATCACGATAAAAACGCAGATATCTTTGAAGGTCTCGTGAATTTTTTTTTTGTATAATTTTATTAGAGTTCTCGTGTTATTTGAAATTTCCTATACACTCGCGTCTGTAGACGATAAAAAAAAATTCAATCGGAGACAAGCGTTCTGAGAATCGGCCAAAAACAAAAAAAACTCTTCGAATTAATTTTTCGATGAGCTAAAAACGATTGTCGGAATATTTTTTCCGAATAATAAAATAAAATTAATCTACTTCGGCTGTAGTATACGTGCGTCGTCGTTTGTCGTGACAACACCAATTAGGTATGACGCGTACGTGTACCTATCTATTATTATAGTATTTACCCGTGTTTAATTTGATAATAATTAACAAATACAATATTGCGTCTATTTGTCGTGTAAAAATGTACACCGTGGTTTTCGGACCGACGTGAATCGCGTTCGTCAGACGCGTCGTCATTGTGTACCTATGTTAGTAAATATTTTTTAATTTAATACATATATGTAAATATGTTGTTAACGCGATACGAAATTCCGAGTTTGTAACGACGATCTACATAAAAAATAATAATATACCCGCAATACGTTTTGTAGATACGCTAATTGTCGTGTGAGAGATTTTTAAATATTTTACGCGAGCGTAATTGATATTTCTTCTTTGCTACGGGCTATATACACGCACGCGTATATTATATATATTTGGGGAGAGAGAGAGAGAGAGAGAAATCGCGCGTTCTTCTTCCCATTTCATATCGTTACCGTCGTACATACGTATATTGACGACATTTTGTGATAATCGCTTTTGTCCGTTTGTCGTCAAATGATTATTATTATTATTATTATTATTAGTTGCTGGCTGACGACGGCGAGTCGAAGACAAAATGATTCGATTCGAACGAGTCGAGTTAAAAATCGAATTTGATCAAGACGTTTTCCGCCATACGATTATATGAGGAAAAGAAAACGGTGTAAACGTTTTCAACTAGTTTTCTGTAGAATCGCGTTAGTTACGTCATTCTTGTCGCAAACAAGCGATAAAGTGAAATTAAAAATATTAAAAAAAATTAATACATATCGGTTTGAACTGCAGGGTTCGATTGTACTCTTATTAAAAAAAAATTTTTGAACGTCAGGATGTTAAATTATTAAATTATTATTAAAAAAAAAGATATTAATCTACTTCTCTTTTTACTATAATTCTCGGAGTACTTGACGTGATCGTATTCAATTGGCTTTAAAACGCTTAAACCGTGGACACTTTTAATTCGTACGATTTGGAGTTCGAAAAAAAAAAAGAGTTGTCTCGCGTCTGTCGCGTGATACCAAACTGGACAATAATCATAGTGATAATCGGGAAACGTAACGTTGACGGACGAAACAATACACTGGACTGATGGTTTAGTCAAAAGTTACTTATTTACGTGTACTTTTTTCTTTTTGGGGGGGAATCAATCGTTTTCGTGGCAACATGTATAGAAATTTACACTTTGACGACCGATATGCGTGGTACAACTACAACACGAAGCTGAACGTTTCGCCAGGCAACCGTTAGATATTGAGAAGTGGCAATCGATAAACACACACACACAGTGAATAACTTTGCCAAGAAACTTTTGTAAAACAACAGCACCCAAAGACGAATCAATTAACGCGGTTTTATCAAATATTGCACAAATTATATGAGTGGCACAGTTTAACAGCCAAAAATAACGATGTAAACGTTATCAATTTCTGTGTTCAAGTTGCAATACAAAATGAAGCTAAAAGTATAATGAAACGAGATGTAGTAATCAGTTATCCAACTGAATTCTTGAATTCGCTTGATTCGAAAGCTTTTGTGCATCAGGTGATAAATGTTGAATGCCTTTATGTAGACGGAAGACTACGGTGGCTATTTCCGCATGAGAGTGTAAAGCGAAGAACTAGAAGAAAAAGAAGACGGTGATTTAGATATATTTGTTCCGACACCACTCGTGTATATCATGGGTGACAATTCGACAGAAATTAATAGTAAAACACGCGTAACGTTGTTTACAAAACATTCATCATTGATGAAATTATGAATAGAGTTCGAAGCATCACATTTCAGGCGGAGTTAGAGCAGTCAGTTAACGTTATACATACGATGTATGTGTGTGTGTTGTGTAAGAGAGAAACTGTTAATAGAATAGTTTTCGAAGAAGCACTTCTCTCATACAATCGAACTAACATGTAAATATATAGGACTCGGATTCGCTCTAATCAAACTAATTCAACACACAAAAAGACTCGCCCAATTACTTGGACTGTCCAATAATAATAATAACAATTATAATTAATAACTTAATCCAATTAAATTCTTCCACACATCAGAGGCAAACGATTGAAATGTGTGTTATAACTTATAGGTTATAAAGTTGCCCTAACAAGCAACAAAAAAAAAACAAAATTATCTTTTTCTCTCCTTCTTCTCTTTCTATTCTCCATTCCTTAACGGTGTTTCACACAATGCAACCGATTAGTCGTATAATATTATTCTTTTTATATTTATTGTCAATTAAAACTATTTTTATGTAAAATAAACCACTGTACAAATCTTGATTTTGTTTTTCTGGTGTTAAAACTAAACTACGAGTGACGAAAATATCCATTTCAAGTAAAGTTATCGATGCGACAAATACGAGTGACAGTTTTTATAGGACAAATAAAAATAAACACCCGAATATTAACTACACGGATAATAATTCCAAGTCGTTAAGCCATTTTTAAACGTAATAAAACAGATGAACGTTTCGAATTCGAACATCTATGGGAACGGTTTCGTCCGTGTTACGTGTCCGAGTATCGGCTGTGATTACTATAAAATATAGTAAAGAGGGCTATTGAGGAAAACACGAAACAATATTTTGTCGTTTATATACGGTTTCAAAAAAAAAACATTTTTGGTAATTTTAAACGAGGGAGGCAATAATAAGAGTTAGTCGAGCTTTTCAATCGCGTCGACGACGCGTACAACGCCCCGCAGAAATTCACTCGAGTGATATAATATAATATCGTATTACCATCACATCACGAAGCACTGGATATTCGTCTATCTATTTATATACGCATTTTTTTTCTTTTGATATATTTCATTTCTTTTTATCTTTTTTTTTTTTGTATTTGTTTGGTCGACGAGTCAAAATATTTGTAATATTTCATACCGCGTGAATAATTATTATTATATTCTCGAATTCCGTTCGTCGACGCGTACAGAACATAATATATATATATATATATAATATCCGAAATTCTGTTGTGCACCTAAACGACGTTATAACTGTTTAAATAAACATACAATAATGTATAAATAAGAAGTTTTATAATATTTTACACTCTTGTCTAATGTTATCGCGTGCCGCCCACTTATGCGTTAATATTCAACTTTATTATAGTTCGGAAATATCAGACACTTACATGATCTCAGCGCGAATTATATCAGTAGATTACAACGATTGATTTTCAGATAATCATGACACGTGGACCGATATATTATTATAGATAAACTCGTGGTACGCGGCGGATATGATTTGAGTTTTAGAGACGTGTATAAGCTGGCCGCATTCGAAAACAATAAACGATCGGTAAATTTGAAGAATTTGGATTCTGAATGACGGAGTTCGGTTCAATTTAACATTTATCGTAAGAGTGACATCGTAGAAGAAAACGATAGTTATTCGCATGGCGAACAACAAATCACAAGTTTTTATAAGAGTTTATAAGAGTGAGAATCGAATTCTCAAATTAATTTAACAACTCCAGAAGGTATTCGTTCGGGACGAACCAATTAAAAATTATTTTTATAAACACTTAGACGATATCCAAACGTATCGTTTTGGGCGACACTGACGCGTTATAATTTTCGTTTAGCAGAATTTTTTTCATTACAGTTTTTTTTTTTTTTTTTTTTAAAAAGAAACACATTTTTAATCGCTTAAAACCTTTCACTTTATTAAACACTGTTACGTTTCGAGTTTCCCCCCCCCCTACACAGTTATTTCACTTTGTTAGAGTTTTCTCTGTCCGTTATTTTTACTCTTAATAACACGCAATTTAAATATCTTTATTAATTTTATAATAAACTTATTTTATTTTATTTTTTTATTCGTACGGTATTTTAACTGCCTATCGATTTCCTCAATCTATTCCAAAACTGTTTTTCTACATTGAAAATCGTCCCGGTAAAAATTTAATGTGTAATTTATCAGTTTTTTTTTACGTAAATATATATTCAATGATGTTTTTATGAACGGTGTTGATTTGTATTTGTATTTCATTGTCCTTTTTTAATTCCTTGTAAAAAACACGGGCGATTTGAAAAAATAATTTCGGACGTGAATTTCGCATAACTGAAAGAAAAATCGGAAATGTCGCTCGGGAAAAATATAAGATGTTTCTTAGTTTTAATATTTACTATACGCTTCATTGAACGCTGGACGCGAATTCGACGAAACAACAATCAGGTAATTTCTCTCGCCAAACGATTTAAGTTTTTCTTTTGTTGGCTCAAATATAAATTACGTCCACTTTTAAATCGTTCGTTTTTTATATACGGTTTTTTAATACGGACTTCCCAGAAAACTCGCTAAATTGTATTTTTTTCGATTTCAAGAACTTGGGGACAATAATTATATGATTTTTTCTTTTCCCTTAATATTCAACCGTTGTTGAAAAAAATCTTTAAAACTGCCGGTATTTAAAAAAAAAAAAAAATTATTTATATCACAGTTATATTATTCAGAGTGATTATATTAATTTAAATATATTATTATTGTTATATTATAAATAATATAAATATAAATTATTTCATATAAATAGCCCAGAATTAAAAGATTTTTTTTTGAAATGTTGACTCACTAACACAGTTTAAAGTTACATATTTGGTGACGGATTTCGGATTTCTCTCAAAACAGTTTCAAAATTACAAAGAAATAATCGATCTCGATGAAATATCGTTTTTACGTAATTTTCCGGCAGTGATTTCTGACGCTAAACTAAAAAAAAATATTGAGAAAATCGAATAATGACGTATCTAAAATATTAACTAGACGCGATTTTCTACCGAAACAAACGGCGACTGTAAAGATCAGATCATTCTTCTAATAGAATTTTTGGATAAAAATATATATATAAAAAAAAAGAAGAACATATTGTAAAACCAATAGATTCCTCGCTCCGCTTAGAATCTAAAAGTTTCCACGATTATTTTAAATAGTTTTTTTTTTTTTTTTTTTGCTCGGAAATATTCCGAATACGTATTTCGAACAGTTTTAAAAACTGTTTTACTCGAGTCTGACAGCCAGACGAACGCGGTCCACGAGTCGTATATTTTAAATTAAATCGTTCGTGTCCCAAGTATATGACGTCGAGTGTACTACAAAAATAATAAATACACCGCGGATTATATTGCGCACGACGGATAATAATTTTTTTCTAAACAGTTTTTGTCGAAAGAAAGAAAAAAAGAAAATAGTGAAATGTGCGTACGCGAAATCTCTATATGACTTATTTACGACAATAAACGCTCGTGGTGTATATTATATTTACCGTAGCGCGATAGCGTAGTCCAGAGCGTTTATCGCAAAAAGGGTTAAAAAAAAAAAAAAGAATATAATTGCGTTAGTTATTTTTGTGGGTTGATATATTTTTTTTTCTATGAGAAATATGAAAATTTCCGTTAAAACGATCAGAATCGTGCGGAATCAACGCGGTTTTTGTGCCGGTTTTCCAAAAACATCGAAATCCAAATGTCTCTCGCGTAATAAGAAGCGATGGAAATTAATCGGATCGTTCGCGTATTTGTGTTTCGTTAACATCGATCAACGTCTTTTTATTCGTATATCCTTTCAGAATATCCAAACACAACCTTCTTCTTCTTCATTTTTTCTCTCTCTCTAACGAAATAATAGTATTGCGATATTTTTTTCCCCTCTTTCGAGTTACCGGAAAAAAATAAATACAATAATTCGTGACATATAGTCGTAGTAGTGTATACGAGTCGTTCAGCAATTTTATACAGTTACGAGAGAATCCGTAATAATAATATCACATCGATTCCGATTTAAACACGCGTATCTCGGGGATACGGGAGACAGAGCTGTCGTTGTGGAGGAGGCCCGTGTGCAATGCGACAGTAACGGCACAACGGTGTACGCGATATTATAATAGTGCGCGACGATACGATATTATTTCGCTACCGTATAACGGAACGGCGTAGGAAGAGAGGGAGAAGACGAATAGTAATAATAAACGAGAGATGATGATGATGATGATAATAATAATAAGAAGAAGAAAATCAGTTGAGGGAAATAAAAAAAAAATCTCTCGCGTTATATTTTGCTCGACGTCGAAAAAAAAAAAATAATAATAATAATAATAGTAAAACCAGCTTGCACCTACTTTAAAATATACGCGCGTGTCGCCAGTTTCGGCCAGTACGGTTATTATAACGCGTATACGCGTTTTCGTGTGGAATTAAAATTGGATTTCACGACGAATGAGATTCTCTCTCTCTTCCCTTCTTTCTCTCTTGGGGGAAGTCTTACGGAGTGTAAAACTGGTGAGTATACACACACGCGCGCGCGCGCCCGTATATCGCACTAAAAATAAACCGTACGTTGTGTTTATTTATTTCCACGCAATAGACGGGTTAACACTCTGTAACCCAGCACTATATTCTTACGACACATATTATAATAATAATAATAATAATATATATTTATATTTACGGAGCTACAGGTGTACAAGTTTCGTTTCGGGGCCTAACTTCGTTGTTGAATCAATGTTACTTTGTACAGTGGACAACGGTCGTCCATACCAGTTTCCCTCCACAGTCATTTGGACCGTTATATTCAAGTACTCGTTTTATTAAATCGTTTAAAAAAGAAAGAAAAAAAAAGTAGTCACGAAATTATTTAATTTCAAATTTCGTACGAAATTACAGATCGTAATTTATGTTTGAAGTGAAGCGGCTCAGACAGACCAATGGTCGCGAACTCACGCCACTGGTCATTGGGCGACTAAAGGTATTGCGTGTCCAATGTTTGTTTCAATATGTATTTAGTAATTATTATGCAATTTAATTATATAATATAATTAAATATGTATTTATTTAATATTACGATTATTCGGTATGTTTTTACTCGAATGCGTCGTGTAAGTGTGGGCGGCAATGAGTAGAGGGGGGAAAGAGGATTTTCGAAGAAGAAAAACGTTTGCTCGAGTGTGCAAAGTGTCTTGAAATCGAGCGGTGCGAATCAAATTGAAAACTGAGCCCAACGATTATGAGGAATCCCATTATTTCCTGTAAACGTACGAGAATATTGTACAGACGACAGTAAAGTCCCGCGCCATACGACATGACGTAACAACAATAATAATAATTGTAGCGTCGTTGCCAGAAATTCGTTTCAAAGGGATGCGCGCTAAATTTATTGTCGCCACTTACACGGAGTGCTAAGATATAATTACGAATCGTAATAATGGACCGGACTTAACGCGGCATTATATAGTTTTTATATTTAGTTTGTGGTAAAACGGCCGTTTAAACGACGAGCCGCCTTTGCGCCCGCCGTCTCTACTAATATCGTATGTATAACTATATACAACATAAACGTGTACTGAACGTCGTATAAATTATAATATCGCCCCGGGGTAGCGTATAAATTCGAACGTTAACGCCTTTACTGGTATAATAGATATAATTGGCGATAATGCGTTGTTTCTCCAAAATTCTATTAGAGACAATAAATTATATATTTTAAACACACCATTTCGAAATATTTCGAAAGAGTGTGACATTATTATTATTGTTATTTTTTTTTGACGAGTAAACGTTACCATTAGATTCCGCTTTATATCGGGGACGCGCGTTGATTGCACGGCGTTTCGTCTCTCGATATATAAGTTCTCGCGATCGTCAAAAATTTTCAAAAAAACGTCTTTTAATTTTTGGACGATTCATAGCAATTGAATAGAACGTCGTGTTGAAAAGCGTATGATTTGTAGTGGAAAAAAAAATAATCGTCGTATGCAATGAAATAAACGTACGAGTGAGTACTTTGACGATAATGTATTTCGTTATGGTTAACACACATAAATATTTGAAATATTTGAAAACGAAAAACAAAATGCACGTGTTTTAATTGAACACGTAAAAATGCGTTTGGCTCCGAGTAATAATTATTTTTTTTTAATCGAGTTATTAAAATCTAATTTTTCAATGGAACAAACGCTTTCTGATATTTATAGTTACAACGATATTATCGTTCACGTTAACTTATAATAATTAACGATAATTATTTACGTTTACACATTATACGTATGTGTAACGAACACACGCTAGAAATAATATTTTTCATAATATCTCAACGATTCGCATTCGGTTTTTTGCTGGTGTCGTATCATGAGCTGGCCACATCAAAGGGTGGTCTACTTAACAATATTTATTTTTTTAGTTTTTTTACCGTCACGTGTCTTTGGACATAACATAAAAGTCATTTTTATGTTGTCGTGTGCGCTGGGTAACAGTTTGTACGCTGTTCGTTCCACGCACATATATACCCCATCACGTGTTTCACTTTTCTACGCGTTTTTTGATATTTTCCTAATACGATTTTAATATGCGCCCACTTATTAATATTTATTAAATTGTACACGGCTGCGATGTTAGTACTTTATAATACGATTCCGTGCATTACGATATTGTTTGTTTGTCTAACCGAGGCGGTTAGAACACGACAATATGAATAAATATTAATTAAATAGTCGTTTATTTTAAATCGAAAATCAAATATGTGTAAATAAGTGTACTACTATAATATTGGAACGAAAATTTTTAGTGACTCTTTAAAAACTGTAAAATGTTGTGAATTCTAACTTTCCACTGTTCCGTGTCAAATGTTTGCCGCCGAACACCGGGCTAGACCGTCACTGTGTCTATAATTTACATAAACGGATTTGAAACAATATGAAAAAAAGAGGAAATCTACATTTTGTTCTTTAATAATACAAGTAGACGTTTTATCCGCGTGTTTTATGAGATTTAAATGGCGTACACTGAAGTATATAAGTTTCAGAAACACATTAATAATATAAAATAAAATCGTTTATTTTTTTTTTTTAAATTAAAGAAAAAAGAAAAAAGTATATTTAATAAACGCGTAACTAACGTATTTTAATAAAAATACAAAGATAAAAATCGTAAATTATCATGTACTCTGACGTAGAAAATAATATATTAAACACAATCAAAAGTTTAAAATACACATATTATTAATATACTGCAGGCGGCAATGGGATTTTATCAACGTCAAAAATTTTAAATATTGTATTTAATAAAAATGCGTTACGCAGTTCTTCGTAACCTCTATGGGAACGCGGTTTTTTTTTTTCATACGATAATAAATAATTGATTTCGCGATTCTCAGTACCAGTCGGATCGATGATCCGAAGTCAAATGGTTTAGCGAACACAAGGAAATTTGGTTGAAACACCGCTTCCTCGCGTTTGGTTTTTTATTTTTTACGAATATATACCGCGATTCGACGCGTTGAAAAATACATTTATCGCGTCCGCCTTTATTGCGGTTGGCCTTTGAATTTCGTATTATGCGTATTATGTTGTGGCGAACACCCGTAAAATAAACCCGGAGGCTTTTACAAAATAATAATAATAATAATAATATAATGTAAAATACCGAGAATTCGTCGAGAGAGAGAAACGTCACAAATGCTTAATGAGTCTAAGCGAAAAGGCCCTTTTGGAATACGCGAAAAGTGTAGACATTATTTTCGCGTTATCGGTTTGTCGAATTTACGATGAATGTAAATCCGCAACACTCGTCGGTAATGAGCTTCTTTTTTTTTTTTTTAGTTCAATAAGCATTTATATAAATTAAATTCCGATTGTCGACCGATTCTTGGATTTTTAACTACGGAACGTGACGATGGTTCAACATACGAACGATTGCAGTTGTTCTGAAAATAACTGACTATTTTCGCACACACACACACACAACAACATCAACAAAATAATAAATTGTTTCCGCGGTATTGTTTTCGTGTTAAAAGAAAATCTATGATTGCCGTTTGAAAAATAAATCGTTTTTCGAAAGTAAATAGAAAACATAAAGATTTATACTCGGATTCGATAATTGTGTAAGAACTATTGATCTGAAAATAGTAAAAAACGCCGTAAAAAAACCAAAAAAGTGACGAAAAGAAAAACACGAAATAAAAATTATTTATTTGAAATAATCGTTGATAATTAAATCACGTTATGTGATTGAAAATTTACATTCCGGAGGCCGTAAAAAAAAAATCCTATACTGTCCTATAGCCGTTTTTCTTTTCGTTCACGCGTCGAAATATCGTACGTAAAACGAATTGCTGCGAACAATTCTGTCATCCGAGTTTTACGCGCGATATTTACAATTTTTGTTTTTTTTTCTAAACAGAACTTTTTATGCGTGTTTTTAACGTTTATCTATCGTCTCCCACATATTATTATCGCAAATCGTTATTAATTAATATATTTTTTATCGAATGTTTAAAATTTCGTAAAACGGACACAACCGTTATAATCGAAATATTTTCGTTGGTACTGCGCAAAGTACTTTAAAAAAAAAATAATCAAATAAATATCGTGACCGCCAGTTCGAATTTGACGCGCGAGACCATGTTTTAAACAAACATAATATACCGTAAGTGTTATTGAAATACGTTTTTTTCGACATTCACGCAATACGAGCACAAGCAGGATCGGCTTAAAATCGTCTGACGAAAAAAAATGCTTTAATCGAACGTGGCGCGGTCGACGAACAAAACCGAAAAACACCCGCGTTCGTATTTTACTATAATATAAAATAACATTCGAATGTTACATTTGTGAAACGCACACGCCCATTGGACTGTTACTGTGGACTTTGTTGGCTATTTCGTACACAGTACATCTGCCCCCGTAGGCGTCATTAGGGGGTAGCGAGTTGCAAATTCTTATTGCGATAGCAAATTAATAGCTACGTTAGCCTACAAATAATTTTTCTAAAAAGAAAATTTTATTGGTTCTTCAAAAATGATCACAAAAATTGCGATTTATCGTAAAATAAGAATATAAATTAAATTGAATTATAAGATTTCCGATATCTAATTCTTATGAACAATTAACTAGGGCAAATCAATCCAACGACTCTATCCTTTCCTTCATTAGATCACAAAAAAAAAAAAAAAATTCAAGATTGCTGCTACCCCATGATTTTACTCCAAATGACGCCCCTGTCTTTCCCCCCAAAAGAATCTGATCGTTTCGTCGCTGCAACGCTTTCACCGTCGCGTTCTCGTCCCGTATTTTCTATTCGTTTCCTACGACAAGTCGAATTATTATTATTATTATTATTATTTCGCAACATGGGTTTACATAATATATTAAAAAGGAAAAAAGAAGAACTCTTTCAGCCGTAGCTACGGGGTTCATTTGTTTCCTGACAGTTTATTACGATATTAGAAAATAAAATCATACGAATTCCACGTGTTACAAATGCGATTCCCCCGCTCGCGCCAAACGTTATACTCTGTTAGCAAAAACGAATTCGTTCGTGAAAAGTTAAAACTATTATTTTCGCTATTGGGAAGACACGACCATTTATATTTGTCGTCGACACAACGCCGCGGGAACAACGTACGACTAATATACTCGTATACTCACGACTAATGAATATATTATTACGTTAAAATGCAATATTTATTTATTTCAAGTCGATAAGGGTATAATTTTTTAGTATGATAGAAAATTACCAATGGCGTAGTAATTTTTCTTTTTTTATTTTTAAAAAAAACTCGTTTAGCGATCAAATATTTAAAAAAAAAAATATATATATATATATATATGTATTATTTTTAAGTATACACTTATATATATATATATTTATACATATAAATTATTGGGTTTGAAAAAATAAATTTCCGAAAAAAAAGATAGAAAAAATAAATAATAAATTTTTAGTCGAAAAAACGAATGAGCGAAAATAATTTATTATTAAACGCGTGGAACAACGGTGTGTGTGTGTGTGTGTGTGTGTGTGTGTTAATTATAAAATATCGCCGACAATTATTAATATTTAATAAAAGGTTAACAAACTATTTCGCGCGGAAATTATCGATTTCGTATTTATATAAAACGCACGAGCCGAGTATACAAACCACCACCACGTGCTGGCGCGTGTTATTAAAAACGTACGTAAACACATGCTTTTTCCCTCGTGATTTTAATAATAATAATAATAATAATAATATTAATAAAAGAAAGCGCCTTCGGGGAATCGCGTGTACGGAGAAAAAAATACACGTGTAATTAACAGATATTTTCACGAGTCAATTCGTTTCTACGGATTCTACAGCTATCGAAATTTAATGCACGGGTCATCGATTTGTTTTTTTGTTTTCCGCGCCAACGCGCGTTAAATCAGAGACATTTCTTTTTGTGTGTGTGTGTGTTTTAGTCGGAACGCCACTCTTCATTTTTCTCAAAACTAAAGGAGTGATTCAAAATTTGAGAATCGTAGTAACGTGTTCGTTTCGCAACGGACGTGTTATTTATTTAATTTTTTTTTTTTTTACGCACTTATCCAAAATTTCTTTCGATAACGTTGCTTTACCCGTATCACTGTCGTTTGCCGCCGAGCGCCGAGAAATCACGTGAAAAACGCGATTTCGTCAAAATCGATAGCGGTTTGGTTTCGAAACTCAACGGTAATCGAAAACTGAAATTTTCACCAGACACGTAACTTTGGACCGTTTAACATTTTCGCCGTTCAGTGTCGGTTTATAATAAACGTGTGACGCTCTTTAACCGGTGTTCGCTAATCGAGAACCGTGGTCGTTCAATTCAAGTGTTTCGATTCAAATTTTAACACAATGTTTAACAGAAATTTTTTTACGCTTCTCAGTCGGCGCTTCCCGCACCGAACCATGACTGATTAGCACCGACGGTAATTAAACGGTTCGGGCAAAACGTTCGAGTGCTGCGTTCGGTTCGGAGCAGTGGCGATTACACGTGCGATGTTTAAGGGGAAAGGGAATCAACTTCTCCCTCTGCCAATAAAAAATATCCGCGTCGAAGAATAATAACAAAAATGAATTGTCTGAGAATCTCTAAAGACGTAATGCGAATGTAGAAAAAGGAAAAGAAAGCAGCAGCAGCAGTAGTGCTTGTAAAGAGCGGTTCGAAACCAGTGCAGAGCACAGTGTATAAGCGAACAAGGTTGTTCGCGTTTGCCCGCCGCGGCTACACTGAGCTCGGGGAATCGCGTTTTATCGAATGCAACGGATTGCTTTCAAATTTATGTAGTAATAACGAAACTCTAAAATATTTAACTGAATAATTGAACTCAGTAAGCGTCGTCCACAACGTCTCGCGGCGCGTTGCCTTATGTTAACTATGTCATTCGTCGTTAAATCATTATAAAATTTATTACATTATACACGTGTAGAATTCAAAATTAATTTCATATAATATTGAATCCGGAATTCAACGCTGCAGTAATGCATTATGCCCGCGCCGTGTTGAAGACGAATGGGGAAAAGAAAATAAGCTGGTCGGAAAGAGTACCGAATGAGATCGACTGTTATTCCTAATTAAATGGAAAAACTATATAGT
The DNA here is from genome assembly GCA_032441825.1 of Chaetogeoica ovagalla. NCBI lineage: Eukaryota > Metazoa > Arthropoda > Insecta > Hemiptera > Aphididae > Chaetogeoica > Chaetogeoica ovagalla. The sequence goes on along the minus strand of CM063746.1, from coordinate 463,158 downwards.
TCTTTTAATAAATAAATCCGTGGCGGAAGGATATGTTGAGATTTGCAGACTACTACTGTTTGTCGTATATTAGTCCTCGTATATTATACATATATTATTGTCAGAAATTTTCGTAGAGAATTATGCGAAAATTGGAGATAAAATACAAAAAAAAAAAAAAAATCAAAAACCGCGCAACTTAATAAATAGTTTACTTCGTTTCGATTGTTATAACAACACGGAACGGATTTTAGAGCTTTGAGAGTTTAATCTTTGCTTATTTTACACATTGCTCTAATAAAAAAAAAAAAAAAAAAAAAGCCAATTATTTACTGCAAAATTCTACTTTTTTTCTATTCATACATTCAGAATGATCAATAAATTTACATTCACACTGGGCCGTTGATAATTATATTTTTTTAATATTTGTATTAATTTGCTTCTAAAACGACTAAAAATAATACGTGTATTAAACGGTGAATTGGATAAAATTATTATTATTATTATTATTATTATTATTATTATTATTATTATTATTATTATTATTATTATTATTATTATTATTATTATTATTATTATTATTATTATTATTATTATTATTATAATTCGTCTCTTTATTCAGACGTATACGGTTAAAATGTTTATAACCGCTGTATAATATATATATAAGAACGTTTCTAACACTGTTTGCGCTGTGTATTATTAATTTTCGACCGTTTTACAAACAGTATTCGCATATATTATAATATACAAAGATAATATTGTTTTCAGAGATACTTCCTTACCTAAAACACGCACACAAGTATATTTTTTTTTTACTCGAACATTTTTTTTTGTTTTTTTATTCCTTTTTCCGTCAAATAATTAAATAATAATAATAATAATAATAATAATAATAATAATAATAATAATAATAATAATAATAATGAAAAACAAAAAATTGAATAAATAATTTTCGCGAAAACAAAAAACTATAAATCTATACTCGTTAATAATAAATTTGTATATAATATATTATATATATAGTCGACCTTATTTTTTACAAACGTTAATATTATAATTTTTTTTTACATATTTTTTTAACCTTATATTCAATTTAATAAAAAAAAAAACGTATACGGTTCTCTTGTCCTCATCGACGTTTACGTAAATCATGCGAAACTTTCGATATTTGTATATGGCGTGGTTTGAATTCAATATAAAAACCGCGCTTAAATTCGTCACATAATATATTTTTGGCATTTTTTTATTATTATTATTATTATTTCCCCAAACACCAAAAGGGCTCCGATTTCCGAGGGTATTGCCACACATCAACTTATCGTCATATACATATATATATACGATTTGCTTTATAGACTCAGAGTTAAAAAAAAATAAATATCAAAAAACTCTCGATACGATCGACTTATCGAGGTGATCACTTTTTTGCTCTCTCTCCTCGAGCTTAAACAGTAAATTTATTGTCTCCACAATAACATTACCCGGCTATACACTACTCTTCGCGTGAATTCCACCGACGTTTTACCGTTTTATATTCAATTCGTAAACTCTACGCTTCGATGATACGTATATAAAGACAGTTCCACATCTGTTTCATATTATAACGAAAATTCGAATAGAATTAAACGGACCTCTTTAGTTGTTGTTGTTGTTTAATATAACTGGAATTTCGTTGACAATTTAACCGGAGGTATACACGCAGAATCGTCGATTACCCTAAATTGCTCTTATGAATTGGCAGAGGAACGTCAAATGATAAGAACGTGTGTACAATATTGCAAAAAAAAAAAAATATCGACAAAATCGTCAAATTAATTCATTTCGGAATTATAATAAAAATTATTATATTACACCTGTTAGGCGGGTCACTGCAGGCCAACAAACTGTTGTAGGTGAACATTAGTATGTATTCACAAAAGCATATTATGATACGTCTTATATAACGTTGTTATTTTTATATACGCAGAGTTTCATTTGGAATCGCGCGAAAATAACGCCAGCAGCGAGAGTGACTGGCGATAAATGTGAAAAACGTCGGGATGTCGTTGTACACCACTAAAGAGACGACAATGTTCCTATAATTCGTTCGATTCTCCACCGTTCACCTGAGTGATTTCACATTTTGTGGCATAATCGGATTTCAATAAAAAAAAATTACTATTGCGTGAAAACTACACCTAATCCCAGGTGATTTTTGAAGTGTACGTCGAATTTTCCGTTAGAAAACAACTTACCGCGGATCCGTCGGAAAAACTTTCCAGGTGTTGTTCAGATTGTCTGGATCGATTTAAAAATCGATGAAATTTTCGAAAAGGACTCCGAGATTCGGATCCGTGGGCAACAACACTTGGCAACTTTTATGAAAACCCGTTCGTTTAAACGGCTTTTAAACGCTATACTAGACGTTAGAATGTCTCGCGATTCAAAACCGTGGAATGCACGTGTACGTACGTGAAAAACGAATCGATTGATGCGGGAAAGGGGGATAATGACATCACAATGCAGTTATTCACAACTCTGATTTATTTTAATCGATAAATAGTCGTCTAAGAGGACGAGACTGACACAAAGGGATTACACGGGAACTGTTCGAAACGGCTACCATTGCGCACCGCCTGGCTCGATCTCTTACTCGACCGACGTCCAGTCGTCGCACCTTCTCCGACGCTCGATCAATCGATTCTTCGCCACAAGTCCCCTTCTTCGCTTCCGACTCCGTGAAAATATACTGAACTTTTGTGAGTTTAGAAAACGCAAAGATCGGGGGGCTTACAGTTACACCTATTCCTTAGAATTCGGTCTCGTGGTAATTTTGAAAAAATAAATCCGGCTTGTAAATAACTGCATTATAGCCACACGCTGTACATATACGCTGTGATACACACTATCGAAACAGCGGTTTGCGTTTTATGAGCAAAAGTTTATGACGTCCGTGCGATTGAATCGAGTTCGGTGACACTACCGGATGTAACGGAATTATAGAGAGAGAGAGAGAAAAAAAAATCAATAATATTTATATATATAATAAAACGAGAGTATTGAAAATGCATTGACTAATAGAAATTACTGCGGTTCACATTATTTATAACGTTAACGGGGATACGTCGAAATCGTCTTTACAATATACTCTCGTAGGTATTCGCAAAGAAACATGTGTTGTACCGTGAATCTCAATTTTCTTGCATAACAAATCTCTTTTCTCCGCGCGCGCGTTTTATGGTATAGAAACTATTTTATGGTATCAAAACGCGCGTAGAAAACATTAAAAACCTAATTTCGTTTCACGGCTAAATTCTGTACACCGTTCGTATAACTTATTTGGAATTATGAGGGAAATGACCTGCGCCGTGTCTGTATCTCACAGAATTCATAAAAAAAAAAAAAAAAAAAAACGGGAAAGTAATTGCAAATACATTTTATTTATACGACATTATAATTGGTTTTTGTTTTATGTACGCGCGCAATTAGAGCGAAACAGAGGAAAATATCGATTTAAAACGAATAGTCAATATTATCGGACGGGATGTTAAGCGACGTAAACTGTAAACACCAAATCGAACTCACTCGCATCCAGGGACGTATTTACTTCATCCCTTAGGGGGGGGGGCGGGGAGGGCGAGTAGAGAAACGGCCCGTCGAATCTGTTGCCAACTTAGAATTATCGGAAATTCATATGAAAATAATGGGTTTTAAATAAAAAAATGTTTTATATACGTTTTAGTTTTAGTTCGATTAATTTTAGTTGTCAGTAGATATAGGTAAATACACAAGTAACTAAGGGGGGGACGTACGCCCTTGCTCGCGTACTTATATTATGTTATTTATTTTTGGAAACAACCCGAAAAAACAAATGTATTATACGATTGAAATAGGCGTTTAAAATAAATAATTTCGATATGACGACGATATTTCGCGGGTTTTTTTTTATTATTATATAGGCGCGCGGTAAAAAGCAAAAAAAAAAAAAGAAAAATATAACGTAAAAAATTATGCGCCTATTAGACATATTTTATATAATAACAATAATGTATACAAATTGTCGGCTTTCTAATTGAACTTTCGCCGAGTTCACCTTATATTTTATGATTCGTACGCATTTATTTTACATATTATACATATAAATATGTATTTATACGAGTACGTGTATAGGCGTATTTTAAAATCTACGAGTAAAACGAGTTTAAAAAAACAACATTTTAGAATGGATGATTTTTGGTAATATTCAGATTGTGTTCGTTTTCTTTTTTATTCGAATGTATTACGTTCGTATATAATATATATATATTATATATTGTATATGAAATTGAATTTAGTGTCCTTAAAAAAAAAAAAAAAACCTCCGTGACAGGCCGTAATCGTTCTTAACGGATATAACGGATTTAAGTAGGCAGGAAAATTATGCGCCCTTTGTTCAATACAAGTATATTACGTAAGTAAAATTAAAAAATATGTATATATGTCTCGATAATACTAAAAAAAAAAAAAAATAATAATAATAATAATCGAGACGACTTGTTTTTTATTATTATTATTTATAATATATGCATACGTGTATACGTATATTGTAATATGTACTTTAATAGTCCGTGTGCTCGAAAAACAAATTCGATAAAACGCGTGAAAAAGGTTAAACATTACATTTTAACACAGTCGTTTCACGTTTCCAGGCGGACGTTCTCGTCTATTATTATTATTATTATTATTATTATTATTATTATTATTATTATTATTATTATTATTGTGCGCGCGAATGTGTCTATCTGTACAAATATAATAATATTATGTAATAAAAATGTTAATACTGTTTTTTTTTTTGTTGTTTTAGAATTCCGATTAATACGCCCGTGGTATACATTCGGGTAATTCGACTCGAACTGGAAAACTGGAAAACGACGCACAATGCGAGTCTCTAGGCGCGCGCTACACAATAATAGTTTAACGTCTGGTTGTTTTTTTTTTTTTTTTGTTTGTTCGTTCGTTTATGTCGGTCGTTTATGCCTACTTCATAAAATAATTTTTTTTTCTCTCTCTCTCTCTCTCGTACACACAGAAACGTTTTCTTCTTTTAACCGAATACTTCCTTACCTATATCGGGGGAAATAATAATAATCAGTCCTGCAATCGGTGGCGTCATTTCAATTTCGTTTCTTTTTTCAACACGCCGTGTTTTTTCTATTTTTTTTTTTTTTTTGCGCAGGCCACGAACCCCGGCGGAAATTTTCAATACAGCGAAAATCATATATATTACTCGTTTGTTTCCAAATACAATAGTATTTCGGAGGTGGTCGTTCTCGTAGCGTTTTAGACGGTAAAAAACAACAAAAAAACGCGTTTTTTTTCCCCCCCGCGATTCGTTCAAAATTGATATTTCGCGGCAAAATGGTTTAGCTCGCCGCACCAACTGCTGGTTTTCGTTTCTCCCCAGCCCGACTTCATGATTATGTCAATTCGAAGTAATCGGTTTACCGTGATTTGGGGGGGGGGGAAACGTGATTCGCACGGCCGCATCGCAACGAAACGAAATTTTACCACCGCGCCCGTACTCGTTTATAGCCGATGAAAAATATTTAACGACTTCGTCGCGGCGATTCGCTTTCGTCGACGAGTGACGCGGATTCGATTTCCATTCGATCCACGCGCAAATTATAACGTCCCCCGGAATCGTTTTGTGCTCGTCGACAGTCGAAAACTAACAGTCGGTTAGGCTGATTTTTTTTCGAATCAGATTTTTTACGCGAAACGCACGCGATTCGACTGCGACAAAAGAAAAGAAAAAAAAAAACACGCGTTTTAATTTCCAATTTTCCTGTTGCATAAAGTATAGGCAGGAGGGCGGGGACAAAAAACGTCAATAACACACGGAAACGTGTATTTCTTTTCTCTCTCTCTCTTTTCTACTCGGCTCTTCTTTCACTCTTCTCGACGTTATCCGACCGAACAAAACGAATATTATCGATCAGCAAACGGGTCTAATTTCAATAGAAGAGAATCCGAGAGTTACGTCTTATAAGAAAAACGACGTGATTGACGAAATATTACGGAAACCACACGTTTCCCACCATCCCGCCGGTTTTTGAAAACGACACCGCGGTATACGGTAATACAAAAACGTACAATGTTTGACGACCGTTGTACAATATTAATATTATGGTACGGAACTCGTAGATCTTAATAATTCTCTCTCTCTCTCGTCGTCGTCGTCGTTATTTAAAGAATACGGCGACACGCGCGCTCTTCGAATAAATACGCGTATTTCGTTGACATCGGCCTTATTATTTTTATACGGACGCGTTTCGTGCTCCGTCCGCGCCAGCGTTTTATTATTTTTCAACGCCTAGAAGGCACTTTGTCCCCGGGGAGCAGATCGAAACGGTTCACGACGACGACGACGACGACGGAATTGTAATAATTCGTTTGTGACGATTTGCGCCGCGGCGCAGGAAACCGAGATTTTCAATTGGACAAAAAAAAAAAACGAGACGAACCGTTAGCGTAGAGAGTGGAGCAGGATTGTCCCCCGCTTTTGACCGTTTAGTTTCTTTAATAACGGGATGGGATTTCGAATCGAAATCATTTGGGCGCCGTGAGAAATGTGTTAAACAAAAAAAAAAAACGTACCGTAGTCTATATCGACAGACGGCGAGTAACGCGTGAACGAAGAACGGTTTTTGGAGCCATTGACCGGCGAGACTTCAAACGGATAAACTTAACTGTAAAATGTTATAATCGATTGAATCTATTGAGTCTAGAAAAAAAAAGTCTTTGATTAAAGAAAAAAAGGAGAAAAACGTGCCGTCCATCACGCGTCTCGGGGATTTCGCTTGGTTCTGGCAAACTGAAAACATCAGATTTGAAGCACAATTTTTATTCTTTTTTTGCATTAAATAAAACAGGAACACTCGGTAACGCGACATAATACGACGAACACGCGGGCCGCGGTGGTATTTATTTAGTTCCTCTCTTTTCCTCCGCGTTGACCTCACGCACGGAATACAATTTTTTTTCTTTTTATATATATTTACTTGTACAATGTGTATAAGTATACTTATACTTTTCCCAATGTCCCGCCCGTCTGTTTTCGCGGCATTTCAACCCTATTGTTACGGTAATCGAATTTTAATTTATTCCTAGTGTTATTATTATTTCGTATAATCGAATAAAAAATTTAAAAAAAAAAAAAAAAGATTTAAATTATAATCGTAATGTTATTTTTTATTGATTTCCACCCGATACCGGGAAAGAGTTCGAGACTTGCACGAATTTCCGTTCTTCGACATCGTTTAAGAAAAATTGAAATATCGTCAAAAATATTGATATTTTCGCGAATACGCGATTTATTTTATTTTCAAACGTTACTTTATAAGTAAACCCGCATAGTGTAAGGGTCGAAGACATTTGCAATTCGGAATGAAATTTACGTGTTTCCAACGATACGCGACATTTTTTTTATGAATAAAATCCAATATATAATTATTATTATTATCGTCGTCTAGTGGATACAGAGCCGAATTAAAGAGGGGGGGGCTAAGGGGCTAGGGTCCTCTAACGAACAAGGGCGCTAAAAAAGTGTTCGGACTCTCGTTTTTTTTTTTTGTAAAATCAGGGTTCCCCCCCCCCCATCCGGATTGAGTCGGCGCGGAACTCGCTTAATATCCGGGGAATAGTGGAATATCTCAATATCCCCCCGTTTGGTTTTTACAAACGCGTGTACATTTAGTGAATTTTTTCTTTTCAGAGGCACACACGCGTATTTTATGGTTTATTTTTTCCGGGGCGTACATATGCCTAATTACGTAATAATACTGCGGGTCGACGGCGGTCTCCATGGAATCACGTGATGCCGTGTGCGTGTTCTGTCGTGCGTTCCGATACGCGCGCGCGCATTATACTGTCTGTCGTGCGGGGAGGAGGGAGGAACACCGCTTATGTGGATCCACGACAACCGGTGGTGGGAGCGTACGTGTAGCAGCGAGACGCGCGCGCGGACAAGAGTCCCCGTTCTCAGACGACGTTGTCGGGGGATACGCGCGTGTGGTGCAGAGAGAGAGAGAGACAGTGCGCGTGTGAGTGATAAACAAAAAAAAAGAAATAAGCGCGTATAACCGGGGCCGCCGGTTTTTAGTAATTAATTGCGCCCGGGCGACCGGTTAGACGGTGTTCGGGGTATCCACACACGGTCACGAACGCATACGAAAAACGGCCGTTTACGATTAAATTGTTAAGAGAATATTTTATATTAGAAAAAAAAACACACACACACACACGCTTATTTATTCGTGTGTGCGCGCGCGTTGTACAAACGCTGCGGCGGCGACTCTCGTCGGAGTGGGTAGACCGAACGTATTATACACGTTTTCCTATATTATTATTATTATTATTATTATTATTATATACGCGAGTGTGTAAACGAAATACATTCCTTTATTAGGCGTATATACTGGGGTCATTTCTTTCATCTCTCTTAATTCTCTGTTTCTCTCTCACACACACACACACACGTTCGATTCTCTGTACCGCCGCCAAACCCGCCGTCGTCACCGGGGTCCGCCGACGACGATGTCTTTTTCCACCGCGCGCGCGCGCACATTTTTACTACTTTCGACTATTACACATTGTACGCGCGCGTTATTATCGCGTGCGCGCGCACCAGAGAGAGAGAAATATTTTTCATTAAAAACGTTCGGGATAACGACGAATATAATACGCGTTTCAACACTATTCTTCTTATTCGTGTGCACCGCGCCAGTGTAAACCTACTGGTTTTCTAACCCCGGGATTTCTCTCTCTCTCTATATACTCGTATATATATATACGAGTATTATATTGGTAACGCGTGCCGAGTAAAAGAAAACGTAATTCCCTATCGTTGAATAACGGCCGCGACTACTATGTTTATTGTGTGCGCGCCGCTACGTGATATACGTTCGCGCGGTGCGGGAGAGAAGCGATTACGCGATATGGCGAACCCCGCGAAACGATATTATTATAATTTAATAAGAAAATAAATATTTTCTAACGATGCCGCCGCAATGACGTGCGCGCGAAATTCAATTAAAACGACGTAAATCGTCGACGTATGTGTGATGGAGACGGTGGACACGGACGGACAGTACGAGTGTTGAATCCTCGGGAGATTATTTTTTTTTTTTTATAAACGGGGAATAGAATATTTCGAAAGAAAACACGAGCGTATCTGATCGAACTTTTACAATCGGACGACGGACATCGTCTCTCCTCAGCGCTGTTAAAAATTTGGTCGGGAAAAAAAAATAAACACCGGACCGCGTGAAGGACGCGCGTTCGATTGCGTCCTGCGCGCAATGCGTGAACGAAACGTAGAGTACCGGCGAAACGGTTACGGAGACGAGTCAACGACGTCACTCGCGTTTTACCGCTAAAATTGTTCGAACTCGATTTGAAATTATGATTAAAATCGTAAATCGTCGTTACGCAGCCGCGTCCCCGAAACCCTATTGGAAAACGTCGAAATGTCGTTTGTGTTTCATTTGTAGTGCAATGAAAATGACGTTTCGCGAGCATGCGGTGTGCGAGTGAGAGTGACGGAATCTTGAAAATATTTCACGCGAGAAATTATTACCGATCGTGATCGTGAGAATTGTCGTTGAACTCGTTCTCGTAAGTACTCCAAAGAAAAAAAAAAAAAAAAAAAGAAGAAGACCATATGCCGTATATCCGTACGAGAATGCTCTGAACGAGATAATAATAATAATAATAAAAAAATAGATTATTCGAATTATTTTAAACTACGACGATAATTCGGAGTGACATTTTCAGATCATTCGCGTTTAGTTAATCCGGAGAACGCCGGGTATACGAAACGGCGGCAAATATACTCGTACATTAAAACAAGTTTAATAGTGTCATAATTACGCGCAGCTAAAAATAAAATAAAAAAAAATACGTTTACTAAAATTTGCATGATTCCAAGGATTTTCGTATTGTATATAAGAATAAAATAATTATATATGTGAGTAGTTTAATACGAGTTTCAATTGAAATGGACGCGAGATACTCGGCATTTTCTCTTTCCGTTCCGACGGACTTTACTTTCGTCACGAATTCGCCGTTTTTAACATTACCAAATGTAATACACTGATGGCGTATTCGTTTTTTTTCGTTTTTTTCAAAAACAGAATCGAAATTTCAAAAAACGTCTGACACGCGCTCATCGAACACGGCCAGTGTTGGCATGGCAAACGTTTCCCTCCGAATTATTATTATTATTGTTCACATATTTAGAAAAAAGTTGAATTTAAAAAATTAACGTATAACAAATGAACATTTTATTGATATAAGCAATTAATTTTTTTTTTTAAATTAAACAACGTGAAATGTGTAAAGTTAGTAAATTTATCGAGACGAGTTTTCGGATAATTGCTCGGAAAAAAATGAATTTTTTTTTTTTTGTAATCATTAACATACTCTTCCGTTTATTATTATTATTATTATTAATATGCCGAGGTCGCGGAATTCGATAGATGTAATGTGGAATACGAAAAAATTCTATTTATAATTTTTTTTTTTACCACTCTAAACTTTTTTATTGAAATTATTGTAGAAAAAAAAAATAGAAGAAATCGAGTAATACACACGCGCACACACTCGACGCGAATTACGTCACTGCTATTTTTAAATCAAAATATTTACAAACGCAAATTCAATTGCCGCGTATATTTTTATGTTTTTTTTTCTTCTTGGTGCATATATATATATATATAATATAGTGTCTCGCATTCATATTACCGTTTATATAATATTATAATACATTAATAATATTAATAATAATAATAATAATATTAATAACCAGACGTCGCGGCGAAATCTCCAAATCGTCACCAAGCACCGCGGTCCATAAAATGTACGCGTTTATATTGTACGGATCGCGCCGACCGACGACAGTATCTCTCATTTCATCTCACTCTAGTCGTTTTTTTTTTTTTTTTACTTCGTTTTTTTTTATTCTTTTATTCCAAGACCGCGTGTGTACATAATATTTTATTTCGTATAATATATTATTATAATCGTACAACACACACACACACACACATAGTCCCCCCGAAAAAAAAAAACGCGACCACACATTATATACGAATACGCGTGGTGACTTACTACTGCAGCACTCGAACGATTTGTTGTTAGCCTTCAGTCGTCTTGTTTTTTTTTTTTTTTTTTTGTCTTCTTTTTTTCGATTTAATATATTTGTGGAAAATATACGTTTACATAGCACGTATTATACATTATATTATTATTATTTCTGGAACTTTTTTTTTAATCGATTGGAGAAAAAAATTTTCATCTGTATATACGCGAAACAGTAATCACGGGAAAGAGTGTTTAGTTTTATCGAAAAGTTAAAAAAAAAAAAAAAACTGTATAAAATATCGCCAGTTCTTCCGATATTTATAGTATAAAAATATCTATATCGAGAAGAAAATGTCTTCGTCGTGGCGAATAAATATTGAACGGTGTGCAGCGCCGAGGGCTATAAACACGAATACGGCGGTTTTGTTTTCGAAATAATTCCTATAGGGAGAAAAAAAGCGGAGAAAAACTATTATATCGATCATAATATTATTATATAATCTCTTTATGAATCTCTCGTCTCCACGGGCGTCCCGTATAATAATAATATATAAACGCGAAACGAATGTCCACGCGAGTAACATTAAATCGTGTATTATAAACGTACGAGGAATGCGAATTCGAATTGTGACGACAGTTTAACGCGATTCGGTACAGAATAACGGTTTTCATTTCGAGGGAAAAGATTATTTTCTCTTCTTTTTTTCTAACCGCCAAGAAACTTATTCTCGATTATTGGCCAAAACGTATAATTGGGAAAAAAGACGCTGTTCCGCTGTATTGTGTTTGGGAGGTCGACAACACTCGATCGCTTTGTTGGATCTATCGATTTATATCGACGTTCGTTATATGATTGTTTAATGTTTCGAAACCAAGTTAGTTAGTTCTTTCCGTTTTCTCGATAAATACGGTAATCAAAGAGAGAAACGATAAATTCCCACGGAATTTTTAACGTTATTTTTGAAATACGACCTCTTTTGAAATTGCTGTCTACGCGTGTTTCATTATGAGCACAAAAATGATTTACCCAGAGTTGTAAATGAAGTCTTTCAAAAAAAAAAAAAAAAGAAAAAAAAGATTAACGTTAGATATGAATCATTAATTAATGTTAAACGATTAATTTTATTCGTTTGTAATAGCGAATAAAATAAATCTACATGTTGTCGTAAATTATTTAGATTCGCCTTTAACATTTGTTCTAGATAACAAATCAGAGCGATCAATTAAATTATTGAGCAATTCGCATAAGAAAAATAAATCGGAAGTTTTCCTCCGTATTTCTAAAGCGTCTAAAAATTTGAGCATTGGCACATACGACAAGAGTTGTTCACCCCGAATATATTACAATTAAGAGAAAAAAATCTTAAAAATCCGTTCCATGTGGACTCTGTAGTTTTTTAATCAAACCCGACTAATGTGGAGACAATGGAGTAGAATACAATTATATTCGAAACGTGATATCGGAATTACCAATATTTGTGATTAATCCACAGAAAATACGTGTAAGTCCATCAAGTATGTGCCATTAAATACGGATAAAAATTGATTTCCACGTTTTTTTACAACAGCTTTTAATATGCGTATTAAAAAAGAATAAAAAATGAAATGACGTCACTGATATAAATGTATATTTCTGAACATTTTAGTATATATTTTTTTAATGTATATTTTGTAAAGATTTTAGCGAATTGTTTCGTGCTTATTTATGCTTTTTTTTACCGCGTGAAATGTCGAGCCCTAAATAAATTAATAAACGGACATTAGAAATAATATATACGGGATAATACGAAAAAGTCGAGCAACACGTGCGAAAGCAGTTATTACATTTTCATTGAGTCGATGCTCCGCTTCGGACCACCTCTGATTCGGATAATCTCATACAGTAAGAACGTGCCATGTGTTCTGTACGTGGCATTATCGTGAAGTTCGTATAACATTGTTATGACGTTCAAACAAAAGAAACGTAACAATATTTTCAATCGACAATAATAATAATAATGAAAATAAATAAAGATTTGTGTGTCGTTTGGTAAAAACGTCACGTTTAATAAAATATCACTGCGAACACACACACACATATATATATATATATATATTATATATATATATGTCCGAACACATACAATAGCCCCAAAAACCGAAGCGAACTGCGACATTTCCTCGTATAGACTTCTGCAGATGTTGTGTGTGTGATAATTTGTATATCGTTCGAAAAGCATTTCGGGTCGTATCGTCGTTAATTAGCATTATTCTGTTGTTCTTTAAGACAAAACATATTATTAAGATCCAAAAACGATCCTGTATCAGCCGCACGAGTTTGCACAATCTGGTACAGAAATATTATACGCTCCGCCGCCCTTCGTTTGATTTCTGGGGACTATACTGTCTAGAGTTGAAATCGTATAATTCGTCAGACTTCGTCTTCGACACAATCGCCTACTATTCATCCTCCGTGCATATCTTCTATCGATCAACAACTACTCTCCTATTTGATATACACTCTGCATGTCAACTCTCAAAAATGTGATCCGACACATTTGTCGTTTTCGTGGTCCGCTCTAATGAGAAAGGACCTTATTTAAATCCCTTAGGAATGAAATTCGTGTTCCCGTCGATAACGTTTTAACCGTCTTATGTGCGCCCAAACGCGTTGGTTGTAAAACTACTAATCAAATTTTAATACTTCTACTGGTTTTTCTAGTATAACACGCGTAACTACGCCGTATGGTATATTTATCGAAATACCTTATGCGTTATTATATTTCTATGTTATTGCCTATAATCGTTAAAATATAAATGTAAAGACAAAATTCTAATAAAAAAAAAAAGAAACGACGGAGGAGTTTCAAAGCCCGTGATTTTAAAAAGATTATTTCTGGCCGAATGAAACTCATTCGATCTGGATTGCAATAAATACGTACGACTATTAATAATACTTATTATACAGATCGCTTGAAAACAAGCGAAAAAAAGATCCGTTTTAAATATATATTTATAGTAAAACACAAACGATTTTGAAATATTTCGTTTACATTTCATCAGCGGTGGTCCCTTGCAGTAATTCGTAACTCACAAGAGGTATAAAAAAAAAAAGTTTTAATTCATTAAATACGTAACTTGAGGAAAACACTAGGAAATTTTCTTAACGTTAAAAAATGACAAAAATACTATACAACGTATTAGGCGTAATCCTATTTTTTTTTTTTTAACTTTTTTTCCTCTCTTTTAAGAATGATTTCGGTTAAAATATAAGTTTTTAAAATGTTAAAGAATATATATATATATATAATTACCCTGAGTTAAGGCCGATTTTCTCGATGACAATTTCCCGTCGTCAATGACGTTCAACCTAACCGAATATATTTACTGTTTTGTATGATTTTTTTCGTTCATTTTTTTTTTTTTTTTTTTTAAAGCGTTATTTTTGATACACTCTGTATGTATTTGTTCGTGTTTTCCGCTCACAATCGTAACGACTGATCGCCAAACCCTGCAGATGAATAGCGTGTTATACGTGGTCTTTCGAACACAGAACGACGATATTCTATAATACGCTTATATAGTATATGGGCGGTAATCTTGAATTTTTATCAATTTATAACGATCACTCGTCGTTCGATGTATATATAAAAAAAAAAATAATAATAATAAATAAGAATTCGGCGCCGTCGCCAGTCACTTGCTACGACGAGGGTTGAACAAATAATATAATACAGTTCTACCGCAATTTGTGCAGTTGTATTTCAGTGTTATCTGTTGATCGGTCAACAGCGTTATCGTAAAAGCAAAAACAATAATAATTAACGGAATAATTGAATTGACAGCGTAATAATAATAATAATAATAATAATTGATATTATTATCTTGTTGACGGGAGCCAGAAATCGGAAAATTTCAAATGTCGGTCCAGTCGTGTAATTACAAATTTTTCAACGCCAATGGGCGCTATCGAGTTTTGGGCCTCTCGTCTGTTTGTGCTAGCACAAAAAAACTCGTCGATTATCCGTCGCGCGAAATTAATTTTTTTTTTTATTATTATTATTATTATTATTATTATTATATTCGCAAATACGATTTTAATAATAATAATAATAATAATAATAATAATAAAAAAAAAAATAAGTATTATTTTAATATTTTTATTATTTACTTTTCGTAGATTTCGGTCTCTGTAAATTGTACGAGTCGAATTCCGGCGTAAATCAGACGGTATTTTGTTTTTATTTTCTACGCGAATTGCATTTACAAGAGCCACGCACTTTGGGTCTCCGCCGAGCCTCTCCGCTTGCCGTCCCGTAATCGCGCCCACTGCGTCGACCGTACACACGCGAACGGCGGAGACCAGGGGCGAACGCAGGGGGGAGGGGGTTTTGGGGGTTTAAACCCCCACCCCCCCCCCGAAAATCCGAGACGTATAGATCTTGTTTTATAATTTAAATTGAATTGATAAATTTTAATAATTAATTATTAATCTATGATATGTAATATATTGTATAGTATAAGTGCCTAAAATAAATAGTTAAAGTGTAATACAGCATGAATAATATGATATTAATGAATGCCTGTTTTAAATTTTTTCAAAACCCCCTCCCCCCATCGAAATTTTTTCCTGCGTAGACGTTTATATTCGAATTTTTGTCGTTATTATCATTACCGTCGTCATCGGAACACGTGGCGGTAATTAAAAATAACGGTACGATTCCGGCGACCAAGACGACGGGCGTCGTGGAAAAACAAGACCACTGAAACAGCCGTAAGATTTTCATTCTTATATTATTACCGACGCGGGACGGTTAACGGGACGGAGCGCGCGCGCTCGTTGTTATTAAAGCCGGGGCCGGATTTAGGGTGGAGGGGGGCCCCGGGCCTCCACGAAATGAGGGCCTCCACTTAACGGGATTCTTTCGCGCATCCAAGTATAAAACGCAATATTTTATTTGCAAAATAAATTTAAATCGCGAATTGAATAAAATTAAAAAAAAAAAAAAAACCTACTTTTATTGTACCGCATTTTTTTTATTATTATTTTAGTATTTTAATATAAATATTTTTAAACCGAAATCTCTAGTAAAATATTGTTTCGCGGTAAATGTTAATACATTTAATGAAATTCACTTATAATAATATATTAAATACGTGTTATCGAAATACAATATATTATACTTTTAAGGCGGGCCCGGGGCCCCCGCGTTCCTAATTAACGGCCCCGAGAAAAAGCGTTATTGTTATCCGCGCGGAAGTGACCGGGGGAACAGGGGAGAGCAGTATTTGGGGTGGGGGGGGGAGGCGTATTTGCGGGATCTCCGCGAGAAGCACAGAGAAGTTTCGCGGGTCTGAGCACAGATTTTTCCGGCAGACGCGGCGGTGTTTACCGCGTAAACGGATTACCAATCGCGGCGGGCGTTGAAAAACAAAAAAATCGCCGCGTGTAAATCGTTTGGACATAAGTCAGTGGCGCACCCGAGGGGGTGGACTCCGGATCCGGACCTCCCACCCCCCCCCCTTGACTAGTGTAATAGTATTACGTACATTTATAGATGAAAATCCAAATTCTGATACAACTTTCATATTTTTCTGTTAAAATTTCGCATACGATATAGATAACACCAGGTGTTAACAATTCATTGATTATATTATTATTATTATTATTATAATAAGTGCAACACTGTTTTTCTATATTGTGTGATATTGAGTGTCGAGTGACATAAAGATACGGATTATCTATTAAAAGTTTTGTTTTTCATAATGTACACTCGGCATCAAAAAAATCGCACCTTTTGCAAATTTGTTTTCAAAATAATTTTAACTACACTTAATCAAATGTTAAGGTTTTGTTATGCTATAATATATGAAAGATGATTAGTGCGAACCGTAATCGTTCCTTGCGGTGCTGTGCAGTGAGTTTTAGACTGGTAGCAGGTTTACGAGGCACAATTTTCTGTTCTCGTATCCTTCTCCTAACCATAAAGATGCTTATTGTAGTTCTGCGAGCTGCATGGAGTTGCTGTTGAAGTTCTACAGCATTCAAAAATCGATTGCGTAAAGACGTCGAGACAATAAAGCGATCGTCTCTTTCTGTTGTGGAGCGTGGTCGGCCTGATCCACACCTTCGGGTGAAGCCATCAGTATCTTGAAACCGTTGGAAAACTCATTGAACGGCAAAACGGCTCAGGTTTAGTTGCCGTGCAACATCACACTGTCTCATATATCATCTTTCATATATTATAGCATAACAAAACCTTAACATTTGATTGAGTGTAGTTAAAATTACGAGTATTTTGAAAACAGATTTGCAAAAGGTGCGATTTTTTTGACGCCGAGTGTAGTTTTTTAGACATCCCCTCCCCCCCCTCCCCGTTGAAAAAATCCTGGGTGCGCCACTGACATAAGTGCGGTATTATCGCTTCTGCCGGGGGACGACTACATACTTTCTTCTCCGCGACGCAGCGTACGCGTCTACGATTCCCCCTCGGCCCCGCGTGTGTCCGGTAGACCGACTGGTCGGTTGTCCGGACGGCGCCTCGTCATTAAAATTGTTCGTCGCCGTCATCGAAATAACACAAGCGCAATCCGTCGCGTTCTTTTCACTGGCACAATAACGCGGATTATCCGGTTTAACGGTTTAATGTCGTTCGAATCCTTCCGGAAGGATTTTCAATCGCGGTCAATTTTTTTTTTCCATAACGCGTTTGTTATATTTGCACGCGGCGGCATTAATTTCACCGGCCAATTAGTTGGCCGTTACTCGCCGTTTTCATACGAACAACAAATCGTTTGCCGTTTGTGTTTATTCGTACGCGCGCGCGTTGAACGAGCCGTGTCGACGACGGCTTTTGGTGTTCGGCTTTACGGGGGACGCGCGCAAAACGAGCCGCGTGTTATTGTCTTTTCGCGTTCCGCATTAATTCCCCCTCCAGGTATAAATCTTTTTTTTTTTCGTCGTCGTCAGCATCGTTACCGCCGTAATTCGACACAAAAAAAACTATTGTGAGATCCCGCGGACAATTCGTCGGAATTCGAATCGAAAACGTTTACCGGAAAGTGAAATAATAATAATAATAAAAAAAAAGTGTATTTATTTAAAACCCGCAATCGCGAATGTTTTATATATATACGAAAATCGATAAAAAGACACGGACAGTTATTAAAAGAAAAAACATAGATGATTGTAATATTTATAAAATATATTATTATATCCAAAAAAAAAAAAAAAATGTTGTTGATGAGTGAACGCAATCGGGTGTCGTTATTGGTGACAAAGTTCATATCGATCGCTTCATATTCATACGCTGTTTTGCACTCGCACAGTTTCTTTTTATTGACACTTTTGGATTTTGCCGGGCGGTTAAAACGTTTCGAATGCGCCATACGAATATATTACGGGTTTTGCATAGTCCATCGTATGGCAATACGAAGGTTTGGGATAAGCGAATACACACACCAATCAAACTGGAGGAAACGTTCTACGGAATACGTTTGGATTGAATCGTCGTGTATAATATTACGGTGACGCTCATTGAAAGCGAAAAACACAAAATTTTCTTCTACTAATAACTTTGGAAACGACTTCGATCGAGTTTTGTTTTTCGTTATGAGAAATCAATTTTTACACGTATCTTATTCTCGTTATAATCAAATTATAGAAATTTTCGGTTTCAGTTTCGGAGGCTGACAATTTTATTCGTCGTTTAATCGTAGCGCGCAATAACGTGTAATGATTATAACACCAATTTCTTACTCGTGATCGTGTAGAACTGTACACATATATTCTCTCA
Source organism: Chaetogeoica ovagalla (assembly GCA_032441825.1). Taxonomy (NCBI): domain Eukaryota; kingdom Metazoa; phylum Arthropoda; class Insecta; order Hemiptera; family Aphididae; genus Chaetogeoica; species Chaetogeoica ovagalla. The sequence continues at coordinate 444,298 of CM063746.1, read as the reverse complement.
ACCAGTACATATAGGTATAGCTCATTACTATTTCCTGAAAAAAAAAAAATTTATATTCATACGGAATCGATTTGTTTTTTTTTTTTTTTGTTTTTTCTCTACGCTGTTAATAAAACGGAAATTATTCCAGTAATATTATTTGCACGCCGCGCAATATCATTATTATTGTTGTTTTTCGTAGTGAAAATTGAGTAGTTTTCGTTTAATATAATAATATTAACTCGAACACAATACGCATGTTGTAGACGAGGGTGTTAAAACAATATTATTCAGTGTGCTCGTGTGTATCGTTTATAAAATAATACTCGCGCAAACAGAACTCCCTGAACGATGATAATAATAATAATAATAATAATACGGTTCGCCGTAATTGAAGACCGGATTTGCATATTAATTTATTCGTTGCGCGGTGTGTATACGTACGCGTGTTAATCCCGGAAGCCAGTATTTACGTACAAAATATAATTGATCGATATTGCTCGGTTGTAATAGAACGGATATATTCGTATATAATATAAACTCGGCGTATTCGTCCTGCAGCAGCAGCATCAGCAGCAGCTCCTCCGCGAACAATATGTTATTATATTTTCGTGGAAAATTAAACGCGATAAAACGTCTAAGAGTCGTATTTCGATATTGTCTTTTAGATAGAATAGAATATGTTCTTATTTTCTTACTTTTTCTCAGTTTCCGAGCCAAGACCGTAACCGTAGCAATTGAATCGAAATTTTCGAGACAACTGCGCATTTTCCTATTTTATGTATACGCAAAACACACACGAGACGAACGGTCCGCGCGTGATTGAAAAAAGACACGACTGTTCTTGTCTCATCCGTTGAACCCAGCAGATATTGCCGAAAACTCCGAGACGAGTTGAACTGCTGAGTACACGAACGCAATTTTTAAAAACTTTCTTTTAATTTTCCGACTATTATTATAGCAATTACGAGAGTCTTGTGGTATTCAATTCATATTATGCGTCGAACATTGTGACTTCGAGTACTCGCAAAAAAAAAAAAATTAAAAATTGAAATATTACGTTGTTCAATAATTATATTTATAGTTGTATAACTTGTGATAAAAACGTCGGTGAATATATATATATATAAAAAAAGGTAATAACATAAGAATAAAATGTCATTTCACGACTTGAGTTATTCCATTACGTTATAATATGTTTAGAATAGTTTTTTTTTTCAATGTTAATATTTCGATTAAAAAGCTCGGCGTGTACGTATATGGAAAACGACTATTGCGCAAATTTTTAAATAGAAAATAATTTTCTCAAAACATTTTCTTTTTGAATTTTTTGACGGACCAGTAGTCGCCCATTGATAATAAACGACAAAAAAAAAACCAATTATTTACTTATTTTATTAATATGTATTTATATATTTTTAATTTGTTATGTAATACATAAATATATGTATAGGTTTGTAGGGTTCGTCGAGAATGAAAAAATGGCTAAAAATGCGCAAAAAAATAATTCAAATACGAAACACTTTTACGTCGCGTGAAACTTTTATGCTGCATGCGTTAACGTCGACAAAGTGTAAGCCCATTAATGAAAATAAATAAATAAATAAAGAATAATAATATTAATAATAATAATAATAATAATAATAATATTGCCTCGTTGAACGATCAAAAGGAAATAATATATTTATTTATTTTTTGCGAAAACTCGTGAATTTTTCAAAATAAGTCATCGTTATTTCATAATAAAATTATCATTTCATAATAAGTTATGCGGTGGCCGTAAAACCGTGTGTGGTTTTAAGGTAAATGGAAAAGAATACTCTACGTATATTTTCATGTAATTTAATGTTTTTTTTTTGTTCTTAATCAACATCGGGTAGTTATTGTAGAATATCTGGTTTCGTTACAATTTCACGTTTCGATTAACGCTATATCATAATAAACGAAACGCGTTTGATTTTTTTTTTTTTAAGAACTTAGAAGATTTCACCGATTGTGATGTCTGTGTTTGGTCCCCTATAGCGTCGCGTCCAACACGTTGGGATGTTTTATGATGTCTTCTGTATACTGGTGGCATTCTGTAAATACAATTGCGTTTTATCGTTCCGCAGGTTATTTGGTTTTTCGTCCTTAGGTTTCCAATCTAACGCCCTACGTACTATTTCCAAAGCTCCATTCTGTGTCTCAAACTACTCTCTCCACTCCGATCATACTAAATATTACTACCATACGTCTCTGAAATATGCTAAAATTCACTACAAACCTTTTATTACGGACATTTAACTCACCACAAATGTCTTTTGATCTCCGAAATATTATCCGTCACTATCCATGGCGATCCAACTGACAGACTCGACAGGCAGTTGTGTAGCGACCCGCAAACACCTAACCGGCTAATTGTACGATGTCGGTAATACTTACGCTGGGAGTACGCTCTACAATCTGTCCTGTCTGTTGTTTCTATTTTATTCTCTCTCGTAAATTGCTCTTATCGCTCTATATTCCGAAACAGATTAAATAAAAAAAAAAAGTGCATGTGTTTTGAAGGTTTAATGATTTTATTTTCGAATTCTGGCGCTTATAGATTGTCACAAAAACTAACGAGAATAAATTAATAATATCAATTAGCCATGAAATGTAATTGAATTATTATAACACGGTGTTATTTTATTAAAGCCAAAAGTTGAAAAATCGATACTCAAAACCTAAAGGAAAATAATTTTTTCTCGGACATTTTGAATTCGGTCTACACAATATGAAATATGTAGTTACACGTGCGTTTATATCTATTTCGGATTCTACGCGACGTACGTATAATAATAGTAATAATATAATATTCGTCGTATGTTGTTTTTCTAGGAAAAAAAAAAATAAATACATTTTCAACAGTATACTTATATTGTGTTATAGCGAAAAACTAAAAGCCATAGAAAATATACAAATTTATAACACGCGAAATTTTCTATTTTTATTTTTTGCCGTACGTATATATCAAATAATGGTAGGAAACGCACGACTATACAATAATATGTACTTAAGCCGGTTGTATTAAATATTTTATGCAAATTACATATATATATATATATATATATATATATATTTATTTATTTATATATATAAACCGCACACAAGTAAATTCAACAAAGTTTTGAAATTCCGTTGAAATATTTAAAAATTAAAATGTATTGATTTTTTTTTCTTTTAACATCGTTTGTATACGTTTTTCCTACAAGTAATATTATACATTATACTATGTCGTTTTGTGGAACAAGGAAAAAAATAATAATAATTTTTTCGATATAATTTATTCGACGGTATATTTACTAGAGGACAGAGGAAATTCTCTTAGGATATGGACAATTTTTTTTGTTTTTACGTTAAACAGTTAAAGATACGAAAAAAGTTTTATTTTTTTTTCTCGTAAAATTTACGTAATACCTGTAGACTAAAAAACAAAACTTACAGCGCTACACTTTCATAATTAAATTCATATTAACCCATATTATACAGCACGCGTAAAACTTAAATTGTTCATAAATTAACGAGTAAAAATCGAGCGTTTATCGCACTGGAATATCGAAAATGATGTACATAGCGGGGCCCCGGTCCAATATGATCTATCGAAAAATAAACAAATCGTTATTCGTCGTCGGAATTCTTCAATAATTTATTTCTTATTTATAATAAATACACAGATTTTACTTTATTACGGTAATTTTTTTCAAAAAAAAAAAAAAAAAAAACGCAGTTTGATTCTGAACGGAAAAATCAATTTCAATTATTATAAAAATTAAAAAACATTCACGCGATATAACAGCGACGGGAATCGATTCGACGCCGGCTCGGCGAATAGTCTGACACGTACGCGTGTGGTGCCCACTAGTGTGGGAAAAATACGCGCGTACAGCGTGTGCAGCAGTGTGCGGAGGAGAATTACCGGCAAACGAGCCGCGGTCGTTTTAACTATAAAATCAAACGACATTATAATGCGATATAACGGAACGCCGGTGGTATCGGGTGTGTCGTGTAAACGAATTCATAATGTTTGTCGAATTGAATTGGAAAGAAAAAAAGAAAAAAAAAAGAGAGAACTTTTTTACGCGTACGAGTATACGCGGTGCACGCGATCGCGTCGGTTATTCCGTTGAAATGATACGGCGAAAAAAACGCCCTGTCGTGCCGTAGAGTAATGAAAAAGTAATCTTTTACGCGAGTTGTGTTTACAAACGTACCGGAATATTGTTTTTTCATAATTACGGAATATTTAAAGTTACGCGCGATACATCTCGTTCGAATTAATCTCCTACGGACGACGTGTTGTAGTGGCGGATCCGCTATATCTCGCCACGTTCTGAATGTCCTCCGGAATCGTCCCGGCTTTTTAAAGCTTTTTAAATTCTCTTCGTTTCGGTTTCCTTTAAAACGTCGCGGTTTTGTTTTCCACCGGGATGACGCTGGAACAACTGTTTTCCGGATCGTATTTTTTTTTCGTTTCGTTTTTGCGACAAAGCGTACGTCACGTTGATGGATTGAAATTAAACATTTTTGGCTACCTACGTTTGTAGGGGACCGTATTGAAACGTTGTGAGATCAATCGTAAATCGCGCCCTTTACACACTATATTAATATTATTCGCACAGTATTCACGAATAACAAATAATATTATAGACGCCGAAACTCCGTTTAGAATCGTTTTATCGAATGTGATAATTCGTCGCGTTGTTTTCAAATGTATAATTACGAAACTTTAAAATCATTATCCGAGTAATTCATTTAGGCGACGTCCGACGATGTCTAATGATTGCGGCGGCTCGCTATAGTTTATTGTAATATTAGCTTTGAAAAATTTTCGTTATACACAAAAAAAAAAAAACAAAATCAGGTCTTTACAGTAATGTTCGATAACTCTGATCACGCGGTTGGTGCACAAATACAATTGGACAATGATAATTTATATTTATTTCGTCAGTGACGAAATAAACGACGCAGCGGTACATTTCCTCTTCGTCAAAACACTTCGTATATAACACACATATTAATACGTCTCGTGTGCAATCCAAGAGTGACGTTAAAATTAAATGGGCCAAATGCGTGCGCGGAATTCAATGCGTACATTATTCGTTGTAATAACATTTACTCAAGCGACATTCTATTTATATATGATTCTACGAAATAAAACGAATCGCATCGATACAGTAAATATATATTTACTATTTGGACGTCGATCACGACCGTACAGAACGTATAAAAAATCCGTTCCATTAAAATCCGTCTTATATAAACATATTTCAGAGGCGTATATGTGTGTATCGTGAACGGGAAGCGTTCGGAAAAGTTCGTTTACCTCCAAAGAATATGAACGTTTTGAGTACGTCGCGTATTTTTCAAATGTATTTGCGCAACGTTCAAAATTGATCGCAAAACTCGTATTTATATATATATATATATATAAAAAAATAAATAAAATCAAAAGTTACAAAAATTTTTTTTTACTGTCATAGAAATTATTTCTATCGGTTCGACAACGACCTACCTTAATATTCATAATGGTTAATCCGTTTAGACGTTCTCGGATGCCATATTTAATACAATATTACGGTGTGTTCCTTATAGTCAAGTCGTGTACGAATGTCAAGTACACTCGTAGTTGTGTAAAGTCAACGTGACGACGTGCGAAATTATTTCGTTTCGAGCCGACATTTTGAGGTACATAAAAAAAAAAACGTATACTCAACTTGACACTGTAATGTAACGCGAGTAATTGACGGGGAAATGATTGAGTTAATATTATTTCTACTTTATGAATGTCCGTTATTTACGTTTTAGAAATTAGTAAATTTTTTTTTTTTTTATATAACTGTAATTATTTTTTCGTCAAGTGATTATCGATAACGTGGATCCGAATCCACACACGGTCTGTGATTATATACGTTAACTGTCTCGTTTGAAATTCTTTGTAATGTGCGAGCTTATACGGGAGGAAAAAAAATGAAAATCACAAAGGAAATTATACAACAGAAAATCATGTATATAATTATCGTGAAACAGTGTTAAAACATCAATAATATCCGATGTTATAGTGTCGCGTTCTATATATTACGCAAATAGAGACCATATTTTTACGCGTTAAAATTCATAAAATCAAGATGTATTCTGTGCTCTGCGATTTCACCAATATATATTATCTTATAATATAATATAGTATAGAACGTGTTAGATACAAAAATAGTAAAGTAACAGTTAATAAAAATAAATAATACGTTTATTTCGCACAAGATTTTCTCTAACCACGAGAAATAGTGATTTTTTTTTTTTATATACGTTAAACATTTTTCAATGTCGGTTCATAGGAAAAAGGAATCGTCGAGAAAGTGTTCATCCGCATAATCTCAGTAAAAATACGTGTAAAAAACATAAAAATCCGGTCTTTATACGCCGTATAGTTTGCGTTCGTACCGTGTCGTTCCGTTCAAAGTAATAACGGACAGCGCGTTTGTTTGTACAGTACGCGCGTAAATATTTCCCTACGATTTGCATTTAATTAATTTTTTTCGTAATTTTTTTTTTTTTATCTTTAAATTCCGTTCGTTTCAACGGACATTCTTGTGCGGAACAGAACGGACGACGACACGCGCACGATTTAAACGAATAATAAATTCGTATATAATATGCGTGTATAAAAAAAAAATGTACAATCGAGTGTCACAGTGTGTTAGGAAAAATCGAGTTGTATATTGTATGTATTCGTTTATTTACCACCGGTTTCGATCGAAAAGTCTCGTCTACCAACGGGAATTATAATTGTGGAAAACAGAATGAGGAATAAAAACGAACGCAATCACCGTATTGAGAAAATTACAAACGTATTACACTAAGATAATACTACAATAATAATAATAATAATAATAAAATAGTATATTTATCTGCACGTTTGTACCGAAATACAGTGAAATCGTTTCGTAAAACAGTTTTATGTTATACGTATAATTTATGATTTTTTTTTTTTTTGCGAACAGTCGTTTAGTAATTATAAAACGACACTCCGGACGGTAACCGCTCTGCGAATCCTACGCGTACGGGTACACACACAAAATAAGCGTTTATATAACGTTCTAATAAGTCTCTAGTTTTTCATTTATTTTGAAAATTATATAGTCTTGTAACAGATTATAATATTATGTACTTAATAATAGTGTTCGAAAAAATACGAATAATACACGCGTTTTTGTAACACGCGAACCCGATCGTTAAAATGAGCGAGTGAGAGAGCGTTCGTCGACTATTGTAGTGTAAGGAAGAAAAAATTTAAAAAAGAGAAATTCGTCCACCGAATACGTTTTTTTTTTTTTTTGTTTATTATGAATCGCGCGGCGGCAGATGATAAAACAGTGAAATAATCACGAATTATCATCTGGAGAACAACGTATAAGTGCCAATACAAATAAAAATTCATCTATTATTAGAATCAAAAAAAAAAAAAGGATGAAGATTTTTTTTTTATAGAGTTTTGTCAGCATCATTATAAATCAGAATAAAAAGATACTCCGATATGGACGAATTTCGATTTTATATTATTTATCATTAATAATAATTAATATGATACGAACGAAATGCGTATAATTTACGATTAACGTTACTTGTCATTTAAATACGATTACTTACAAATAGACCTATGTACGGTTAAAAAATATTCAAAAATTCTCTTCGTTAATATCCATATACGAGAACACAGCCGCATATTATTTGATAAAAATTTCAAGACCCTAGGACCATCAGTTTTGAACAGACGTAATTTTCTACGAAAAATAGAACGACCGCATTTGGTCGAAAATTCGTTACAAACGATTTTCATAACTTTTTTTTCAATATATATTTAAAGCAACGCACGTGTGATTTCGCATTGAACTTTTAAGCCTTAAAATCGAAAATTTCCTCTTTTACGAATTGAACACCACAGAATCTATAATTGCTATAAATTTTATAAATTTTTAAAAACAATTTTTTCCCCAACTTTGTAATATTATGAATTCACATAATTCATGTTTCTGTAAACACCACGAGACGTAACAATTCGATAATTGATTATATCGACTTCAATGTCGTTTTTCGGTAGTTTTAGAAATTTTGTTTAAGACGGTTTTGAGAAAAATCGAAATGTGTCCTCTCTGGTGATAAATTTCGGAGTTCTACTTATTCTGGCAGAATTTTTGAGTACAGCCATAAAAAAAAAATAAAAACGTATCATTGTAAAACCGATTAAAAATTCCTCGTTACGCTCGGAATCTAAAAATAAAAATTAACGCTTTTTTCTATAAATGTTTACACGTTTCTACTTTTTCTACACAGCGAAACAATATTATAATTAGAGACGTGGAATTCACGGATAATTTTTGTTAGTTTTTTTTTTTTGCTAAATTTCGATGAATTGGTAAATTTTTATAAATTATTTTTTTCAAATTAAATTTTTTTTTTTTAATATTATTTTATAACCTTTATTAATTGTTCGAGGTTATTAATAGTAATTTTAGCGTAAAAAAATCTTAATGGAATATTTTTTACCATTCCAAAAGTTGTTCATATGAATAGGACATAATGTTTACCGAACACAATTATTGGTACTATCCTTTATTTTTTTTATATATGTTATGCTATTCTAGTGACATTTTCCATTTTGTCATTGTAAATAGCTAAATAAAAATCTATCGTTGTATTTATTAAAACACGTGATTTCCATATATATATATGCATATATTTTTGTCTGCCTGATTTTTTTATGAGTAATAATATTAATTGGTACGCGTTAAATGAAACCAAACGGTCTTTTAAATGGTACACAGTTACAAATAAGCTGATATAAATAATATATGATCATAACTTTTGTGATAACTGGTATTGGAACGACGATCACGTATTTAAGTGTGTACAGTGTTTTACAAGACGGGCATTTTTTCGTCTCGAGTGTATTACAGTCCATGGACATAAACTAAATAAAAGTTATCGCACTAGTAATAACGTTTAAGACTGATCACTGGAATTAAATTGCGGTGAAATAATATTAAAAAAAAATTTACCGGCTAAAGAAAAAAAAAGCTTCGGTAAAATTTACAATTTACACGCGTTGAATTTACTGGAGCTCACGTCTCTAATTATAACATACGATACTATTATTATTATTATTATTATTATTGCACGTATACACGAAGACAACGGATTTTTCACGTCATTCATATACTCCACAGCATATAATATATTTATATATAATATATATATATATATTATATTATAATATATTTATGTGCGTAAGTAATTGCTAGTGTAGGCTCCGAGACTCGTTATATGCAAATGTAATAAATTTCGTATATACGTTTACGTGTGAGTTAGAAAAGAAAAAAAAATCCGAAAAATCAAGAACAACGCCGCCGCCGCCGGCAAATACAATTATTATTTTCCCATTGGTTTTATTAAACGCCAGTGCGAGAGCAACGCATGCGATCGAATTCATTTTCTCCGCATACCCTCTAATTACAAAATTATTACAAACGGCTAATCTACACTTTTGATAGAACAGTTTGTACGTTCATTACAAACAGTTTTAATTTTAATATATTTAGATTGATAATATACAAGTACATTGTTATGTGTGAGTGAGTAATTTATACGTAGAGCTGGCATATGCATCATAGTGTGTTGAAAAAAAAACTACAAATTTAACACCAACGCGTTTTTTTTTCCTTTTTCTTGATAGATACGCGTTAACCCGAATGGGTCTGGTTCGTTTCCGTCGGACTACGTATTTATTATACGACGAATAAAATATAATAAAAATTAAAATAAGAAGAAGAAAATTTAAAACTCGTAATTAATAAAGAAAATTACATTTATATGTTTCAATGAAGCCAACGAGAAAAACAAAATGGGGATAACGAGCCGCGGGCGTTGTGGACGTCGCTTAGACGAGTTATTTCGATAAAGATTTCAGTGTTTCGGTATTGCTGAACGATTTGAAAGCAATCCGTTGCATTCAATAAACCGATTCTGATCAAAACTTCTTCGGTGTGAGTAATGAATTTTGTCGGGAAATTCAAAGTATTAATAAATAAAAATTTTGCGTTTTACGATTGTCAAGATTTGTTGAATATATATATAACGTGTAAGATCTTTGTTGTTAACCGAAATTATACATTTATCATTTAAATAGCTCAACATCTAATAATCACTATAAATAAACCAAAAGAAGAATGTTTTCTTTATATATATATATATATATTTATATTTATACGTTTACGTGTTCTGTGTAAATTTCACGACTATAAAACTTTTATTTTGGTAAGTTTTTTTTTTTTTTTTGAGCTACGATTAAAAACTATTATAATATTAAAAGAAAAAAAACATTAATTCGTGATAAAACTCTGTATGTACATCAACGTGTTTGATTGAGACACAATTTCTATATAGACCGCAACAGTTATGAAATCGTTAACGACTTAAATTTAAGACCGCGATGTTAAATCAACAAGACTTCTCCGAACTGATATCGAAAATTGAGATCCGTTTACTTTAACCACTGGATTCACGTCATGTGGGATACGGTTTATTAAACAGGATTATATGACGTGGCTAAATATGCGATACGAAAAAAAATGAAATTGAAAATGTATATATATGATATATGTATAATAATTCTATATATAGGAATTATTAGAGAATTTGTTGCGATTCCAGTTGTCATTGGTTTTTGCAAAAGAGAATTTTCCGGATTCACTCTTGTGAAAACTTAATTTAGACACCAAGTTTTTACACAAAAATAAATTACCTATATGATAAAAATATGGCGATTTTTTTTTTTAAGTATTTTTAATTCATAAAAAGTTATAAGCGTTAAAATAATACAATTTACACCGTGTTTTTAAAATCTCGCGACTTTTTGTCGTTTTTGACAATCAAAGATATTAGAAAAAATAAAAAAAACCTCTGTTATCGTATAGATAATATTGAAATTTATTATGTGTAAAGATTTGGCGTTAACTGTGTCCTCTACGGTTCTTCTTCTTTTCTTCGTGAAACGGTTTTATCGTAAATATTTTTATATTTTTTTATATTTTCACGATGCATCTCTTAACAGCGCGTTTTCCTCTTAAACGAACACAACGTAAAGTGAAATAATTTGTCACATTTTATACTACAACACGCGTAGCAAAATAAATACGTCACTTACATACTCGTACGATGGAATAAATAACGCTCTTATAACTATGGTTATTTGCGATTCTCGTGTATTTTTAATAACGTATCGAAACGGTATTCATTAGTTTACGAATTCGCGACGAATTAATTGAATTGACACACTCGAGTGTAATTTATATTCGAGCGAAAATTATCAAAAAAAAAAAAGAAGAAGAAGAAGAAGAAGCTCGATATGAGCTCAACAATTTTTAACGAAAGTACCGCAAATGCAGTGATTGACGAGAATACGCACACCAAAGGAAATCAATACGTGTGTGACTTTTGCATGAAATCGATTTTACGTCGTAGCAATTTGCAGTGCCACGTGAGGACGCACACCGGAGAAAAACCTTACTCGTGTGACGTTTGTATGAAATCGTGTAAGCAGATTTGCAATTTGAAGTGTCACGAGACGACGCGTACCAGAGTAAAACCTTACTTGTGTGCCTATTGTGGGAAATTATTTGCGAATCTTAACAATTTGAAGTGCCACGAGAGAACGCATACCGGAGAAAATCTTTACTCGTGTGACTATTGCGGGAAATCATTTGCGTACCATTCCAGTTTGAAGTGTCACGAGAAGACGCACAACAGAGAAAAACCATACTTGTGTTGTTTTTGCGAGAAATCATTTACGTACAGTTCCAATTTAAAATGCCACGAGCGGACGCACACCGGAGAAAAACCTTACTCGTGTGGCTTTTGTGGTAAATCATTTACGCAGATTGGCCATATGAAGCACCATGAAACGACGATACACGCATCGAAGGAGAAAAACTACACGATTTTGCATGAAAACATTTGCGCGGATGCGGATGAGTATAGCAAACAGCATTGAACATCGCCGTGTTTCATTATGAAACATAACGGTTTAGATGACCTCACGTTGGAACAGTCAATGGCTTAAAATGTTGATTTTACTTTCCTAAGGACATCATTGATGATGAGCTAAATAAATCGATACCATTTAAACGTCGTTATTTATTTATAATTTTATTATTATCACGAGCTTAAATTATGTACCGGATAGTTTAAACAATATGTTTGAGAAAAAACAACAAAATTACGCCAATAGCTAAGTACCGTTAAGAATATTAATCAATAGAAAATAAAGTGCTCGACTATAACTTCTGTAAACGTAACACTAACCCTTCCGTTACATTAAGAGAAAAATGTAAATTAATTCGGAATAGCCAATAATAATAATAATAAAACGTTGTGGGAGATTTTGTTATAGGGATTTTGAACGGATCTAATGAAAATGTCTAGTTTCGCTTGAAATACAAAAAAAAAAAAAAAATATTAACTCTATATAACGTTATGCGATTGACAATACGTATTCCGTATACAATATTATACAATTTCGTTAATTTATAAACGTCTGTAAACGTGTTGATAGTAATCTATTCGTAAACTAAACATTATGCAGACATTTTTAATCTATCACACACCAACTCACATATGAGTACAGTGAAAAACACTTATACGCGTTGACAATTTTCGTCATTAAATGAACGTCGTTAGAATTCACGTGGACGGCGCGGTCCAATCATGCAATATATTTATTTTTATATATTTTTTTTTATTTACGCGTGCGTATAATAATATGTAGTTTTATGAATAATGCAAAAGAGTGCGAAGAGGAATATACTTGCATAATTTTTTATATCTACAGGTGTATCAATAATATGTAAGAAATATATTTTAAATAATATATATATAAGTGAATTAGCGGAAATAAATGAAACGTTAAAAACTAACGAATTATTATTATTTTTTTTTTTTTTGTACAAACGTTATTGCAGAGGTTGCCAAAATTTTCACGCGCGGCCCATTTTTAAAAATTTTCAAATTCTGACGAATTCAATTATTTGATTTTCTACTCGTTAAAATACGGAATAAATAGAATGAATAATGAAAATCTATTGATTTTAGTTATTTAACAGCGTCGCGTAAAGTATATCATAAGTGTAATATGCTCTAAAATCTTTCCCCCCCCCTTCCGATACAGTTGAAGTAACGTACGTATTACGTTTGTGTAGGCCTTTAATCACTTCTTTTATGAATTAAATGATTAAAAAAAAAAAACCTATAAATTTTACACGGAATTATTAGGAGAATTCGTTTGAAAAGAAACGTCTCGTTAATTTCGGCGTGTAAGGACATTTCTCTTTATTTTGCGCACAATATATCCTTTTGGATTGATTCGCAAATAATACGTGTATTATTATTATTTTTTTTTTTATATACGTATACGCATATCGATTTTTATTTACGCGTATTAGTTTACAGTTCTCTGTCGATTCCGTTACGTTAACATTACTTATTTATTTATTAATTATTTTGTTTTTATTTCATACATTTACGTGTTTGGTAAACGTTTCCGTTAATATTTGTAAATTACGAAAAACAAAGAAAAAAAAATAACGGTTTTTCAACTAAGTCGTGCATTTACCGCCGCCGCCGCCGCCTTTTTTTTTACGTAAGTTTCGATAGTTTTCGAGGTTTTTTTTTTTAAGCCTTTTTAAGAAATTCGAAAACACGACCTGTTTAAAGTAAGAGGTTATGGATGCGATGTGAAATCGAGTAAAGATCGAAGACGCTACAGGTGGAATTTTAGCGCGGAAAAGAAAAACACACATCGTTACGTAGTAAAAACCGTAGTAGGTTCATTGTCGCGCAGGAGCGAGAGAAAAAAAAATTGCGTCGTCAATCCCCCCGTACACTACGAAACGCGCAGCGGAGAAAATATCTAACACAAAAAAACGCTGCAGAAATGTCTCTTAATACGGAAGACTTTTTTTCTTTGTTTACCGACGACGCGTGTTCAAAATAAAGAACGGAAAAAAACGAAAAAAAAAAAAAATTATTATAAAAATTTCGTTTACGTTTGAAACCGAATACCGTGTAATGCGCGTCGTATTCGCATACGATTATTTTGTATACTTTTTTTCTTTTTTTTTTTTTTTTTGTCGTTTCCGAACCGTATTAACAGTGTATTTTTATTCGAATGTACGAAATACGATACGCTGCTAGACGGTGCGCGCGCTCCTCGACCGCCCGCCGTCGTCTTCGGTTGGCAAAATTTTTTTTTCTTTTCCCCACATACGCGGCGCGTTCGGGGATGCTCGAAACGAAACCAACGCAAGAGTAAAGCGAAAAAAATAAAAAGAATAAAAAAACGCTTGACCGTCTCACGCGGCGAACAATAATAATAATAAAAAAGAGTAATATTTCATTTGACAACGTTGCACCCGTTCTCCCCTCGCACATTTCTACTATTTTTTTTCTTCGTAGAATCGTCGTCGTCGTCGTCTATTTCGTTTAAGAAAATCGTGTACGTTTTCTCTCCTTTGACGCCGCGCCGCCGTCGATGCCGTATGTGTTCGCCTATAGGGACAAAACGTATAAACGAGCGGGAATATGGCCGAAATCAGGTTTCCGCACGAAACTAGTAGTCCTCCCCGCGTCCCACCGTTCGCGTCCGTCTACTCGTTGCGATATGATAACGAGATGCCCGGTGAGAGAGAGAGAAAAAACTATTATTATTATTAAACATCCCGCCCGCCGCGAATTTATTACTCTCGCGCGTAATAATTATAATAAAAACCGGGAAAATATAAAATAATAACGAATGTATTACGCGCGAATACGTCATAAATAATAATAATAATAAAAAAATGTAAGTCATTCTCCGATGTGTGCCGCAGGAGTATAAGCCTAAATCGATTTATGTATATATATAAAAAAAAAACCGTCGGACTAAACTGTGTCGGAATAAAATTATTATATAACAATATTGTAGTGCGCGAACGGTGTGCACGTTGTGCTATTTTTTGGATGCCGTTTATTTATTTATTAACAATTCATATATTAACATTAACGTATAAAGTGGGGCTATTAAATTCGAGTACGTGCCCCATAAAAACAAATGCGTTGTATAATAACATTTTTGTTTTACACGGAAATCGAAAATTTCAATGTTTTACAGACGAAATGCATATGAGATTCCGAGCGTGAATCATATTGATTTTACAACGATGCGTATTTTTTTTTTAAATTCCGAAAATTCTCTTGGAAGAATGATTCTTTTCAGTCACAGTTCGTTTCCAATAGCAAATTAGCTATCTAGTCGGTACTCGAAAGAGTTACTTTCGATTTTCACAAAAGCGCCTAAGAGCGTGTAAATCGAAAAACTACGTAAAACCGAAATAAAATGTAACTACGCGGAATTTCTATGTAGATTTTCGTATAGACAAACGTCTCGAAAAAGCGTAGAATTTTTTTCTTCTTTTCTTTTTCCGATATGTGTGATATTACAAAAATATTTTCGTGCTCGGAGAGGAAATGTTTTATTGCGCGCGCGCGTGTAGATTGGAAAAGATTTTGTGGCCTGGATGGATGGATTTCGACTGGAATTCGGGAGAGTTGTGAAACCAAAAAAAAAAAAAAAAAAAACTTTACACGGAGAGAAAAGAAGGTAAAATAAAGAGAAAAAGACGAGACATCGCAGTATAGAACAGATGGCCGTATATCGTCGGAACCGTTGCTTTACGAATTAACAATCGACTTTACATTTTCCCCATAACAACGCAATATTATTCTAGTATAATTAGACATTCATATTTCATTTTTTTTTCTCTCTCCATCAGAACCCGATGGAATTATTAAAAACAAGAATTCGGTTTCGTTCGACAACGCACATACGGTACAGATTCATAGAAAATTCATATGGTTTTCGCGTAGATCAATTTGTCACGATAAAATGTAACGATATACGCGGTAATGATTTTGCACAATACGCGTTTATGGCTTAGAAGATATATAAAATTAGAAACGAACGCGAGCGCTAACAATATACGTTTTACAACGCGTACTAAAGTCCATATTATAAATGTGTACGCGGCAATAATCATTTTTGTTCAGCCAAAAACCCTATTACCGACTTAGTCGCTCTAAAAATAACGCGTTAAAACAACAATAAAAAAAAGTAACTAAACAAAATCGTGCGTATACGAACGGATTTAGAACGCATTCGTTGGTCCGGGACGTTTTTCGATATTCTCGACAATTGATAAATTGTACAACAAACGATATATATATGAAGATTCGTTGGTCGAGTTTTTAAGTTTTGAACACTTCTAACGGCCACGTTTAAAATAAAACCCGATTATAAAACGGACATTACGTCCAATAATAGGATATTTTGCCGATAATCCACGAGACTGTATTAGAGAGTTATCGTATAACTACATTTTTCCGACCAAATGTACTCGTACAACCGATTTCGAGCAGTGTTTGAATTGTGGCTTCTTATTATTATTATTTTTTTTTTCATCATTCGAATTATTTTTCTAATATTTTGGAACGCTCGTCGAACGTCTGCAATACCGTTACAATTTCATACGAGAAAATTATATTTATTTATCGGTTATCGAAACTGTTAACGAGGAGTGTTCTCCGATTTTTGCTCACATGTTTCGTTAGTCGTGCTAAACCTTTTCTGTTTTCTGTTCTACTCGCGAGGCTCCAGGTCAACGTGTACCGTTTAAAATAATAAAGCATAGCAAAACCGTGCGCGCGAATCGTTGGATAAATATTTTATACGATCAAAAGAAATGATGATTTTTTTTTTTTTTTTTTTTTTGGTTGCATTTTTATGAAAACGACGGATTTCTATTTCGCGGCTGTGTTGCGACAGTGTTTGAGAAGGTGGCGACAAATCATTCCTCGAGCTTACAAGACATTTCATGTTCTTTTTTTTTTTTTGGAAAAGAAAATTTTTTTATGTACTTTGACGTTGTATCTGGTCTATAACTAATTTTTTTCCCCCGGCGTTCTTAGTAAGTAATATTCTATAATCGTTCCATCACACTGGGCGGGCAAATTGTCGAAAATGTTCACTCACTGCAGAGCGTCGAAATGAAAAAAAAAACACCGGCCTTGATTTTGCGTGTATGCTGCTCATATTATACCACACGACGACGTGCGCATTGGTTTTAATGGCGCGTTTGTTTTATGAGTGCGCAACGCGTTGCCGGGGGACGCATATTACGTTTTACTGGTATGCACATTATCGAAAGGGCGCGAATATATACAGGGTGTACCAGAATACTTCGTAATACCATTATTATTTTCTTTTAATTAATATAATTCATTTGATAAATGAAAAATATCGAATTCTCCAATAACGCGACTGCGCCGGCGGCGGACCATTAAATTTATCGATACATCTTTATTATTATTATTATTATTATTCTGTACCTGAGAACGGGACGAACGCGAGTACAAAAATAACGGTTTTCAGATTATTACGTTTTTTTGGCGCGTATAATCCGTGTTTTCGTCGAACCGTAGTGATGGAAATTCTCCTTTAATCATTTTTTATTTTTACTAGAGTTAAATGAGCGTAAGTCCGACGTGGCGTTCAAGCAACACGATATTAAGACAAAGATATTTCTTAAAAAAAATTTGACAAACAGTAGTTAATTTTTTTTTTATAAACGATTGTGTTTATAAACGACGCTGTTGGGATATTAGCAAGTATAAACGATTGATGAAAGCGAGAAAACGAACCGGTCTCAATTCATTTCTCTTCCACCGATTTGTTGCTTATTATTGTAATTATTGATTTTTCGAATCGTTTTGTCTCTCAGCCGAGGAGTTCTCCAGACACGAGCCCCGTAGAAAATCTATACGGGCGAACGCACAGAACGAGAGATCGCCAAGAAAAACCGATAGACTCTTTTACGCTCTTGTCAGAGAATTGTCGTGCCAATCACAATACGCCGCGATATCTCCGCCGGCGCAATGCCGGAGTCCGCATGCCTGAAATTTCACCCGTGATCGCAGCAATACGTTACTAATTAATATAAAGTTCTTTTTCTTTTAATAATTGTTGTTCAAATATCACTCTATTATAAAAAATAATAAATTGATACGATTAAGAAATTACGTTATTTTTATATATATATATATATTAAAAAAAAAGAACTAACTACTACACCTATTTAACACCAATGGATATTATTTCCGCATTCAATACACGAAAATCGAAAGAAATCTGTAATAATAATAATAATTATAATAAGGGACACCCTGTACACGTTTGGAAATATTATCAATTTTCATCCGAACGACGTGTTTTTGGCGAGTGCGCGCACGCGGTGCGCTACTATTCATTAAATATTATTATTATTATTGTTATTGTTATGATTATTGTACACGCAGACCCGGGGCTCGCCGACGCTGCAAAGCCGTTTGTCGTGGTGATGTGTGTAATTTTCGAGGAATCGACTGAAAACCGTATGTGTGTATGTGCAAACGTCACGTCCGGTTGTTTAGGTCGTCCGTCGTCGTCGGGGGTGATGGGCATCGTATGTGTGACAATTCCCCCGGCCGATACAGACGTGCCAGTTGTCTATTCCGTTGCGGCGTACAAGCGAATTTTCAATTTTAATTTTTTTTTTTAATTTTTACCACGACCGCCGCCGATCACTGTCGTGCGATTTTCTTTCTCTTTCTCTGACCACCGCAATATGATTACGCGAACGCCACTGCGAACGCTAGGATTTGGATCCAAACGCGATTAAAAAAAAAAAAAAAAAAAAACCGCGAGATTTCTTCTATGCGAATCTTTGGCGGATCCAGAAATATATTCCACGGTGGGAAGGCATAAAACAAAAGCGCTATCAACTGTCCACAGATGATAATAATTATCGTTTTAATAATACGATAATCGTGCCATTCGTCGTTTGTGCTATTATAATAATTAACAACATTGAATATGTTTAGTTTTATTAATAAAATCTCCCCACTCTTTGTTTATAAAGGAGTACATTATAGCAGAATATTATTTGTTCTTAAATTAATTAATCAATATTAAATATTGTTTTCCGACAATATTGTTGGGTGCTATTCAATACTAATAATATCCGAAAACGGAGAACCCCTGGACCGTCGCCGCGTCAATCTATTTGGCACCGACTAGTACGGACGCAATAATTTGCACACACACGCACATTATTATATTATGAATAACGCATATTATTATGAGATGCGCATAAGACAGTATTGCGTTACGGACTACAGTTACACTGACCTCGTGTACGAAAGCGAAATGTACGAAATTAAATTTCATTATTTACCTGATCGCCGCGAGTCGTTCGTCGCGAGTTCGCATCAAATTTTACAAAATTTTGAAATAAATCCAGTGTTTCCCAACTGGTGTTCTGTGGAACGCAAGGATTCCGCGAGGAATCTAGGAAAAAATAACTATTAATAAATTGGGTAAATAACATTTTCGATTTGATCCACGATTCCCCCCGACCTTATTCACGTCGCAGAGACGCTCTTTTATGTTATTATAAAATAACTAAACAGATAGAAATTTCTGGATGGAAGATTTAAAAAAAAAACCGTCCTCGCTTATGGTTTTTTTTACCTCTTTTTGTTGACGACGTTCATTTTTGTGTCAGAAAAACTCGTGACTTTCCACTCGTTTCGAGTGTACGGAAAATACCCACGCGTTACAATGATAATGGCAAAACGAAAAAAAAACGTTCAAGTTCTTCGAAGTAGACTTCGCGAGTAAAAGAAGTCGGAAATCGCTGACATACAGACGACGATACGCGCGATAAATTCGTCCGGACAAGCAGACGGACGCAGTGAAACGCCGTTTCGCGCTACATTTTTTCGAAACGATAAAATATTTAATAAATAATCGCGACGCCCATCCGTATAAAAACATACACCCCCGTCCGATTGCGACTCCTTTCGAAGTACCTTCTAATTTCATACATGTAACCAATAATATTAAAAGTGCTCGTTGCTGCTCGGACGCATATTATACACGCGTATAAAAGATTCGCCGAGGACTGGACGCGGACGGTTGTTGAATCGCGGGAAATTATTCATCGCACACGCGCGCGCGCGTTCTTTATGTAATTATATAAAATTATACTGTAAATGTATTGTACGCGATTTCCGTGGAACTTGACCGCACTCACGATATATATACACATATTGTAATAATAATATACACGCGGATTTATAAGGGGAAAATGTTTTTTTTCCCCTTAAATCCGAAGCAAACAAGAGAGAGAGAGATGGATAGAAGTACTGTACTCAAAAGATAATCTCGCCTGTCCGATAGTTTTCTCTGAGAATATCAAACAACGCGTCAGAGGCGTATGAATGGGAGGAGTTCAATTATTACTTACTGAAAGCACGAGATTTTTTTTTTTTTTTTAATAAATATATCATGCGGCATCATCGAATAGTGAATATATATATATATTTTTCTTTTTTTTTTACAAAAATTTTAACTGTAAAACTAACGACCTATTTTTTTTATTGTGGTTTGATAACGACGTTTCTATAAAATTTAACAACCTATAAGTCGGTAGCTTTAAGCGTGCAGTCTCCAAATATTTTTGTATTTTTTTTTTTTTTTTTTTACTCGCGCGTGGTCTTAAAACGTAAAGTTTTTTTTTATCACAAATTAAAATATTAATCTAGTAAGTATAGAATTGAGCGCTAAGCCGCCCGTACTCTTTGTGTGTGCGTGTGTGTGCGGTTTTCTGGAGACGCAGTAGCTGTTTAACAAGTGGAATTTTTATTCGCCTTCGACGGATGGTAAAGACGTCTAGTGCGGGACAGAACACGGTTGCGTACGTCAATACTCGTTGGTTTCAAAATTGGCGTCGAGGCAAAATTATGCTGTGATTTTACATGTTATAGGTATTTAATATAGTCATTGGCGAATGCTCTACAACTCAACATTTCCCATATCGAGAAAAACAAATATCAATTTATTATTATTACTACCGCGCGAAAATGATTGTAATATAAATGGCAAATCGTAAATTTAAAATTATCGAAAAATAAAAAAAATTTTGAAAATTGGTGAGTACATAAAACGTTATACCTACAACATATTGGTATATTGTTCTATTAAAAAATACTGAACATTACTCGAACTATTTTTGTATTATTCTTAGATTATTTTTTTCTATCGACTAATAAATATAATTTCATTTTTTTTTTCCAATAAACGATCATCGATAGACGATCATCGATTATCCGCGTTGTTCTAATTAAAACCGTTATTACATTTAATGAATTTTAAACTCTTAACGTTTCACACATACGGGGAATAAAGTAGAGTAAATCAAATAAGTTTTTATTGCGGCCATCGAAAACGTTAAAAATACACATTATTCGCGTTTCATTGGCAGTGTACGGCGCTTTGTATGCGTTAAAAGTGTTTAATTTTATACATGTTAATGTAAAACAAATATTCGCCGACTCTAACGTAAACGTAAATGTTAAATGTATCGACGAAATAATATTTACAAAACAGTGACGACGGTTTTCGTTTTCACGTCTCGATTTTCAAATTACACGAACAATGTGTTCAATCCCTTTGTACGTGGTAACGTTTTGAAAACGTCACAGGAATTACTCTCCTATATGCATTTTCATGCGATTCGTCAAATTCCTATTTGCCACGAAGGATTTCGCACACAATTCACACGAATACACGGGTTTTCTCTCCGCTGTGCGTCCCCGTATTATGGCTTATCGAATTGCATTTTATTGTAAAGGATTTCTTCAGACATACTTCGCGCGAATACGGTCTCTCACCACTGTGAGTTCACATATGGTCTGTCAAATGGCAAGTGTGTGCAAAAGGATTTCAAACATGCATCGCGCGAATACGGTCTGTGCTCTGTGTTTGGTCATCACAATGTTAATGCCTCGCCAAATGTCTACTTTTTCCCAACGGTTCCGAGAGCACAACGCCGGAATTCGAATTTTTTTGCGCTGTGCACCGTAGGTGCGTTATGGCACAACGCGAAAACCTATGATTTTAGAACTTTCTTTATTTCGTCGTAAACTCATCGTGTCGTGTTGCTGCGAAATATTACCGAACGATTTAAAATTTTTCCTTCGCCATTTTGTTATTCAATAATTCTTTTTGAGATATCGCAATAACGTTATCGATAACAATATTGCTATTTCCATTACCGTCGTGATATATCGCGCGGCGATTCATAAATCTAAAATCAATACCGTTTTAGAATCTCGCGACAAAGTATATTATTACTGCGCGTACGTATAATAATCGTTACGAGCGTATTTTGTAATATAATTAATTAGAAAACGAAAAAAAAAATCACCTATAGACCGCTGCCGGCGGAAAACAATATTTTATTCACAAATACGTTCGTTTCTCCAATATTCGAAAAAGTTTTGGGAACACCTGTTGTATTATTATTATAATGTATTCGTGCGCGCGCCGTGAGTGAGTGTGTCGCGTACGCGAGCGTGTACAATAAAAGCTGCACGTGCCTGTGTACCTATCTCTCTGTTCGGCTATAAATATATTATAATACACACACACATATATATATATATATATATATAAATGTAATAATAATATTATTACTATTATAATATACACTCGTACGGTATGTTTTACGAAGAGAAACGAGTATATGAGAGAGAGAGAGAGAGAGAGAGAGAGAGACACGCGCACACAGTGTGGGATAGGATTTCGACGGCGTAGGAATAAATGTCGAAATCACTTCTGTAACGCATAATTTAAAGTGGTTCGGGGTTAAACGTCGGTATACAGTGCTGTGTGTTTAGTTATATTTTCTCTTTCTACATTTTTTTTTCTTCGTTGTACGAACGGCTCGTGCATTACGTGGTACCTACGCGGTATAACTCGAATAAATATGCACACACACACACACAGACATCGATCTTTGTGTGTGTGTGTGTGTAGGGTGGGCGAGGAACGTATTGTTGCGTGTCGTATAAAACAAGTTAATAATATATTATATGGACCGACGGGAGACGAGCGAAACGGATTCTTCTCTATTTCTATATCCGTGTGTACGTACCGGACTCGGGTGAAATAGTCGGAAAAAAAAACGTATACGGAAAACGTACGTTCGAATACTCCACGAAAATAAAGGGTTCGCCGAAGCGTTTCGAATATTTCACTAAAAACAAATATTTTTCTTTACTAGTGTTCCTAAAAGTCTATTAAATACACCAATAATTGATATCTATCAAATATGCCAATTGTGAACAGCGGTTTTCAATCGAATACAAACACTCGTGTCGATACGTATTCGAAGGAGTTTTAATAATTTGTGTTTTTCTTTTATTCCGTGTGTATAAATTAAATAAGTAAATCAACCGATTAATTAGAAACGTATAAACGCAAATTATTTAGTAATAAAACGCACTCGATTATATCATTTGAACGGAGACGGATCGAACGAGGCGTATAACGTTAGATTATTATTTTTATAAAAATAATAAATTGTGGCTTGTAGACAGCTGCTATAGCTGTTACTCTTTTATTTTTTTCTTAAATAATAATATTTATTTTTTTTTTACGTTTAACTAACAATTTTTTACTTTTACGTTGGTTCGCGGTGCTATTTGAAATCACATCATTGACGATTGAAATATATTTCAAACACTTTAGAAGAAGTATTTAAGAAGTACTCGAATCCGGTATTTTATACACGACCCCAACGAGTTGAAAAGTCGATAGGTAATTAATTTAAAAAAAAAATAAAAACCAGTTGGCCGAGTTCTTTTCTTCTTCTTCTTCTTCTTCTTCGATCATCGGTTCATTTAACCGCGTAAATTCTTTCGGAGTTTTAGCGAAGACGTGTCTGGGAAATTTAAAATTTGAATTCTACTTTTGTGCGCGCCGCGCGTTTTGAAATTGTCTCACGTGTGCCGCCGCAACAGTGCGAGTCCACCAAATCCTCGAGATTCGTACGAGGTTATCCGATCGGTGTATTTATGTATAATTGTGTAGTCACTGTTCATAATATGTAAGACCGGGACTACGAAAAAAAAAAAAAAAAAAATTCGTTAGACAATTTTTAATAATTAAATTGTTTTATCGAAATTTTATAAAAGCGCCTCTTTAATATATACGTTTAGTGGGAAAAAAAACCATGAAAATTATCGTTAAACTGTTACGTTTAATGGTGTAGAAAATGGACACCGACCCATGCAGATCTCATGGTACGGCACACGAAGCGTATATCGATGATACAAAATAAAATATACGAACGGAATAGGTCCTTTTCAATATCAATTAGAAAAAAAAAAAAACATATTATTAGTAGATTAAGGCCCGCAGCGCGCACCAAAAGATCAAAACGGCTCCGAGCTGATCCGAGCAGCTCGGAGCGGTTTGGAGACACAAAAAGAACGCATGCATAGCAATTGATACGTGCACGCACTTCATCAGTCAACAACAAAACAAAACACCATCGACGTTGTTCCGTCTGGTTCTATACTTTGCTCCGAGCAAATTATGAAAAACAAAAGTCATCGGTCTAATATACTCTTACAAAGAGAATTTGTTTTTCGATTTTTCCATCGTTTCGTAGTTTGTACACAGAAGTATTTAACGCGGAAATGGCGAAAACGCAATTTCCAAAAACATTTTTTAAATTTCAATAAAAATATAACGAAAGAACAGGAAAAGCGTCGTTTTTTTCTTGTCCAAAAAACATTTCCACCAATATCGGGCGACCAACTTCAATTTAATTTAACTAAATTCGACATTTAATTAAACTGAATTGAGTTTTCTCCCACGTGCACGCACGCAGACTGCAACACAAGGTGTATTTGATTAACCGAGAACCTAAATTCGATTCTTTTAAATCGTCAACTCAGAAAATACGCGCGTTCGTGTGAAATTCGTGCGCAATAACAATCGTATTTCATTTGCCACATAAAGCGAATTGAATCAGGCCAGATTTCGAAGTAAATTCGTGCGATTACTTTGTAGAAATTTCACTTCGGATGAACAATCAACGCAATTTTTTAATACACTTCCCCTCGTGCGTCTGAAAACCGTTTTTGCTCCGTGTTGTTATTATTATTTTCATCGTTAAATTTCATTGTAAAATTCGATTTCAATTTTAATTCGATATTTTACGACGGGGGCCTCTAAATCGCCGGCAGATGCCGTGTGACCGGGTGGGCCAGACGCGCGTAGGCGTATCGGGTATTTTGTAAACGCGACGAAACCATAGTCTCTCGTTCCGCAACAGCACTGGATCGTGCAACGAATATAATGTCCGTACTCGACCAAAATGTATTTCACACATGGTCGTATAATGTGTGTGTGTGTGTGGAATTGTGTATACGATATAATGTGTGTGGGAAATAAAGAGAACGAGCGAAGAAGATTGGTCGGCGGGAGGAGTACGAGCAGGACGAACACCTGCAACAGGACAGACGAGGATTGTGTGCGGGTCCGTGCGGCCGATCGTTGGCCAATATATTATTATATTAATAATTCAGTAGTTCGAACGACGAGTAATCGCTTCGTCGTGTAAAATGGTTATTATTATCGATAAAGTCAGCTGCATCAATATACTACGTTAGAGTGTACGTATATCGTGTTCTCAACCAGTGTTACACAGAGAGTGGTGGTCGAATTAAAATAAATAATTCAACGGTTATAATATCGATTGCGTCTACAGCGGACACGACGAACGGACGTTTTAATATCCCTTACCTGTTTTAAAGATTCGATTCATTTGACGGCCGAACAAAACGGTAACTTATGTGCGCTCGGCTGTATCACTATGGATTGAACTCGCCGAAAAATGTGCCGTACGTTTTGAACGAACGGCTAATAGGTGTGTATCACTAGTGAAGCCGGAACAAATATGGTTTTCTTGAGAAAAAAATAATACGTAACACGACTATCGCTTCCACATCTATTTCATTACCGAACTCGTTTTTCGTTTCACACGATCGGAAAAACCGACGTTGAATTATAGTATACTTAAGTCCTGATTTTAATTAGTTCGCGTTGAATGTTATGCGTATTAGTTAAGAAAAATTAATTGACGAAACGGAGAGATTTAATGGAGGAGAGGTAACGACGAATTAAAAACAACAACGAGCATTGTTGAACGGGATTTTATTAAAAACGCGCGTATGAAACAGTGTCGTAGCCCTGAGTGGAAGGAGAGGGCTGAGGTTCCCTCCGAAATTTATATGAAAATTTATACTTGTTATGGGATCGGCACCGGACCATCTTGGAATAAACATCGAATGGCCACGCCATTGGTATTAAATAATATTATTAATTCTTTATTTTATCGAATACTCGTTACACTTATTAGTTGTTATATTCTTCTCTTCTTATTGAACGAAAACGGAATAGAATAAAAGTTAATCAAACCTATATCGTCGGCCAACGCTAATTATTATTATTATTATTATTATTATTATTATTATTACATATTAATATATTTTTACATGTAACGCGTAGATAAAAATGCGCGTACACGCGCGGTTTTCCTACACATTCTAAAGCGGTTCGCGCCCTGCGCGTTTAGGTCATACACGTGTGTATGAGATACCACTGCTCTGTGACCGTACTACAGTCGTCGTATAACTACTTAAAATAATATTATTTTTATTATAGTCCTTCTTCCTTCTGCTTTTTCTTCTTCTCCTGCTCATTATTATGTGCTCGTACCCGTCGTCGTAGAGACACACGCGCGCTTGTACGCATATATATAATATATAAATAAACGCGTACGACGTACTCGTACTAGCTGCCCTCGAACGTTTTAAATAATTTACAATATATATTTTAATTCCAAAAAAAAAAAAAACTATAAATTAATAATAGTATAAAAAAATATTTTTATAAACAAATACATAATTAATTATGCGCGTATACCTGTATTATTTTAACGCGTTTAAATTTATTCTTTCGCCTCCGCGTATTTTAATTGTAATATAGAGGAAAGTTACGCGTGTAACTCACTGTATTCTAATCACAAGGGGTTTTTTTTTCTCGATATTAATTTAGTTAGAAAAAGTCGGAATGTAAAATTTGTAAAAAAACGTATCTTTTACCACACTGCATCGCATAATACGGTATAAAGTTTGTCCGGGAGACGTTGTAAAAACCGTAATAAAATTTCATAAATAATTATAAAATTTATTATCAATGAAATTTAAAAAAAAAAAAAACCATTTTTTATTTAATACTTACTACAATAACGTTTTTGTACCGTTTTATTGTAACTTAAAAATTTATGAGAATACACGGAAAAAAAAATCGAACTCCATAACCAATAACGACCATCTTAATGTAAATTAAGATACATATTTTAGACGATTCAAGGTAATCGTGGGGAATACAAATTTTTGCAGAAATAATATTTTACAAAACGTATTAAATAACAGTCGAAAAAAAAATATTTTCAGTACCGTCAACTTTGTCGTTTTATTTTTCTCACATTATTTTCTGTGCGTAATTGTCACTTCGGCCGCGTAAACATTACATTCGTAGAACATTTTTCCAGGAGTGAGAGAGAGAGAGAGAGAGAGAGAGAGAGCAAACGTTTAAAATGTACTATAAAACGATATTTAATTTAATGATAATTATCGTTCTATTTAAGTCTGTTATCAGACAGTGTCCGTATTTTTAAAACAAGTGTTTTAAACAACTCAATATATTGACGATGGAGGACGCAAATACATCTCTCGTCGTGCAAAAGAATATTTCGTTTCTCTCTACTCAGAAGCCAAAGTATATGAAAAAATATGCGTACAACGCGTGATATACGCGTCGTGTAATACAATTATCAGTATTGCGGCGAATGTCGGTTTTTGTTTTGTATTTTTAACACGTTTTTCGAGAAAAGTTCACGAGCCAAGCGCCAGTTTCTAGGGGAAAACAATTCCGTTCTCTACGCGTGTAATTGCTTACATTGTGTGTGTGTGTGTGTTTATATACAATAATAAAAATATATATGAGGAGAAGGGTCCGATCGTCGATATACGTATAGAATATCGAGTTTGAAACTCTTGCGCACGTTTTAATAATTCTTTTCCTCGTTTACGTCGGTCTCGGCTCTCGGAGAGCGTAAAACAATATTATTATTATTATTATTTTCTCTGCTCGAATCGTTTACAGTGCGATGCCGACGAATTGTACCGTCGAATAACAAATATTTTATCTGTTTATTCTCCTCTCTGGCTTTATCGATTCGAAAATATTTCAAAACGAAAATAATACGAATACGCGAATTCGGAACGGTTAGCAGCGAGTCACGTCAGGTCGGTCCGTCGCAATAGTGGCGTAATCGTTGGCCGAGAACGGGCCTTTGTTTTTTCCCCTTTGGCCTTTTTTCTTATCCAGTGGCGTAGAATTTTGAAAAATTGTCGAGCGTTTCCGATCAAATCTTGTAGACGATCGAAATTATCTAAGCGCTGCAAGAAAAAAAAAATAATAATAATTTCGATCAAAAAACGGACGACGTAAAAGGGATTGCATGTAAAGCGGACGGGCGAATACGAGAACGAGGAACGGTTTTAGAGACGACGACGTTAGCTAAGCCAGTATTAATCAAAAATGTTGCGTTCACATTATAATCGATTAAATCTATTAAGTCTATGCCGGCATTAAAAAAAAAAACCTGCCGCCGATACGTCTCGAGAATATACTCAACGAAATTCTTAAATTAATAATAATAAATCTGAAAATTTCCGATTTGTTTTTGAATATGAACTATATTATTTTTTGTATCTATTGATTGTCTGATTCGAAATGAACAACACAAATGTATTATAAAACAATTTTACATTTGTTCTTATGAAAAGTACAGATTCTCCCATGAAATAACCCTATTGACGCCACTGGTTGGTTATGATCCCTCCGGATCACTTCGGGTTTTTATAATATATATTTATATTTTATTATAAAAGAATAGAAAATAATAACAATCTGTATACAAAATCGCAATAAAGAGTAATTTAGATAACAGTTTTTGAAAATAACGTAGAAGAACTCGAGAAGAAGTCATCACCACTTTGGTGGTACTTCGAAAATAACCGTTTGTCTCAAAAAATCCACGTGCTCTCTCTCTCTCTCTCTGTAACACAATTACTTTTAATCAAATTGTACTAATTTCTATTAGTAACGATAATTATATAGTGTGTTAACAACAGCACGTGACAAGAAATACTTCACATTATTTACAATACGCTGTGATTTCGATTATATTTCACTATTATTCAACACGAATATAAGATGACATTAAAACAGACGTTCCAGCGAATCAGGTACTTATACGCTGTGCATCATCTCGTGGTACATCAGGCTTCTATAATGCGAAAATAATTTTCCACAAATGCCGCACAAGTAAGGTTTTCCTCCGGCGTGCATCCTCTCGTGACATGTCAAATTTCCTTTATCCGAAAATGATTTCGTACAATAACTACACGAATAAGGTTTTTCACCAGTGTGCATCTTCACGTGGCGCTTCAAATTGCTACTATACGCAAATGACATCATGCAATAGCCACACTTGTAAGGTTTTTCTCCGGTGTGCGTCCTCTCATGGCACTTCAAATTACAATTCTGAAAAAATGATCTGGTGCAAAAGTCACACTTGTAACGTTTTTCTCCGGTGTTCATCCTCTCGTGGTGTAACAAATTGCTACGCTGCGAAAATGATCTCCTACAAATGCAACACGAATTATGTTTTTGCGTCCTCTCGTCAATCACTACAGTCGCCGTTCTTTCGCTGAACGCTCTCGAGTACATAAAGCGTTTTTTTTTTTCTTATACAATTCTCGCTTGAATGTTAATGACGCGCGCGAGTGCCTAATCGATTATTGTTTCATCGCGAATTCTGTGAACGAACAAATACCGTTTCAACGTGTTATTGAAAATTGCACGACAATCGCAGATTACCATAGTTTTAAACCGTTATTTATGTTTATTTCGTCACACGAGTAGGTGTGAGTAACGTTTGTATTTGTTACGCTTGTGTTGTAACAGAGTCAGTCAAAATGATTTCAAATGCTTATATATTTTTAATTCCTAGGTTTCGAACAATATATATTTAATAAAAGAAAAACATTTATAATTTAGGTTAATCGTACCTATACAAATGTTCTATGCGTGGGCTCCTTTAGTCACACAAACCACCACATTTATTTGGTAGTCGAATTGGTTCCATTCTTGCTGCAGCAATTACCACATGTCATTGACGCCACCGTTGTCGTAATTCGATTTTTGAACTGGTCAATGGTTGAAGGTGAAACGGCGGTACGTCCACGGTACTTTTAAAACATCTCCGAAAGAAATAATCACATGACGTGTGATCCTGTGACACAAGAGACCAATTGCAAAACGTCAAGTAATTAGACCTAATCTAACGGTTACGGAGTGTTGCTAAAATCCGAGTCGTATCAATTTATCCACTGGGCTTTAAAGCATGTGACAATCGAAACTCGTATATGGTTTCATAATAATTAAACGCCATTTCAAAAGTTGTTCCGGAGAATGTCCAAATTCTCGACTGGTACAATCGGTTGACTTCCATGGACTCCAATGAAAACGCTCTCTCTCTCTCTCTCTGATCCCTTCTACGTTACCGTCAAATCGACCTGCGCTTTTTTTTTGTACAAACACACTCTGTACTTTCAAACTGTCATCCGATACACCATCGTCGAATGATCTAAGCGATCGCAGTGCGTCGATCCGGTAACGACGACGATAATCGCGTTGCACATTCGTTACTAATTCACATTTTGAAAATAGTTATATGTTTTCCGGTCGCCGTAGGCGATAATTTCAAAACTAACAAATTGATGACATTCTAAAACTTGAGATTACCTGTCTATTAATATTGATATATTATAAATTTGATACGATAAAGTTTATAATTAATTATTTTATATAAGTATTTGAAATCGGATGAATAATTTTGAACATCCCTGTATAATGTGACAAAATAATCCACTTTTACATTATTTATTTACGCGATTCATTAGTATATATATAACATATATCTTACGTCTGTTCGTCCACTTTGTTCTTATATAAGTATGGTGTGGCGTTTGCGGGCAATTTTTTTTTTAAAACGAACACTATGACATTTTATCCTGCAGAGTTTTTCGATAACATTTCGAATAAAAATTCAATAGCTGCAGGTTCCAAAAACCAGTTAAGGTGATTGGAAACAATAATTTACTAGTGTAGTTTTTTTTTTTTTTTAAATTTGTCTTCTGTTAGCTTATTTCGTTTAAAAATACGAATACACTAACATTTATCCGGCAAATAAATGAATATTTTTGTATGGTTTTTATACGCGGAGAAAAAGTGGATAACATTCTGTATACAGAATTAATTACTCAGATAACGACATAAATAAATATTTATGTTTAATATATTAAACTACAAATGCCTATGATTTTTTGTTTTTAAAAATGTAAAACGTTATGTAATTCAATTAAATTCGACTCCAATTAAATTTTTTTTTTAATACGTTTAATATTTCGTTAATAGAAAAATGTATTTAATTATCTATATATATATATATAAAAAAAAAATGTTTAGTGAATTCTGTTGTATAGCAACGGGATAAGACGATTAACGTAGGAATTATATTCGATTTTACTTCACATGCAATCCTAACCGCCTAAACTTATCGATATTATGTAAATGAATATTATCGTTTTTTTCTTCTTTATATAAAGACCGGTGGAATATTTGACGTTCATATAAATATCATATAAAACGCGTTCATCCGCTATGGTAAATTTAATTTTTTTTTTTTTATGCGCGTTTAAATGTACGTGATATATTATATTACACTGAGACCAGTGGATCGGAATAGAAATTGACTAAGAGATAAACTATCGAAAAAATATTTTTTTTTTAAACAATCGTGTTTTTATATGTACGTAGTATTCTCTGTTTTGCGTATGAAAATCGACAAAATTCGCGGGCGTGTATGTATAATTAAAGGGGAAAAAAACATAAATTAAATTCCATTTCAAATAACGGATTTTCTTTTATTATTTTTTTTTGTACATATATATATTTAATTGAGATTGTATTGTAAAAATAGGTACCAGAATATGTGTGCATACGACGTCCCACGTACGAAGAGATCTGACAAATGCGATAATTTTCAATTTATTCGATGTGTTTGCTGTTTCCACACTGTGATTAATAATACTTTATATTAATTATCTACTGCGTAGAAATCCAAGCACAACAGTAATCAATACATTTTTTACGTTTGTTAGTTTAAAAAAATGTTATTTACGACAAATAAAAATTACCTATCACGTCGATGTGGAATACACCTACCGCTCCGAGTTCCATTTCGTTCGACACAAATGTTTCGTAATCAAACGTTTAACACGCCTAAACAGACCGTTATACGATTACACGATTATTTTATTCAAACGCAAAAATAACAGTACAAAGTATGGACGCGCGCAGAACGCGTATAGCGGTGTCTAATGTGAAACATATTTACGGTATATTTTTATGTTTACAAGTTTTTTTTTTTTTTATATATATTCGATCCAGACGAAAAAATCAAAACTTTTCCGACAGCTACACCGCAGCGGATCGTTACTACTGTATTTGAACTCCAAGACTTTAACAAAACGTTTTATCATCCGTGAAACGCGTGACATATTTTTCGAATCGAAAAACGCCCGTTCCCGCAGTATATACGTATATATTCATGTTTAACTCTCCATTTGTTTGGAAAAACATTACTCGCCAACAAACAATTTTTACACACACACACACACACACAGCTTTTTCTTCGTTAGACATCTGTTTGTCAAATAATAGCCACTGTAAACATTACAAATTGTAATTCTATTATATAGGTCCCTGAATTGTTGTATATTCGTATTCGGTAGGTGTTTTTTGCATGCGGCGTGTTGAGGAGAGAACAACGAAAAATCCCCGTAACGGCCAAGGAAATTCGCTTGGTAATGAAATTTCGAAACGCGCATTCATACGAAATAGACGCGGCGGCGGTGATTTATTATTCGATAAAGGAGTTAGTATTTATTTATTTATTTTTTTTTTTTTTGGTAAAACTTCGCGAGTAATTTTCAAACGTTAACGTTTTAGAAAACGGGGGAAAAAATCAACGTAAAAGTGTATTTGAAAAAAATTTACTTATTACACGAGCCTATTGTGAATGAGCCCATAGTCTCTACACCGTTAAGAACAGTCCGGATTATAGTTGTTGCGTTCTCTGTATAATTTTGTTAATTTTTTTGTCGTATTTTTCATTCCGCTATTAAATAGATGATGATGACTTTTTCTCGAAACCGACAATCAATTAGCAAATGTTTTTATAGTAGCTCATATTGTACACGTATTTCTTTAGTTTTCATAATATTCTTTAACTTGACAGTTATTTTTTTTTTATTTTCATTTCTGTTTCTTTCACAACTCTTTTTTTTTTATTCTTCTATTTATTTAACATTTTACACGTTTAATTCCGAGTAAAGTTTTTCTAAAAAATAATTATAAAATATTGTTATACGTGTACGAATAAATATAATGTCGGAGTTATAGCTCAGTTAGCTTATGTATATAACCTAATCCAACCTGCGTTTGTAAGGCGCGAAAACATAATGTTATCTCATACGTATACACATGCAAGTGCTATGGTTACCTGACCTGTTTAACAGTAAGGTCGCGTTTAAATAATTAAAAGAAAATTTAAATTTCTTTTGATCCGGTTTGAAGGTAAAAAAGTAGTAAATTATTTACAGTCGGAGTAATACATTTTTCCATAATGTGTATCGATTCAAACGGTTGAAGAAATAAATTATAGATTTATGTTATTCTCGCTAAGTTCGTGTACGGGCAGTAATGAATAATCGAGTAACTGCATGTAAGTTTATTGTACGTTTCATAAATTTTCCGTTAGAACAAAAACTAAATGAGAAGAAAATTCAAAATTCAAAAAAATCCATACGGACGGAGTAAACGTTTTATTTTGCGAATAACATATAAACTTAACATTACACGTTTAAAAAGAAATACTTATCAATTTTTTTCGTGTCTTATTCCTATACGAAAAATATGCGCGGCGTTTATGTTACTCTGAACTGTTTGAGTTATTCGCCATTGAAAACGTTCTTCGGCACATCCAACTCCATACATACATACTGTTCACATTCCGTTTGCAAATTTTACTAGAGACCACAAATGTTACGTTTGTGCTACCTATCATCGGACGGATGAACGTAAATAATTGATCGAAATAAATAAAAATTCCAAATGTGGTGGTCACGTCGATGACAATAATATTGACTCGAGTCAGTTCAGTTAAATTAACTCGAGGACTTTTTGTAAGTTACAAATACTAGTAGTGGTGCGTTTTTATAAATTTCACGCGCATAAAAAAGAAACAATTATGACGAAAAACTTTTTAATTTTTTTTTTCTTCGCGATTCGTTGAATATTTTCGACGACTAGTCTGCGCGTAAACGGTAATTATATGGAAAAATAAAAATTACGCGTGAAGAAAAAAATGTAGAACAACAGTGTAGACACAATTCTCTATTGGACGCACGTGAATTTAAACCGTAAAATGATTTGTTGTCGTTTGCCTAGTAGAAAAATGCCCGTTTTGATTTCTTAATTTTTCAATGTAAATTTCGATTTTTCGAATTTTCTAAAAAGAGTCAAATGTGTTGAACGCTAAAATCAGGCGCGCAGAAAGAATATGGCAAGTGGATTTCAAACAGTGACGCTTGTGAAGAGAGAACTGGTGAATGCCGTTATTTGAATAGCGTTGTTAAAAATTAATTTTCAAGTACAAAACTAAAAAAAAATATCGAAACAATATTTGATATTGGAGAATAAGTCGATTTCACGAGTCACCCAGCGGTCAGTCCGCGCGGGTCAACCAAACGCACCACTCCGCTGCCCGGTGTGGTGACTTGGACTTGCTTAGTGCACACGCGTAACCCCTTTTTTAATATTTTATTATTCACACGAGTTAGCAGCAAATACGTGTATCGTAAAGTTAGAAATACAAAACCCTCAATTCAGCATGTATATAAAATAAGACACACACACACACGGAAATTATTCTACGGTACGATATTAAAAATTAATACGAAGAATTGTAATTATATGGTACTTGAATTTATGGGGAAGTAATGGGAAGAGGAGGAGGAGGAGGAAACCGATATATTTATTATGCGCGAAGGAAGTATTGGTTGTGTGGTACGAGGGAATGAATGCGAGGACGGTCGAAAAAAAAAATATATACATATGAGTTGCCGTGTGTTTATTTGATATGTATAATAATAATAATAATAATAATAATAATAATAATAATAATAATAATAATAAACAAGTGTAACACGAACGGGTGGTGTATAGAACGCGGTATAGAAAATATTTAATATGCGCGTGTAACTAATTTAACCAATGACCTCTAATATTATATAACATATTTTAATATTCTCTCGACGACTGAAAAAAAATATTCAATAATGATAATAATAAAAAAAAAGCCGTCTCGATTTCTATCGTTATGCGCACATTAAATATTTACATATATATATTAGAAACCTTGTATTCGCCTAAAAAGTTACTGTGTGGACGGCGATGTCGGCGCGAGGAATAATCGGCTGATCATAAATTTTCGAAGACGAGAGGAGACGCGCGGTTACAAAAAGGAATGTTACGTAAAAACGTTAAATGACTCTTTGGTATCTGCGAACAGATTTTCCGGTTGGCTGGCTAGAACCGAGGAATACGGTTTCAGCAAGACGGAACCGCACGTTTCCGTCACGAGTCCGTAAAAATTAAAAATATTGATCTCCAGTAGAGTTGGCGTAGTTCTTACTCGATCCCAATGGACTTTTTCTCACGATGATACATCGGATCCAAAGCGTACCGTCAGTAATCAATCCGATTTCTCTGCAGCCGTAATACTGAGAGAAATTATCCGTAACGAAATGGTGACAGTTCGGCACGTTTGGATGACAGTATTTTCAAGCGAATGAATAAAGCGTGTATTTTAATCATTTTAAAAAAGATTTTATCGACAGACGTCAAATTTTCTTTTATAAAATTTCTTTTCACACACCCCGTACAGTATATGCATTTTAGCATTGAATGAAAATTGTCGACAATTCGCAGTAAAACCAATTTGGCTGAAATTTCGTTTGGAGGGTTCATAAATTTCGTATTATAATGGTAGTCTGGTTGTGTTTATCGCGTTGTATCCAGGAAATGCAAATAGAAATACGTCAGCAGACATTTATCGTTTATTAAGTTGATACATTATTATAATTATTATTGTTATTACTATGTTTGCGAGTTTATTGAGAAAACGGCTGTTTCAACAGACAAGAATATAGATATGGTTTTTAAGCAAAGACAGACGGTGAGGTTAAAATGAAAAAAAAAAATTGCTAAAATATAAAAGATGTTATTTCTTCACTCGTCAACAATATTTAATTACTTTTTTTTTGAATATTGTAACTTTCTATAGTAAAACGAATCGTATTTTTTTTTTTGTTAATATCATTAAAATCCGCGCTCTAGTAATAATTATTATTTAGTCGGTATTTTATTTCACACTTTTTTTCGATTTTTTTTTTTGAGGTGCCCGGTATAACTATTAAAAAATTATTGCCAAAAAACAGATCAGATTTTGTTCTTTTCTTCTTCTATAATTCCAAATGTAATATTTCGAAACACCTGAACTGCGTGTAATTGCTTTATTTTCAAAACGAACTACGTTTCTCTTCCGAATTATACGAAATTCAACGAATCAAAACGTCAATTGAACGCACAGAAAGTCACGTGGGTCAGCGCGCCGGAGAACCGTGAGACAACGAAATTATTGACACCGCAGAATCTTATGGGAGAAGCCGTAGTCTCCCGGACGATTCCTCGCCCGTTTCCTCCTACGGTTCTGTCTAATAAAATTACTGATACTGAGTTGGCTCTCGTCGTCGGGAATTAGAAAATATTTGAGGCATTCAATTAAATGAACAAATATGACGCGAGAACGTAGAAAATTAAAATTCTAAACATTTAGAAATCAAATTGAATTACTTTTTTTTTTCTTTTTGCAAAGTTTAATAAGAAAAAAAAACTTTCGACTTGAATCAACGAGTTAAAAGGAAAATCGCTCGATTGAACAATCGGATCGCGTATCCCATTCAAACGTATAGTGTAGTTTTGACCTCCAATTATTGAAATACGCCAATAATTATTATAATATTTTATCGTTCCGTGATAAAAGTTTCAACGCATCCACCGTTTATACAAAATCCCATTTTTCTTTCAATCGTTTTGTGACTAATTTAAGTGTATTCGGTTAGAAAAAACACACACACACGATACGAAACAAATGGTGTGTATAAACGCGAATTCCGCATTTCGTTTTATTTTTTTTCAAATAATTTTATAAATCGGTTATATAATAATATATTATATCCGCGTACATTGCGTAATAGTCAATACACGGATTTTTACGTATACCTATTTAAATATCGGAATGTCGAAACAAAAAAAAAATTCCATAAAAATACGTACAATTTAATATAAGAAAACTATTTTTGTTATTATATTTTATGTGTACAACATAAAGAAATAAATCTTATACGGTTTATATAGGATTTTTTTTTTTTAAACGTTACGGCGTTTCGGTCAAAATCAACTTGTCAACTGTGCGTATAACACACATATTGTATATGTAATGCCATCGCGATTATCGGACGTCGTGCCGAACGAATTGAAGAAGAAGAAGAAGAAAAAAAATGCTTCTTAAAATACAAGACAATTTGTGTGAAAACGAGATGACACCAAAAAGTAGAGAAAACTTCATATGCGATTACGACGGGTTTTTATTTTTTCAATTCGAAACCGCTGAAAATTTAACCGAAAACGTATATTACGGTCCATTCACTGTATTATTATTATTATTATTATTATTATTATTATTGCCGTACGTTACGCGACGAATTTTTTTCAAAATTAATATTTCTAAAAAACAAAAAAAAAGACGACGTAAATATCCATGTATATTTTCAATACAAATTATAACGACGCATATTTCGTGCTCAAAACGACGGGAAAATCGGATTTTATACACCTATACCGACCGAAATCGGATTCACGTGTAATTTACAATTTAAAACTCTTTACCCCCATTCACTGCGAATTATGTAGAAATTAGCTTCGAAAATGATTTCGACGGCCAAAAACTGCGGACGCACAACGACTGGATTTCGAAATTAATACTCGCCCTATCACCGAGAAGTTCGTGTGTTTCTCGTTAACAGTATCGACAGTAAAAAAATATATATATATGAACAACAATTCTGATTGCGTTATATTATTTGACCGACAGCGGTTTTGCAATGCGAAACGTACAAAAAGAACACTTGAATACTATTAAAAACGTAGTGTATATAAATATTATTTTTATTATTACACGCACGCGGCGGACACACATACAGAAATAAGTACGGTATACGGATAGATTTTTTTTTTTTTTTTCAAATAATTTCGGGTTTCCAGCCGAAAGAAAACAAAAAATATATATATAAAAAAAAAAACAGGGGAACACCGTCGAAATATTATAAAACGAAATACATAACGTTCGACAATATATATAATTTGGCGGTTGCACTACGATCGCATGATATCGCGGAGGAACACCGCGCGCTTATTATTCACGAGAAAATGATATGATACGATAATTCGTCCCTCTCGACAACGTCGTTATTTTCTTCGCGGCTCTTAAAATATTCAAACGTATATTATGCGTATACGTGCTTCGTACGCGTATCCTGTAAAAAAAAAAAAAAAAAACAATATAAATTCCGGGCCTCGTGGGGGGGGGGGGGACAGTGTAGAAAAAAATTTGTCCGCTCGACGTGGCAATTTTACATAATCCATAAAGTTCCAATACATTATATTGTTTTATTTAAATTTTGTGATAATCAAGCGATTTTCCAATGAAACGCTCGCCGACCGTTTGTAATACGGTTAACAAATTTTCCTCCGCGTTATTTGCGTGCGATATTCTTGAAGAGTACACCGGCAATGGACTGTGTCGAAACGAAAGAATCTCCCCGGAGTACGGTATGCAACGCGAGAACAAAAAAAACACGCGTGTTGTGGAGCGATGGGGAAAATGGCGAAAAGAAAAATAGGAAAATCACACAACCTATGGTGAATTCGGCGATATTTTTATAACAATTTTACGCGCGAACGCGTACGGGCTTGCGATTTTGTAACTTGAATTATTACAATTATTACGGCAATGTTAATAATGAATATTATACCGTTAAGAAAAAAATCGCCATATCGTTCGCGTGGATTACACGGCAATACGGGACGGGTAATGCGGTGCATAGACTGTTATAACGAACGACGAATTAAAAATCGAGTAGCGCAATACAACCAGGGGCGTATTTATTTCATCCCTTAGGGGGGGGGCGAATAGAAAAACGGCCCGTCGAATCTGTTGCCAACTTAGAATTATCGAAAAATTACGTATAAAAATAATAAGTTTTAAATAAAAGAATGTTTTATGACATTTTAGTTTTAGTTCGATTAATTCTAGTTGTCAGTAGATATAGGTACATACACAAGTATCTAGGGGGGGGCGATCGCCCCATAGCCCCCCCCCTTGTATACGCCCCTGAATATAACGCGATAGAAGCACGGTTTCACACGTGCCGATATCGACGTTGCGTTTATCGCAATACAAATGACGATGCGCGTATATTATTTTTAACGCGCCTTCACCAGGGGCGTATACAAGGGGGGGGGCGATCGCCCCTAGATACTTGTGTACGTACCTATATCCAGGGCCGGATTTAGAGGGGGGGCAGGGGGGCCTGGGCCCCGGGCCTCCACAAAATGAGGGCCTCCACTTAATGGGATTTTTTTGCATCCAAATATAAAACACAATATAATATTTGCGAAATAAATTTAAATCACAAATTGAATAATAAAATTGTTCAATCATTTAAATAGTAAAATTAAAGTAATTTAAAATCGATTATTATGACTTGTAGAGTAGGATAAGCGATCTATCAGGACTTGCACTGTTAAGTGTAGAAAGTGATATACTTAGAACATTGGATTTTTCTCAAGTAGTTGAAAAATTCGCGGCAACGAAATCTCGCAAAGTTGTAATAGAATAAAAATTATTATTAAGTATAGTATTATTATTATAGACTGTGTATATATATATATATATATACGATATAATGACAGTATATATCTAATAAACATAATTTACTACCTACTTTTATTGTACCACATTTTTTTATTATTATTATTATTATTATTATTATTTTGGTATTTTAATATAGATATTTTTAAACCAAAATTTCTAGTAAACTATTGTTTTGCGGTAAATGTTAATGTATATTATTAAATTAAATTCACTTATAATAATATATTAAATATATGTTATCGAAATATAATATATACTTTTAAGGTGGGCCCCCAGGGCCTGCACATTCCTAAATCCGGCCCTGCCTATGTCTACCGACAACTAAAATCAATCGAACCAAAATCGAAACGTTTTTATTTAAAACTTATTATTTTCGTATTTGTATTATTCGATAATTCTGAGTTGGCAACAGATTCGAAGGGGCCGTTTTTCCATTCGCCCCGCCGTAGGGGATGAAGTAAACACGCCCCTGGCCTTCACTCTCGTGAACAATAATATTGTGCGAAAAGGAAATCCCTTTTTTCCGAACACCGGGGGAACTTGCGCACCGGAACCGGCAGTGCGCTCCGGATGAGGCGACTATAAAACGAGGGGGTTCAACCGCACCATCGCACGCCGCCGAATCGTCAAACGCGGTTTGGTGGTGGTCCGCGTGACGGCCGCGCGCAACAACAATAAACAACAGGTAACGGAGTTTCGTTCTCTCATCGGGTAGTATCGACTCCGGCGGAGTTTTCGTGCGGAAAAAAAGTCCCGAACATATTATAATTTAAGTAACACGATAATAATATATCATACGCGCGTTTAAGTATGCTTTCGCAGTCGTATTCGACATTATCAATAATAATAATAATAATAATAATAATAATAATAATAATAATAATAATAATAATAATAATAATAATAATAATAATAATAATAATAATAATAATAATAATAATAATAATAATAATAATAATAATAATAATAATAATAATAATAATAATAATAATAATAATAATAATAATAATAATAATAATAATAATAATAATAATAATAATAATAATAATAATAATAATAATAATAATAATAATAATAATAATAATAATAATAATAATAATAATAATAATAATAATAATAATAATAATAATAATAATAATAATAATAATAATAATAATAATAATAATAATAATAATAATAATAATAATAATAATAATAATAATAATAATAATAATAATAATAATAATAATAATAATAATAATAATAATAATAATAATAATAATAATAATAATAATAATAATAATAATAATAATAATAATAATAATAATAATAATAATAATAATAATAATAATAATAATAATAATAATAATAATAATAATAATAATAATAATAATAATAATAATAATAATAATAATAATAATAATAATAATAATAATAATAATAATAATAATAATAATAATAATAATAATAATAATAATAATAATAATAATAATAATAATAATAATAATAATAATAATAATAATAATAATAATAATAATAATAATAATAATAATAATAATAATAATAATAATAATAATAATAATAATAATAATAATAATAATAATAATAATAATAATAATAATAATAATAATAATAATAATAATAATAATAATAATAATAATAATAATAATAATAATAATAATAATAATAATAATAATAATAATAATAATAATAATAATAATAATAATAATAATAATAATAATAATAATAATAATAATAATAATAATAATAATAATAATAATAATAATAATAATAATAATAATAATAATAATAATAATAATAATAATAATAATAATAATAATAATAATAATAATAATAATAATAATAATAATAATAATAATAATAATAATAATAATAATAATAATAATAATAATAATAATAATAATAATAATAATAATAATAATAATAATAATAATAATAATAATAATAATAATAATAATAATAATAATAATAATAATAATAATAATAATAATAATAATAATAATAATAATAATAATAATAATAATAATAATAATAATAATAATAATAATAATAATAATAATAATAATAATAATAATAATAATAATAATAATAATAATAATAATAATAATAATAATAATAATAATAATAATAATAATAATAATAATAATAATAATAATAATAATAATAATAATAATAATAATAATAATAATAATAATAATAATAATAATAATAATAATAATAATAATAATAATAATAATAATAATAATAATAATAATAATAATAATAATAATAATAATAATAATAATAATAATAATAATAATAATAATAATAATAATAATAATAATAATAATAATAATAATAATAATAATAATAATAATAATAATAATAATAATAATAATAATAATAATAATAATAATAATAATAATAATAATAATAATAATAATAATAATAATAATAATAATAATAATAATAATAATAATAATAATAATAATAATAATAATAATAATAATAATAATAATAATAAACTATATTCGTTTTTTTCTCTCCCTCCCCCCCCGCACCGCGTTTTTACGAAACAAATTTACGACGGAACCATCATAACTCGTTATTGTTTATTACTCCTACTCGTTTAATGATAAACCATAAAACCCGTGTCCTGCAGGCGTACCATTATTACAGCGGGATTCGTACGATATATACACACACATAAAATCATCGTTGCGCCGCTTACGCTTATTGCACACGTATACACACGGGCCGGACGAATTTTTTCTTTTTTCCTTTTTAAACGCGTTTCGGACAGATCTCGAGGACGCGAAGGACATATGATATTCTCGTTTACGCGGCCGCCCCGTTTGAAGAACGGTCGTTTCTTCGCCGCCCAAAAAACAATATACGTTTCTTCTCCCGTCGATTCTACGATTCTCTTTCTCCGCCGATCTCCCGCGATATATTCGTCGCCACGTCGAACACAATCGAAAACGATCCAATTGTCACGTCCCCGTTAT
Source organism: Chaetogeoica ovagalla (assembly GCA_032441825.1). Lineage (NCBI taxonomy): Eukaryota > Metazoa > Arthropoda > Insecta > Hemiptera > Aphididae > Chaetogeoica > Chaetogeoica ovagalla. The sequence goes on along the minus strand of CM063746.1, from coordinate 401,025 downwards.
CCGTTGAAAAATCTCCCTAAACGCGTTTCCTTCAACTTTCAATCGTCACTTCTCCTGTACCGTCCGAAATATTACGCACGGTGCGAACGCTTATAGTGTTTTTAGCCCCTCTCTCTCTTGTACGCTGTCACACAGAAGCTTTGACGAAAAGATCCCACTTATAGCTCCACTCGTTCTACGTGCTTAATTTCATTACGCGTCGTATTGTTGATTCGTCCGTCTACAGTCTTCCACTCGCTCGACAGAACATCCGCGATGTATTTAACAATTCACGTGTCTTGTCATGTATGTCGCTAATGAATTCGTTAATCGATAAACCAGTAGTATTACGGTTCGCTTGGAGACGTGTAACACTTTTGTTTTATCCGCTATTCCGTTCAAAGACGTCGGTAGAATTCGAAGAAGAAGAAAAAAACGTGTAACATAGTATTGCAATATACTCGTATATACATAAGAAGTCGATTTTTATTCTAGAAAACAAACTATTTTCTCTTGTCCTATATTTATCGTTACAATAGTTTTATTAATAAAATAGTTTTCCTTTAAAAAAAATACGTTCTATGTCTCAGTACTAAAATGCCGATTTCACTGCGGGGCTTTGTACCCGGAGAGGAGGAATAATACGTCCTCATTTGAAGTGCCAATATTCATTGTACCGTAATGAGTTTTCGGTCGAAAAAATTCTGTTAACAATTCTTATGGATTTATGGTGCAAACAACGAATCGTTTCTTGAAATGTGATAGGATAAAAAAAATTCACAGTTTCACACGGGGAATCAAAGTCTTCAAATCGCACTCGGGTTCGTACCAAAAGCAAAAAAAAAATCGTTTTTTCGTGGTGATTTAAATTCGAAAATTGTCAGAAATGGTGGTACGCGTAAAAAAAAAAAAAAAATTTTGAGAACTTCTGTTCAACGGACCGCCGCCATTATTCTTTTTCCCGTATGTACATTATATAATAAGTATTTACACACACACACATTATATTTAGTACGGTGAGCATATATATATATATATTTATACATCTCCGATCGCGACGACAAGGTCGGAGTTAATAATATTATACGCGAGCGCATGTCCGACATATGTATAGTAGTAATAATTTATAAGTCGTATATATAATATATATATATATTGTGACCACCGACCGAAAGCGAATAGCAGAAATAAACGACGAATCGGCGGCGGTGCCTAAAAACCGTAGTAGAGTATTATAATATAATATTATATACACGAGTGTTTTTTAACGTTAATCACGACGACGTTTCAAAGAGATGTAACCATTATTATTATTATTATTATTATTATTACACGCGGTGCGTGTACACGAAACGCGGAGAGAAGTGGTAAATCGCGTGATTTATATTCCAACGTGTTTCTTTTTTCCAACACAATAATAATAATAATAATACACACGACTCGGTTGTATTATAACGTGTAGGTTGTATTATAGACACAATAAACGAAAAGACCTAGTTCTGGTTTTTGTTTTTTTTTTATTATAATAATAACGACCAGACTCTCCGGTACACAATGTATTGTTTAGGTTTTTTTTCGATCGTTTTTTTTTTTTAAACGGACCGCAGCGAAACTCTCGTGGCGAAAATCGCGTTGTTGCTGTTGTGTTATTATAATTTAACAGTGGCGAACTCGGGGAGAAAAAATAAAAATAAATAACACAGACGTACGGGAATTTTTTTTGTCTTCCGACTCGACAAAACGACAAGAATTTCTCGTCCTATTATCGTTTGTTCTATTATTCGAATAAGAACGCTTTTGCGCGCGCGACGGAACGCCGCGTCCGAGACGACAGTCGTCTGTTTCGTCGCGATCAACTTTTTCGAAACCATTTTTACGATTCGAAAACATTTCGGACTTTCCAAACGTTTCCAGTAGGACGTGCAAAACGCGGTCTAAGTTTTTTCCGAAGTCTCGCCCGTGAAAACAATACGAAAATCATTAACGGTTTATTGAATTTCGTATGGTTTTTTTTTTTTTTGTTTTTCAAAGGCAATTTTGTACTTTAAGTCTGAAACGTAAAATATCAGACTTTTGTTGACGCAAAACTATTGATAGTAGGTACGTATACGGAGATTTTAGTGGTAAGACACCGCGCGACGACAGTAACATTATAAATGGACGAATAAAACGTTTGCTTTGAAAAATCTTGATGTTTCTGCAGACGCAGCAGAGTGAATCGGAACGGAGTTCCCAGACACTTCGCATTGCTACGCGATGAGCGAGTTGGGTCGCGCAATCTGCAAAAACACTCGGATAACTTTTTTTCTCGTAATAATTAGTTCGTTTCCAAATCGGATATCGTTTTTTTTTTTTATCGTCATATTATATTTTTAAGCACATAAAACTAAGTAAGTGTAAACAATATTCGATACTTATTTTTTCTGAATGAATGAAGTAAGAACAAATTTAATCCGAATCATAGCGCGAGTTTTGTATACGAATTACGTATAAAAGCGACGGTCGATACGGCGGATTATAAACAGGCTTTAAATGAACTAATCAAAGCTGGATTCGACGTCCGTCGAAGATTTTGGTAAAATATAAATATAATAAGTACGAACGACTGTAATATTATTATTATTACGACGTGAAATAATTATTGGCGTTTCATCTGCACCGTTGATAAAAAGTCTCTTTCGTCGATTCTACCGATTCTCAGCTGTCGGCCTCACTATTTGGCCGTACAATTTTCTTTATTCATTAATTATGTAAGCTTTTTTTTTTTTTTTTTGTTCGAATGTTCAATGAAACACGATGGTCAATCAAGACGAAACACGAGGAGTAATACATGCAACGGAAGTAATATTATACGAATATTGTGCGTTGTGTGTGCGCGCGCTTAAATTTTATTTATTTTTTTTTTTTTCAACGTTCGTCGAACAATGTGGAAACACACGAGGTATTCTCTGTATTCCGTCGGACAATGGATTGTAAATAAGTGAATAGGACGTATAACGTGAATATATTAATCGTATGTGTTCAAACACGCGGTCGTTTTCTTAAGATACGTGTGTGTGTGTACGTATACGAATATTTATATATTTTGTACAACAATGTGAAATAGTATCGTCGACGATATTATCGATTAAATATGTATATAAATACAGTCGACTCTCGATAATTCAAACCTTTAATAATTCCAAGTTATTCGAAATTCAGTAATTCGAAGTAAATGCACGGTCCCTTGAAAATCCCGTGGTAATTCGAATAAAAACAATGCGTTTATGTGCACATTAGGTAAGTCGAAATTAAATTTTGGGAAAACTGGCCACTAACACGTGACAATTCGAAGTATATTCACCAAATGTGTTCTAACTGTGTTTTTATTATCTCTCTGTTAATAATTTACTATACAATCGTGTCGACATTTAGCTTATTATTTTTGATAACTATAAAATTATTATCGTAAGAACCTTATCGTTTTATTTCTTAATCGTCTCCAATCATAATTTTAAATTTTCTCCTTAAAATTCTCAGTAATTCAAATTTTTTTTCGGCTCTCTCGTTATTTCGAACTACTCAACAATTCGAACTCTCGGTAATTCGAAGTTTTCCAACAGTCCCGTCGACTTTGAATTACGGAGAGTCGACTGTAATTTACGTTATGTTTCATGTGGTATAGTCGTGTGTATCGCAATTTTCGCGAAAAATGTCAACGAAATTTCGTCGAAAAAAATATTGTTTAATTGTCGCAGTGATAATGTCATCGGAATGATAGCAAAATAAAAAAAAAATGAATTCAATCGGTATTTATAACTGCGAAATTATTTTCAACCCCGATCGAGCGTACCGCAAGTAACAAGTGTCCTTAAATCATTAATTGAAGTAAAAAAAAAAAAAAAAAAAAACAATTGAAATACATATTATATTATAATAATATTTATAAGACCTGTATTGTAATAAGCAAAAAAAAAAAAAAAGTATTTACATTATAAATTAAAAGAATATTTTTGTGTCGCGGAACGGAAAATAATAATAATAATAATCGGTAAATCGTAAAATTATTGAGGCGAGAAACTCGGACACACGTGTGTCTCATCAAATTGTTTTACACGATTGTTCTACCACGTGTTCGTCACTGGTTTACGCTATTGTGATTTTTATAGATCGTTTTACGGTCCTGCCGTCAATATCCCCGTGTACACAGCATACAGCCCGTATAATATAGATCATCACATTCGATTGTTCGTTTTGTAACAAAACGCAATTATTGATTCGCGACAATTAGACGATCACGACCGATCTGAACTTGTACACGGGCAATTGGTTTGAAAATACCGGATCGGAACACGTACAATCAGAAATAGACGAGATGGTATCAGGGAGAAAACAAACTTTTTGCACACATTATATATTATGTAATCGCGTGAACAAAACGATCGGAGCAAATAAGTCGTCGATTGCAGATTGCACGTAATAGCTTCACTGAACATCATCGTCTAATAACGTCATTTAATAATCGATATACATTGTACGAAACACCAATAACACACAAAAAATAATTGCACGATACGAGCCCGGCGTTTTTCGTTCCGTACGTTTTGATGAAATGCGCCGATATTTTTATTCAAAAATAATAATAATAATAATAATAAATTTAAAAAACCGTGTCCGGCCTGCGGATTAATAACGAGTAACGTTTACAAAATACAGATAGACAATACACACGTAAATGCAATGTTATTTTCAATACGCGTTGTATTAATTATAATAATTATTGTTGTTTCGTCCTTGGTTATTCGTACCCGCGGTTCGCAGACGAATGGAGAATTCGAACAATTACTGGCGGTTATAAATTATTATAATTACACGATGGACGAACACGAAAGAATGAAAGAAAGAAGAAAAAAACCAAAACGAAATATCCGAATACATTATACTTGAATTGGCGGTCGTAATGAAATAGAATGATTCGTATGAGGAATAAACAGTGGCGGGTGTTACCGTCGATTTTCTCGATGATGTGCGGATTATTTGATATTTTTCTTGTCGGTTGACAGATGTCGCGAACGCAACAAAAAAATAAACAAAAAACGTTAATTGAAAAATCGAAATATTCGATAGTATATGCCCGTGTAAATTCGATTCTCCATTGGAATATCACTGAAAATAAAATACGATTTATGCATAAAACGCTGCTAATAAATTTATAGCAATCGTTGTGGAACAACAATACTTGAGGAGAGGTGGAGGTTCAAGAACAACCGAATTTCAACAGAATCTGTCGTATTGACAGCGATAAAGTTTTAGTAAACACGAACTTGCATCCTTGGAACGCTTATGACGGTATATAACGCCAAAAGTTATAAATGTGGAAAACTGGAAATCCTAATTATTTTTTATAATAGACAAATCTCAATAGACACTGGAAAATTGTAAAATTGTTTTTTAAAAAATTTCTCAACGAGACATATTTTATAAATACGCGTTTTACGCTATCGTGGTTAGAACGAATTGTTACGTGGTTAGATGCGAATAACGTTGTTCACCTCTGAACGTGGCAAAAACACCGTGCACGTTGAATGAGATGGTCCTTCGACACTTGAGTCATGATGATGATAGACATCGCCGGATTAGCGAGACTCTACTGTATATATATATATATATATATATATATATATTTTACGTTTCTCGCAGAATGTCACGATTCGAAATTGCATTGCGGTAAATTCGAGAACACCGTCGAAAAGTTCGTATATTGAAATTTTCTCGACTAAAACCGACCGAGCATCAGGTGCCGCCGGCATTATTTTCGCAAGCATAGACACGACTATTTGAAGGTTTAAAAATTCGGAAATTTTTAAAAATTTCACTCTTAGAATTTTCTAGGAGAATTTTCCTTTCTTATTTTTAATAAGTTTTCACCGGGGGGTTTTTTTTCGAGCAAAAGTAATCAATCGCGCTCGTGAAAAAACGAATTAAAAACTCACCGTACGTACGGATTACACGCGTAAATTGTCTGCGCGCAATTGCTCCAGTAAAACTGAGAGCTCCCGCAAATGCGTGCGACACGAAATTATCGCGATTTCTCGACTAAAAAACGGTTCGTTTGAAAATCTATTACTGTTATTGTTATTATTACTGTTATTTCTCCCGACTCGGAAGAAATAAACGTTGTTGGTTCTTTTTTTCTTTTTTATTCTTTTGTCGCTCTGCGCTCTGTCTTACGTTACAAACCGTATCGACACCGTAAAACGGATTCCTACATAATACTTGTGTCTTTACATTTCGATGCGAACACGGGGAATAAAACCCTCTATGCAGTCGCACGTATACTATTTCAAAATAGTTGGTCAACACGCGTTTTTTTTTTTTTTCTAACACTCATTATTATAATATATTATTATACGTAAGCGCTGAAATATTTAACTGTATCTCCCCCCCCCCTCTCAATCTCGGAATAAAATTTCTGGACACAAAACCGCGACACGATAATAAATAAATAAATATATATTATATGTATTTGCATCTTCTGCTGGGCGCGTAGAACGAACGCAATTATATAAATAAATAGATAGGAAAAAACAAAAAAATGTTAGAAAAACGGTAAAACGACGTTTTGGTCGTATCGACCGGCCTACACTCGCGTCTCCCCCCGTTTCAGTATCGCGACGGGTAGAAAGCTATTTTACATTTTTATCGTTACGAGTCCGACCAGCACATAAGTAATAAACGCGTACACGTCGTACATGTGTGTGTGTGTATAGTGAGTTATCAAAAAAAAAAAAAAACACCTTATACGATTTTACATTTATATCGCCGTCGTTTCGGTCCTAATGAATTATGTATGTACTACACATCCTCTGTACGAGTATTGAATTACCGAAGAAATCGTTGTTAAAATATGTGTGTGTGTGTGTGTGTGTACGTACATTAAATTATTATAATACCGTTCGACGAATATCGATAATAAATAATAATAATTATTATTATAATAGAAACGCGATGGAATTATGCGGAAAAATGTGTGCGCGCGTGTACTCACGAGTAGGAATTCCTTGTGAAACGATTGGCGCGTGTATACCGAGTTCAATAAGTATTTGAAATCCAGTTTTCCATTCGTTCTGTTTCCGCCAATCCATCATTTATTACTCGATTCGACGCGTATGATTCAACGGCCGAGATCTGACAATCCGTTCTCCGGGTACTCTACAGCAGCGCATTAGCGTTAGTTGAATCCTTCTCGGTGGACTCCTTTCTGCACGGACAACACTGACGGACGGGGTGGGAAGTGTGACAGAATGGAATTGTCAGAAACGTGTTTATAAAATCGAAAAAATATCGACGACAAGCTGCTCCCACGCGATACACACGCACCTAATATATACTAATGGAATTTCGTCTTTATTTTTGGACTCGACTCCAGTGATTCCCCCCGGGTACCGCTCTAGAATCGAACGATATCGCGTGCGATGTAACTTTTAAATGACAATAATAATAAAATAGTAAAAAATGAAGACTTTACGGTATTTTTTAACCGTTGCAAATCCGAACGCAAAGCGATTGATTGTTGCACACGATAAAACGCGTTCCTGAGCCGAGCTTCGCTGTAATATTTGTTCAATAATGTATTGCGTGTATAGAGTAGATTATCTACAATTACGATCGCATCGTTAATAATAAACCCATGTGGATACGAAATTTTCAAACTAGGTGTTTTTTCTTTTTTAGAAATTCTTTAAAATACCTAGTAGACGCAATTTGTTACCTGAAACCGCGCGGTTATGTCTGTAAAGATCGGAGCACTCACATTGGTACAATATTTGGGTACAGATATTAAAAATAAACACATCATTGTAAAACCTCATTGCGCTCAGAATCTATTACAATAAAAACGAATACAAAACATTTAATGTATAAAAGAATTAAAAGGATATCTGAAAGAAATAGAAAGTAAAAAACATTTAAATATTAGTTCTCGTAAAAAAATATATATTTTTTTTTTTTTTTTGAAAAAATTAACGCGTAAATAATTTTAATTGAAATAAATTCGACTTTTGAACGGTTTTATGTTTCGAGAAAATAATACGCACGCAATTGTTGTGTCCATCTGTCTTGCGAAACGTTCAATGTCAAAATTGAATTTTCAAAATAAAGTGTTATTCTTTGTTTTACGCAAATGATTATTTACTGAATAGGTTTACACCGTCTCTCTACGTCATAGTGTTAATTTGACAAATACGGTTTTCGAAAATTCACTTTCCAACATAATATATAGTCAGGCTTCTGAAACATTCAAACCGCGGTGCAATTTTGTTCTTTGAAAATTGCACAGCGTTCAGAATGATGTTTTACTATAGCGCGCCCGTAAGACAGACGGAGACGACAAATTATCGTCCTCTTAACGTCCAGAATGTATGTTGATTTTGTTGATAACTAAAATGACAATAATTTCCACGACACGCTGAAAAATTTTAAACCGGAATCGTTGAACTCGTGTTCTCCATTTCGTGGTCGTGAATACCGATTTCGATGCGTCATTTCGAATTTGCTTTTTAAAAAAAAAAACCTTGCTTAAACCTTTGCTCATGAGAAAATGTATACATAAGGAAATTTCCAATCGATGGACCACCGAACTTTTTCATTATACTGCCACTGTCTACGTGATAGAACAAAGCGACTTACATGAATCATTTCATTTCCACATTGACATTACAATATGTGACGACGTGCAGTCCATGGAGATCTAACGAAGTACAATTAGTTCGATTCATCTCATTTTGTCGTCTATAATAATTTATTCCGTTGCGTGAGATTTTCAGTAGGTGTGTACAACAAATATTGTTAAAAATATATGGGGGTTTTATATGTATTTCTTTCGAGAAAGCACCGCCGTGCCGCCGACAATGTTGTTCTCATTAATTTTTTTTAATAGCTACACGCGATACAATATTATCGTCTTTCTACACAACCGAAATGAAATCACTACAACGATCATGTAATAATATACGAATGACCATAAAATTCCAAAAACCAAACTCGATATTACCCGCACAAGACGGACGACGGATGACGGTTTCTGATCGTCGTAAATTAAAAAATTAATACTTTACACGGTTTTTTTTTTTTTTACGTCTTAAACACGCCTCTGTTACATAGAATGACTTTTTATCACGCGCCACCAGGCTACGTTTCGGTAAATAAAAATTCTTTTTCTTATACACGTTTTTTTTTTCTTTTGCGCGCGAGTTCTGTTCCTACATTCTTTCTCTCGAAATTTCAACGTATTCACGCCCTCGTCCCGATTATTTTGTACGTCGAAACCGTACCGAACTTTTGTTTCTAAAATGGTCACGAATTTATTGATTACAGTCTGATCCGATTTCGTTTCTTTTCATTTGTCTACAAATATAAACTGTGGAAATTTTCATTCGAAATAAATAGAACGACAAAAACGCGGCGTCAATATAATACATCAAATGGAAACAACATCGATCCTCACTTTACTTTAAAAGAAATTCGCGACCGTTTCGGAGGAAAAAAAACGTGCGAGAATAATCGATTTGTACGATAGGTATAAGTTCTCAATTCTCATCGCGCGGCTTTTTCGTGATATTTATGAAACAAAATATATATATATATATATATACAGGAACATTAACTAATGATCAATTGTCGCGAACAATCGTCCGAAATGAGCGAAATGAGCGCTCGATCGATGGACGATAGCAGTTATTATGATCCGCGTGGTTTTTCTGGTGTTTAGATAGGTACCAAAAATACGGTCGTCTACTTTTTTCCGACTATAATTCATGAAATATTTATTGGAAAAATAATGAGAAATATAAATCAAAAAAATTATTGTGTTTCATTCTTATGTCGGTCCTCGAAAATTTACCGTTTACATTAATATAGGCACCGTCGGCATTTGTCGACTAAACACTACCGTTAAATCCGCAACACTGAGTGAAGAAAAATATATAAACATTGATCAAACTGTTATAACTAATAATAATAATAATAATAACAAAAAAAAAAATAGAAATTACTTAGACGTGAAATTTCCGTAACATTTCAAAAAATTCAATAGTATTATTTTATTGTAATCAAAGAAAAATAATAATAATAATAATAAGATACTCTGTTAAAATCGATATGTTGCGTGAAGGATTGCGGTTAGAATAAATGTTTTTTTTTTCGTTTTTGAAATTTTAAAACACGATCACACGAAACACACACACGTTTATTGGTGTTTGTATTTACGTACAAGAGAATTTGTTTATTATTGTTTTCTTTTAATCTCGGAAAATTTCATTAACGTGTTCCAAAACGTAAAATATAATCCTACAAACGTGTATGAAATCGGTACAGGAAAGCCGTCCGAAACGTTTTTCAGTGCATGTGTTTAAAAATCCTTTAGGGGGGTAACGAATTTCCGTCACAGTAATATTCTAAAACACAATCGTTCAAGATCTCCATCAGAAGATAAATAATGCGAAATGCCGTTTTCTTACGCGAATTGAGAATTTGAGTTATTTTTTTTCTTTTTTATTTGGTAAAAAATACTCCGTGTTATTCTATAACAATAATAACAATAATAATAATAATAAAAATAATTGAATATCACGCAATTATTATTATTTTTTTATAATCTCTCGAATATTTTAAGCAACCGGTTAGGTTGTCGGTCTTATAATACCGATATGGTGATTTTTATTTATTATTTTTTACCTATTCACCGATAGCCACGTGAACGAGAAAATAAAACCACTATTTACTAACAATACGAATATTTTCGTCTCTCTGTATAGCTAATGAACGTCTAGGTATTTTTAGTCGTCGTTCCGAAACGCGCTATTGTCAATAGTCGTCTGGCCGCGATGAGAATCAAAACGAACAGTTTTTCTATACATATTATTATTATTATTATTGTTATTCATTATTACAATGTACGCATATATTTCTGTATAAGTTGTTTTTATGATATTTTCGTCTCCAAAAGGCTGTTGCTGTGAGTGCGCACACGGTAGTGTATAATACGCTGGCGTAATAAATTCATTCTGCTATCGGCACCAATAATTTTAATAGTTTTTGAAAAGAGCACTCATAATATAAACTTACCGTGTTATAATAATAATAATTAGGACTACATATAGCGTTTGTACACTTTTTTTTTCTCGATAATGTGAAGAGTAGCAAAGAGTCGAATATATGAATCCTGTTTTTTATTTTCCGAGAATTTCAGAAATCCAGAATTTTTATTTTTTACATATTTTCCGGTTTTTCTCGCTTTTTAAAGCATAATTTAACGTTATCAATTTTATTTTAGTGCTATTTTTTAACAGATTTCTGGCAAAAAAAAAATACAATTTTTTTTTTTTAATACGTACATACGTGTTACGAGAAACGGATGAGTTCTCATCGAAATATGTCTCTCGTAAATAAAACGGACAAAATAATTTTACGATTATTTACGAATTATTCAATTGCATAATATTAATTTTATTTTAATTCGAGGTTCGGATGACATAATATCAAAGCAAAAACGGCTCGAGACAATTAAAATAAACATTGAATTAATATATTTGTATTCGCGTGGATTTGTTTTTCGTAATTAATTACACGTAATATTAACTGTATTCGTTTTTTATATTATAAATTCGTTATTTAAAATATTAAAACTACGATTAGAACTATTTTAATATACATATTCCGTTTATTTTTAAATATATGTGCATACACATTTATATGTTTTCAAATCTTTAAGCCTAATAATAATGATAATCATTATTTACGAAATTGAATTCCAATTACGAAAATATTAATTAAAATGTATGTGTAGTAAAAGTACAAGCGATATATAAACGTATACAATAATCACACGAAGTTTTTAGATTTTAAATAAACGAAATTATAATACGATTTAATACGTGACATATTAAATCGAAATAAACGTAATATTATGAAAATTAGTGTAAACGTATTTAACGCGTTAAGACAATTATTTAATTGAATTTCTTGCGGCCATCATATTTTCAAGAGTGTACGACATATTTTAGATTTGTATATGATACATACAAATTTATTATTTGTAATTTTATATTTATGTAATTTTTTTTTTTGCATATCCTATTTATTCTTTATTTATATTCTCTAATTTATTATTATTATTATTATTATTATTATTATTATTATTGATTAACAGACGAGAAGTGTAAATTATTGATTTATTTCAAGAATTAATCGGGTCTATCGTAAATTTTAAGTTCTCCAACAGTTCGGATCAATCAGTAATATCGTGCGCGGTAATCTCAACGGAAATTTCGAATTTTAAATATAAAATCTTCTTTTTTAAATTTTTTGTTTTTAAAGAAGCTGCCAAGTATGATTATATCCAAAATGAGATATAATTTCAATGTGACATTTATAAGATAATAAAAATTTTACAATATTTAATTTGAAACTGTGTATAAAATTTTGGTTTTGGGAATTATTGTCTGCGTGCCAAATTAAATGAGCAATAATAATAATAAAAATAATAATAATGACACCGAACTAATGAGCAGAATAGAATTTTATGGACCAAATCATCGTTAAAATCATTACATATGCGTTTTAACAACATTATAATTTCATATACGATTTATTTCTATACGGTAATCATGATGATGATAAAGTAGAAAATTTGGAATCGTAAAATTGCACCCATTTCTTTGCGCGTTAAATTTAAACTATTTAACGTATAATAAAAAAGAAAGAAGTAACGTTTATTTAATTTTTATTTTTAAGAAAACGAGATTATAACACATTTCAATGTCATCTCGTTCTCATTATACCTACTCATAATATGATAGAGTTTAATCAAATAATCTTGAAATTTTATATAACATCATCAAAACATTCAACACTTTCATAATATCGTGTGCGAGTAAAATGCATGTCGAGTGTTTTAAAACTTTATTTGTATTGTTAACGAAAAGAGAAAATAGTTTCAGTGACAAATGTCCTCCTGGCGGAATAACGTCAGACAAAAACACTGATTCGATTAGAAATATAATTTTCACGTTTTACACAATTAGATTGTGATGTAAATCATATTTTTATTATAATCTAAGAATTTGGAAATCGATAAATGTTGCTTTTGTTTGATTATTTAATATGCTCGTTATGTATTAACTCGTATGATTAATAATAACCTAACCTAAAATCTATAATACGTATTCAGTTAATTTGAGATGTACGTTAGAAAATTTGACGGATAACTTCAATTTTATGTTTTATAATGACACATTCAGAAGGCGTGGAAGATGAATTCTTCCGCGGGTTACTATCTTTTTCGTATGCTAGAAACGCCGATAGTTTTAACCAATTCCACTAAATCCCTAATTTGTTTTCCTATTCAACTACTGTATGGAGACTTGCGGTATAAATAATAAATGTGAACAAAATCACGATGTGCTCAATTATAACGGATACGTTTTCACCTGCTCAGCGGAGTCGAATGAAAAGAGAAAAAAAAAATTGGAAAAGCTAAACAAAATTATTTCATATTGTAAATATTCTCGATAATAAAACAATTTCTTTTCATTTTTTTTTTTTTTTAAATATCTTGAATATGATTTCTATATAATTATTTGAAACGCACGATAAGTGTTCGACAGAAATGTAATAACTGTTTCGACGTAAACGCGTTCTGCACGTTCGCGGTGTCGTGTGGGTTAAAAATAATAAATAACTACACGGGTTTCTGCGACGAAATGTGTCTATATGTGAATAATGTTGAAAAGTTATTGAAACGCGTAAAGAAATTCTATCGTTCGGAATGTTCTTCCTTTAATCGATACGACGGCGTCTTAAAATTTAATACCGTAAATATAAACAGATGGGTACTGTTTAAATATTTATACTAAGCAGTACCCATTTACACATACATTAGCGCGATGGTTTATACGACCTCCTTAGAAGTCCTTTGTATGTAGGACAGTTGTGCACTCGTTTTTTTTTCTTTCTCGAAATTTACTGTTCCCCACTAAAATACACGCATATCATGTAACAAAACATGTAATTATCAAGGGTATATATTAGAAAATATACGTATATATTATGAACATATGGACAGAGGCGTATATGTCAAACGAAAAATAGGTATGTCTTTTATATAGGAGTACACTATATTTAAATGTCGATACTGTCCGACATCAAAAGACTATTATATTTATATATATTATATATATACACGTATTATCGTACGCGTAATAGAAATGGGTCAAGCTGATGTTAAAAAAAAAAAAAAAAAATCCGAGAAAATTGAACCGATTTGTTTTTAATTATTTGAAAGCACAAATCGAATCGACGTTGAAATTATGACGAAATTCGGTTAACAGCGTCTACAATAGTTCTAGTATGAACGTTATACGAGACGTGTGTCTTTTTTAAAATAAGAACACTTTTGAAATTATCAACAAAAAAAAACCGAGTAATTCAATTTTTTTTTAACTATTTCATTTTTTTTTTTTACTTAAAAGCTTTTATCTGTTTTTCAACATAATTACCACCGATCGCAAGGCATTTACGACCATCTTCTGAATTCCATCCGCTCATAAAAACCTGACACATGTGTCCATTGCCAATGAAAATCACAACATCATGACGAATAGGTATTTAATCCATTTTTCCCAAACGTTTAGTACAATATCCAGAATTCAGAACTTGTTTATTTGCATTTACATTAACATTAACTTGTTTATTAGAAAATTCTAAAATTTCACTTACTACACCGGTATAACTTCGGCTGCAACACGACTTTCGTTCTCCGAATTGATATTATATTATATGGCAGTTTACACAAATAAATACGTTGATCGAGAAGATTGCGGAGAAAAATGCAAGAAGGTCACAGAAATTTAAGTGGTATTGAATGACTGAGAGATATTAAACAAAAACTGTAATTGAAAAGAAAAACCATATACCTACGTCAGTTTAAGGTTTTGAAATCAAAGGACTCGGCGCTTTGCATTCAGTTCATGTTTTGCTTGAGACATATTCTAGAGGCACATTTTTAATTTTTGCGTGTAGGGGGAGAGAGGTGGCAAACTCTCGTGTTACTGCGCGTCACTGGTAGAATGCGAAAATGGACCAAGTTGCGACTGTAATCAATCATTTCGGAGCGAAGGGGAAAAAATTGAATTTAATATTAAAAACTATTCCGATGGTCGTTAAATCGATACGCACTATGGTTTAATATTGGTGGCATATTTATTGAACAAAAATGCAATTACGATTCCACACACATTGGACAAATATACGTGTAATACGTTTATTTTCAACGCTCCAGTAGTATTCGGACATTCCGTACACCCTTTCGTTCCAAAGTATTAAACAATTTGTAATATTTAAATAAAAATTTTTCTTCTAAATAACCTTCGGAAACTTGTTTAAAGTTTAAACAATATCAAATAATATTTTAAATCAAATACTATTACTGTAACCTATACTCGTTCCCGATAATATCGGTTTTAAGGATAGTAATTTGCTGGCCGCGCGTATACAACGTTAATAATTCATCGTAATAGAGCGTGCAACCGAAATAATAATAATAATATAATATATACAAATGTATATACGATCACGAGCGTTTGTCGTTTTATTTATTTATTTTTCTCTCTTTCTCTCAAAAAAAAAAACATTCGTATGGACTGTATAAACCAAATATGAAAATACGCACTCGGCGATTTAAAAATGTACGTGTATTATTTAACGATAATGTGGAAATGATTATATTTCCGTTGCGACCGGGTACATGTATCGATTTTGTCGAATTAAAAATAATAATTTACGTAGTTCGAGTCTAAAGGAGAAAGAGAGAGAGATAGAGAGAGAAAAAAACAAACGGGCATGTGTTTTACGCAAAATTTTTGTGTATATATTTATTTTTTATTCTAAACATATAAGTCAAGCGATTTCACGGAACGTTTAAAATCGATCACGGGCGCAAATTTTTTATTTTTTTTTTTTACCAAAAATATTATTATTACGACGAGAACGTTTTGCGTCGTGCGCAATTGTATTATGTATTTACCGTACACTATACTATGACGCCGTTGCGGTCGAAATAAAACCGCGAATTAAGTGCTTTGCTGTTACGGTGTAACAGTACTGACAACTAAAATTAATCGAACTAAAACTAAAATGTATTAAAACATTTTTTTATTTAAAACTTATTATTTTCATATAATTCTAAGTTGACAACAGATTCGATGGACCGTTTTTCTACTAGCCCCCCACCTCCCCCTAGGGGATAAAGTATACGTCTCATTCACAGTATTATGTTTAAAAATAACGTGTATATTCACGTACATCGTGTACGCTGAAACGAGAAAAATTCAAAAACTATTGCATTCCAGCATCGGTAAAAAAACGCGGTGACCATTGAACGCAATATTATAGTAGTCGGTCAAACGAAAATGCATAAAATCCCCGGGAAAACTGGAAAAAAATCAGTTTTTCTTTACACCTGTCTTTTAGAAAAAATGTCGAGATAAACAGAAGTACTCGTCTACGTCTTTGAACTCCGTGTGCTTATAACCTTTTGGATTTATTTATTATTATCTGTGTCAGTTAAAACGTTCATTATGATCAAAACTGAACATGTTATGAACGTGTCGACACTCGTTTTCAGCATAACTGAATCACGAGAATTGATCTTCAGTCAGGTAGAAACTGTTAACACTTTTGGTCATTTTTTAATGATCAGAATTACGTTATGCAAGGTCGTAGTCGGTGGAGGGAGTTGGTGTTCCAGACGTTTCATTTCAGATTTATTATTTTATTTCGTGTTTGTACTCTCAGCACTCCCCCTCAACAATTTTTGCTAACTACGTCCTGGGGTAATAGGAATAGACATTAAAACGTCTGTTATCATGAGCACATTTAGAATAATAATGTAATGAGGAGGCACCAACAAAACTTAAAATGGGTCTATAGATATTCATAATCACGTTTCAATAAAAAAATGTTACGAAATTAACGATACAATAAAAAAAAAAAAAAATCGAAATTTAATTCGATAATATATTATTTAAATTTCGGTTATTTTACGGTGATCATCAAAATTAATAATTTTGCGATACGCGATTTTTTTTCTTCTCCTTCGTATTACGGTTAGTTTTAATGTGTTTTTTGTAGTTCTCAAAACTGCAGTTACGTTTCGGGGACAAATTTATGTATTACAATTAAATAATTAATATATATAATCGATTTTTTTGCTTTTTACGATTGAAGTTCCAGGATGCGAGTGAATTCACACGGTACCGTTTTGATAGAACGGCATTTATAATTTAGTCGTGCAGGACGGTAAAATGCAGATTAGCGCCGGCGGCTCTGTACACAGTTCAGTGTTAAATAATATTTTTGTCTAAATTAACGACCATAACTGACTGCCTGCCTGATATTGTCGCTAGTTTTTCGTTATATTATGAGAACGGAAAACGCGAGCATTTCGAGCGGTTTAAACACTCTGCAGTATACTGTAGATTCTGTAGACTTTATTCACAAGAAAATCGACGAGAACATAACGAATTCGTAACGTTACAATACGCAATAGTTATTTAGTTTTTTAAATTTTATTGATTATATTTTTTTAATTCATTTTCATTTTGTTTTACGATTTTATTTGACGTCGTTTTATAATATTTTCTCGGGGAAAACGGTTTGAATAACGGTTTTAACGCGCCATCTACACGGACCGAGTGAACGATATTCACTTGCTGCGGCTCGTCCGTGAAATACGATTTACGCTGTCTCGTTGACCGTCAGGTGGCGTCAGTTGTGTCTGAAATTTATATACTTTGACACCGAATTAAGAATCGCGAAAATCTCGGACAGTGGAGAACACTTTTTACGTTTTTCGGACCACATCAGAGACGTGAGTAGTAGACCCGGAATAAAGGAGAGCACCAGAAAAGACGCGTCCCCGAGACCCACACAATTAAAGGGCCCACAAAAATAAGTTCAGAAATAGTCAAAAACAAAACTCCTTAAAATCATACGTATTGTTGTCGTCTGAACGTGATTCGTTGGTTATTAATCGATTTTAACTGAACTACATTGAATTTCGTCAAAGATAAGTCGAGGAATAAATGTTTTAAATTGAACTATGCGTAATTGTGATGTATAATGAGAATTATAAACTATAAAATTGTGTCATATATTAATTTCAAATGAATTCACTCAATTATGTTATATAGTTTTCAAAATTCCAATGTGCGCGATTTTAATTTATAAAAACGATTAAATCAAATACCTACATAATGTAATTTTTAATTATATTTTTATAAGAATTATTAAAGACTTGAATATTGATGATGAGTTTGCGATATTTTGTATTTTAGAACGTTTAATGGAAAGTCGTATAATATATTTGATGGGACAAGAACATAGTTTTGATTATGAAAGGAAATTATCAAAAAAAAATCGTCAAATCTATCGTAATATGTCCAATATACAAACTTAATGTCATTTGGCATTTTCGATAAAAATTTTGTAGTCATTGTTATTGTTAGGTTTCTTCGTAAAATAATTGTTTGATTTAGAAACAAACGAAAGTACACGTGCGTTAGATTTGTTTTATTCGATGAAAATTAGATTTCAAAAATCATTAAAATATCTACACTCGTTAATTCAATGCCAATCGGCGAAATAAATATATATTTGTTATTCCTATTAATGTAATTCTGCTCCTCTCTCCGCACCATCACAAATTGAAATAAAACACGTTACTGATTGACATCGAAATACTTACAAGAGTGAAAATCAATGAATTTCAAAATATTTTTGTATTCAGATAAGATACCAGTTTTTTTTTTATCATCGATACTACACAATATATAGGAAAGGTTTTCAATGAAATAAATCATACGTATTCTATGAAGATAAAGAGAACCGTTTTTTCTGTATGTAATTAGTTCGAATAAAGAAATTTATATAATTTTGGCAAAAAAATAAAAGAAAAGAAAAATGCCCACTCTTTACGCGGCGTAGGCGGATCATTTGATAGCGATAATAAGAAGATACGGACATTGCCATTTTGTTTTTCTTATAATAATAAAACGCGATTAATAAAATATAATATTATAATAATTTAAATATGTGTAAATTTAATAAAACAAAAACAATTATTTTCGACTTGTTCCACTTACATTGTACGTTTTCAACTCAAATACAATGTTAAGTATTTTTTTTTTTTAATTTATTTGAATATATCCATCACTAGTTTTAATCGAAATGTGTACGTTGAGGAGTTTTGTATAGGCAAATTATGGATCACGAGTGAGTGTATGTGTAAGTGTATGGCGTAGTTTTCACGGATGAATGCTCGAAAACAATATTGTTATCAAAAAGTAATTCTAAAAAATTTTTACCTTTAAGCTCTAAAGTCTAAACACCGATTGGAACAGATTTTAAAAATTGTATTAAATTTTCCAGCAAAAAAAAAAAAAAAATGTAATATCACGAGTTTACGCGTGATAACGTATATAGTTTATTATATATAATATATATAAAAATATTATTAATTATTATAAATTTATTAATCCGGCGGAGGAAAACGGTTTTCAAACAGGTCATAAGACCTTGCATTGTATTTACTATTGAACGTATAATTGATTGATTTATTTGTAATCTAATGTAAATTTTTTTTTTATTATTATTATCGTTGCGACATGTCTTGGACTGATGTTATTAACTAATTCTCATTATTATGAAAATTAGTTAATATTCCAATATAATATGACTAATATTTACTTACTGACTAATATTTTAGTCACTTAACTTCTGTCGTTATCGATACACGAAGTACTTGAACTATTATCATGAATTATATATATATACATAAATATATGTATTATTTGTTTTTCTTTTATTTTATGGCAGAATTTTATAATAGATTAAAGTTTATAGCGAAAATAAAACACGTTTATCTAAATATGAACCATGACGATTAGAATAATTACACACTTTTAAATTATTATTATTATTATTATTATATGTCAATCAATAAAATAATAATTTTATATTTCTGTGATCAAATGTAATGGCTAAATTTATTATAAAAATTGTTATAAGTTAATATTAATAATAATAATATAATTTTAGTTTAATATTTGACAGTAACAATACGAATTAAACTGATGACAAAATATTATTACTGATTAAATATATATATATATATATATATATTATATCCACATAGAAAAAAAATTCTAAAAAAAAAACGGATTTCGTATAAAGATAATAAGTAGATTAAAATAAGTTTTTTCATTCAAAATTTGAATTCTAAAATATATGCCATAAAAAAAAAATCGCCTTTGTACAAACGCTTTGCCACTGTGTTTGTTTGAAATATGTAACGTAATGCTGTGTAGTTTATTAATATTACGTTTTAATTGTAATTAACACAAAACGTCGGCAATCAATAAATAATTAGTTATCGTTATTTCATTATACGTGAATTAAAACTAATTTATACTTTATACGCAAAACCTGTGAAGTACCGTCAATTAATACAATTTAATAAATAATTATTTTTATACGTATATATTACTCGTTCGATTAATATTTTCAATTTCAATTAAAATTCTAACCGATTTACGTATCCATTTATTTAGTATTTTGAACAATTTAATTTAACTCATTTTCATAGAAATTATCATAAAAGTAATATTTTAACAAAATGTCGACCACACTTATCGATTTATTCCAATATAATACGAGTAACATATATTATTTTCAATACATTTTTGATCTTCGAAATATTGTTAATGGTATTAAATAAAATCGAATTCATTTGAAACACTCAAAATAATTTGCTTTATTTGTCAAACAAAATACAAATGTACATTAGTCTTTGGCAGAGTACAACACAAATACTTTGCAAACGCGTTACATTATAAAATGAAATCAAAATAAAATGGTGCCAAAAAAAAAAAACCACACAATGTTGTTTAGAAAAAAAATTACAAAATTACAATACAAATAATGAATAGTTACGTACACAAACACACACTAGATTGGATTATTATTATAACGTTTAAAAAATAATTTTTAAAAATATAATTTACATATCGTATTTATTTCACGAACTGATGGCCGACGACAAAATTTTTTTTAGATATTTGTGGCCTCGAAATTTTTCAAAAAAAAAAAAAAACCATTTTTCGAACGTTGTCACGATAATAATCATTACAATAGCAGAGAATTTTTTTTTTTAATTCTCTTCAAGTTTTACAAGTGTTTTTTTTTCTCGTTTATAGTTCTTCAACTACTAACTTATAACTAACGCTGTTTTCGTAAAAATTCACAATAAACATGTGTATCCGAAGCCACTACTGTATATCGGATACATTTTTCAAAATATTTGTTCTCTTAAACGAGAAATTAGCAAAAACGCACAATTTCATTAGTCTTATAACACCAGCTGTGTACAACGGTAAATCGAACGACAATACAAAATAACTAATAATTATTACAGAAAAGAAAAACAACTACCTTTGTAGCGTAACGCGTACTTAAAATGTCATTATATTATACTAATGTTATGTACATGGGCTGAAAAATATATTCGGAAATTCTACTCCATCGCACAATAAAAAAAAAAAAAAAAATCCGTTAACTTTATAGTGTACGAATTTTAGTGTATTATAGAATAGGAAAAAAAATTATGATTTTCAGTCGCACGCGATGTTTCGTTGAGTATTTAAAACACAAACACGCGTGGTGTTAAAACTCTTATTACACGGTATAATTTTCGAAAATTCAAAGTCCCGAGAACAGTGTTCATTTTTTTTCTCGGCAAATATAAGTATAATAATATAATATAGGAATCAATTTCTTTCTCAACGCGAATTCCCCATTAAATTTATCTATTATTAATATTAATATATAAATATTTTTATTTGGAAACACGCACGTGGGCTTGTCGTAGAAGCTTACAGTTTATGTACACATCAGCTACAGTTAAACGTAAACAAAACAACAAAAAAAAAATATATTTTTTAAGACTAGCGAAATGTTCGACGTAAAAACAAAGCTCATTTCTTCTCGCGGAAACAAAGCCTCGTTTCGATTCCGAACATTTCGGTTCGAGAAGAATTACCAGCTCTCTTACGTATTACGTACATAGAGTATTTTTCTTCGATCAAACAACAAACATCACCAACGAAAATACCGAACGTAAAACGATAAATAAACATTGGAATATGGTACAAAAAAAGAAAAAAACCAAATATTTTAGAGACTACAGTGTTCGCCAGAAATGTCATTCTCAAAGAAAAGAAAAAATAATTGAATTTTAACCGTTCGGAATAAAATTTAAAACTCGAATAATCGGCGAATGCAGTACGGTAACTAAAACAAACCATAAATAAATAAAAAAAACAAACGCGTTTGTCGTTATAATTACTCACCCACAACACACTGATGTCATTTTCTCGACGACGTATTATTTACCAGTGTAATAATTTTAGTCGCGAAAAAAAAAACTTACTCGATATTTTTTATTATCGAAAATTACACACGCGGAAAAAAAACAAAAAAACAATATAACGCAAAATCTTAACGAAATATGAGACCCGATTACAAAATAACGTGTCTATGTATTCACAAGTAGTCCACCACTGTCAAGTGGCTTAACACTATTATTAATATTATACTGAACAGTATATATTTTTTATAATCGAATAAAATAAAAAAAAAGAAAGAAAAATGCACGCATTTGTACGCGTTGTATACTTTAAAAATCATTAATAAACAATAATCTTAAAAAAAGTAATCGAGAATCATCTATGAATTTTTTTTTATACTTATATATTAAACAAGACGCTCGTTTACGTAATGAGTTTTGATTGTACGTTCCAGGTAAACATATGACATTAAATATAAATAAAGTTTTCGTAGTCGTTCACCAGACAGCCTTCTTCACTACGATCGGTCCAAACTGTCTGTACCTGAAAAAAATACGCACTTTATGAAAATCAGACGAGAGTTGTGTATATTATTCCGCCAAATGATTTCAAGTATTTAAGTAAAAAAAGTAATTTTTAAATTTTATTTTTTATACATAAAAACACAAAAAGTTGTGTTATGATTTCGTAGAATAGTCGTGCTTAATTGAGACAAATGGATTATTGCGGAAAAAATTATATAGTGAAAATTATCTCTCATATACCGATTTACTGGTATGGAATACAACGAATATCGAACGATTTTTTATATATATATATATTATAAATATAATATATAAGTAATATAACCGTTGCGTAACGATTACATTATCGTAAATTTCTTATAAATATTATTAGTGTATTAAGTTTCACTGCAGATTGTGGATAAATTTCGATTAATATCATTATTATTATTATTATTATTATTATTACACTTCGGGTAATACGATATTGAAAACCCAATAACCGCGTTCGCCGTCGCTATACATATTATTACCTATTTAAAAAGTTAACCGAATTTTCATGATTTCAAATCGTTCGGAAATACTGATGTTTGCCGAGAAGTTTTTAAAGGCAAAATTACATCAGACAACAGGTCGACGCGTTTAAAAAAATATCAACACTCATATTAATAGTGCAATTTTAATTATAATTCTATAAACGAGATATCTGCGTTTAATAGATTTCTCTTAAAATATTATAAAACTTTTAATGCGTTTAAGACGTTTATGACGAGCTCAAGTATTAATATATTTCTAAAAAAAAATATATTAAAAAAATACCGAAAAACGATTGGCACGACGCCGATTGTATTAGAGCGATTATAACACGAAAATCTCGTCCGTTTTATTTTGTGCGCTTTAAAGAATACGCGACACGAAAACGCGAAGATATAATTGTATTTTATTAAAAGAGAAAAATAATAATAAATGAAAAATTATATTACTTCGCTCACCTGTTTCGATTTCCTCACCGGGTTTCTTTTGAGAAGGAAAATGAAATCGCCGTTTTGCGGCCAACAACACTGCACGTTCAACGGCATGTCGTCGTGATGAAGTTTGCGTTGATATTCCTCGGATTTCGACACCTGTGTGTACACGACCATGAGATAAAATATTATTCGTCGTCGTGTAATTTATGTGGAAATCATTAATATTGATCCATTTACCTCGTAAACGGAAAAGTGTTCGACTTCCTCCTTGCTGTTATAACAGTTCAACAATATTCTGATCAGTTGGTCGACGGTGGTGCGTTCGGAAATCAACAGACTCTTGTACTTGGACTGCGTGTAAAACAACATAATATTGGACAACTATGTTCACTCCATTCGACCGAAACGTGTTTTATATATGTAAAAAAACAAAAAAGAAAAAAACACTTACCCCCGGCATAAGTTCGCCGTCGTAGATCTTCACGAGACCGCCTTTTTTCGACTGCAAGCAAAACCTGTAATGGGAACGTGCGAAGTTTACGATTATTATATCAAATATATTTTATAATACACGAAACATGATGATTTTATTTATTTATTTTTTTTTGAAACTACTTTGTCGGCTAAATGCAATCGTTAATTCTACTTTTTTAATTTTCCTTTAGATTTTTCACTTTTCGGCGAAAACCCCATATTATTATAATATTATTTCGACTCGTTAAAGTCATAAGCGAAACTAAACGATTCTATTAGGAGAGGCCAATAACGATAAACGTGAAAAAAAAAAATTGCAATCACATCTCTATACGGTAATTTACTTTGTTTTTATATATATATATATATATAATACAAATTTTTTTACAAGTTAAGTATTTCATAATAAATTAAATAGTATAAAAAAATGTTGTAATAATAAGCGACGATCGAATTTCACCAATTTTTACTATGAATAAGAATTAGTCGTGCATTACGTGTGTATACAGTAATCAAAATGGATCAAAATACGCGAGAGTATGGGAAAGAGTGTCGTCATTTTAAGTTTTAAAACGGGGTGGATCAAATATATATATATATATATATCTTTTTTTGAACGAATGGCACTGACAACAGCCCTATTAACCTCGACAATGAAATATATTATTTATGATTAAAATATGACGTTTATATTATGTTACAATTCTAGAAAACAAAATAGCTCTAATATGAAGAACAAAAATCATTCAGAGATATTTTTGTAAAAAAAAATTAGGCGACGTAACAATTACAAATTATAGCAAAGAAATTGGTTTTCAAAAATCCAAGAGGGACGAATATAATTTTAAACAAAATATGTAGGATCAAATATTCCATAACTTAAAGAAATGTAGTATGGCATTCCCCCTCCCCCCCCCCCGGTTCAACTGTGTACTGTAATGTACGATCAATTTACTTAAACAGGACATTGTTGGGCATTTTAAATTGAGTTTTTAATTTGAATTTTAAATTGTACCGAGTATGTTTTCCAGAGCCGGCATTAGGTAAGGCCATGGCTTGACTGGCATGACCTATGGTTAACGTCATATTTCAAACTGTTTAAATAATTATAATACATTCACGAGGGAAAAATTGCTGTATGTCGGTAAGTCGACGATTTAATTTTTTGTCTCTTCGTTGAAAATATCGACGAACTCAAACCGTATGAATACTGAAACGAATGGACAACAAACAGTCAAACGCGCACAAGTGGAAAAATATCATTTATCGTATTTTCTCTCTGCGGAATGACGATTGGAACGCGAAAACGGTTCAAACGTTACAGAGGAAACGGAGCTGAAACAAGAAAGCCGTCCGGAAACCAATTGCGAATTGAATATTTTATATTTAAAATTATAAATAACGCGTTTAACTGTATTATCGTCACACGGAATATTATCGTGTACGGACCGATAGAAAAACGTTATAATATACAGTCGACAATGCGGTAGATACTTCACACACAAACACGCATTTCAAAAACGAATCAAGTCGTCTCGAAACCGTCACTGTTCGCGTCCAACAGGGAAAAACATTTAAGTTCAAATAAAAAAAAAACAGAGTTTTTTTTGTCGACTCTATATTCTAATCGTGCAATAATGATGACAAAATTCACACACCTGGATTCGCCTCTAGGATGGCACGACTGTAACACAGCGGGACACGATTCGTCGTCCAACACGAACACGGTCCTGAGTCCTGCGAACGAACGTCGACGAACAATTAATTAATACAATACGATAATAATAATAATCACGAGCTGTTTTTCGCCAAAACCGACGAAAACCGCCAAAACCGATTCGGAAAACGTACCGATCTTTCTGAGATTGATTTCCATGGTCATGTAAAACAAATTCGGATCTCTGTGGCGCATTCGGTATTTGCTCAGCAGGATCGAGATCACTTCGTTGCAAGTGGTCGTGTAAGCCAGACCGAGAGTTTTGTATTCGAGATCGGAACGCAAGCATTTTGTGTACACTTTGATCGCGTCCTGTGGACAAAAAATAAAAATACGTTTCACGTGAGCACAAGAAACACGCGTGTTAACGAGCCCCCCTCCTATCCCTTCTAGAGAATTTTTTTTTTTAAAACTTCAAATTCACAATCTTTTTTTATTATTTTTATTATTATTATTGTTTTTAGACGTCTCGCGTCTATTACGAAATTACGTTGAAAATTCTCGTGTTTTTTTTTTTCACTATTTGTTTTTACCTGTCGCGAATTTGCACTAAACACCATCAGCAGATACACGTGGTATACGAAAACACGAACACCGGGCAAACATCACCGTTGTGAAGGATCCGAATAAATGGACAATGAATTTACGGAGCGCGTTGCGTCGGAAAAAAGAAATTACCGACCCACTCCCAGGGGCGTATACAAGGGGGGGGGGCGATGGGGCGATCGCCCCCCCCCTAGATACTTGTGTATGTACCTATATCTACTGACAACTAAAATTAATCGAACTAAAACTAAAATGTCATAAAACATTTTTTTATTTAAAACTTATTATTTTTATATAATTTTTCGATAATTCTAAGTTGGCAACAGATTCGACGGGCCGTTTTTCTATTCGCCCCCCTTCCCCTAAGGGATGAAGTAAATACGCCCCTGCCCACTCCCCTCCCTGCCCCCTGGAGAAAAGCCGTCCCCGTGCGTATATCGTTGTGGACGGCCAATTTTCGGAAGGGCGGGGGGAACTGTGGGACTCCAGGGGTCCGCGAGCCCATACCAAGGGATCCGTGGAGCTAATCCAATCCAAACATAGGCTGCTGTTAATAAACGTTATTTTGTGTTTGAAGAAAGCACTTTCTATAATCTATACCAGTGGTTTTCGACCGGTGTGCCGCGATTAATCTATTAATAGTTTTATGATTTTGTATTTACCAGTATTTTTATCGATACTCCGTGAAAACTGATAACTAACAAACATAAAGACAGGCTAATCGCTCATCATTAATCGTAGATACACGTATAATACCAGCAAACAAAGCCCTCAAACAATTTGTGCCCGATTGTACGACTTATTTGTGTGAACAGACATTTTCTACACTTTGCGACGTAAAAAATGTCAAGAGAAATCGACTGAAGAACGTTGAACCAGCATTGAGGTTGAACATTTCAACAATTGTTCCCAAAACGTCGGTAATTATAGAGTTCAAGAAACAAATGCGTTCTTCCCATTGATAGTGTTTATATGTTTATCAAGATGTTTTACGTTAATAAAAATATTTCAGTAGGTACATTAACGATTTTTTTTTTTTTTAATTTCAAGTCCCGATACAAAAACAAATATTTTTTATCTCTGGCGTTTCATCAAATTCAAAATTAAATTAAAAATAATAAAAACAGAAAATTATATATTTACACCACCATAACGATATGGGCGCGAAACTAAAAATAATTGGCATAATGCGTCGGGTTGAGTGTTCCATGCGTAAATTTTTTTTGAAGACTTTTTTTTTGCTCGTTTCCCGAAAAATAAAATAACGACGAGAGCAAAAAAAAAAAAAAAATTTACGCCTGGAACCCCCAACCGGGGGTCCTCAAAGACTGTAGGTCTTTAGGTAGGGTGATACATTTGACTTTGAGAACCTCTGGTCGTCTATACGGTACTCACGACAGGATTGGAAACGTTCAACGACGATACGCTCGAGCATCTGCTAGACATTGGCTCGTGGTTAAATGAACCGGCCGTGGACGACGCGATGCTGAACGTGTCGGCGGCGGCACATTTTGCCCGGTGCGCGTGTTTCAACATTTTGTCGGCGGCGCTCTTTCTCGTTGTTGTTTTTCCTTTTTGTTTCTGGTTTTTCGTTTTCCGGAACTACTCCCGCCGGGGCCTTGTTCCGACCGCGGAAAATCTGAAAAAAAAAAATAAACAAACCGTCAATTACACGCGTCACGTGTCGTCGTATAGTAAAAGAAAAAACAAACAAAAAAAATTCAAATGTGTACGAGTACGTCTGCGGACGAAACGAATCGTCAAAAAATAATGTTATTTTCAATCCCTACTATAACCATTTCCGTACACGAAACGATAATAATAAATCATAATCATAATAATAAATCGCTTTAAAATCGCGTTCGTTTTCATATTTTTATTTATTTTTTTCTTTATATAATTTTTTTGTTCGAACAGCCGGCGAAATATTATTATTATTATTATTATTTCTTCGCGCTAGAGAGGACGTCTCACGGACGATCCGTAACTGTAAACGCGTCGTGTTCGTACGCGACAGTAAATAAATAAATACGAAAGATTCAAAAACAGTAACGTTTTGAAAATCGGAAAAATAGTTACAGACGTTTTGAATACGGTAAAAACGGAATGTGGTCGTTATGGACAAGGTTCGGTCGAAAATATTTTTTCGTCTTCCGTTTGGTTTTTATTTTTTTTTTTTTTAATTTTTCACCCGAAACGTATTTCTACGCTTACGGGGCTGATTTTCAACGACTTTTCTTTTTTATTCTATGATATTATTGAATTGTTAGTAAATTTGTTGTAGTGCTGCTCGCGGTGCACTCCGCCGCGGCATACGGCATATCGTCCAATCGGTCATTGGGAAATAGCCACGCAACTGTTAAACGAGCAAAGCGATTTTTAAATAAGCGATTTTTTTCTTTTTTTTAATTTCGCACGATTTTAGAGAAATCGATTACGCGCAACTCGAATGTACGAAGTTATAATACGTTGTCCGAAAACCGTTTGCGCCAACAAAACGCGATTTTATACAAAGCGATAAAGAAAAAAAAAAAAATTATAATACGCGTACGAGTATTGTACGAAAACAAGACGTGAAAATGAGTTATATCGTCGACCGTACGACGCAGATCGAATTGCAACGGACAAAAAACAAAATAAACATTCGTTAATACTTTTTTAATTTTTCACTCGAATTCCTTACGAGACGAATTCGATACGCACACGAACACGATATTTTTATAGTCGATAAAAGAAGAAAAAAAAATACGTTTCACTCAATCGACGCGACATTAATATTGTGAGGAGCGAATAACGCCTGTTTAAAAAATAATAATTAACTACTTTTCGGTTAATAAATCAGCGATCAACGAGTCCATCTCAATCCGCATGAGTATATCGTCTCGTTTTTATTCACACACACTTTACACTTATTTATATACACGCGTAAAAATACGTTTTTCAGAAGTTCGCTTTTCGGTTTAAATGTTTTTAAACGCGAGACAAAAATCAAACCAATCGAATAGTCTTCGAATTCACTACGCGGTTGTTTTGTACGAATTTCAAGAAAAAAAAATTAAATAATTATAATTTGTAAGGGTCGAAACGCTTTCAGCGATCGTATTATTTCTTTTTTAACAATACCCAACGAACTTTTTTTCTATGATCGTAATAATAATAATAATTATGATTCGTATGAAAAAAAATATTAATAGAAACATAAGTACGTAAAACTGTGTTGTAATAACGTCAATTCGCCAATCACGTCAGTCGCGAATTTATTAATCGAATTTTTCACTATTATTATAACTAGTGCTTAGCTTAGAAACCCTACAGACATGTCGTATACAAAATGTATTCATAACCAAAAAAAAAAACACAAAAAAATGTCTTAAATGTCTACAAAAATGCGCTTTAAAAATTTAATTTACGATTTAAAAACATTAAAAAAAAAAAACCATTTCAAATTATTTAATTCACCAAAATTATTTATATATTTTAATTCTTATTTCATTTATATTACAATTTACACGCTTGAATATTAAACAATATTAACGATTGTATTGGTATACAATATTCGTATGACGTATTTTATGTATCTTACTTGCAATGTTTCTCGACATTTTACGGGGATTTTTTTTAAACTAAAATTTACGTACAAATAATTGAATTATAAGTGAAAAAAAAAATTATTATTATTACGTAAAATAATAATAATAAACTCGCGAATTTTCTGTCGATTATCGAAAAGTAAGTGCTAAAAAAAAAAAAATGACCTCAACAAATATCGTTAAAAATAATTAAAGAGCTGAAAAATGCTAAAATAAATAAAAATCGGTTATTTATATTCGTGTTGTGTTGTTGGATCACATTTTTAGCTATAAGAAAAAGCGTCACCTAAGACGTACATTTTACATTGTAATCGTCGAGTGCATTTCTTTTTTTCAAAGTAAAATCACGTGGAGAAATTTTAAAAGTAAATACGTCTCGTAAACGTTATAAATATATACAGATTTTTATGGAGAACAGACGCCAACACATCGCACTCGTGTCTACTACAATAAAATAGTGCAATAAATGTATATTGTAAGGCCCTGCTGGTACGAGTGTCCCTTTAATCCCGAACACGTTTACATTTTTCCTCCTAGTCTCCACTCGTCCGTCCGTCACAAAACGCGACTCCTCCTGAACGTGAACGACATCTGCTGCTGCTGCTGCTGGGACGGCGGCTTACTGTACACCGCAGTAATCCGTCTGTTACCATATTTATAATATTCTCCTCGTAAAATACTTTATAGCACAGAAGAAAAAACCATGTAAAACGAAATAATACATAACACGTGTATGCGTGCGAGAAGATGGAGAACGAAATGTATAAATAATAATAATTGTACCCGTCGACGGTTTCGCGGTCTCTCGCAGTCTCCGCCGGACAATATTATTATTATTATTATTGTTATTATTATTATTATTATTATTATTATTATTATTATTATTATTATTATTATTATTATTATTATTATTATTATTATTATTATTGTAGAGTATAATATATTATTTGTTGTAAGGCGGTCACATTTTATTTGTTCTCTCGCCCGTTTCTCGTGACAGTTTACTAATTCGGGTCGGATTTATTACTATATGATACACATGTGTGCGCGAGACGACGTGGTTTTAAATTTATTTCGATTCCTGCGCGCATTTTTTTTCTTTTTTTTTTTTTTTTTTGTACGTGTTTTCAATTTCGAATCGATTTTTTTGTTTTTCTCCCATTTTAAACGTCACTCGTTTATTGTACACGCTCCGCGCACGTGTGCCGTACACACGCGTTATTTCACACGTATTATTTCCAGCGACGCGAATCTCCAGAGAAATTGCGGTGTATTAGTCCCCGACGATTATATGACGTATAAGTGTTAAATCCTCGTTTACAATCCTTAAACTGTACACGGAGGCACGAAACGAACGTCTGTGAATAATTATATTATTTCTTTTTTTTTCGCTTGAAACTTCTGGAGACATTACTGCCGGTACGACAACCGTCCCGAAACGAATTTTTCGACAATAATAGACGCGACGAAAATCGAACGGTTTCTACAGGACTACCGCGGAGAAAGACAGACTGTGTAACCGGCAGCGACTCTTAGAAGCGTTCGTAGGAATTTCACGATCAATATACCAAAGGAGAAGATTAATAACCATTAAGATTCATAACCAGTCCGGACTCGGAACATAATATTTCGTCGATATATTAATAGAAAAATAATTTCGACACATTTTCAATGAAAAAAAAAAACACTCGCATTGATTCGGCGGTATTTTGGATCGGCAAAAAAAAGAAAAAAACCAATTCTTCTGGACGCGGCCAAATTAATCGTTTTCGCAAACTCTTTACGGCGTTTCTCCTCGCAGATCGTTTCTTTTAACAGCAAACAACGGCAAACATTCAAAGAAAAAAAAGAAAAACAGGAGCGCGACGACCGACGTTGTACTCCGGCTAGTATGAGAATCCAATGAGCCCCGTATTTGTTTCATTCCCCCCGTACGGTATATTTTACGAAGAAGAAAAGGCAAAGAAAAAGTCTACTTCCGCGCCAAACGTTTACACAGGAACTTCGCATGTTTTCCAATCGTAAATCCGGCGCATCGGAGAAGTGAATTTTTCCGATATTTTCCCCGCCAGAACGTCCTGTTCATAAAATAATATATACATACATATATGTATAAAGTAATAACTGCCGTCACAGCATCGTTCACGTACGAATAAAACAACACAACACGATATCGTACATTACTACGATTATTATAAACTTTTTTAATATTATTATTATTATTAAATAAAAAAAAAAAAAATATATATATATATATCAAAATGTTTAATTAAATATACAATAAAAGCCAAAGAGTATTAAATAAAAATCCTTTTGAGTTTTATTTTTAATTTTCCAAATTCCTCTTTGTTTTTACTACTTCGTTAAATAATAATTTTTTATTTCTATCTTTTTGATTATTTATTTTTACAAATCCTTTTGATTTTTATTTTTAATTTTCCAAATTCCTCTTTGTTTTTACTACTTCGTTATTTATTATTATTATTATTATTATTGTGCGCCACTATGGTGGTATAAACGTGAACGAGCGACGACGGATGCTCGAGTGATGATTTACTACTGTTGGTGAAAGGATTTCTATTAACCCGGCGACGGCGTCGTCACCGCGAGGTTTTCGTACGCAACAACAGACACGGGAGCGAGTAAATATTTTATTATTTTTTTTTTTTTTTGCCCGCCGCCGGCACACGATATCATAAAACACACGCGCGTTATGAATCTCCGTGCGACGACCGCACGCGGTTCTCTCCTGTTGTTTACACGTCGTCGCTGTGTGTTGGTAAACGAATTCAAATTCTCCTCTTCTTCGAGAAACCGCCGGGAAAACGAATTGTAGTTGTAACGGGGGCGAGGTTTTTTTTTTTTCACTTTTCGTACTGTCGGTTTACGGTTTTAGATAAAAAAAAATCACAGCTTTTCAGTAAGGACGTGCGTGTGACCGTTACAGGTGTTTGTGATTGGATTTTTCTCTTTAATTCGCTGGCCCGATCACGACACACGTCGCATATTTCGAATTCCACGTTCTCGTAATACGAATATTTAGAATTTCCTCGCGCATATTTCTCGTTTCAATCGCGTGTTTCGCGTCACACGCGGATTAAAAAAATTATACATCATAAGGAGCTCTGTACACACGCTCAACACTCATGAAGTAAATCCGATAACGACGTTATTAATTTTGTTACGTGACCAGTACGTGTACCTACTAGAGCAGTAAGCGGATACTATTTTATCAACGATTACACCAGTATTATAAAAACGTGGAAAACGAGAAAAACGAGACTCTAAGAGTATACACCGGAAAACTGTGATACCGTTTTAGTGCGCGATAAAGTTCTGATATATACCTATGAGGATACCGAATCAACAATTTATTTATTTTTGTCTCGTTATATAAAACCGAGAAAATGTAAAAAAAAAAAAACACGCACGCGAGTTTCCGTAATTACGACGCGCTTTGAAAACGTTACGATTTCAAAATCAATAATTCATCGCCACGACATACAAACGAAAAAATCGTATTACAAGAAACGAATTTCCAACGGCCATTACACGGTAAAACGTAAATACAAAATATGCGTACGTCGTGTTTTATATCATGCAGTAGACGACGTAGCACTATTCCGTCTTAAAGGCTTATTTTCGTTTTTTATTGTAGATTTTTTATTATTATTATTATTATTGTTTCAACAATACCACCACCATTGTGTCCAGTACTATCTGTACGCGATCGAGTGTGTTTTTTCGTTGCTGTTTCACAATATGTGTGAGCGCGCGCGTTCCATAAAACGACGACCGATCTATTGATTACGTATTTTATAGCCGACACGGCTCGATATGATAATTTATTGGAATTTCAAAAAAAAAAAAAAAACACTTACTCGAGCAGCGATAAAAAAACAAAATGTACTGTCTGTATAATATTATAAACAAAATACATAAAAGGCACACGAATCGTCGAGACGTATTAGACGCGCGTCCCTTTCAAAATCTCGTAGACGTTCCGATTAAAATATGTCCAATAAAAAATAATTTTACTCGGGAAAAAAAAATGTAAAAATTCCCTAACGATTAACGCGTTTCGATTCTAATAAAATAACGCTAGAACATAATATGTAAAAGACTTTTATTTTTTTAATATAACACAATACGATTCTGGACGTTCGAGTATTGTAACGCAAAAAAAAAAAATACTATTTGAAATACTACTAGATAATATTATTATTATAATAATAAATATTCGTATATTTTTGTTAAAAAAAAAAAAAAAATTACTTGGAATTCTTTCGGAAAATAATCAAATCGAAAGCTTTTTGTTTCGAAAAAATTCGATTTTTCTCCCCCAATCAATATAATTACCGTTTGATAAACAGTTGTTGATACAAAGTCAATACGAAGTTTACACGAATTCAAAACAACGTTGTAATATAAGTCGTAGTCGTCGAAATTCGGATTCAGAGAAAAATAGAGTAAATGGCGTACTAAAAAAAAAAAAAAAATCGCGTAAAATAGCATAGCTTTTCGATTATGAAGGGATATTCAAAATGATACTTTCACTCGAACACTTAAAAAAAATAAAAAACAACGTCGCTTAGAATCGTTTTTACGTCCGTACTTTGTCGGGGCGATTTTTTTTTTTTTTTTCATTTTATTTCCTACGTATACGATGATAAAATCTAACGTTACGCGAAATTAAAACACACGTTTTTACTTTTCGCGCGTTTTCCAATAAATAATATCCGATTTTCATTGCGCCGTGTACGCACGCGTATACGACGTTCGCGAAACCGTATAAATCGATTACACGACGTACGGAATCAAACGTAACCTTATACTCGTATAATATATCAATCGTAACGCGCGCGATATTTATTATCGCGTGTTACAATTACAACACGTTTGTATTCGATTTCGTTGTTGTACTGGTGTCGTAATACGAATTATTAAACTTTATTGACACGCGCGGTTCAACAACACGCATTTTACTCTGCTGTTCCTATACGAAGCCGTATCGCGTTAAAATACAAAAAAAAATAAAAAAAAACCTCATTATTCTCCAACGTTTAATACGGGGAGTAGTTAAAAATCTACGCGAACCATGCGCGTTGTTCACGCATTATTGTAGGAATTCGGAGGCAACGACTTTTCTCTCCCTCCTCCCCCGGTCACCGACAAGTCATTCGGCGGATTCTTCGGTAATGAATAATTAATAACGATATTCTCAGAAAACGTCGCGCGTATATTCTTAATACGCGAAATCGGTTCGAAAATTATGCGTTATAATAATAATAATAACAACCGGTCAATACGTAGTAGTTCAACGCGTAAAAACGTCGCAATTAATTTTGTACTGTTCTTAGAGAGATTCGTAATTCAATTCGTTTTCCCCGTGCGTATTTACCGAGCGAATTTCAGCGCGTGTTTCAAAACGAATAGGGAAAAATGTACACGCGCGCGAAAGATTTTCGAAAGACACAAATGCGACGCGACCCTGTCGGCGGCAGTCCCCCCTTATTATACGCTTGTTACGGTGCGACGTCCGGGAACGGAGCGTTTGCTGCGGCAACGAGTACGGTGCAGGAGAGCAACCAATAAATTGTATACGGAGTCATATAAATGTGTGTGTGTGTAGGTACTTACGGAGATATGATTTGGACGGGCATTCGTGCGCGGAGACGACGTAAACTAATCCGCGGGCGGCACTCGTCGAAACACGAGCCGGGGGATTTCGTCGCGACCGGTGGAGAGAGGAGAAGAGGGCTTTATTTATTTTTTATACTTATACATTATATAAACGTCGGTTTTATATATATATATTTTTTTTTTTATCGTCGATTACGCTTCAATTATCGGGAAAGGGGGGTGGGGGCTTATGTCGTATTATAAGTTATTACGTTACGCGTGTCCACAAAATAATACTGCGTGTACGATATGAAAAAAATTTGTCTATATAATATGTATATATAAAACAGATATTAAATGTTTTATAATAATAAATAATATATTTTTACGGCTGCGTCCGAATTGCGTGCGCGTATTTTACACCATCACGCCCCATGTAATCGTGATAAAAACTACGATAACGAAATATCGTGAAATAAACGACGATAACAAAATGTCGTGTGAAATTACTAAGTCGCACACCACAGACCCTATCTACATATTTTTGTGGCACAACTTTTTCGTAACATTGTCGTATACAGATACGAAAATAGACAAAACTATATTTCATGTAACAAACGTGATTTTTAGTACACGACATTTGCTTTCACGAAATTCAAGAATCGCCCCCAAATCGTCCGATGCGTACGCGTATTAAAGTTTGAATAGTTTTAAAAGAAATATGCACGCAATTCGACCCTGTCGCGAGAAAACCGCGCACGCGATTCAACCTAAATAATGATTTTCGCGCGCAATTCGGAAACACCGATTTTTACGTATTAGTAATGACGATTATTATTAAACGAGCACGAAAAGCAAAAAATGATTTTTTTTTAATTCGAAAGAACGTTCAATTCAAAAAGAATAAAATGGTATTGGTGTTTAACGTTTCTACTAGCATTATTCAACGAGTTAACGAGCAATTGAAAAAAGACGCGTGACATCGTTGGGCCGGGCTCGCCGTAATAATTGCCTATCTTTTACGCGTAAACGTTACTCTCGTTTCACACAATAATTTACCTAACTTTAAAGCGTATTTTACGATTTTCGTTGCACGCGCAGGTGTGTTTTTATGTAATGAAAACGTTGGCGGAACCAGAATTGTTCTAAAGTGTTTAGTTTTTTTTTTGAGATATTCACGCGCTGCGCCTCTGTAACTTGTGACTACAATAATACGTACGTAATAAAAACGTCTCTTAGTATTTGAAAAAAAAGAAAATCAAACGTTATATTGAAATTCCGATAGTTCTATCGTCTCGAGCACAAAAAAAAAATGACGTATTTCTACTTAAATCAAACGTCGAAAATACAATGTTTAGGTCGGTAAATGATTGTGTAAAGCGATCGGTAACTTTTATACGCGTAACACAGACGATTTTGCGCCAGCGTCACGTTACTGATTTTGACAAAATCGTTTTTAGCAGTTATGACTACAATGACTGTGCGTTTAATAATAATTTGAAGATTTTTTTTTTTTTTTGTGTCCTATACTCCTTTCACTATCGATGTAAATAAATTTTCAAGATCCTTTACCATAAAAGAGAAAAAGAAAATCCGTAAACACAACGCGAATACGTCGAAAATAATATTCGGTCATCTTCTTCGTGGATTACTTCTCATATTTTTCTAGTTATACGAAAAAAAATATATATAATGTATATAATCGAATACATTTTTTACGATTTAATCGATTAATTCCATAAAAGTAAAAAAAATAAATCACTGGAATAATTCGTTTATTTATTTTTTTTTTTAATAAACGTCCTTGACCAGAGATTCGCAAACTTTTTATAGTAACGACCTGCAACTCCTGGCAATGTTTTCAAATTTAAGTGAACCACCCACCCGACTTTTTTTTTGTTTTTACGGAATAAAACACGATAAGAATATAAAATAAAATATTTTTTATTTAACAAAACTGTTGCGTAAAATATGACTTATTTGGTAAAAAAAAAAAAAATTGTATGAAATCACCGAAAATCCAACTTCACGTGATTATATAAAATAATTGGATGGGAAAACGGTATTTATAGCTTTAGTACTATAAGCGCAATTAGACGTATACGAAATACGAAAAACCAGAACTCCATTCAAATATATTCACGAAACTCGTTTACACTGAATTGTCTTGAAAATTTCAAAAATAATAAAACATTTTTTTCAGTTCACGTTCTTCGTGTGAAAATATTGTTCGCGACCCATTAAACATTTTATTGCCATGCACAGTTTGAAAACCTTTGGCCTAGACAATGTCAGAAGATGTTATTACATTTGAAACTCACTTTCATAGCGATATAAAAATCAAAGCTTCACCACGTTTGTTAAAAATAAATCGCCACGAGTCCTTTATATTGATGCCAGCTTAAAGCTGGCTTAATTTTTTTTGTAATATATATATATAATCGTCGGGCTAAGTCAACGCGTTCGATAGCTGTTCATAATTTTTCTCTGAGGACCCCCGCGATCGCTTTAACTTCTTATACTGTTGACGATTCGTGATTTGGCTATTAACAAATGTATTCGGTTTTAATTCAAATCTTTCGTGAGTTGCGCGCAATTCGTAGTTTCCCTGAAAGTAGACTAAACAAGAAATATTAATTTCGCGGGTATTATCTAATAGTTAAAGAACAAAAAAAAAAAAAAGAAAAAAGTAAATAACGAAAAATTGTAAAATAATTTTTAAAAATCTCGAAATTTGGAAAAAAAATATACTCTTTTTTTTCGACGTTAAACTCAATTTCGGTTATATATCAATTACAAATACCAATTTCATTTTCTCCAAATCGCCAACCTTTGTACACTTTTTCATTTTACACATTGCCCACACAACATCTCCCAACGGTTTATCCTAACCGGTAATCACATTACGTCTATCGTGTATTCCTTCCCCGCACACCGATACGCTTTAAATTATTATTTTAATAATCGAGAACCTTGAAATACGTAGTCGCAAGACGATTTCCCATCGTCACACTCGCTCTCTCTCTCTGTACACTCTCGCATACCGAAGTCGTGTGGTTTTCGGGGTAAAACGCGACTGGTACACACATGTAATGCCGGTGTACGTGCGGTGTACGAAAACAAAAAAAAATTCAATACTCCCGACCACAAAAATGTCATCGTGTGTAACGCAGTATTCGTGTGTGCGTTTGCCCGTGGAAACGGAGAAAGAAACAAAACGAGAAACGAATAAGGGAACTTTGAAAACCGATGCTCCTGAGATTCCGTCGTCACGCCCCGTTGACTTTTTTTTCCCTCCGTTCCCATATGTGTATAATGAAAATGCGTCCGGAAAGTGCGTATACGGATTTCATTTGCTTATTTGCCGGTTCTTCTTTTTTCCCACCGACTATAGTCTGTTTTTTTTTATTATTTAAATTATTTGAATCGTTTATCGTCCACCCGCTGCTTTCCATCCGTAGATGGCAGTGCAGTGCAGCGAGAGTTCGACTGATTGAAAAAATAATAATAAAATGACGTTATTATTAAATAATAAAATGAAATTTCAAAAAATAAACCTACTTAAAAATATTTACAAACGAATAGCTGGTGCGTACGATACGTCACGTAAATCGTCCGAAATTTTAATTACTAATGTTTTTAAATATTAATATAATATTATTATAATACGGTTATTACGACGTGTGCACGCGTTCGTTTCGGCGTCGAGAATTCAAAATTACACCGAAAACGGTAATTGAAAATTACAAACTTTTTTTTACCAAAAACGAATGACAATCGCCTCGTACAGGTCGTTCGAATGGGAAAACGAAAAAGTTGAGGAATCGCGTTCCCACCGGACGCGGCAGATTTGATTTCAAACGACTGCTGCGCAACAGTTTCCCGTTCGACTTGACTTCGGGTGTACGGATTAAAATGCGCGTCGGCGAGTGAGAGAGAGAGAGAGAGAGAGCAGAACAATGTATTTGTTTTCACACCGAATAAACAAAAAAATACAGCACACTCGAATACAAATGTTATTCATCGTCTGTTCGTTTTTTCGATTGTGTATAAAATCGTAAAATAAAATATCTTTGATTTGTTGATTTGTTTGAATAACAACAGCCGTTTTCAGTGAAACGTAATTTGCTTAAAACGCGCTCCGGGGTACAGATATAATATCGATGCAATTGTCGTGTACCGTCAAACCGCGTTACGAAGTTTTTATTAAAAAACTTTTCGCGTCTAAAGTATATTATTTCTACTCGCGAGCGGAAAACGCCTCGTTATACAAAACAACAACAATAATAATAATAATAATAATAATAATAATAATAATAATAATAATAATAATAATAATAATAAAACGAGACGTATTTAAATATATACGCACGCGGCTATATATTATAAATTCCACACGCGCATCATAATCGCCGCGTTTTCTCGTCTCTCGCTGTTTTTATTCGTTCGGCTAAAAAAACTCACGCAACCGCCACCACTTCGTCAATTACTACACTTTTCGCGGTTATTATATACCGGCGAGGATTAAAAAGAATAATAAAAAATTAATTTTAATTTTTTTGTCTTTGTTATTTATTACTCTTTCTCGTGTGATATTTGCGTGTTATCATTACGATGCGTATGAAACGCGAACGGAAAACACACACACACACACACACCGATGAGAACTGGTACGCGACGACGACGACGACGATAAAAAACTATGTAGTAATTCTCTTTCTTTTTTTTTCTTCTTTCGTCGTATTTCTTTCAAGTCACTGCAGTGTTTGTGTGTGTTCCGAAATCCAGCGATTTCCGACTTGTTCGAATAACCGTCTACTCTTTTTTCCGAATGGTTTTATCATCGTTTTATCATCTCAAAATTGCGTTTTTTTTCTTCTTCTTCTTCCTCCCCGACACTCGACTTTTTCCCGCGAACGACTCACGACGATTTCGTCGTTTTCCCAATAGACGCGCGTTTACGGTTTGATGCGGTGCAGAAGTCGACCCCGGGACAACTGGACCGGCCAAAAATATTTCCCTTTAATGACGGGTTTTCGCGCGTAATAAGACATCTGACGCTGTGCTTTTTTATAACGTATAAAAATTAATTAACTAATAATATTCGCGTTTTATTTTTCCGGGCCCTCGACATTTTTTTTTTCGTTTTTTTTTGTTTTGTATCTGGACGTTCATGTAGAAACCTGCAACTGCCGAACGTAACAAGTCG
This sequence comes from Chaetogeoica ovagalla, assembly GCA_032441825.1. Lineage (NCBI taxonomy): Eukaryota > Metazoa > Arthropoda > Insecta > Hemiptera > Aphididae > Chaetogeoica > Chaetogeoica ovagalla. The sequence continues at coordinate 359,978 of CM063746.1, read as the reverse complement.
CCGTCGTCATATCCGACCGGACGGTGACTTTTTAAACAATTTTTCCGCACAGATTCCATTATTTTTTTTATCATATAAAATATCGATATTACGACGAAAAAAATTAAAAAATAATAATAATATTCAGGCGACGGAAAACGATATAAATATGTGAAAAAACCAAAAGACTGTGGTGACGTCGGTCAGTTACAGGGACGGGGGGGGATTGGGTCAATCGACGCCTAATATAAACGGCGTTTTGGGCGCCGCGGAAGCCGTCGGACACGCTGTCCTTTTTTTTTTTTTCTTGTAGATTTTTTCGAATCTTCTATACTAACTCGTATTACTTGCGCGCGAGCAGAGCGTTGCGAGACAACGTCCCCGACGTTGGTAAAAATGCCTGTGAACAGTGTAATTCTGTATGAATGTAAAATCGCGAAATCGACCTCCGTGTAGGCCGCAGAGTCATATCGAATCCGCGGCAAGTTCTGAAACGCGCGACAGACGAAGTGAAAAAAAATCCCCGCTTTAACGATTTCAAAGATATTTGAAAAGATTTCGAAGACGTTTAATAGGTACGCAGCGGTTTGGTTATGTCACAATCAGACGGCAATCCCGAACTCCTCGCCTTGTTGCCACAACACGAGATACGAAACTTTTTTTTTCGTTCATTCCTCAGCGACGATTCGTGTAAAATGAGCGGTACATTCCCCCCACCACCACCACTCATTTAGCGAACGGTGAGAATTCATTTGAAATAATTTTCGGCCCTCGATCATCTCGAATTCGGCCAGAGATAAAAAAAAAAAAAAAACGTCGAAGACCGCTGCTTAATACGAGCGTTATAACGTACGGACGAATATCTCTCGTTGTAGACTTTAGCCGTTTTCGCTCGTTTAAAAGTGTAAATGTTTACGAATCGAAATTCAATCGCGCCCCACTCTCGGAAGAACAGAATAATATAGACGGGGAAAAGAAAAACTACAAACGCGTCAATTTCACCGAATTATACGATTTTCAAAAACGCACATAACACGCGTTCGTAATGTGACGCGGTGCGAGCTATAAATGCGCGTTTCACGATATGGGAAAAAAATAAATAAACAAATAATATAACGATTTTTTATCCATTACACAAGTGTACAGGCTACTATAACAGTTACGACGTTTATATTTATATGCTAAGACAAAAAAAAAAAAAAAACTATAACAAACGCGATTAAATAATATTACAAGCGAGTATAAACATCAAAAAAAAAAAAAAAAAACGAATATAAATTTTTTTTTTTTTAGATTCCGAGCGGTGTTTATATTTTTATTTTTATTTTCTGTGAACGAAATTTCGACTAAATGGAATGCTCTCCGATCATTGCTACTCATTTGTCGGCAGCGGATTTTTTACAGCCGGTTTCTGACTTTGAATACGTCATCATTTTTCGACTGGTTTAGAAACGCGAAAAAATTGTGTTTACGCGATATCGTCAAAATCCGTTCGTTCATTTCTCCGGGATCTCAATAGGAGTGTTGAAATTCACAACGGATGAAAAAAAAATTCTCTTTTAATTTTTGAGCTATTTTTAAATCATAAAAGGGACGTGTAACTCTTTTGGTTTTATTTCGTGAAAAATCTCATAGGTCCTATACGGGTTACTCCAGCTATACGTATGTATTAACAAAAAAATAAAAACGCCGGCAATCGCGCCGAATCACAATTTTTGACCGTTCAAAATTGTTCGACAAACCGTGTATTAGAATCGTTTCGAACGATTCATCGCGTCGCTTTCAAATCGATAGCAAACCAATTCGAAAACTTCACACATCATCTCAAGTAATTCGCTCGAACGATATCCGCTGATCCCTAATAGGACCACGCGTTTGAAATGTCTGATGTCTGATGCGATCGAATTATCATCATCGATGAACGTTTTTTTTTTTTTTTTTTTTTTGTTTTGTTTTAAGAAATAGTGAAATCGACAAGTGAAATGAAAACGATAGAGAAAAAATGAGCGGGTAATTGGTAAAATTTATAATAACGTCGTACGCACGAGAGAGGCGGAGGGGTTCAGTGAACTCGATCATTGACGGTATAATATATTGTCGTTGTCTATATGATGCGCTGCTACATAATAACAGCGTGTAATTGATATTTTGACGAACACCGCGTTAATAAATATTCACACAGTAGCGCACAATCGTACGTGGGCACGTACATTTTTTTTTATAATATAAAACACTACCGAATCACGAACGTTATTGTATTCAAGGTCGCGGCGTTTATGCAATAAATTATCATATTTATCGTATAATACGCGTGTAAATTATAATTTACACACACACACACACATATTATTATATTACACACGCTCGGTGTATTCACGGAAAATTCGTTTTGTTTTTTAAATATAAGAATTTCAAACGCATCTGCAGTGTGTTCTGTACTTGGTCCGCGTATAGAAACAATATTATTGTATCGTGCGTCAAACTGTCGAACGCGTACCGATCGACCTTAGGCGATAGATATTCCGAAAACACAAATTCGAAATCGTCGTCAATTTAACTGTATAGAATGACTTTCGCCTAAATTCTTGAAAAAATTACTCGAGAATTTTTAGAATACAAACAAATCGCTATCAATCGATTTTCGGAGATCCGTAAAATGAAAAAAAAAGTAAGAAAGTCTATTCCGTGATCAAATTCACAACGAGAATTCAAATCTTTCAAACAAATCACTACTACAACAGGTCGATCGGATGAGTCGGAATCGTGTTTCTAGTATTTATTACTACGATTCATTCGTGTGCGCAAAAGACGAACAGTAAACACACTCGCTTGACGACGGACGAGTTACGACGAAGTTGAACGAATTAATAATAGTGTTCGAGATAAGACTGAAACGGAAAGTAGTTTCGCAACAACCGGACACCGACGGCCTCTAAAACCGGGACGGAATATGCATATTACAATAAATAAAACGGAACTCGATTGTTTCATATATATGTGTGTGTGTAACATTATTCGCGAAAAATCTTCAAGGTAAAACACTTGTTAAGTCGTTCGAGTTTTTATTTTTAATAATAATAATAATATCGATCACTGTAGTGTTTACACGCAAACTGTTGACTAGTAAAAAGAAAGTGTGATAGGAAAAAAAATCTTCCGGGGAAAAAATACAGGTCAATAACGCAGTGAATATAATATTTGTCCAATTGTCTCAGATATCCTAAATACGAGTAAAACGATAATTGTTTAAATTCGAGACCACAGCCGGACGAGGAGAAAAACGCACACGCACAACTGTAGAAAAAACGCAATAATTAACGCTTTTAAAGACGCGTGTAATGTTTTCGTTATTTACTCATTTCTTTCTAAACCCATTTGTCATAATATATATACGAGCGTATATCGCGCGCGGAAAACAACAAACAATAAACGAAGGAAAAAAATATCGCGCGAATTCTATCGTGCATTAACGCGAAACGAAATGTCCGACAGTGACGTCAAACGATGGGGAATTTTTTTTTTTTTATACAAAAAATATAAAAATTCATCAGCGCCAACGAGTTTCATGAATTACACACGCGCAGGCTAAAATAATTTTGTATTATTTCAAAATTATAGACGACGATATCTACATAATATTATCCACTTGAAAAATTAATTATTGTGTTCGGAACATTTATGTGTATACGACTGTTGCAGCAGCGGTATAGTGGATACTTCCGTTTCTATTTAAATATATTATTATTATTTTAATTTTAACGTAATTGTTCAATATCCGTCGCCATAAATATATATATATATATATTACATAAAATAAAAGACCGATAATTGACCGTCTGTTTTTTTTTCCATAAATTGACTTAATTATAATAATATGTATATCGAGCGTTCCCAAAGCAAATCTCGCTACAAACTCCTTTTGTACTCCAGAACTCTATTATAATAAACGTGTTTTCAATTATATATATATAAAAAACAAAATATATTTTTAATTTAATTACGCCGTTAGTTTATTTTTTTTAAACGATTTTTTTTTTTTTAAAAAGAAATTAAAATTATATTTTCGAATAAATTGACGGTATTGTGAAAGGCAAACGAATTGACGTAGAACTCACGAAAAGTTGTAGGAGGAAAAAAACACCCCAGCGATAAACATAAAACGTTTTGAACGCGAACATTTCTTTTTTTTCTCTCTCTCTCTCTCCCAATTGATTCGAATTTATTTCGGATTTTGCAAGAGAATCTCGAACGAAATATAATCCGTTTGAAAATAACAAGAAAAAGTTAACTCGTATCGTATGCGGAACGAATACGCCCGGTGTATGGCACGCCGTGGTAAAACAATCGATCCGTTTTTAATACGCGTTTTTTTTTCTCTCTTCTGCGTTTTAATACACAGAAAACAACAAAAAGATCCATAGTCCAATTATTTTATTACGCTGTTTATTTATTTTTTATATATATATATATAAACATTACGTGTTTATTTATCGGAAATATGAGATACGTGGTTGTTATTTGTTGACTGTAGGTTTTTTTCCTTCTTCGAATTATTATGTAATACGCGAAGAAGCACATACGACGTATGACGTGATTCGTGAATATAACAAACAAGTAGTAGAATTTATATGTATATATATTATATAAATAAATAATCTATTTGCTTTTTTCGCGAATTATTTGTTATATTTGTAACGATTTTCTACGCTATAACTTTCGATATAACATCGGACGTTTAATCGTCGTACACACCACAACAGCGCGTTACTACAAAACGAGCGTTTTTAATAGAAAATTTTACGATATTTGCGATTGCAGGTGACTCGCATTCGGATCACTCCGATATTATTATTATTATTATTATTATTATTATTATTATTATTATTATTATTACGCGCCGAATTTCAACAGTCTATTATAAATGTTTTATGTTTTAACCGTGTGTGATTTTATGTGTTTCACCGCACACGTTTCACTCATAATACTATTAATTTGTTAATATCGTATTTATATCTCGCCCAAAGGATCTCAAAATAAAATCTATAAATATTACAATTTGTTAGGTCTAAAACGAAAAAAAAAAATTATTATTCCGAAACGTAATGACGTTGCCATGGTCTAAGAATTTATTCGTTGACATTATTTTTCTTATCGATTTATTTGAAATTTGAAATCGTACGCGGAATTCGATATTGTACTATAAAACTAATAGTTGTACTGTTAATCGCTTATTTGTTCTCGCAGTCCTCCTCGTGGCCGTTTTTGTAGAAATAGAAAAAAAAACCGCACGAAGTTAATACGCGCAATAAAATCGCGTTTATATGCGCGTTGGTAATAATATTGCGAAATAAAACGATTTTTTTTTTTTTTTAACTCGTACAACTCGGTTACAAATATAAAGACGTAAATATCGATCACTATATATCGTTCTATTCGGTTATTTAAAGTTTCCAACAAATAAGAGGACACCGAATTTCTACGCGAAATAATTGACAATATTAGTACTAGAGCCGTATTTTTAAATATTAATTAATTTTCAAAAAGTTTTTTTTAAAAAAAAAAAAACCAGCGGTAAAAAAATTGTGTTTTTAAAATGCTTATAATTTTTTTTTAAAAAATTAAAGATATTAAAAAAAATAAATAAATTCTACGTCATTGTATAGGGGAATTTAAACAATTTCGTGTTTAAAGTACTATCGTAGCCTTCAGAATTCTTTCTAGCGTGAAACAATTATTTCGATGAAAATCATAATAGTAGTTAATGTATATTTTTGCGTTAAACAGTAAACACGGGTTTTTTTTTACAAAAAAAAAAAAGATGAATTCTACGCATTTTTTTAATACAAGGTTATGTTATAACGAACTGACGGTAGCAGTAATTCCGACTATCTGTATCAGTAGATAATGAATAAGAAAAAAATCGACGTTCGCATCATATAGTTCAATAACTCGTAACTTGTACGACTAATTTGTTTAACACAAAAATGTACAATCGATTTATTTTTTATTCGTTTTTTTAACTCTGTTGTTTTATTCTTAATATTCTCCTTATAATTTGTTCGTCACGCGCTTATTGCGCGAATTTTTCTTCTTCGCTATCCGCATACCCGAAGACTTTTTTTCCCCAAAACTTATGGTAAGCGAAAAAATTCAACACAACAACTCTCATTACACAATTCAATATTATATTAAACGTTTTATTATCCATAACACGCTTTTATCTTGATCATAATGTATATTCACGCGTACAGTCGTCGTCGTCGTCGCAACGACAAAAAAAAAACACATTTGGATCACCAAATCTACACGTTTATGGAAATTTTAGTGTCACCGGATTAAAAAAAAAACTATAATAAGACAAAATATCTCCTACGCGCCTCCTGCCTTCGTTGCAAAACGAACGAAAAACGTAAAATTACGCTTTACACGTTTACGAAATATCCGCGACGTGATTTTCCAAACGCGGTCGAAATTACATCGGAGCATATGCATTAAAAAAAAAAAATAATAATAATAATAATAACGCGGCATTGAAAAATGTCTTGCGCAATTTTGGGCGAAAAACGAATAAAACCTGTTGTAGGCGATGAAATAAAAAACATTCGAAACATTTCTCTAATTATTGCGTTTTTCTTCTTCTCCGATTTGTCTCCGAAAAAATATTTTTAGAAAAATATAAATTCGTTTCTGTTCTTTTTTTTCCCTCTCCAGACGGTTCTCGCGTCTGCTGCGGATTTTAACACATCGGTGACAACGACTGTAATACGATATTTATTCACACAAATCCATTACTGATCGATAGTTTTTAATCGTTTTCCCAATAAATTAATAACAGTGTTATGTGTTTATCAAACGAAACATTCGCGAAACTGTAACCGCCGGTGTTAACGTGTTATATATTTTTAGGTTTGCCGTCATCGCGATTCTTACGACGGCTGCGAGACAGACGGACAACTCGTCATCGTGTAAAAGGCGAGGCGCGTGCGCAATTGTTGTGACTTTCGCCACACGGTCGGGACTACGCGCGCGACTACAACAAATACGACAAACGAACGGTAAATGAATGCAAATTACACCACAGGCTAGTCGACGAATTTTCGCGAAAACTCCAAAACTTTCGTTTTGTTTTGTTTCGCAATTCTACGCCGCAGTTTCTCTCCGGGAACTGTTTCGCACAAGCCGCAGCGTGTCGTACAGTTTCGTGTGCGAATAAAAACTTTGGACCGACGAAAATTTACCACATTCCTGTCGATCCACTGTCGTCTATTTATTCGCGTACGTGTACACACGATTTACACTACTGAATTTACGGTTTTAATATTGTAAATATTGGCGCGCGCGTAATTCTATACAATATCGATTGACGTTAAAGAAAAATCGATTTAATGCGCACGTGTAAATTTAATAAACGACGTTGAATTTAAAGTAGAATTCCACCCCAAAGAAAAAGAATAAATAAATGTAAATTACATCCATATTATTATTATTATTATTATTAAATTTACGAATTTTTTTTTTTTTTTATCAATCCTATTATGATTTGTATTATACTTTTTTACCAAAAAAAAAAAAAATAAATAAAAATGTACAAATAGACTACTCGACATCGTTACTAAACCGAGCCCCGTCTTTTCCGCTTTTAATCCGCACCCGCTGCAGCCAATAATGAATTATCGCGACGACACGAGATGATTGGCAATAGCGTTCGAACGGCGATTTTCTCGGACGTTATTTAATGGGATCGTCCCTACGATTCGAATCGAAATGATTGTTTCACGGAAGAACGAATCCTAGAAGACCACAGTCATATTTTAGACGGCAAACGATTACACGATAACAATTATTATTTTTTCTTAACGTCTCTGATTCTCAAAAAGTTATTAGCGTTTTTTTTTTTTTAAAGAGTAAAAATTGTTTATTCTTCTTCTTTTAAACGTTAATTGTACCGTTTATTTTTTACGGGGAAAATTCGGCGTCCAAATAATAACATTTCAATTCGATGAAAACCATTGGAGGATAACTCATAAATAATAATTATAATATTATATTGTTCTGCAGCGTTCGGCACTCGAATACCAAAACGCGTATTAATATTTCTTCGCGGTTTTATGTTATCCAGCTAAGACCATAAAATCGCTCGAGCTGTTAGAGCCACGTGTGATAATGTCTTGTCGTACACACACACACACGCACTTACGGTTTTGTTCTTCACACTTTGAAATGCACAAAACATAACATGTTCGTGTTGTTACTATTATTATTATTATTATATTATTATATTATTAAATTATTATTATTATTATGCCAAACCCGTGTTCCTGTTGCACGGCGCACGCAAACCGACTGTATATATTATACAACAACGTATCCGCCGACAGCACGCGTCGGAAACTCGATGATAGTTTGTCCGCGTTCGGAAATATACGCACACACGAGGTGAAATAATAAAACGAGTGTTCAAAGACTCGATTTTTAGATTCTGAGCGAAACTAGGTGAATCTCTTTTGGTTTTAAAAAGCTGTGTTTTTTTTTTCTATGTCTGTACCCGAAAATTCTACCAGAAGGAGTACTGCTCCGACATTTACAGTCACAGTTTGTTTCCGATAGCGAATTTCATCTAATCGATACTTTTCGAAGACCTTTCGATTTTCATAATCGACTCTTTTTAAGCTTTAGCAAAAAAAAAAAAATACATATAAAAACGCAATTTCGTCAAAACCGATTACTTTACGTAATTTCGAAACTAATATAGTCGTGGTAACCTGGAATTTTCACCAAACACGTAACTTCGAATTGTATTAACGGGACAAATTTTGCAAGAAAAAAAAATGTCTTTTAATTTTCGGTAACTCATAGAAAACGCAATCCTTTCAGGTATTCAATTCGAAGTTATTTCTGGTTTTAAGGCTTAAACATTTGACGAGAAAAAAATGTCAGACGTTTGTTACTTTAAATGTGTATTCGAAAAAAGAAACCCCCCCGTCGAAAGTCGTAAAGTCGCAAATTCTGTTTCTAACCATTTCAAATTTTTTTTCCGACAAAGTCTATATATTTACACCGAAGCCGTTTCGTCGAACGCAAAACGATTCATCAAATCTTATAGTCGATAACAAAACAAAATGAATTGCCGATTATCGCGCGCGAGCGAATTGCCGCCGTGTCGCGTTCCTAACGATAGCGCTGCACGAGCCGACGGCTGCCTTATTGACACGGAACAGCCAAAAATTACAGCAATTTACAACGTTTTACAGTTTTTAGAGAGCCGCTAAAAATGATGTTCGTTTCGATATTCACTCGTATAACGAATATTTGATTTTTCAATTCAAAACAAACGATTTGAAAAACGGGAAATAACGTTTGTTCGTATACGTATAAAAAAAAAAACACACACACAACTTTCGAGAAGAAGATAAATTCGCGCTTCTAAATCGGTTTCGTCTTGAAACGCAACGAGTGAATATACTAACGGACCGCCGCAATGACGACGATACGGCTAAATACACCGGTTTAAAACCGCGAACGACTGACTGACGATTTTCACGTCAATCGGTCCGTGTGTTGAACGAGTTATTTTTAAAATCTTACATTATCGACCGACAGACATGTTCCGGAATTCGCGAGATAATATTGTGGACGACCGATCCCTGAGATTTTACGTGATGAAAAACTCGTTGTCTCGTAGTCTTCAGACTTCCCCCGACTCCGTCTCTCCCGCGCGACTCATACATAATATATATATATAGTAACAGTTTTTTTTTTTTTTTTTTTTTGATAATAAAATTATTAATTTTTGCGCACGGGATCGGAGAGGAAACTCTACACGGAAAGATTGCTGAATTCCGAAATTTTTTGGAGAGTACACAGCGATAAAATCAATAGCAAAAGTAATACGATATAAACGTTGTCTCCGTTTTTTTTTTTTTTTCGTCGGTATTTCGGCAACGTTCTCCGTTTTTTATTATTTATTTATTCATTTTTTTTCTATAATAATATTATTTTACGAAATAATAACGATAATATTATTTATACGTACGAGCGGGAGAGACCGTGCCCGTCGTTACAATTTCCGGTATTCCATAATAGTGTATCGAGTGGCGGAGCGTTTTGAACTCCGGGTTTTTTTTTTCCGTGCGCGTACTACCGCGCAGTAACGCAATGCCTAAACGGCCGCACTTCCTCCCGCGGCGATACGCACCACCGGCGTCGAACCGAATCGCGGAAGTATACGCGCAAACTCCCATTGACAAACGCCGTCGTCACGCGTTGTACTCGCGGGTTAAAAAAACAATAAATAAATACGCGTTTCCAGTCGACTGCTGGGTGACAAATTTCCCCCCCCCTCCTCTGGGTGGACCGGTCAGAAACGATTTGCGCCGCTAATGAAAACGTCTGTAATCGTCGTGTGTATTACAAAAAAAAAAAATTTTAAGATCATTGAAACGACCGTTTTGTTCACCGATATCATGATCATATTCCGTGAACTCCAGGCGGACACGAATCGTAAAACTGAATGTGTCGTTTCATTATCACTGCTCGCATTTTTGAGTAATGATCGTATAAAACTTTGGCGTGCGCCGCCCGTTGATCACGATTAGAGCTGTTAGCACAGAGCGTTCGATAAAACTCTTGTAAAAAAAAAAAAACAATTTTACGCGGCGAAAATTCAAAATGGTTCACTGAAATGCGGTTTTTTTTTTTTAATAATAATAATTTTAGTATAAATAATAATAATAAAATCGTTTTCTCACGGACCGCTCGGACGCGGCTCGTCGACTTAGACGACAAACAAAAAAATGATTACCACAACTGTTTTCCCGTAACAACGTAATAACGGGTACGTCGACTTTCAAATTTCGTTATATTTACATAAAAAAAATCATGTTGGTGTGTAAAAAATCTTAAAATAAAGTTTCAAATTCGTGTTATGTACGCGAAAACTCTAAAGAAATTTTTGAAAAAAAAAACGTCCTAAAATTCAAAAAAAAAAACGCGAAATAAATTTTCTCGTTCTCGTCCGAAAGCACGTAAAACGAATTCGCGACGACGACAAAAATCCATGAACATGATTACGATATTAACACAAAAACAAAACAAGTTTTTGAAATTCAAATTTTCGAGAAAAAAAAATCTTTTAAAATAAAAACCACTTACCAAAATAACGACGTGAGAAAAATAGTAATAAGAGCTACCAAAATAACGGCCCCGTGAAGTGTATATCTATCAATTGTAAAATGATAATTTTCAACGATTATAGATACTGAGCCCTTTAAAGGCGAGTCATTTTTGTATTCAAGAGCTGAGAATTTTGTACAACTCAGTTTCTACGCTACTGAGTTCGACTGTATTCGAAAAACGTTGAGAATTATATGACAATTTTTTTTGTTTTTTAATAACACGTCGTATATTTTCCGACAAAGTTTATATCACCGACGCTCTGCTCAGAACCGTGTTTTACCGAATGCAATCGTCGATTACAAATGTTTAACAAAACTTTAAATGCTCTAAGTAAGTAGATCATTTAAACGACATCCAGAACATCGGCGAACCTCTTTTTTTTTTTTTCTAATTCGCGTTCGTTAGATGTACGCGTTATGGGCGCTGTCATAAGAAGAACGAAAAACGTAATAAAATACGAGCGTACTTTATTATTATTATTATTTTTTTTTTTTTTTGACTCGCCAAATCGCTGCTCGACACCACGCCCGCTATCATTTTCGACGATGAGACGGGGCAGTTCCTCGGGCTCGGCGCCACTGGCGCGGAGTAAATCAACCAATTCAAATGTCGTTTATAATAAAACTAATAAATACATTAAAAAAAAAAAAAACCTAAACACTGACATCTCGTTGATTTTTGTTTTTTAGATACAAATAAAGACCGTAATAATGAATAGCGATTTCCACGTAGTTCGCTCACGTCTAATTACACTTCGATGACCAAAAGAATAATAAAGAAAAGAAATTTACACGAGTCTTTACGCAATTTACGTAGTTTATACCGTTGTGTAGATTGTGTGCGGAGCGTATACTGTTTTCCGCGGTGAATATATTTGTCTATTAATATATATTTGTCTATTAAACCCCATTCTCCTCCCCTCGTTAAAAATAACAAACGCAAGACAATTCTCTTGCAAACGATCGAAACGCAATACAAGACATATTTCAACAAAAAAATAAATAAATAAATATTTGTCATTTATGTGTTCCGTTTACATTACGACGATCCACGCGGATATCGTTTTTCGAATATTGAAATTTATCTATAAATCCTAAAATCAATACAACTCGCCCGAGCCGATATCTCCACAAGCAGCGCCATTTATTTTTATTTTTTTTTTCTGCAAAAAACTTTATTTTGAAAATTTCAATAATAATAATAATAAAAAGAAAACAAAAACACTGACGTCAATTTACATTTGCGTGCGGAAAAAAGAAATACATTGCGATAAATCCGGCTGCGGGTGTTGTCACGGCCGTGTGTAGTGTTTCGAAAAAAATTAAACCATATCCGCGTTGATTGAGTTGTACGCGGACGTAATAATATTATTACGTAGTAATACAATACGGAGAGAGAGAGAGAAAGAGTACTACGACTTATTAATATTTCATACATCAGTAAGTTTGCGCGTCACGATAATCCCAGTACGGAAACAGTGGCGGCAGAAGAGTGAGTAAAACTAAGGGAGTCCCTCAAAAATCCCCGGTGCTCTGCGTTGTGGAAAAAAATTTCACAATTTAATAAATTAACTCGTTATAATACATAATGGATATTACGATGGCATTTTTTTTTTTTTTTTTAACAAATACTTTTTAGAATAAAAGACCAAGAGGACGTCCCGGGCAAAGATGGAAGGATAGAGTGGACAAGGACTTAGAAGAGCTTGGAATTGAGAACGGAGTTGAACTGGCTAAGGAAAGAGATCAGTGGAGACAAGTGATTGTTGCGGCAATGGGCCTAAATGGGCCTTGTGAAACGTCATAGACAGATAGATAGACTTTTTAGAATAATTATTACTTATTCGGCGTCTCTTTACAATAGTCAATTCCCGAATCCCAACTCCGTCCTCGTTCGCTGTCCCATCGCCAATCGATAGCGTTACAACGATCGTCAATGTCACATTTCCCCCCCCCACCCTCTTTCTGCAAATTCATTCTATACGCGAAATAACTATTATTATTTTTTTTCATTCAAAACGTCGTTTGTAATAACTGTTCAACGAAATTATTCGGTCTCGTTTACACGCGACAACACTGTTGGAAATTTAAAAACGCCGTCTTCGACATTTTAGACGAGACATATGTGACTTTTATTTCAGGAGGTTTTCGGTTCGCTATTTAATATGCGGTAAGCCCGGCATGTAAACATTTTTTTTTTTTTTTTTTTTTACATATTTTCTGCTCGCGAAATTTTTCGTCGCCAAAAACGTGAGACGTGTGTCGAACTGAATTCGAATGAAAAACTTGGCCGACAACACCGTATAACAACACTATTTTTTTTCGATTATTGTGTCTGTAAAAAAAAAAAAATTCCAATAAGCCTTTTTATACACACGTGTATTGGACACGTATTAGAAACACAAAGAAACAATTATTAAATGTGTCGCGAGTGTGTCATCACAGATGTGTCTCGATCCGTCGTTGACCAAAACAATAATTATATGCGATTACACAGCCGTGTACGTCATAATCTCGCGCATTCATTTCGAACTGCATGCCGTGGACCAGTCGTTTACCGATTTTTTTTTCTTTAAGATTCCGAACGAGGCGACGGGGAGGAAACAACTATACCACACTACGATGTTTATTTCGGTTTTTTTTTTCTACGCGTAACTTTCCGAATACGACAGAAGTGTGTTTCGATTGTATCACGAAAGTCTTTATCCGTTTTTTTTTTTCACGAAAAATTATACGTTTCCAAAAAATTATACTTATGCGCGTAAAATATTATCGGTTCGATGGAATGACAAAAAGACTTTTTGTTTTTTAGGATTTCAAACGCAGCAATCCCCCCGGTCTCCGGTACGACAACAACAGAACTCTAAAAATCCAAACAGGCGGATTGACCCGAACGACAATCCAGCAACGGCTCGTTACGACCAATTTTTTTCTTTACTTCTTTTTCCACCGTTATTACTACTAAATCGCCGATGACAACAGCTAGGCGCTTGCGTCGGGGGGAGAAACGAAACGAAACGCGTTGAACTCGGCACCATTCGAAACGACGCAACGCTCGTTCACTACTGGAAACAACAAACGGATTGTCGTAAACGATAATAAAATAAATAAATAAATCCGTCTGGAAACGCCGGAGAAGAATCGAAAAAGAGTAAACAAAAATCATCGTTTTTTTTTTTTTGTTTTATCTTCCAACAAACAATCGTGCGAGCGATGGTGGAGTGCGTTTTTGTTTAAACAAACGACGAAGTGCGCGTGTTGTAATAAGGATTTTCCGGTCGCGTTATACGGGCGCTTAGCCGGCGGAGCGAGCAGCAGCCGGAACACAACGCCCTTGCGTGGTACGCGCTGCATCAATAAAGAGATCTCGCGGAAGGGGGGAAGGAGGGACCGACAAAAAAAAATTAGAGGAAAAAAACAATACACCAAACACCAGCTGGCGGATTCAATTAAAACACCACCGTCGATGATTTAAACGACGGTCGTCGCCTATAAAAAATAAAAAATAAACATATATACTGTGGAAGAGAAAATGACTGAGGAAATCGCTGCTGCTGCTGCGGGATCTCACGAACGGAGAACGCAAATTTATAGACGATCGGTTACACGGACTTTTCACTCATTGACTGCGCGTATCCCATCCTACCAGCTACACGTGGTTGATCGACGAACCATTCCATAGCGACGGACACGAATTGCAAGTGCGGGGTAGGATGGCCCCGATCGGATTTAAACTCCCACGACTCGAATGAAGACCGGTTTTTTCGACGTTTCGACAAGCTCAATATTTCATTATCGGAAATCCGCTGCTTCCACTTCAACTGCCTCCGAATTTCGTAATACAAACAATTTTCTTTTTAATTTCTCAACAAATACTTTTGTCTATTTATTATTGTATCACGATGTTTACGTGATTTTTTTTCATTTATCATTTAAAAAAAAAAACAAATATTTTCGAATATGTCTCGGATTATTAGTGGTTAGTTATTCGCGTAAGGATTTTACACGAAAAATCGAATACTTTTCCCTTGCGGACGATGCGGTACGCTTACCTTTTTTTTTTTTTATTCGTATTTAAATTTAAAAACGCATAAATTAATTATCAATAACGAAACTTTTCTCATTCAATAGTAATACTATTCGTCCGTTCGTTCTTTATACGGTAAAAATAACCACACGCAATTGTAGGACAGTAAATAATAATATTAGAAATAAACGAACGGCACTTGAGTATACGTACATCGGTGACGCCGTTATTTTAAGCGGGACAAACTTGTATTTCATTTTGAGACCATCACAGAGATATAAATTTAATCTGATTTGAATGCGTAAACGGACATAACGACGGCCGGGCAAATTAAATTCATTTATTAGGAATTGAATTAAAATAAAAAAAAAAAATTAATTTACATAACAACTCCGCCGAAATTTTTAATTAAACATTCACATGCAGAGTATAAACACATATTTATATACTCGTATATGAGAATATTTCTTAAAAATCTCATGGAATTCCTGTTCCGTTTTAGTTGAAAATTGTATTCCCGAAGAAATTTCAATTTGAACGTGACACAATATATTTATTATATTTTTTAATACAATTATTGATTCGAATTTTATAGAAATTTTACGAGAAATTTTAAGAAGGTAAATTTAATTTGATCGAATTTGGACGGCCTGAGTAATAACTGAAAATTTCTGTATACTTTTAACCCCGAGATTTCGTATATTATTGTACTATTTCTTTTTTTTTTTTTTTAACATCGATTTTACCGTGGAAATTATTAATTATTATTTAATATGTTTATAATAAATAGTTTATTTCGCAATTGTGTAATATATTCATGCCCACGTAGTGATAATATTATTGACACGTTTATATACAAACACGAAATGTCAAATTCCAGCATTCCAGAATATAATCGAAAATTATATGTATACATTATGGTATTAATAATAAAAAATATAAAAATATACTTCTCTTTTTTTTTAAAAAAAAAAAATATATATATACGGACGTCGGACTACGTGAAATGGGTTAATTACACGATATTTGGTTTTACTTATATAAAAGTTAAAACAATTCGCTTTCACGCAAATAATATTTAAATATCGTTTACCCGAAGAATAATGTAATTACGCAGGAAACATTTATTTCCCTTTAACGCGCCGAATTAAACGAATTATTTCGAGTATTTTAAGTGTGTTTCGAAAACACTAAAACGTATACTTCGTTCTCGTGTAGGTCAATAGCACGTCGTTACAATTGAGCTCGCACGTTCCTTAATTTGACGTATTATTATATTTTGTGAAAAGTATGTTAATACGTTTAGAATTAAAAAACAAAATACTGCTGCATCGGTGCTTTTTTTCCGGAGCGAAAACGTGAAAACATAACCTCGTCTATTGGAAAAATATAATTTCGAATAATGCGTACGAGTAGTAGTATTACAGCAAACGACCGATTCGCTTTCCGTGTTCAAATTCTTGACACTCAAATATTATAATAAACAAAACACGAAAATTACGAACTAAAATGTAAATTATTATTTTGTAACATTGTACTTGTGTAGTACGGCTTATTCGTTTTTTTCCACGTATTTCAACGTATTCGAAAATTACGTAAGAAAAAAAAAATAATATAATTATTCTGCACTTTATCCTATACCATACTGATATGCGAATGAATGTAATAGTCGATTGTGACCGGGAACTTAAAAGCATTTGTATTTTTCAAACTAACTCTTAGAACAATCCATGTGAGAAAGAAATTTGTTTTATTCTTCTACAGAGTGCAAAAAAAAAGAACTTTTTCTCTATCGTTTATTTCAAACATATTTACGATTTTTAACGCTACCGTGCCACTATAGTATAGGATTTGATATATATATATATATACGTTGGCCTAAACTTTATAGAAAATAATTTTAAAAAAAAGGAACGAAGCGTTAAATAGAATTCCATCTGTGCGCGGATTCGTTAGATAACGCGAAAAATGTAGTCGAAAATAATAATCGGATACGATTTAAAATTGCAGAGCCTAAAAAAAAAAAAAAATTAGAAACGTTTTTAACTGATAAATAAAATGATATTATTTCGAATGTTTTATTCATTTTTAGTGTTGACGTGTGAAAGCGCCTGCGATACTGAATACCTCTCTTTTTTTTTTTTTGTGCTCCGTGAATTCCGAGCCGCGTAGTTATTACAAAGTATCGACAGCACGCGCATTCCGTTCGAGAAGTGTTAATAAATGCGGCAATAGATTTTTTTTTTTTGTTTTTTTTATCGCCGATTATTTTTACTGAAAATACAAAATATTTGCTTCGATATATTCGTAATTTATTTAAATATTTTATCGAAAATTACGTCTAAAAACTCGTACGAAACGAGAAGAAAAAACGTCTATCCATTCGACCGATATCGGAGAAAACCGCACGGGTGTGTGTGTGTTAATAACAACCGGTTAAAAAAACTACCCACGGACTAAAAAATAATAGAGACACAAAACACAACAAGACGGTGGCGAACGTGGGCGGTTGAAATGTCGATGAAACGCGTACAGTCGGTTAGGATAAAAAAAATTTTACGTACGTTGATTGTGATAATATTATTTAAGTAGGTAGGTCATGTGGTGAAAAGAGTTTTTTTTTTTTTCTAATATATTATATAATTTTTAATTACAATATTATATTATTTGTGTGCGATTGGAAACGTATCCTGCGGATTGCGTTACGCGCGTACGACGACAAACAAAATTATTACAAAATTAAAAATATCTAACGCGTTATTTTTAACGATTAATATAATATGTGTGTGTGTGTGTGTGTGTGTAACGTAAAACGATACTTTCGCTTGACCTACACGAAATTTACGAATTGAATAATTCGTTTTGAACGCTTTGAAATTCGGTCAATCCGAATTCAAATACAAATATTTCGTGATTGTGCTAAAAACACGTTCTTTACGGTATTAATATCAATGCGCGTTATTGGTTTCGTCACGTTACCGCATTGTATTATCAATATGAAATTTTGTTATTGAAAAAATAAATAAACGATCCGGCCGCAAAGTATCGTCTCAATAAGAAGATTGTTATTTAAAAACTTACTGAAAAAAATGCGCGTTTCTCAACAAAATATCGAAAACAGTATGTTGTAAAACGTAACCAACGAGTCGAATTTCGCGTGTACAACAACTAAGAATTTCAGAAAAAAAAAAATCCCAATACGATTCTCTATATGAAAACGACTCGAAAATAAATGATTTTTTTTTCCTTTGTTCGTTTAATTTAACTTGAAAAAACGCCGTACATAACCTGTATTTTATTATTTTTATTATTATACGTTATATCGAAACTGGGCGGTAACGAGATTAAACTGAAAATTTAAGTTACTCTAAACGCGTTGAAATTTTACACGAATTACTTTTTACTTAATAAGGTTTTTGTGTTTTTTTAACTCCGCGCGTTAATTTCCCACAAAATAATTATTTGAACGCGTGATCCATTCCCGAATGCTACTGATTTTTTTCATACAAAACTATTAAAAATATTGTAGAATCGACGTGGCAATACGAGTGTATACGAGGTACTATCAAGACACCACATTTTCACACGTTATAAATTTATATATGCATATGCATTAACGGAACCGGCTTTATTTTGACTAATTTCAATATCGTCAATGAGTTATGAACTAGAGAAAACGAAAAAATGGTAAAAATAGCCTTTTTTACTCCAGACTGGATCCTTCGCGAAACAGTTTTTTATAATATTTCGTTTTCTTTACATATTCCGTGCTCTGTACTCGCACACGTTGCAGTTTCACTGCGACGTCTTCTCATCATTTCAAATTAAATATTTCTTTCTACCGAATTAATTTCAATTAAAAATGATATACGTATAACGTTAAAAATACTACACTGCGTATATCGTGTAATTATTTTTATAGTACCTACACATATTGTTATATAAAAAAGACGTTGGGTGGTCTCATCTCTCTCGTCATTTTTCACGCTAATTAGACGATTATAACTCTTTTTTTAATACACCGTCGTTTTTCTTTTTTCCTTTCTCAAAATTAATTTTCAACGAAAACGAAAAAATTAAAACTGTGACTCTTGTCGACTTACATTCGTTTATTCGTGACTGTGTCTAAAACGAGTCGAAAAAAAAAAGAGTGTGTGTATATATATATATATATATGAAGTCGATTTGTCCGCGACGTTGCACGCTAATTCGTATTTATCACTCCATGACGTAACTATAAAATATTGACTGTAAGTTACGACTAGCAAAAAAAAAAAAAATAAATAAATAATAATCTACATACGCGTAATAATATTATCGAAATGCTTTGGTTTTCTTTCCTTTTTTTTCTTCATTTTAAATTCTAAAAAAATAATAATAATACGTACGTCCCTTTGTACACCCCGTTACGTACTCCATGACGTAATAACAACACGTCTGCTCTAGAATTTCGTTCCAATGAACAATACCGTATTCAAAATGGTCGGAATATGAACAGCAGATGTTTCGTTGTAATTTCTAGTCAATTAAAACCACGACAGCGTCCCGGCGAGACTGCCCACACAATTCACAATAAATACATACGCAGAGCGGGCAAATCGTCCGCCGCCGTAGAAACGATATTCGTGTGTGTATACATTTACTGTTAACACAGAGCGACCGATGATTAAAAGCATCGGTAAAAAAAAAAAAGAACAATTCGGTTTGACGGTCGAACGATTATTTTCAAAAGAAAAACGTCTTCTTAAAAACATAAATAAACAAACAGAAATATTTATAAAAAAAGAAAAAAAAATTATCGAACAGCTCTTCTTTCCCCTCGTCTTTTTCACAATTGGCCGTGGTTTTTTTTTTTTTTAGTAATTTACGCTCTAAATCGATCGCGCAATTATTCGATCGGGTACGGTTTTCCGCCGTGTTATTATTCCGCGGTCGTTTATATAGTTGTTGGTAAAATACGATTATAAAAAATGTGTTCCTACGATTCATGTATCGCGTACGATTATAATAACGCGCGCGGATAAAATTTTCTTCTGTCGTAGGATTGAAAAAGGACTTCTATAAAAACGACAATATTTTCGTTCCGCCGAAACTCCGTTGTTTTATATTATAGAATAAACGATGAATAATATTGTTAACACCGATTAAAAAGTTATTTCACAAGACGAGAAAAGTAATTGTAAAAAAAAAAGCGCTTCGAAATGTCTTTTGCAATACCATTAGTAGCTTATGGACGTTATTATTTATTATTTTTTTTTTTTTCGTATTTTTAGCACTTTTTTTTTCACGCGTTAGTGGCACATCTCGTTAAAGAACATATTTCGCCGCGTCTAAAACGTTAATTTTTAAAAATTAACACGTTAAGACAATCAGTAAAAATTATATAACACATAAATACACGTTCGATCCGTGTTCTAACCTATAATCCATCCTAGTAACAACTAGGATTAGACCTTTGTGCGATTACACGCCGTGCTTCTACCAATCAACACGGATATCATCGCGAAGCTCCAAATCATTATTCGGCACATCGACGGTTTTCGTTAGTTAATTGTAGTCGATATTGCGTGTTGTTAAACACACCGTATTGGTACGAATAAACTCGGGAGATGAAATCTTCTCCGTGCCGTTAATTGATTTAGTTACTCACATTGTCGCTCGGCCAACGTTTCCCCCCTCTCGCCCGCCTCAAATGAAAAAATAAAATAACGCGTACTCATTACGAGTATAATTTTTCTACGATAATAGGACGTTGCGTAAAATTGGAACTGCACAGGAGCTGCGAAATGCGAATGGGAAAGAATTCGACGAGGGAAAAGCGTTTTCGCCGCACCGATTTGAAGAACTCAAACGACGCCACCGGCCCCCGAGTATTACCGGACGACGACAACAATAATTATTACGATACGCAAAACTCTCGTCGCGATATTAAAAAATATCGGCGGGAGAAACGGACGAGATATTATTATTCGTGGTGTTATATTGTGGCGTACAGTGTGTGTGGTGAAACGAAACAAAAAAAAGAAAAAGAAAATAAAAACCACAACGCGTACACACACAACAATATATTCCGTGGCGTTCTTGACAAGGTCGTCGCGACTACTATAGCAGTAACGCGTACACCGGTGCGACGACGATAAAACGACGATTTGTTCTCACACAGCGCCTGTACACAGGACTATATAATAGGAAAGAAATTACCCCGAGAGGAATTTACCGACGACGACTGGGGGAAGAATTTTCACGGGCCGACGATTCCGAAAAGAATTTCCACATTTATCACTACACACGTGTATTCATATCGTTTTTTTTTTTTTTTGTATTTTTCTCTCTCCCCGCGTCTCTCGTACGCGTACAAAAAACGCGTACTGGAATGTGGGAAAACGTCCTAGAGACGATATTATTATTATTATTATTATTATTATTATATTTACTATTTTCGTACGTTTTTTAATTTTTTTTTTGTTTTTCTTATCATCATCATCATCATCGCGCGCGCAGAGCGTGTACGAGTGCCCGTATTTATTGGGGGGGGGGGGGAGGGAGGAGGCATATACTTCAGACGTTCCAAAATAAAACAACGGCAAAATTCATTTACGTCTCGTGATGGGATTGTAAATACGATTTTACGAATAATAAATACGGCGCGGAGATTTGATGATAATATTATTATATTTTACGATCGATTGAATATTACCGGATCGGATGAAATTCGACGGTGGAAATTTCCGCCGCTGCTGCTGCTGCTGCTGCTAAAAAAAAAAAACAAAAAACGAAATGTTTAATCGAAACGAACGACGGGACAGTTTCGAATGCGCGTATAATGTGAACACGCAGAATTTCTAAATTCCAAAACACTAAATCTTCGAATTGGAAAGAAAAAGAAAAAAAAAAATCACCAAATATTAGGAATTCGATATAAATACGCCCCCGTTAATAATAATAATAACAATCAGTGTTTTTAAGAAGCAGTCCGCTTCTGGACTTCAGTTCGGCGTGAGACTTTTTAGTAAGTATTCGGTGATTTTGTACACGGAAGTTTCGACAAAATTATTGTTTTATATTTTGGGGGGGGTCCCCTTTGGAGTAGTGTCCGTGGAACGTTCGCCAACCGGAAAATGAGTAATACACTTGTAAAAATCGAACAAAAAAAAAAAAAAAAAAATCGTCTACGGGGGGAAAAAAAAAACCTCGTCGTAAAACGAAAATCGGCGGTGGCGTGGATCGTTATTAAATTGTCTCCGCTTTTCTTACAGTATTTAATTATTATTATTCAATTTCGCCACTGATGATATTAAAAAAAAAAAAAAACGGTACGAACCGGTGTGAGGGCTGCTGGTGTGTACGACGAGATCGTGTGCCAGGTGACCGTCGATGGACCGATGCGGGGATATTTATTTATAATAATACTATAATAGAACGTTCCGGGTATGAACGTTGTATTACGGACGAAGACGACGACGGAGACGAAGACGAGCGACGTGACACGCGGACGGACGGCGGACGGGCAATGAATCACTGGACAGAATAAAAATATATTCACACACCGCGCGTACGCCATCCGGTTTCGATCCGAGCGGCGCGCACATGTCGTCGTCGTCGTAGTCGGTGGCGGTGGCGGTGGCAGTACCGCTCGCCGCCGCCGCCGCCGCTGCAACGGCTCAGTGAAGCCACTCCGTACGTCCGAAATGTTGTTGCGTCGTCGTTGCCTCGTCGTTCACCGCGTTCGGGTTTCAACATCGAAAAACCCTCCCCCGGACAGGGGCGTATACAAGGGGGGGGGGCGATGGGGCGATCGCCCCCCCCTAGATACTTGTGTATGTACCTATATCTACTGACAACTAAAATTAATCGAACTAAAACTAAAATGTCATAACATTTTTTTATTTAAAACTTATTATTTTTATACGTAATTTTTCGATAATTCTAAGTTGGCAACAGATTCGACGGGCCGTTTTTCTATTCGCCCCCCCCCTAAGGGATGAAGTAAATACGCCCCTGCCCCCGGACCCATAGGAATCGGAACTAGTCCATGCCTTCAAAAGCGATTCTCACGAACGTATTGCCGCGCGATAATGTACAGTATGAGTTACGAAAAAAAAGAAAAAAAAACCCGGTTTGCATATTTTTATAATCGACAAATAAAAACGAACATTTATTATTACACACTTGAAATAATTAAGTGGAAATCGTAACGCGCGTCACTGGCGCCATTTGTTCAACAATAATATTTACGGGCGACAAAAAAAAAAAAAAACAAAAACGAAAATCAGAGAAATTCGAGAATTTCACTCCTAGCGCGCGTTCGTCATTCCGCCAATGTGTTTAATTAATAAATAAAAAAAAAATATGCGTATACGTAAACGACGCCTCTCGGGCAAAATAAATAATCAAACGCGTCAATGGACGGTGGGGCCAACGATATCACACTTTTGCTATATAGGAATATAACGAAAAAGTGACTCGTTTTTGTTTGTTTTTGAGACGGTTTTGTAGGAAAAGTTCAATAAAATTAGAGTGTCCGAAAAACGCGTGTTGAATTACGCGACGACGACAACCACTTCTCGATCGTACCAGGAAAACACGGCGTTCCAGCCGTTTGCTAACATTTCGTGTGATAATGTGTTGATTTTCAAACTCTGTGTGTTTTAAACGCGACACTCGATTTATTATTATTTTTTTTATTATTATTATTATACGCGCTGTAACCGCTGTGAGAGTGTTTATCGAAACCCAATCTACGCGAGTATTTATTTTATTTTTTTTTCCGTTGGGGTGAAACGAGGTATATTTTCTCAAACGATTTATTATAACGCGTAAGCCATCGTTCTTATGTTTCGGACACACGTGGACATGATACTTGAGCGCGCAGTGTCGAACACAGGCCGAGACGTCAGAGCGTTTTACACCGTCCACGTGTTGCGTATAAATTTATGTATCGCGCACGTTGAAAATGGTACGCGAAGGACTTTTCCAAATGTTTTTATTACAACCGTATTATACGACCAAATATTCTCGTGCGCCGTTTCTTCACACGGACCGTTTTCAGCAGACGGTCGTCTGCCGCGTATTGTAAATCAAATTTCCGCACGGGAACGTCGGACATACGGTCAGTGTCTGGTTTTTAACTCGAGAGCGTACGTCATAATATACGCGATAATGAAATGCTCGGAAAGAAATAAAATAAGTAGAATTGTTCTCATGAAGATTTTTCGGAGTTTTGATGTTATTATATTATTGTAGATTTGAAAGCGACGAGTTGAATCGCGCGTTCCTTTATATTTGCTTAAAAAATAACAAAAAAAAATCATAATAATTATCTAATATATTGTATGTATTATTTTTTAAATAAAAAATTAACGCGCTACAGTGGCGTTGTAGTGAATTTTCAAGTCTTAACAAAAAGACCGTAAAAATTAACATTTTCACGATTCGATTACCTCAACATCTATAAATTAATCGAAAATTGAAAATAACTCTTTAAACATTTTTTTTTTTTTTTACTATAAAATTACGTATTCATTGAAAACTTCAAGGTTCTACGCGGTAATTGCATTCGGAATTTTTTCCCGATTTTATATGGTAATTCTTCGGTAGTTTTTTTCGTTTTTAAGCGCTATTGAGAAAATCGAAAAACGACCTCTCTAATAATGTACCGACAAGATAAAATTTCCGTACCGGAAAATGATTGAGAACACGTGTAAAGACTCTTTTTGTGGTAGAATTTTTGATTACAGACGTAAAAAAAAAATGTGTACATCATTGTTAAACCAATAAATTCCTCGCTCCACTCTAGAATTTAAAATACATAAATATGCATTTACCAAACAACGGTGAATTCTCCGTTTTATTCGTTTACTCGAAAAGAGTAATTCAAATGTTAGAAATGAAACAATAACGTGTCACGTATTACGAATTGGAATAACTGGTATGTTTACGATTCCATTTGTTTTGAATTCAATAATAATAATAATAATAACACTTGAAAAAAATCTGTTATTACAAGTAAATACCGAATTTTACTTTCGAAAAATATTTCGCATACAAAAAATAACGTCGTAATAAAAAGAAATACTAAACAAAAGATAAACGCGTATTCGTAATGATTTTTTTTTTTACTTAATAATAATAATAATAATAATAATATGTCCAACACGAGCTGGAACATAAAATCTAACGTAAAAGACAATTGTATTTCTGTATTATAAATCAGCTGAGTGTCGAGATTTCGTATTACAAGACTAATAATATAAAATCAAAATTCGTCTACGTTATTAACCGTATTGAAAAAATATTAATCTCTGAAGTAATTTCTAAAATTTCGCGTATAATTTTCGCGATTTCATTAACGCGTTTCGAAATTCCGGAAAAACGAAGTAAAGCGGTTTCATACTCCGAACGTTCTCTGTACGTATAATATAACAAGTGATTTTTAACGCGCACTTTTTTCGTTAATCAGAACTTACACTAACCAGTGGCACACGCAGGGGGAGGGGATTATGGGAGATATATCCCTCCATAGGCCTTTATTTCATACTCTAAAAACGTGATTTTAAACTCCAGTTCGTCTGCGTAATATTTAGTTTTCACGTAGTTGTTGAAAAAAAAAATGTATCGTCGAAAATATGTGCTGTGGTGATAACTGATGAGTGGTACCCAAAGACGTTAACGATAATTACACTTACAACGGTTATAGCTCATACAAATGAAATTGGTGATTTAATCAGAAAATTGATGTACCTATTATTTTTTTTGTGGTGTTCTGTGTTTTAAAATGACTATAAATGACATTGCGGCGTACCTACGTGCGCATCAATCATGAATGATTGTTTTTTTATTCTAATACAATACGTCTTCGTTGTTCTGGTTTATGACATTCCCTTCCCCCCTACGAAATTCCTGCGCACGCCACTGGTTCTAACTAATTCTGGACAGAACTCAATTCAAAATGAGCAGTTGTAATTGCATATTCGGGCAGTAACTAAAAATTTAAAATACACGAATAAGAAGGGCAGAGAGTAAAAAAGAAACGCCGAGTTGTAAAAAGAACAAATGGCGAACAACTGCGGGATTATTTCAACGGTGTTTTCTTCGAAGCGTCGGATAAAAATAAAATAATTAAAAGTGAAGAGGCCTGAGAAAAAATCATTTTAATAAACTGCGATAAATAATTTGTAATTTATAAGATTGAAAAATAAATAATACATACGTAATTACTAATTATTATGTTGTATTTGTGTCATTGATTTTTGATTTCCTAAATACGCTGGTTGTTGTTAGGCGAATTGTTTTAACAACTCGTACAAAAATATTTTGTAGAGTTGTTCTGAAAATGAATAAAACACAAGGTCTGTCGTTAACAATGTGTCGAGCACAAATGAATAATCAAAAAACGTTTATGTTGATTTACATTATTCAACGCGTTAATTTTATACATTATTAATGTCTATGGATAATAAATAAATAATTTTCCATTATTGCAGCAGATCAATGGTAAATTGTCTAAAAACAATTGCTCTACTCTAAGAGTACGAAAATAATAATTTATATGTAACAGGTTTCGAAAAAAAAAATATAGAGTATATCAATATATATGTAATATAAAAATTATTTTTATTTTCAATTGTTGCGCTCGACACGGGTTTTTAAATTTCTCGCGTTAAACGTTCAACGCTTAATGATTTGAGTCGACAAAAATTAATAATAATTTTAATGGCTTTACAGTGATAAAAAAAAATATTCATTTTTCATCGCGGTCTGAGTATCGCAGTATAATAAAAATTACCCGGAGCTCTTTTCAATTCGTCGTTTACTCGCGCGATATGTAAGAAAATACATTGCATAATGAGATGGTACATTCGTTTCGATATGAAATTATATAAATACAAATAACAGCGAGAATTACGACGACACTTATTGCGTGACGTTTATCGATAATATCCAAAAGACTTAGGCATCGAAGGGCGAACACCTCCGTAGTTTTTAATTCAGAGAGACATGAAAACAGCCCTACAAAATATAGCCACCGAAACGTCGGTAAGATATTATCGAAAATGGTCGTATATTCTCGTAGTTACATTCCTTTCATTAAAATTCCAAGCTTTAACCCGTTCAAAATCAACGAAAAATATACAAGTAAATTATTATTATCATTATTTTTATTATTATTATTATTATTATTGTTATTATTATTATTATTTAACAGTTAAGAGCAATTTTTTTATTTTTGGCTCGACCTTGCTCATCGTATACATTATATAATAATATACAGTACGATGCACGTCAGCCAATAGAGAATACGATACGGTAACCGCCGTCGGTTCTTAGCTCATGGTTTGTGTTATTTTCATATAAACACCGGGTGAGAACCACACACGCGAGAGTATATATATATATATATATATAATTTTCGTTGTTTGTCAAGACGCGTGTGATCGATGAACTGAAAAACGTACACAAATCTCAATTCAATCGTCGAAGATAGCTGGACCGTGACCCATTAAGCGGCTATCGAATTCCTGTGTTTTCTATTATTATTTTTTTTAATCCGAATCTCTGTACAAAATGTGTTGACGATACAAACGACCGTGTTCGCTTACCGCACGGAATAGATACGAATAATGAAAATTACTCGACGAGAGCGCACACGACAAATCGTCGTTATTATAATAATAATAAGAATAATAATAATAATAACAATAATTGTTGAGTTGTTGCGGAGTGATAGGTACGAACTTCGTTAGGTCCGTTTGTAAAACAGTAGCGCCGAGTACGTACCTGCTTTAAGTGGTCCATTTGAAACACTTACATTTTCACCGGTGGTATATGTCTTGGTCGGTATTATTTCATTACGTAAAATAACGGAACAAATTACACAAGACAATAATTGAATATGAAACATATGTAAGAATTTTAATTATTACATTTATAATGATAACGAACAAGTATTAATAGAAAGAATAGCCACAAATTCTTATACGTTAGCTTCGTGTACGTATTGTGTGTTGTGAGATAACATATTCGTATCGTGAATTAAATACATAAGTTAATAACGAATGTTATTATTATTCCCTAATTAAAACCCCCCCCAAAAAAAAAAAAATAATATACCACAATACATACCAAACAAATATTTTATGAATAAAATATTAACACGTCGCAAATTTAACGAATTTAAACGATTTATAATCTAATTGCCTAGACCGTCCGAAACATATATGAAATGTGTTTAAAACAGTCTACATGTAGCTTCACATATTAGCTTTAAAGTAGAACTAATTTGGAAATGGAAATACATCTATAGGAATTCAAAGAAAATTAAAAAAATTATTGTTACACTTGCTCGAGCCTCTAACACGCATGACCACGCACGAATAATTATATTGTGATAAAAAATACGATTTTTGTGTAAATATATTTGAGTTGTACATTACTAAAATACTTACGAGAAAAAATATTACAAATACTGCAATACGTACGTAATTTTTTGTACAAAACGTTCATTTCCTATTCCAAACCACACAATTACACTCGTATTGGAAACGGAGAGAGAATTTCGAATAATCGTAATTAATTTTTAATTGTACGAGTCGATTTTCGACTGACATAATTGATGATCTGTCGTCTGCCGGTTAACGGTAAATTTATATAATAACATAATTAATTCGTAATTAATTATGAATTTCTATTACTTTGGATATAACGATTTACGCTGAACACCGTTTTGGTATGCGGTAACACGCTCGATAATATTATTTTTGTTTTATACTTTAAAACGCTGCGCGAGAGTAATTTTTTTTTTCGCTTAATTTACAGTGCCCGCGCGTTATTCGTACGAATTTCAATCTATTTTGTTGCCGTTCGATTTAATCGAGAAATAAATCACTCGGTATTGCAAAATCAATACTGAAAATACACACACACACACAATACGATTTTTCAGACTTTCGAGTTAAGTTATAAATTAAAATTACGCTACGGCAAATGTAGTTAACAGCGATTCCGTTATACGCTCGGGAACAATAATCATTTTAACATGTAAGGGAAATAATATTAGTACAAATGTACATCACAGTAGTTTGCAGTCAACCCGGACACGCTTATTATGATTTACGAGTAACGACGTGATAATTAAGTAAGTACAGGATGGCAGAGTTCACAACACAAGTTTTACATGGTAGAACAAATCGAGTACATAATATTGTCTAAA
Organism: Chaetogeoica ovagalla; assembly: GCA_032441825.1. Classification (NCBI taxonomy): domain Eukaryota; kingdom Metazoa; phylum Arthropoda; class Insecta; order Hemiptera; family Aphididae; genus Chaetogeoica; species Chaetogeoica ovagalla. The sequence goes on along the minus strand of CM063746.1, from coordinate 330,589 downwards.
ATTAATATCCAATTAGTGAGACTATATGACTATTTTCAATGCATTATAAAACTATAGAGACATATGATTGCAAACTACAGAGGCACGTGATCGTTGTTTCAATTCTGGCAGTATAGATAATATTACGAAACGAATATGGATTTTTTTTTTTAAGAAGAGACGTTTGTTTTTTACGAATAGTGTTCATGCACAAATCGAAATGAAAAATCATTTAATATTATAAAGACGTGAACTCGAATTTAAAACTAAAAAGTTATTATTTTTTTTTTTTTTTTTTTTTTTGTAAACGAAACAAAATATTATTTCTCTATACGAAATGCGCAGTCGTTTGTTTTGCCCCCACGCTGAACAAGTGCACACTATTTTAATAATAATAAAAAAAATCGTTCTCGTGAAAAAACACAAGATCATTGCTCAGGAAAACAAATCAAGTTTTCGTAATAAATGCCGATTTTAATATTTTAGTTTTCTTCAAAAAAAGAATACGTCATTTGATTTTTGGATACATTCGAATAGTAGAATTTAAACGTAATTTATGAAAACATTGTGCAGTAATATTATAAACATACAACGAACGAATTTAGTTTCTGATGATTTATCAATGTACCCTGTGTATTCGTATATCCTTTTAAAAAAGTGTCAACTTGAAAAAATCGTTTTTTTTTTACATACACTGCAGATTTTAATTTGCAAAACAAAAAAAAAAACGAATTGATTCGATAAAATCATTTTATATTTCAGGGAACAGTAATTTGATTTTTCACAAATCAAATGCGAATGATAATTATTATCGTTTGTCAAATATACATTGTTACGTATTAAAATAATATTATTACAATTAATTAAATACGTTTAATTCAATTTATTTTTAATTCGAATAATACAAATTGATTCTCTCGTCATTCTTGTCGCAGGACAATTTCTTTTTTTTTTTGTAAAAAATTTTTCGTTTTAATCCAAGAAAAGTTTTAATCGATTATGAGTGATTTATAAATCAGACGATAGTCGAAAAATCGACGAATAATTTTACAATTGTATTTTATTTTTTTTTTGCGATTGATACGAGACTTCGTATGGAAAACAAATAAGTGTTTAAATACTTTACGGCGAAGTAAGATACTTACGTAGCTATTTTGTAATCGTTTGTCACGGATATCCGCCAACAGGTCCCGTCGCACAACGTTACTGCGCGTGAAATCGTATACAGGGACCGACTATAAACGGCATTGTCGAGCCCTGCACGAGTTCGCAGGTGCAGGTTGCAGGAGGGTGCCGAGTGCCGGATATGCGGGCGAAAATATTCTGGCGCCAATTTTCCATAGATGCTCGGCACATAAAATGTGACATTTTTATATTAAAAATCGTTCTACCAAGCACGAAGAAGAGAAACACATACGGCGCAGAAAACGATTTGCGATCGATTTTTCTTCTGTCCCCGGAAAAAGTCCAAGACGAAAACGACCAGACGCGCTTTTATCGCAGAAAAAAACAAATGTGCCGGCATTGCTCATTACACAGTGGACGATGAACACCAAGAGTACGTTATAAAATGGGACGAATTGATTGTTTTAAACGAACAAACAAACAAAAAATCCATCACGAAATTCTCGTTTTGTACCACGTAAATATCGATAAGAATATTTCGCCCGAATTTCTAAACTTAACACCGACCGAGATCAGTTGTAACGATCGTCGCTCGCGCAGTTCGAATATTTCGATAATTAATGTCATGGATTGACGATAATAATAATTATTATTAGTTTTGAACGACGATTAACCGCAGTTTTACGTGGAACGAGACGGATTCAGCGTGCTTATTGCAACGCGAACATACGATATTATAACGACATCGTACGTGGACTGCGCGCGTCATATTGATAACATCGACGAGAATATTGTTATACGTCATGAACGCTATGTGAATAATGACGGAGAATACGCGAGAAATATAGTATTTTATTTTTTAAGAAATCCACAAGAATCTCAAGGTTTTACGGACACGCGCATTAAGTACGCCGTTCATAATAGTAATAGGTATGTGTGTGTGTGTGGGTATTATAAACACATTTGGAATACACTTTTATTTTTTTCTTAACTTCTTTTAACAGCGTATACACAAGACATTTTTTTTTTTTATAACGTCTCGTATTGAATAATTTTTTTCCTCACCGCACACACAATGATAAAATCGCTGTACACGTGAATCGTAATATAGTTTTTAACAAAAAAAAAAAAAAAAAAACCATACGGTGTATAAAAACACCGTATTGGTGTTAACGTTAATACCGTATAAATATCATACGAATCTAAACAACTAATTTTTATTTTCCGTTATTTTATTATTTGTTCATTTTTTAGGAAACTTTTTGAAATTTTTTTTTTTTTACAATTTTTCAAACTATATTTCAATAATTGACAAAAAAAACAAAAATTACGAGTTTATTATTATTATTGTTTTTTTATTTTTTCTCCCTCCGTATAATAATTGTAATTAATGAAATAATAATTAGAAATTTTTATTCCATAAATTGAATAAGAGAAAACGCGTTTTACATTGGCTTTTTGTAATAATTTTTTTTTTCCACAGAACAGTTGATAATTACTGAGGCTTTTCAATTCTCCTGCCGATGCGGAGTCTGCAGTGCACGCCTTACACACGCAGCGGAGTTCGCGTACGGGCATTGAATCGAATTCAAAGGAGCTGCGGTGTAACAGATGTATTATTTTATTATAATATACCCGTCAGATGTTCGTCATAATAACTAATAATATTCCGCCCGGGATTCGGTCCGACGATAACTGAGGATTTCTAATTGACGTGTGCGAAACTTCATCCGCGAAAATAACGAAAATGATAATTACACCAGTCGTGTGCATGACGTACAAGTATTTTAATTTTTTTAACCACCGCAGATGTTCATCGCGCGGGTATAAGCATTGTGTTTGACAAAAAAAAGAAAAACGTTTTCATTACGCGCGGACATCATGTTTTATAAGCGTGTGCGTCGTAGTTTTATTCAAGAAAAAAAATACGACTGACTTTTATGGAAACAGAAGAAGAAAAAAAGATTTGAAAGCATTACACGCCGCACAATTAACAGACCGACATAACACCTGGCAAACAGCCACAAGTTCTATCGTATTAATAATAATAATAATCGTGTAACACAACAATAGACCATAAACGTTGTGTTTCTTGTGTACGTCGACGTTTAAATACGCACCGGATTCTTTGAGAACCCGGTCCATACAGACAATAACGCGAGATAAACGAGTGAAACGGGTAAACGAGACACGCGAGATTAATTATTATTATTATTATTATTATTGTTTTAGATTCTGAGAGAAGCGAGGAATGTATTGATTTAACAATGATGCGGTTTTTTTCCTCATATTATATCTGTAGCCAAAAATTCTACCAAAAAAAAAATGCTCCAATCTTTATGTGTAGCACTATTTTTCGGTAGCGAATCGCATTTTGTTGATATTTTAAAGAAACAATATTAGTTTGTGTAGTTTTTGATTTTTGTTAGTTTAAAGCAGTGGTTCCCAAATCAACACTAGGCACGGATCACTTTTATAAATTCTCCACCGTCACGGTCCACGGCCTGATTTCAATCCTCCTCCCCCCCCCCATTATCACGTATTTTAAATAAATAACAAAAAATTTAAATATAATTTCGCTAGTTTTTTTTTTTAAATTTCAATCTCGTCGTTCGCTGACCACTTGTGACGAGTTCACGGACCACCAGTTGGGAACCGCCGGCCTAAAAGGAATGTTTCTATAGATGTACGCATATGAGAAATAAATACTTTAGTGTACGCAACTGATAACGAAAACCGCAATGATCGTATTTTTTACGAGGAAAAAAAAATATAAATACTTAACACCGTATATTATTGCGTAAGGATTATTTAAAGAATGCGACGAGTGAATGACGGGTATTTGAAAATAATTCCACTACGTCATAATGTCGTTTAATACGACCTATACGACGAAACCAGAACATGACTGAGTCATTACAATGACGATATTTGCACTTGTACGTTAACGGTTACATTGAAGTGTGTTAGGAAGTGAAAGTATGGGATTTATCGGGATTTTTCGTACCGTCGAATAATTATACGAAACAGTGCGTACTGCACTGAGCCATTCATTCGTTTTACTGACGATATATTGCAAATGTGTTAAATATAATATTCGTACTAATACCGGTTTGTGTTATATTATTTTTAAATCTTTTAAAAAATTCTTTCGACGTTAGATAATTCTTCGGCGAATGGAAATTCTTCGAATCGGGGAAAAAAAAACCGAATTTTATACATTTATTATATTAACCGACAATCGTCGATTATTTTTCTGTTAACGGATTGTTCGCGAGAACGAGAATGAAATCGCGACGTGGGAAAAATGATTGATTACGGAACGAGCAACTTAGAATTTCAATATAAAACTATAAGGAAATTTAACCGAATCGACTTTAATTACACCTGTTCGCCGTCGAATTCAGACGTTGCGTGATTATCGAAAAACCCTGGCCACAAACGTATTAACTGTAATTATATATATGTAAACTGTTATATAATACATACATTATAATAATAGAAGGAAAAATAATCGCTATAGGTAGTCGCGAAACCGACAAACGAATAAAGACACATTTTTATTTTCATTTTATCCCGTATATGTACCAACTGTTTCTGTACTTGAGTTTTACGTGTGACAAGGTATCATCGACAGTGCGTATAATATATATTTTCTCTCGCGAGATTTTTAACGCAGCGAATTGCGACAACAACGACGATGTCAATATCGTTTGATTTAAACAATATTTATAATTATACTGTGTCAGGACGATGATTCGTATTCAAAAAAATGTTCTACAATGTCCATGAATTTGAAAAAATATTACTCTTCGGCTAACAATACGTGTGATCTTCGCGTATAAAATGTCGATACTAAAACGTCTTCCGACGAAAAATAAAGCTTTTGCACATTTAGATTTTTTTTTCTTTCAAATAAACATGACATTTCAAAGATAAATCTACGTTTTTTTTTATGCCATACACTCTTCTTGTCTGGCATCCATATTTTATAACACAAACACAAAGTTTAACACGAACACTCTATTCGTTTTTTTATGTTTCCAATGTTATATATATATATATATATATATATAAAGTAGAGATGTTTCTCATACCAACTATGACGTTACAATTCGATAATTTTTCAACGTGCAAACGTTAGAACAACATTTCATACGCAACTAAAATATTTTAACTTTTGTGTGAAATATTATAAATAATACGATTGTTCCGAAATGATAATAAATATATAAATTTGAAAATTAGCGTTTGAAAAAAAGAAAAAAATGCTTCTGCGCGTTACAATGTTAATACACTAAATACACCGTCGGACGTATTAATATGTCTATTGGTAGTTCTCTATATAATAATAATATTTAATAAATATCAGAGACGAACGAGGAAGAAAACTGATCGAACATTAATATTATTGATCGAATAATTTACTAGTGAATCACCATCGATCGACTTTAAGCGACGACGCGCTAACACGCGTATTCTCGTTTAATAGAGTCACGCGCGTCATATGTACAGGTAAGGTTATTAGACGTGGTGCGTTCGAGAAAAGAGTAAATTGTTTTATGTTCGGTAGTTTGTAAATACAAAACGTAAAGATTTTTTTTTTTTTTTTTGAACATTTTCATCGCGTAGTTTTTAAATATTTATTTAATTATGGAACACGTTGTTTTATATGCGTTTTTGATTCTAATAATATTTTATTAAATTAAGTATATTTAATTCGATGACAAATTTATTTGGAAAAAATAAATAAATAGTATAATTTATTTATAATTGATTTTCTCGTTGTTTCGGGTTTTAGTACGAAAAAAGATTGTATATAGTGTTTGGTTTGTGTTTTCAACGAATTTTTCTTTTTTTTCAAAAAAAACTATTCACTATTCCATAATATGCTCGCATTCATGTCTGCGTTCAAAGGCAAACTGCTTCAACTTTTTTAGGTATTTTATGTCGAAAAAGGATACCGAAGATGACGTCGTTATGAGATTAACTGCAGACCTTGGGCTGTATCTTGCACGTATTTTCGGTAGATCGATTTTTTTTTTTATTTTCAATTTTTGACTTACTCGTACTTACTTCATACGAAAATTTCAATTATAAATAATAATCGACCAAACGAAACGTGGTTTTGTTTTGTTTTTTTAAACGTGTTAGTGTTCAGAAATAAGAGAACGGAACAAAAACATAACATTTTTCCACCGCGAATTGCAAATTCGTTCTTAAAAACCGGAATAAAATGTCGAAAAGAAAAAAAAAAATAGAAAAACACGACTGTTTGGAAGAAAAACGCCACGTTTTTATTGTTTCGGTTGTTCTTTCTCCGCAGCGTACAAGACCAGACACATAACAGGGGCGATATAATAATATCATTTATTCGTATTAATATATATATATCGTACTGGCTGACATCAGTCCTGCAGCATCAGCAGTAGACAAACGCGCGGCGAAGACCACCTACGCAATAGAAATCACGTCCCACGCGCGGTTCTAACGACGTTCTCGATCACCGCGAGTTTCTCGATCGTGCGCGTTATCGATCACTGCCCGCCGATTCGTCGATCGTCGTCGATAGATAGAACGTCAATATAATATTTTTATTATTAATAGGACCGCGCGGACTCAACAACCGTTACAAAAAAAAAAGAATAATATAACAATAACAATACGATTCATAATGGTGTCCTATAAATAAAAGAGATACGAAAAAAAAGAATGTACACGGCGACGTTCAAAAAATACGCTGAGAAACTAAAGAAAAATGCCTTTAAAAATGATTTAAAAAAAACCGCGTTAAAATGTGTATAAAACATTCGCGTGATCGACAAACGCCGCGCGTTTTTCAGTCTTTGCCCCATTTTTTTTGTTTTTCTAATCATTTACGAGATTATTATTACTGGAACGCGATGACGTTTCCGATAGTTTTTCTTCCCCCGCCCCGATGAAACTCGCGGTTTTCATAGGAAAATTTGCCGGCTTGCGTCATACCGCAAAATCCAATATGGTACAAATTTCATTTTCGCATTTTTTCCGCGATTTTCTGCGCATTTTATACGAGGGTGGGGGGTTTTTTTCGTTTTTACTTTTTACAGATGTGTATTGGAATCGTTTCTTCCTCGTCGCGCATTATTCCGTTAAAACTAAATATTCCGAGAAGAATGCCTAAAATTATACGGACACATTCGTTCGCAAAACCGTCTTGTGCAAAGTGCCCATTATTTGTTTTCTTATCGCGAACCCGTCTCATCGACACTGTCTATTTCTTAAAATTATATTTCATTCTGTGTCTGACGGGCGAGCGCGAGAACGTGTTTTATCGACTGCTGCGGTGGGTGGCTCCCCGCGGCGCGCGCGTCGTTTTTACTATTTTCAAGTAATTTTTAAATGTCACTGTTTCCGTGTTAAAGGAAACAGTTTTAGTTTTTGTTTCGACCGTTTTAAAATCGTTGTTTTTATTTACGGAATTCGTTAAGGACTTTTTTAAGTTTATCGCGTCCCCGCGGGGGCAGGGATTGCCACAGTGCACGGACGTTGTGTTACCAAAATGAAAACAATTTGAAGAAGTGGTGTTTTCTCGTAACGTCCGACCACTGGCTATTATTATATAGTATTCGCTAACCATTGTGTTACGTACAGTTTTCCAACGACATAATATTATATTTTTATATTACACTCACAACGGCGACGCGCAATATTGTAAACAATCGTTTCTACTGTCCGCAGGTGGGTAATCTCGCGCGCGTCCAAAAGTCCAACAACGCGATCCGGGAACAAGTCGCGCGATAATCGCGGCTCGGCGGCCCGCGTTTTTCCCCCGACGTTTATTTCGGAGTGATTTCTCCGTTCGCCGACCGACGGGCGTTTCGTGACGGCCGTTCGAGTCGCGCGAATTTCTCACACCGCCGAGTAGTCGTCGCCGTAGTCCATTCGATCGAATACATTTATTTATTCGCACTTATTTCTTTTTTTTATTCTCCTGGCGGAAAACGGACTGGTCGTATTTGTTTTAAGGTACGTGTTACGAAAAAATAAATATTCGAGAAAAACATTTAGAGGAACCAATTCATTTCATTCACTGCGCTTATCCCCGCCGCGCGCCTCGAAACGTGAAAAAATCACAAGGGCTGAATTCGTCGAGCACTGGCGGCTATAAAAATCACGCTTTTTTTCTGTTGAATATACTTCGGTACAAATTCGATATTTTAAAACGATGATTTTCGTTATTGAAGAGGAGGACTCCTATACACTCTTTATTTTCGTCGAGATATGATCGCTTCGCGATACACTCGTGGAGGTATTCGCAACGATTCTGTGAAAAAAAAACTTATTCAGAATGTTGTTACATTTCTTGTTTTATATATAAAGATTATAATAAATCCGAGGATATCGCGCGCGATAATTGAATACCTGAAAAAAAAAACGAATAATTTGTAATGTAAATAATGTTTTTCTTATCGTGTCTGTTTATGGATTTGTGATAAACACAAAAACGATTCGAATTTAACGGCGTGTTAGGAGTCCAAAATGGATCGGTGTTAATTTAACGAACGAAATCTGTATTAAAATCATTGATTTACATTTTACGTTATAATTAACGAATAAATCAACTGTTCGGCCGCGGTGTAGCTACTATCGATTGGCGTAGTATATCTGTAATTTAAAATGTCCTTTGTTGACTCTGGTTGCACACACATTCTTCGGCCTAAATTATATTGATCTTATAGTGTTTTGCAGTCTCACAGAACCGTGCGAATCGTTAAAAAAAACAACGATCATGAACGCAGAGACGTCGTCTACAGAAGATCAAGTACGTTCTATTGCAGTCAAACAACTGCGGTCCGGTACCGAATTGATGGCCACCAAAAACTGCAATGGCGTAAGTGGTGTACAGATTATATTTTTTGTTTCGAATTTAACTCGCAGTGGTTTATAATCGATTTCGATACTATTCCTCATGTACTAAATATCGTATTTATTCGTATTTTCGACGGTTTTGTTTTTCTTTTTGTTAGAAGAGAAAGAAACTCAGTCTGACGTTAGAGCTGACCATGATGCAGTTAAAACGTACGATCTTATGGCGAAACAATAATCACAAAAACAAGTAAATGCAATTTGTTAATATATTTATTTCTTTATTTTTTTTTTCTTTATAAAGATCTTAGAAATATATCGAATTTCGTTGAATTTAAGTGTACATAATTATTATTTAAACAAAATTATAAGTCAATAGAAATAATATGAATTACATAACAAACGGAAATGAACTCATATACAGAGAAGACGTAGTAAGCCGCGGTGATATAGAATGTGGCACAAATCACTCAAATATTACATACATAGATAATGTGTTTACTGCGTAGAGTTTTATATTATTAGTAAAAATATAAAATTCTACGTGCACCATTTAAAAAATAGTTTTTTAAGTAATGCGTGTCGTAATTTAAGAGTCTCTATAATGTCATTTTACCGATCCCTTAAAGAAATCTCAACACGCTTTTTTTTCCAATTAAAAATTAAATACAATTAAAATTTAATCGCTTATTTAATCCACCCAAATATGCAATTGAATATTAACGTATAATTATTATAATAATAATTATTAGTCCAGAAAAACGGATTCGTATAAACGCGTTCGTGCTTTTCATCTTTTACGTGTATATATATATATATATAATATACATACTGTTTTAATGTTTTGTAATACGTAAATGATAAAAACACAGTCACAATATACGTTGTAGATTCGATAATTCAATTTGTTTATTTATTTTTTAAAACATTGGAGCAAAGAATGTTTCGTCGGCGCTTGTCGGAATCAATTCAATTAAAATATACATATTTCTGTGCACTCGTATATTTTAATCAATTTATGAATTACATATTTGTAAACGAAAATGTTTGCACCGATTACACGACGAACCCAATTATTATTATATTATTTATATAATAATAATAATAATAATAATATAATTATAAACATAGTAAATAGTCTTTGTATTATATTGCACCGTAAAACAACGTATTATTTACCATCACGGCCAAATCTTCAAATTTTAAATTCCGAAACACGCTGCAACGAATTAATACGATTTCCGACCGTTCGAAACGAAAATCGGAATGAAACGAGTGCGTGTCTGTCGTTTCTTGTCGGTCGTACGTGAATTGGACGTGATTTTTGTCAAATAATGCGAGCATTAATGCGAGCCGCGCGACGTTCATTTCATTTTAACCGTGTTTGTATTATAGCTGCGGTCTTGGATGCCGCCAATCTTAAAGACATAATAATATATTATGCTTGTTGAAATTAAGAAATAAACAAATATTCAGAGTTTCGGTTTCGACTCGCAAACATTTTAAAATATTAATTTTTACTGCTGATCAAACATCGAACGTGTATCAGTTATCTGCGGGCTTATAAAACGAGAAAATAGATTTTACATATATATTTTTTTTCCCTGAATTACAATTGTCGCCATAAGATATGCTCTACTCTACCTATAAGTGCAAAATATTTATTATTTTTATTATTATTATTATTATTATTATTAATCACGCGCACGAGTGTTCGACTAGGCGAAATCGGCGTGCGCAACTAATTTTTTCCAACAAAAAAAAAAAAAAAAAATTAACCATAATAACCGACTGTATTATTGTCATATATTACGTTTTCAGTCCGTTGGTGGACGACCGCGGTTCGAGAACAGCGGCTGCACCGGCGCGCCTGACCGCTGTCTGCGAGCGGACGGAACGACAGGAGCGCGTGGCCAGGCTGACCAGATACGCGGACGGGCTCCGTCGCCTGGACCGGGCCAAGGGCGAGCACGCGGACGACCTGGAACGTTTCCTGGCCGACGTGGACCGCGTGATCGGAACGTTACGCACGGCCGTGGAGGACGCACACGAGACGTACGAGACGCGCAAACGGCAATTCTTCGAATCGTACTTGGGAACGGAGTTCGGGCAGCTGATGGTGTCCGGAGTGGTGCGCAGATTCGCGGCGTTCTGCGACCAGCAACCGTTATCGTTGTCGGACGACGAGGCGGTCGGCGCGATAGTGGACGAGCTGCGCGTCGAGTTGCGCGCCCTCGCCACCGACGTGCAACCGCGGCGATCAGACGGCGGCGGCGGCGGCGTGTTCCTCTCACCGGCACGCGACACCGGCCGCCGTCCCGGTGGACGGACGGCGGCGGCGGAGCGCGCCGACGAAGAATTCCCCGGGCTGTGCCGCGCCATCGAATCGATGCGCGCGAACAACCGGACGCTGGAGGCCGCTGCTGACAGGCTGGAACACGAGATGGCCGGACTGCGGGCCGACCTGTGCGACGTGACCGCCGAGTACACGGCACTGGACGCGAACAAGTTGGACAAGAAGTGCGTGGCTGTCGCGCTGGACGACTTCTGCGCGGTCACCGAGCAGATCACGGCCGAACAGGTCAGGAACTTGGAGTTCGGCCGCACGCTCGCCGTGGACGACCGTCAGATCGCCGAGCAGTTGAACGACATCGAACGGCTGAAAGCCAAACTGTCCAAGTAAACGAATCCCGTTGTACGCGTTGAAATACATTTTAAATACTCGGGTCGACCGTGTCCGAGAAGATTTTTCGACGGATTTCGCCCTTATTTCTCCCGTCGATCAACTTACCTGGTCTTTCGTAAATGTCGTTTTAAAACTCTCGCGGAGCTTTTCTTCGGGCGGACCCAAAAACCGCAGTGGCGTGAGGACGAGAAACTTCCTTCACCAGAAGGACTCCGTCGTTAATAGGGCCCTTTTTATTCTGCTACGGAGAAAAATTGCGGTTTTATACATTTTTATAAATTTCAAGTAAAAAAAAAAAAAAATATAACGAGTCCCCCGGATATTTGTGAATGTGGTTTAAGTGAACTTTACTCACAGAGTTGTACAGTTTTACTATAAATTTAAAAGCAATAACGTTAAATCATCGTGTTCAATAAAACGATTTCAACAATACGTTGATTATGTTGTAAAATATTTATTTTTTTTTTATCGGAGAGGATTTCGGTTTGAAACAAAAGTACCGTTTTTTTTTTTTTTAACTTTAAAATACGCCCGCCCTACGTTAGCCCCCAAAGATTTTCTTCAATTCCCTACTAAAGGCCTTGTCTTGTCGTTTCAAATCTGGTCCCGTGTTAAAAAAAACCCAGTCTTTTCGTGTCTAAATATCGGTTAGGTTGTCAACTCGTTTGATCGTCTCTTCTGCCGTCTTCCTCGGTCCACACAGATGTGTCCATTATTTTACTCGTCGTTCAAATGCGCGTTTATCGTAAACGGATTACGCGTCTCGACAGGTGACCGGCCGTTTTTCCACTTCATTCTTTTACGATATACTCAACAAAATATCCATTTTTTTTTCTCCTACTTGCCCCGGTTTAACACACTCGTGTCGCTTTCCATTTCTGTGTCCGGCCGAATTTCGAAAACCCTCCGCGTCCACACTACCACGAAAACTTTCTTCTTCTCTCGTAGTATTCGTGAACGTTATGGCGTTCGCGTTTCAGGACCGCGCGCGGCCGATGGATTTTACCCCGCCGTAATTCGCTCGCGTTTTTCAGAAAACGAAACAAGAGGCGGACGCTGGTCGAAGAGACCGAGACCGTAATGAGTGAACTGGACGCGTACAAGATCAAATACGAGGAATTGGAACGGAAAAAGGCTTGTCTGGTCGACGATCTGATGAACGTGAAACGTTCGCCCGGCGAGTCGGACCAGTTCGAATCGCAGCAGGGCTTCGGCCAGAGGGTGAAACACTTGAAACAACTCAAGATCCATTACAACAAACTGGCCAATGTAAAGTCATCGTAAACGTTATAACATTAGAATTTATTTAATTCGTTCATATATATATATATTAATTTATTATATATATATGTATATAATATATATTTATTTATAAACGGTAAATTTATATAATAATTGACGGATCGCGACGCGAGTATATGTGAGACAGTGCAGTACGAATGACACGCGTGCCGTTAAATCACACGCACCACGAGACACGTACATGTAAATAGAAAAAAAATATTCAAGGAAAAACAACATTTAAAAATTAAACAATGTAAAAAAGAAAAATAAAACGCGAGAATTTATTTTATGTCTTCAATAAATCATGTTTTATATTTTTATTTTAATGCGCGTTCGATATTGATGGAAACGCGGCAGTGAAGTAGGTATTCTTTTATATAGTTCGTCCGTACCGCAGCCATATAATATTACGCCGTGTATAATAAAACTATGAAATATTATACACACGTTTCAGTGTATTAAAAACAATTATTACAATCGATCATTATTTCAGTGGTATACGATTTTTTTCTTTTCTTTTTCCTGAAAACCGAACGGTTTCTTGAAGTGTTCTCGTATAGATACCAAGTAAAATCAACAATATAGTTATTATTTCACCTGACGAGTTTTGAAATCTTTTTTTAAAACAAGCCCACAATGCGATTATAAAAATATAATAAACATAATGTATGAGTTTCTACAATAAAAACGCCTTTTATAATATTATGATACGACGAGAACGGACTAGGCGTGTCTCGGCACCGAAATATAAACTGAACATAAAACAAATCAAAAACTACACAATACGACTGATAAACATTAATTGTTTTGTGTTATTTTTAAATAATTTTTAGAAAAAAATAACACGTTAACGTTTAATTTTATCACGATGATTAATGTGTGTGTCTGAAAACAAACGTGAAACAAATATTACGTTTTAAAGTTTCGTATAGAAATAATCTTTTTCCGTCTTCTTCAAATTTCATTGTAATTTATATGATATATTAATTTGAATAATAATAAATAACGGGTGATTAAACACGTTGTCAGATGAATTTTAAAAAAATCCTTAGGATCATTTTATCATCGATTAAAAAAAAAAAAAAAAAATGTTTACAATATTAACGATAAACTATCAATGCAACGATGATTTTTTTTTTTTTTTTGAAAATAAAATTATAAATTGGCTATTTTCGACTTAAATATATATATATATATTTAAATAAAATTTCTATTTTTATTGTTAAAAAATAAATAAAAATAGAATCTGAAATATAATAATTTAAAACGAGGCGTCGATATAATTATAAAGAAAAATCTAAAAAAATATTTTGATATAAATCAGTAAATTTTAGAATATTATTTTGTCAAAATTCTCCGTGAGACGCATTGTATATATTATATACGTAACCGGACCGACAGTAAGTTATAGAACTTCATAGGCGCAGGGCTTAGCCTCTCTCTCCCCAAGAAATTTTGATAGTCTCCCGCCCCCTAAAATCGTAACTTTATTCGAAACGTCATCATTACACTGCTATTCGTTTTAATAATTATCTTATATAATTTATACTGTTCCATTATAGTTGATTCATTAAGGACAACACCGACTATTTATACGTACATTTATAATATTTGTGATCGTTGTGTCAAAAGAATGTCTTCTTGATTCCGAAATGACAGTGGCAAAGAATGTCGTTATTCAGAACATTGGGCCTGACGCAGGGGCGTATTTACTTCATCCCTTAGGGGGGGCGAATAGAAAAAAGGGCCCGTCGAATCTGTTGCCAACTTAGAATTATCGAAAAATTATATAAAAATAATAAGTTTTAAATAAAAAAATGTTTTATGACATTTTAGTTTTAGTTCGATTAATTTTAGTTGTCAGTAGATATAGGTACATACACAAGTATCTAGGGGAGGGCGATCGCCCCATCGCCCCCCCCCTTGTATACGCCCCTGGCCTGCGGTGGAGATTTCGTTTTAAAAGATAATTTTTAATTTAAAATAATAATAATAATAATAGTTAAAAAGGTGTTACGCAACGCGTATTGTTAGCAAACTGACCGATATTTTCCAATTCGCACAAATTATTTTAAAATATCGTTAACACTACCTACCAATCGGCTGGGCAACTTGCGAGAAAAGTTTCTCTGCTAAAAAGAGGAAAACAAAAGCCTGGCTTAGAACACACGTCAATGCTTCAGGACACGTTCGCTCATTAATACGTCTATACACTGTACGTAGGAAGAGATTTATCATAAAAACCATATTAGCAGCGATGATATTGTTTTAAATATATTTCCTGATAATAATAAACGGAAATATGTTATTAAAATAGTAATTAATATTAATAAGTGTTATTTAGTGTTTATTCATTATAATATATTTTTATTAGCTATGTTTTATAGTCGTGTGGAGGATAGGGTATACGGCGGAGGTTACTTTGCTTTGGATTATTCTAACCTCCCCCCCCACTCTTTAAAACTTCAATCAAATGTCCGCCAATGAGACTTCATTCGTAAGTTCTTCGCTCTCGCAATTTTGTAAGTTCACTGAGAAATGATTGGCCGTGGAAATTTTTTTCAGCCTCACCCCCTCCCGAAAAAATCGTTCGAATCGAATCGGACCGTACGTAATAGAGCTTCATTTGTAAATATTTATATTTGCAAGTTGGTATTTTTACCGTTAAATATTTACCTATACCGAGTCAAACGTTAAAACGTGCTATTATTACGTGTGATTGAAATAATTAAAAAAAGTTTTCAAAATAATAATTTTTGTACACGCACTGAATCGATAATTAGAAATAAAATAAAAAAAATTGCGATGTCCGTAATAAAAAAAAAAACTTTTTACCGAGTCAAAATATCGGTAACAAAATTTTCGTTGTAAAATTGTTAAAAAAAAAAAAAAAACTAACTATTGCGACTAAAAATGTATCATTTGTCGACTCGTTGACTGGAGCAGTGATGCGCCTCGCAGTTTAAAAGATATTTAATTAAATGCCATCACCGGGTCAAGTTTAAAATACACGAAATCGATAATAAGTTGAGTGGTGTAATAATAGGCGTTTAAAAAATATTTCTAAAACTTAATTCGGCGTCACCGCCACCGGTTGGAAAACGTTTTTTTTCTCTCTCCGTTCTTACCGACTTCTTATTAGACAAATATTATTTGCGTTGACGTGATTTTCTTTTCTTTTTCTTTTTTTCAGAAAAGAGACGCGCTAAAATCGAAACTGCAAAAACAACAAATGCAAGTGGCCAAGACCCCGCCGAGTCGTACAAACACATAAGTCTTACACACGCGCACAACGACGAGACTCGCCATCTTTTATTTTATTATTTACGTTATTAGTTTCTATAATATTATTACTGTATCGATTAATATTGCTTTCTCGTTCGGACGTATTTTAACGGTCATTTTTTTTTCTTTTTTAATTACAAAACCACCACTAACGCCCTGTAGGATTTACTCCGAACGATATTTCTTACCGCCTTTTGGCGGACAACATTTAAATTTTTTACAACTGAAGAATTATAATCATACATTTTCTTTTGATTTTTTTTCTCTCCTCTGATTTTACTACACACAAAGCGTTAAATATATTATATAATTGTAATTTTATTTTTATGCGAAGCAACTGGATCAAATTCGATAGAAAAGAAAAAGAAAACGACATATCCATTTGAAGCAATAAACGTATTTTTATTCTTAAGTTTGTCTCAATTATAATAATGATAATAATAAATTAAAATAATAATAATAAAATATAATATTACATATACAATAAACATTTTGCATTTTTTTTTTTTTTTTTTTTTTGTTTTGTTCCGTTGTCCATAAATTATTTTTACTGAATATTACTACTATTATTAACATAATAATATTATATATCATTATGTGCCTTACAGCTGCACATTATATATATATATACACACACACACACATATGTAATTGTATAAATAATATTAATAGTTTACATTACGAACGGTATTTGGCTAATAAACGTACACCGTCGCGGCTAGTGGTTGTTGAAAAATAATATTAAACGCGACAATTGATAAACACAAAGACGATATTTATGTAATATATATATATATATATATATATATATATATATATATATATAAATACACAACTCGTAATGCATAATAATAATTATAATAATAATATATCAAATGCGAATAACAATATAATTTAGTACAATGTTAAAAAATATAATAAGTCTTATAAAAGAGAAAGAAATATTATAAAAAAAAAAATTATTATTATTAAAAAAAAATCATACGCACAACACAATTTAATATTACAATCACAGAGTAAACAATGTATTCCATAATATTAATTTATATATATATTTTTTTTTAAGGTACACGAAAAAATTATTATGTTAACAGTAATAATTTTAATATGTACTTATAAGTTGCGTGTATTAACGAAATACGTATAACATAATTACGTTACGTTGTTCTCCGTCCAACGACTGTTAACAAAATACACGACCGAGTATTATAATACTACCGAGTATTTTGCATAATATATTATAATAAATAATTTCACTACACCGTTAGAACCGGACACAACGTTAAAAATCGTATGCTTATATAAATCAAGAATCGATATGAAAAAAAAAAATTATTATTATAACACTATTATTAATTAAGCCCCCTCCCACCCCGATTCAACTTTTCTAGTACATATCATGTTTTGTATTTACCTCTACACTGTCAATGATGATAATAATAATAAAACATTAATTTAGCTTACACACACACACACACACACACACACATAGACTAAAAATAATCGATTAAAACGAAACTTTTAATCAAAATTCGCAATTAAAACTACATACAATATTAATAATATTAATAATAATAATAATAATAATAATAATAATAATAATAATAATAATATAATTAATTGTTGAGCCGATTGTAATGATAATGTTTATTATTAATTGATTTATACCGTTTCTCCACGACTAACACGTTTTGAATTTATCTAATGATACACATACAAAAAAAAAAAAAATAATAATAAAAATACAGCATTGGCATACGTAGGATAATGTCATCGGTTGAAAAAAAACTATTTGCCCTCGGCTCAGTGTCTTTGAACTCATTTACGGAACAGGAACAATTAGGAACAGTTGTGAAATTAATTCTTACACTGTTCTTTAAATTCTTCGAAAAAAAATCACTATATATAAATATTTTTTTTTTATTTTACAACAAAATATTTCACTATCACACAATGATAATGTAAATATTTACAGCGAATAGTCCAAAAACCAACGACAATAACGAAAACGAATGGACAGATCACAAGCAAAAAATCAAAACAAAAAAAAATTACCAAACTGTCATTGTCCATACCGTTAGTTTGTAAGGGAATCGATTATTCTTTATGTTATCTAAAAAAAGCGTCAAAAATTTCCATTTTGTAAACATCAAATTATTTTAATCACTCTCGACTTGAGCAAATAATTTACATTTTCGTTGTTTCAGTAAGAGAAGAAGAAAATTAATCACAATGATCACATGGTATACATCATACATACGATTATAATATATATATATATTGTTTTATTGCTTTGATATACTCACGTTTTAAATTTAAATTTAAAAAAATAAATAAATAAGTACAAAATTCTCGAAAATAAAATAAACAATGAAATAGTATTATGTCTTACGTCGAAACGTATCAATTCAAAATACAAACTGAGTGAACTACCAACAGTTTTTCGAATGCGATTCAAAATGAAATACGTGCAGTCTATTAGCCTATGTCATCAAATGCGTAGTCTTTATACAATTTTATAAAAATTCATCTCGTTGAAAACAAAATAAAAAACAACGACAAAATCCAACTATTAAAGTAATACAAAAACATACAGACACACGACTACTATAAATAATTCATTTTTCAAATAGTAATAATATTAAAAAAAAAAAAGCTAAGTGCGAAAAAAGTTTATTTTAATATCGGTTGATCTTTGGAGTGGTTTGTTTTTTTTTTTTTTTTTTTTGTTATTTCAATAAAAATATTATTTGTTAAATACACAATATTAAAAATACAATTATTAATAAAAAAAAAAAATGATAACAAAATAAATGTTATTTATAAAATAAACTACATAATAAAAATTACATATAATAATACTAAAGGTACATCGTCTACACGCAATGGGTAACATATGACATATCTAGTGATGAAAATTTATATAAGTTTAAAAAAAATATATTAAATCTCAAAAAAAAAATAATAATAATAAAAACTTTGGTACGCATTTACCAAACAACGGTTTGGATCTGAAAAAATTGATTGTTTTGAAATTAATTTTTTTGAAAAGAAAAATTACACTGTAACAGTCTGTGCAATAAAATCCGCAAAAAAATGTATTTACAATAAAATATAAATTTAAAACAGAAATTTTATGAAAATTTAATAACTGAACAAATATAATTTAAACTCGATACGTACTTACTATCTAAATAGTGTGTTACTGCTGTTTACACAATTATTAAGAGAAAAACAAAAACGGAGATTGGCAATACAAAAAAAAAATGTTTAAATAATAATAAAATAAAAAAGAAATAATATTCGTACGGCATTTTCAACGTTCAAATGTAAGAACGTAACGCACATATTTTGTTTCTTAAACGAGTAAAATTAAAAGAAATATAGACTAAACAACAAGTATTCTTGGCTAGCGACATTATCAAACGTAAAATACAGAGCTTTTTATGTACATAATCATTAATCAGTCATTGCGAGTAATACATTGGATACAAAAGCGTACGCTTTTACATGAATACAGTTATTAGAAAACAATTTTTTTTTTTAAATTTGGTCTACGAAACCGTAGACAAAATTACAAAATTGGTGTTCGTACAACCTATTTGTGATTTAATAAAATATTATCATCTTAGTTATCTTATATAAATATTTATGTATATTTACATAATACCTTGTAATCCGTCATTTCCTATATTTTTCTCTTTTTAAAATGCACGTGATACTCGAATTGTGATCTAAAGTCCTAATAAAACGAACATAACGTTATTACTCGTTACACGAATAAAACCCAAGGCTGAGCACGAGTAAAAAGTCAATACATTTTCAAAATAACTAACCATGACTTGTTAGATTTTTTTTTTTTAACAAAACGCTATTCGCATTTAATGTTTTAAAATGTTGAATTGTCCAGCCTTGAGTGTTGTCAAATATTTGTTTTTCAAATTTTGATAGTTGGGACAAAACAGTTATTTATAATAATAATAATAATAATAATAATAATAATAATAATAATAATAATAATAATAATAATAATAATAATAATAATAATAATAATAATAATAATAATAATAATAATAATAATAATAATAATAATAATATAATACCTCGATTACGACATTATTTAACAGCAGAAAACTCGTATACAAATGGGGGAGAAAAAACACTCACTGCGAACTGTAGCAGACCATTATCAACAATTTTTTTTCTGTGCATTTATTTGGATATATTGGACGGCAACGTTGCAGATCTCTGGTGAACTGAACTTCCAGCATAAAGTTTCAACGTGGAACGAGTCGATTCCCTGTAACAAAATTGCACACGTCTCATTCGTTGAAATGTTATTGAAAAATAACAACCACGTAATACTAACCTTGGTGACACTTTAGAACCGTCCAGATTAGTGTTAGCTTTGTATCCGAACTTTTGAATTTTTTTACTCAGCCTTTGTACCCACAGTTTTTGATCGTCCAGACTAGGAGCCAGTATTAACAGCTCCTTGGCAGACGTCGGATCGTTGTGCAGTTTGCATGGTGCGATTGCGTCTTCTTTGCGCTCCAAATGCTCTTTGTGCACTTTGATTCTGCAACCTAAACGAAAAAACACAATAATATATAATTACTACAGTTAGGGGTATTAATGTGTACTTAAAACAATACTATTATGTATTTGAATTTTATTTCTATTGTAAATTTGTATATAATTATTACTGCCTTTAGGTGAGAATTTTGATTTAATCGTGACTAGTGAACATATTATATATTATTTTTTACAACACTTTTAATATTAATTTTTATATATTTATATTGAATAAAACCTTAACTATTATTAGCTATCAACTACATTTTAATAAAAATTGTATATTTAATTATTAAAACATTATAAATTTTTTGTTACCTATTTACAATAAATTTTAAACTGGTAACGCATTTTGAGATAAAATCCACCATGTTAATTCCAATCGACTCCCTTTCATTAGACGTTTGTTAAAATAATCATTCAAAACAATCGTCCTATTCATTGACCCAATGACACATATTATATTATTTGTTTGACTTACTTCTACACTCTAATGCTGGGGGTGGTCTGAACACATTTGACAACGGTTTAGGACATACTTCACAATTGGTCGGCATGTGAAATGATATCTGAACGAATTCGTGACCCTTTAATGTAATCGTACCAGGCTTTTCGTCGACAGTGCTCGTAACACTTGTACTTCTCGACAGATGGTCTCCAATTCCCGATTCATTTGGCCTTCTAGCCTCACCCTCACCTGCATATAATAACTAAAATCCAAATTTAACAATATTTAATAACAATATGCTTAAAAAATTCTAATTAATAAAAGATTATTTGCTTGTAGTAAACGAATTATATATAATTACACAATCACACACAAATCCATTATTTAACAATCATTATTATCAAAAAAAAATAATAATAATAATAATAATAATAATAATAATAAGAAAACTAAATTATTAAAATAAAAAAGATAAAAAAAAATTGATAATACACACTTGAAATATACGAGGAATGTCTTTAGCATCCGCTCGAATGACATCGCCTTGTGTTACAGATCGTACGTGGAAAACTTTACTGCAATTCGAAGATAACAAACAACATTCAGGTATATACGAGTATTAACAATTTACCTATTGGAAAACAAAGACATAGTTTCATACTGAGCTTACTTTAAATTAATAATTAATATAGGATCGGTATTTTGTTTGTCACTCTCAGAGTTGTAGAAAAATATTTTCTTTGAAGACACTACAACATACTGCTTCTTCCAACCATGTCGCCTAATATTCTGTTTGTTGGGAACTGATAACCAACCTTCTAATCTGGATTCTGTAATAAAAATATTAACAATTCATAATGTATCAAGAAACATAGTAGAACATATTCAATACAAACCTTGAGTATAAATGTCAACATCATCGTTGTCTGCGCTACTAAGTGATGCCGTCTCACTACCTAATACTATTAATTTCCCCAAAAGTTGTTCAATTTCTGAATCTTTTGAATCGAGCTCCATTTGAAGTCTTAATTTACTAGCATTCTCTTCGACCACTTGTGATTGCAGTTCTTGAAGTTCTTTTTGCCATTTAGTCACTTCTTGATTATATTTATCACGTTCCTAATATACAGAAAAACAAACCAATTATATTCAAAAATTCAACATTTTTTTTAATCTTTAATTTTACTTCAATTTATAGTAAGTAATATTGACAGGGATACAATCAAACATATTTTGTTGCATTAAAGTGTTATTATTAATTTTATTAATACATTTAATTTATACAATAGAATATACTCTATTCGAAATAGAACACAAAATATTGAAAAAAAAATTCATCGGGCTATGATAACACTATTAGTTGTAATTAATCAAATGAATTATTTAAAATCCAAAATATGGAATTTAACGTGCTAGTAAATGAAGTGCTCTTCTTAAGTACAAAATATATATCACACGATTTCACTTTTAATAATATATATACTAATTTATGATAACACACAAACTGCAAAAACTGAAAACATTTATAAACAATTATACTTAAAACATTTATACTTTTGTTAAATCGTTATATACCTGTGTCAATTCTTGTTGTAATTTCCGGCATTCTTTTTCCTTCCTCCGCAAGTCAGCCGAAGAAACTTTACTCTTTCCTTTAGTCGTATTATCTTTACGATTCATTATTTCCGCCAATTTATTAACAGCTTGAGCTTTCAACAACTGTTCTTGTTTAAGTTGTTTACGAAGTTTTTCTAATTCCTCGATGAAATTCTTTTTACTCTCTATAAATAAGATTTCAATATCTCAGAAGATCAATATATGAAATTTGAAAATCAAAATTTAATTAATTTAATGTCAAAACAAATATATCTCACCTTCCTGAATTAAATTCAATTGATTTTTCAACTCATCGTTGTCCTTAATTAACTGTTCCATTTTTTTCTTTAGTTCATTTTCTACTTCCCTCAACTAAAAAAATAATAATAAAAACATATGTAATTTGAATAGATAACATAATAATAAGAGAAATTTGAATAGTATAATTGTTTGTAATAAAATGGTTTGTGGCTAACATTATTGAGAGAGAATTCTTTCGAATCCAAATCATTACGATGCCGATTTTGACTATCTCTTAATTCAAGCTCTCTCATTGTCTTCTCCTTTTCGAGGTCTATTATTGTCTCTTCGGCAATAGATCTAGCAAGGGCTTCACTGTCAGCTCTAGCTAATGCTATTTGTAATTGATGAGCTAATGAACCACGTTCTTCTTCCAACTCGGCAGCACCTTTTCCTTTATCTTCCACTTCTTCGCGGAGTTCGGCGGCTTGTGTTTTATACAATGTCTGAGAAAAACGTGAATGACAATTACATATTATATATATTTAATCATAATCCAAAATAAACATCAATCATTACGGAGAAGTATTGTTCTGCTTCTAATTGGTCTTGTAATTCTTTCATTTGTAAATCAGTTACAGAATGTTCAGTCTTTAATTTATGCAATTCTTCTTCAATAACGCGTTTATTCTCTCTCAACAAGGTAACTTCACGTAACAATTGTGCTTCCCTGGCGCGCAATTGTGTCGCTTCAGATATGTGTATGCCCAATTCGGATTGCAAAGTAGATTTTTTTGATAATTCTTGTTCAATTTGCACATGCAACGCTTTGCTCTAAAATAATTAAAACAATTTTAAAATAAAAACCAAAACAAACTACATTTAGTCAACACCATCATACTTTTTCTACTTCTTGCCGATGTTCACCTTCCAGTTTTTGAAGTCTCTGTTGTATTTGGCGATAATCAACAGACAACATGGAAATCTGTCGCTCTTTTTCTTGGGTAAGAGAGTCAGCTTTTTGTCTAGCACTCTTTTCTTCACTTAATTTAGTTTGAAGTGCTACAAGTAAAAAATATATAATAATAATAAATTAAATGAAAAGATATTCTCAAAAATATATTATTTGTCTACTATGCACAATTTACCTTTAAATATGTAATCCATTTTAACTAAGCATGAAAATAATATAAATATAATTGACTAAAATCACATTATTCGAAATATTAAATCGTTAAATCTGATATTTTTATTATAAGATAAAAATATTAGGAACTATAAATTCAAGAAGTAATTAATATCATAGCCATAACTTTCTAGTTTGCGATTTCTAAAGGATTATGTTTTATTATTATTTTTAATTCTATGTATTCAATTTAATGTATACAGTACATTAAATACAAAATTTGTAAAGATGATTTACATACTAATATAATTATCAAATAATCAAAACTAGAACAAAAAATAAAAGTAACAAATTGTAAATTTATAATTTATTTTTTCTATTCATAATTTTATTTGATAATTATATTCATTGTTACTTGCATAATATTGTACTATACAAGTTGTACTTAAATGTAAAAATATATTCAAATTTAATATTGTAAGAACAATACAACGACGATATAATTTAAAAAACACACCTTTTACTATTTCAAGATTAGCCTGTTCATTATTCACTAATCGGCTTTTTTCCGTTTCTTCGTGAGCTCTAACTTCTTGTTGATATCTAGTCTGGACAGTTTTTAATTCCAATACTAAAGAAGCACATTCTTTTTCCAATACAGATGTCCTTTCTACGAGTTGTCGGTTGTCTTCGCTTAATTTCTGTTCCCTCACTTTAGAACGTACAAGATCTGCTTGACAAACTTGCAAACGACCTTTGACGAATAAAATTATTATTTTAAAAAAAAGATTAAAAAACAATATGGAAATAATTTCTTTTTATCAAATATAATTATTCAAAATAAAACACTGTATTTCACCTTCAAGTTCTAACTGCAAATCCCGTAATGAACTTTTTTCTTGTGACAATTGACCTTGTAAAGTTGCTAATTCTTCATGCAAAGTATCACGATTTAATTGCAAAGTAGTTAACATTGTTTGCAATTCAACAGCCATACGTTCATTAGCAGCTTTGGCAACTCCCAACTCTGCAGCTTGTTTACGAAGTTTGGTACACGTATCGGTTTCAACTTTTAATTTTTCATGCAACTCGGTCATCTATTATTAATAAGAGAACAAAAAAAAAAAACTTTAAAACCAAACGAAACAATCAATTTTGTTAAACTTACCTGTTTTTCCAGGGAAATGATTTTTTCGTTATGTTGCTGATTATTGTTCATCTCTTTTGTTCTTTTATTTTGTTCTTCGTCAAGTTTCCTTTTTAATTCTTGCAATAATGATTCAGTTTTTCTACGCATTTCACATTCATTATCAGCTTTTCGCTGTGCCTAAAATCGTAACAGTTCATTATTAAGATATCAAAAATAAATAAATATATATATATACATACATACATAAATACAAACACAAAATAATTTAACAAATATTATATACAAGAACATGTATATCAATATTTAGATATATTTACATCTCTTAAATCTTTGTGAAGATTAGCAATAGAAGTATTCAAAGCTGATGATTTTTGTTTCAGAAGCAACTCTCGATTAGCTCCATCTTGTAGCTGCTCTAACAGTTTACTGTTCTGGTCGCGTATAACTAATAATTCTTTTCGATCATTGTCTAACTCTCTTTTGAGACTAACAATATGAGTAGTTTCTTTCTGCAAATTAAACACATTGAAATGCAATTAGTTAATAATGTGTGAAAATGAAAAATAATTTTTTTTTTGTAATTCTCATACATAAATTTAAAGAATTTAATTGTGCATTAAAAATATATTAATGAAAATAATGAAAAGTAATATTAAGTTAGATTAATATATTGTAAGCCAGAAAATTCAAATTGTTTAATATTACTTACACAATCCACCTTTATATAGCGCATCACATGAAAAATAAATAAAACAATATAGTTTTATATTAATAATTAATAAAGCATTATATTTAGCAATAAATTGTTTATAAATATTTAATATTTTTATTTTTTAATAAGTATTACAGTAATACTTTTACTTTCCTTGATACATTTTAATATTTACAGATTTACAGCTGTTATTACCCGCAAGAATGTTAAACAAATATTTATTATAAAGAATTTTTTGTAATAAAATCACTTTAAAATAATTTTTTATTTTTAAATTAAATTAATTATCAATTGCGAACTCAAATTTCAAAAACACGTCTAAATAAGTAGAATATTATAATAGTATTTTATACATCGATCGTAAATATAATGGTTAATTACCAAATATATAGAATATGAAATAATTATTTAATAGTGAAAGTTAACTATATTTTAATCTTGATGACGACAAAAAAAGAAATGATTGTGATAGAAAAAAAATGTTCTATTTATGTTTATTTATTCAAGTAATTCATAAATATTGTAAAATAAGGTAAACCAAAATAAAATAAAATAACCCTTTAAGAACCGAAATAGCATTATTATAAATAATTATTATTATTGCCAACACTTACGGTATCGGGTATACATTCACCATTTGTCGTATTACTTCCCAATAACCTGAAAATAAATGTATTGATTAAAAAATACTATTCGATTTTAAGATCCTTTAGGGAGTACTAAGCAATCAATGTATTTTATGTATGGCGAATCGGAGGTCCCATTAGGTTGGGAGTTAAATGCAATCACAAAAAATTTCAGTTAAGAAACCAACTACACACCAGTCTTGGATAAAATTACATGGATTTTATACTGGTAATAAACCTGCGACATGGAACATGACAAGTTTATTTAGAATAGGTACAAATCAAAATTTGGCTCACATTCTGATACATTCATATAACATCAAAACAGCAGCTTTACAAGAAATAAGATGGCTAGGAGTAGACCATTGTAAAGGTGTACTGGAGAATATCTAATCTTTTTTCTCTGGAATGAGAAAATTATGCATTATTTATGTAGTTTTACAGTTCATAAGGTTTTAGTGCTGTACATTAAGAAATTCAACTCGATATCAATAATAATTATCAATATTAACCCTGTTAATATTTACATAATGACACATGAATGTAAAAGAAAATGGTAGAAAAAGCAGCGTAGTAAAATCGATATGAAAAAAATTCAAATATTTCAAATGAGAAGAATAACTGACAAATTAAAATTAGAATAAAGTAATTTTTCACGGTTCTTTTACAACGAATGTTAAATATATGCAGCAAAGTTTTGTTATCAATGAGTGAAATGAATTGTAAATGTTCCCATCACAATTTGACAAAATATCATTTTTATTGAAAATAAACAAAAATATTAAATACAACCGAAAACAAATTAGAAATCCAATTAAATTTTAATCACATTAAAACCTTCCAATCTATTGCTAATGTTAATATGAAGAAAAATTTTAATTTTACCACGATTAATTTAGAAATACCACAACTGTTTGATTCTACTTCATATAATCAATGTATCAATTTATTTAGTTGACAATGAAAAATTGTATGAAAACAATATACCAAATTCTTTTGACAATGAAAATGTTTATGAAAACAATATATTAAATTCTATTGATGTTGAAAAATGAATTATCACCTAAAGATTTAAAATGAAAAATTAATTCTATTAAAATATTGAAATAGAACATGGAGACAAAATAGGATGTTAATACCAAAGCACTGAATAATAATAATAGCCTTATACATTCAAAGAACTTTCTCAGACAAATGCTATCCCATATAAGAATTATAAACAAATTGGTTTATGTGAAGCTATTAAAACAGAAAAAAATTTAACATTAATATTAATGTTATTTAAGAAATTTGAAAGTTGAAAACTAGAAAGAAATAGTTCAAGACAGAGACAAGTTCGGAATATGGTTATGAAAACAAAAACTTTTTGAGTAGATAGGCCATTGAAAGAAGAGTTTTGGGTTTTAATATCTTTACAAAAATTGTTAAATAAACATCAACTAAAATAAAAGTAACCAACTGGTAGTCTCTTGAGTAAGTGAATCCAACGAATGGTAAATGATTTCCAGCAAATGCTTTGGGCACTGGAAAATTCTCCTCGGGACCGTCGTCTTTTTCAACGTCGTCAAAATTACTAGTGTCATCATCACCGTTCAACTCTGGGACAACAGGAGGTACACCTAAATGTTTAACTGGTGTTATAAACTTTAAAAGAATTAAAATAAATAATTAAAATTTTACAGTCTCTCAAATTATCAAATGTCCACTGATCATTTTGAAAAAAAGGATGTTCTTTTATTTCACCAATTCCATTTCTTCCAAGACGTTTTTTCCTGAAACGTTTAACATTTTTTTTATACATATATATATTCTCTATCATACATTTTTAATAATATTATACCTATTAGTTAGAAATGCATAAATCAAAGATTTAGAATTCTGAGATATTTCAATGTCGGATGGAAAATTTAAGGAATTTTTATGGTCCATTATTTTGCTGTACGTTCCAACAAGCGAATCTGCATAGAACGGTGTATCACCAATAAGCATCTCGTAAACGAAAACGCCGACAGACCACCAATCACATTCTCTCCCGTAAACCCCGTGTTCGCCTGTTCCAGTTCCTCCTTGAGATTCTAATACTTCAGGCGATATGTAATCTGGTGTTCCAACAGCGGTGTCAGATCTTACCATACCATCCTAAAAATTAAATATTATAAAACAAATTATGACAAAAAAAAATTGAATTTTAATAGAAAAATCAATATTATTCAAAATCAAATATTTATTACCGGTCCCATTCTCATGCATGTTCCAAAATCTGCTAACTTTAAATGACCGTATTTATCTAGTAGCATATTATCCGGTTTA
This sequence comes from Chaetogeoica ovagalla, assembly GCA_032441825.1. NCBI lineage: Eukaryota > Metazoa > Arthropoda > Insecta > Hemiptera > Aphididae > Chaetogeoica > Chaetogeoica ovagalla. The sequence goes on along the minus strand of CM063746.1, from coordinate 301,599 downwards.
ACATCCCTAAAAAAAAAAGTATAATATGATAGCAATTAATATAATAATTTTATTAAAAATCATTTAAATACCTATGCACAAATCCCATTGAGTGAATTGCATCTAACGCCAACACAACTTCAGCACAATAAAACTTTGCCCATTTCTCAGGAACATCATAATTTGACATTAAATTTACAAGATCACCACCTAAAGAAAAAAAAACATTATTCTAATAAATATATACTACTAGCTGAATTACCCAACTATATCCGACTTAAAGATTAATCCATTTCAATGCTTTGTAATTTTTTTATTTATTAATTTATTCCGTATTGATGAGTTTACAGATTTACATTTTATTCATATTAATAAAATCAAGCACACTTTTAAAGACAAAATGTGTATTAAAATTAATATATACTATGGTAATCATACAAATTATCCAGTTTCTTTCACTGTTATACGAACATAAAGAACAGTGTAACACCTAAACACATAGCACAACATTTCTTTCTGACTTATTATTGAGAAAATGTATAACATTGAATCATTAAATCTCTCTTATACATATGAAAAAAAATTAGTACTGTATTCGATTTCATCCCAAAAATAATAATATTAAAAGTAAAAATACAATATAGTAACACTCTAAGAAGTATTTTAAACAACTTTGTGAAAATAATTTGGAAAACTAACAGTTTTAACAAATTTTTAATAGTTTTGCCATGGACTTGTAATATCTAAAACGTTTCTTTTTTATACACATAATATTATAAAAAATTAAATACAATAGCTCAGAAATTATTAAAATTTTTAAATCAATATAATTACAACATTTAATTTACATTGAAATTAGCTCTTGGCATCTCTACTTTATCGAGCAAATAAATATTTAAAATAAAATTATTATTAAATCAATTTTATAGGTATCAAACCTGGCATATAGTCCATAACCATATACAGATATTTATGATCTTGAAATGCAAAATGGAGTTGAACAATCCACTCTGAATTCGCATGTGCCATAATATCACGTTCTTCCCAAAAAAATGCAGAATCTGATCGTTTTATCTATATTTAAAATATTAGGAAAAACAGTTTCGTTATATGTATCATACTGAGTCTCGTATTATAAATATGATTTAAACATTTAATACACTGAGTAAAAAAAAAACTTACCATTTCAAATTTACTTAGCAATTTCATAGCATATACTTTGTGATTTGATTTATGGCGCACCTATAAAATAAAACGAACACATTAATTTTAATTAAAATAAAATTATCTAAAGCTTATTATGAACAAACAAGAGTAGATCGAAATAAGTAATAACTAATAACTTATGCTGTATGTAGAAAAACTCAGGACTAATCAAAATCGACCCCTTGCACACTATGTAAAATTTAAATTATATTTAAAAAACAAGAATTTGCGCGTTAAAATTTCTTTTATTATAAGACTAGTCATAGTTAAACACTTCACACTCTATAATAAGCAAAACTTCTATGAATTCTTAATACTACTATACAAAAATAGTTCATAATCATAAATGAGAAAAAAATATTACCAACAACAAAATTCCCTTTAACGTGAAAAACATTAATTGTTAACTTCGAACATAACTAGATGAGTATTATTATTATTAATTACAGACAAGTGCATATTATAGGAAACTCAACCAAAGTGAAACTTCATAATTATATAATATTTTTCAGTTTTCCTTAAAAATGGATTTAATTATAATTTTTTTTTTTTTTAATTCCAGATAACAGATTAGTAATTTTTTTCTAAATGTGTGCTAGAGAAATTTCATTATCACAAAAATGTTTATCGAATATAATGTATTATATCGACAACATGATATCAAAACGATAATATTAAATATTATTTATAATATAATATGAAAATAAATTTAAAATAATCATTACAAATACAAGTTATATTATTAATACAAATGTTTAAATAACTTTATAAATTACTACTATACTATAATTACAAAATATTTGAAATTATCATTTAACTCACCAATTGAACTTCACCAAAAGCTCCTCGGCCAATAATTTTAATAAGATTGAAATCATCAGGTTTCATACGTAATTGACAAATATCGGATGCAAATTTATCATCTGTAAAACAATATTATTTATTAGCTTATTTAACATCATATTTTTTTTTTATAAATATAAAACATATTATGATACATAATGTAATAAGTTTACTTCAAAACATTACGTTCAACAATAGATTTAAATAAAAATACTTATGCATTATTAGAGACATTACTGAATTGAATCGATATTAAAATAATATTGGTGAGCAAATAAAAAGTTAGAACTGTATCACAACTACGTATAATGAAATATTTTGAATTTTTAACAATTTTAAATTTAATCTAACAATAATTAATTAATTCAACAATGAAATTTTTAAATTTTTACACGTGTTTTCTCTGCAAACCACTTATAGCAGCTCTCTCGACCATTTTACGTTCGCGGCATATTTTAATAATAAAATAAAATATTTACTCAAAAATTACAACAATATATTTATATTTATACGTAAAAATATAATGTGTTATTCGGCTTTATTTGCATTTATTACTTTTCGTTTACACCAAAGACAAATAAATGACAATACTACTCTTTTTTTTTCTTTTAGTCAGAGAAGCATTTCTCTTTTTATGGTTTTAATATTGTAGTTCACAAGGATATGAATTCGAAAATTACAACGAAATCATTAATGCTTCTTCCGACATTATTGAATTTTCCTTTTTCAATATATATATATATATGCTGTTGGTTTTTATTTTATTTTAACATATATTTGTAAAACAATAAATATATTTATCCCGTTTTTATTATATTTCGCACCGAGACCACTTTTTTCTTTTTTCTTTTTTTTTTAGCAAAACAATATTGTGACGACTAATAATTAAAATTAGTCACGATTATCAATAATCATAAATAATTATTGTTTTTGTAATATTATAATCATTATCGATTAATAAAACTGAAATACTAAGAAATTTTTATTTGTAATAACAATAATGCACGGCATACGCGTGCACTACAGTTGCCATGGGACCGCGTCACACCCACGGCTATTTCGTGGTACACTCGCGTGTCTTGGAACATTTAGTCAAAGATTACCCACGATAATACTATTTTAGAAAATCATTTTTTTTTCGAAATCATATTGCAGAGTTTTAATAACTACAATTTTTTTTTTTTTTTGCAAAAATTACCAATAGTAGACAACGTATTTTTTTTAATGCAAAATAATTTTATAATCTATGAGAAACAAACACAATTGTAAACTTCAACAACAGTTTCATAATAAGTTCTTCGAGAATAATACGTTAAACGTGTAATTTTTAACCTCTCCCGGATAACGTCTGAATACAGGTTTTCTCTCGTTTAGTTTTTTTTTTCCAAAACAAAAATATCTAATGTAAAACTACAATTTTATACAATTGTTTTAATTGCGTAAAATATTTTCAATAATATTATATATATATATAAACTTCTATTACTTACATCTGTTCATAAATGCTTCAACATTTTTCATTCGTTTAACGGCAGGATTTTCACAATCGGCTACCAATGCTTGTACAGTATCCTGAAATTTAAAAATTAACAACAATTAGCTGGCGAGAATTTAATTAAATCAAGGTCAATAATTATTAAAATATAAAAATCGTAATCATTTGTAGAGCTCGGACGTTTATAATTCTGTACGTTTTTCTTGCACAACCAGAATTATTATTATATCCAAATACGATATACATTTGATTCATAAAGTCTTTCATATTTTATATCTGTATATTTTGCAATAAAGTAATTTTATGTACACATTCAAAAGAGAAAACAATTCTTTTTTTAAATTAATATTAAACTTTTTAAAGCATATAATTATTAAATATTTTGACATTTTTAAATGCATATTTTAATGAAATTTCGGTCATTAACCATTCGAGAGCTCTAATCATTCATTAGTAATTGCATATTGTTAATCTTCTTATGTAAAATAATAACTTTATTTAAAAAATAGTTTAGAACATATCTAGTAAATGTATAGTTTAGATATTCACATAGACCAATATCCTTAATCATCTAATATACATCACCATAATTTCAACATTTCAAATGTCAAATAATAATAATAATAATGTAATAAAGAATACAAGTTAAAATGACTTGTTCCTAGTGAAATTCATATTTTCATATTCACATTCAAATTTTTATTATTAGGTGGTAATCAACTATTTAGAATTTAAAAAGAATAAACTGTTATTGTAACTTCATATTTATTTATAATTTAATTATGCATCAAAAAAATGGGCACAAACCCAATTTTAAAAAACATTTCAAACGGGATTATAAAATATAAAACAAGTATTTAAACTTAAACTGAAAAAAATAGTTTCAAAACATTTAACAATTAAATAGAAGGTTAGTCATATTCTGTATGTGTACTAATTGTATTCTAAAAATCAGAAAAATTAATTCTAAATCTATTTGTGTTTCAAATTTAAATTACCTACATGAAAATGTACTGATACAGAGATATTCATACTGTGCATCGTAGCTCTCAAGGGCATCATCGTATGAGTTGGTCAAAAAATAAATGTATGATAAATAAATAAATTTACTTATGAGTATATAGACATTTTTTTTCTTCTTTTTTTTGTCATTAATAGCAATCGAAGCAGTCGAAATATCATGAATATATAAAGGAGCCGTGGGATGGAAAAATTTGAATACCACTGCACTAATAAATTGTTTTATATTTATTTCTATAAAATGTATGAGTTTGGATTTTAATACATAAAAATATAATAAACAAAACATACACATTAAGAATTTTGAAAATCTTGGTTTATTGTCCATTGTTTTCAAATTTAAAATAATAAACAGCTCTAACACAACAATCAATTAAATAACTAAATAATTCAATGGCGACATGAACATAATAATCAAGAAGCAAGTTGTTCCTCGATTTTTAGTGGTCTTGGAGAGATGGGTATGTGGTGCCGGACGGTTATTAATTAATAATTATTATTATTATGCATCGTATAAAACCGGAACACAATAATAACACTAATAATATTTAGTAAAAGCATTAACCCAATGGCATTAATACAATTACATTATATAGCAGTCAACATCAAAAACATAATAAGCCAACCAGGCTGCTGGTAGTGAACAGACACAAATTATACTATTATTTAAAAGCTTTTGTATACTTATAAATACTATAATGTACCTAAAAAAAATTACAAAAGTTATGTAGATGGTACGGGTGTTAAGTAATTTAAACGACAAAATTGTATTTAATTAGAATAGATTATTGTCTTATATTTTAAGTTTGTCTTGCCACTGAAGTAATCCATTTGAAACGACATCTATAGCATATGTGATTTACTAACTTTTATTTTCTTTGACTTGATAAAACCCAAAACAAAAAGTTATCCAAAATCTAAGTTATTTCAATGTTTTATTCTAAACGAATTAAATAAGCAAAATATTTTTCTTTTCTCGCAAACCAATTAATATTTTATTACATCATAACAATTTATTCTAATCTCAGTAAATGTCCAATAATGTCATAGGTGAAACGATATCAATACATTATTAATATACATTTTATATCTACTGTTTTGTCTCATCATTCAAAAAAAAAAAAAAATATATTTTTTTACATAAAAGACGTATTATACTTATTACGCACTCGTATTAGACAAATTTAGGTCAAAAGTTGTAACAATTTTTTCGATAGACAAGATAATATTGAATAGAAAAAGATCAATGTCAAAATAATGCACAAGAAGTGGTGGTCTTGATACTTCACTGTAGGTAGTCGAGATAATACATTAATATGTATCGAAAACTACAAACGATTTTTGAATGAATTAATATTATATCGTTCTTATACGCTATTATAAAAAAACACTATATAATTTTTCCCTTACGCTTTTAAAAATATAATTTTTCATTTACAACATATACGTAGGTAAGAAGAAAAAATTTAATTACACAAAAACACTGTTTAAACAATACGTAACTCACGATATTGAATTATATATTCTTTTCGTTTTAAATGTCTTTACGTTGTTTGATAAAATTAGTATTTTTGGTGCTAAAAGCAACTAATTTATATTTATGAAAAGTCCCTTTCCCTTCAGGGGAAGAAAAAAGCATAAAATATCAGCCGCTTAGGTGGGTATAAGAATTTCTTATTGAAATTTCACTAATAAATTAATTGCCGTTCTTCTTTTTCACGTAAAATAAAAATTCAATATTCTTACCAACAACGAATCTACGCTCGAAACGCTTCTAGGATCCCGTATCTTTTTCTCGAGAATTTGCATTCTGCGCATCCTATCTTCTTCTTTGATGAAATCCATCTCTTTCATTCCTATAAAATCAAAAACAATGATGAATTAATAAACAATCAACAAATGAGAATAGCTGAATTACACAATGTATTACAATAACCGTTTCGGATATAGACCAGAAGATCACGGAATCGTTATTTGAAATTCAAATACACTCACCTTTGTCGGCGCCTGTCTTCAAAGCGATTCCACTGCTCTGGACGCACGGGAGTCGCGTCGATACGATCGTCGGTCGGACGGCTCAACGTTGGCCGAAGAGTCAACTGTGCGGAACGTACCCTTTGCGGAACGCATAGCGTTTGTTCGTCATACGCGGCGGACAGCCTCGGAACGCGAGCAACGGCATCTCACCGAATCGGCTTGTCGGCAAAACTGTGGCGGTGACGTCGCGCGCGAACACACTTGCGCGCACGCCACGGCGGTCGAATACGACGACGACGACGGATTTTGATTTTTTTTTTTTTTGGCCACTCTTTTTTCCCGATACGACCGACAGTCGTTCGGACCAAATATTACTTGGATAAAATAACAATAACAATAACAATAATAATAACAATAAGAGAGAAAAAAAAACTAGACGCGGGCGAACGCGACGGATTTCCGTTTCGGTTTCCCCTGGTTTTCGGAACGTTCGCGACGAACGGGCCCCGGACGAAAAGGACGCAGGACTTGTGGGACGGGACTGAAGACACCGTGTGTCAAAGGACTCGCAGACGGTGATTCGTGTGCGGGTGTACGTGCGTGTGCGTGTGATAAGGGACGGCGGCGCGGGGGAAGTGGCGTGTCGCGGTGATGATAACGTCGTGTACGCGTTACGTCGTCCGGCGATGTTTTGAAAAATACGAGCGGTGGGGGGGAGGGGTCGGTCTCGTACGGCGGCGACGGCGGCGGGACGTAATAAAAGAATGCGCACGCGCACACACGCGCGTTCGACGGCTGCAGCTGCTGTTTCACGGACGGCGGCGGCCGCGGTTTGTTGGCCGAACGACCGTCACCACAACAGCGGCGGCCAGTACAACAGAGTGATATTGGTCGCGTCGCGGACAACCGCGCGCGCTGCGTCGTACGTACGTGGACACCGGTAGATGTCGCGGCGCGTTATTGACGCGATTCGGTGGCGGCCGTACGGCAACGAGAAAATTTAACCATTTTGGCCGGCTGATATGTATTTTGTTTAACGTTTGCGCGTGACCATAAGACCAGTGTTGAATCCAGGTATATTTCAGGGGGGCATTTGCTCCCCCTGGAATTTTATTTGCCCCCCCTGATAATTTTAATGTGAAAAAAAAATATTTAATACTCGTTACGATTTTATTATCTTCAATAATGCATATCATACAATTTATCCATTTTACATTAAAACACCTAATAAATACCTATCTAATCGTATATTTTGCCGAAATCGAAGTATGTGAATTGCACTAAAAAAAGTCGACTAAAAAACGGGAGCCCCCCTAGAAAAAATGTCTGAATTCAACACTGCATAAGACTGCTGTAGGTTTGATTCCCGCAGGATTGTTCGCGCCTGGACACTATCGATTTTACCTAATTTCAAATCGTTAAAATACCGTTTTTTTTTTTATTTTCTTAACCCGATAAAAAAAAAAAAAAAAAATTGTGTAAATGTCTATGGTGTAAAAAAAAATTGAAACGAAAAATTAATATTGCGTTTCTTTTTTTTTTTTTTTATTCTTAAACAAATTTTTCACCGTCGAAATGACCGGGGAGACATCGTCAAACTACAATATCGTATAGAAGACAAACTAGCCCGTACTTGTTGTCGCACATGACACGCAACACACGCATTTTTCGTGCCGTCGTTGAATTTAGTTTTTTTTTGTTTCACTCGATTGAAATCAACCTGTGTACGACTACTGTGGATCGTACAGTATTTTCTGTAATGACGAAGAACGCGGGCGGGCGCAAATTCGAGAAAAAAGCTCGTGATACGAAAAGAAAAAAAAAAAATTAGAAACTATTCTCTTATCGTACGAATGAAAAAACAGTTGCAAATGACTCGGCGGGATTTCCGAATATACCGCGACCGGTGGATCGATCGAAATCCGGGAAATTTTGTTTTCCTTTCATTTAAAATGCCCGTCTATTCTCTTCAACAATATTGTACGCCAAAAAAAAAAAATAATTAATTTTTTATTTTTATAATTTTGATTTTTTTTTTCCCGTACATTATACATCATGTACGAGTATACATATAATAATAATAATTCACAATTAAGAAAAAGCGTATTTAATTCATTTTATACGTGTTTTGTACATAAGGGACTGATTGCACGAAGTCGCGTTCTCAATGCCGGGTGGAGAGACTGTGCGAAAATGGCGCGATCCGTGTTTTTAAAGGCCCCCGCGCATCGTAGAAATTCTCTTTTATTTAACTGTTTTATTTAGGAAAAAAAAATATATATGAAACGAGTAAAATGTCCTAATTTCAAACACATATTTTCAAATAAAAATCCCTTGTAATTCGATACGACGACATATTGAACGGATATAACGTGTTGAAGTGTTGCTATAAGGATAGTTCATTTTTATTCGCAATTATTTTAAAACGCATATTCCCCGCGGAAAACTATTGAACTGTGCGTCGTACCTACTACACTATTTCCATACGTACCCATAACCTACACTACTCGTCAGAAATAAAATATTTTTGGACAATTGTTATTATTATAATTGTAGTGTTAACATTAAAAAAAAAAAAACCGAGAACGAGTATTGGAAATTATAAATAATCGTTTAAAGGTTTTAGTTGGTTTACATTGGTCGAATTGATAGGTGTCGTTATGAAAAAAAAAAAAAAAGAAAGAATGCTCCGGGCTGAGAGAAAATATCGCGCCGAGGGCACTGCGTGTTCTAAAGGAGTTGAATATAGGCAAATTAACGTGTTTTTCTTCACCATACTCTACGCGTCTGCTGTCTACAATCGCGTTAAACACGTAACAATTAGAATATTATTTTGATTCCCGTCTCGTCATTTCACAATCATTTATTATTCATAGAAACCGTCGTTATAATAACCGCGATGAGATCATTACGGCGTTTGACTATAGATTTCTACCTATTTTTTTATAATAATAATAATAAAAAGTAACGAGCCGCGGCGAGGTGTTACGGATGACGTTTAAGACGGATTACTTGAGATTTTAGAGTTTATTGTTATTACCGCATACATTTGAAAGCAACGATAAACCCGTTGTTTTAGATAGAATAACGATTCGGAGCGGAGCTTCGCTGTTGTAACACACAATGTCTGAAATGTTTATAAAAAGGGATTGCGACTTAACGGTTCTCGAGAATTTCTCGCACATACATAGTTACAAACGGCCGATATCGTTTTAAATTTGTAAGCCTCACAACCAAAAATCATAACCCTTTCACGAATTAAATACGGTCTAAAATTAAAAGAAATTTTTAAATGCTTTCTCCGTCACCGTCCTCCCCCTCCCCCCCCCCAATTAAAGCGTAGTACGCCTTTTTTTTTTATTTTTCGTTAACAAATCAATTCGCTTTATACGCAATTTCTCTGTCGTTTTTTTTTTCTCTTCTTAATTCCGCGCATCTGTACGCATCCATAATATTGTTTTTGTTGCGTAATTTGTTCGTTTTTTTTTTTTTTGTGTTTTGATTTCTTTATCGTCGTCGCAATCGAAACCGCAAGTAGTGTAAACCGCCCCCCCCCCCTCATTGAAAATTCTACACGGCAACGTGAAACGTTTTTCTTTTTTTCCGCGCAATATGACTTATATATATATATATTTTTTTTTTTCCCTCGAGCATATTTTTTTTTATAAACACACTTTGCGTTCTTTGTTCTTTTAAAAAAAAAACACACACGCGTATCGCGACGTGTACACATGTATAATATATTTCCGAGTACAGAAAAAGAACACGAACGTTGCGTGACGACGCGTCGTAATTACTCAACGACGTCGCGACCGACCGACCGACCGACGAGTTATTTAATGTAAACGCGACACACACAGTACGTATATAAATATTATTTATACAGAAAATTGTTTTTTTTTTTGCTTTCGTATAAATGTGTTATTTATATTTAACGGTCGACGCCGAGACGGAGACGTTATAACACGTAACATATTAACGTCTCGCTGTTTCTATAATAAAAATCCGTTTTTCGGGCGTTTTTTTCCCCTCCATATTTTACTGCGCGTATAAATTTTATCGCGTTTAATTTTACGATGTTTTTATTTATTTCCCCCCAGTTACCGGAAAAATCCTTTGGACAAGTCGGTGGTGTGTAGACGGCGAGTAGGTGAGACCCGGGCGGATTGGCTACGCCCAGTATTTCTGTATCGTACGCGTGTTTCGTGACGATACGCGCGCGGTACAACCGAGCGGGACGAGGTGTGCCGTGTGCGTGTGTCGGACCGTACAGCGCGCGTGTTATTAATATTGTAAAATAATATAGCCGCGAAACGCTATACATAATATTATATTATAGTGTGTCGTACACTAAAATGTAATGATTTTCAATCAATTTCGCTGGATTTTTATTCGTTTTTCGTTCACTATAACGCGGGCGCGCGTATTTATATACGGGTACGCGTGTAAAACGAGTAAAACACCGTCGACGAAATAAAAAAAAAAAAATATATATATATATGATACATCGGCGCGATTAGGAGTAGGTGCAGGAGTGTAGGTATAAAAGAAATAAAATAAATAACGTCGAGCGTGACGTGTGCGCTGCTGGCAGGTGTGTGTTATATTTTTACGTTACCCAACACAGAATAATTTATATAAAATACACGCCATCGTCGTTTTTGTATTATACGGAAATTAATGTTTTTAAGAATATATTATTATAATACGCAGTGGCCGTGGATACGTTTTTTTTTTTTTTTTTTTTTATCCACGGAATTCCAAAAGAACTTTCTCTACAAATATTTTATTAACGAAATAATTATACTCAGTGGCGTATTCAGGATTTTTCTTTTCATAAAACTGTGATTTGAACTTATTATCAAGCCATGGATGGCGTATTATTTATCCAGTTATTATTTTTTTAATGCAAGTAGAGAGGTTAGACGGAAAGTGAGAAATTTCAGTGTTTTCTTCTATTCGATCGACTCGTAGATTTTGTGTGTGTATGTGTGTGTGTGTCAAAACGCCAGAAAGAATTAATAATGACCGAAAAATAATAATAATAATAATAAATAAAGAAAATGATTGTGCACCATCGAAATACAATTTTTTTTTCGAGTTAGGTGATGGTAACAAATTTTATAACGGTCTTGGCGAACATTTTTTTTTTTTTAAGACGTAGAAGCCTGCATATATTGTATACGCATGTTAAAATTAAACATCGTATAAAATATATGACTACGGTCGCGTAGTCACGCGTTTTTATGGTTAACAAAAGAAGCGTGTTAACAAACATTACGATTATTACACACACACACACACAACACACAAAACGCGTCACAGAGTTCTCGCATACACATATTTAATAATAATAATAATAAAAAAATGACGTGTACGGATAAACTGTACCAATTGGAATTGGAGGTGAAGGCGTTGACGTGGTGCGGTCGACCCGACGACGGCAAGTGCGGCGTTACCGTCCGCGTCCGGGTCCTGGACAACGCCGAGCAGACGGTGTGCGACATTCCCGCGGCAACGGAATCGTGTAAGGCGGACGGGACGGTCGCCGTGATCAAGGTGAACGCGTGCAAGACTTTCACGTTTACCATGCCGGGCAATTGCCCGAAACCGGTGCTACTGGCCGTCCGACTATGTCGGGTGACGAATGGCGAACCGTCGGCGTCCGGCCAGTTGTGCGTGATGCCGTCCGTGTTGTCATATGGCCGGCCCATCACCGCCAGCGACGAACAAACCGTGCCGATGACGGAATGCCGCGACGGCCGGACCGTGGCTTTGCTGTCGGTGAGGGCGCGGGCTTGGTACGACGGCCCGATCGAACCGAAGCCCCCGGCGTGTTGCCTCCCGAAGCCCCCCGCGTGTTGCCCACCGGAACCGAAACCGGCGTGTTGCCCACCGGAACCGAAACCGGCGTGCTGTCCCCCGGAACCGAAACCGGCGTGCTGTCCCCCGGAACCGAAACCGGCTTGCTGCCCACCGGAACCGAAACCGGCGTGCTGCCCATTGGAACCGAAACCGGCGTGTTGCTCACCGAAACCGGCGTGTTGTCCACCGAAGCCACCGTGTTGCCCTCGGGAACCGAAACCGTCGTGCTGCCCCCAAGAATCGAAGCCAACGTGTGGTTCCCCGAAGCCACCGTGTTGTCCTCCGAAGCCACCGTGTTGCCCCCCGAAGCCACCGTGTTGCCACCAGAAGCCACCGTGTTGTCCTCCAAAGCCACCGTGTTGCCCCTCGAAGTCACCGTGTTGCCCTCGGGAACCGAAACCGTCATGCTGTCGGCGGACGTGCCGCCGCTCGTGTTGTTGCCGGCAGACGATCGTCGTTCAACCACCCACACAGTTTTTGAATGACGATTATATTTACAAAATATTTCCTCACCGTCCCTATTAATATATTTTAAGTAAATTGTTTTAAAAATATTTTTATAAATCATTTAAATACACATGCCTACGCAATATACATGAAGATATTTTTACATTAAAGATTTGTATATTTTTTAAATAACAAAGTGGAAATATTGATAAATATATTTTGAAAATATAAATTAATTTTTTTTTAAATATATATCATTTGAAATATTCCGATGACGTTTTCAAGGGGACGAAAAATATGTTGAAAACATTTTAAAAACGTAGTCGGATGATACGTGGTGGTGACATTTTAGAAATACAATATATTTTCCAAATAATATTTTTAAAATATAATTTTGCCGTGTAAGAATACATGAACGTCTGTTGCGTACCGGGATGGTAAACGTGATAAAAACCGCGAATAAAATAAAATCTTTAATAGAATAAAATAAAATCTCTGGCCTACGAAGTGACGTAACATGACGATGAGTACTCGAGCGTTATGTGTACAACAGAAATAGTCTGTTACTGTAAATGATATCGCTTTCATAATGTACGTACCTGCATTATACGCAATTTTAATACGAATGAAACGCAACTATAATTTAATATTAAAGCATACTCACGCGGTATGATGATACAGACCGTTTATCGGCATAAATGGTTAATGCTCCTTAAAATTGTGTCCGCTAAACGAAAACCAACGCTTCGTGTCATGCAACATATTGTGAAATTGAAATCGAAAAATGCATTTATGATATAACGCGTAATATATTATGGTAAAATTTTTTTAAATTTTTTTAGTTTGATTGCATTAATATCGGGTTTTCAAAATTTTTCAATTATTTCGATCGCGAAATTATTTAAAGATACAAATAAGAATAAGTTATTACCAAATAGTCAATTTTCCATCATACGTTTTTAAAAAAAATAATATAAACATATACGTTTTGTTATCGAGAAAAAACATAATTGTTTTATAATCGAACGCGCCTGTATTTATCATTTATACGCAAATTCTTTCAATACATCATCGTCATTTATTATATTATTTGACGATTCAATATTTAATACAGCTAAAGCATTATTAAAATCTATTTTCTGACATGGTGGACCTTGAGTGTGTTTTAATTTTTCTCGTGCGCGGAAAACGACGCATTTCGAATTGAAAACGACTATTAAGAAGACTATTACACGATTTCATATAGGTAAAATTGAAACCACAATAGTCTATTTGTGTTTGTTATATAGTGCAATGAAATTATTCGTATTTCAGTTTCAGACGCAAATACAAAAATATACATATGTTATATTATATTATATAATGGTTCGTGGTTTTATGGATAACCGAAAAAATTATATAACAAAATAATAATATTACTAGTAATTATACGCGTATTATTTTTTATCCGAAATAACGATAATCCCGTGATGTGGAATATGTCTCGAAAGGATTTTTAAACTATAAATTTTAACAGGGGGGGGAGGGGGTGTCAATAAAAACGTTTTAAAGGGGAAGGCTAAGCCACCACTTAGTCGCCCGCCGCAGTTGGTCGCGTGCGCCCGGCGAATGAGCGAATAAGCGCCCGGACTAAAGTGTTTCGTCGTCACAACAACTCGTATGCGCACAACAATGTGTGTGCCGTCGCCGTAAAAAAAAAAGAAAAAAGACGGCAAGAAACGTTCGCAGACCGATAATTTCAGTGATTCCCCTAGTAGGCACACTAGAAAATCGTACGCTGATTGTGCGGCGGCGGCGGCGGCAATTGTATCGCCATGCCGAGCGACGTAACGGCGATTTGTATGCACAAAAGGAGTGCAAAGCGATGATTTTTGCGTTTTGCATAAACGGCGTTCGTCTCCTCGTCGTTCCGGCCGTTGGTCACACTGGTGGCGCGCGCCGACCGCTCGGTTACGAAACCTCGTGATTACGGCGTATTCCCGTATCGAATGAATGTCAGACAAACGTCAATATCGTTTTTGCCCGGTTAGGTGGTCGTCCCCGCCGTCCGAGCCGGAAAATGCGTATCCCGTCGGATCACGAGTGGAGTACGAGCTAGTACGTGTTGTTGTTTTTTTTTCCTTCATAAATCGAGTTCGCGGATTCTCTTGTGAGTGCACGGGACGACACGTTTCGTTCTGTTGAAACGTGTGTTTGCCCCTGTTTTGTACAGCGGTTAAATGGGAATCTGCTGGTGTCGCGTCACAAACGTCGTGTTGCTGACTGTCATCGGATTCACGTTTATCAACACGTTCGGCACGTTGGCCAGAATCGACGGTATTTCTATGCAACCGACGTTGAATCCGAACGGGGCACCGCCGCAGACGTCGTTCTCATTTCGTACGTGTCCGCACACACTTGGACTGGATCGGTCGCGGCGACGTAGTCGTGGCCATATCGCCCGGGAACCCGAACGACGTAATCATTAAACGCGTGATCGGCGTCGGAGGCGACGTTATCGTATCTCGAAAGAGGAGGATACGCGCCAACAGTACACGAGCATCGTTGTGCCCGTTGGGTGTTATTGGATTGAAGGCGACAATAAAGGCTATACGTACGATTCGACCAGTTTCGGCCCGATATTCAAGGAACTGATTGTGGCCAAAGTTCTGGTTATAGTGTGGCGGCCACCCGGCGGTAGGTGGCAAGTGATGAAATCCAAACTCCGTCGGTGAAAATAAGGCGACTATCGTACGTTGATGACTAAATATGTTATTATTATTATTATTATTGTTATTAATCGTGTTTTAATTTTCTAGACAGAAGCAGTGCGGTGGACACCGACGACGGGCGTACAATTATTATACGTGCATACTGTTCCATTCGGGCCATTCATTGGAACTTTGTTTGTCAAAGGCCATCTCAATGTTTTGTGCGTTCTACCGACTGCCTACTCGATTGACCTGAATTCACAACACCGGTAGCTTCGAGTACACCGTATGCGCTTATCCAACCTCATTACTAAATAATGAAAGGTAAATCGTACAAAATTTTCTTTAAAGTCATATTTATTATTTAGTCACTCGCATTAATTGTTAATTGATACACACGCCCATTACGATGTTAAATATTTCAATATTAATAAGTTAACTTTTGAGGTGTAATGGAGAGAAGTGTGTTTCATCTTAACGATATTGACTAGGTGAGATTATTTGTAGAACGCAATTGATGGAAATCTCAAAATTGAATAGGTTTTTAAAATGTTATCTCATTAGACATATTGTATATTGATGTATTCGACATTTCTAAGGAAATCAATGTTACTTTTATTAAAAACTTCTATGAAACTTTTGCTTTTACCAAAATTCCATCGGTTACTAATAATTTCTTGTTACTAAATTAACATTTATCGGCCAGTGTTGTAGTAGTGATGAATTGACCCACAAATAACTGTTTTTATGAACACTAAAACAATAATTTCATATTTCAATTTGTCTTAATATCGGATAAAAAATAACACACTATACTTAACAATAACTGAATGATTATTTCAACAATCAATATAACATTACAAGCAACAATGATATGCCATTTTGTGTATACAATATTGCATGAATTGATTTCATTATTTAATACTCAACATTTCTTTTTTTATTTGAATACTATAACAGAGTTTAAATGGAAAAACACTAAAAAATTTATTTGCCAGAAATTAAGTGCCAAAAAATATATTTTACATTATTTAAAAAAAATATTATCATATAGGTAGGTAGGATTTGTACATAATTATACTACTAGTCTAGACATATTAAAATATATTAATTTTTTTAATAATTTTAATGTAAAAAAATATATATGTGTGTGTGTGTGTGTATAAATTGATGATTTTAAATGTCTATATGTTACAAAAAATTGTATTTATTAAATGCATTATTTTTGACTTTTTATAAATATATAATTTTCACAATACTGAATTTTTATAAATATTATTCTGTGTTTAAAATGTCCAAATTCTTATTTATATTAAAAGTACTAGTATGATTTTTTTCTAAAATATGTTCAGAAAAGTTTGGATTCAGATTAATTTCTTTTTAAATGTTATTCCAGATGTCTTTATGACTAGTTTTAAAATTACTATTTTACAAATATAAAATGTATTATAACTACATTTAGGTATATACATTCTATTAGAAGTAAAATTGTTATAACCGTTGTAATTTGAAATTGTTTTATTCTTTATAGTTTATTTGTTCAATTAAATTATTATTAGTATTTAATGTGATTTTTTAATATTATTAAATATTTTAGATAATTTTTCTGATAATATATTTTATACTTCATACTAAAATAACTACATTATTTTTTTAGTTTATTTAATTTTATAATCTTTTTCTTATTCTATTGATTGTATTTGAATTATGTTTATTTAAAAGGATATCTCTAATTCAACAAAAAGAGAGTTAAGAAATGTAATTTTTGATGTAAAAGGTTGATTAGAACCATAAGGAATAATAAAATCGGTTTGTGTAGGTTTCTTGTAAATATTAAATTTATTGTTAATTAAATTAACTGTGAGATCAATGCAATTAATTTTATTGTTTAATTGCGTTTTGAATGTAAATATCATATGCTAATTGATTTTAATGTATAATTATTTATTAGATTACATCAAATGTTTTCATTCTTTCATTCCACTTTGATTAGTTTATTCTGAATCTGTAACAATGTAAGGATTCTGCACACATGTTCAATCATGAAACTTTTTAATAATTGACATGTGACTTTTTAATAATTTTTATTAATATTAAAAATAATAATATTGAGAATACATTTCCATTAAATTGGTATAGAAAAATTGTTATAAGAAAGAAAATTTCCTACTGGCCCATACCTACGTGCAATCAGTAAAATGATGTAAAATGCGAACAAATGTAGTGTATTTACTAGATTAATTTTCTTTCTTGTGGGTTGAAATACAGTACTTAATGTATATATATTTTTTCCAATGTTTATGAACAACTTTTTTCAAATAAGTGGACTATAACAAAATGTAAATTATTTCAGTCTGCTATGAAATAGAGAATTTTTTATAAGAAATTCAAAAGTCGTATAATGAAAATTCAACTCAATGCATTTGTATTCCTTTAATAACTGTCTTAAGCGGTCACATTTATATTTTAACTTTTAGTTAATAATTATAATTAAAGTGTTTGAATATAAAATATATCAATATGTTGTAATTTTGTACTTTAACGTTATAGATCAATATATATTCATTGTGATTTGAAATTATCAAATTCATGTTCATATTGAAAACCAGTGGACAGTTTTTAAAATTGATGGACAAGTTTTAAAGGACATTGGAAGCAATAGCCGAACAAATCAATTGACGTATCTATGTAAATACCAGTTTCAACAAATTGATTTACGGAGTACTTCTAGTTGTAAAGGTAATGCATGTTTAAATTTTAAGCTTTAAGATATTACAAACGCTTATTATACAGTACCAAGTACTTTGTTTATTAAAATAAATTGATTACCGATGTGTTTCCATAAATGGTAATTTAATTATATTAAATAATTTATCGACAAATATAATTAATCAATATGTTTCTCTTTCCAAGTTGTTTAATTCACAAATGATTTCTATATTCCACTGTGAAAAAAATAAAAACGTCCACTCTCCTAGTTAGTAATTTGAAAACATATTATTATAATTGACAGAGGAATACATTTTATTTCAATACACTGAAATAAAAAAAATATATATATATATTTATAAATTACAACAAAAATATCGATGGGTCGGAGAATTTGACATATATATTCTGCAAAATTTTTCGTTCTCCATGTTTTATGTCAGTCATTTTGTATTTATATATATAAGTACTGCGACAGTATAGGATGACGTCCGTTTAACTAGACGTTTCGCGTGCTCACACACACACAGAAAGAGAGAAAATTAACCGTTTTTCAATCCTCTCTTAACTGTGAATTTTCATATAAGCGTACGATTATTTTTTTTTTTCATCTATTTCGCCCTCCTCCCTGCGAATCCCCTTGGAATTGAAATCCAATATAAATATATGCACCGCAGCGAACGGCGTGGAAGGATCAGCGCCATGTTTTTCGTCCGTCGAACACCGGGCAACGTTTGTAATGTTTATTATTTTTATTATTATTATTATTATTATTATTATTTATACGCCGGAAGGAGAACGCAACCAGTTTAATATATAGTTTCGTGTGTGTGTGTATTTATTGTGCTTTTTTTTTTATTATTATTATTCTTTTTCGGCGAGTAGACATTTTTTGTTCAGACACATTCTTCATACGCGCACACACCCTCGGAGCCGCGCGGCAGATGTTTCCGACGAAATAACGTCTTTGGGCCAGGATATATGCAACCTACTAGTGTGTGTTCCCCCAAACATTTCACGACACGATTTTTACGGTCTTTTTAGAATCGAATTTCTTTTTGCTTTTTTGCACGTCGTATAAATAAAATGTTTAAATCGAAAGAAAAAAAAAATAATACGATTTATTATTTCGCACACTCCCGGAGCTTTTCAATCGATTAGTTTAATGCTTACGATTGGGGAGTTCCGTGGTGCACATTAACAACGACTCACTCCATATTATAAAGACCTTATACAGTCATTGAACTAATCAAAATTCAATATATATATAACATTCCACGTCAAACTATTCACAAATCCATTAATTCGAACCGTGTCTTCACTGTTTCTTTCTCAAATAGTAACGCATCACGTCGTTAAGTGGTCTCGTGACTTAAAAAAAAAAAAAACATTTCTTTATGATATTAATTAGTTGTTATAGTGTTTTAGCCATATAAATGAAAATAATTCTGAAATGGTTATTGAAATGTAAAATGTTCGCCAAAGCGTATTATATTATTTTTACGGAAAATTACGTTTGTTCAATGCCAATGGTGGTGGTATACTCTGAGTGTTCAACATTTTTATCAAACGTGTAACTTTGTAGTACTGTGTGTTATACGAAAACGATTTTCGAAAATGTTTAACTAAACCTAGGTTTATTGTAAGAAATCCTATTAAAATGGTGTATTGCTAATCGTAAATTATGTACAACACATTGTATTTGTTATTAATATATTATTATATTAATATAAATATAAAACGTGAATTATGTACAACACATTGTACTTGTTATTATTAATATATTATTACCGCCGAACTTCCGGTTAGAATCGTTTTGTCCGAATGCAATGAATTATTATTTTGAATTGTTTTCAAATTTATAGTAAAAAAAAAAAAATACTCCGAAATCTTTTTATTATTATTTCCTCCTATAATTGCGATTACGCTTTGTTCTGTTACACAGACTCCTCTAGATCTAGAATATGGTCTCCCGCGGGAATTGATTTATTTCAGTTTAAGATATATTAATTGAGAACGTCAATTAATGTTTTTAAAATTATTTATCTTCTTCAGCTTTTATAGGCCATTAAGGCCCATCACTGCTCCACACAGCCATTCCTCCATTCCTCTCTATTATTTGCTAAATCTTCCGGGTTATCAACCCCGTGTATCTTGAAATTCTGGTCGGGCTCGTCTATCCATCTTTTCTTCGGTCCGCCCAATGGCCTCTTGTCTTCTGGTTTCCAGTTAAGTGCATCCTTCATTATGCCATTCGATCTCCATACGTGTCCAAGCCATCTCATTTTTCTGCCTTTAAGTATCTGTATAATGTCCTCTTCTCCCAGCAGGTCTTTAATTTCTTTATTGGATCTTATTTCACTTGTTTGATCAAAAATTATTTTTATTATATTCGAACACCCGGACACGATTACGCTAGGCGTGGACACGCTTTGTCGCGTCGTCGTCGTCATTATGGAATCGATTTCTCTGCGGCGGCGACGACGCGCTCGTTTCCGAAGAACGAATATTTAGCGGTACTGTATGGGTCGGGTACAAATACAGCGGCATCGATTCGTACTGGAAGCTGTGCGTGTTATATTTCATAAATGTGAAATCGAGTTTTGTCCCTTAACGGCAAGTGTTGACTTCTGGTTTCTTCTTCTCTGTTTTCTAAAAAAGAATTTTCCATAAATTTGGCTTTTCGTTTTAGATTCCGAACGGAGAGAGAGAGAGAGAGACGAATGTATTCGTTCCTGAAATTGTGGATTCTTCAAAAAAAAAAAAAAAAAAAATGTCTTGTCAATTTCCAGCTATTTATAACGAATTGTAGATTTCGAGAATATTTAATGTATAAGAGAAGTAATTTTCGGTTTTAAAGAGCTTAAAAAAAAATCTAAAACAATGTCACACGTTTGTTTTTCAACAGCCGTATTAAAAAAAAAAAAAACGTAAATTCAGAATATTCGTAAATTAAAAGGGTCGAAGGATATAATAAATAAAATTTGTATCCGTAACAGTGTAAATCGAAGAGTTGTCGGGCGATGTCGAGTAATTCGCTTGGCATAACTATATTACACATTGTATACGATAATATTGTAGTCGTAGTAAAGTTGAAAAAGGGGGAAAAAAAACAGAAAAATAATTTTTAAAACGCGAATAAAAGAGAAATAATTCTTTATTTAAATTCGATATATTATGTAATATATGTGGCGTTGGCAAGACGACTATTATTGGAATGTATTTATGTTTTTCTTTCGATTGTTTTGACGAAAGCGTCGATTGTTTTTTTTTTTTTTTGTTATATCAAATTCAAACTGAGAAGACTGCACTGTGTTTTGTACAACAGTGGAAATAACACCGAACGTGATTTGTTAAAATACAATTTTACGACGGGCGAATATGTTGACAAATTCTTCTTCGTTTGCCGGAGACGACGGGAATAGTGTTGCGGATTTGACGACGATTGGCGGCGACAACGACGACGAACATAATCGCGATCAGATACCGGCCGCCGATTCGCATAACACGCGGCCGCCGAAGAACAACGAGAACACGCGGGGAAAAAACGAGAATACCGCAAAAACGGTCGCGCTTTTGAACAGCGGCCATAAAATAAATAGGGAACGAAACGACCGTAAAGCGTTTAAAGTGAAACGCACGGTGTACGCAAACAAGCAAAAGTGTTTCGTTGACGCGTCGAATAACTTAAAAAAATGCTACGAAACGATCAAACGGAACCGAACGAATTTGCCGTCGTCGGATTGTCAATCGGTTGAAGAGCTCGAGGTCACGGTAAAAAAAAAAAAAAAAAAAAAAAAATACGACGTGGCTTTTGCTTGTTCCAAAACGAACGTTATTTTTTTTTACATACTATTTGTGTCCAGGTCAAGAATATTATCGAACAAGTGTTTGACGTGAAATTCCCAAACACTCCGTCGAAAGAACAATTCAACCACTTCGTTTCCGACTGTGTCGTTCCCGGTCCGTCGTTGAGTCTGGACACCGACGACTGTTGCGCGTCCGGTTATCGGAAATTGGATTCGGCAATAAAAAATGGGTTTGAACGCGTGTGGAAACACGTGTCGGACATTTCTGAAATCAGTGCGAAGTACCGTGTTTGGCTTCGGTATGTCATTGAACCGAACGAATTTTGCGAGTTCGACGTCAGAGAATACCTGATACGAAATATGTTCAACGAGAAAGAGAGAGTTGAACGATCGCAGTGCGAATTGGACGGTTTTCATGATTATATACAACTTACATTGATGGTTATAATAGACGAGGTCGTTGATATACTTACGCACAAACAGTGTAAGACAGTTGGACGTCACGACAACGCCGTAATTGATAATAAAAACAACGAACGGCGCGAAGGAGAATCGGAAGAAAACGCGGGGGAAAATGTTCAGACGATAATTGAAGAACGTAAACGTGACATAAATATGAAAATAAAGGTGTTGGAAATGGAAAACGAGAAATTGGAAAAAGACGAGTGTGATTGCACTTGGCAAACGCAAATCGTGTTGAAAGAACTGGCGTTTAGAAATAAGAACTTGGAGAATATTAAAGCATGTATAGCGTCGTTATCGAAAGAGAAAACCGATTTGATTTCTACGATTGAAAAAACGGAAATAGAAAAAGAGGGTTTACAAACGATTCAACATCAGATTGAAACGGAACGAGAAAAAAATAGACATTTGAGAGATTTTATAGCAAAACAATATGAGAAATAAGAGGTCAGAGTAAATCGTGTTCCGATGTAATCGCGTTTCAAGTTTAATTGTTTACGAACGTGTAAATCAATGCATAAATCATTATACGTATCAAATTCTTATTTCAATATTTAAACGCTTTGAGCGAGCATTTAAAACGATTCTACAATTATTAGGAATGATTACTTTTTTTTGTTATCAGTTAAAATATTGATATAAATAGCTCTCGGCGTCAAATAACATTTCAATTGATAAAAAAAAGCAGTGTTAGTCTCCAATTTTTTGGTATCATTTGGTGAACTTTAAAAAGACGCGTGTGAAGTCGATTCTCCCTCCCCCCCCTGTATATCGTTCGAATCGAACGGGACCAAATTGTAAGTTAAAGATTTTTATTTATAAATATTTCTGTAAATTGGTTTGTCGATTTGTTGAGTTAACCGAATCCATTCCTATATAGGACGTTTCAAAAGATGTTGTATAATAAAGTTTTAAAAGTTATATATATATATATGTCCATTGAAATAAAATGTATTACACATTTAAAAACATAAAATCGTTTCTTAAAAATATAAATAATACTATTAAAAATTTTTCCTAAGAAAAAAAAAATTTTCGAATAAAATCGTTTAATATATTGGTCAATGATATTAACGCTATACATAGTTTAGTGAGTTTATATCAAACATTCGAATGTGATTTTAATTGATATATTGTCGCGTATTTTATCCAGGAAGGTTAAAATAAAATATAAAAATAAAATTTTTAAATATTTATAATATTAAAAAAAAAAAAAATTTATGTTAAGGTTATTTTAATAACTCCCGCTCCACTTTGCTCTTTGATAGCTTGGCCATTGATATATTTTCAAAAAAAAAAAAAAAAAAAGTGTACACCACTGTTTTTACGTATATAGTATTTATTATAATACGTTTTATATATATATATATTTATATATAAATAATATAACTTATTTCTCGTCTCTGATGCGTGTTTTTCAATCGATATCACCCCGTTCCAATGTGTACGACTATTCGTGTATTTAATAATAATTGCGTTTGTGATTTTTACGAATGTTCGTCCAAAAAAAAAAAATAAATAAATAAATGAAATCTAATCCAATACGAGAATTATGTATGGTCGGCGTGACGAAACTTATAATATATATATTATTGCAGAGTTACTATATTGTAATTATTATAAATAACCGAATACAAAATGACCTTGTTGTGCTCTCGTACACGACATAAACATTTAAATCATCTATTTAATATTCGTCCGATAAATGTAAATACGTTATTTTGTTCTCTATACTTTCTACGCGTATAATTTATTATAATATTGTATACACCAGTTAGGACGGATATAGAAATCGTATTTTACTTTTTTTTTTCTAATCTACCAGTTACGGCGCGCATTTTCTGTACTGCGAACACATTATAACGATACGCTTCATATATATATATATACGATTCGTTATAACTAAAGACCGGATTTAATTGATATTGTCACTTTTTTTGCAGTTAATATAAACCAAATCCGATCAAATGTATTGTCGATATATACTCTATGTGTTATGCCCATTGAATTTTATAATGCAATTTTTTACAATTTTGTGTGTTTAAATGAACAAAATATTTAACTCGACTAAATTTATTGCATAAAAACGGTATTATAAAATATGAAAATTTTCAAAATGTGATTGAAAGTTTAAAAGACGATGCTATCGGTGTGAAAATGCTGAAACAGTCAAAATGCTGAAAACAAAATAATGCAGTCAAATGTGATTCAGTATTCATAAAATTACACTTATCCGAGTTATCCATTAATCCTACGAACTTGGGAAGCATCGAATAGTAGTGAACTATTTAAATGTATAAATATGTTTAGAGAAATTGAAGATATTTTAACAAGTATTCCTGGTCCAAATGGAAAAAAAATTAAAGACAAATGTATGTATGTAATTGAAAAAAATTAAGTGTATAAAACTATTAAATCTTCTTACGAAATCATGTCAGGTAAAAAAGATGTTAATTTAGATATAACAACGTCTCTACCTTTGAATTGAATTGTTTTAAATATGCACCAACAACTACTGTAGACGTAGAACGCAGGTGTTCTTTGTACAGACATATTTTAAGTAATAGAAGATTTAATTTTAATGAATATAATTCGGGAAATGTATATAATTATCAATTTTAATTCGAAAAAGTAACATTTATCTAATTTTAACTTAAAGTTAAAATTTAACTTATAACCTATCGCTCTTTATACTTATATTGTTATTCGACCAGTTTTGTGTATAAATTATAATATTTCTTATACGTGGATTATGCTCGTTGTACGGTATTATAATATGACGACGACGACGACTGCGTATTACAGAGGATAAAATTCATTACTTTTTTACCGCGATTATTATTGACACGAGTTTTTTTTATGAGTTAAAAAAAATATATTCTTATTTCGTTTTTGTATATAATTTAATAACGACTTTTATTACAAAATGGAATATATGTATATTTTCGAAATATTACTACCGCGTGCGTGATATACAATTTTCCTATTTTGAAATTTACGAATTTGGTTTGTGCCGAAATTTCTATATACTTAAGCCTTTTATATATATATATTATAATGGAATATATAAAATAATTATATTTTTATAACTATAAACAAATCCGATTTTGATAATCAATAGTTAAAAAAAAAAAAAATATATATATATATATTCGAATATAAAATGAATAATACTAGTCATTAAAACTGTACCGAGTTACATACACTGTTGCAATGTTTTATGGTGGTGATTATAGACTTTGAAGTGTCAGCTTTTTTGTAACAGCTGCGGGATATATATATTATAATAATATAATATATTTTAAAAACACGAACATTTTACGATAACCTTATAGATAAATTATTGTACAAATGATTTGAACTGTTTGTTGTGTTCTGATTTTATGGTCGTTTTAGTTTTATTTTTTTTTTTTATCGAAACGGCGTTTGATTAATAGTAAATAAATAAATAAATATATATACATATATAAATCTTAAAATTATAAATTGCGCATTATAACGTAGTACAGGATTGAAGAAACTGAAATTAAATTATTAGCGCGTTGAACCATTGATCGTACATTTTTAAAGCGATGAAAAATATTTGGTTTTTTTTTTCTTTTTCGTGTATTGTTTACAATATATAAAAACCTCGTAAATATTCATGTCTTCGATTTTAAAATTTTAGTTTCGAAGAAAAAAACCGGGAAATTTTCAAATTCCATATATATTTCTCCTGAAAATTGATCACAATAATGTATTATATATAATTAATAACTGGTAAAAACGTCGAATTCGCTCGTTATTATTTTTTCTATTTTATAAACTATTAACAAAAATCGGGGATACGACGACAATTTTACTGGAATTTTGTAATTCGTCGACAGTGTATTTTCTGTCCGTTCAGAAGACTACACTCGGGAAAATCGAAAAACAAAACATGTCAAATAAAGTACTGGACTTATAAGTAAAAAAAAAAAAAATTTCCACAAATTGTCGTATGTAATGTTTAAGCATATACAAATCCGCGACAGTACGCGGTTGAAGCTGTCGTACAGTGATTCGTTTGCACGGATATACGACGTAGAGTTGCTCAGTTGTATATTGTTAATTGATAATAATCTATAACGAATGATTTTGCACTATTGGTTTCGGGTGTCGAAATAGTTCTTTCGCTGTGCGAAGAGAAATGCTGTTTTGATTTTACCGATAGACTATTTTTAATAATTGAACGCGTTTTCACTTTAATAATACAGTACATACGTTGTTGTTATTATGAATTCGTATAGGCATTAGTGATATTTTGAATATATTATATAAATATTACATAAACGATTTCAACGTCATTCCGCCATTCCAACGCAGCGGCATCATAGTCGTCCGC
The DNA here is from genome assembly GCA_032441825.1 of Chaetogeoica ovagalla. Taxonomy (NCBI): domain Eukaryota; kingdom Metazoa; phylum Arthropoda; class Insecta; order Hemiptera; family Aphididae; genus Chaetogeoica; species Chaetogeoica ovagalla. The sequence goes on along the minus strand of CM063746.1, from coordinate 274,734 downwards.
AAGAAGCGGGCTATTTGGGCCGTAATTTTTTTTTTTGATTTTAAATCCTTGGCGTATAATAATAATGATAATAATAATTGCAACGGTTGTCGCCGCGGTTTTTTTGACAGAATATTATCCGGAAAATCCAATAATTATTATTATTATATCGAAACCGATTTGGTTTTACAGAAGAGAATGTTTTTATGAGGAAAATGAAATGTCGATTTTATAGCTTATATATATTCCGTCGTCGCCGCGTTCACACTTATCATCGACACACCCCATTTATCGTCGACTCTTCATATTATATTAAACACACACACACACCGCGTGTATTATTTTTCACTTTTATCATCTCGTATCGCGCAGGAAACGCCGTAAATGATTTCTCTCGCGCGTAATTGAACGTCGTCGTCTATTATTAAACGCCGAGCTTTACCCGTATTATAGCGAGATATTCGTATTACGGCGACAGTTTGAAAATATAATAATAATACGTTGGAAATAATCAATTTGAGAAATGTCGAATGGAAAAACGAAATCGTGTAAAGAAACGAGAGAACAGACGTTGTTGTACATTACGCGGTATTTGTTTTATTCGACGAGATTCGATTGGCGATCGAATCGAAAGAAAAAAACGTTTTAATACTGTGTAGTATACCGCGTAAAATAATAAAATTATCGCGTTCCGCAACAATTGTGCTTGATGATGGACATTGGTGTTCCGTACGAGATCCGCGGGAAACGTTATTTTTTTTCTTTCTGATTCTATCGTTTTTAAATTGTACACCGGTCTATTTACAGTAGAAATCGTTGTCGCGCGCAGTGTAAAAGGAAAAATATGCACACGCGGCGCTTCAATTGCGATCTTTCACGCGAATCGAATTTTCACACATGTAAATCCAAACACATCATCACACCGTTACGAGGCATCCGGGGGATTTTTATCTCACATTTTCCGTACACATATACATATATATATATATATTATATAATAATTCACGTTTTAATATAAATGTCTGCGAAATCGATGTGTTATATATAAATCGTCATCGCGATTTTTTTTTTTGTTTTCGTGTTGGAATAATAAAAAATGTCGTTTAGAGAGTAGTTTAGTACAGCGATCGGGGGGACACGATTTTCAACGCTGAATAAAAAATAACTCGTAGTGGGAAGGAAAATAACGCGTTCACAAAATTATTTTGTTATTATTCGTTTTATCGGTTACGTCGTAATACGACGGCTGGCACCGAATTAAATATTTCGTGTGTGTAAAATATATTTTCTACGGACGACGACGACGCGCGCGCACAAGGCGTTCGCCTCGCCTCACTGTGTGCGTGCGCGCACGCGCATTCGACCGCGTGCTTTGACGGCCGGCGGGCGGTGGCGGTGACGACGACGCGAGCAATGGAATCGCTGCTCCGCGGCGGCCAAACGCGCACGTACGGCTCGGCCGCCTTTCTCTCGTTCCCCTCCGCCCCGCCGACCGTAACTCGCGTCGCCGCCGCGGGCGAACACTCGCTCCGCCCGTCCGCCGCTCCGACCGGCCGACGCACGCTTCGTTCTCATTCGTCGACGCTCATCGTCTGTCCACCGCACCGCACCTCGCCCGCCGGTTGTCGCTCCGCGGGTCGGCGGGCGCAGTCGCCCGCGACCGCCGTCGGATTCTGCGGTTGTTACCGCCGTCAGACGTTTCTTTCCACTCGCTTTTTCGGCCGCCGAACGTTTTGTTTCTGTTGGGTTTGTTCGTCTCGTTCCTCGCGGCGGCGTACCGTTATACGTGCGCGCGGGATCGTCACGAGTGCGGCACGCCGACGAAATAATATCACGGTGAGTAATAATTACGCTGGTTTATAGTTATTTTTCTATTTTTTGTTTTGTCGTACGTTTTGACGGCGCCATCGCGCCCGTTTTGTGCGACATCGCGCAGCGTTCACACGCGTGTGTTGTGCGATAGCAGCGCGTGCGCGCGTTGTTTTTTTTCCCGTAAATAACAATATTTCGGTGGTGTATTTCAGGAATATAATACGGTTTTTTCGGTTTTTTTTTTGACATTTTTTAATCGAAGACTTGACGTGTGTGTGTGTGGTACGGACGTTTGTCGTTTCGCCATCGCTTGTTGGTAAGAACAGTTGTAAAGAAATTACACCAGACGACTACTATTGCGCATAAAAACGGTGGTGAGGGCGGCGTCCAACCGCCATTTTTCCATTGTTTGGTACGAGAGTTTGCGTGTCCAAAAAACACGGTACATGGTTTTTTTTTTTTTTTTAATTTAACGGGAACTTGTTTTTACGAGTCGAGTAGTGTAAAAAAAAAATATTTATATCACAATAAGTAAGTTTATAATAATAATAATAATAATAATAATAATAGGCGACGATTGAAAACGGTATCGGGGGTTTTTTTTTGTTTTAAGCATTTTATTATATATTTATTTATATATATATATATGCGCGGAAATGAAGTGTTTAATTTATTTACTAAGTCGGTGGTATATTGACGGTCAGATAAATGACTCGTCGTAGTTTTGCGGTTCGGTAGAAACTGTGCGCGTGTGTGTAATAATAACGCGCGGAATGAATATTTATTTATTTTTTTTTTTTCTGAAACTTTTACAAACGTATGGCGGAGTTGCGGTTAATAATAATAATAAAAAAAAAAAATAGAACCATGCGAAGAACGAAGCGAAATTTCCGAACGATTTTCAACGCGTATATATATTACTCGTTATTTTTTCTTGTTGTACAATATGAGAGTTAAATTTAAAATTGTACGTACAACGTAGATTACGTGTGTGTAGAGAGGAGGAGGCCTCCTCGTCGAATCGCGTTAATAGTAGATTTATTGTTTGCGAGCGCGCAGCGCGTGTAAAAATAAATATAATAATTCGAAAGCGTAAAATCCCCCCCCGCGCGATATCGAACAGTTTTCCGGTGAGATAATCTCGTGGATTTTAAAAATAATCGGTAATTGTCGCCGCGAGCGTATAAAATGTAATCGACAACAATATAATATAATAATAATATTATTATTACGTGGTTTTTTTCTGTGTACGCGGCGGGCGTAAAGCGTTGTTTCCCTCCTACTCACTCGTTCGTCGGCTTTTATATCATATCCCTATTCCACCGGCGCGCGCGATTGGAATTCGACGTTTCGTAACATTTTATAATATTGTCGGAGGGATATTTATTTTATTTTTTTCTCTCGGTAAAACGGATTTATCGTCATTATTTCGTTTTACTCTCTCTCTGATGTATCTACGTTATTTTGAATACGGTGATGTGTTTTTGGAATTTCGTAATAACAATGAAAACAAACGGAAAATATTCGGGAAACGAGTTGTGGTTTAGCCGTGGTGAGATGATCACGATTTGGGATTTCAAATGAGAATTTAAAGAAACGTTTTTTTTTTTTTAATACGAATTTTCCATATTTCGTAACACGGGCGCCGGTCGAGCCGACGGCACACTTGCAATGCACCTGAACGCGGCAATGTACTACGGATGTTATAATAGATTCGGATAATACGAATTTCTCGGGCATCTCTTGGTTGAAATTCGATAATATCCCGTCGGCGTGTAGACAGACACACGACGCGCACGTGACGGGTTTTTTTTTTTTTAAAATCTTATCCGCTTTTTGTCGTGGAACGTTTTCAGTGCAAACGTAATCGGAAATCACGCCGCGTCGTATTTTTCGAAATGTCATTATTTCGTACGACGATTTTCGGCCGTTTCGAAAATACAATATTACCGTGGAAAAACGTCGATTATATTAGAATTAATATTTGTAGAAAGCCATATGGATTCACACTGAAGTGCTGCTGCTGGTGGTGGCGCAGTATTGAAGTAGTGATTTTTTTTTTTTGATTTCGGGGCGACTTTTTTTATACACGAAGAAAAAAAAATAGGTCTTTAAAGCCGAATTACTACTGAGTACCAACGCTTAAAATTTCGGCGACGGTTTCTTAATCCCATCATCGTAAAACGTATGGCGTATACAATGTACGCATCATAATATCACACAATGTGTAATGATCGACGACCAAAAATATACCTGAAAATTATTAGTAACTAATTTGTAATTCGTGAATTTGTGTTCGAAATCGTAATGCCGAATATAACTGAATACAAAATTAATAAGCGCATATAATAATATGCTTGTGTTGTGTACACCTCATAACTTAACATAATTATCGGATATCGTTGTATTATTATTTATTTTATACCAATTTGTTCTGAAATAATATTGTGTTTTGTCACCCATATTCCGGCGGTAAAAACGAAACTTCGAAGTACACACGCGAATAAAATAAATCGCCTAAAGTAGAATAATTGTATTGTACAGTTACTTCTTACTTGACACTACTCTATATAAAACGATTTGTACGGACTTGAAATTATTTTAAATCGACATATATAAATATACATTTTTTTTTTTATATATATTAAATTTTTTCTGAACATTGAAATACCCAAATGCATCTATCGGCAATGGCGCGAATACGATTTCCCCGGGAGTTCAATGAAATTTTCAAATACATTATTTATTAAATTAATTGCGAGTTATTTTTCTGTATGAAAGAATTACAAAAAAAAAAAAATTATTCTCCGATTGTTGTGTATTGCGCGCAACGATTTAGAACGTTTTTCGCGTTAATCGCGTTTTTATAATAATCTGTATACGGTTTTTATGAAGAGTAGATTTTTTTTCTTTTTTTTATAAAGAGATCGATTGAGTTCAAGAAACTATTTCTCCTCGTACAGATTTTCCAATTATTTTTTGTACGAGCGAGTAAAAGCAAAAACAAAAAAACAAAAAAAATCGATATTCCTTATAAATTATTATTTATATCTTTTGAATTACATATTATATAATATATTCGTCATACATAAAGCGTATTGTAACGGTCGAGGTTTTTTTTTTTAATTGATAAAGATTCGTAAAGAACATTTTATTCTAAGACCGTTATAATATTCAATAATATTTTATATTATTGTACGTATTCTATTTAAAATGATTATATTTTTAATAATGTCTACGTGTATGTCGCATCGACGAAATATTCTTATCGTACCATCTCTCGCCCGTAACAATTCGTTCTAAATCTGTGTTTGATCGCATACGTTTGCGTAACATTGAATTTTACCGCGTTGCGTAACGTACACCTAATAATTCGCTTTTTTTCACTTCGAAGTAATTCGTTTACCACGATATATTCGATTTGTTCGACGTCATCAGCGTGTACAATTTTATCCGAGCACACACACACACCGATTCCTTCGTATTATACCGAATGAAATATACGTGTTAGTTGTGTTTTACAATTATAATATAATAATTAAATTATGTATTGATAAATTTTAACGTAACGGCGGCCAAACGATAGAACAATAATAATAATACGATAAAAAAAAAAAGAAAAGCTTTTTTACCGGGAAAATAATGTAATGAAAACTCGAGTCTCTCGTGCGTTGCGCGTTATTATAAGAGTAACGTATGATTTGACTTTATTTTTTCCCCGTAACGTTTTAACCGGTTTCGTGTAAAAATAATATAATATATAATTTCTGACTGTTTTCTTCAACGATAAAATTATTCCAATACTTCGAAGTCGTCGTGTTTCGACGTTGTTTTGTTCTACACGCGTTTTTTTCGGTTGATATTAAACGCCGCCGTAATGTGTTTTTTATATATGAAACAAATCTCTTTGTATTGTATTATTTCTTCTTTTTTTTTCTCCTTCATTTTCGTGTATGAACAAAGTCCGAAACGCATCGTAAAAAACCGAGCAGCGACTCTTCTCCACGAGTATTATATATCGGTTGTAGAAAAGATCCAATTTAAGTTTTAGCCAAAGGGTACCATTTGGGAACCACTGGTGTTTATTTTTTTTATATGTGTATACGTAATATCCGGACGTCGAGCGAATGGCGAGTGGAGGGGGAGGAGTATTATAAAATATATTTCGGTGACGGGCGCGGGCGGAGGAGGAGGGACCTCCGTCTCACACGCTTGTACCGCGTGTGACCACCTCGGTCGGTCGGACGTGAATATAAAAATAAGCGACGACGACGACGACTCGCGTGTTCGAAAGGAAGGAATAAAATTTATTTCATCGTCGTCAGCCAATCGCCGTGACTACTATTTCCGTACGCTTAACGAAAACGACTGTTGCTGCTGCTGCTGCTTCGCGGTGGGTGAGAACGACCGAGTTTATTATTTGTTTTGTTCCAGCTAGTTTTTCCAAATATAAATAGTCCCGCGAACGTTCGTTTTTTTTTTCGCTCAAACGCGCATTATTATTTATTATATTAATATTATTGTCGTTTATTCGTGATATAATATTATCGGCTTTCGGTTAAAAAAAAAAAAAAATCCTCGACCGTGTAAACACAATTTGTCGTTGCTTGTGAATATTCTCAGACTAATAACCCGTGTGAAATTATTATTATTATTTTGTCTTCGTTTTATTTCAATAAAAATATTATCGACGGAAAATTGTTATTATCGTTCACAAGCCCGGAGGGGGGGGGGATTAATGAAAATAAGTGGCTCCGGGAGGGGCCGACTCTGCAATCTAGCGGGGAGGTCGTCTGGTTTTTTTCAAAAAGAATTTCTTATACGTATATTTATATTTAACGATGTGACGAAGAAAAAAAAATTACGAAAAGGACGTCGAATCGATTACAAAAACGCACATTAAACACGTATTTTTTTTTTTTTTTTCAATAATTATTTTCGCGTCAGAAAAATAAGTACGTTACAAAAATAACGTATTATCATAATAACACAATAACGTTTAATTTTTTTTTTTTTAATATTGAAATAAATAACAAGTAAAGCAAGTATTTTAATAGTTTTTAGACACATACTTTTCTGGTTTTTTGCTTGACGATGATAACGCAAAAGTGTCCAAAACGTCGTCGAACGAACAGTTATTGGTTTACATTTTCAATAGACACAATTATTATTATTATTATTGTTGTTGTTACACTGACTTTAGTATTGATTTTTAATTTGCGCCAGTTCTGAAAAAATGGACGCTGTGCGCTTTACAATTATTATATTATAGTTCAAGGAGCATTGCCAGACATTGTAAAATATATATATTTGGAAATACGTCAATAATGAGATTTCGTTCGTATAAAAAGCACTTTTGCTTTATATACCCCCTCAACTATACATATCTAAGAAAACCGTTTTGGTATAATAATATAAACGAGACGATGTGGTGTTGTCCGTCTGTCTTTTACGGGCTGGCATACGAGTAGCAAATCTTTTTTTTATCATATATGAAAAAGTTTTTACATGAAATAGACACCACCGTTCAATATAAGCCATATGTAATTAAAGGCCGGAATTTCGTGCAACTAACACCTGAATGAAAAACGTACAGTAAATATGCAAAAACGCGCGAAATTGAATTTTTGGTATATCAGGAATTACACATAACAACGATTTTTTCGGTATAGATACTTCTTCAAATTTTAATATCAAATCGAAAACCGTGAAATCTCACTGTGTCTCAATCGCGAGAACAGTGAAAATCGTTGTTTTACTTAGTTTATATCGACTGCGGTGGAGGTGGTGGTCATCTGCAGTTCGTATATATATTTTTTTTCTCTCCCTTTTACGAATTAATGGGAATTCTGCAGTACACCGGGAGAAGACTTTGAAAATATTATCTTTTTTTTTTTTTTTACTTGTAAACCATACGGATAATAGAAAAATATTAAAAAAAAAAAAATTCCTCGCTTTGTTTAAAAGTAACAACGTGTGATGTGTAATAAAGTATTCTTCTATATCTGAGAATATTGTTGTTTGATTACAATAGGCATTTAACAGACGATAAAGATTTGTTGTCAATGAATTATTACTTAAAATGATAAGTGTGCGGTTTAAAAATATTAATTATTTTTGTTTTAAACGTTTCCCCCCCCCCATTTTGTAACAACTCTTGAGAGTGTAGCAGCAGCTAAATTATTTGATGATATTTATGATTTCAGATTGAAAAAAAAAAAAAAAACGACCGAACAATTTCGCGCAAGTATGGCCGAATCGTTTGCCGCCGCCGGTGTTTCGTCGCAGTCCAACGAAACATCGAATTCGTCCGTAGTAATACAGACTGACGACGACGAGGACGACAACAAAACTTGTATTATTGGCGAACTCGATGTCGACGACTATTTTGATGACGTGTTTTGTAAAGAACACGCGCTCGCCGCGGATGCTTTCGCCGATCTAAACGCTGAAGGCGGCGGTGGTGGTGGTGGTGAATCGTCGTCGTCGTCGTCGTCGTCGTCGTCGTCGTCGTTCAGCAATACGAACGATTCAAGCCGTCCGCGTCCGAACGATTTGGAAACGGCGCATGTGTCGATTGTAATTCCGAAAAAAAATAAACCGTCGCCACCGTCCGCTGTGCCTAAAGTCATTCCACGTGAGCGATTGAAATTCAAATATCATATCGATTTTGTACCGTTTGTACAAAACTATATAAAATAATAATTTTTTTTTTTTTTTTTGGCTCGTGTGTATTTAAGATGTGCAAAGAAATGCGGCCGCCAAAGCGAACGTCAATATCGCCAGTTGTCTCAAGAGAAAGCGTCCGACTGACCAGAACGATAAACGCTCTATAAAACATAAATTGGATAAACGCCGCCGCACTGTGAGTAGTAGTCCACATACGCATCATATCTCTCGCGGTTTATTATGATTAAAATAATATTGTTTATTATTCCGTCTTTAGATTTGCTTAGTCGTGTGTAATAAACACGCGTCAGTTTTTGCCATGCCCTACGATTATTATTTTACAACTCGTTTTGAATTCCAACCCGTGTTATATGATAATAATAATAATATATTCGTAATAAAAAATGTTCATGAATTAGACATTCAGACGACCAATGTATAAAAATCTATACGTTATTACAAAAAAAAAAAAAAAAACAGAAAAAAAAAATAAATAAATTAACGCGCTTCGGTCCGAGGATAAAACGATTCGCATTATTTAGTTTAATTAGAAATATGAAGTGATGACGTCGGAAAAATGTTAGTTTCAGAATATGAACAATGGTAAAGTGAGTTCATTTAAAGAGTTCGGTATCGATTTGCCAAGACGTTTTCATCAAATCCACATAATGGACAAGCATTTTTTGTTGGAGGATAATTTTGTAAGTATTTAGTGTTGAACTGTGTTTTTTTTATAGTGTGCTGTCATCATAACTCGTTATTACAGATTTTAAAATTGCCGGCCGACCCGACAATTTATGATATGTTGACCAATTATTCGGAAAAAAAATCGGTGTAAGTAAATGATATTTATTTTTTTTTTTACTATTTAACAATAATTAGTTTTCCAAGTATGTTTTACGCGTCGTAAATATTATACAAAATATCTTGACATTTTTTAACAATGGACAGGTTAAATAAATAAAAATTGAATATAAATTTTTTTTTTATTTTAAATACATTGTAGCGCGATAATTATTGTCGTAACTTCTTATTCGGAGATTTATCAAATTACTCAAAGAGATCACATATTCATAATGGTTTGCTTAAAATGTAGTTAATATTGTCACGCTCTTTTCAGCGTTTTGACTTTTACAAAACTCGTACATTTAAAATTATAATTATATATAATTTCACATTTTGTAGCGAATTAAAAATGAAACCGTTATTTTTATTTACATAAAAATCTTAAAATATTTTCTGTGTTTTTTGTCGTTAAATCGATGGGTATCAAATACTCATTTTATTTCATATTTTTTCATTGCATATATTACTTTTATATATATATATAATACTAAATGACATTAAATGTCTTTTTTTTACATTTTATTTGTAGTAGTCCCGATGTGTTGGGTCTTGTCTTGGATACTTTCGACATGGCTTTACCAAAGTGGTGTATATATCGCATTGAACAGTTACAATATGACAATGTAAGTGTAAATGTTTTTATTACTTATTTTAAACAATGTGGTTTTAATTGATGAACAGAATCCATAATCCGACAACTGCTTTCTAATTTTTTTTTTTTTTATCTCATTAGACAAGAATAGTTATTAAGATTATTAAACTTGTGAATAAGTTTTTTTTCGTACTTATCACAAGCAGGCATTTCCTTTTATTATGGTATACATTAAAAAATATGTTCAAATTTTTTTTTAAAAAATTGTACATTTTTACAGGAATAGACTTGATGCATAATTATTCAAAAATTATAATTTACAAAAATATTCGTAATATCTTTTATTATTAAATTTATATATATATATTTTTTTTATACAAAATTTCAATATATATATATATAAAGATTTAAAATAAAAATAAAATATAAATGTATATAGGGAAATAAATGATGAATTTAATAGTTCTTGAAGTGTTATTCGCCGTCTCCTAAATATAAGTGGTTAAATGTATCAAACAACAAATAATAATTCATGTTATTATTTTTACTTGAATGATGTAAGGGGTTTTTTCTGTTTTCGAATTTAAATTAACTGTTATCTGTCGTGTCTCAGAAAATTGTTGTAAATTGAAAATGTGACGTTCAACATGTCTCGGCTTATTTAGCCGACAATTAATATTTGGTGCCTATAGAATATTTCAAAATAAAGGTGACATAAAATCTAATAATATAAAACATTAATTTTTATTTCTCAGTTGAAACAAATTTGTATTGAAACAAATATTCTTCCTAAAAAATAAAAATAAATATGTTAATGCATGAAATTCCTTATAAATAATCAATTATTTGATGTTGTATTTATTAAATATTAATTTTTTTTCCAGATCATTAAGAAGTTTCCTACTCGTCGATTGTGTCAAATATATGGTCTATCTCATTTGATCAGGTTTATAGGTATGTAACTTCATAATGCATTTAATACACTGAGATAACAATTGTACTGGTTTATCATTGTTTATTGCGCACTTTTTTAAATTCGGCATAGAAACATTGATGAAAGAAAACCTATTATTAATAAATGATATCGGATATATTCTGACAGTCATGGTTAACGGTTTGATAATTTACATTCGCGTTGTTTAGACTATCACAATGTCACACTAATTTTATAAATGATTTAAGTTTTATTTATTTATTTATTTTTTTTACTATAATTTAAAGTTATACATATATCAGTGAATATGTAATTATCATCTGATTACATCGTTTATAAACTAAACTACGTTTACACACTGAACTACTAATTTACTGTGGTGAATATTACTGCAATTGACATTAAAATTAAACGTAGCTTTTTTAATATTATGGGGTGGATCCATTGGACAAAATTAAACTTGGGTGTTATGATTCGTCAGTCATAAATGACTGTTTTATATAGTGTATGATTTTCATAAACTATTTCAGTACAAGCGTTTTTAATAATTTTTATTTTCTAAACTTTTTAAGAGTAATGTATAAATATGTAATTTTTATTTAAATTGTATTTATTGGATGAAATTTAAAATTGATTGGATTTATATCATATATTTCATAAGTCAATAATTATCAACAAGTATTATTTTTAGAATTTTGTGATTTAAATGCCAGTTAAATGCTGAAAAATTTTATGTTCATTAAATTGTTCAATTTTACACTTGTTTGTAATGTTTTGACTATTTGTTTAGCCGATTCGGGAGGATCAAAAAACATACACTCTTTTTAAGCACTTGGCACCAAAACACCAAATCTCTATCGTAATCCATAGTGTGTATAACAATCATAGGAAAATAAACAAACAACTCTAATTGCTTATACAAATTCATTAAATACATTACAATGTTAATCCCAACATTACTGTAAATTGGAATTTCTCTGTTCAATTTTATTTACTTGTTATATTTCTTTTAGGATGTCTTCCAGGGTTGTTCGAAAGGATGAAGAAAATTTCACAATTATTTATCACCAACGTTAGTGCGTTCATAAAAGGATTTTTTAAGTAAGTGTTTATTTTCTATTAGATATCGAACTTGATGTGTCTTCTACCCAATGAAAAAGGTGTATACTCACTACTCATACGCGTATTTGTATGATAAGAGAGATTACATGAAAACTAATAATAATATTATTACATGCTATTGGAGATTCTTTATAATACTTGCATATTACTTTATAATCGTTTTTATTAAATCCATTGTTTATTTTTTAATTTGAAGTTCTTTTAAAAGAACTAGAAGTAAATAATCATTGATCAAACTAGATCATAGATCATTGTCTATAATTGTTAATAGAGTAAACATGTATATTAGGATGTTCTATTTATCTGAAACATGATTATCGAATCTAATGAATTCACAACACAAACAATATTTTGTTACAGTTATATGGTTGAGGAAAACATACATATTAACTTTAATAAAGATTACGACAATGTAATGCCAGAGTACTATAGGATGACTTATTGGGAACGAAGACGCATTAAATGTCTTTGGACGCCGAAGATTTAAATTTGTTATATTAAAGTCGTCGAACATGTTTAATTTTTTTTTTCAATTTATCTGATAAATCAACCAGAGCAGCAAAAGATTTTAATTTTTTTTTTTTTTTTTATTGCTATTTAAAACTTATTTTATTGGAAAATATTTTATTATTAACTATTAAGTGTTGCTATCAAACTATCAAAAGAACTTTTAAAATCAAATAAGCACATTTTTAATTAAGACATTTCACATATTGCCAGAATTTCTTTTATTGTTATTATTAGCATGTATTTTTTAATATTAGCATGTATTTTTTTTTTTTTAGGGTATTTATTTAACTCTATACATTAGATTATTTATAGTATTAAGATTTCTCACAAATTTGCACTTTTTTTTTGGCGTCATTTATCTTAAATTAATTAAAGAAATATTATTTAAAAACACGGGTTTATAGGCAGAGAAATGTTTTATATACACAATTTGTACTGTATTTATTTTTTATTCTATATTTTTAACTTTTAACTTGTACTTTGCACAGAATTCTATGGAGAGGGGTAAAAATCCTACTTTTCAATTACTTACAATTCTGATTTTATAAAGATATATTATGTGTTTTAGTTTTTCATTATTAAAAATCAATACGTCTGGGAAAGTTAAATTTCATAATTAATTAAAAACCATGTTATTGTAGATTTCTATACGAGTGTATAGTATAACTATCACTTTTTTAAAAATAATATCATTTTACTCTTTATAATAATAAGCATATAAAAATGTTCTTCATATATAATATTAAAAATACATTAATATTCATTATTTTATTTTATAGGTTGATATTTAACAAATTTCTTTCTAATTGTAAACAATGTTCATGATTGTTTCATATCTTAATATCTTATTATTATGATATCCTTTTTATTTTGTAGAACGTAAATATTTGATTATATGATATAAAATAAATTAATATTCATTACAATAAATTACAAGCTAACCTATGTAGTGTATTTTTTAAGAATTAAATTACTTTTCGCTATTTTATTATATTTTACTTATTGATTTCAATATTAATTATGTTTACTGAAAATAAAATCAATTTCTATTAATGAAATGTTATTGTTATTTAAATTCACAAAACACCTTGTGATAGTAGATATTTAGCATTGTGCCGTAGTGTTAAAAAATATATCGGTGTAGGTATTGTTTTTTTTTCTCTTTATATAATAATGTATTGTGTATTTATTACGCGTATACAATTTTGCTTGCACGATAGTCGGAATAGAACACGAAATGTCATTCTCCGTGCGTCCTCCGATATTCGGCGGACGATATATTATTATGTACAATGACCGTGTTTTTATTGTTATTACACATAACCTCGTGGACGAGCGGGTAAGTTTTCATTTCGTTTTCTCTCTCGATTCTTTTTATGTGATGGATTTTTAACGCTCGCCCAGAGCTTTTGTCCGCAACAAATATTAATTGAAAATAACACCGTTTAATTATTATTTTTTTCTGATTTCTTTTTTTTTTCTTTTTTCATTTAGATAATTTCGAAGAAAAAAAATCCCCGTGTGCTGTGTCCGGTTCTCGAACGCGCGGGTTAACGATGTCCGTCCTCGTCATCGCCGACGCTTCATCATCCATCCAAACCAGCAACGGATCGAGACGTCACAAGTGTGTGTGTGTGTCGAAGAGGAGCAGAAGAAAAAAAAATCCCGTTGTAGTACCCCCAACTCGGAAATCAGACGCAGCCGAGATGAGAGCGTAATTAATAGTATATTATATAATAAATATTGCTCGTATTCCCGCAGGGGTACTTTGGAACGAGTCTAAAGTATTCGGGTGTGACGATCCCGCGGACCCTAGTCAACAACGCGCGCGCGACGACTGATGGTGGTGGGTGGTGGACGTTTCGTCAGTTGTCGTCGTGTGAAGCAATAATAACATATAAAAAATAACACATTTTTTTTTATACGTATTATTTATCGACGAAAACACGAAGAATTGTTGTTGTCAAGTTTACTGCTCTCAGTAAATCAGAAATCGCACCAGAATCGCATCCTTAAAAAATACGTTGAATCGAATTTCCAAAATTAATACCGCAGAGGAGGACGGACCGAATCACGAAGACGTCATCATTACTACTACACGGAATCCGTTGACAGAACGATGATATATGATCTTTTGCTTAAAAAAAAAAAAACATTCGGTGTTGTTCTTTTTTTTTTTTCTGAAATCGAGAAATATAAATTTTATTTAATAATTATTTTTGTCAGTGTATATATAGTTATATAATGTGAATTAAATGTAAAATTGTTTAATTATAATAATACAGTGAAAATCGAATTCTCTTATTATTTCATCGACGTGTTACGATTAAAAAGAGTGTTGTTGTTACTTATGTACCCAGCGACTTTCAACAAAGACATATTTTATGGATCTGATTTCAAGAGAGAGAGAGAGAAAAGAAGAAAAAATACTCCAGTTTCTGAATATTTCTGAAGATCGCGCGACTACTGGAGGATGATAATGTAGAACGGAACGCCGCCGCACCCTTAGAGAACGTTTTGCATTATGATTCGGTGATGACGATAATATATAGTAAATACGTGGATTGTTCCATTTATCTCGACATTAAAATAAAAATAAACATTTCATATTTAATCTACGTAAATCAATATTAATGTCGACTTGATACAATTAATATTTCGTAGTTTTTTTTTTTAATTACGAATTATTTTACTCGTTCAAATTCAATCTTTTTTCCCCCTATATGCAACGTAAATTATAAACGAAAAATGTCGGACTATGTTTTTATATATGATTTCAATATTTTATTTGCTAATATCCTGTAAACTAGATTTCTTTTCTTCTTTTATTAATAAACATTTTTTTTTTTTTTGAGCATATTACAATCGAGAAAAACTGCAAAGAAGGATAGTAGTTACAAGAATTATTATATTTATGAAAACGGGTGTTTTCATTGAAATTTTTGAAGTGTTTCATTTGCTAATAACTAATATTAATATTACTTCAAGTTTTCGTAATAATAACTATACATATTGTATAACTAGGCAATTATAATACATTTAATATTTTATTATAATCTGTATTAAATTAATTTCTTCTTGAAATATATAAATAACGATTCTTATTTAATAAATTCTTATATTGATTACGATTACATAAAATATATATATATATTTTTTTTTTTTTACTTATTGAGTGAATGGTAAAAAAAAACTGGATAAGCTTGTTGCAGTGCAATTGTTTAGATTTTGACAGGCGGACCAAGTGTCCGTTTTCTTTATAAATTTTCAACATTTACATCTTAAAAATATCATTCGGATATTTTTTCAGTTGCATTTGATTATTAATTTTTTTTTTTTTTTTTAGAGGATTTTACAAGGCTTCTTGAGGATTCAAATTGAAATTCATAATGTACACAGAAAGTAGGTATAGTTTAAAATTCTGTCTGTACTACAGCAAGAAATGGTAAATATATATTATATATAAATTAAGTACTTTTATTTTTATTTGAACTTTAGAATTACCGAGTAAATCCACAAATGTTTTTCATTTTAAATATAAGCAATGAAAACAACTTGTTAATTATATTTCTAAACTGATGATGATCTCTTATTAAAATTTGTTCGCAATTTTTTACCACTCGGAACTGTGAAATAATTATACATTTATGACAATTGTAACACTTGAATATTAAAATTTTTTATTGAATTTACATTTTTTTTCTACGTATTGTTGTTATTATTGTTGAAATGAAAATTGTTTCCTTGCAATTTTCTTTTCGTCATATAGTAATACACGTATAAAAAAAATTAACGATTACGTTTAATTATAGATATAAACGTAAATAAAAACGCGATTGAGTTCGTGAAATATTATCAGAAAGTCTGGAAAATTGCGATCAAAATTTTCCAGGTCGAAGAATGAATTGAATTAGATGACATCAATAACGTTAATATACATCGAGATCGATTTTCTCTTCAAACCATCTCATTTATAATGACGTTTTAGTAATTGGATATTTAAAATTCTTTCGCTCATTTGTATTGATATTGTTGAATAGACAATTGTTTCCTTGCAATTTTCTTTTTGTCAGATCAATACAAATATTCAATGAAATACTATAATTAACGAACAAAATATCTATCTATTCAATATATTTTTTTCTAACGCGCGTATTTTTACACATATTATTGAAATTTGTTTATAACACACTTTATGTTTCGTGTTTCCTTAGTTCAACACATTTATCTAAATCAAATGACTAACAACGCATTTTTTGCATTAATAATATTAATATTTAATTCTATACGATTTGCTTATTTTCTTTATTTTTATAGTGTCTTGAACATGCGCTTCTTCGTGCCTTTTTTATCATACGTTTCCAAATATCGTTTTCAACACGTGTACCTCTAATCGTATTTTATTAAATTAATAATTTTTTTTTTTTTGTAATTAAGGTAAACACGGTTTTGGTTATAACATCGCTGACCGTCGTCGAAAAAGAAGAAACGCGACGAAAAAGTCTATGAAGAGTCCTGCAGTATGCGGTGGTGGTGATCAACAGGTTTGGATGAATTCTCGGGTTAAATCGTATTCGAAAGCGATCATGGAAATGGCTTCTGAATATCCGTTCAACACGATTTATAACATCAAAAATGAAATAGTAGAAACGGAGGACACAGTTGGAGAAACGGTAAAGAACGAAAAGGAATACGCGGACCGTGGTCACGGTGGTGTATTGGTAATAGACGAATCTGTGAATGAGGAAGACAATTCGCCGATATCGCGGAACATGGGCTCGGCGAAACCGTACCCGAACGTTACGAAAACAAACAGTGACAGAGTACAATCGACGTGTCACTCACGTTATCCGAATTTATCAACAGCGATCCCACAGCAAGGAGTGCTCGTGAACGTTGCTACTACTGCTGTTCCTGTTTCTGCTATTCCTGCTTCTGCCGCACAATCCAAATCAGTTGGACTGGTCTCGCCTTCGCCACCTGTAACTGCACTTGCGCCCGTACATCAGATACCAATTCAAATTTCTAATTCCGGGATCTCGTATCAAATCGTTTTGTCCAGCAATAATCCAATCGTTGAAAATTCGAACGATTCGGTTCAGTATACGCTAGTACGGCCACAAGACGTGTTCTTACAACAAACCGCTACGCCCGTTAACGCTTCTTCGCCAGTGGTCATAAGTCAACCTTCCGTGCCCATCGAAAACCAATTGCTTGAGGATCAAATTGTTTACGTTAAAGAAATTAACGGTACTCCTGTCGAGGTCACTTTCGCGAGTAACGAACGCACGTACTGTGTGTATTGCGACAAACACTTCAAAAACGCGGCGGAACACGAGAAATTGTGTTGGACCAACCCCAAGAGCAAAAACTACAAATTCAGGAAGATAGCTCCTACTCCGTCGCCACAGTCCGCGCCGCAATCCGTATCACTGATCAGTGCGATCGTACCACGGTTTACAGCACCGCAGCGCACACGAACGTCCCACTATCAGCATCACAATTAAACACAACTTCGTAACAACGATTTCGACAAACAGACACGAAATACAAATTATATTTAAACAACGCCATATATTATGTGTTACGCATAATGCTCAAATACTAATTACATTTGTTAATCGTTATTGATTTCTTTTTTTAATTATTTTCACATAATGATTTTCATTTCTACGTGCCAAATATAAATCTAAAATATATCTTCGAACAGGGAAATCTGGTTAAAGATGCACGGTATTATTAACTCGATTGTTTGTCTTGATGTATTCCTCTTGGGTTTACCTTAATGAGATCATCTCTCTCGCCGCGTTTCTATTTGCTATTTTTATTTATTTATTTTTTTGTTAATAGTGCTCATTTGAGAGAAACAGTAAAAATTCTCATTTCTGTCGATGTTATTCACTTTATCTCTCATTGTTTTTTTTTTCAATACGATTTTAATTTCAAGAAATACGTTAAAGGTAAAATTTTTCGTATACCATAAACGTTGAATGTAATTTAAACTAACCTTTAGTTTTAGTAAATTTCAAGTCCACAATTACGTATAAACGTTGTTAACAGCAACAAATCGCTAATGATATTTGGTGGTTTCGTTTAAAGAATTGTTGCTATATTTTTTCAAGTTTCTCTTGGACATTAACCGGTCGAGGATCATGATTTTACTTCTGTTACGAGCCATCTGATGATTTCAAAACTCTGGGTTTAAACCCGAGTTTCCTGCACGTATTTATAAACGATTTTATAAAATTTATTGACTGCCCTCTCCTCTAACATTACTTGCTGAAATCAATTTTCGTAATCCGTCCCACACCACTCGTAGTCTCCTGTTTTCGCGTATATTATTTACTACTAATTATGCGTGAAACAATCCTCTTGCCAAACTGACTGATGTCAATTGCTAATGATAAACATTTCTCGTTTAATTCTACAATTTTCATTATTATTGTAATTATTATGTAAACAATAGGTATGTTGTATAATAATGTACGCGTATTGTTTTCTTTATTCATATTATTATTGTAATCTATTTGTTTTGCGAATTGTTACTTCGCTTTAAGTTTATATACTTACGTGTTATTATTTTAATATTAATCGGTTCTAACTCGATAAGGGTAATTAAATAATAATAATAATAATAATTGAACTGATTGAAAAAAAAAAGATAATTTGTACAACACATATGTAAGACTTGGGATACATTTTTATTCCTCGTCTCTTATAAATTTTGTGTTTCAACTATGTGAGTAATTTACAATTAAGTAAATACACACTTGTGTAGCCATGTAAAGTATAATAAATTGATAGTGTTAAAATTATTTATGAAATCATTGAAATAAATCTATAACTTTTTTCGTTTTTGTTTGTGATGAGTAACTCAAATTTAAAATGTTTAAAGTGTTTAATGTTTTTATGCGATATAATTGTACGGACATGTCGACTGGATTATAATTATATGTTAAACGTGTCAAACGGATATTAGATTTATATCCCTTTTGAATTTGTGTGTCTTGTTTGCTATGTTATAGAAAAAAAAAACGGAAATAGGCAATAAATGTGAAATGATTAGATACAGAGATGTGAGAAACTGAAGTGTTGGGACGCTGTAAACCAGATTTTTCAGCGATTGAAAAAAGAAAATTTTCCGTTTTTTTTTTTAACACGTACACAAAAATCGACCAGTCGACTATCCAAAAATATTGTACTGATCATATTATTTTTTTTTTGTATAATAAAATGTTTATAAACATCAACTGTCTATGTATTCTGAATACTTTTTAAAACTCGATCATATTTTAAATAGTGCCTACACGGCTACACGATATATCATATTATTTTTATTTTCAACTGTATTGAATAGAATAATGGTTTTCTCACTTTTGCCCCAACGACGATGATAACATATTATGATGGTGTAATAAATAAGTCCTTCCACATTCTATTAATTATCAAGAAAATATCAAGAAAACGTTCATCTTATTTTAGATACATGGCTATATCAAATATTTTCAAATCATTAAACTGGATTAGGTATTTAAAACAACGTTTATTATTTTAATAATCTTGCTATATTTGGTATTTTAACTCGCCTTATTTGAATAATCACGTATATTTGACTTCGCTATTATAGTTGTGTTATATTTTATAATTAATTGGTATTATTAATTTACTTCTTAGTAGTTATTGTGTTAATTTATAAACACGGAATTGAAAAATAATTATTAAACCTGCCAAATATATACTACCTAACATTGTTTGTATTTCATTAAACAATAATATGATTACTGTTTGATATTCGTATTAAGTACTGAAAACTAGTAAAAAAAAAAAAGTATTCTAAAAGTTTTTCAAATACTTTTTGTGAAATATTCAGAATACTCGTAGAATACTATAGGTATTCGAATACATATACTAAGTAATTTTTACAAAGTATTCGGAATATGTATTCCAAATACTTTTAAAAAGTATTTCATCCAAGTCTGGCTATAGATAAAAGTAAAAGATGGTGGAATATTTTATTTAATATATTCTATAAAAATCGACGACCACTGACGCGCGCACCCCCCACAATTTATAAATTCGATAGTAATTGGTCTAATGGTATTTATTAATAAGGTGGTTATTTAAAAAAAAATTTAATAATAAATTTGGGTGTTTTAAATTCTTGAGAGGCCAATTTGATTTTTCTTTATTCTGAATACAAATAATCGGTTTTGTTACAACGTGTCTTGTGGTGGTTTTTTTTACAATTATCGTCAACCGGACACATAATTTTTGTTTTAGTCGATTAAAAACAATTTATATACGTACACGTATTAGTCAAGACAGACGTAAATAGTTGCCAAAATTTCGAGCAAATTGTTGTGTACAACTATTTGTAGTCAAAATAATCGACTAGAAAAAATAACTTTTTTTTTTTTTTATTTGAAATATACAATCTATGCCCAGGCATAATAAGAATATGTGTTACAAGCAATTTCACATGTATAGAGTGAGGGAAGAAACCATCCAGTGATCGTATTTTCTTTTGCTTATATATATATTATATTATATATAGATCTTAAAAATATAATTTTTTTTTTTAAATAACAAAATTCCTTTGATATTTTTAAAAACACTTTTAAACATTAAAATTCGTTTCCTTGCAGCAGACAATTTCTTCCCACGGTTCGCCTTGATCATTATTTTTTTTTTTATACTGCGGTCTTTGTTTAATATCGTAAATTGATGTTCTTTCTCTATCACTCACTAGAATTTTCACTATTACAATCCATTTTTATAACTAAGTATTAAACATAAGTCCATTGTATTTTTACTTCCAAATATTAGTTAATACAATTTATATAATGTATATATGTAAATTGTACAAATAATCATGGCTGCAATTGAGATGCACATATTGCCAGGGATAGTTAGGGTTAGTGAGTCCTAATAAATATATAATATAGAATAAGTAGATAGGAGATGAGGAGATATACAATAATAAGTACAGAAGTAGTTTGTTATTATTCACAATAAAAATGTAATATAATTAATAATTATTTATTTATAAATACAGGCCAATTTCAACATAACACAATCATTATTTCAGAATATATTTAAGTATACATTTTTGATACAAACTTCGAGTTGTATTTTTTTTTATTCAACTTCAAAAGAATGCAAAGAGAATGAATGCAATGAAAACAAATATTCCAAAGTATTAAATGTGATGTTATAAAATCATGATGTATTTAAATATAATTAATGGAGAAAATGTGCATGGGATAGGGAATGTATTTTATGTATACGAGAAAATATCTTACATCTAAATTCATATAAATATAATTAAAAATACGCAATAAGAAAGAAAAAAAAGAAAAGGTGCACTTATTTACAAATCATACGAGCATCTAATAACAAAATATTTTACAAACTGGAAACATAACATACAAATGTTATCAGATCATACTCGTCAAACTTAAAGTTCTTCTTCTTCAAAAAAAAAAAAATAACATCATTGTTTGTTTCAAATATATTCAATATTGTAATATTGTGCGTTGAAAAAATTATGGACATTCAAATTCATTAAATACGAAAGATGAAAAAAAAAATAGGTTGCTTGGTAAATAAACTTATTACAAACTGAATTGTTAATAAAGATAAATAAACGTATAAACATTGTTTGAGATTAATATATTACATAATATGTAACGCCAAATTGGAAAATAATCGATTAAAACATAATTCAATTAATATTAAACATTTTTTTTTGTTCATTCAATAAAAACAAATTGTTTGTTTTGAATTCAATTATCGTTGACTAGAAAAGTAATATTTGAAATAAATCTTTTACATGTTTAAAAACACATGAGAAAATATGAGTATTTCAAAATAATTTCTTAAAAATCTTAATAACAAAACATATTAACTTAAAGAATTATCACACGGATCCATTTTTTAGTTGATGAAATTATCTGAAAAAAATCATTAGCAGTAATATAATATAAGCATTTCACAGAAGTTTGGTAGAAACTAGAAAAAACAAAATGGATCCCTAGAATAATAACAACTTTGGCATCAATCAGGTCTAATAAGTCGATTAAAATCCCAAAAGAAAATAGTTTTTACAAGTCAAATTCAACATTAAGTCCATATTGTAACATCATTAAATTAAATACACAATTAAAAATGTTATACACTTTGAATAAGTAATAATAAAAAAAAGGAAAAAATATACATATATATATATATATATATATATTATACATACATAAATAATAAATATATATATATTTCATGAAACTAACACTTAATAAATGTTATTAATTGTTTTTTCTTTATTTTTAAATAATTTACTGACGATAATATATAAACATGATGATGGTAATAATAATAATAATAATAATAATAAGCAATAACGTTTTCTGTTGTTTTTGAACTACAGAATATTATAATCTGTAAGTTCAAAAAGAATATTTAAAATGGTACCAGTTTATAAAAACGGTATCAAATTAAAATGGGAATGTTATGTATGGTATAATTTTTTAATTATAAAATTTCAAATGTTTATTATAACTATTTTACTTAAAAACAATTAATTCGCATATAGAAGGTAGAGTGGTGATATATTATACTTTCATAGAATTTCCGGTTCGATAAATAAATA
The DNA here is from genome assembly GCA_032441825.1 of Chaetogeoica ovagalla. Taxonomy (NCBI): domain Eukaryota; kingdom Metazoa; phylum Arthropoda; class Insecta; order Hemiptera; family Aphididae; genus Chaetogeoica; species Chaetogeoica ovagalla. The sequence continues at coordinate 251,625 of CM063746.1, read as the reverse complement.
AATAAAAAAAAAAAAAAACAAAAATAATCTAGAAAACGGATTATTATTATTATTATTATTAATTATTTATTACAGATGGTGTAATTTAGATTAGAAATGGGTAGAAACGACATAGTCGATATACATTTAATATTATAATTTTTTTTTTATACTGCTAACGTTATAAATTTAAAAAACACTAGTGTGGAAGAAAATGAACATTACCCAGTCTTATTTGGAAACATCAGGTAACGAATCAAGGAATCATCATTTAAATTACAATTACAATTAATACTATAGGAAAGGGTGTTTGTGTAGTTTCATCATTCTTGAAGTCTGCAACAAATACATTTCCATACATTGAATACAAATCTAAACATTCAGATACAAACAAATAGAATCCTTACCTCCGGTTATCCCATTTTTATGCGGTTGTGAATAACAATTGTTCTAACGACCGGTCAATTCCTGGGTCTGCCATCAGGCATTGATGGGCCGTAATGATTTTCATACAGACCTTAAATTTGAAATGAATATTAACAATCGAAAATATTATGAATGCAAATGTATAACAAGTTTCAATGTAACAGTACAGAATATAAATACGTATATTTATTGTGATTTAAAAGAACTAAAGTAAATTGATTTTTTAATAAAACAATTTCAGTAATTCCAAAATAGTATTATAATCAGAGGTTTTAAAACCGTAATATCGCAGCATACTTAGGACATTTTCTTTACTAACACTTATAATATTTTTAAATTATATTGCAAGTATATAAAAAAATACACACACATATATATATATATACACACACACACACACACTCAATTTTTACATTATTATTAATATTGAACTAGACTGATATGATATACCGTACACGTGAGTTTAATTGAAATATTGAAAAAACGAAAAACACGAATATCGAATAGAAAAGGATTTTTATACACTTTTTACCTTTATTTGTTATTTCTTCCATTGTCAATTCAGTACATTCGACTCCTGTGTGATTTTGACCGCCACAATTGTAACATGAAACCTTTGGCGGATGATAAGCCAACACTTGTGGTTGCATTAACACCGGCGTTGTGTAATACGCTTGAGAGGATGACGGATAATAAACGTACTCGGTCGGCTGTTGATAGACTTGCTGATATTCGGGAGATTGAACAACGTGTTGTGTTTGCATATATGACGATCGTGGCATAGCTGAAAAACTCGTAGGCACTTGTTGAGAAGTTTGAGGCGGATGAACGTAATACGTTTGTGTGTTATAAGGTCGAGCACTGGCTCCATTATCATACGACATAGTGTAATACTGTTGGCCGTTGTTGGGTAGTTTGGGATGTGAATTGTGTACATTTTCTCTTAGATGTTCAGGGTAGGATGCAATTAACGGTCCACCAGCCATGTGTTTCCTGAAATTGTTTTAAATAAACAGTGTAATATTTAAACATCGATGTCGATCGATCACTACTAACGTCAAAATGTTTATTTAAAAATCAAATCGAAAAGGGCCTTTACTCATTATTCAATACAGACAATACATTATAAACGTATTAAAATTATTCGTTACTGTTATAAAAGTAATTCAAATAAACAGATTTCGACGGTATAAGCGTCAAATTTCAAGAATAGTAAATACAGTGTTAAGAGAAATAATGATGGGACAAGTTTTTTTTCTTTATTCAACTGTATTAGAAAGACCGACATAAGTTTTCTCTCTCTCTAGGCTTGTGTGTATACCTTAGCATCTACCTACATAGATCTCACTAATATATATATATATATATATATAAAATTAAAAAAAAATTTTGTTTACATATTCTTCCAAATTACTTCAACATTCTCACATACACAAATCAGTTTATGCAATATTCTTAATTACATTTCGAATTCTGTTAGATTTATATTGATTTTAATTAATCAGATCTTACCTATTGAAACTAGTATTTAAATTTCCATCTCTCATTGCCCTCGACTGAGATTGTACTTGACGGCCTTTATGATATTTAGTAGCTTGTGTACTAAATGAATTGGTAGTGACTGGAGTATTGATTGGTTTTACCATAGCACCACCGACGACTGATTCATTTACTTCTTGTTCTGTGATTGTATTCGTTTCACTTTGTAATGGAATTTCTATAACATAAAAAATAATTTAATTTAGGTTTTAAATTTCAATTTCAATATAAAATAAACTACTTGTACCAAGTGGTTTTTGTTCTGAACTAGACATGGATGTTTCGTCGACGATCACATCACTTGACACAGCAGTAGACGTTTCTTCTTCTTTATTTTTTTCATCATTCAACGCAGCCGAAAGCGAAGAGAGATCAATGTCTTTTGTCGGTTCGTTTACAGAAGCTACTTTCGAATCCATATGCTGTGGTGTTTGCTGTGAATTCGTAGGAGGCGAGCACGTTTTTGGTAATGTTGGCTGACATTTAGAACTTGTTTGCGCACTACTTTCTGGGTTTGTCTTGTTATCAGGAATAAATACTTTTGCATCAGCGTTTGGAAGTTGCGCGATAGGTTGACCGGATTTAGAAGGTGTATGATCCACATTATTTTGGACCGCAGGTTGAGGAGAAGCTGCTGACACTTTATCGGAGGAAATAGACAAGTCAGATGTTTTAGGAGAACCGTTTTCATTATAAGCTTCCTCCGGAGACTTTGAAGATGATGGTATCTGTTTAGGTGTGTCTAACACGGATATATTTTCATTTGAAGAGTTTGCAGTAGCGTCTGTTAAAACAGGATCCGCAGTTTTCGCTACTGGGTTAATTTTATTTGGAGTGGTGGACTGTTAAAAAACAAAATAAATAAATGAACAAAATAATTGCAAATAATAATTATCGTCAAGTTTGATTAACAATAATAAATTATATTAAATCTTATACCACAGATGCTGGCTGAACTGGTCTATTAACATTTTGGTGTTTATTTTTTATCCCGTGTCCTTGATAATTACGTGCATTTTCAGGATAGTGAGAAGGAACCTAGTATAAAAATAACAAAAAAAAAAAAAAAAAAACCAATAATAATTCATTATCTAAAAATAATTGGTATAATTATACTACTTACCATTCCGGGAGTATAGTTATAGTTGTTATACATATTCTGTGATGACAATTGGTACATGTTCCAATTATTCCACGAGTGTGCATACGGATAAAGAGTTTCCATAGACGTATGAAATCTCGGAGTAGGATGTCTATGTTTTGAATTATTGTTTGGAGGTTGATTGCGTAAATTTAATTGGAATGTGCGCGGGGGCCATGAAACAGGACTTTGCGATTTTGGAAAATTGGCTGGATGTGGTCCTCTAATTGCTGGAATTACTGGAGGGGGCGGGTAATCGTAACAAACTTGCATAGGTGGTACATTCATAGGTGGAAACTGGTAGTCTGAAATGTTCAACAACATTACGAGTGATAATAATAGTTAATATGTACTAAACTAATGTTTAACCGTTTCCAATATAATTCAATTTCAAATAATTATACTTACAATGACGCGGATATAAATAACCATTTCTATTCAAAGGAAAATTTGATGCTCCGTGAGGTTGTTGATACATGCAGTTGGGTGGTGGAATCATAGTGTTAATATTCTAAAACAAAATAAATGAAATATTTATGACATTTTTAACTATAAATGATCAAATAAAATTAAGATCTAATTGTTTGAAAATTAATCAATATGTCTATAACTATTGGGCGAGAATCAATAAAATATCATATACAAACACAATTTTAAAGAAAACAGTATTTGTTTCAATTACAAATTACATTATATGCATATTTGTAAAAATATATTATTCAAATGTATTCCAACATTGCACTGGGATGCAAAAATATAATTGCATGTATTTTAATACTGAATAACTTCAAATGAATAATCATAAAATATTTTACAATCCTATGTATTAATAAAAAATATTTAACAAGCGTCGATTACATTTAATTGTCTATACACAATTTTTAGCTTTTTAATAATAATAGAAATTAATTTTCAAAATAATACTTATATAATACCCACAGGTAAGTTATAAATGTTTAATTTTATGAAGTTAGAAATATATATTTGATTTTCAATTAAACATGATCCAATTGATGCTGAAGAATTTTTATGATCGTTTTTAACATCAAAGTGATCAAACTACGATTTCAATATCCAATTAAAAAGTATTAAATATTTAGTATTTAAATAACTGGTTTGTATTGTTGTCATATAATGTTTTTTGGATAACAAATAAACTAATATTTAATTCAAAATGTAATATTTTCAATTTTTCTATATTATATTTATAATTATGTTGATTGTCGAATAAAATTAGTAAAACAATTAATTCATTAATTGTAACAGATATATCATACACTGCTATTTAAAAAAAAAATCATAAATACAATGGTAACTTGATATTATTTTCTATAACTTTGAAAACAAACATTTCAATTTATTTGCCTAGTAAATAAAATAATATTATGGCAATGCAACAGAAAATTAGGTGTTCACAAATACTAAATTAATAGATATAAAGTTAATAGCATGCAATATTATACTCATATTTATTAAACTGATTTTTTTTTTTTAAATTTATTTCTAAAATCCATTTTTAATAATCATATGCCACTTAATTTTATAAGTACAATATAATAACTTTTTAAATCAATAAGTCTTTTAAATTAAATTTTATAGTATACAATAAATTAAACATTAAATTAACACGTTACTCTTATCTCAATTTATTAACATATTTTAGTTTGTTAATTTTGATTAAATCAGTTATTTAAAAAGTAGATTTTTTAAACTACACACACACATATATATATATATATATTTTGTTTTGCCAAAAAGAAATATTACTTTTAATAATAATTTTGAAAATTATTAATACAAAACGTATAACTGCTGAATTTTATTATTATTATTTTAATATGAAATATTCTATATTTAATTTAAATTAAATTAAATATACAATTATGAGCAATTAATTAATTGCCCATATTTAATTTCAATTAAAAAAAAAATAAATTGAAAATATATATTACAGCTTGCGATTATTGATTTTGAATAAGACTGTATTAAATATTTTATATAATAAACTAAATGTTATTTAGTAAATTTTTTTTATTAACTTGTACAATCTGCTATGTGACTTCAATTAATTAAAATAGAAACATTCGTTAGAAATTTATTTCCTAGTTTTGTACACTACAATCTTATTAAAATTGACACGAAAAAAATATGAGACTTTCGTTACATTAAAATCCGAACGTAGGATATTTGTGTAAGTATATATGTAAACACAACATTTTTTTTTATTTATTTTTTTTACATCTATAAATTAGGTGAGTTTTCACGGTTTCTAACTGTGTATACTGCAAGACTGGTTATTCTCTATTTTTTTTTTTTATACATATAATAAATTTATATTCTTATATTATATTTTATATTCATTATGATGTTGAATAATATCAAGATACGAAATAACTGTACATAGTTACAAAAAAAAGAAACTACGTTTAACTATACCTAATATAAGTTAAATTTGTAAACTATTATTATTATTATTATTAATAACCTAAAGTCTGCGTTTTAAAAATATTATCATCTATCTGATATGTTAATATTTGAATGAAGGTAAAAATTATTTAAATAATTTGTATTTTACTTCTATAATTAAATAATGTAGATTTGTTATTGACTAAGTGTAATTTGCCAAATGTAAAATTATAACAACTAAGTAAATATTTACATAATAAATTCAAATGCAAAATAATAATCTAAATAACGGAACAATAATATTTTATGCGCAAAGAACAAAATTGAATGTAAAAAAAATAGATATATCCACACACGCCTAACAAAGTACCTAATACGAATTATTTTAAATCTGAATTCTAATTCAATAACAAACGGATGATTAAAAATATAAATATATACTAATACCAGATATTTATTCAAAGGTAATTAATTTGAAACACTGAAGTCCAATATTTAAAGTATAAACAACACATATTAGTTCAAAGCTCCGATATGAATGCATAAAGATCGACTACCTATTCACGAATATTAATACGTACATATTATAGTAATTTGATCTTTGGCAGTGAAGGTATTCACGGTGCGGTTTTATAAATTGTTAACTAGTCATAGACGTTAGAAGTAGTCCAATTTTGCTGGTAACACTAAATCATACAAATTCTGAAGAAATAATTTTTTTAGATATACGATAGAAACGAATACAACTTAAATCTTAAAATAAACTGTTAAATATTATTTTAAACACAACATGACGCATGTTTTTTTCCTGAAAATTTATGCAATTAAAATGAATACACCAGGGGTCGGCAAGTAATTTCTATTGGAGTCCTAAAGATTAAAATAATAAATCAATGAGGTCCAGTGAAAAAAATCTTTTTCAAATCTTAATATTTTAAAAATCGTAGTATAAAAATAAAAATAAATTATTTAGTTATTACAATTAATTTATATTAAACATTACAATATTAGGAGTATGAAAATAAAAAAAATTATCTAATTATTACAGTAAATTTAGATTTTAGATTATAAAATTACAATATTAGGTAAATTATTACACAATAATATAGTTCTGTCCACTCGTTCATAAACTTCCTACTTTCGCTGTCAATTTTGCGTTTTTTACTCAACATATTGAACGAATAATAAGAAAAAATAATATAAAACGAAACACGCACTGTATCCACCGGCGAATGTACACGTACTAAATCGTTATTTAGAAAATACGGATTACAGACAAATAATATAACTATAACGATAACGATAAGCAATAAATGTAATTTTACGCCATCGGTATATTTGATATTTGGTATTGTCGCGACTCGGCTGTCGGCCGATAACATCGTAATAAAACCGATTATTACCTGTCCGATAAAATATTTGCAATGAATTATGATATATCTATAATCTGAGTTTGATAAATTAAATTAAATAAATATTATCTATTAATAATAATACTATTACAGTAAATAACATAATGAAGTAAGTACAATGTGTTGACAGGGTCTAGAGTTTTGCCTTCCGCGGTCCGAGTCCGGACCGCGGTCAGCCAGTTGCCGACCCCTGGAATACACAATATAGACAGGTATAAAAATCTGTCAAGTATCAATAACAATAATAACATATTTTGTAATTACATTCAGAAATATTCTTTTAATTTGTTGGGTTTATAAATATATTCTATATAAATGGAGAATAATAATAAATTTTGTTAAGTAATTTTTGAAATATATGAATTTGTATTGGATTAATAGTTAGTGACTTATTATGTGCTTAAAAATAAAATTACCTACATAATTGATTTAAAAAAAAAAAATTGTTTTATATACTTAATCCGCTTTAACCAGATATCCGGATAAAATATAATACTACAATACCCATCAAACAAATCAATCGTTTTTAAAAACGAATTAAATGTTAGAAACAAAAAAATAAATATTAAAATAAAAGCGATTCATAGAAAATTATATTTTTACTGTTGATTTACTAAACGTTTTATGTAATTTATACTAAATAAATTAAATAATTATATTTGAGAAATAAACAAAAATGTATGGATGTTTATTAGTAAACATATAAAAACACGAGCACTAGGCAAAGTATTCCATATCCATCAAGGCTCAGTGCATATTGTAAATCTACAAAAAAAAAACTAAGAACTAAATTTGTTATTTTTTATAACAAATTAATTAAAAGTAAATTTTCAATTTTTAATTTAAAAAAAAAAGATTATAATATACTTAAATGCATATATATATATATAAATATTTTATTTGCCTTACCCTATAAACACACGATAAAAACGATATATACAAATACCAGAATAATTTGATTTCAATGGGTAAAACATAATACATTTTCAATGTAGGCTATACTTAGTATATTGACATATATATATATGTATGTATTACAGCCGTAAATTTCAATATGTAAATACGTGAAATTAATTTCCGATTATCGAATAATACATATATTTACACTGCGCGCTTATTATTTTAAATTATATTTAACGTTCATAAACCATTTCGTTAGGTACGTTCTAACGAATCAATAAAAATGAAAATGGATATATATATATATATAGAAACGCAATATATGATATTAGATGTACATACCTGTATTGTATCAGATGAATCGTCCTGATCAGCGTTATTGTTTTTTAACAGTTGCCTTTCTTTCTCCTTCTTAATAGAATTGAATATGTTATCTAATCGAGTTTTTTGTTCGAATAAAAACGCCGGATGATTCACAGCCAACGTGTACAATACCATAAGTTCTTCGAACGCGTTTTTATCGTTGAAGAACGCTTTCGGAAATTTGAATATGCGTTCTAAGCCCTGGTCGTCGGTGAGCGCTTTATAGATCAGTTCCGAACACTTTGTACTGTTTGTGTTCAACACGGACAAATACTTGATGACGGCTGCCCTAACAGTTCTGTCGCAAATACACTTGCAAGCTACTTCACTGACGTTGGCCGGATCGTTGGCTTCGAGCTCCAACTTTTTCAATATGTGTATGTCTCTTTTAGACAGGTTGTCCAAACAAGTGCCGAGGTACCTCAGTTCAATCGGAAGACAGTGGCTTTGGAGTCTGCACATCATCCAAAGCCGTTCGTAGCTTTTAAGTGTCTTGAAGTAAGCAACCACTTCGTCTATACAAACCATTTTCGGGCAACATCACAGAAAACTGGATCGAATCACTGACGCACCATGATAAGATGAAATTACCGACAAACAACCGACGGCTGGGGGGGGAGTGGGGGGGGCGCGTGGCGGCAGGTACGTTTATATTGTCAAGTTATAACGCACGATGGTCGCGTCGCGAAAACGGGGAAAAGTCGAGTGGCCGAAAATAATCGATGAACGCGCGCGACTCCGGAACAAAATAACAATAACAGGCGGGCGGCGGCAGGCGGCGGCGGCGGCAGAGGTATTGTTTCACCGAGTCGGATTGTCAGAGAAAAAAAAAAAAAGACCCCTCGTTGTATGCACAAGTACACACGTACACGCGCACACACGCACAGGCACATATGATTAGAAGACGATTGAAAAGGGAAAATTCCCTCGCGCACGATAATTTTGCCGCGGGAAAAAAAAAAAAAACTAATGTACACACACGCGCGCGCGTTCGCCGAGACGGATTTTATTTTATTTTTTCTTCTAATAATTTGACGAGAGATTTTTTTTTATTCGTTTCGCGCAAAAGGCGAATTTCGTGTTTTCCCGATGGGCCGTCTCGACGAACGGAAAATTGAAATCCGCGGGCGGCCTTTCGCGTTGTCGACACTGCGACGACACCGCTATCGACACGATAACGGGCACCGCACTTCGCGCTGTTTATTATCACGTCGTTCTTCAAAATTATTATCATCGGACCCCGATAGAATGGTGTGAAAAAAATTTTTCCGTACGTATACTACTACTACGCTTCTTTTTTTCTTTTTTTTTTCCCCACTCGCCGGTACTTATTTTACGTTCCGAATATTCGGTTTTTTCCTCCTATTTCCAGAAACGCGATGACCGCGGTCCGCGCGTAACGAACGACGAGACTCGTCACTAAGTGATATACGCGATGATGGCCAAAACGTTTCGTCGGCTGAACGGACCGTTCTGTCAGTGGTCCGCACGAGCAACGAGTTGCTGCGGCGTACGAAAGAATTCCACGGCGAAATACTGTTTCGAATTGGTCAGGTAATTGTATATGTGTAATACCGTGGCGAATGGACATCCGAACAGATGGGTTTCGGGGGTTTTTTTTTTTTTACGTATCGCGTTACAGGAAATACGACGAAATTCTTAAAAAAAAAAGGAACCACTCGAATTTTACAGTTGAATGTTGTTGTACGGTCAATCGTTAAACGGCCGAATTCAAATGTGTCGTATGACTCTATAGGCAGTGTCGAGGACTTGTAGCGTTTGCATATCATTTGTTTTATACGAAAATAACAGTGCGACAGAAAAAATAGAAAGCTAATTTAATACGATGTTAAATTTTATTTACCGTATAAACGCATGTTTCGATTGAGGTTTTATTTTATAACCTATTTACACATTTTTACCGATTTTGGATAATATTATAAAAAGTAAATTTTTGGAAAATTGTTTAAAATGTGTTTTAACGCATAAAGTGTTCAATATTTATATGGGCAAGTGTGTTTGAACATTGTTACACAGGCGGTGAATTACTTGCATTCTTGTTGTCTGATTGCACGTTTCAACATTGTTTTCGACTAAAATCATACGCGTTTTTATTTTTAATTCGATTTCTTCAATTTGTTTTTTCTTCTAAATGTACGTAATCTGCATGAAATCTATTTTTTTTTTTTTTTTTTTATATACATTTTTGTGTTTTTAAGTTCATATATAATGTTTTTTAGAACTTCAAGTCCTCTGCCCTCGTAATAACTAATAAATTATTTTTTTACTTAACTCGACTAAAATAAGTCCGGTATAAACTCTTAATTTGTATTTCTAATAACGCTCACAATAAAAAAAGTTTAACCTCTTGGATTTTTATAAATATAATATTTCATAGTTTTTAATGTAATTCATTTTGAATGAACATACATTTTTGACAACGGTTATTTTTTTCTAATTTATATAGCAATTTATATTTTTATAAATTTTTTTTTTATATATAATAAAATTGAATTGATTTAATATGATATCATTTATATATATTAGGTTTTATAACTAATATATATGAGAATTTTTAGAAATGGTAATATAATCACGAATAAATCATTTTAAACAACCCGTATCCAATAAATTAATTATATTATTTTAAATAATTGTTGATTATAAACATTTTTTTATTTCATTAATATAACACTTAACGCTTATATTATTAATTTTCAATTAAAAACATTTTGTTTATATGTTTTTAAACAAATTATACAAATATTAGGTATTAAATTAGTTAAATTGAACGGACTACTAACCCGTATAATATCTAGAATAGATACCATGATTGTCAATTGCCTTTTTCTTTTTATCTATCCGTACGTTTTAACACACTTTAGGCTTGCCCTTAACACATTAAAAATATTTTTTTTTGTTATCTATAAGTTTTCAAATAATACATTCCTATTTAAAATGATTATTAAAAATACTTATAATTATTTTGACAAATATTTTTTTTTTTATTCAGGAAACATGATTTCGAAAACTATTTGTGTTCTTTATTACTGCACAAAAGTGTTAGAAGAACGGGTTTCGCTGTCAGAGCATTTAATATTGAAATTGCGACGATTCAAGATCAAATAAGTGATATAAAAATCGGACAAATGCGATTTAAATTCTGGGAGACATCTTTAATGGAAATATATAAAGATAAAATTCCAAAACATCCTGTGCTCATTGAACTTTATGTGGCAAGTATTAATTAATTAATTAATTTTTTTTTTTTTAGTATTTTATTTATGAAACTATATAATATTACAGGCCACAAAAACACAAAAACTAAGCATAATCTATTTAAAACGTCTAATCACGTCACGAGAAAAGTACATGTTAAATTCTTCTCTGAAGACCATGGAAGATTTGGATACATATGCTGAAAACACTGTATCTCCGGTATACTATTTGTTTCTAGAAGCAATGGGTTAGTATTTTAATTTATAAATGTATTTTTAACTTTATAAATTATCAATTATGTTAATTTTGTTTATTTATATATTATGTATTTATATTATTATAAACACAATAATTAATGTTAAATGAAATAATTTATTAATAAGTGAATTATGATTTTGTAAAATAATATATGTGTGTGTATATATATATATATTATGGCTATACATTTAAATAGTAATAAATCTTTAATTGTTTGTAGTTTTTGATATATAATTTTTTTTTAAATTCTAAATTAAGTACATAATATTAGTATTAATATTCATCCAATATTTTGGATGCAGGTTATTTAAATTAGAAAAAATATTTTAAAAAATCATGTAATATGTTATTTTGAATTCAAATTCATTTTAATTTTATGGTACACATATTTAAGCAATAAAATGTAGTTAATAATACTTAGGATTTCACATTATATTGTAATTATTCCTCATCACAATTTAGTGTACATGATATATCTATGAATTTAATATTTATCACGCTTCTTTTTCTTTTATTTATGCTAACATAGATTAAATAATTTAAATTGAATAAATCTATGTGTGTTCATTATTAATATCAGATGATATAAATTACTTTAACACTAATAATAAGCTTCTTGTGATTAAACTATTAAACTTTTTATTTTTTCACAACTGAAAAGATGGATATTTCTTAAAAAACAAAAAGTTTCATAATATGCATTAAAAAAAAAAGAATTTAGATTATATTATTTTTTATTTTATTGGAAAAAGCTACTTAAGCAACTAGCCAGAATTATTTTTAAAATATTGTAATAGTTATTGTAAAATATTGATTAACATCTGACCTTATAACCTGTGAAATAATTTATAAAATATGTAATAATGTATAGTACATTTTAAAAATAATTTGGCTAAGACATTAATTCATTTGTAATTATTATAATTGATCATGATTGAAATCCTCTTAATTAAATAAAATTGGAATAATTTAGAATTCAAAATTATAACTTAATGATCAATAAAGTCTTTCATTATTAAAATATTTCTAAAAGTACTTTTTAAAAAAAGAGCTTAAAGTATTAAATAATAATATAATTGATAATATTTTTATTTACTTAAGTTAATTTCACAAAATTATTTGATTTTAAATGGAATCATTTATTTCTATTTAACATTAATTATAATATTAATTATTATTGCAAAATAACTGTAATTAAGCAAATAAATATTCATTAATGGTAATAATTTTCTACGGTTTTGCACCAATTTTACATATATAGTGTATTTTATACTTTAATATAACTGTTTTCAATGATTGTACATTATATATCAATTGATTTAAGATACTAGTAATTATTTTACAACCATTTATTATGGAAATTATTTAAGGTGTTATTGGATAGAAATAAATTAATACAGTTATTAATAATATTTAATTTTAGTTGGATTTAAAGTTTCTATCAATAAATTCATTATCAATTTTAATTCTTGATTATATAAAATATATATATATATATTAGTAAAACTTTTTTGTGTTTTATGTTTAAAAAATGAAATAATCGATACGATTTTGCAATAAAAGGTACTTGTGTTTAATTACAGGGATTAAAAATATGAACTTCGATCATGCAGTTAGTCATCTAGGAAAATGTCAAGGGATTGTAAATATTATTAGAGGCATACCGCATAATAGTAAATCTGGACGAATATCAATACCTCAAGATATTTTGTTGAAAAATAAGATTTCCTATGAAAACATCATAAGAAATTCCAGCGAACAAAATGTGCGCGATGCAATCTACGAAATGGCTTCTAGAGCTAATAGTCATCTAATGAAGGTAATTCGCGAACGGATTTCTTTCAATACGATTGACGTGTGTTGTAAGTGTAACTATTACATTTTTCAGGCCAAACAATTGGAAAAGGAAATGGACAAACGCTTTAAATCGATTTGTTTACCGATCGTCTCTCTTCAGTCGTATTTGAATAAGCTTCAAAAAGCCGATTTCAATGTGTTCGACAAAAGACTACAAGAACGTAACCACTTGTTACCTATCAAATTACTATGGTACAAGATGATTCATTGATGAAGTTATTATTATAGTACGTATTAATGTATTGAGTTTTTTTTCAATATTGTAACACGTTTTGTGTTCGATTTTTAGTGTTATGTTAACCATAGTTAGTTAGTCGTAGGTACTTGATCTGATAAAATTGTTGTACTCATATTTTATTTATTTTTTTCTTAACAAAGACAAAAAGAGTGACGTATTGAAAATACGTTGAATACAATCGTTTATCGTAGGGAAAATACACATATCGTTTAATAATGTATTTGTTGCAGGTGGTGGCCAGGTTGTGTCTGAATCGTCGTTGGTAACCAGATTTTGTGGATGCATAGCTCCCTCATAATATTTTGTAAGTATAGAAATATAAGATTAAAATTAGAGTATAAATTTCCAGCAGATTTGATTTTTTGTTTGTTTTTCAGATATTATTTAATCCATTTCAAAATAGTAAAATAACCATTTGTCAAATATCACAGTTTATCGATTACAAGACATGGATACGGTTGTAAGTCATATATTCTTTATACGTATTAATAATTCGCTTAATCTGTCAAAGCTGTATGTTGATTATTCGCTGTTTTAGGGTTGGCGAATAACAGCAGAGAGAACCGATGTAGATCATCGACTCATATGAAGAAATATAGAAGTTTGAGCTGTTGGATTTGAATTGGGATTCGATTTTGCTGTATCATTATTTTTTTATCTAGTCATATGTTTGAATTGGAAAGGAATATAAAAATGGAACACTGATTATGATTCACATTTATGCATTCATGTTTATAATTTTATCACAAAAAAACAAAAAAATTTTTAATAATGATACATGTCAAATTAAAAATTTTAAATTAAATTAAAAATTGTAAACTACTATCCAAAATCAAATTATTTCACTTTAACAATTATACATTAAATTATTAACCAGTGAAAAATTATAATCATATGTAAACAGAGTGCTCTGATTTCTGACCTCAATATTTATTAGTTGTGTTCAGTAGTTTATTGCAGTCCCATATGTAAGGCTGTGAAAAAGTGGCAAAGCTTTCATTGATTTCACAAAATGTCTCAATCTTTAAGAATGTACATTTTTTCAATTCTTTTAATGTTCTCATACCAATTTTTACCCAATTCAAGCACTGAATGTTATTATAATGATTTGTATACATAATATGAAAATTACTTAATTGAAAATTGAATAATTACAATAATTTCTATTTTTATTGGTAGTCCTTATATACAAAATGTAAACCAATGCATAGAATAAAAATTAAAAAACTAAATGTTTGTAAAATTAAAATTTTAAAAAAAGTATTCATTACAAGTGATTTAACAGTAAACTGTTTGTTGTTGACCATATTTTTGGTGATAAATGTTTACTTTTAAATTATTTCAAATATTACACTATAGAAATATCAAATGGTATTATTTATATGGATATGTACATATTACTTATATCCAGTGTTTTTAAGTTATTTAATTGCAAAAACTTGTGAATAACCTAATATTACTTATTTGTCATTATAGTCAATTAGTTGTTAATCCTTTTAAATATTTAATTTGTTTTTAATCCTGTAAGCATAATTAGAATAAACCAAATTTATGTATAAATTGACAATTTCTGCTATGCTCTATATCTCAAAGCGTTTGAAACTCTTTAAACAAATGTAATGGGTCTGTATTACTGACACACTTTTGTATTTGAGTAGTGTTTTAAGTATTATTAATATTTTTTTATAATACCTATTTGCTAAACTACTTAAAGGCTAGTTTTCATTATTTTCTCCCTTTACTTTCAAATTTATCAATGAGATTACATTTTAAGACTCAAAGAAATGCAACCAAATGATGTTTTTGTTTTCACTGCACTGATAATAATTAAAATACATGTGATGTTGCTGTACAATTTATTTGAATATAATTATTATTAATTATCATTTTCGTTTGATTTTGATATAAAAATTAAAAAAAAAAAAATGTTTTACTATAGTCAGGGAATTTACATTTGAAATCATTTCCTTACTACATATCACAATTGTTACTTTGTTGTTTATTCGTATTATTGTA
Organism: Chaetogeoica ovagalla; assembly: GCA_032441825.1. Lineage (NCBI taxonomy): Eukaryota > Metazoa > Arthropoda > Insecta > Hemiptera > Aphididae > Chaetogeoica > Chaetogeoica ovagalla. The sequence goes on along the minus strand of CM063746.1, from coordinate 235,871 downwards.
CATATCAGTATCTGAAATGATGTATAATAATAATTTTTTTGATGAATTTGAAAACTTTTTTATTATAATAATCGTTTTCAAATGGCAAAGAATATTTATATAATAATATATTTATTATATAAATATATTAAATAATATATTTCACTTGCTGGTGAGACTATAATATGTCACTGTTTTCAATAATTCCCATGGACTGGCTGGAGTGCAAATAATAATACAAGTAACATATAGTAGAATGCCTATATATCTTATACTCTTCTAATTTTTATCTATAAAGAAATGGGAAATGTGACTGACTGGTCTATCCTCGTACAGCTCGAATCACTGGGCAGATTGAGCTGAAATTTGACATACAAGCTGCAATTATAACGTAGGCATCTGTTAGAGGATTTTTGAAAATTTTACATCTACAGAGATTAAAAAAGGGTTTGAAATTTGTTAGAAACATATGGTTAGTACTATTATAAATGAATAGTAATGGTTGTAATTTAATAAATGAAATGAATATATTATATTTATATATAATCAGACCCGGCTCAAGTGTTTAAATACACCTAGGCAAACTCAAGTTTTACCGCCCCTTACCTACATTTGGTGTTTTAACCCAACCTTATTCAAATAATCAAGTTTATTTGATTTCGCTGTTACATCATATTAATATATAAAATAATATATTAATTTTATTATGTTTATTGTGCTTGAGTATAACTTTGCAAAAACTCCATGTCTTTATTTATTTAAAAAACCTGATTTTTTTTTTTTGAAAAATTGATCTAACGACTAGCCATTTTTTTCGTTTAAATTTCTCGGTTCGCTCTCATTTTCCTTTTCGCAGCTCCGCTCAAATACTGTCTTGATGAAGACATATTTTAATTTTATGTCGTCAAAAATAATTTACGAATTATAAACAATTTAAAATATTTCAATTAGATAATTCACAATTCGCACGAGGGTTAACGAAAAATTGTCAACATTATCAAATGCACATTGAAGGTAATATCCAATAGGTGGCGATTACAAATATTAATTTGAGAAAACACAATCGCACACATAAAAAAAATGTAGCACTAATAATATTATTAAAGTTTATTATTTGTACAATCGGTGGAGACCGTTCTTCAACAACTGATAATTTAAAAATAAATATTTTTAATACTTTCCATGGTATAATATTTATTAACTTAATAAGTTGTAAATATTATCAGGACCTATCTAATATAAATCCAAATAATCGTACATAATTCATAATATGTAAAATATATTTTGAATTTGGGGGCCCTTAAGAGTTGGGGGCCAGTGTGAAACGCGCATCTTGCACACCCAGTTGTTGCGGCACTGCCTGTGATCCATTATATTAATACATTATATAAGAAAAAAATAATAAAGCGTATCAGATTTTATTACATAAAGGCACTCGTATGGACTGATATTATTCTTACTCTATCCTGTGGCATACGCACGCACTATCAAGTAATTTGTTTTTTTCATATAACACAAACACTTCATAATAATATTATAAAAAAATGTTAAGCGCAGTTCGTTCTCTTCATTAGCATCGCACGAATCTCTCGTCATACGATCGTCGTCGCATATACTGTGTAGTGTTGTGTTTGGTTTCTTGGTTCCTTCGCGCAGTCCGCTCGTGTAACGGGTAAGTATTAACTCTGATCGCGTTTCATTCGATTCGCAATAATTAAGCGTTTATATTGATTGGCGTAATAATGTAATAAGTGCTGCGCGTTGACCGCGGATCGCGTATGAAATTAACGAATTGAAAAAAAAATTCTGTTTTATATACATATGTATAATAAATTAATGAAAAAAAGAAAAATTATCGAAACGGAAACGCGCGCGTACCTATCGACTGGAATTCGATTTTATAATTTTTTTGGAATATTCCAATTACATTTATATAGAATCGGCGGTGCGGTAAAATAAAAAAAAAAAATAATAATAAGCGCGAAAAGCGTGCGCGGCGTACACCGATTTGCTGTTCCACACGACCACCAATCTTTTGCGCGTATTTTCGGAGCAGGAACGCGAAATCGCCATATCCGGCAAATAATAAGCGTTTTAATATTATTTTATTATTATAATAGAAATTTTTTCGTGTAGCCATGTTCTAATATATATTTCATATATATTATATGTATATACATAATATTTTTGTATTTTTGATTTCGGACTACGTTTCATTTCATTTACAAATGACATTGAACACGGCCGATAACGCGTTATAAACGTATGTGCTATAATCATATTTTATGCGGTACACGAGCAAAGTACACGTTTTGGCCGATAACCTTTAGTGCTATTAATCCCGACACGATTGTAGTGTAGTCGTGTATTATATAATTATTATATGATCTAATCTAACAATATTTTGTACTACAGTAATCATTTGACTTTCAACAGTGACATTGCGGACTCCAATCGCACAGCGCGCACATCATCTGCAACGCCGTGTCTAATATCCTAAATGTATACCATTTAAATTTTTTTATAAAAAACAGCGCGGTGTTATTTATTATTTACACGTTATACACCTATAGAATATCTTAAGTTCTACGCAGAACTAGAATAACACATAACGGTTCGTATTTGTTTCAGATAAATACTCAAAGTTCTCGATTCGATACGTCCGAGTTTCATCTTGTAAATTTTGCACACTCTTCTTATCATCGATCAAAATGATCCGCGCAACATTGAAAATGTCTCATAAAATTATTAGCCAAACTGCTGTCGGTATCTCATTGAGAAGCGTCTCTGGTCAATCACCCCAACGAATGGAGGACTATTTTGCGGGAAAAAGTTTTATTGTAACAGGAGCTCGAGCCGGTTAGTTAATCGTAATAATAGAAAATTTGTACAATTCACGTTCGTTATTATTAATTGTTTTAAAAAAAATGTTAATCGATTCCTTGTTTTTTTTAGGTATGGGAGAAAAAATTACTAGAAGACTATTGGAATTGGGAGCACACGTGTATGGAATTGACAAAACAACTGTGGCTGGTAAACAACCACCAAACGTCGAGCACATATTGTGTGATGTCTCAAATTGGAAAGAAGCCTATAGGTGTATATCGGACATTGGTCCAGTGCACGGGTTGGTCAACAATGCCGGGGTGGCGGTAATTGAACCGTTTTTTGATGTCACCGAGTACGGTTGGGACAGGTAATATCACGTTTTATAAATATTAATATTAACTAGATGCAAATTAAATATTTGTATATTTATATATAATTACACTTGTGACATTCTCTACTTATCCAATGTACAAAGACAAACTGATCTTACTGATCACACAACGAATTTAAGCCACTCTATCCATGTTATACTTTTATGTTACTTAATAATATTTTAGAAGTTAATCGATTACTTTATGTTTAGCACGCTAAGCGTAAATGCCAAAGCTATAGTGAGGACTAGCCAGGCAGTGTGTAAAAATATGATAGACGCTGAGATAAAGGGATCCATTGTGAACATATCCTCGACCATATCTACAGTAAGTAAAATATAAACGTAGTAAATGAAATATATATAATGTAAATAAAACATATGCGGGTTTTAATACAAAATACGTGGTAATTTCTCTATTCTATCGTTTATAGATTTATGTAATGGATAAAAAATTGCATAGTACTAGATCGGAAATAATATATAATAAAATTGTATTGTATTGAATTGAATTTTGTTCGTTGTCTTATTTTCAGAGAGCTATTCCCGATCACACAACTTACTGTGCTTCGAAAGGTGCAGTAAATCAAATCACCAGAACAATGGCTATTGAGTTGGGAAAATATGGTATTCGTACTAATAATGTACATCCGACTGTCGTCTTGACTCGTATGGGGAAGATCGCCTGGTCAGATCCGAAGAAATCTGGACCGATTATGGACAGAATTCCTTTGGGGAAATTTGCAGGTATTTCAATTTAATGGGAACTCAAATATATTTTTGACGAGCGTATGAAAATATTATTTCAACGTTGTTTTTAGAAACCAATGACGTCGCAAACGCCGTGATTTTCCTGCTTAGTGACTATTCCACCATGATAAATGGAACGGGCATTGTCGTTGATGGTGGATTTTTGGCAGGATAAGCATTATGACGGTCAAGGACAAATCAGCTATCACTAATAAAGAAGACATTAAAATATTTCAGTGATTTTTCAAAATGAAAAATTGTAAATTAATCAACGCCCAATTAATTTTCTAAATAATTACATTTCACTTGTAATTTTTTTCTGACAATAAATTTTTGTCTTAAACATATTATTCCTTTTATTATTTTTACCTAATTCGTTGTCATTTTTATGTTAGGTATGTGGGATGTTCTCATTATTCTTTATTCTAAATCAAAATTTTAGGTATTTTTTTAATTTAGATACTTATCAATATTCTCTTTATTTTTCAACCAGTTAATTATAATGTACACTAACCAATAAAAATATTAAATCCATTATGCTCATTACCTACTTTTATTTTTTAAATTTGTATATTTTATTATGAATGATCGATGTTTGAATCCATTGAACCAGACAGCCAGTCATAAGTTTAGAGACAATCAAATAATTACAACTTAATTTTTTTTTTTTTATAAAAAGTCTAAGACGAGTTGACCGTGTCGAGTTTTATTCTAAATTTGAGTATAAAATAAATATTTCTTTTATTCAATTATTATAATACTTGTCCAATTCATTCATTTCCTAAAAATAAAACATATTAAATACTCTACACAAAAATTATGTGGTGTGTTCATACCTGGCAGATTTTAGGAAGAGTAATAAATTAATTTTTACATTGTTTATTTGAAAACAAATAAGTTTATTAATACAATAAAATATTAATATTGTAATTCGTTATATCAATATAAATGATATAATAAGGCAATTTTGTATTTAGCATCACGTTGCATATTTTTTATATAACACCACTAAAACAAATTATTTTAATAAAATTAAACAAAAAAAAATTAATCGTTTTAAAATCCAAACGCTACACACATTATAAAATATCTATATAAAAATTTAATGCATGCCGGAAGCTGTTTTCGTTGAATTCGGCAACCTCAAATTTTAGTTATAATATTGTTTTACCGTTTATCTTTGTCAGTTTCTCAATAAAATCATCTCCGCAATTCGCGTATTTGTATACGCTCATTGTGTAGACCCTCCGCACAATTGAAAGTGACAATTTAATGGTATTATTTTAACGCTTGAAACAGGAATAAATTAAGTTAAATTTTAAATTTACCGGCGGATAATATACTAAAATACTAACTGAAAAATTATCTATTGAATTTATTCGAGTTTTTGCCCTTACACATAATATTATTTAACTACTATAAGAAAAAAAATCCATGAACTACCACTATATATAATTATTATTACAGATTATAATAATTTTTTTGGAGCGTAAAATATATTTAAATATTGTAATTATAAGATAAGGCATCGAATCGATGAATACGTTTCTTACAAATTTAATACGAATTGGTTGCAAAAAAAATTAATAAATACAGCTAAGTTATAATTGTGGATTTGTCTATACACACACATACACACACACATACACACACACACACACACATACACACACACACACACGACACACACACACACATTAATCGAATAGTATAAGCAGGGCACGGATTTTAGAACAATAAAAAAAATAAAGAAAAGCATTTAAAAAAAGCAATAATGCTGTTTAAATCTTCTAAGAATGTTTAAAAAAAGCATTAAAAGTGAGTTTTAGGAAAAAAATTATTTATTAGTTCATTAAATTATTAAAAAAAAAAGTTATAATAAATTTATTCACAAACCTGCTTCCTCGAGTTTTCCTTTTTCCATAATTATTAATCTGTAACTAAATTAATTTTATTTAAGATAATTTATAAAAATTAATTAAAAAATAAATATAAATTGATGTTTTTTACCTATATCATCAGAGCTGCATTGGACAATAAAAACTTTTTTCAAGATTTCAAATACATTTATTTAGAGCACATTTTGAAAAAATGTAATTTAAAAACAAAAGAACTACTCCAAATACCCAATTTGATATTGAATATAGCAAAGAAAAGCAAAATAAAATTTCGTGCGTTTTGTTCTAAGTAGTACAAATCGAATTTTTAGCTGACATAGCTTTATTTTAGAGCAATACAAAAAATAGCAGATGCCTCCGAAATTCGTACCATAGTAATAGGTGTTGAACGTTAAATTTTTACCTCCACATGATAACAGTTGTTATTATTTGTTATAATAAGGAAAGAAAAGTCGTTCAATAGTATTTTATGAAATCAGCACAAAAATATATTTACATCATCCCAAGCGGCATCACTGAGTTAAAAGTAGGACCAATCAGAAATAAGCACGCATATGTGATTCCTTTATTCTCAACATCTCGTCGTCCATCCTGTGATCCGTGGCATTACTACCTTATATCACAAAAAAAAAAAAAACATAACGCGCATCAGTCTTTATTGCATAGAGGCACTGGTGTGAATTGATATTATTTTTACTCTATCTTGTGGCATACGCACGCACGGTCAAGTAATTTGTTTTTTTCATATAACACAAACACTTTATAATAATATTATAAAAAGTGTTTCGCGCATTACGTTCTCTTCGTTCGCATCGCACGAATCTCTCGTCATACGATCGTCGACGCATACATTGTGCACTGTTGTGTTTGGTTTCTTGGTGCCTTCGCGCAGTCCGCTCGTGTGGTAAGTGATAACTCCGATCGCGTTTCATTCGATTCGCAATAATTAAGCGTTTATATTGATTGGCGTAATAATGTAATAAGCGCTGCGCGTTGACCGCGGATCGCGTATGAAATTAACGAATTGAAAAAAAAATTCTGTTTTATATACATATGTATAATAAATTAATGAAAAAAAGAAAAATTATCGAAACGGAAACGCGCGCGTACCTATCGACTGGAATTCGATTTTATAATTTTTTTGGAATATTCCAATTACATTTATATAGAATCGGCGGTGCGGTAAAATAAAAAAAAAAAAATAATAATAAGCGCGAAAAGCGTGCGCGGCGTACACCGATTTGCTGTTCCACACGACCACCAATCTTTTGCGCGTATTTTCGGAGCAGGAACGCGAAATCGCCATATCCGGCAAATAATAAGCGATTTAATATTATTATTATTATTATTATTATAATAGAAATTTTTTCGTGTAGCCATGTTCTAATATATATTTCATATATATTATATGTATATACATAATATTTTTGTATTTTTGATTTCGGAATACGTTTCGTTTCATTTACAAATGACTTTGAACACGGCCGATAACGCGTTATAAACGTATGTGCTATAATCATATTTTATGCGGTACACGAGCAAAGTACACGTTTTGGCCGATAACCTTTAGTGCCATTAATCCCGACACGATTGTAGTGTAGTCGTGTATTATATAATTATTATATGATCTAATCTAACAATATTTTGTACTACAGTAATCATTTGACTTTCAACAGTGACATTGCGGACTCCAATCGCACAGCGCGCACATCATCTGCAACGCCGTGTCTAATATCCTAAATGTATACCATTTAAATTTTTTTATAAAAAACAGTGCGGTGTTATTTATTATTTACACGTTATACACCTATAGAATATCTTAAGTTCTACGCAGGACTAGAATAACACATAACGGTTCGTATTTGTTTCAGATAAATACTCAAAGTTCTCGATTCGATACGTCCGAGTTTCATCTTGTAAATTTTGCACACTCTTCTTATCATCGATCAAAATGATCCGCGCAACATTGAAAATGTCTCATAAAATTATTAGCCAAACTGCTGTCGGTATCTCATTGAGAAGCGTCTCTGGTCAATCACCCCAACGAATGGAGGACTATTTTGCGGGAAAAAGTTTTATTGTGACAGGAGCTCGAGCCGGTTAGTTAATCGTAATAATAGAAAATTTGTACAATTCACGTTCGTTATTATTAATTGTTTTAAAAAAAATGTTAATCGATTCCTTGTTTTTTTTAGGTATGGGAGAAAAAATTACTAGAAGACTATTGGAATTGGGAGCACACGTGTATGGAATTGACAAAACAACTGTGGCTGGTAAACAACCACCAAACGTCGAGCACATATTGTGTGATGTCTCAAATTGGAAAGAAGCCTATAGGTGTATATCGGACATTGGTCCAGTGCACGGGTTGGTCAACAATGCCGGGGTGGCAGTAATTGAACCGTTTTTTGATGTCACCGAGTACGGTTGGGACAGGTAATATCACGTTTTATAAATATTAATATTAACTAGATGCAAATTAAATATTTGTATATTTATATATAATTACACTTGTGACATTCTCTACTTATCCAATGTACAAAGACAAACTGATCTTACTGATCACACAACAAATTTAAGCCACTCTATCAATGTTATACTTTTATGTTACTTAATAATATTTTAGAAGTTAATCGATTACTTTATGTTTAGCACGCTAAGCGTAAATGCCAAAGCTATAGTGAGGACTAGCCAGGCAGTGTGTAAAAATATGATAGACGCTGAGATAAAGGGATCCATTGTGAACATATCCTCGACCATATCTACAGTAAGTAAAATATAAACGTAGTAAATAAAATATATATAATGTAAATAAAACATATGCGGGTTTTAATACAAAATACGTGGTAATTTCTCTATTCTATCGTTTATAGATTTATGTAATGGATAAAAAATTGCATAGTACTAGATCGGAAATGATATATAATAAAATTGTATTGTATTGAATTGAATTTTGATCGTTGTCTTATTTTCAGAGAGCTATTCCCGATCACACAACTTACTGTGCTTCGAAAGGTGCAGTAAATCAAATCACCAGAACAATGGCTATTGAGTTGGGAAAATATGGTATTCGTACTAATAATGTACATCCGACTGTCGTCTTGACTCGTATGGGGAAGATCGCCTGGTCAGATCCGAAGAAATCTGGACCGATTATGGACAGAATTCCTTTGGGGAAATTTGCAGGTATTTCAATTTAATGGGAACTCAAATATATTTTTGACGAGCGTATGAAAATATTATTTCAACGTTGTTTTTAGAAACCAATGACGTCGCAAACGCCGTGATTTTCCTGCTTAGTGACTATTCCACCATGATAAATGGAACGGGCATTGTCGTTGATGGTGGATTTTTGGCAGGATAAGCATTATGACGGTCAAGGACAAATCAGCTATCACTAATAAAGAAAACATAAAAATATTTCAGTGATTTTTCAAAATGAAAAATTGTAAATTAATCAACGCCCAATTAATTATCTAAATAATTACATTTCACTTGTAATTTTTTTCTGACAATAAATTTTTGTCTTAAACATATTATATTTCGAATATTATTCCTTTTATTATTTTTACCTAATTCGTTGTCATTTTTTTATCCTTTAACTAGTCATGTGATGAAAATATGAATTACTAGTTATGTGGGATGTTCTCATTATTCTTTATTCTAAATCAAAATTTAAGTTATTTTTTAATTTAGATACTTATCAATATTCTCTTTATTTTTCAACCAGTTAAGTATAAAGTACATTATCCAATAAAAATGTTTAATCCATTAAGCTTATAAGCACCTTCTTTTATTTTTTAAATTTGTATATTTTATTAACACTTTAGTTGATAAAAATAGACTGCTAGTTCTAAATTATAACCATAGTCAAAAATTTGTAATGTAATAAGAACATTTTATATAACAAAATAAAATGGAATAGTAAGACTTTTCATAATAATAATAATAGAATAACTTTTCAAAATAAAATAAAAAATATTTCATTGTAGAGTACAAATAGTAACAACTCTTCTTGGCTTAACTACACAATGGAAATAATATAACAAAAATGAATTCAAATATCATAACTAGCCTTGTTACTAGTTTTGATTTCTAAGTATGAAACACAAATTTAGTTTTATGTGGTGTTGGCACATAAATTGATCACACTTATTATAAAAACATTTAGTTTTTTTTTTGTACAAACTATACACCTCCTAGGCGAACAGTTAATTGATGATGTTTGTTGTGGTTTTTTTACTTGGATATCAGAATAATTTAAGCGGATACTTCAATGAGCCTAGAAGTAACTCTTTTTATAATTCTTGTTTTCAATAATTCTAATCTCAAACCTCTGAGAAAATAATATATATTTCCAACCTTGATGGAAATCAAAGTTGTTATATACGTAAGTGGGGTATTGAAAACACTTCAATCTGATAATAATGTCATAAATCACCTTCTAAAAAAAATCAGAATGTTGTGATAATAAAGTAAAGTATACTATTAAATAGAAAGCTACCATGCAATTTAACACTGTGGCTAACAATTGAAAATTATTATCAATATCAAGACCGTGGGGTGCTTAAAATACCACTGTATACGTAGTTAAATTATTATGTTTCAATAAGGAGTACATATATAAATAAATTAATGAAAATATTTAATTTATTTTGTTATCATAATTAAAATAATTAAATTGAGTAGTATTTGAGTCTTTGAATCTTTAAATCCCTGGTTATAACATTTAATATTATTTTTAACAATTATTATATAATAATATATTTATTACAATTTCTAAATTTCAAAATCACTGGATGGAACCATCTGAAATTTGGTATATAGATATCAATTATGATGAGGGCATACGCTAAGAATGGATTTTTGAAAATTCCACCCCTAAACGGATTAAATATGTGTTTGAAATTTGTAAGAAACATATGGTTGTACGATTAAAATAGGGTTTTGAAATATAATAAATAAAATAATAATATTACATTTTGCAATTTAACACCTTTCGTACCGGGCAAAACTGTTCACGGGCGAAGGATATAAGATCTCCGTTTTTTACAATCATACTCGGTTTTCAGTAACAAATTTTATCTAGTTAATACTTTAGAAAGCTAATTTTTCCATTTTATTATTAGTTTCTTGAAGTTTCTAGAAAATCCCTTGAACTCCTTAGCTAAATCTACACCACTAACCAAGAGTATCCTTTTCAATATGCAAAGTGTTTTCACCTCTATTGACATCCGACAAGCGAATTGTTTCCATTTTATTTACAATAAATGGATTTCTTCCTTTATATATTTGTCCCGTATTTTTATATTCATAATCTGGCCACTTTATATATATAGGCCGAGAGACAGAGGAATTCTCATTAATTTTCAATGGGAGGAGGAGGTTGGTTGTGGATAGTTTCTAGAAAATCATATGGGAAGCTCTGTGCCTACACCTCTCTAGTAATAACATTTAATATTATTTTTAATAATTTTAATATAAAAAAAATATAATAATATAGTTATTAAAATATCTGAATTTCAAATTCACTGGATGATCGGGTTGAAATTTAGCAGACAAATTACATTTCTATCAGAATGAGTGGTTCAATTTTTACAGTCACTCTTTATTTCCAGTAGCAAATTGCATCTTGTTGGTACATTAAAGAGGTCATTTTTCTCAATAATTTTTTCCAGCGTCAGGAAAAACTTACCGAAAAATTACATAAAAACGCTAAAAACGCGATTCCTTCAAAATCGATTATCGTTATTGTTCCATGATTTTAAAACTAATGATAGAAATCCCAAATTGTCATTATGTAGCCTTGGACTGTATAAAAGAGAGCAAATTTTTCAAAAAGTTTCTTTTAATTTTGGGCTATTTATAACAATTCGTAAAAGAGATAATTTTTGATCTTAATGCTTTAGAGTCTAAAACAATATCACTCGTTAATTACTTCAGAAAAATATAAAAAAAAAATCTTAAAAATCACAATTTATTTTTTATAACCATTTAAAATTTGCCGACAAATTGTTATTACAACACCGAAGAGCTCCGCTCAGAATCGTTTTATCGAAGGCAACGATTTATCGCATTCCTTTCAATTATTCAGTAATAATTTTTATTTTTTGGACAAATATTTTATATTAACACTATTGAGTAATTCATATTTTTATTTGTGCGGTATACGATATTTTGTTCAGTGCGAAAAAAATTATATTTTTCTTCGTACGTATTTACGTATAAATTTTCGGCACATTCAATACGTCATACGAATCAGGCCCCGAAACCGGCCGAATTTTACGTAAAAAAAATTTTTTTATTGTCTGAAAAAAAAAAAAAAAAGAAAAAGATAAATTCGATTTGACGCGTGAAAATCACGGTGTTATTTCACCGAGGTCTTTTGCGATTTTCTAGTAGTTTACCAACAACTAGACGAGTTTTACTTTGGAAAAAAGAAAAAGAAACGCGTCGTATTATATACGAAACGGAAACTACGCGGTCTCGTAGCGACCCGCAATGGTTTACTCAACGATGGAAATAACGACCAAATATTGAAATAAAAATTAAAAAATAAATTATGGAAAACTGTACGGAAATCGACACAGCTTACTCGAACACAAACAAATGTTGTGACACGTGCGAGGTGGCCGGAGGTTTGGCGTGCGAGGAATATTATTCGTGGCGCGAAGTGGAAAAATGGACGAAGAAATTGCTGGACGCCGAGTCGTTGAAAAAGCGGACCGCGGTCACGGTTTTCGGTATGCCGAGGCTGGTGCGACCGCCGTTCAACGAGCACTGCATCGTTAGCCGATATTACGGCCCGGCGAAAATAGTGCCGTCGATTTACCGTGCGGAAGAAATGTTTCCGAGTTCCGAAGGTATTCCGCGGTTGTAAAGGGGGGAAAAAAAATAATCGACAATCATAATAATTTATCGACATTGACGGCCACGGTGAAACGAAGGATTTTTTTTTTTTATAAAGTATTTGTGCAAAAAAAATTATTCGTGTTTTATAAAGCAATATACGATTTTTTTTTTTTTTTTATTAAAACGAATGACTCTTTACACCTGTCCAGGCAGTATTTTTTTTCACCACGCCGCTTTTATACTACAATAAATGAATTAATAATAAAAATATATTTTTTTTTTTGTATTGATGAAATTCCCAACGAAACAATCGAGGTTTTTTGTCTATGATTTGGGATTTATATAAAACACTGAGACTTCGTCCCGGTAATACTTCGAATTCAACCGCATTGTTAAACTGAGTCTAATAAATTATGTACCAATTTGTTGGCAAATTTGAATTTTTTCTAAGAAGAAATTGCGGGACTTTGGTGGTTTTTTGTTCTTGAAAAATTTGTCACATCAATACAGTCCGGGAGTTAGGTGGAAATTTCGGGTTCCTATGACCATTTGTATTTGAAATTATGAAGAAAAAAAAATCGACCAGTGAGTTTTAAGGAAATCGGTTTTGGAAACAATATGTAAACACAACGTGCAGTGTAAATAAATGAATGTCTGTTTATTTTTTCATATTTAAATAAAACAATATAAATTTGTTAGGTAGTTCCCGAACAGTACAGTTTAAAATCTACACCTGAGATACGTATAATTATCACACGAAGGGAGTTTTTACTTTTTAAAACACACACACACACATTTAATCTGACACTTACAATTTTGAAATAGTATACTACACATTCAATAGTACAGGATTTCAAAAATATTTCTATAGTATAATAAATAAATAAAGGAGGTGGGAACTACCTATCGCACATGACTTGTATTAAAATTAAAAAAAAATTTTGTTCGAAAAACACTTGTTTCTTCCATTTCTGGTAATCAAATTTATTCTGATGTCATTCTTTTTATGTCATCGTCCAATGAATCGACCCTGGATTGCATTTCGGTAGCTTTCTTGTTCACTTCCTCCAAGCTCAATGACTTATTGATATTATTTTGGTGCAACTCTTGGCAACTATAAAATTCCATATACATATATTATTTGAATTAATAATTGACTATATATTGGAAAGTTTTTGATAAAAAAAATTTATATATATATAATATCTAACAAATTAATCGAAACAATTTTTCATACGCGTAAGGATAATTTTATATTTGTCACCTTTAGTTAAACCTAATTTAAGCATATAAATATATTCACTGTTTTACATTTTTTGAGTATTGCATTTTAACTGATTTAAAAAAGAAAATATTAAATTTTATTGAGTCGTTAATAATAAATACACTGTTTATAAAACTACATATAATATTTGATCGTGCAGATATTCACAGCCTATTTATCTATAATTGAATTAATTGAATAATTGATACCTAATAAGTAATCTGTCAAATAAAATCGAAGTGAATAAATTAGCGTATATTTTGCAAGAAATAAATCACACGACAAATTATTGAATATATGGTTTTTTTTTAATACATCTAACTGTATGATTCCCATGACCATCCTTCTTGGCTACCTCACCGATACACAAAATTATATAATATTTAATATAATTTGTATAAATGTATGTCAAATAGCCACAATTATACATATTAATACAGTTATTAATGTTAAAAAAAAATTAAATTGAATTATAGGATACAATGATGTCTATCATTCGTAAAAATTTGTCTAAGAATATATTTTTCCTTTAGAAATGTCAAAAATAATGACGGAACTACCGTTACATGTAGAATATTGTAATTTTGTTTTCAAGCATCTTTTTGATCTTATAAGTAATAACGACAATAAATGTAAACTTATTATCAAGATCTCTTTTTACGTTTTGCCCAAGCCGGTGTACACATTCAACACATAATCCAGTTCGTTTTGTTTATTCGCAATTTCTGTCTTCAAATTGTCGATTTTCGAACGAAAATGTTTCGACGATTCTTTGGACTTGTGCGTACGTTTCAATATGACTGCTTGCTTCTGTAGTAAGACGAAATGTATTCAAAAGTTAGACGTTTAAAATAAAAAATATATATATATATTTGTAATTAAAAACAATAATCTACCTCTACGATTTCAGTTTGTTCCTGTATTTTCTCCATCATACGTTTTGTAATCTCTGCGTGATTTCTATACAAAATAATAATAATAATTTCCTAATATCTGTGTGATAATATGACAAAATATTATCACACAGATCAGTAATAAAATACTATTCGAATATTCGTTAAACCTATACACTTACTGAGCGGCTTCTTTATCCTGCATGTCCATCATGAGCGAGTTATTGTGTTTTTGATGTATTTTCTTCGTTAATATTTCACTTTTAGCCTTCCTTTCATTGAGTTTTTCTATCAAACAATCCAAACTATCCTGAGCCGCTTTCAACATGACTAAAGGAAACACGATAACGAATACATTTTAAGCGTAGATTTATTAATAACATGATAATATCTAAATCAAACGCATATTTATAATGCGATATTATTTTATCATTATAGTTTAGTAATTCGCCGTGATTAATGGTACAATAATAATGTTGGTTAAGCTCTTACCAATGTTTAAAACCATTTTAATTAATATACAAAAGGTAATTCTTGTTTAGTGAAGTGCGTAATGTGAATGTTGTAGATGAAAATTTAAGCGTATTTCGAATTTATAAAGAAACTGTATTTATAATAAATGCTCGTCGGCTAACAATAATATTGTTATAATTATTTTTTAATTCGATCACGATTTTAGATTATGATCTTTAAATCATTTTAATTTCAATCCGTTTTGCCAAACGATTGCACGTTAAGAAATTTTAATGTATAAAAAGCATAATTCACTTTTTTTTTTACTGTTTAATGAATATTATATATTTATTTATACATTTCATCATTAGCCAGCCTTTTTAATGGTCATTGTTAGTTCAGCCGGATAAAGTCTCCAAAATATTTACACTATTTGAACGATATTGCAATGTAACAATGTCAATAACATAAATACTTCTATATGATAGTATAAACACATTAAAGTTCACTTTGGTCGGCCTTCTGTCACTTTTCGTACGTTTACGCACGTAACATATTACAGCTGGATAAGCATTCTCGATAATTAAATTTAAAAACACCATTGCGTTGTCTCCGAATGAAACAATTAAGAGTAGATACGTTTTTAACGAAATAAATGGAAACGGATAGTAAAAACTACTCGGGTAGAGATTTTGTACAGAAAATAATTTTAAGCATACAATTTTATTATTATTTGACGATTCTGTCGTGTCCCACCAAAACGTCATATTGCCAGTCCGCTAACTGTGAAAGAACGACTTGTCAAATTATTCAAAAAAAAAAAAATATATATATATATATATATATATATTACCCTCGTTCTCCTTTTTCTTCCGTAACGTTATTTCCATTAACTTTCTCACGGCATATTTCTCCTTCATTTCCAATTCGGCCAGTTCGCGTTTCGCCCTTCCTCCTTTGATGTGCATGACGCGCATTTCCTGCAAAAAAATTAATGATTAAATATTATTATTGTATAAAATATCTATTTGTAAAAACTATTATTATTTATGAGTATATTTATATTACACGTTTTTCAATTTTCGTATCGTGTTATTATGTATATATATTTTTTACTTGTATATTATACACATTAGAAAAATATTAGTGAACTATTATAGAGATGTGTTTTATGTTCGTACGCACCACGCCTACGCGATACACACAATTTACATAATATATAATATTGTATGTACTTATCTAACCACATGGCCGCACGTCATAATACGTACATATGTGACGTATATTAAAGTTTCATCCGACAAAACTGTTTTCGTTCTATTCACGAAAAACTACCATGTATTAATATGTTTTTTACAAATAAAAATAGGTAAGTGGTACAAATGTTTTTTGTTTGTGGAAATGTATAGCAAATAATATACACACGTATTATAGTGAGTTTTAATTGTATAATACGTACATTGCCATTGTCGCTACATATCATCATTACATTTATATACAAAAAAAAAAAAATCAATAAAATTAACTACAATAAAAATAATCGCGTAACGAGGAGAACGAAAATCAGGCTACGTAATGACCTATTTTATTGTGTGTAGGTTGAATCGTCAATGAAAGCAGACGAGAAAAGACAACTCGAGTGGAAGATGTTACGAAGAGTATTCGGCATTAAAGAGAAACACACAAAAAACACATTTTTTTCTCTTTATTTAACGAATAAACGCCAATTTATTTTTATTCCGTATTTATTCAATTACGACGGCAAAGTAAACGAAAAAAAAATATATCGGAATATTGACGTTTACAACGCGTTCGTTTTCTTATAAGTGGTTCGAGTATTTATACAAAAATTAACAAACCCAAGCCGATTGTGCTTTATTTACATTTAATTAAAAACAGACGCCAGCAACTTGCTATATTACCAAAATGTTTAATATTGGTAAAACAACATATTGTCTACACCGAATTATATAGTCACACGAGTAAAATAGAAATTCACATTTTTTTTTTTTTTAATATAGCTATAATAATCCGAGATCAAAATGTAAAACATTTAATGTTTTACATATTATTGTCTCTCGTGTGATCGTGTCATACGCTTATTATTATGAATAATAATAATAATAACATTGCATTAGAATAGAAATAATAAAAAATATAAAAATTCAATACTATAAGAAGTTATTGACATAGTTAATATTGTAGTTAACAGTGTTAGTAAATTACTGATTTTAAAAATTATTAAGAACTCCAGGATAAACACTTTAGGTACATGTATGTATAATATACCAATATAGGTAATATATTTATTGACAACAATCGAGTGCGCGCAAAAATAAAATAATTAAATTGAATTTGATTTGTTGTTTTTTTTTGTCAGTGATTTTTTTTTTTTTTTTTTGCGTCTTTGCTGCAATATTTAATAAAACGTTTTTTTTTTTTTTACTATATATGAAGTATAACGAAGACGACCTCGCTTTAATTCATAGTTTAAGTGGTCTATTAGCTATATTTATTTATTTTCAACTTGCACTACGTATATATTAAAAATGTATGTTATAGATATCGGGCGAATATTTGTTTATTCATAGAGTACGGCGCGAAATGGACCAATTTAAACAGATGCAAAATCAATTTAATAACGTGTCTATATAGAAAAATAGAAAAAAATTTATTGTACAAAAATCTTTTCACAAAAACAGCAGTGGATTGTCCGGGCAATATAATGATCGCGGTGTATTTTCAATCCCGAGAAGCGACTAGAAATAACTATTTTTAATACTGTATGAAATTTTGCAAATCAAACGAAGAAAGAATTAATTCGAGTTACGTTTTTATTAATACATCGATATAATAAAACGTAAAAATAAGTATAGAATAATAATTAATGTACGAGAGATGTACTTGATAATTAGCAGATTTCTTTTTTTTTTCATAAATCCATAAAAACTACTTGAACAAATTTAAAAAAAAAAAAAATTGCTAATAATCGACTTTTGAAGATCTTAAGAAAAAAACCATTAGAAATGCGGAAAAGTTACTATAGTAAAATTCACGACGAATTCAAATCCGTTTTCACAATCATTATCGCATCGCATCGGTACACGTTGGAACGTACGAAACGTTTATTTTACTTATACGGATTCGTGTAGTGAAGAGAGAGAGAGAGAGAGAAAATATTCCATTTAGATTCTTTTAAATGTAAAGTCTACGTCGAGGTAAAATATATCGAGCGTTCGGAAATTTCATTATTTTTGTACACGGCGTTTGGAATTCACGATAAATTACATTATTATTATTATTATTATTATTATAACGCGCGGAATTTGAGCGGCTGCGTCTTGTGAACGAGTACCGAGAAGAAAACCGTTTGTATTCGTTTCTTATTGTATATATTATATATATAAAAAAAAAAAAAAAAATGAAAATATTCTGTTGACACACGCGTTTAGAAATATTTTTACACTTCATCAATATAACTCTTGAAAACATATTTTTAAATTTTATCGTTAAAATAAGATTTCGAGTATCTATAAATTATTCTATGACTATCATCATTGAACAAGATCGCATTTCACTGCGCTTGTAATTTTTTTTCTTTACTCAAAAGTATATTTTTATTATTTTCACTGAGAGGAAATTCGCTTCAGAATATTATAAAATATTGCTTGTGTTTATTGTAATTTTAGTTTTTTTCCCTAATACGGACGATTTTGATAAAAATAAAATTCCGGTTAAAAAAAAAACACAATCGCTGTACTATAAAAAATAATAATCGAGAAAAGTCAGCGAGAAATTCGTGTCAAATCAGCTATTTGTAATGTAGAGACACGACGGATGAATAGTACGGAGGTCGAGTACGACGGACGTAATAATATAACGCTAAGGAAAAAAAAAAAATAACGTATTCGTTTTACAAGGGTTTCAAATAATATTCAAGAGTCGTATTTCGAGCGGGGATAAACGCGTTATTGTAAGAAAAAAAATGTGAAATAATGTATCAGAATCGTCTGTAGACGCAGAAGAAGCGAAAGACGAACGTAATATTAAATATCGCAATGATTTGTTGTATACCCGAAGTGTATATTATATTGTACTGTATGCGAATCGCATTGAATATCTGACTTCATTTAATAATTGTAAACATATAACGGTTTAATATTTTCTGGAACCGCACGAGTTCTATAATATTATGAACGCGGCTATAATTTTATAAGGCCAGTAGTGTATTGAATACGAAATTTATAGGTACTCAAATAACGTCTTTTACGCCGTCCGTGTGCTCAATTCCGTTCATTAGATGTTAAATAATAATTATCCGCAAGTCCCGGCTTTTCGAATCGAATGAAACACTATGTCGTTTCATATATACATAATATATATTTTTTACGAGTTTTATCGAAATTGAAAAGGTTTTTTTCTCTTCGAAAATGTAATTCGACTCCTTTAAAGTTTCGACGAATAAATCGGTCAAGCGGTTTTCTTTTTATAACATCGTATTAAGTCCATAACCGATTTAAACAGAAAAAAAGAAACGTCAACAATTGTTTACACACGCAAATTCAATACGCATTGCCGCCATAAGAGTATTTTATGTTACGAGAACGATTGAAAAACGTTCACCCGGGCGCCCGCAATGGACACTGATTTTTCTAGAACGTCACGCGTCCTAAATGGATTCTGTATAGGCGAATTTTTTTACTGTATTTTAAGCGGAGAAAAAAAAATTGAGAATTTTAAGTAATTTAACGGAGTGAAAAAAAAAAGAAATTAATAAACCACGAAGTCGCGGGTAATAATCGCACGTGGCGTTTGAAAAACTGTTCGTTTTTTTCGTCGCCGTTTCGCGCGCAACAAATGCGCCCTCCACGCCGCGTTTGCCGCGGACGCGTGTGTGAACGGCGGTTTTGTTAAAGCGGTAAAAAAAAAACAAAAAAACAAAAAAATGATTTTTTACAAATAAGCCGATTGAGTTAAACCAAATACATCCCGCGGCTAATTTTCTTTTTTGTAAATTCATTTTTTTTTTTTCAACATTTCAGTTACCAAAGCCAATCGAGACTGTTCATACGAAGTGATGGATGGGAGGACCGGTACGCGCACATTGGTGAAATTCGGCGCGAGGTAAAAAACAAAAAACAAAAAATAAACGGAACAAATTTAACGCGTTTTGCGCGCGCAGTGTTTTCGAAAAAAGTGAGAGTGAGTGAGAGAAAAAACTTTTAAATTCGCAGTAGTAACGTTTATAGGAATAATCGAATCGTCGAAATTTCGTTACACGAAACCCGTGTGTGTATCGTCGTGTGGCGGCCGATCGTTGGCATATTATATAAATATCGGATTTATTTATTGTCCATTAGGAAAATCCTGTGTGCAATAATTATTTTCGCAAGTATATTATTGTGAAATTGTGGAGGAGTAAACGCGTTGTATTTTATTTTAATTTCATGACCACAGGTAGGTGGTTTTTTTCAAACGACAAAAACGGAATACTATTTTCAAAAAAAAAAAAAAAACAATCGAATCTCATTCGAATTTCATCGAATCGATGAGAATTTTCCGAGCGTTTCACCGAGTCGGTCCGGGAAAAAAATCGTCAATTATTTTCCACTTGGGAGAGGGACAAAAAGAAATAAAACGTTCCCCCCACCCCCGACGCGTTCCCGTCGTCGACATAAAAATAATTTTGCGCATACGACGTACCTTGGGCAGATCTTTCAAAATCGTATTCACGTCCATTGGCTCGCGCGTGTTCTCCTTTTAAAAACGATAAATTACCGTCGTCGAGTGATTAACGAATTAACGAGTCAACGAATTAACGAATTAACCACGGAATTAACGAGTCGCGGCGGGCGGTGACCAGAAACGCGGACGAGAGAAACGTTCGCCGTCGGATCCGCACAGCGTTCCGGACAACACTACCGCGCGTCACAGCCGCCGCCGCATAGTCCGTTCGTTCTCCCGCCACTCGATTCATTTTTCTTCCTACCTCTACACGTTTATAATAACAAAATATATATTATTCCCGTGTATTCCCGCGTTTCCCGCGCAACCGGGAATTTTCTCCGCTCGGCCGACGGAGCGCTTTTCACGGTTTTCCCCGTCGGAAGGGGTGACGCGCGCGATCTCGCCGCCGCCGCCGCCGGCCGTGAAACAGCGCATAATCAATACTGTCGGCAGCGGCGGCGGGAATTATCTGGAAAACGTTGGAAAATTATTATACATTTGTTTGATTGTCGGTTGACGACCGTCCGGGTCCGCGCCGGCGCGCGGCGACTCCCCCCGACCGCCTCATCGCCCGCCGCGTACCGTACGCCGACGACGACACCCATGCGACGATGTTTTTGTTAACCGTCGCCTGCGAACCAAACGAACCGAACTCCGTTACCGCCGTTGTCGCCCCCCCCCTGCCACCCTTCCGCCGGCCGTGGCCGACAAGTGGCGGCGCGCCGGGTTATTCCTTGCCCGGGACGGGCCAATGGCAACGGGCCCCAACACGTGTTGGCCTGGACAAGGCCCTCCGCCGCGTGTCGTTGCTTTACCTTTTTAGACAGCGAAACTCGTGTGTCGCGCCACCGAGTCTCGGTGACCAGCAGTTTCGGGTAAAGCGGGTCACGTTTTTTATTATTAATTTTTTTTTTTCGTTTTCGTACGTTTAAACATTACTGCGAGGCGGCAATATTAATATTTTAAAGATAAAATTAATAAATTATTATATGTAATATGGCGGTGGTGCCGTGGTGGTGGCGGCAAATAAGCTGAATTAGGAAGTCGAGGACGAAATTAATGATTAGGAAAATGACCGTAGAAGAGAGCGGGAGTTCAGAATGAAATACGAGTCTGGAGAAGGGTAACGAAGAGAGGATAAACGAGAAAAAAGATTGAGTGTGGTCATAGAGGAGAGAAGAGAATGGAGTGTGATTGGAGTCACAGAACGCATCTTGCTGATGTAGGGGGCACGGAGGAAACGAGTTCAAAGAAAGATGGTAGGAGTGATTGAGAAGCAAGTTGTGTCCGACGCGTATACGGGAATAAGAATCGATAAGCCGTTTGGAAATGTGTAGCGTGATGGAAGGACGAAAAATTGTTCAGTACCGCGAGACGTAATTAGGACGGAGGATGTTAATTAATAATAATAATAATAATAATAATAATATTTTAATGATTACTGTTTCGTACTGTCGTCGGATGTTTCACGTCTTGAAATGATTTTTATTTTTAATTTAATTTTTACAATCAAAACGTTTTCAATTCGTTATTAAATCAATAACGTGCGTGGCGTTTGCGACTATATACATAGGATTTGTATTTTTATTTATGTAAAATTATATCGCCTTCGATTTTCGCGAACACACCCAAATAGTTTTATAATAATATTACTCATTTGACGTGTTATCGAATAAAACTCGAAAATAACGTCTTGCTTTGAATTATTATTATTATTATTATTATATCATACCGCGCACGCATGTCCCTATTTTTATACACGGTCAAGGCGTGGAAAAATGTATTTCATATATTATTATAATGCCTAAATAATTAATCGACGATCGGGTGATATTATCTACCGATATTATATAATAATATTATAAAGTCGTGTCGTTCTATTCGTACGTGATATATTATTATTATTAATATTAGGACTGGAAAAATGATATAGGAACTAAAATAGACAAGATAATCGTGCGATTATGCACACAAAACAAAATCTTCAATAAGCAATTATCGTTATTGAACTTGTCATACGAATATTACATTACATAAGTATTTAAAAATATTTTTATGAAATCCGATGCGAAACTGGTCGGCATTATTGAACTAAAAAAAAAAAAAAACACCAGTGAGAACAGTTTAATGGCATTGAAAATATATTATAAAGAATTACATTTTTTGGTACCACGGAATTTCTTTTAAATATAAAAAAATATATATTTTTTCAATACTTTTTATGTAAATAAACCAAAGTTTTATTTTAAGCGATATGCGACGTTAAATTCAACCGCCAAATTATATTTTCTTAAATGTCGCGTTAACAATACATATTATTATTATTATTAGGTATGTCGTGAAAATACATCATATTTTACAAAAAATATATGTATATTTATGCACGAAAATACATAAAAAAAATTATGCTGAATTTGCATTTTAATTTTCGTTTTTGTGAACTCGCGTCTTTTGTACAAAGAACTGATTCTTCACTTTTATCTGTTATAAATCGAGAGCATATAATTATATATTATAGAAAAATATACAAATCTTTTCAAATCCTAAAATATAATCCATTATTTTTGGTCTATTGTTAAATGGTAACGCGTGTTGTGTGAGTTCGATATTCTTGTAAATTGTATCGCAAATTATTGTGCTGCTTTGAGAATATGACGTACAAAATATATTATTATTATTATTACCAATTGATAGCTTTTTGAAAATCGGCATTGTACGCCTGTATACCTGTGTAAATATTATCGTCGCCAATATTAAACGGAGATTTTCGATTTGAACACGTTTTGTTTAAGGAATTCGACGGGAGGAAATGGCCTTAACGATTTTTTTTTTCATGCACATATTCATAAGAGAAATATCAGTAGAAATAATTGCAGGTGATCCGTTATTTTTTCGCGAAAAAAATAGAAAATTATAACGTTATACGCGCGTATGTTTCTATAAACAAATAACAGTAAAGGAAAATTTTATTTAAACTGTAATACTTATTTAAAATCTTGTTCAGGTGACAAAATAAGCTTATAAATCATCATCCCTCCTCAAAAATACCTCATATATATATATATATATATATATATATATATATGTATTATTATGTAATTGTAGAATATTATTTCAAACACAAAAACAAGTATAATATGAAGGAATAAATACATAAAAAAAAACTTTATATGATTATTGGTTTCTATTTGGGTGTTGTATACGTATTTACCTATAGTAACAACAAATTTGTGTGACAAATGCATGAAATTGAACGTTATACGAATGCACTCTATCAAAAGAATATATCAGAAGCAAATGTCACGTGAATAATTGACAATAATGAACGACGAGAGAATAGTCGCTGGAGAAGTATCGAAGTTCTCTACTGGCAGTTTATGCGAAGTCGTTAGCGAACAGTGCCACAATGACAAACCACGGGAGAAGTCACAGAGGATCGAAGCCGAATTTGTGCAGAGTTTGTATGAAATCATTTACATTTTACAAGCAAATTCAGTTTAACTGTTCACATGTGAACGCATAGCGGAGAGAAACCGTATTCGTGTGACGTTTGTACGAAATCGATTACAAACAGTTCGAAACAGTGCACAGAGGAACGCACAATGGGGAGAAACCGCATTGTGACGTTTGTATGAGAAAATTTCCACAGAATCGCCATTTGATGAATCACACGAAAACTTATATCTGGGAGAAATCTACAGCTAATGTACTTGACGTCTAGAAATATTATGGTTAATCAACGTTTGAACTATGAAATATTCAAATGTATATGTATAGCGGATTTTGTCCAAACGTCGCTGGTCACAATTAGGTTTGCCCTGTCAAAAGCCGATTGCGCCAGATTTCGACTTTAGCCGCCAAATTAAATTAATTAAATCGCATTGACGATTTAGTCCGTTTTTCTAAATAACCGGTGGTACATAAGTACAACGTTCAATGAACTTATTAGGACTTTCGGTGCCTACGATATTAAACAATCTGGGATTCATCATGGACTACAAAACTATATAGAAACGAAATAACGTTAATAGCAGATAATGAAAAAGTAAAACGATTCGCAATAATAGCAATTATTTTAGAAAAAATTCATAATAATAAATAATATCGAAAAATATTAAACGTCTGAAAAAAAGAGAATTTATTTTAATGTTTATTGAAAAAAAAAGTGCCTGCGGACAGACGAGGGGGGTAATGGCGTTGTAAGAAAAATTTTCGCGTGAACTTGTATACGTCATATGTATTTAATCTTAGAGTCGAAGACGTATAGTCAGAAAGTCACTCGAGTATTTTTTAATGATCATAATCAAGCGTGAATTGGATTAAAACAAATACGAGTTTATTATAAAATAAAATGGAGAAATTATCATTTCAATAGTAGTAAAATCGAATAATTAAAAATGAACAACAATTAGTTAAACGAATTAATATTGTTTTTTTTCTTTTTAATTTAACATTTTATCTTCTACAATTCGTGTAAATACGATATTTTTCATTTCTATTTGATTTTCAACTATTTCAATAATTTCGTAATTAAAACCGAATGCGATTTCAAAAAACGCTTTAGCGAAAATCGGTTTATTTACAAAATTATACCTTGCATAAATTTACATAACAAATTGTTGGAAACGTAAAAACAAAAAAAAAAAAAAAAAAAAATAAAGCAAATTTCCTACGAAATATTATTTATTAATCGAAACAATACAATTTGGCATTTTTGTATTTTGTATAATAATAATAATAATAATAATAATAAAAATTATATAGTAGTTATATATTACATTATTTTTATTATTATTATTATTATTATTGTTATTATATATTTACACGTAGTTTTCATATTACTGTTTCGACACACGCGATTTCGTACGGACTCGGACAAAAATATATTAACAATAATTTGTACCGTTATTTTTTTAATTCCATTAATTATTTTCTTTCCAAACAGTGAGTATTTTCGGGAGGGAGTTGTTCTAAAGGGGACTACGCGACCGTGCGAGAGGAAATCGACGAAAAGGGGAAAAATCCTCGTTGAACGTTAGATCGCTATTACAGCGGTATCGTACTACTCGTTTTCGAAACCGTTACCGCCGAGACGCGCTCTGCACTACGCGTGATGGGACACTCGCGAGAGCGTTTCTCCGCCAACAGATGGCGGTTATCGGGCCACACCGAAATTCACTCTCACCAGTGAACGTCGGGAACCGATGCGCACGTATATATACAAGTATCGGTAGTGCACGTCTTCGAGAGGGTGCCCCGCAGGAGCCGACGTCGCCCGCGCAGCCGTACGGCACAGCGGTTAGATTAATAATAAACGGTCATTAATGATGATGTCTACAAGTCATGGGAAGGCCAGGCAGTCACTTTGTCGAACGGACGACCGGGGTGTGTCACTTTTAAGTGACACACCCCGCCCTACACTTAGTACTTCAACGTCGGCTCTTGTATGTACTCACTCACCCTCTCAAAACAAAATTTTTTTTTTGCCTTTCTCTACCACTACCCACGTACTTTTACGCGTTGTGTACACGATAAAATAATTCTTTTTTTCCCCACGAAATCTTAATATTTTAATACGTCCTAATATTATTACATATTACTACATATAATTATTATGAATATGAATTACGTTGATTTTTAACATTAGTAGACGTTCATTTTACATTAAACAAATTCGTAAGACGTATTTTAATTCACAAATGGGCACAACTGTTTATCTCTCTCGCTTTATATAATACTAGCTGTCCTGCCCGGCGTTGCCCGTGCCAAAGATTTGTATTTTTTATTACAGCTGAATTACCCGGCTTCGCCCGTGTACAGTTTTGAACGAACTTGCATCATTTATTAAACTTTAAAATTTTAATTCAATACACATGCTCTTCTTCTCCCTCGCCTCTAACCCAGCCAGTAGCGTATTTTCAAATTTTTTCTCGGGGGTCTAGTAATTTACATTACCTATAACTATTATATAAAAAATATATATTTTTAATTCCGCCTAAAATAGCTGACCCGACAGACTTCGTCCTGTCAAAAAGATTTGTAATGTGGCAGTTTTTGTGCCTACGTATTTTAAAAATATTCTCCTGAACAGAACCGTCAACCTGGTGATAGGGCGTTGTGAATAAAAAACATATATAATGATTTAAAAGTAAGTAATCGCTTTATTGTTAATCATGTGAATCATAATTATTATTATTATCATTGTAGTGCTTTGTTTTTTGTTTTTTGTTTGATTACGGCTTTTGCCCGCGACTTCGTCTGCGTGTAATTCGAATAAAAGCAAGGTCTTTATCCTTACTAATATTATAAATGTATCAATAACTGGTGCCCGCGACTTCGTGTGCGCAGTATTAGTATTTCGAGTAGCTTATATTAGCGTGAAAAGAACTAACATTATGACATTAAAATTATAACATACATAATTTTTGGGTCGTATTTGAAAAATATAACAGTCTGACAATATTGAGATGTTACATTCGCACTGTAATAACGTAACAATATTGTCAACATAAGAAATACAGTAATTAAGCACTGCAAACCCCTAATCATAGGCCTATAGGTAGCTACTGCAGTATGCTTCTATAAACTATATTTAGCGATTTTTTTCCTTCAGCATAAACATGCAGATTTTTCGCTTTGGAAACACGTGAGCAAGCCACATAGAGCTGACCGTGAGAAAAACATGGCGTGCCCAAATGTATGCCTGCTACCTTTAAGGTTTGACCCTGCGATTTGTTGATCGTCATTGAAAATGCGACTTTCAATGGGAACTGCAGGCGTTTAAAATTGAATGGCAAGTTGTTGGGTATGATTGGGATGCGCGGTATAAGAACATTGTCTCCCTTGGCTTCTCCAGTTAAAATTGTGGCCTTCACAATGTGCCTCCCTAGTTCGTTAACTTGCAACCGAGTGCCGTTGCATAATCTTGGCGCGTCCAGGTTACGCATTAACAAAACAGGTACACCTACCTTTAATTCCAGCTTGTGTGATGGCACCCCGGACAACTCTAAAGAGTTTAGGAACTCTACGGGATAACTTGTAGTGTCATCGGATGACATAACTGTGTCGATGGAGTTATACACGAATATTTCGCTAGTTATTTTGTCCAAGATTTTTTTATTTACTTTCGAAACAGTCTCATTTTTTGGAGCCAGTATGGTTCTTTCACACAACCAATTTTCGTTATAAAATTGTTGCAGATTCGGAAAAACTTGATCAATTAGTTCGTCTTCCGACTCCACAACATGACAAAATTGGTGTGTGAAAAGAACCATACCTTCTGGGTCGGTGTCCAGGCGGCCTTCACCAATTTCTAGGAGTTTTTGTTTTTTAGGATCCATTTATTACTACCAAATGTGCATTAGAAATAAATTATCAATTTTTATTGTATTTATGGTTCACTATTTTGACAATAATGGCTTACTCATAAAAGATAGATATATATGGTGTCGCAGAATTTTTTGTAGGACTATTTAAGATAAATATTTTCACCATACATTATATACATCCTTACTAATTTTTTCAGACTTAAATGACATTTATCGTTATATTTTGGACAATTCACACAATATCTTTATAAATTATAGCCTATGTGTTATTCTGATCTATAAGCTACATTACTGTAAAGTTTCATTAAAATCCGTTTAGTAGTTTTTGCGTGAAAGAGGAACAAACATCCATACATCCATCCGTTTCATCCATTCATCGTTATATTTTGGACAATTCACACAATATCTTTATAAATTATAGCCTATGTGTTATTCTGATCTATAAGCTACATTACTGTAAAGTTTCATTAAAATCCGTTTAGTAGTTTTTGCGTGAAAGAGGAACAAACATCCATATATCCATCCAAACAAACTTTCGCCTTTATAATATTAGTAAGGATATTCGATTAACACGCCTGTCTGTTACAGCGAGTTCTCACGTGTCAATACGTTCATTGTAACTTATTCATTAAAACCGTACAAGTTATGAACGTGTTTCAACTTGACTGAATCTTCATAATTGATTGTTATCATTCAAGTGGAAACCGTTTTTACTTTTGATCATTTTTAACGATCAGTATTACGTAATGCAATGCTGTAACCAGGGGAGGGCGTTGGATTTCAAAATGACTTATATTATTATCTTATTTAATATTTGTACTCTCAACCAACCCCTTCAAAAAATTTTCCTGGCTACCGTCTTGGCGTCATAGAAGGGACTACTATGCGATGCCAATATTATGCCATACGATGACTATTCATCAAGAAGGTTCTTCGTTGAACCGTACGAACGAACTGTTCAGTGAAAGTACTGTCGGCAAAACGGAATCAGTAATAATGAACATTATAATTGATACGTGTGAATTCAGGTTTAGTTTATTGTTTCGCATACTGACACTTAATCTAAATCAACTACCACTCACCTGAATTTTAAATTATGGACAACTGTTCCCCTTGTAAATTGTAATTGTAAATTCCAATGTGTGTAAAATAATTAGGTACATAAAGAATAAATTAATAATTAGACGTCATTTTATTCTTGATTTTTTAATATCACAGTAGTGTGTGTGTATGTGTAAAAAGTCTTATTAAAAAGTATTAAAAAATCTCGATTGACGTGAACCGTTAAGTTTTCAAACATGTTATGTGAAGATATTGTAAGAGTAAAAAAAAAAAAAAAACAATTTATTCGATAACTGTTTTAGTTTATATTATTATGCGTAACAGTACACCACTATCTGTCAGTAAAATCTAATTAGGTTTTTTATTCACTTCAAACTATTTAATAAATATAACGAGATTCAGACGTGTATTATTTTCAAAGTTTAAACATGTGTTCAATTTTTGTAATAATGATCCGAGTAGTATTTTGAAAATATCATTGTACAAACCACCAACTATGTATTTGTGAATATTTACACAGATAATAATAAAACGGTTTTAAAAATTCCATGTCCTTTAATATATTTAATGATAACAATTTTGTTTTAACATTATAAAGTTACAAAAGTACATATTTTTGTGCAATACATATTGAATCACTATGTAAATTATATGGTAAAAATGAACTTCTTTTGAATTTACAATCACAAAGTAATATCAAAAACACCCATCAGACCCAAAAGTTAATAAAATGGTCATCACCATACATTGGATAATACAAAATTAGTCAACATAAAATAATTATTACAATTTAAAAATGATTCTCGTGTAAAAAAAACCACTATTATTTCATGCGAACAAAACTAGAACAATTTATCAACAATAAATTCATAATTTATTTAACAATTTATTAGACCAAACGATCATATTCAATAACTACAAATCTATTACGGACTCGAATAAAATAAAAAAAAAAAAAAATTAATTTACAAAACAATAAACAAATTGTAATATACATACATTTTAATATTAAATATTAGCAGGTAGATAAAATGAATAAACATAAACATTGTTGAAACAAACTATTATTTTAAAACATGTCTACAACAAACAATTTTAATTTAAATAAAAATATTGAAAGCAATTACATATTTAACGGGAACATAAAATATTGAGGAACACTAGTAACTATAAGTGGTTAGTAAATATAAAAAAAAAAAAATTAAATGAAGTTAAATATTCAATTTTGTCTTTGAGTCGTCAATTTGTCTGTTTTGCTTTTCATTCAGATCTTCTGTTGAGAAATTCTGTAAATTATAAATATTATTATAAAATTAATATGAACATCATATTGGTAGTTAAAAATGTTATTTATTAATTTTTGTAATTTGAATTAAATATGACATATGTATACTCATACAAAGTAATTGAGATTTAAATTTCGTATTAATATTTTAAATTCTCAAGCGATAAATAATTAAATTATTATTTTTAAAATAAAAATTTGAAAAGAACCTACTAACCGATAACAGATCAATTTATAGGTTTAAATAAATCACAACTTTATATAATTTTTTATATTTTCGTAAAATAAAAATGATAAATAAATCATTTCTTTTACTCAGAACGATAGAATTCAAGAACAATTTGATTAGAATAGAAAAATATTAATAGTACAATTAGTACAATTTATAATTACCAGTAATACGCAGGCAGATCATCACACATCATATTCATGTGCTCCATTTTAATTTCATCAACCTTTACGTCATGCTTAGTGAAAGGAATAGAGTTACTTTCAATAATCTAAAAATAAATAATAAATAACAATAATTACATACATGACATTAGTAAAAACCCTGTAGTTACTATGATAATTAAAAATAAATCAATAGAATTTTTTTTTGTTAAAATTATTTCTAAACATTTTAATGGATTTCCAATATTTTAAATTCTGGGTTTAAAAAGTTTGTATCCCATAAAAGTAATTTTTTTTTATAATTTTAAATTTAAATATTTGTTTTTGTAGGGTTGAGATTACTGTACATTTTTCTAGATTAAATGACAAGAATGATATTATTTTATATTTTGATGTAATATATGTCAATGGGTCATACAAGTTAACCTTAAGTTAATACTGAAGTCATATGCTTCAAAAGGAGTCTCCATACATTATGTAGAACGTACATAGGTTATAGTATGATTAATAATATATCAGAAAGTTGGAATAAAAATAACACTGAATTAAATTTAAATATCCATACATTAATATATATATATATATACTCCATTACATTAATGGACATTTTGAAATTAAATACAAGTACTAAAATAAATTTAAAATTAAAAAAACACTGAAGATTTGAATATATTTAAAGAAATTTTATTATTTATTTATATTATTATATTATTTATTTTTAATTTTACTATATTTTAAGAAATCCAAATATAGGTTTGATTCGCCACTGATTATTCAAAGATAATAAACGGTTTAAATAGCATCTTACCAGCCTTGACCCGTCTCTCAATATAATTGTAGTGTGTTTGCCAGGGATAAGTCTTAGACCAGTAGATCTACTAATATCTTTGCAAATATTTGACATCCATTGAACAACACGAGCCTTGGAACACTTGTAAGAAATTTCTCTTATCTCATGATACTGGAAATGAAATTTCCCTTACAGTCAAGATACAATTTTAATGTATTCATATTTTATAAGCATATACAAATTGGTTTCTTGCAATTATAATCAAATTGAATTTAAATGATATAATATTATAATGTACATTATTGTAACTATTAAAAAAAACATTATTATTATATTTTTGATAAAATGAAATTGAAGTAAAACAATACCATTTTATATTGTTGACCTTAAATTAACAAGAAAACTAAAGTAAGTGTATATATAAGAATTAGTTGTAAAAATCTTATGTTATTTTATATTCTTTAAATATGAAATAAATTTATATTATAATTCATATTTTACATAAATAATAAATAGGGATATGATTTATACTTTTACTACGATTTTATAAATTAATTTAGGCAAATGATAAATTCATTTTAGATATAATTTAGTATAAAATACTATAGAAAATAATATATTTTATATATATTAGACATACTATATTTTTATATTTCAACATAAATACATAGTTTTTAAATATTTGAAAATTTGAAGATGTATATGATAGCCCGTTTCTATTAAGATGAACATTAAGTGATAATTTTAGTATAATTCAAATTTTTTATGCATAATGTACTTTTCTAATTTAAAAACTATTTAACATTAAATATTTATATTCTAACAAATAAATCTGAGCCTTAATAAATATACAATCTTATTGGTTTTAAGACAAATTAAAAAAGTTTACTTCGCAACCAAGTCCAATCCCATACATATTAGATTCTAAGAGTACATGAATTGGCATTCCTTGTACATTTTGAGGATCCAAATCCAATTTAAATTTTTTTCTAATCTCGAATAATAAACGCTCAATACTTCCTATTTTGAAAACGTTAGAATGTTCAAGATCATCTGTAAATCAGTCACAATAATATAATATATTAAAATAAATAAATATTATTTATTTAAACTATATACTGTGCATATGTATATGTTATGATTTATTTTATTATGTGTTAATGTTAATATTATGATTGTAAATAATATTAATAAATATTAGCAGATAATATATTTAAAACAATTTTTCATATTTAATAAAAAAAATGTATTCGCATGTGTATTACACATTAGTAATTATTAGAACACACAGAAGCATATTATAATAATTTATTTAATTGAGTATATTTTAATTTATTGAACTTACGATTTGGGAAAACCGTTTTGTATAGTCTTTCCAGACTACTTTGAGTTTTCATCATATCTAGACAACCATCTGATTCCAGAGTGTACATGTATGGAAAGTCCAACGAAATCTGAGATAAATTTGTATACTCAATTTCGTCACCCTAAAACACATCATTGTTAATTGACAAATAGTTAATATTTTATTGTATTTACTTTTAAGAATTTAAAGAAATCCAATAATATTGTCTTATAATCGTCAGGATGTTTCTTCCAACAAGATATTTGATGGAATTTGTCAGAATATTGTCGCATACTTCCAGCATAACCTCTTGGATATATTTCAGCTAAAATAAACAATAAAAAAAATTGCAAATATATTATATTTTTGTAAAATAGTAATGACGATTTTAACTTAAAATTAGAATTGATTTTCGCAGAAGAAGAAAAATTAACTATACATTGTTAGATAATAAACATGTTAATTTTCACATATTAAATAGGCGACTTTATTTGTGAAAAAACAGAAATACTTTTTAAATGATTTTTTTTCACTGCTATAACATATAATTAACATTAACATTTCTTGGAACGAAATTTGGTCTTTTAACTACAACTTAAATAGTTTGAATTCTTTTAATTACATTTTATTTATTTTTGGTAAAAATAACTGGTTAGAATGTTAAACAGTACAGTGCCTTATTTGCACCAATTTTTTAATTTCAATATATTATTTATATATTTTCTATACTCACAAATACCAATAATTTGATGAAATGTACGCGAAACGCCACTGGATAAATTAAATTCTAACGCAGCAATTTCTGCTGGAAAATAATATTGTTCTTCAATGTAGGCATGGCAATTCACATGCAGTAGAATAAAATTTTTTTTTAATAGTTCTGAAACATTAAAATCGTTTACACTTCAATAATGTTATATGAATTCGTGTAAATATTCAAATAAATA
Source organism: Chaetogeoica ovagalla (assembly GCA_032441825.1). Classification (NCBI taxonomy): domain Eukaryota; kingdom Metazoa; phylum Arthropoda; class Insecta; order Hemiptera; family Aphididae; genus Chaetogeoica; species Chaetogeoica ovagalla. The sequence goes on along the minus strand of CM063746.1, from coordinate 201,706 downwards.
TTATTAATATTACAGAAATGATTAACTATATATGTTGGTTGATTATAATTTTTTTTTATATATACAAATATATGTATACACACACACACACACATTTTAATTTGATTGTAACTAATAATACTATTGTAAAAAAATTAATAATCTAGAAAAAAGATTTTCAATCACTATATATTCAGTGCCTACAACAAACAAGCTTTGAATATTTTCACATACCATTTGAAATAAAATTATTTTAAGAACTAAATAATTATGACAATTTTATTCTCTTATTACTAATAGTGTATCACTGGTTGAGAACCATTGGTCTAGAGTCTAAAACACTTTAAATATGCATAAAAATTTGTTTAAGAAAACAGAATCTAATGGATTAACTCGAGAAAATGTACCAAAGATGTACAATATCATATTGTATATAGAAAAAAAAATAAATACAAAATTGTGTAAATTTAAATGAACTACAAGATTTAAAAATAAAATCATATTAAATGTATAATTAATATTAGGAATATGATGGATATTGTATAAAATCTGTAATAGTTATAATATTTTTATACTTGTAAATAGTAATAAAATAATAATGTTATTAGTAAATAAGGAAAAATAATTGTATTGTTTTTTTTTATTTTGCAATCAATTAAAACATTTACATAAAAAAATAAAATGTAAAGCCCACATTTTACGAGATAATTTGTTTTATCTAACAAATTATTTATTTTGGAAACAATGTTTTCGTTTTTAGTGTTCAACAATGACGGAATCTTGCATTTACTTTTTTCTTTTTTCCCTTTCAAAACGTAGTTTCCAAAATAAATATTCGTTAAATAAAACGAATCATCTTGTAGAATTTACGTTGTCACATTTCATTTAAATAAAAATCCTACAACTCATTCAATCAACAAAAAATTTCCATACGTTAAGTCAATCCCATGAAATTGTGTACAAAATTAATTATTTTATAACCGAATAATTTAATATGTAACAATTGTATACATATAAAATACATATTTTATTCTTACGTTCTTCATCTTTAATATTTTCAAATATATTTGATAAATTTTTATGCATTCTCCAATAATTATTGCTGTTGATGTGTAATTTACGGATCTGTTCAGGTACAACGGATGTATGTTTATTGTTCAAATTTTTTTCTTTAGCAAGAATTTTATAATTATTTTTTTCTTCTTCCGACAAAGACTGTAATAAAAAAAAAAAAAAACAGAAAGTAATTTTTAAATATTAACACATTATAACCATGGAATTTTGCTTAAAAATCTATTGAAAATGTTTTAGATGAATTAAAATTTATATAAATGAATATTTAGGTTCTTTGTCATTGACTTTATTTATTATATGATATAATAATCATTCTTGAGGTTCCTGATTGAAACGGAAGATTTTGTCTGGTTAATCCATAGTTCAACAACTTTTCAAAGTAACTTTTTGATTTTTTTCCAAATCTTCACTTATCAAATAACCATCATAATTCCTTAGAAATCTTTTCTTTTTATTTTTCTATCCACTCCTAAGATCATTCCTATTTGTTGAATCCTTAATTCTGCTGTTTTTACTATATTTTCTTTTTTTCACACTTCATGTTACTACTGGCTTCCATTTGGCGAGTTCTAAACATTGTCAACGTCATCTCATTACTCATCGCTATGTCATTTAACCATTCTTGTCTAAATAGTTTTCTTCTCTGTACCACCTATTCACATATCCTACACTGAACCTACGGTTTTACCTCTGATTTTTCCTCTCTAACACTTTCGTTGCTGCCTCACTCATACTTTCTCTAATTTGTTCTCATGTATATTTGTATATATTAAAAGTATATAATTATTGCTTACATTCCATAGCGGTGATAATTTAGTAACTAATTGTTGAAAACTCGAGGGTTTGTTTCCTTTTTTAATTTCATCGTTTTGATAATTACTTATGAAGATAAAGAAAGCATTTTTCTTTGGAGCCATGTTTGTCTGTGAAAAAAAAAAATAAATAAATAAAATATATATTATATTATATTAAACACGTTTTTCTGTTGTTTGTTAAGAATTGGAATTGTCATTAATAATAATACCCTTATAAGTAATACAATGATAATGCTATAGGTAGATGGATTGTTTTATTAACGGAGAAGGAATTTTTATGTATATAATACATAACGTCAAACAGCGCCACTAAAATATTCTGTTCGACAGACAATGGGAAACGTTTTGTCTGAAGGCGTTGGATCGTCTCGCAAAACGGCAATGAAAAACGAATTCGAAGAAAGAAACGAACGCCGTCGTGGAGATTACGGTGAAAGGAGTACTCGAAGGCACGATTCGACTACACGACGTTATTCGGCGGTCACGTCGACGAACAACTATCGTCGAGTACACGGGTCGTACGTACGACATCCCCGAACACGTATGAAAACGGCGATATGAACGCGCGACTCGCCGTACAATTTTTTCTATTTTTCTTCTGTTCATTAGAGAAACCATTGAATTAAAATTATAGTTACCATTGAATTAGACGGAGAAATAACTGGACGTGCGCACGTGTTCGGTACGCACGAAACGCGTCTTTTTTTTTCAAATAAATGTTTTACACGAACGGCGAGGAAAACTCGGACGGATATATACGGTACGAGTGGAAAAAAGCAAAAGGAAAATAAATATTTTGCTAGGCACGGCACGGCGCGACGGTTCGCGTGGATAAATAATCGTTGACAATAAATCGCGCGATAACGACAACAGTGATAAGTGTCGTCGTCTACAAGCTCTTTGGATAGCGGCCCGCCCCCCCCCCCCGCGAAGCAATCGCCGCGGCGGCCAAAAAAGCGTCGTCAGTGGCCGGCCAAGGACGTTACAAATACGGCGTAACGGTCGCCGCCGTCGTCGCCGTCATAAAACGTACGGGTTGATAACAACGATTGTGTATACACGGACGCCCGGGGATTCGTTGTTACAATAAAATCTCATCGCGCTGGTCTGCGTCACACGCCTATAATAATAATAATAATATAATAAACGATTAACGGAATTGTCGGTATTTTTTTCCACGGTATACGGCGCGGCAAGCGTTGTTCTCTTTCTGCTTTCCGTTTCTCTCCGCGCTCATTCGCCAGTCCGCCGACGTTCCCGTTTCGATTGCGTTGCGCTGTTGTTTTGCCTCGACGATGGGCTGTACGATAAGTTCGGGCGAAAAAGAGGCGGTGGAACGGTCCAAGAAGATCGACAAGACTCTGCGGGCCGACGGTGAAAAAGCCGCGAGAGAAGTGAAACTGTTGCTGTTGGGTGAGTAGTAGAAAAGTTCTCTTTTCCCGTGTAATTTTCACCGGCGTACGTTTTTGGGATTTTTCACGTTGCGACGTCCACCCAAACACTCACAATCGTCTGCCGATCGCACTGGAACCCGCGCGTAAACAACGAAATCAAAACGATCCGGTTTTCAGTACGAAGAACGTCGATCGGTTTTTGTTTCGATGAACGTGTGTGGACAACGTTGCGCAGTCGAACGGTACCTTGTACGGCGTGCCGAGTTAACGATCAAAAATCGATATGTAAAAACCGTTTCATTAGGGGGGAGGGGGTTGGAAGGAACTCCCGCAGCCGTATTCCAGACATCAAATTTTTACGCAATACAAATTACAATATTATCTGTACAACGACTGAGCTGTTACGTCAAATATCTTTTATTCTTAACGAGTTACAAGATTTTAAAAAAAAAAAGAAGAAATTGGTAAACATTGTATTTTTAATATGTTTATGACTTCTTAAGAATTAAATATATTAAAAAAAAAAAAAAATGGCCATGTTATTGTTTTTTTGTAGCATATTGTAATCTGTTTTACGTAAAAATGTCGTGTCGAAATTGTGACTGTCATCTTCAGAGTTTATATCTGAAGCAATTGTTTTGATGAAAATCACAGGAGTGTAGCGACTAAAGAAAGTCGAGTTTTTTTTTTGTTTCTTCGACAACTCCTTGTGGATCCGACAAATTCTTTTTTTAAAAGAAAAATAATTTTAGTATCTATATGTTGAAAATAATTTTCTAGCTTTTCAGTATATATATATTCGTTTATTAGTGGATTACGGCAAATATTTCTTACGCCTATCGGTTTCGAATTGAATGTGTCTTTTTTTTTTTTTTTCATTCACTTCACTTAATATGGTTCTGGGTGGTGTCTAGGCGTCCCTTTATGAATTTTGTCGTGTAACTTCATTGACTCTTGTAAATCGCTCAATATTTTCTTTTTGTGTGATTCATCGACCTGCCTACATATTATACATACGTTTAACAAAATAAAACATTTTATGATTTTTATACAAAACGCGTTTTTTTTTATAACGGATCCAAAAAATTTATTTTAAATCGTTACATAAGTGATTCATATAAATAAATTATGTCCTCCTTTCCGAGAGAATATTATTGTTACACTATTGTTCGGATAATAAGTGCGTATGCATTATTATACACCGGATATGTAAGTACCAAAAATGGTGCGAATTACCTCGAATTGATATTTAATCGTTATATAGTAAATAATTTTTATGAATTCAGTCGTGTATTGAGCATATTATGGCGATTCCTATCAGAGGACAAATGCTGATGTTATGTTAATAATTGAATTTTCGATACCATATTTCAAAATACAATTTACACACCCCCTTTCGTTTTTTAATTGATTATACATTTATTGCACAAGTTTTAGTTAGCCATTTATATAAATACATGAAAATAAGAACTTATAGATACTAATTTCCTATGTCCATTTATATTTAAGTTTGCTTAGCGTACCAGAGAATTCACCACTACTGCCTATGTAAAAGTTTTGTTTTATTGCGAAAAATTTAATATTATCTGTGGGATATAGTTAGCGCCACAGAAGTATTATTTGTATGAATTCGACTTGTATTTCAATAGTTGGAAAGATTTTCGCTTTTTCAATATGAAATATATTGGTAAATAATACAATACTATTTTGGTATAAATACATTGTTAAATACGATTATTAAATTTGTAAAAATAATTCGTTTGTTTTATGATAAACAGAAATCACTCGTTAAAACAATTAATTAAACATATAAACAATTAAGACCATTGTGTAATTAAATATTGGTTCTTATTTAAATTCAATTATATCAATTGAGGTACATTTGTAATAAATATACATTTTAGAAAACTAAGAATGTGAACATTAATGATTTATTATATTGTAATTTATTTATTTTCCTAACAAATTAATCAGTTTTTTTGTTATTAAACTAAATTGTTATTAATCAATTTTCTTGTTATAAATATTAATGTATTTTAATAATTCAAATTGCAGAAAACAAAAAAATAATAAATAACTTATCAAAACGCCTATATATGTTTATGGGTGTATGAAGCGTAGAACATAAAATTTTTGTTTCTTTTTTTCTCTGATTATATTTAATTTAAAATATTTTGTTTGCGAATGAATAATATATTATATTATTTCTTAATAGTTTTGCATTACTCATTGGACGTTAATCATATATATATATTTTTTTTACTTCCGCAAATCACAGTTTAAAATACTAAATAATCTCTCTATGGTTCATGTAATAAATGAATGTTGTATTATAAACCACACCACATCTATACAATGTCGTTATTATTATATATATATATATAATTTCAGTATTAAATTGTAATTTTATATCCAACAGAGAATAATTTATACTCGCTTTATTGTGTATGTTATCTACGGCATACATGTCTTACTGGTATTTGTAGACTAACAATTATTTCAGTATATTATAACGTAATGTAATTAAATGCTTAAATATTATGAAATAATTATCTTATTATATATATATATATATACATATAGTAGATAGGTATATTAATTTGTCGATCAATAATAATAATTGATCGACAAATTATTATTATTATTTTATTTTACTAATATTAATTCAGAAAATAATTTTGTTCCCAATTTCATATTTATTGTATAAATAAAAATGTATTTGAATATCCTTTAGCACTGTCATTTAATAGTTTAATAATTTTTGATTAAAATTTCCTAAATATATTCATAGAGCATTCTATATTTTATTGGGTATATTGATTTTTTTTTAATATTGAATGGTATGATAATTAATATTGTAAATAATAATTTTTACTTAAAAATTTAATCATTCAATAAAATACATCAAAATAATGTTTCTGTATTTAAGTTTATAATTAACAATTTGATATAATGTTCAGCCGGAATACATACATTGGTATTATGAGAGAGAAAACTTGTTGAGTTTATAAAAAATGTCTGGATAACACATAAAAGTGTTGAATTGTTTGCTTAAAAGAAATAAGGAGTAACTTGTATTTATTTATAGTCATTTCATTGAATTAAATATTTTTTTTTTCATAAGGTGCTGGCGAGTCTGGAAAAAGTACTATTGTGAAACAAATGAAGATCATTCACGAGACGGGATATTCTAATGAAGAATGTGAACAATATAGACCTGTTGTATTTAGCAATACTATTCAAAGTTTAATGGCAATTATACGAGCAATGGGAATTTTGAGAATTGACTTTTCTGATCCTAGTAGAATGGTATATATATATATATATGATAGATGATGTGTAATTTGAAAATTATTAATTTATGGTTAAATTATTTTCTAGGAAAATGCTCGTCAGTTTTTTTCATTGGCAAGTGCTACTGAAGAAGGCGAACTGACCCCGGATCTAGTGAAACTTATGAAACGACTGTGGGCGGATTCTAGTGTACAAGAATGTTTTTTGCGTTCAAGAGAATATCAACTGAATGATTCTGCTGCCTATTATTTGAATGCATTGGACAGAATATCTTTGCCTAATTACGTGCCTACACAACAGGATGTGTTACGGACAAGAGTGAAGACAACTGGTATTATAGAAACAAACTTTTCGTTTAAGGGATTGAATTTCAAGTGAGTTTATAACAATTGAGCTGTTCTTATACAAATACATGTGATTTCTAATCGTTTTGATAAAAAAAACATTTGGCATATAACTAATATTTGTACAATATTAGTAGTAAAAATATTATATTATGTGTATGAATCCATGTTGTAGAATGTTTGATGTTGGTGGTCAGAGATCAGAAAGAAAAAAGTGGATTCATTGTTTCGAAGGTGTTACGGCCATTATATTTTGCGTTGCTCTATCAGGTTAATGAAATACATTTGTTTTTTTTTTTTTTTTGTATAAATATTGATTTTGGGTTTTAACTAAATGGTCATTTTATTATTAGGTTACGATTTAGTATTGGCTGAAGATGAAGAAATGAACAGAATGATTGAATCAATGAAATTATTCGATTCAATTTGTAACAGCAAATGGTTTGTCGACACATCAATCATATTATTCTTAAACAAAAAAGATTTGTTCGAAGAAAAAATCCGCAGGAGTCCTTTGAATTCATGTTTTCCAGAATATACAGGTGAATATTTTCTTATTAAACGTAAAGTGTAATATGTATTCTAATATTTGATTTTATTTCAGGGTCCAATAATTACGAAGAAGCAGCTGCTTACATACAAATTAAATTTGAAAGTTTAAATAAAAGAAAAGATCAAAAAGAAATTTACACCCACTTTACATGCGCCACAGACACAAACAATATCCAATTTGTTTTCGATGCCGTGACCGATGTGATCATAAAAAATAACCTCAAAGATTGTGGTCTTTTTTAGAATAACTGCAGTCAGTTGTTAAAAATTATATTTTGCAGACTATTTAATCATTTAACTGACTATCATAATACATGTTTGTTTTCTTATGACTGATAAAATGATTAAGATCTTTGCAGTTATCATAACATGTGCCAAATAATTTTAAAACTTGAGTGCCTAAATATTGAACAAATATTCTTAGATTACTTAAATATAAAAAAATAAGATAGGCTTAAAATATTTTGTAAGACTTTGTAAACCAAATCTTTTTACTTAATTCTATTTTATACATACATAGTTTCCATTATATGTAATATACTTTTTTTAAACATTTTTACATGGCATGCTATTAGTGTTTAATCATTATTATTGTAATAATAATTATTTTATTTATTTATAAGTTATTTGCATGGTTTTTTTATTAAGTTATTTTGATACAAATCACTTGCCTATGTAATTATATTTGGGAATTTTGAAATATTCACATTATTAATTATTATAAAACTACATAAAATTTCATTTAAATACAGTTTTATATTATTTAAATTATTAGGGACTGAAATTTGTAATCATTTTTTTTTTTTAATCATGCCAATTATTCTGAATGACTGATTTAGTGCGTAACTTGGTGGTACATCTCAATACATATTTTAATTTTAAGCAGCTAACAAATTTTACAATAACAAATCTGTACCGAGCTAACCGGTTTTGAATGTTTCTGTAATGGATGTAAGCCTTTAAAAAATATATATTCGTTTTGTAGTATTTTACTTTATTAGTATTTTAATGTATGATAATTTATTTAATTTTATTACAATTCAATACAAAGTAATTTTTATGTAAACGATAAGTATTATTTTACTTAGTTTCTATGCATGTACTTATAAAACATTGATTGTATCGCTATTAATTATTCAGGGTTTTACATTGTGATCAAATTGAAACAGATACTCAAGTAACTGATTTTTTTTTTTTTTTATTAACAATTCAAAATTTCCATAATAAATTAATAAAACATTTTCTCTTTTTCTTGGAAGCTATTTATTTTGTATAATGTATGAAATAATACATTTATAAAACATTTTATATTTAGTTACCAATTATATTTTTCTGATTTGTTATTTATATACACATTGATTTTGCTAACAATATATTTTCACAGATTATTTGATGATTTTTGTTTTGTTTAAGAAAAAAAAAGATGTCCTATTAATAACAAATTAGCAATGTGTCTAATTTTATTAGCGATTAAGAATTAGTGTTTGAAAATACTACCAGCAGTTAATGTGTGATTTTGAAGCATTGAAGAAAAAACCATTTTAATGCGTTTGCTTTAATTTTGTATTTAGCTGAGACAGTTGCAAACACGTTTGGTGTTACAAATTGGCGAATGTCCTGTATTAATAGAGACAGTTCTATCATCGATTATATGGGAATTATTTTTCATGATTCTGAGTACTTATTTGCTGTTTAACGTTGTAATAAAAAAACAATGTATTTTCATAATTATTTATTTTAATGGCTATTTAATGAATGATGTATTAATATTGTTTCTGGGAAATTGAAGATCATCTGGTAAAGAATGTAACTGTTGTGAGGAAAGTGACAATATTTCAATGTTCATTTCGTTATAAAGTAGTAAAAACAAAGAGGAATTTAGAAAATTAAAAATAAAAATCAAAAGGATTTGTAAAAATAAATAATCAAAAAGATAGAAATAAAAAATTATAAGTTAATACTCATGATAATAAATAAAATAAATATATATATATAATATATATATATATATATATAAAAATGTATAATTAAATATACAATAAAAGCCAAAGAGTATTAAATAAAATAAAATAAAAGAAGGTTGTTGTATAAATTATTTTATTACTACCGGTTTCGACAAAAAGTCATCATCAGGTAAAAAAATAAAAATAACAGAAAAACAGAAAAATATAAAAAATGAAATTGATTGGGCCAAAAAAAAAAAAAAAAAAATACATAGAGAGAATAATGAATATTACAATAAAAAGACAAGGAGCTTAAAATAAAAAATTATATAATAATAAAATATTATATACTAAATAGCAGAGAAATTATGTATATGATGAAAAGTCCTATCATGCCATAGAACTTTTCAAGTAAACAAGTAACTTAACAAGTAAAAAAAAATCTGAAATATTGCCTGTGTGTAAAATTGTGTAGATACGTTACACAAAACGTTATGTTGTATATTTTAATATCGACCATCACCATTTTAAGACCGTAATAACTTAAAAAAATTGAAAACAATAGTTAACTGCATTACTCATATTAATTTTTTTTTACTATTAAATTTAATTATTTTCCTGAAAATTTTTTTTTTTTTTGCAATCTTGAACGGTTTAACTTTTTTAATTAAGTTAATATATATATGTAATTTGGGGTTATAATTACTTTTATATTCTTTTGTCAACTTCAAAAATTAACTTCGAGAAAAAAAGTGACTTGTTAAAATTTTCTATTAATTGACAATATTATAAATAGGAAGAAAATTTATCAATTCATCGATTCAAAATATGATCAATTTTCCTATTGTTTTTTTGTTGTTTTGTGAGCACGAGTCCTTAAATCGAACTAAGAGATAGGCCTGGGACTTGGGCCCTGCTCCATCCCTCTTAAGTGTGGCCCTGGGTATCTACAAGCCGATAAAATTTAACAGTGATGTATACAAAAATTATTTTACACCCACCAGACACAAACGTCAATTTGCAATCATTTAAACATTTTTCTAGAACAAACCAAATCGACAAATAAATTACATAAAAATCAAACGGTTTTCGATAATATTTGACGTTCTGTTAAATTACATTTTATATTAACGTGAAAATATTTATGCGCGGGACGTATCATCAATACAGCGAACAAATTTTTACTGTTGGAAATTGTATTTTATATTAGTTGCCTAAACTATTATGACATTTGTAATTTGTCACAAATTCAATTGTAGAAAATTTCCTAGAAGAATGCAATGACTCGAAAAACGGTCGAAGTAATTCACTATTAAAGTCCAGTGCTCGAATTTCGAGGGGAGCTCTTTTACTTCTTTCATAAAAAAAAAATTATCGTTCTTCTATTATAAAGTTTCAAAGGAACGCGTGAGAGAGAGGGTTAGGTTTAAAATCGGTATACCCAAAGACTAAAACAAAAAACGAATGTAGATAATAATATTTATTTTCATAAATTATGACTTGTCGACCATTGCATAAGTTGCCTTAAATACTTGGTTTAAGGTATTTAAAAGTAAATTATGCGTATAATATACTCGAATTAGAAAAAAATATGTTGTATTCAACAAACGTTAAAGCGTATGGGCAGACGTTACGATGTCGTAAATTTCTTTAAATATTCTTCCTTATTTATTTATATTATTTTTTACTTAAGGAGTAGGCTTTTCTTTTCTCTTCTCTTTTCCTCTCTCCTTAAGCTCCTCTCTTCTATAATTTTTCCCAATTCGAGCATTGTTCTGGGGTCTGAGACTACATTATTATTATTATTATTATTGTATTTATCAGATACTGACTTAACGTAGTTCAATTAATCAAGTTAATTTCTCTTTTTATATATTTTACGTTAAGTAATTATTTTAACAATGTCTAAGTAAAACGCAGCGTGAAATAACACAACCGCTCGTTATAAAATCTTGGCTACGCCACTGCTTCCAGATCTCGACTTTAAGTTATATTATCGGTATAGAAGGACTGTATATAGGTATTAGAATTTATAGCTATTTTCCATGCAAACGATCTGTTAACTTATAATACCTATGTCTAGGTTTAAAATGAAACATCTGACTATAATAATTTAATAGTGGTTGCTACGGTTACACCGTATGGAAAACACCGATGGACGTAGAAGACAATTTTACTGATTCATAATCGAAAGTAAAATAGGAATGGAATAGTCGTCGTTGAGGGACAGCTGAACAAAATATAAGAAACGCCAATCGTTAATCCGGATAAGTACTATTGGAGATTACCGTCAGTTCGTAATCGAACTTAGATTTGTACGCCTTTATATGTCAGTATACATTTATTTTATTTATGTAAAATATTAATCGTTAATAAATAGCTTATCGTGTTTATAAGTGCCTACGATTATGTAGGCTCAGAAAAATGAATTAATAATACCACAAAAAAAAAAAAAAAAAAAATCGAGAACGTAAACATTTAGCTGAAAACGATTATAATAATGATTGATAAATGTCAAAAATAGTTTAGTAACTAATACATTTGCAAACATTCGAAACATTATTTCTCAAAAAAATCTAAATCAAATGTATCCGAAAACAAAATTCATTATATTTATTATTTTGTGTGTACGCCAACGAAAACATGTGTGCTTATTATAATAACTTTATTTATAAAGAAATTGTTTTTCTTTTATCACCTATGAAAATAACTGTTTTCAATCGCCTCTATAAACGTACATATTTGGTGTTTAATTTGTTATATTATACGTAATTTATTATATCGTATGAAATTTTAAAATTAAGTCGAATTCTCATATAATTAAAAAAAAAAAAAGAATACATAAAAGCGAAATAAACTCGCACAATAGTCTAAAAAATGCGGTTATTCTTATAAATCGTATGGAAATTCGAAGAAAAAAAATATTAATTATATTTAAACTCTGTGACGAACGAATCTCGAATTCGGTTTGTAGAATATGCTATGTTGTAGAAGAAAAAAAATAGTAGCGAGCCGCGGGTTGTTGTGAATGTCGTTTAAGCGAATTATTTGGATAAAGTTTTTAGAGTATATTGTTATGAGTATAAATTTGAAAGCAATGCGCAAATGCTTTTAGTTCATAAAACTAATCGTTTTTATGAATTAAACACTACAAAACCTATAATTGCTATAAACAGTCGGAGATTAAAAAAAAGTCACAAACTGTGACTGTAAAGATCCTCCTGGTAGAATTTTTGGCCACAGAAATAAAATACGAAAAAAATAAATAAATAACGCTTCATTGTAAAACCAATGAATTCCTCGCTTCACTAAAACGGAAACGCTACAAATTCCTACCCCTCGGGACTGTAGTTATTTATTATTGTGTTCCGTCGTCACTCGTTATTAAACAATATAATATTGAATTAGTCTCGTCCATTTAGTTCATTTGTAAAATATCTCAGACGGATTTTTCCGATATCGTTCATATAGTCTGTACCTATATAACAATTGTGTTTTGTTATTATTATTTTTTTATATATATATAAAAGCAGACAGATAAACACGATAAAAATATTACATTCGATGTAATTTATCACACTATTATAACCAGATCAGATGACGTACACATCGGAAATCCATTAAAATTTCACGGGTGTGGAATAATATTTTAACGATCAGTTGTAACGTTACAGAGTCGGTAATAAGTGAATTACAACGCGTATAAAAATAAAATACCATCAATTGGTTATATAAAAAAAAATCGTCTAAAATGTCCTTTTTTTTTTTATAGATGTGAGATTTTACTTAGTACTTGTTATTTTAGCTATAATATCATTTCTTAATTTTAAATAGTTTTATATTCGAAAGAGTATCACGAGTTGGGTATCGTATTAAATTAACGTTGAAGTTCTCGGCTACGTAATTTTTATGTGACTTGACGCGAGGGGGGAAAAAACTGCGTTTATAAGCACTACAATAAACGAATTCGAATTTTAATGCCACTCGTATACAAGCAAATATAATTATTAGTACAACTACTATTGCCTACGTATTTTAATTAAATAATAATAATAATAATAATAATAAAATGAGAAAACTTCCAAGATACTTAAGTGGGCATAAAATATAATATATAATTTTATTTATATAAAATGAAAACATTTATATATAGGTGCATATTATACTTTATAACATAGCTTAAATTGAATTTAATTTAAATTTTATATAAAAATAATAAATTTAACTTAGGTAACTTGAATAATTTAACTGTGTAAACAGTTAAATTAAAGTTAACACGTTGAGTTAAAAAAAATAACTATTCAAGTTAAAAGTTAATTTGAGAGAAAAATAACGTTTTAATTAACTTAATTTGAACTTTTAACTCGTCAATGTCCAGTTTTGAGTATTCGAATTAAAAAAAACCAATTGAACAATTTTTAATGTATTTCTCTTCACTAATTGCTGAAGAAACGACGTATGCACTGTAATAAAAATATACAACTTAATTGTCACGTAAGTTAATTAATAACATTTTTTTTACATAAAACGTTCGAATTCGAATCTTCCCACTATACTGGGAATCGTATATTTTGTTTTTATTAATTTCCAATGTGCGTATAAATATTTTATAGTTGTCTTCTATATATATATTAAGAATATAAAAAATTTGTTTTTTTTATCTTTTTGTTCAAAACTATTGCGGTTATGTGTTTCTGTCGTTTGTTTGGATTGTGATAAAATATGAATTCGTCGTAATTCACACGCGACTTTAATATACGAACGAATAGTATAAAATTACGATTGAATGTCGTGATTTAAACGATTGTTATATAAAACCTGTCTGCACTCAGGGAAACGTTGGATATGGACCGTTCGGCGGTGTACGACGATCATGACGATCATGATGATAATAATAATAATAATAATAATAAGTATGCGGGAGAGTTTTCACAGTCCTCGATGAGACTTCCGTCGAAAACGAAATCGAAACCGCGATCGGACGAAACGATTAATTTGAAATCGACGAGAAAAGTCATGCAGGACGTCCATCACGAGCAATTGGACGGAAAGTCATGGGACGATTTGGAACCGAAAATCGCGTGCACGACTATATTGAATGCGATCAAGGACGGTGTAAAACATATTTGTCATTCAATCAACGAAGACTGCAGATATAAATTTATCGTCCAAACGTTTATCAGTAAATTAAATTTACAGTGCACGATGGTGAAAAGTCGTTGTCTATGGGACGCGAAAACGGACAGACTCGTTTTCGAAAATTATAACAACGGACACGTGATTTGCTCGTCTCAAGTGATATTTATATATTTCTACTGACCCATTCGGTTGCGAAAATTGTTATACTATTCGTGGCAAATACATTTATCGAATAAATAAACATTTTTTTACCACGTTCGTTATTATTATTATTATTATTATTGAATAATATATGACGCCTGTTATATGCACGACACTCGGAATACCCGCTACACAACATCATTTAAAAGCGGCAATTTTTTTTTCCCCGATATTTGCCTAGTTTGAAACGTTACCGATAATTAATCAATTTTTTTCATTAAACATAATATTGACACTTTGTAGGTGTCGAACAATCGACACTTCGGTTAGTAAGTCCAATATAAGTAGACATAACTGTATAAGAAATACACACATACGCAGTGTTGAATTCAGACATTTTTTCTAGGGGGGGCTCCAGTTTTTTAGTCGACTTTTTTTAGTGCAATTCATGTACTTCGATTTCGGCAAAATATACGATTAGATAGGTATTTATTAGGTGTTTTAATGTAAAATGGATAAATTGTATGATATGCATTATTGAAGATAATAAAATCGTAACGAGTATTAAATATTTAATAAATATATTTTTTTCACATTAAAATTATCAGGGGGGCAAATAAAATTCCAGGGGGGGCAAATGCCCCCCTGAAATATACCTGGATTCAACACTGCACATACGATATATAGAACACTATCTTTAACCGTTCGGTTGATATTTTAACGTTGCGTATACTCGATGACGCATCATAATATTTAAGTAATAAAATATTAGAGAAAAAAAAATATTAAATAATAATAATAATAATAATAATAATAATAATAATAAACAAATATCTATTAAGTACTCTGTTAACTCTTAATATTAATTGGTACTTATACAAATAAATTATTACCATTTAATAACCGAATAAATAAATAATAAAATCGATGATTTACCTGTGCTGATAGAAGTGTCTGAGACGAGAGTTAAGAAAATACGTTGACAACGGCAATGGCAAAATAAATAAAATATGATTCAACACGTACTATTCAATATTATATTATTGTGTCTGTTATCTAAATTCTATATTATTGGATTATATATATATATATACATACATACATAATCGAAACAATAACGAAGAAACACTACGAGACTACGAATGATGTCAATATATGACAAGATAAAAATATTATTTCGAAATGTATGTATTTAACTTTTTTTTTTTTTTGTTTAAATAAGTATGGTTTGGAAATTAACGTATTAATTAACTTAATTTTAACTTTTAACTCGTCAATGTCCAGTTTTGACAATTTTGGAAATTTAAAAAAAAAAATATTATAAATAAATCCCTTATGTCAAAATAATTTATACGAGACTCATTAGAACGAGGACCAGTCGGTTCAGTCCGTAATTCTGTCAATTGTAATTAGTGGAACTGGTGAATTGGTAACAAATTGTAGTCAGACACATGACAAATGTACGTGTGTGTGTGTGAAATATTTTCAAGGCTAGGCATCAAAGTATAAATATAGGTTTAAAAGATTTAAATTGACTTTTTAAACAAACATCGCTAATAAACACATCCAAGACGAAGGTAATACTTAGAATGAGTAGAAAAAAACTATTAACCTTTTTTTTTTTTTTTTTTGTATTTATGTCTTGAAAAATTCAATTTGCGTAACATTATGATTAACTTAAATATTTCTTTTTTTTTTTCTCGAAAATTTGACTTTTAATTGTGTTCGAATTATTTAAAATTATAATTCGGTTAAAAAAAACGCGCTTAACTTGATTTTAACAAGTTAAAAAAGAAATCCCTCCAGCCTTGAGTGTTTGAACATGTACTATTAACGATATCCGCGTTTTTGTATTTATTCACCTGACGACACCGACAACGACGAACCGAAAAATACACAGAACAGAAAGCAAAAAAAAAAACGGTGGTACGATATAAACCTAGCGGATAACGTAATATTCAGAATTATTTTTTTAATATATAGTAACGATTCGTTTAAAAACAAAAATAACATTTTTTTTTTTTTTGGTAAACGTGATACATTTATTATTATAGTCATATCCAATTCGGCTAATGTTACATTTAAAAAAAAGAAAATATTGAGCTACAATTGTCGGCTCTACAACTTCAAAACGAGAAGAAAAAAAGATTTGAACTTTTTTTTTCTGTTATTCGAAGAAAATAAATTACGATTTGAAATTCTTTTTTCTCTTCACATTATATAAATGACAACGTTTTCTTTTAGCGCACAACACGGTCAAGGTCTTCAATGATTAGTTATTATTGTCCCTTTGTAATGGATTTCTGAAATTCCTTTCACGACTCAAAAAAAAAAAAAAAAACCATTAAACTTTCCAAACGCTTTTGTGGTCAGTTTGCTGAACGTGCCTTTCGTAAATTTAACCTAAAAATAATACGAATATTTTTAACGATTAAACGGTTTTTAGATAAATCATATTGAGTGTTCTCTTATTTCTAATGAAACACAAACGACTTTTGACTACTATAAGACATCAAAGAAACTCAAATTCTATCGACAATTTACAACTCTCACTCTATAAATAACAGTAAAAACCAGATATAAAATCCACAAAACTTTTGATACGCAAAGTAAATTGTGTACGAAGATTAGATTATAATATATCAATATATCTGTATATTTGTGAGTGGGAAAATAGATAAGTAAAATGCAAAAATTATTTTTCCGCAGAAAGAACTGGAATAGTGACCAACACTATAATACACTCGTATTTGTATGCTTATTTCAAGTCGGAAAACGCATTTGACAAGCGTAATAATATATTTAATTGAATGTATTTTTTTCATTAATATTTTTAGGCAATTAAACGTGCACGTATAAATATACACATTGTGTGTGTCATGTACAAAAGTCAGATTATTAATTTCTTCGCAGTAAATGAAATTAATTTTCTTACACGTGTATTATATACGAATAATAATAATAATAATGTAATATATAAACTACTTTATTATTCTTATTATTATTATTGTTACTATTAAATATATTAACAGTGTTTTGCACAGATATTTTTTTAATTCCATTTATTTTCTTTCCAAACAGCGAGTGTTTTCGGGAGAGGGTCGTTCCGAAGGGGACTACGACTGTGCGAGGGCAAATCGACGAAAAGTGGAAAAATCCTCGTTGATCACTATTACAGTGATATCGTATTCGTTTTCGAAACCGTTATCGTTGAGACGCGCTCTGTGCTACGCGTGATGGGACGACACTCGAGAGAAGCGTTTATCCGTCAACAGATGGCGGTTAACGGGCCACACCGAAATCCACTCTCATCAGTGAACGTCGTGAACCGATCCGCACGTATATATACAAGTATCGGTAGTGTACGTCTTCGAGAGGGTGCCTAGCGGGAGCCGGCGTCGCCCGCGCAGCCGTACGGCACAGCGGTTAGATTAACTTTACAAGTCTCTTTGCTATCTAATATGATTACAAGGGGGGGAAGTGTCTATATATAAGTGGGTGGTCTATACAATAAGTCCTATATAAGTCGGAGTAAACCGGGCCACTTGTGACACCCTCCCTCCCCCAACCCCCATAACGTTCGGCTCTTGTATCCAATACTCACCCTCTCACAACAAAATTTTTTTTGCCCCTCCACCACCAACTACCTTCGTGTGGTGAACACGAGAAAATACTTTTGATTTCCCCCCGCGAAATCTTAATATTTTATACGTCGTAATAAGCGTTGTTAAGTCGTGATTTATATTTCGTCGGTATGACAAAAAAACTCGTATGTGTAAAAAAAAAAAACCGATAAATATTTATATATATATAAAAAAAATAAAATAACAAAAACAAGAAAAATATAAGCAATAAATTTACTATTCACTGCCTATGCCGGGGCAGTGATCGAAATGGATTGAAATAAGTGTGAGGAGTGGACGGATTTCAAAATTTCGAGAATTTTGAAAGAGGAGAGAGTGAGGAAAACATTTGAACGGTTCGTGTTGTAAAAAAAAATTGTCTAAAAAAAACGTATTTTGTTTCTGACAAAAAGGTGGTTTTTGTGATTGAGTGACGTTTAGAACTACTGAATATTAAGATTTTAGGAAACGAAATAGTTCATACAAAGAAAAAGAAGAAAAAAAAAAGATTCAAAGTCACTTTTTCTAAAGAAAATTAGGCGACGTAACAACTAAAAATTATATCGAAAAAAATAAATAGAATTTTAAAAAGCCAGAATTTATATACACATTTATACATACCTCAGAGTCAGTGGCGCAAGCCGTTTTGAACGAAACAGGGGAGGAGGGCAAAATAATTTTTCATACTTATATCCATCCATCAACCTATAATTCAGTATAATATATTTCAGATCAATCACGTAGCCAACATTTTATCTTATAAGGTGTCAGTTTTAAAAACGTGTAAATCTCCCTATAATATGTAAAGTGCTTTTCTTTAATTTTTCATTTAATTTTGTATAATCCGCTAACAAAAATTCGTGATTATTACAATATTATATGTTGAAAAACGTATCGAACCTAACAGGTATATTTATTTCTAAAAATGCATTAAATAATTTTCAAACTAATTCCTTTGACCCTATTGACCCGCTGGTCACGGGTGAATTTATTATTCAATTACTACATATAATTATGAATATGAATTACACTGATTTTTAAAATTAGTAGGCATTCATTTTACAAAACAAATTCATAAGACGTATGAAACGTGATATTTTAATTCACAATAGGCACAACTATTTATCTCTCGTTTTATATAATATATTCAGTTAACACACATGTCTGTTAAGACGAGTTCGCACGTGTCAATACGTGTTAATACGTTCATTGTAATTGATTCATCAAAACCGAACAAGTTATGAACATGTGAAGACTGGTTTCAGCATGACTGAATCTTCATAATTGATTATCATTCACCTGAATTTTAAATTATGGACAACTGTTTGTTCCCTTTGTAAATTGTAATTGTAAATTCCAATGTATGTAAAATAATTAGGTACATAAAGAAAAAATTAATAATTACACGTCATTTGATTCTTGATTTTTCAATATCACAGTAGTGTGTGTGTGTGTGTACGTATTAAAGTCTCGATTGACGTGAACCGTTAACTTTTTCCAACCTGTTATGTGAAAATATTGTAAGAGTAAAAAGAAAAACAATTTATTCGATAAACGTATTATTATAAATAATAATAATAATTATTATTATAATAATAGATTAATTAACATGGTAGGAGGGAGGGAGAAAGATAGTGAACAAATTATGTTTTAAATAAAATATTTTATATTATACGCATATACAAAACATTTGAATTTTATACAATAAATAATACGAACATGCATAATCAAATATGTGTAATAAGTGGACTAGGTACCATATTATAATATGTACCGTCTATTATCACAAATAATATTTCAATATAATGTTTATATGTATATATCTATATATACTCGTATATATTATATTGGTAGTTGAAAAGTTTGCTAAAACACTATTGAGCATTATTATTATATTAAATAATAAATATAATATTTATATATTATATAAATAATACTTAATATTATAATTAAACTACGATTTCTTTATTATATATTTATACATAAAGAAAATAAATTCTTCTGCTGTACAAGACGTATTACACTAATATATAATTAGTTACATTATACATAATTTATGTATGTATAACAATACACTGCAGTCGTCTCTATTGCTACGGAATAGAAAATTATTATTATTAATAGAATATTATTGTATTAATTTTTAGATTTTGTTCCAGATGAGGTATCGTATTATAATACATAGTACATTATAAATAATAATCGATCCGTCAGTCTATCACGTTTGTGTTTTCTTTGGGGTTAAGGGCTAACTTATATCGATATTAAATTTTAATAAAAATCTAAATATAGTGTAATATATATATATATATATATATATATATATATATGTATTCTGTTCGCGATATAATAAATATAATCGTGTATATATTAATTTTTTTATTTGTACAGATTTAAAAAAAATATATATATTTATAGTTTTCGTTTACGAGGTATTGGGTCGTTTTCGCGTTGAAACGTTTTTGTTCAGATGCATTTAAAACATTCAAGGGAATAATAATTTTTCAGTAGTAAAATTATAAATATTTTGTACACAAAATACTGTGTAGTTGGTATTACGATATTGGCGGATTAATTATCTGTTCAACGCAGAATTTTAAATTTAATAAATTTATATATCGGATGTGGTTGAAAACCGTTTTTTTTTCTCTTCGATAAAACCGATTTCTTCGGTATGAAAACTCGAATAGGCCATTTTGAACGGTTTATTTTTACAGTTTAAACGTAATATACGACGATTGGGCAATTTTTTTTTTTTTTTAACTCGTTAAGTAAAATCGAACTATTTTTATTTGTTAACTTCATAAGTCAAAAGTTTGGAAACAAAATAGTTTAACTTAGATTAAAAGTTAAAATTATCTAAATTATCGACAGAAAAAAAAGACAAGAAAGCTCCCAAGATACGTGTCTAAGATGTGTGATAAATGACATTACAATACGACTGCGATGGTTCACAAACACGGGTTAGGTGTATATCTCATTATCTTTACAATCTATTTTATATTAGTTATTTTCCATCGCGAACGGCTATATAGACCACATTAGCGTGATGTGCGGGGAGATTCATTTACACTTAAGAACTATAATTCGGCATTTTAATCAAATAATAAATCTCGTGACTCGGGTTATTAGTTATTATTATTAACTACTTGAGTCGTACGATGATACATGATACTTTGAATTATATCAATATTGTATAAAATAAAAACAAGTGAAATAATATATATTTTACGAAATTCACAATTTTTTTTCGAATAAAATTTAAATCGACTTGGATACATTTGTTATAAAAGTCGACATAGAGTTAACAGGTTAAGTTTTTAAAAAGTGATTTTTCAACTTGAAAGTTAAATTTCGAAAACAATTACGCGTTATTTGACTCAATTAAAATTAACTTGATTTTAACTTTTAACTCGTTAATGCCCAACCGTGGAAATATAGATTTCTCATTATTTTCAAACAATTTTTTTTCAGAATTATAAAAATCAACCAAAATGCAA
Organism: Chaetogeoica ovagalla; assembly: GCA_032441825.1. Lineage (NCBI taxonomy): Eukaryota > Metazoa > Arthropoda > Insecta > Hemiptera > Aphididae > Chaetogeoica > Chaetogeoica ovagalla. The sequence continues at coordinate 179,908 of CM063746.1, read as the reverse complement.
TAAGTTTTATTCCTATTCCACCGCAACATTAGGAAAATTGGAACGGGGTATACGAGAAAATGTGTTTAATGTACGTATATTACATAAATTAATATTTTTTTTCGGAAAGTCGAAATTGAAAAGTGTGTGGTTCTAAACCACTGATTCCCAAACTGGGGGGGGGCGTATACACATTGCTGGGGAGGCGCAAACAGTTATTACGAAATACAATTTTTATCGATTAAATTATTTTTATTTTAAAACGTAGAGAAAAAAAAATTAATTTTCCGGATCTCTTTATCCGTTATCGGGTATAAGTACCTTAGGTTAGGTAACCTAACCCGTTATTGGGTAGCTGTTTGGAAGAGTTTTGGGTGAAATTCCAACCCATTTATCCTGAAATTTCAAATGAAACTTTAAATTGTATGATTTTCATCTATTTATTTATGTGAATCTGGGCTCTCCAGCACGGCAGTTATAAAAAACAAACGTAGAAATCGTTTGGATGTCGCATCTGACTTGAGGTGTTATCTATGAAATATTGAACCGAACGTAAAAAAACTGACCAAAGAAAAGTGTTGTCAGCATTAACTTTAATTACCATTAATTATTAATTTCATTATGTCTTTTTTCTTATTTACTATTATTAATATTTTATACTAATTTATTACTATAATATTTCACCTTAATTGATTGTTCCATTTTATTATTTACTATTAATTATATTTTTTAATTATTATCATCGAAATAAAAAGTAGTCATTCCGAATATTGTACGGTTTATTTGTAAAGTACACAAAAAAAGGTGATCGATTTTTCAATTTATAGGAGGGGCGGGGGGCGCGAGATTTTTGAAAATCTACAAAGGGGGCGTAGAATAGAAGAGGCTGGGAACCACTGTTCTAAACGATGTTATTTCGAATAAAAATGCGTGAGATCGAACTGCAAACTTTTTCAAAGTAGTGCTATAACGTCAAAAATATCTATACTTATTATAAATAATGAAAATATAAAAGAATTATATGATTCGAAATTATTGTCTTTTTGCGTGCCGATTTATCAAAATCTTATTGAATTTATAAACATTAAATATTCAATCACGCTTGTGCGTTATAGTAAATAAAGATAATAATATCAATAAAATATCAATCAGTTTATTTTCTAGAAATAATACGTAAGTGTCGTTTCCTGGACAATTACTAAAAAGAAACACCGTACTCCAAGCATAGGCGTCCGCAGACATTTGGAACGGGTGTGCCACGAAGAAAATGTGTTGCTTTTTTTTAAATGGGCCTCACCTCCTTCCCCCTTGAAAAAGAAAACGAAGACATTTGATGCAATATATTAATCAATATTGGTTAAGTACTAAAACGCATAATGTTAATGTACTTTGAATAGGAGTCAAATACTGTATAAAATACACTTTACTCTTCAATAACTATTGAAAACAATTAATTTGGTCATTTCTCGTTCAGTCGCTCAGTAAATAGAAATAAAAGTTATACTAATCGTTCTTGAGACATTGATTATACGGCAATTATTATTAAACAATAATAAATATGAATTTATTAAGCAATAATATCGTAGTATATGGTTGCCGGTTAGTTTATTTTATTAGAGGTATGTCTAAATTTTTTCATATCTAACGATATTCATGTTTATTAGTATATTTCGTAGCTTAAACAGTTGAACAGAAAAGTCGTATAAAAAACCACGGGCCTTGGGATTTGCCACGATACATCTGGCACACTCTGTGCGCACGCCTATGACTCCAAGTCACCAAGAAGTTTATGTACAATTGTTCAAATTGAGTTTTTGGTGTAACAATTAGTTCACGTTTTGATTGTCTTTCATTATTTTGTCGACGATGTACTTTCAAGAAATACACGTCGGACGCGTAATAGCGTGTACATAATAGTATACCGTGCGTGTTAGAATAAAACAAAAGTGATGTTCTCGTATAGAAAAAAAAAATATAAAACCCCTCTGTTAAGATTGGGCATTATTTTTAAAATTATTTTCAGGGCCACACGTCGTCGCGCATATGTCGCGAGGTAGGAGGATTTTGTTGATCAAATGGCAGGGAAAAAGCCCAGGGTAGCCAACGTGTTGGATACCTTGGATATGAGATCCTTTTTGTATCTCCAGATGGTCGTGTCAATGATGCTGTTCTGCCGGAACTCCATACACGTTTTCTTCAACGTTTTCACGCAGTCAGCCCGGTAATGTTGTAAATGAGCGTCGGCCGTCTCCACGGCGTACGACGTACAGCCCTGGCTCAGGCACGCTAACGGGAAATGATTGTGCAGCGTCAGCGCTCTCTCCGGGTTGTGGAAGCACTTCACGTATTGGTTGGGCTTAGTGTAGTTCTGGCTTCGGTACACGTGTTGCAGCATATGCATGTACTTGGGTATCGTTTTGAACCACCCGTGCGTGTGGATCAGATCGTCTAGGAAGTATACGTTCCTCACGTTGTACGATGCCCGCGTCTCGTTCCTCAGCGCTCGCGCTTTCACGATCACCGTGTCCATCAGCTCCTTCCACGTCCTCGATTTGATCGGCATGATCACCTCGTCAATGTCCAACAACGCTATATACTCGTATGAGTAGAGGTTTCTGTACAGGCAATCGTTATACGGTATCAGTTCGTTTTGTCGCTTGTGGTTCACCTTTTTGGTCAGGTACAGGTGCTGGAAACCCGGCACATTGGGCTGTCCGCCGGGCAACGTCAACGGCGTCACGTGCACACGGCCCTTGGACTCGTAATGGTTCAGCACCTTGGTGATATTCGGGTGCACTTGTAGCTGATAGAAGAATATCTTGTCTGCACCCAGGATGTGCAACAGTTCGATCCATTCCACTAGCCGGACCGAGAGGTCCTCATACAAGAAGTCCAGGCCCTTCACGCACACCGCAAAACCTTTTTTGACTGCCGGCCGGTTGTACACTACGCGCAGGTTGTTCGTGGCCTTGTCGCACACATTCTCCACCAGCGACACGGATGACGGTACCGCGTGATGGTGCGACTTGGGTATCTGGCAAGCGATCAGATACGGCTGGAAAATGCCCTGCTTGTAATTGCCCCACTTCTTGTACCATATGTACTTATATTCCATAATTTTCACAATCACCGGTTGCTTGTAATCGTCGAACCAGAACTGACAATGGGTCTTCACCGTTGGCTCGATTCGGTTGATCATGCCCAGTATCCGGACCGCTGGCCCGATCCTGCTCATTTTTCGCACATCATAGTACGCGCTGTATAGGTGAAATGACCCGTTGGACGTATGAAGCGATTGCCAGAACACGTTGTTGAACTCCAGCTCGTAGATGCTCGGAAACTTAGCGCAGCTCTCGTTCTTGTAGTACATGGGTTTGTTCTTGTTCTGGTCCCAGTACGTCACCGGCAGGTTGGGCAGTCGTTTTTGCAGCTGGTCCATGATTAGCTGTTCCGAGTGCGCGGACGGTTTATCCACCCACGGCTCGACGGTCAACAGGCTCTCGTACGGTGGCGTCATGGTTTGCGTCGCGCGGCGGATATCAATCATGTTCTGCAGGATCATCCGGGAGTTGACGTTGCTCGACGCTTTCATCGCTATTGACCGGTCCGATCTCCACAGCGATATCATCAGCTGCATGACGCACAGCAATATGGTCGCCCAAAATATCAGACGATACAGCATGTGCCTCAGTACGCCGATTCCAATAAACGCAGCCATTCCTGTGAACATTGTTTCATCGATATTGTAAATGAATAAATTGAAACGGTAAAATCCTACGAACATTATTACGGGAAGCTCGCGATTTCCAATGATGTATAGACGTAAAATCATTTCGACTGACTCTCAGTAATCGAATATACAAAAAAAAAAAACGGTGGTCTACTCCATCGGTTTTTGAATTGTGGTCCGCGGTCCCCTGGGGACGATGCACGACATACGTGTACGATCATTAAATTATTCGGTATAAATTTGAACGAGTACTCGAGTTAACGTAACTTACTATAACCTCCTGTTCTACAGATGCGAGCAAAAACAGAATTGGACGTCATTTTGCAATTAATACCCATCGGAATGAATGGGATGAAATCGCGTAAGCTGTCACATGGAAATTTCTAAATAACGGTAGTTTAATAATGCAATTCAATCGGAATTCGTTAGAAAATTTCTGGTCGCGCACGTACGAAAAGTTTGTCCAGTGAATATCGAGTGGAACTTTGAAAGTTTTAATTCGGCTGTTCCACAACTTCTCATATATATCAATAAGGCATTCATCGAAACAGTGCAAATTACCAAAATCGATTTTTTAGAGGTCGTGTAAATAAAACATAGTCCTTTGCTAAAAAAAAAAAATTATCATTACACTTCAGATGGCCTTCTATATAATAATGTTTGTGAACGTGATGAATTTTAATTAATCAGTTCATGGGCGACAAAATAAATGTAACGAGAATAATAAATCAATTGATTCGCAAACACGTACCAGGTTTTTAATTTTAACAAATAAAATGTATTTAAAATGAAAAATTCCTAAAAATACGACTCCCTTGATAAGAAAAAAAAAATGAATTTTAACCTGGTATATTATAATATTTTTAATTAATTTATATTCATACGTTACGATATAATTGAAAACGTAGTTTGAGATAAAACCCGTTTCTGTCCGTGATAGTGATATATTATAAAATACAAAGAAGAAATTTACGAAATACGTATAAAAAAAGATCTCGGAGTAAAAAAAAGTTTTAAAAATCGCGATGTAATTTCAACGGCAAGTTGAAATTACACGGTGTAATATTAAACGTCACGTATCTGAAATTGTGGTTTAAATCGGGACGAGTAATGAGAAATTAATTTACTTGGCACGGTATGGTAAATGGACAACACATAACATATTACATAATAGAGGAAATAATAATTCATAATGCGTTATTGATACATATATTGGCCGGTATACAGTGTATAGACTCTATTAAATAATTGTACTCGTTGCAGGACATTATTGTCATAAATTCGAACAATTTAAACACAATTTCAGACGTGTCGTTCGTTCAAGACCATAATATATAACGATTATTGTCAACCAAAACATATAAAAATCATAGTAAAAGGAAATTTAATATAAAATTTCCTATTATAATTTGTATTTATTTAATTGTTTTTGATAGGTTCTCGAAGTCCTATTATTAAAATTGTTATACATAATATTTTTATTCGTCGCGATAAACTATTTTGATTTTTATTAAATTACACTGTTCACTTGACGTTGAAATTATATGACGGATTTTCAGAAGTTTTTTTTTTAACCGGACTTTTGGAAAAAAAACCGTTTTGATGTCGGTAAATTATCTTCAGATGATAATAATAATAATAATCGTAGACAAACCGTATTCGTACATACCTATTTGTATATATATGTACGAATTCAGTATTCGCTACCGATGCTTGTGCGCTATTTTCATACGACGATGACGGACTGGTCTGTCCGATTGTTTGTCGCGCACCGTGTCACGCGAAATTATTGTCATCGTTTTAGAGTTTGCTGGATTTTTGAGCGCATGTGACAGACGACGAATCGTTCGTTGTATCCGAACTGGATGTGTGTCTGAAAAAAAATTAACGATTGCGTTGATATAATATTATAATTGTTGGACGAATGAGTTATTCGTGTGTTAAGGTACAATCTGGGGTCGTTGAAGAAGTGCACACGAATTACCACGTCAAAGACGAATGCGCAACAGAATATTATTATATTATTTAATTTCGAACAATTTTTTTTTTTTATAAAAAACGGGGAGATATGTACCACGGTTAAAAAAAAAGAAGACCCGTCCATTTATAATATTAATGAGCAATTTAACTATTATTATTATTATTATAACAAGCCGTTACGCGTAAACGTTGAAACGTTTGTGTACGCGATTTCAGTGGACCGAAACAGTAATAATATTATAAAAATGATGTAGTGTGGAATTTATTTTTCATCGGGCGAAGACTTCAACGCACGTTAATCTCGCTCGCAAACACTTGTTCAGCGAACGCACAAAAGTATATTGTGTAATACTATTCGCAACAGTAACGTAATGAATTATTTTTTCCCCATTGAATTTCACACACTAATATTGTGTTTAAATGCCGTTTTAATTCAACTATTAATAAATATTAATATTAACCATTAATTAATAAATTACCAGCGGTTTGAGTTCAACGAATAATTAATAACAATTCCGTGTTCAATCAGTCCAAAAACAGTCGATTTAATTATTATTTTTGGTACGATAATAAAAATCAGCATATACGGGTCATATCGTATGTCGGATACGTCAGTTGGACATGTAGGTCAGGTATACGACTACTGACTGGATGAAATCATCTTGTGTTTTTTTTAAAATTACAATTGCTTAATAATAATAATAATAATAATAATAATAATAATAATAGTAATAATAATAATAATAATAATAATAATAATAATAATAATAATAATAATAATAACAATAATAATAATAGTAATGTCTATCCCGGGTTGAATATTACAAATGAACACACTGTACGTGCACGACAATTTATAGTATATGGGTTATGAAATTCGAAAAAAAAAATGTATATAACTTTCAAATATTACGTGTTGGAAACAAAAAGATAGAAAATAAATTACAACGATGTACAGTTTTACATTTTTGTTGATATTTTGAAAATTTATTTGTTATTGCGTCGTAATTCGAATACATAAAAAGCTGTTAGACAGGTTCTTTAAACTCGTTATGTTTAATATATATATATATATATATATATATAAACCGTAATAACTCGAGTAAAATGACGCGATTTGTAAATTGTAATTTTTCACTGGTTAATGTCCAACTTTCTCATACTGTAAATAACGCTTGTAAAACAATATTCTTACAAAAAAAAAAAAAAAAAAATACTTTTATTCTGTGTTCTCGAAACACATTTATTCGAATAAATATATATTCGCGGATACTTAAATGTAACGATTTATTCGAAATCTATTCTTCAAAACGTATTCCAGGCGATTTTTCAGTTTATCCAAATAATCGCAAATAATAATAATAATAATAATAATAATAATAATAATAATAATAATAATAATAATAATAATAATAATAATAATAATATTATTATTATTATTATATGAATACAACGCGGTTTGGTTGGAAAATGGATTTCGCATAAACCTCTCCCTGTTATTATACACGTGTGTTATAATTATAATCGTAATTAAAACGTCGTTGCACATTTCGCGCGCGCTGTTATAATATAAAATGGTGTTTACAGCGAAATTATTGATTTTAATCGTCCAAAAAATACAAAAAAAAAAATTCTTTCGCACTTGAAAACCGAATGGTTATTAAAACCGACGATGTCCTCTATCCATTAGTACAATAGTGTTCATACAAAAAAAAGTCGGATAAAACTGGATTAAAACAACGAGCATATAAAAAAAAAAAAAAAAAAAAAAAAAACGTACACTCGTTTAATTGCGCGATTGTGTAATTATTTTTTAACGATTTTTTTTTGTTATTAATTTTTTTTTATTATATATAATTAACGGTGACGCGTATGTAATAATTAAACAGTCTACGTATTTATTAAAAATTGAATGTTTTTTTTTTTTTTTTTTTTTGTTAATTTTTAATTTTTGTTCCAAAGGATGCACTTTTACTCGTCCTTCGTTATATCGTATTATTTGTAGATTTTTATTGTTATTATTATTATTTTTTTCCTATCGTTCAATTATCGTTCCGATCTGTTGAGTCGATGGTTTTCTACGCGCGCGCGCACCAACATAATAATAATAATAATAAATTATAACGTATGTAAAACAATGGCCGTTAATTCGCGTTTTCTCAATAATCTTCGTCCGGCCAGCGAGTGTTTGTTTCTTGAAATTACCGTGTAATACACGTGTGTTAATTACGAGAAAAAATAAAAAAATCATATTATTATGTGTTATAAGGTTACGGCTATTGATATTGCGGGTTAAGACAATATCTTCTCCTCCTCCTATCGACAGTAAAAACAGAAGCGCGCGGACTTTCAGTATAGTTCGGAGGGTGCAATGTAAGGTTATGTACTGTCCTCCACATAACATACACTTTGAAGACTCTACAACATTTTGATTTATGATTATCAGGAATTTCGCATATTTTCGCAAATTTCATTTGACTTATTCACGCTTACTCGTGTGTTTTAATTGAAATCCCGCAAGCCAAATTTGAACCATTTCCTCACTGAACTCTGAGCTCCCGGGAGGTATTCCGATCATTTCTGACGACAACGCGCTAAAACGACGGAAATATATTCTGTAATTTATAGTATATAATTAATTTAAGTAAATTTTAATCGGTGATTAAATGCCGCGGTTCATTCTCGAGCGGACGGACTAAAAATGAGTGTTAATAAATTAAAAGTATTCGGGGAGAAAAAAACTCAATTAACCGCAAGGTTTTATTAAAAAATTGCGAAGGAACAAAAATATACCGAGGATTTCGTGAAGAAATCCGTATAATGACTTAAAGTAACAAAAGTGTCCACACGAACATAGTGATATGTGTTCTTACGCGGTTTAAATGCTTTTCGCGTTATTTCCTGAAATTATCCCTCAAAATAATTGTCCCCCGCAAAGCATTTAAATTGCACAGGAACATGACCGTACTGCTTATAGATAGTTTCTGATAATTCATCATACTTTGCTGATAACACTTCTGCATAGAGGAGCCATATTCAACATTTTTTTTTTTGGTTTGAGGTTTACACGACGTCATTGGATTTCTTTTCGTGCATTTTAATAAATGCTTGTATTTAAAACAGTTTTTTTTAATTTATTATTTATAATAATGGATAATATTCGGAATAATCGAAAAGTAAAAATTTTACAATATGATTCTTAAAGTATATTTCATCGGCCACCAATCGATGTGATTCGATATTATAAAAACTTAAAATATATTTTTTATTTCCACAAATCGGCAATAACTTTTTTATCGCGGTTGATGAAAAATAAAAAATAGTGTTTTTTGGCCGATACACAAACGCACAAGTAAAAGTATTCACGATGTAAAGAAAAATAATAATAATAATAAAGGTATTCAAATACTTTTTTCGACTATCCCGACTAATTTCATATCACTCTGGGATCTCTGCCATCTCTCCACTTTTCTATTCAGTATATTCCACAAAATTATTCATCCCTCTTGGAATTTTCAAAAAAAAATCTTTGGATCTTTGATTTTTTTTCTTCGTAACAATTACTTCTATTTTTGTTCTTTGAAATATTAACACTCAGTACATGTTCTAAACGTCACTCAATCGCAATAATTTAAATTCGAATGCCGTTTTCGTGGTCGTGCGGACGGTTTGCCGTTAGTGTCGGTGTACCGACAAAACACATTTTCCCTCCCGTGGAGCACACGTGGTTCCTTACCGTTCCTTGTCGAACAGCAGATGTTTTTCGAACGAGCGCGCGCGGTTTTATTCCTCGTGAATAGCTCTCCGTTTCCCTCGTCCGTTTCAACAACATTTTAAATGCGTATATTCGTAATCACATTTCTATGGGGAATTTACGATAAGATAAAATAAATGCGCGTCCAACGATCAGAAAACAATAATTTAATACCACTCCTCTGGCTGCTGCCGTTCATAAAATTATATCTGACATTGGACGCTACGCACGGATTTTCAGGCTTAATGCTTTATCGTAATAATTCCTTCGGCAATGTCATACTGGGCGATTGGCGATAAAAACGTACAAACTCCGGGGGTGGGTTATTGTGTAATTAAAAAAAAAAAATTCGATTCTCGAGTACGAGTTAGAAATTTCAGTTTTCTCTCTCTCTCTCTCGAAAAACAGCGATATTTCCCCTTGAACTGGCCGTATTTCCTTAATTTTCTAGTCCCATACGGTGAATTTGAATACCTTATTGAAAGATTCATTGAATTTTCGCAAAGAAAACGTACAAAGTAATATTATTTTTAGCGCGAGCATAGGAGCGATCTTAAAATTCGGAAACGTCTAAGTTTTGAAAAAATAAAAATTTGATTTCTAACCTAACGATGCTTCTTTCTTGTCATTCAGAGGTGTACGAGAATTTCACGAAAATCTCCTTTTTCTATTAGGCTTTTCAACGGTATAGTCATTTTTCCGAAGAGTTTCATCTCGGAGTGAAGAAATCCTCTTTTAAATGCAAAAAAAAAAACGTTACTTGGATAAGAGGGTAAGAGAGAAAGCTACTAAATGGTATCTTAAAAAATACCATTTACTTAATAAACAATAATTGAAAATATTTTTTAAAATTTTCTACATAAGTAGAGGCACCACAGAGTGCGAGAAAGACTTTTCAGTTAAATGTCTCAGAAATAAAATATTCCTAATATTGGAGACAGAAGACGAATATCTTTCACGATTAAAATTTTACAAAAAACGTACACAATTATTTACTCTTTTTTTTCTGCGACTCTTGTTTCACTTCTAATTTCAAATTTTTCTTTTCTTCTTTGTCAGCCTTATAGTATTCGTATATAATACCTGTACCCTTCTTTAAATACGCCACTGGTTTGTAAGCGACGACGACGAGCAGATGGATTTATTCGTTTAATTATTATTTTTTTTTTTTTACAATACGTTGTTATTATTGTACGATTTCTTATACTCGTGTGTTTGTGTGTGTGTCTGCGCAATATAATAGTAACCGTGACCTCGGCGCGATATTATTTGATTCGATTCTCATCGACGAGTCGTCTTTTATTTATTTTTTTCGACGTAATCCGAGTACAGAATAAAATGCGCACGTCCATTGCTGTTTATAATAACAATAATAATAATAATAATAATAATAATAATAATAATAATAATAATAATAATAATAATAATAATAATAATAATAATAATAATAATAATAATAATAATAATAATAATAATAATAATAATAATAATAATAATAATAATAATAATAATAATAATAATAATAATAATAATAATAATAATAATAATAATAATAATAATAATAATAATAATAATAATAATAATAATAATAATAATAATAATAATAATAATAATAATAATAATAATAATAATAATAATAATAATAATAATAATAATAATAATAATAATAATTATAATAATAATAATAATAATAATAATAATAATAATAATAATAATAATAATAATAATAATATATTATTATTATTATTATATATCTAACATGATTTGGTTGGAAAATGGATTTCGCATAAACCTCTCCCTGTTATTATACACGTGTGTTATAATTATAATCGTAATTAAAACGTCGTTGCACATTTCGCGCGCGCTGTTATAATATAAAATGGTGTTTACAGCGAAATTATTGATTTTAATCGTCCAAAAAATACAAAAAAAAAAATTCTTTCGCACTTGAAAACCGAATGGTTCTTCCAACCGACGATGTCCTCTATCCATTAGTACAATAGTGTTCATACAAAAAAAAGTCGGATAAAACTGGATTAAAACAACGAGCATATAAAAAAAAAAAAAAAAACGTACACTCGTTTAATTGCGCGATTGTGTAATTATTTTTAACGATTTTTTTGTTATTAATTTTATTATATATAATTAACGGTCACGCGTAAGTAATAATTAAACAGTCTACGTATTTATTAAAAATTGAATGTTTTTTTTTTTTTGTTAATTTTTAATTTTTGTTCCAAAGGATGCACTTTTACTCGTCCTTCGTTATATCGTATTATTTGTAGATTTTTATTGTTATTATTATTATTTTTTTCCTATCGTTCAATTATCGTTCCGATCTGTTGAGTCGATGGTTTTCTACGCGCGAAAAACGCGCACCAACATAATAATAATAATAATAAATTATAACGTATGTAAAACAATGGCCGTTAATTCGCGTTTTCTCAATAATCTTCGTCCGGCCAGCGAGTGTTTGTTTCTTGAAATTACCGTGTAATACACGTGTGTTAATTACGAGAAAAAATAAAAATCATATTATTATGTGTTATAAGGTTACGGCTATTGATATTGCGGGTTAAGACAATATCTTCTCCTCCTCCTATCGACAGTAAAAACAGAAGCGCGCGGACTTTCAGTATAGTTCGGAGGGTGCAATGTAAGGTTATGTACTGTCCTCCACATAACATACACTTTGAAGACTCTACAACATTTTGATTTATGATTATCAGGAATTTCGCATATTTTCGCAAATTTCATTTGACTTATTCACGCTTACTCGTGTGTTTTAATTGAAATCCCAAGCCAAATTTGAACCATTTCCTCACTGAACTCTGAGCTCCCGGGAGGTATTCCGATCATTTCTGACGACAACGCGCTAAAACGACGGAAATATATTCTGTAATTTATAGTATATAATTAATTTAAGTAAATTTTAATCGGTGATTAAATGCCGCGGTTCATTCTCGAGCGGACGGACTAAAAATGAGTGTTAATAAATTAAAAGTATTCGGGGAGAAAAAAACTCAATTAACCGCAAGGTTTTATTAAAAAATTGCGAAGGAACAAAATATACCGAGGATTTCGTGAAGAAATCCGTATAATGACTTAAAGTAACAAAAGTGTCCACACGAACATAGTGATATGTGTTCTTACGCGGTTTAAATGCTTTTCGCGTTATTTCCTGAAATTATCCTCAAAATAATTGTCCCCGCAAAGCATTTAAATTGCACAGGAACATGACCGTACTGCTTATAGATAGTTTCTGATAATTCATCATACTTTGCTGATAACACTTCTGCATAGAGCCATATTCAACATTTTTTTTTTTGGTTTGAGGTTTACACGACGTCATTGGATTTCTTTTCGTGCATTTTAATAAATGCTTGTATTTAAAACAGTTTTTTTTAATTTATTATTTATAATAATGGATAATATTCGGAATAATCGAAAAGTAAAAATTTTACAATATGATTCTTAAAGTATATTTCATCGGCCACCAATCGATGTGATTCGATATTATAAAAACTTAAAATATATTTTTTATTTCCACAAATCGGCAATAACTTTTTTATCGCGGTTGATGAAAAATAAAAAATAGTGTTTTTTGGCCGATACACAAACGCACAAGTAAAAGTATTCACGATGTAAAGAAAAATAATAATAATAAAGGTATTCAAATACTTTTTTCGACTATCCCGACTAATTTCATATCACTCTGGGATCTCTGCCATCTCTCCACTTTTCTATTCAGTATATTCCACAAAATTATTCATCCCTCTTGGAATTTTCAAAAAAAAATCTTTGGATCTTTGATTTTTTTTCTTCGTAACAATTACTTCTATTTTTGTTCTTTGAAATATTAACACTCAGTACATGTTCTAAACGTCACTCAATCGCAATAATTTAAATTCGAATGCCGTTTTCGTGGTCGTGCGGACGGTTTGCCGTTAGTGTCGGTGTACCGACAAAACACATTTTCCCTCCCGTGGAGCACACGTGGTTCCTTACCGTTCCTTGTCGAACAGCAGATGTTTTTCGAACGAGCGCGCGCGGTTTTATTCCTCGTGAATAGCTCTCCGTTTCCCTCGTCCGTTTCAACAACATTTTAAATGCGTATATTCGTAATCACATTTCTATGGGGAATTTACGATAAGATAAAATAAATGCGCGTCCAACGATCAGAAAACAATAATTTAATACCACTCCTCTGGCTGCTGCCGTTCATAAAATTATATCTGACATTGGACGCTACGCACGGATTTTCAGGCTTAATGCTTTATCGTAATAATTCCTTCGGCAATGTCATACTGGGCGATTGGCGATAAAAACGTACAAACTCCGGGGTGTGGTTATTTTGTATTTAAAAAAAAAAAATTCGATTCTCGAGTACTAGTTAGAAATTTCTGTTTTCTCTCTCTCTCGAAAAACAGCGATATTTCCCTTGAACTGGCCGTATTTCCTTAATTTTCTAGTCCCATACGGTGAATTTGAATACCTTATTGAAAGATTCATTGAATTTTCGCAAAGAAAACGTACAAAGTAATATTATTTTTAGCGCGAGCATAGGAGCGATCTTAAAATTCGGAAACGTCTAAGTTTTGAAAAAATAAAAATTTGATTTCTAACCTAACGATGCTTCTTTCTTGTCATTCAGAGGTGTACGAGAATTTCACGAAAATCTCCTTTTCTATTAGGCTTTTCAACGGTATAGTCATTTTTCCGAAGAGTTTCATCTCGGAGTGAAGAAATCCTCTTTTAAATGCAAAAAAAAAAACGTTACTTGGATAAGAGGGTAAGAGAGAAAGCTACTAAATGGTATCTTAAAAAATACCATTTACTTAATAAACAATAATTGAAAATATTTTTTAAAATTTTCTACATAAGTAGAGGCACCACAGAGTGCGAGAAAGACTTTTCAGTTAAATGTCTCAGAAATAAAATATTCCTAATATTGGAGACAGAAGACGAATATCTTTCACGATTAAAATTTTACAAAAACGTACACAATTATTTACTCTTTTTTTTCTGCGACTCTTGTTTCACTTCTAATTTCAAATTTTTCTTTTCTTCTTTGTCAGCCTTATAGTATTCGTATATAATACCTGTACCCTTCTTTAAATACGCCACTGGTTTGTAAGCGACGACGACGAGCAGATGGATTTATTCGTTTAATTATTATTTTTTTTTTTTTACAATACGTTGTTATTATTGTACGATTTCTTATACTCGTGTGTTTGTGTGTGTGTCTGCGCAATATAATAGTAACCGTGACCTCGGCGCGATATTATTTGATTCGATTCTCATCGACGAGTCGTCTTTTATTTATTTTTTTCGACGTAATCCGAGTACAGAATAAAATGCGCACGTCCATTGCTGTTTATAATAACAATAATAATAATAATAATAATAATAATAATAATAATAATAATAATAATAATAATAATAATAATAATAATAATAATAATAATAATAATAATAATAATAATAATAATAATAATAATAATAATAATAATAATAATAATAATAATAATAATAATAATAATAATAATAATAATAATAATAATAATAATAATAATAATAATAATAATAATAATAATAATAATAATAATAATAATAATAATAATAATAATAATAATAATAATAATAATAATAATAATAATAATAATAATAATAATAATAATAATAATAATAATAATATAATAATAATTATAATTATAATAATAATAATAATAATAATAATAATAATAATAATAATAATAATAATAATAATAATAATAATAATAATAATAATAATAATAATAATAATAATAATAATAATAATAATAATAATAATAATAATAATAATAATAATAATAATAATAATAATAATAATAATAATAATAATAATAATAATAATAATAATAATAATAATAATAATAATAATAATAATAATAATAATATTATTATTATTATTATTATTATTATTATTATTATTATTATTATTATTATTATTATTATTATATGAATACAACGCGGTTTGGTTGGAAAATGGATTTCGCATAAACCTCTCCCTGTTATTATACACGTGTGTTATAATTATAATCGTAATTAAAACGTCGTTGCACATTTCGCGCGCGCTGTTATAATATAAAATGGTGTTTACAGCGAAATTATTGATTTTAATCGTCCAAAAAATACAAAAAAAAAAATTCTTTCGCACTTGAAAACCGAATGGTTATTAAAACCGACGATGTCCTCTATCCATTAGTACAATAGTGTTCATACAAAAAAAAGTCGGATAAAACTGGATTAAAACAACGAGCATATAAAAACGTACACTCGTTTAATTGCGCGATTGTAATTATTTTTAACGATTTTTTTGTTATTAATTATTATATATAATTAACGGTCAAGCGTAAGTAATAATTAAACAGTCTACGTATTTATTAAAAATTGAATGTTTTTTTTTTTTTCTTTTACTCGTCCTTCGTTATATCGTATTATTTGTAGATTTTTATTGTTATTATTATTATTTTTTCCTATCGTTCAATTATCGTTCCGATCTGTTGAGTCGATGGTTTTCTACGCGCGAAACGCGCACCAACATAATAATAATAATAATAAATTATAACGTATGTAAAACAATGGCCGTTAATTCGCGTTTTCTCAATAATCTTCGTCCGGCCAGCGAGTGTTTGTTTCTTGAAATTACCGTGTAATGTGTTAATTACGAGAAAAATAAAAATCATATTATTATGTGTTATAAGGTTACGGCTATTGATAGTGCGGGTTAAGACAATATCTTCTCCTCCTCCTATCGACAGTAAAAACAGAAGCGCGCGGACTTTCAGTATAGTTCGGAGGGTGCAATGTAAGGTTATGTACTGTCCTCCACATAACATACACTTTGAAGACTCTACAACATTTTGATTTATGATTATCAGGAATTTCGCATATTTTCGCAAATTTCATTTGACTTATTCACGCTTACTCGTGTGTTTTAATTGAAATCCCGCAAGCCAAATTTGAACCATTTCCTCACTGAACTCTGAGCTCCGGGAGGTATTCCGATCATTTCTGACGACAACGCGCTAAAACGACGGAAATATATTCTGTAATTTATAGTATATAATTAATTTAAGTAAATTTTAATCGGTGATTAAATGCCGCGGTTCATTCTCGAGCGGACGGACTAAAAATGAGTGTTAATAAATTAAAAGTATTCGGGGAAAAAACTCAATTAACCGCAAGGTTTTATTAAAAATTGCGAAGGAACAAAATATACCGAGGATTTCGTGAAGAAATCCGTATAATGACAAAGTAACAAAAGTGTCCACACGAACATAGTGATATGTGTTCTTACGCGGTTTAAATGCTTTTCGCGTTATTTCCTGAAATTATCCCTCAAAATAATTGTCCCCCGCAAAGCATTTAAATTGCACAGGAACATGACCGTACTGCTTATAGATAGTTTCTGATAATTCATCATACTTTGCTGATAACACTTCTGCATAGAGGAGCCATATTCAACATTTTTTTTTTTGGTTTGAGGTTTACACGACGTCATTGGATTTCTTTTCGTGCATTTTAATAAATGCTTGTATTTAAAACAGTTTTTTTTAATTTATTATTTATAATAATGGATAATATTCGGAATAATCGAAAAGTAAAAATTTTACAATATGATTCTTAAAGTATATTTCATCGGCCACCAATCGATGTGATTCGATATTATAAAAACTTAAAATATATTTTTTATTTCCACAAATCGGCAATAACTTTTTTATCGCGGTTGATGAAAAATAAAAAATAGTGTTTTTTGGCCGATACACAAACGCACAAGTAAAAGTATTCACGATGTAAAGAAAAATAATAATAATAATAAAGGTATTCAAATACTTTTTTCGACTATCCCGACTAATTTCATATCACTCTGGGATCTCTGCCATCTCTCCACTTTTCTATTCAGTATATTCCACAAAATTATTCATCCCTCTTGGAATTTTCAAAAAAAAATCTTTGGATCTTTGATTTTTTTTCTTCGTAACAATTACTTCTATTTTTGTTCTTTGAAATATTAACACTCAGTACATGTTCTAAACGTCACTCAATCGCAATAATTTAAATTCGAATGCCGTTTTCGTGGTCGTGCGGACGGTTTGCCGTTAGTGTCGGTGTACCGACAAAACACATTTTCCCTCCCGTGGAGCACACGTGGTTCCTTACCGTTCCTTGTCGAACAGCAGATGTTTTTCGAACGAGCGCGCGCGGTTTTATTCCTCGTGAATAGCTCTCCGTTTCCCTCGTCCGTTTCAACAACATTTTAAATGCGTATATTCGTAATCACATTTCTATGGGAATTTACGATAAGATAAAATAAATGCGCGTCCAACGATCAGAAAACAATAATTTAATACCACTCCTCTGGCTGCTGCCGTTCATAAAATTATATCTGACATTGGACGCTACGCACGGATTTTCAGGCTTAATGCTTTATCGTAATAATTCCTTCGGCAATGTCATACTGGGCGATTGGCGATAAAAACGTACAAACTCCGGGGGTGGGTTATTGTGTAATTAAAAAAAAAAAATTCGATTCTCGAGTACGAGTTAGAAATTTCAGTTTTCTCTCTCTCTCTCTCGAAAAACAGCGATATTTCCCCTTGAACTGGCCGTATTTCCTTAATTTTCTAGTCCCATACGGTGAATTTGAATACCTTATTGAAAGATTCATTGAATTTTCGCAAAGAAAACGTACAAAGTAATATTATTTTTAGCGCGAGCATAGGAGCGATCTTAAAATTCGGAAACGTCTAAGTTTTGAAAAAATAAAAATTTGATTTCTAACCTAACGATGCTTCTTTCTTGTCATTCAGAGGTGTACGAGAATTTCACGAAAATCTCCTTTTTCTATTAGGCTTTTCAACGGTATAGTCATTTTTCCGAAGAGTTTCATCTCGGAGTGAAGAAATCCTCTTTTAAATGCAAAAAAAAAAACGTTACTTGGATAAGAGGGTAAGAGAGAAAGCTACTAAATGGTATCTTAAAAAATACCATTTACTTAATAAACAATAATTGAAAATATTTTTTAAAATTTTCTACATAAGTAGAGGCACCACAGAGTGCGAGAAAGACTTTTCAGTTAAATGTCTCAGAAATAAAATATTCCTAATATTGGAGACAGAAGACGAATATCTTTCACGATTAAAATTTTACAAAAAACGTACACAATTATTTACTCTTTTTTTTCTGCGACTCTTGTTTCACTTCTAATTTCAAATTTTTCTTTTCTTCTTTGTCAGCCTTATAGTATTCGTATATAATACCTGTACCCTTCTTTAAATACGCCACTGGTTTGTAAGCGACGACGACGAGCAGATGGATTTATTCGTTTAATTATTATTTTTTTTTTTTTACAATACGTTGTTATTATTGTACGATTTCTTATACTCGTGTGTTTGTGTGTGTGTCTGCGCAATATAATAGTAACCGTGACCTCGGCGCGATATTATTTGATTCGATTCTCATCGACGAGTCGTCTTTTATTTATTTTTTTCGACGTAATCCGAGTACAGAATAAAATGCGCACGTCCATTGCTGTTTATAATAACAATAATAATAATAATAATAATAATAATAATAATAATAATAATAATAATAATAATAATAATAATAATAATAATAATAATAATAATAATAATAATAATAATAATAATAATAATAATAATAATAATAATAATAATAATAATAATAATAATAATAATAATAATAATAATAATAATAATAATAATAATAATAATAATAATAATAATAATAATAATATTATTATTATTATATGAATACAACGCGGTTTGGTTGGAAAATGGATTTCGCATAAACCTCTCCCTGTTATTATACACGTGTGTTATAATTATAATCGTAATTAAAACGTCGTTGCACATTTCGCGCGCGCTGTTATAATATAAAATGGTGTTTACAGCGAAATTATTGATTTTAATCGTCCAAAAAATACAAAAAAAAAAATTCTTTCGCACTTGAAAACCGAATGGTTATTAAAACCGACGATGTCCTCTATCCATTAGTACAATAGTGTTCATACAAAAAAAAGTCGGATAAAACTGGATTAAAACAACGAGCATATAAAAAAAAAAAAAAAAACGTACACTCGTTTAATTGCGCGATTGTGTAATTATTTTTTAACGATTTTTTTTTGTTATTAATTTTTTTTTATTATATATAATTAACGGTCACGCGTAAGTAATAATTAAACAGTCTACGTATTTATTAAAAATTGAATGTTTTTTTTTTTTTTTTTTTTGTTAATTTTTAATTTTTGTTCCAAAGGATGCACTTTTACTCGTCCTTCGTTATATCGTATTATTTGTAGATTTTTATTGTTATTATTATTATTTTTTTCCTATCGTTCAATTATCGTTCCGATCTGTTGAGTCGATGGTTTTCTACGCGCGAAAAACGCGCACCAACATAATAATAATAATAATAAATTATAACGTATGTAAAACAATGGCCGTTAATTCGCGTTTTCTCAATAATCTTCGTCCGGCCAGCGAGTGTTTGTTTCTTGAAATTACCGTGTAATACACGTGTGTTAATTACGAGAAAAAATAAAAAAATCATATTATTATGTGTTATAAGGTTACGGCTATTGATATTGCGGGTTAAGACAATATCTTCTCCTCCTCCTATCGACAGTAAAAACAGAAGCGCGCGGACTTTCAGTATAGTTCGGAGGGTGCAATGTAAGGTTATGTACTGTCCTCCACATAACATACACTTTGAAGACTCTACAACATTTTGATTTATGATTATCAGGAATTTCGCATATTTTCGCAAATTTCATTTGACTTATTCACGCTTACTCGTGTGTTTTAATTGAAATCCCGCAAGCCAAATTTGAACCATTTCCTCACTGAACTCTGAGCTCCCGGGAGGTATTCCGATCATTTCTGACGACAACGCGCTAAAACGACGGAAATATATTCTGTAATTTATAGTATATAATTAATTTAAGTAAATTTTAATCGGTGATTAAATGCCGCGGTTCATTCTCGAGCGGACGGACTAAAAATGAGTGTTAATAAATTAAAAGTATTCGGGGAGAAAAAAACTCAATTAACCGCAAGGTTTTATTAAAAAATTGCGAAGGAACAAAAATATACCGAGGATTTCGTGAAGAAATCCGTATAATGACTTAAAGTAACAAAAGTGTCCACACGAACATAGTGATATGTGTTCTTACGCGGTTTAAATGCTTTTCGCGTTATTTCCTGAAATTATCCCTCAAAATAATTGTCCCCCGCAAAGCATTTAAATTGCACAGGAACATGACCGTACTGCTTATAGATAGTTTCTGATAATTCATCATACTTTGCTGATAACACTTCTGCATAGAGGAGCCATATTCAACATTTTTTTTTTTGGTTTGAGGTTTACACGACGTCATTGGATTTCTTTTCGTGCATTTTAATAAATGCTTGTATTTAAAACAGTTTTTTTTAATTTATTATTTATAATAATGGATAATATTCGGAATAATCGAAAAGTAAAAATTTTACAATATGATTCTTAAAGTATATTTCATCGGCCACCAATCGATGTGATTCGATATTATAAAAACTTAAAATATATTTTTTATTTCCACAAATCGGCAATAACTTTTTTATCGCGGTTGATGAAAAATAAAAAATAGTGTTTTTTGGCCGATACACAAACGCACAAGTAAAAGTATTCACGATGTAAAGAAAAATAATAATAATAATAAAGGTATTCAAATACTTTTTTCGACTATCCCGACTAATTTCATATCACTCTGGGATCTCTGCCATCTCTCCACTTTTCTATTCAGTATATTCCACAAAATTATTCATCCCTCTTGGAATTTTCAAAAAAAAATCTTTGGATCTTTGATTTTTTTTCTTCGTAACAATTACTTCTATTTTTGTTCTTTGAAATATTAACACTCAGTACATGTTCTAAACGTCACTCAATCGCAATAATTTAAATTCGAATGCCGTTTTCGTGGTCGTGCGGACGGTTTGCCGTTAGTGTCGGTGTACCGACAAAACACATTTTCCCTCCCGTGGAGCACACGTGGTTCCTTACCGTTCCTTGTCGAACAGCAGATGTTTTTCGAACGAGCGCGCGCGGTTTTATTCCTCGTGAATAGCTCTCCGTTTCCCTCGTCCGTTTCAACAACATTTTAAATGCGTATAT
Organism: Chaetogeoica ovagalla; assembly: GCA_032441825.1. Lineage (NCBI taxonomy): Eukaryota > Metazoa > Arthropoda > Insecta > Hemiptera > Aphididae > Chaetogeoica > Chaetogeoica ovagalla. The sequence goes on along the minus strand of CM063746.1, from coordinate 158,252 downwards.
TCGTAATCACATTTCTATGGGGAATTTACGATAAGATAAAATAAATGCGCGTCCAACGATCAGAAAACAATAATTTAATACCACTCCTCTGGCTGCTGCCGTTCATAAAATTATATCTGACATTGGACGCTACGCACGGATTTTCAGGCTTAATGCTTTATCGTAATAATTCCTTCGGCAATGTCATACTGGGCGATTGGCGATAAAAACGTACAAACTCCGGGGGTGGGTTATTGTGTAATTAAAAAAAAAAAATTCGATTCTCGAGTACGAGTTAGAAATTTCAGTTTTCTCTCTCTCTCTCTCGAAAAACAGCGATATTTCCCCTTGAACTGGCCGTATTTCCTTAATTTTCTAGTCCCATACGGTGAATTTGAATACCTTATTGAAAGATTCATTGAATTTTCGCAAAGAAAACGTACAAAGTAATATTATTTTTAGCGCGAGCATAGGAGCGATCTTAAAATTCGGAAACGTCTAAGTTTTGAAAAAATAAAAATTTGATTTCTAACCTAACGATGCTTCTTTCTTGTCATTCAGAGGTGTACGAGAATTTCACGAAAATCTCCTTTTTCTATTAGGCTTTTCAACGGTATAGTCATTTTTCCGAAGAGTTTCATCTCGGAGTGAAGAAATCCTCTTTTAAATGCAAAAAAAAAAACGTTACTTGGATAAGAGGGTAAGAGAGAAAGCTACTAAATGGTATCTTAAAAAATACCATTTACTTAATAAACAATAATTGAAAATATTTTTTAAAATTTTCTACATAAGTAGAGGCACCACAGAGTGCAGAAAGACTTTTCAGTTAAATGTCTCAGAAATAAAATATTCCTAATATTGGAGACAGAAGACGAATATCTTTCACGATTAAAATTTTACAAAAACGTACACACTTATTTACACTATTAGTTCTGCGACTCTTGTTTCACTTCTAATTTCAAATTTTTCTTTTCTTCTTTGTCAGCCTTATAGTATTCGTATATAATACCTGTACCCTTCTTTAAATACGCCACTGGTTTGTAAGCGACGACGACGAGCAGATGGATTTATTCGTTTAATTATTATTTTTTTTTTTTTACAATACGTTGTTATTATTGTACGATTTCTTATACTGGTGTGTTTGTGTGTGTCTGCGCAATATAATAATAACCGTGACCTCGGCGCGAATATTATTTGATTCGATTCTCATCGACATAATAATAATAATAATAATAATAATAATAATAATAATAATAATAATAATAATAATAATAATAATAATAATAATAATAATAATAATAATAATAATAATAATAATAATAATAATAATAATAATAATAATAATAATAATAATAATAATAATAATAATAATAATAATAATATTATTATTATTATATGAATACAACGCGGTTTGGTTGGAAAATGGATTTCGCATAAACCTCTCCCTGTTATTATACACGTGTGTTATAATTATAATCGTAATTAAAACGTCGTTGCACATTTCGCGCGCGCTGTTATAATATAAAATGGTGTTTACAGCGAAATTATTGATTTTAATCGTCCAAAAAATACAAAAAAAAAAATTCTTTCGCACTTGAAAACCGAATGGTTATTAAAACCGACGATGTCCTCTATCCATTAGTACAATAGTGTTCATACAAAAAAAAGTCGGATAAAACTGGATTAAAACAACGAGCATATAAAAAAAAAAAAAAAAAAAAAAAAAACGTACACTCGTTTAATTGCGCGATTGTGTAATTATTTTTTAACGATTTTTTTTTGTTATTAATTTTTTTTTATTATATATAATTAACGGTCACGCGTAAGTAATAATTAAACAGTCTACGTATTTATTAAAAATTGAATGTTTTTTTTTTTTTTTTTTTTGTTAATTTTTAATTTTTGTTCCAAAGGATGCACTTTTACTCGTCCTTCGTTATATCGTATTATTTGTAGATTTTTATTGTTATTATTATTATTTTTTTCCTATCGTTCAATTATCGTTCCGATCTGTTGAGTCGATGGTTTTCTACGCGCGAAAAACGCGCACCAACATAATAATAATAATAATAAATTATAACGTATGTAAAACAATGGCCGTTAATTCGCGTTTTCTCAATAATCTTCGTCCGGCCAGCGAGTGTTTGTTTCTTGAAATTACCGTGTAATACACGTGTGTTAATTACGAGAAAAAATAAAAAAATCATATTATTATGTGTTATAAGGTTACGGCTATTGATATTGCGGGTTAAGACAATATCTTCTCCTCCTCCTATCGACAGTAAAAACAGAAGCGCGCGGACTTTCAGTATAGTTCGGAGGGTGCAATGTAAGGTTATGTACTGTCCTCCACATAACATACACTTTGAAGACTCTACAACATTTTGATTTATGATTATCAGGAATTTCGCATATTTTCGCAAATTTCATTTGACTTATTCACGCTTACTCGTGTGTTTTAATTGAAATCCCGCAAGCCAAATTTGAACCATTTCCTCACTGAACTCTGTGCTCGGGGGAGGTATTCCGATCATTTCTGACGACAACGCGCTAAAACGACGGAAATATATTCTGTAATTTATAGTATATAATTAATTTAAGTAAATTTTAATCGGTGATTAAATGCCGCGGTTCATTCTCGAGCGGACGGACTAAAAATGAGTGTTAATAAATTAAAAGTATTCGGGAGAAAAACTCAATTAACCGCAAGGTTTTATTAAAAAATTGCGAAGGAACAAAAATATACCGAGGATTTCGTGAAGAAATCCGTATAATGACTTAAAGTAACAAAAGTGTCCACACGAACATAGTGATATGTGTTCTTACGCGGTTTAAATGCTTTTCGCGTTATTTCCTGAAATTATCCCTCAAAATAATTGTCCCCCGCAAAGCATTTAAATTGCACAGGAACATGACCGTACTGCTTATAGATAGTTTCTGATAATTCATCATACTTTGCTGATAACACTTCTGCATAGAGGAGCCATATTCAACATTTTTTTTTTTGGTTTGAGGTTTACACGACGTCATTGGATTTCTTTTCGTGCATTTTAATAAATGCTTGTATTTAAAACAGTTTTTTTTAATTTATTATTTATAATAATGGATAATATTCGGAATAATCGAAAAGTAAAAATTTTACAATATGATTCTTAAAGTATATTTCATCGGCCACCAATCGATGTGATTCGATATTATAAAAACTTAAAATATATTTTTATTTCCACAAATCGGCAATAACTTTTTTATCGCGGTTGATGAAAAATAAAAAATAGTGTTTTTTGGCCGATACACAAACGCACAAGTAAAAGTATTCACGATGTAAAGAAAAATAATAATAATAATAAAGGTATTCAAATACTTTTTTCGACTATCCCGACTAATTTCATATCACTCTGGGATCTCTGCCATCTCTCCACTTTTCTATTCAGTATATTCCACAAAATTATTCATCCCTCTTGGAATTTTCAAAAAAAAATCTTTGGATCTTTGATTTTTTTTCTTCGTAACAATTACTTCTATTTTTGTTCTTTGAAATATTAACACTCAGTACATGTTCTAAACGTCACTCAATCGCAATAATTTAAATTCGAATGCCGTTTTCGTGGTCGTGCGGACGGTTTGCCGTTAGTGTCGGTGTACCGACAAAACACATTTTCCTCCCGTGGAGCACACGTGGTTCCTTACCGTTCCTTGTCGAACAGCAGATGTTTTTCGAACGAGCGCGCGCGGTTTTATTCCTCGTGAATAGCTCTCCGTTTCCCTCGTCCGTTTCAACAACATTTTAAATGCGTATATTCGTAATCACATTTCTATGGGGAATTTACGATAAGATAAAATAAATGCGCGTCCAACGATCAGAAAACAATAATTTAATACCACCTCTGGCTGCTGCCGTTCATAAAATTATATCTGACATTGGACGCTACGCACGGATTTTCAGGCTTAATGCTTTATCGTAATAATTCCTTCGGCAATGTCATACTGGGCGATTGGCGATAAAAACGTACAAACTCCGGGGTGGGTTATTGTGTAATTAAAAAAATTCGATTCTCGAGTACGAGTTAGAAATTTCAGTTTCTCTCTCTCTCGAAAAACAGCGATATTTCCCTTGAACTGGCCGTATTTCCTTAATTTTCTAGTCCCATACGGTGAATTTGAATACCTTATTGAAAGATTCATTGAATTTTCGCAAAGAAAACGTACAAAGTAATATTATTTTTAGCGCGAGCATAGGAGCGATCTTAAAATTCGGAAACGTCTAAGTTTTGAAAAAATAAAATTTGATTTCTAACCTAACGATGCTTCTTTCTTGTCATTCAGAGGTGTACGAGAATTTCACGAAAATCTCCTTTTTCTATTAGGCTTTTCAACGGTATAGTCATTTTTCCGAAGAGTTTCATCTCGGAGTGAAGAAATCCTCTTTAAATGCAAAAAAACGTTACTTGGATAAGAGGGTAAGAGAAAGCTACTAAATGGTATCTTAAAAATACCATTTACTTAATAAAATAATTGAAAAAAAAATTACATAAGTAGAGTAAGAGAGAAAGACTTTTCAGTTAAATGTAAAAATAAAATTTCCTAATAAGACAATAATTGAAAATATTTTAAAATTTTACATAAGTAGACACCACAGAGTGCGAGAAAATTTTTCTTTTCAGTTAAATGTCTCAGAAATAATAATATTCCTAATATTGGAGACAGAAGACGAATATCTTTCACGATTAAAATTTTAAAAACGTACACAATTATTTACTTTTTTCTGACTCTTGTTTCACTTTAATTTAAATTTTTCTTTCTTCTATAATAACCTTATAGTATAATAATAATAATAATAATAATAATAATAATAATAATAATAATAATAATAATAATAATAATAATAATAATAATAATAATAATAATAATAATAATAATAATAATAATAATAATAATAATAATAATAATAATAATAATAATAATAATAATAATAATAATAATAATAATAATAATAATAATAATAATAATAATAATAATAATAATAATAATAATAATAATAATAATAATAATAATAATAATAATAATAATAAAAATAATAATAATAATAATAATAATAATAATAATAATAATAATAATAATAATAATAATAATAATAATAATAAATAATAATAATAATAATAATAATAATAATAATAATAATAAATAATAATAATAATAATAATAATAATAATAATAATAATAATAATAATAATAATAATAATAATAATAATAATAATAATAATAATAATAATAATAATAATAATAATAATAATAATAATAATAATAATAATAATAATAATAATAATAATAATAATAATAATAATAATAATAATAATAATAATAATAATAATAATAATAATAATAATAATAATAATAATAATAATAATAATAATAATAATAATAATAATAATAATAATAATAATAATAATAATAATAATAATAATAATAATAATAATAATAATAATAATAATAATAATAATAATAATAATAATAATAATAATAATAATAATAATAATAATAATAATAATAATAATAATAATAATAATAATAATAATAATAATAATAATAATAATAATAATAATAATAATAATAATAATAATAATAATAATAATAATAATAATAATAATAATAATAATAATAATAATAATAATAATAATAATAATAATAATAATAATAATAATAATAATAATAATAATAATAATAATAATAATAATAATAATAATAATAATAATAATAATAATAATAGCAGCTGACGCGATACGATTTATGCTCGGCGGCGTATTTTTATTTTTTTTCCTCTCCAAAACGGGTAAATTTTAATTCGATTGACGTGCTCGACCGCAGTATTACGATGAGACGCATTTTGTTTTTATAACGCGTACGAGTGTACCGCACAGCGGCGCATCTGTTGCTCGTTCGAGAAGGTGTTTGGGGGTGTGAATATCGATAGCGAAATTATTCGATTTGGCGCCAAGAGAAATGAGCACAAAAACAAAAAAAAAAAAAAAATTGTCATACAATAATATTGTTAGTGCGATGATGACTAAATGGGTTCCTCGTACATCAATTGAATTATGCGACAACAAAATAAATACGCACCGGCTTAACAACGATTCAACTGTTTCGCGAGGCACGCGAAACAGAAATGATTCGAGCACGTAATATAAGCACGTATGTTGAGGAGAATATTGGATGAAGAAGAAGGCAAAGTGCAGCTAATGGTACCGGCAATATACATAAATTCAAAAGCGTTTTTCAACGATTTTCAGACCGTCCTCGCAGTGACAACCAAGAACGCAACGGGAATTCTTAAAAACAACGCTTAGGACGGGTGGACTGGGGGGAGAGGAATGGACGAAAAAATATTCGGGAACGCCGAAGTTATTTATTCTCGATCTCGTTATTCTGCCGATATTAACGCGCGACGATGGAGTTTACATGTTTACGATACGCCTTACTCGTTATTGAACATTGCCAATACTAACATACACGTGTCTCTGTTTAGTAAACAAATATATATGTGACAACGGTTTTTTATTTTATCTTCTTGTTGTCGTATCGTTTTCGAGAAATCGATTTCGTGTTACGATTGAATTTCGTCACGACACCAACACAACGATATTCGCGGAATTCTTAAATACTACACCGCGTGTCGCGGCGACTCAAGACATTTTCATTGCAACGATCGTTTAACAAAACGACACACGGCCTTAGGAATTTACCGTTTGAAATTATTAATTCATTTATTACAGCGAACGGATAATAATAATACCAATTATCGAATGTGATTTTCGGAAAACAAAACTATTATCATCGAACATTTTTCACGTATTGTATACACATTACGCCTGTACCGTTCGTGAAAAGAGAAAGAAGAAAAAAGGAGTTTGTATTCGTAATATTTATACAGTTCTCCTATTACAATGTCTCGTTTTCTATATATGTACGTGCGAAACGTTTATAAAAAAATATATATATATATTTATATATTGTTAGTATATTATAAAGAATATTAAAATAGAATAATAAGATTTTATCGAAAACGATGTCAGCCAAAAACCACAAAGGAGTCCGACAGATATTTTCGCTCCTCGTTCCAGTTATAGGATCTATAAAACACGAATTCAAAATAATAATAATAATAATAAAAAAAATATCGGAACGGAAATAAAAAATTAATTTAATTGTCGGAAATTCAAACGTGAGTGGATGTTATTAAAATAATATTTTTTTCATATCGGAAAATACGCGAAAGCGTTTACATCGGAATTATTTTAAACGACTTTTATATTTATTTTTACAACAGTATAATATATCGTATGGAAAACGGTCTTCGCGAGAATTCGGTGTAAACGTGGTATTTCGTTTTTGATATTCATTTGTAATTTAAATCAGTGATTTTATTATTCTTTTCCGATATGTGTAAAACGACGCGTGCACGTACGATTTTCAACAAATCGTCGACTAACCAAACGGGGGAAATTATAAAAACAAAAACACAATTTTCCGTTTCGTTCAAAACCTAAACCGCAGCAGACACGTGATTTGGATAAGTAATTTCGGTATAGCGCAAGAGCCAAAAAAAAAAAAAAAAAAACAAAAAAACTATCCGAATTTACACGGTGTAGCACTTGTATACTTATGGAATTTCAATTAAAAATTATTACGTTTATATAATGTATTTATTTTATGCGCGTATTTTATTTCCGTAATTGCTCAATAACGTGCGCCGCGTATACGAATAATATAATTGCGCACAATACACACACAAAACGCCCACTTGTGCCTCGGAATCATTTATCGGTAATTAACACACTATGTTACATTATAGCGTACCGATAATCGTTAAAAATCTTAAAAAAAAAATCTTAATTCGAAAATTGTAGGAGATCGAATAACGAGGAAAACGATAATAGTTTATAATAAATTTTTACCATACCGGAAACCATGATACTGTCTATGAACCAAATTTAATCGGAATCGGTACTACTACGCCACTGAGCACATCGTTCAAATCGAAAAATTTTATTTTTTTATCCCAAATACGTACTTTGCGCGTGTGGACGAATTTGATATTCGTGTCGGAAATGGCCTTTCAAATCGGATTCACACGTTTCGGAATCTCACTGTGTTCGAAAGCGATTTAACGTTTGATATTGAAAAAGAAAAAAAAATTATTAAGCGCGATATCCAAAACCGGAGAGAAAATAACAGTAAATCCGAATTGCGCGTGTAAAAAAAAAAAACAAAAAACAAAAAAAAAGAAATAAAAAATTTCTGAATTTCACGTAGTCACTTGAAAAGTCCCGAGTCTTGAATTTATTATTATTATTATTATTATTATTATTATTATTATTATTATTTATAAAGCGATATTCGTGCGAAAACGCGTAAAAGTTCAACGGTTGATTTACGGACCAACGACAAAATCAGGAGAGAAGAAAGAAACCGTAAATTAGATTAAAAAAGAAAATCGATTTGTGAAGGAACGGAAGAGTAGCACTGCGATATAATACGGTCGGCAAGGAAAGCGTCGAGGGCAATTATTTTCGTATCGACTTTTGTGCGGAAAAGAAGCGAATTAAAAATATTTTGTGACGGGGTTTGAATAGTAGTTGGACAATCAAAAAGTCATTTGATGAAAATCGTCTAAAACGTCTTGGTCACCGCGACGAGTGCAATACGGGGGGGGGGATGGGGGGAATCGTTTACGTTTTGTGAGGCTGGGGGGACGGGTTATGTCATCCGTCCAAATTTTAACCGGGAAAATGAGAAGTCGTGAGTCGTGTCCAAAATAGAGGCTGTTTCGCGAGACCGATGAAAACGTGGAATGAAATGGATTAAAAGCATTCGCGTCTGCGGCATTTCCTAGTATAAAATAGTGGACCGCGGTGAAAATCAGTCAGTTTCACCTTGGTCGATTTCGTATGCTCTAACGAACTCGGTGTTTACACATCACCGAGTCTGCAGAATAATTTCGTTTAAATCGATTTTTTTTTTTTTTTTAAACGATTTTATATTTTAATTATTTGTAATTTCGCTATTAGATTCAACACGGGACGTTTTCAGCGAGCCTATTTTTCAATGATTAATATTTCGCAGAAAATAAAATCTAAAACTATAAATATTGCAAACGACACTTCACGTTTTTGTACGCATTCCATCGTTGTTTTTTTCTTCGTATACACACGCGTATCATTTCGATACGCGAGTCAATTTATTGCACAATATAATACACCTAGTATAGTGTTAAATTTTTTTTCTTCCTCCGAATTTTTCGAAAATAATTCGTCTCCCGAGCGTAGAGCTGCGTAAGATTAGCTTTCGAATATTATAAATTTTTTTTTTTTTTTTTTGTCGGTCGGCACGCCATACTGATGTAGCTAAAAAAACAACGAGGACCGTGTACAATCGTAATTTACCGGATGATGTATAATTGAACGTTACGATTTTATGCGAGTGCACCACACTCATTAAAGTACGTCATGAGTGTCGTTGTACGCCTGCGTTTGTTTTTTTCTTTCGAAATTATTACATTAAAATGGAATTTCGATTAAAAAGAAGAAAAAAAGTTACTTTTCCTTTTTTACCCGGCGGTTATAACGGGTTTAAATTTTACAAACGTAAAATTACTTTATTTTTTTTTCGCGAAAATTCTCGCGGTGTTCATTATGAAATGCAGTGGGGTCTCCGCATAAACGAATAGTGAAAAAAAATATATACATATATGTATACATAAAACGGTTCGCGTAAAACGGATTTATCTCGGTCATTTTTTTATTAATAAAATATTACGTACGAAATTTCTATTATTTTCCATATAGTCCGTAGAGCGGTTAGTCGGAATTAATTGTATTTCGATTAGGAACATTTTCAAAAGACTAAACCCGCGTTTAGATTTTAAAAAGAAATTGTCGTATCTTATATATATATATATATATATTTAAAAAAAATTTCCCGTTGATACGTGATTTGAAATTTTAAAATAGCCCTCAAAAAAAAAAAAAAAAACAAAAAACAAAAAAAAAAATCGAAAATATCATTCCGTATAAAAATCGTCGAAACCAAGCCGTGTAAGTTCTGGAAACGCGCCGACGAGTGTATTCGATATATTATGAGTACGCACACTCATTATTACATAATATGTGAGTAATATTGTTGTTTTGTGTTGTGGGGAGAAGAAAAAAACGCTTTATATCAGCTGCGAGGAGACGTACAATAATGTCGTCTGAAACACGACGTACGTGTGTACCTACACAACGCACAAATGAACTTTCTGGCGTTCCTCCAATAACGAAACAGTATATTTTACATTTTTCAAATAGTTCGGGGCGACCCCGTAGTCAGTCGGACGACGTGTTATTAATGGAACGTCGCGGGAAGTATATTTACGCACAGAGGCGTGCGCTGCGGACTTCTGTGTCGCATGGTTTGCGGCCAAATAAAACGCGCTGCGACGAAATATCATATTATAGTGGTCCTTTCAGTCTCGTCGCCTTATGAGAAAAAACTCCTTTTGTACAAAAAAAAAAAAAAAAAAAATTATTAAATAATTAAAAAGAGATTTTTCAAAACCGTTTTCGGATACAGGCGAAAACGTGAGCGATTCGATCGGTACAATATCTGTCGAACACTTTATAGATTTTTTGTGTGTGTGTGTGTTGTTTTTGCGCTCATAGCGGAGATCCGTGTGTCATCGTGTTGAAAATAGCCATTTTATAATTTATTTATTTTTTTTTTTTTTTTTTTTTATAAACAAATTAGTTTTAGAAATGTTTATTTCGCGATGATTCGTTAATTTTCTACAATTCTTTTTTTTTTTTAATTTACAAAAAATGTCAATTCTCTTCATATATATGATATATAACAATACTCGGCGAAACAATAAAAAAAAAAAAAAAATGACGAGAAAATGATTTGTTTTTGCTGAAAAGAATTGCGATTTTAGTAAAGTTCGAAGTAAAAAAAAAAAAAAAAAAAATAGAAAATTGACAACCAAATTATCTAAACAATTCTAACATACAAAAAAAAAAAAATTATAAAATCACTATTTTTGAAAATAGTTTAATTTTTTCAGTTTTAATTCAACTCAAATCGTGTATTACGGCGATTGTAATAATAATAAAAAAAAAAACGTCCGTAATAATATTTTGACCGTATTAACTGCGTTCTTTATCTCTCGAACAAATAAATATCTGTCCGATTTTTTTCTAAACAATTTTTTTTCATCTCTTCGTCCGTATATTTTCCATTTATTAGTGTTTCCAAAAGTCTACTGTGGCGATATATTCGGTGTTCGCTAGTAGTTGCATGCTATACAGACACCGCGGTGTGATACAAACGTCGAAAATTCTACCAAAAGTCAACACCACGTTTCCGAATTTGTCGAATTTTCTACGAACAATATTGAATGGACGCAATAGGATAACTCGCATTAGACACAAATATTTTAACATAAATATTATGTTTCAAGCGATTTCAGTGTGACAGAGAAGTTCAGTGTAGCTAAATCACACTACACGGACGAAATGTTCTTGATATATTGTATGAGTCGGTGTCGTAACGTCCTTGTAAGTTTGTGGGTTAGGATAGTGCTCACAAAAAAAAAAACAGAACGCTGTACTGAATGTAATAATTTTCTTGAATTGGTTATGAAATAATAATACATGTATTCGTACGTCCAATGTCGAACGAATTACGAGAGAAAATGTACTTGTATAATACACGTGCGTGTTTTAGAGCCGTGTATCGCTGACGGTATTAATAGTATACAGACTGAAGTCCTACTCAGAATTTGTTTTGCCCATCCGTTATAGGATAAAAACAAAAAAGAAAAAAAATCGTAATTTCGTTTTGTAATTTATTACATTTTTTTTTCTTTCTCGCACGCAACGCAGTGTTTAGGATATTATTTCGACTATTGAAAATCACGTAAATCGTATGTATAATCCGTTTCATGTAGCCACGAAAGCTCCAGAGTGTTCGAACAATTCCGCGTATTATACGTATGTTTTATATGAATCGCTTTTTGCTAAAAGGGCATATATGTTACATTTTTTGTTAAAATCATTTTATTTTAGTTTTCTGTTCTTTGTGCATAAGTCCATCATATCGTGTATTGTAATTGATACGGTATAAATACCAAGTACCGTTTATGCAAATAAATGAATTACTCACAAAGTTACCATATTTTGGAAGTTAAGCAGTTTTTATCGTTTCCCGACACTTCATCTGTTGAAATATATTGAAATATCGTCGAAAGAAATGATTTTCAGTTTTTACCGATTCGCCGAAGAGAAACCATAATTTTTCCACACAGTGCGCAAGTCGAAAAACACTAGATTTTCCGATCGTACTGTCGAATTCGCTAAGGTAGGTACTTGGATTTATAAAAACAGTAAAACATTTTTTTCTTTTGTACCATTTCGTTTGATCGTTTATAAAACACGCGTAGAATGTGTGAAAATTAACGTTGGAAAAATGATGTTCAACTATTATGAAATTATTATGCGAATTTACGACGAATATATTATCAAATTTTCTCTCGTACTATTTTATTGTCGTTCTAACTCAATTGGATTTTTTTTTTTTAATTTCAATAACTTTATGTAGAATAAATTTATTTAGATTTTGTCAAATTAGCAACGTTACGATCAAATCATGTAGTGTTTTTACACCGCAATTTCAATTTTTAACCGAATCGGATTTAAAATAATTTTTAAAGTTATTAAAACAAACAAAATAATGTATGGGTAAATTTAGACTTATAGTTGTATAATTTTTTATGTTTATTTAAACTCGAAGATTTTATTAGTAATTGAATAAAAAAATATAATTAATTGTCACGAGGAAAGAGGGGGGGGGGTAAACGATCGATACGTATGCGTTTTGTTGTCTGTTTATCTAAAACGACGTGTTTAGTGAATACAAAATATTTGAATAAACACTATACGCGTCGTATAATTATTCTATATGGATACGTAGTGTATAGATGAACATCATCGCAGACGAATACGACTTTGCAAATTACAACACGACTTATTATTATTATTGTTAGTTACTGAAAATAACAGTTTGGATTCGGACAACAATAATATTATAACGGTGCTCTGATAATAAACAAATGGTAACCAATACGTTTAGCATAACGTGTATGTTAACGGTTTTGTTGTGTTTTAATTTCGTTACAACGCATAAAACAATGGCATAACCTATATACGTATATCATAAAAAAAAAAACAGTCGTCTTAGCGTTTAAAATATTATGACAATTATTTAGAGTTTTTGTTGTGAAACTACTCGACCGAACAACGAACCGTATGAGATACATATTATTCTTTTTCCTCTTTTTTTTTTTTATGTAATCGATTGTCTATATAATACATCTAAAACACGTTATTTTATTTATTTACTGGTTCGCGTACCGAGTATATTATATTTTAAAATTCAAACGTTTTTTCTTTTTTCGGATATTTCGCATTTCGTGTTTTAAACACGTTGTGGTCCTTATTTTTTTTTTTTGACCATTTATTGATTTTTCGATTAACTCCCTGTGTCTCGGGGGGGGGGGGGGAGAAATCACAACTTTATTTGTCATTTAACGCGACTATTTTTTCTCCCTTTATTTTAAATGTGCAATCTATACCGGGTGGGCATAACACGAATGTGAGCTATTGAAACAATATTATATCGAAGAGCTCGCGACACGAAACAAGACACACCGCTAATGTTGTGAAACTTCTCACACACCAACAGCCTACGTAATTCCGTCTACGGTTTTACAAAAAAAAAAAACGTATTCAAAACTTTTGATAAATATAATCGAGAATTTAAAAAAAAAAAGTGTTAGTAGTCATTTAATATTAGGATAAAAACTATAGTCATATCGTGTGTATATACATATGTATATATAGACAATATAGTTAGAATCTTAGCGGTAACTTCAGATACCTACGTAACTCGTGAGTTTTTTGTTTTTTTGTTTTTATGATTACGAATATTTTTTTAACGTTGGTTTTTCTGTACACGCATAGCTTACAGAATCTTTAAGGATTGTCAATGGGCTAGGGATCACTTCTACATCAACGAATGTACACAGGTGATTATTAACATTTTCAAAACGAATTATTATATTTGCGTTAATCTTTGTTTTGTGTATTTTCTGTTCACGGCGGACACGCATTCGCGGTGGACGACGCGACGTCCACGTTCGTCGCACATTTCTCTTAATAAATTCCCGTACACATTAAAGCGTGTAAATTATTCCGAGTCGTTTTTATTATTAAACAAACGTGTGTGGTGTGCGCGTACTATTTTACTTGTTCGCCCACGCGCGAGACGCGTTAGGCTGCTGCACCCCCCTACATTGGATCCACATTTTTCCGATCCGATCGGTTGTTGATGAAAAAGAGAAAGAAACATCTACGGATCGTAACGAAGGTACCTATACAACACGGATCAGAACTGCCGACGATTCACGATCGGATCCGATCTGCAAACGCGGTCAAGCCCGTAATCGGAGCCCGACGCGATTTATTTATATGCATTAAGGTAACTGTGATACGTGTGATGAAATCGCTAAAGAAATTAATATAATTTATGTTCCTATTATTATTATTATTATTATTATTATTATTATTATTATTATTGTCGCCCACGTTGAATGATTATAATGTATATATTATATAATATACATTTAAAAATATTTTATTTTTCGATTTATAAATAATAATTTTTCACGTGACGTTCGGTAAAATTGTCCGTTGAATAGTAATCTTTGGAATTCAGTTGATGTCACCGGGTGATAACGAACAAGTGCGTTTTAAAATATTTTATACGCACATCATAATATATGCCTATATAATTATTAGAACTGATTAAACGAAAGTCGTAAAAAATCATCCGCCAGATCGGTCCGAATTTAATTCGTGCTCTTGTTCTACGTCCCTTTTTATATGGGACAGCATTTTTCTTTGACAAAAGCCAGCACAAAGTGCTGAGTCGACAATCACCTAACTACACGTGCTCACTACAACTAGGTACGCTGCTATTGCAAATGCTTTTGTCGGTTCGCGACAGGACCCGCGGTGTAGGCATTCGCGTCGGACGTCATCGGATCCCGATGGTCATACGCATGACACATAACGTGTGTTAACACATAATGTTACGCTCGAATCGGAAAGAGGAAGCAAGAGTACGGAGTTCTTTTTTTTTTTTTACAAATATTTTACCGCACACCCTTTTTATAATGTGTGGCCGCTGAGAGACCGGGACTTTTGTTACGATTCTATCGAATCAACGAAAACGATAATAATGTCTTTAAAAATATCGCTATCAGCGTCAAAATAATAAAGATTTGATGTGGACATTTCAAACGATCAATTCAAACAAATCAAACATTGTTGCGGCGGGATGCGCGGGATATCGCGAATTTTCAAGATATTAAAATTTTCGAGGACGCGCATTTTTATTTTTCATTCTACACTTCTGCATCCTGCTTCAAAATTTTTATTTTTCCGACTCAAACACTGGTACGCTCGTTCAAACGGCGCGAATAAGACGGTCACACGCGATGACGGCATCGTCGTAGGGTAATAAACCGTATACAAATTGTACTCGGCGTAATAATAATAATAATAATAATAATAATATTAATAATAATAATAATAATAATAATAATAATAATAATAATAATAATAATAATAATAATAATGAACACAATAATGCAATACCGACAAATACCGAATTGACCGGAGGACATTATCGTCATCGTCGTGGTACGCTCGATTCATGGTCATTGCCCGAGAGGAAAGGATATAATATGGAGGCGACCGTCATCGTCGTCTTTGCGAATCCGACAATACGCCTCGCCACATTTGTAACCTCTAAACCGAAATGGTATACATGTATACCACGGATTCGCGTGCGAATATTGGTATATGCCGGTATAGAAAATAATAATAATACTAATAATAATAATAATGCTTTCTTTTCTTCGTCCGTCATTTACGATGCTTTTTTTGTTCACGTGAAAATATTTGCTTAATTTTATTACATAAACGAGATAAAAATCCCACGCGAGATAATAACAGAATCAATCGTATTCGACGCGAAACGCGCAGAGTGTTTGTTTTGTTTAGAATTCATTTTTTTTTTTTTTTTTTTTATACGTATTAAATTATTTTTTATACGACGTAATTTCGGCCTCGGAAAATATAATTTATTGTAGAATTCGTAAACGTCATAAACGTGTTTGTTTATATATGTTATACTATATATAATCATCATAAACGAATATCGTTAAACACAAATGTTTTCCTTTCTCCATATGTCGCCGTCATCCGTTGTTAATCAATTCGTATTTTAGGTCCTGATTGAAACGACGACGCTATTGCCGGTTTTACAATGACGTTCGTTTATTAATTTTTTTCTGTGCACACAGACTTATCGACTAGGGTACAACAAATCGGTCGGACACTTGTATTGAGACTGAAGAGCCAAAAGTTACAGTTTACGTAATTCTATAGTTTTCCAAAGTTTTCCACTACTAATAATTTTCGTTTCAATGTTATCGTATTTACTTATATATATATATATACGCATTTGATTTAAGATTTTAAACACGACTGACCGACGAGTCATTTGGTAAATTGGTACGTATTGAGTCATTTTAAAATCTTATATCGCGCATCACGTATCGCGCGACACTGTCCGCTTATCGTGTCATATCCGCCGACCGATATACTGATCAAATTTGCTGCGAGCCAATTGTGGACCGACTCGGCGAATCGCATGATTTTGTCCAGCGCACCTTAGTCTGTCGTCCGCGGCGGTCAAAGGGTCGTGTATTTCCGAATGACACTCTGCTAAGTCAATCTCTGTCCGGAGTGGGTAATTAATAAAAATTACAAGACTGAAAAGTGCAGAAAATCCTCTAAACGAAAATAATAAAATTTACCAAACACACCCGGGATGGGCGTGGAGGAGCATGTGAGTTTGTATCGCGCAAGACGTGCATTTTTCGTCGGCACTCCCAAGTGAGTAAACATGACATATCGACTGTTCGCGTCTACTATTGGTTACTAGTCGAACTCTACGAAGAAATCGTGTACAACATATAAATAAATAGTGGAAAAATAGCGAAATATTTGTTCGTTTCGTTGATTGTCGATTCGAGTTTTCGTCAAAGCAAATAAACGTTAGATACACGAGTCCATTAAGAAGGCGCTGTTTATCCGAAATAGCGTACGCTACGGAATTTCTGAAAAAATTTAACCATACCGAAAATAATAACGAAACAAATTGTTTTCACGTTTTCTGTTTCAATTCAAAGTAGTGTGATATTGTGATAGATAACATTGGAATCGATATTTTCGGGAGATTGAGGTGTTCAAAAAAAAAAAAAAAAACACTGGCGAAACGTAAAATAAACGGCTTAGTGATTCAACCGACCTTATCGTAAATCGAAAATGTCCACGTAACGGCAGAAAACGTGTATAACACAACTGACTCAGAACAAGAGAAGATGCAAACCGTTCTGTGTAAAAACGCGTCCAGTGTTATTCAATTAACTTTTACGAAAAAAAAATAAAAAATAAAAAAAAATACGTACTTTATACTAATTCGTTTGCATTTAACCCACAAAGCGCAGTCGTATTAGTTACGATTATAATTTATGCAACGAAAAAATTATAATATCGTTTTAATTCGTCTCGCAGATTATTATTAGTTAGTTTCTTGTTAGTGTTATACCGTCGCCGTTGTACAAAATAAATATTGTTTTCGGGTAAACGAATGAATTTTAAACGATTTATTTTTTAAACTTTTCTCGATAATTTTACGTTTGTAGAACATTTTTCAGACAACAGCGGCAAACGGTTTCACAGGCCATAACGGTTACGTATCAAACACACACACACACATATTATACATATTAAAAACATATTCAAATTTACGATAGACGTTTTGCAGATTGACGGTACACATGCGACGAGTAATATTTCGAAAAATATCGTACAATCGTTTTTCCACGGTCCATTTACTCGTGTCCGCATCACAACGGAATAAACGACATGACGAGATGGAAGGAAGGGGGTAAGTGTATAACAATAATAATAATAATAATAATAACGAGATGGTCCTTAAAAAATATGAACAACAGTACATCAGACGTGCTTATATAGAATTCCACGTTAACTACGTCCATTAGCGCGTTGCGTAGTCATTTCTATTTCCACCCCCGCGCGTTAAAATATAAATATTTATATAATACAGGAGTGGTATTGAATTTTCTTTTCGACAATTACGTTCGTATGCGGCAAAATAATAATATACTGTCGCGTACACACTACGACACGTCCGACTAAAAAATTAGTACCTACAAAATATAAATAATCAATTTCACACGTGAAATATATATATATATATATATTTTATACAGTCGTTTCATATTATTTCTATCAATTAACAATAATTATGACGTAAAAAAATAAATATTTTCTTTCTGGCCCCCGTCCGAAATGTTTATAATGTACTATAGTGAGTTTTCTCAATTATTCGTTTGGACGCCGTCATTGAGACGCATCATAACGATTGTTGTATAAAACACTACGCAGTAGTTTGTGAGCACGTTCGTATCAAAAGCCATAAGCGTTTTAAGCGTCATTTCACACGACCGTGAGTCGTATATGAATATCAACAGACCATAATTTCGAATTTTTTTTTTTTTTTTTAAACACACACTTTCCTCATACGCGTATCACGGTAATAATAATAATAATAATGAAAAAAAAATAGTATACCGGCAAATGACTTAAAGAATCGATAATAATAATAATAATTATTGTTGTTTTCTTAGGTTCTCCCGCGAACATTTCTCACATTATAATATTTTATAAAATCAAACGTAATAATTTGAATCGCCGCATTACGAGCACATTATTTATTGTTCGATAATAATTCACTGGATCATACGCTAGTCTTGAGAATATTTAAAAAAAAAAAAAAAAAAAAATAAAAATTATTTTCATCCACTCTCGAAAATGTCTCGTTTTCACATAGAAGAATCAAAAAACAAACAAACGAAAAAAAAACCGCGATTATCCATATACATTTTTTTTTTTTATTCTTTTAAATATATAAATGAAAAATTAAATTTTCGGATTACCGACGTATACGTTCGCGTTTTTTAACTCTTTCTAAAAAAAAAAAAAAAAAAAATCGATCCTAGTCGTTTTTTCCATTTTATTCCGAGAAAGAAAATAAATTAATAGTATCCGTAAAATTACCTCGTTACGCGCACGATTTTATTCCGATAATATTTTAACGCGCCAATTTAATCGTTTTTATCTACTTGTTGATATCGTTTTCTCTATTATATCGTCCCTGATTTACGTGTTATGAAATTCAAAAGACTTCGTAACATTATCGCGAATTCAGTCCGTTTGTGTTTTGTGCGTGCCAAACTGTAGACCGTGTGAAACACGTAATTTCGTAAACAAAACCGTAACAGTATTATTATCATAATAATGACACACGTCACCCGCACGCCGTCGTGTCGTACCCGCAGGTGCATACCGCGTGTATCGGATCTATGTCATTATAATAAATAGAAGAGAGAAAAAAACGAAAATTATAATAATAATAATAATAATAATAATAATGATAATGTGTTCGTAGAATTGCGAAAATAAGATTCATCGTCTGAGAAACGATGTGACCCCCGCTACGCATTCGTCGCAATCATACACCCGTTCGGTTTGTACCGAAAATCGCTTCGCGTTCCATCGGTATTCCGCGAAACGGTCGTGTGTTCCATAGTAACGATGGACAATTTTTCGTTAACGCCCCCCCCGGTTAATATTTTAACGATTTTCGGTACAGTATAATAATAATCGGTAGCGCAGAAAACGCTCGGATCGATTATTACGTACGAATAAAAAAAAAAAAAAAAAATGTACTCGACACATTCGATATTGCGATATGAACGACACAGTCCAGCCCGCAGCGTTTTTTCTCATTATAAATTGTCTCGCCTTGTCCGTCCGCCGTCCCGCGCTGTTTTATCCATGAAACGGGCTACTTGCGCCAATCCTTTCACGTCGCTATGATTATTGTTTTTCTTTTCTAATTTCTTCTTATTATTATTGTTATTTTTTTCGCCAATAATTCCATCGTTATTAAAGCCGCCCGCAATTAACGTTGTTTCGAATGTTTCCGGAATTCGAATTTCGTTTCGAAGGTTTTGTTCAACCCGCCGCGACTCGGCGGCAGTTCTCCGGAGATTGACGCGTCCCCAAAGAAACGAATCGTTCGGCTTAATTACATTACGTCATGGATACAGTCTAAAAGTATCGGAATCGATAAACGTTTCAAATAATAATGAAATTAAAAGCGCCACGTTTTTTTTTTGAATTGATAAAACGAATCGAAATTCGCGAACGAATCGCACAAATCAAACGGCAGTGGGGGTTTCAAAATCCGTAAAGAAAAAAAAAAAAAGCACTGACCCAAAACACAAATGTTTGCGGAAACTGCGGCGGCGTAACCGTTGTGGTCGTAGTCACCGATTGCTGTGACGTCAACGCGTTACACGTCCATCGTTGGTACTCGGAAGAATACGACGCTGCGATTACGAAGAAATCCATCTCACCTGACCGCAGGGGCGTATTTACTTCATCCCTTAGGGGGGGGGGCGAATAGAAAAACGGCCCGTCGAATCTGTTGCCAACTTAGAATTATCGAAAAATTATATAAAAATAATAAGTTTTAAATAAAAAAAATGTTTTATGACATTTTAATTTTAGTTCGATTGATTTTAGTTGTCAGTAGATATAGGTACATACACAAGTATCTAGGGGGGGGGCGATCGCCCCATCGCCTCCCCCCCTTGTATACGCCCCTGCCTGACCGTCCGTTTAATCGACAGAGTACGGTTTCTCTCTCTCTCTCACTCTCATTCTCACACTCTGTCGAGGCCAACTACTTGTGTTTTTCTACGTATACACACTTCCCACATCGCGCGGTCCGGACACGAGCGGTGTCTTCGGTGTAAAGTCTGTGTGCACGCGTTATGGCGTTCGAAACGCGATCGAGAAAACGCTATTGAAAAACCGTTTAACAGTTCAAAAGTCATATTATGAGCATTTGTTTCAGTCCAGCTGTGCACTCCACGTATTCACTAAACGCAAATACTCTCTCTCTCTCTCTCTCTTTTTTTTTTTAATTCGAATGAGCGACAAGACCGTCTTCTCGCGATACGTCCAAGGGATCCCCCCCATCCCCAAAGACCGTCGTCGGTACTACGCGATTCGTATTGAAAACGAGTTGTTTTTTTTCTTTTTAACTTACGTTTATCCGCGCACCGGTGAAACGACGATCGTTAAACGCTCGAGCGAGACACGCACTTTCAGTAAAAACCGAACGATATGACTGTATACGTTAAGAGATAAATCTTAACGTTGGGTATAGAGCGAGATCGCGCAGTTCTCAGAACCGAAGAGTTGATCGGAAATGAATTGAATATACCAATATTATTGATTAAACTGCGTTGATTAAACCGTGCAGTTAAAACGTACCGCGTGTAATACAAAAGTGTTTTTCAATTTCACTTTCGGCGGAGCGAAATTCTTCATCGTTTTTTTTTTTTTTTTTTTTTTTTTTTTACTCTACGACTACTACGAGAACAATTTTTTTCTGACTGCTCAGGGAAATCGCTAAGTTTTAACTGTTGTCCGAAATTCGTATTAAATATCCGTCGTTATTCGTGCACTGTCGAAAACGTTATAAAATATTATGATCGGAATGAAAACGAGGAAAATTTGACGTGTAAATACATTTGAAATGGACTTTTGCGGAAAGTGTATAATAATAATAATAATAATAATAATAATATTGTGCGCAAAACACATGGCTGATTATTATCAGCCGATATTTATTTGTAAAAAAAAAAAAAAGATTTAATATTTGTTACTTCTAACCGCGTTGTTAATAATATTGTTACACACTAACCCAGTAATTAATAACGTTATTATGTTCGTTAAGATTACAATCACAACCTCGGAAATCAAACGTGAATCTGACCTAAAGATACATATTATATTTTGTTTCAAGGTGCGCATCCGTATAAAACAATAAACCCTTGACGGTTTAACGATAACGATGAATATATTTTACGGTGAAAAAAAAATATATCTTTTTCTTCAATGAAAAAGTCATACGGATATAATATTATATTTATGTCCTCTGTACGCTTATAAAATTAAAAATCCTGCGTAGCACAGTCAAACGAGTATTTAGGATTTAGACGCTCAATATTACATTGAGGTAACGATTGATAACGGCGCGCACACCGTTCGATTGATATCGAATAAACGTAGTCATTTTGCGTAATATTACAACGATTTTATATTATTTTACCCGCCGATTTCGGCTTACTGAACTCTCCAATTGTCTTATGTCGTCGTTATATTATAATGCGTTAGTAGTTGAATATGACTTTATGTGAATAGTATATTCGTAGATTATTATTAGGACAATCATTGGGATCGATCTGGTGTCATCCTGGTTTTTAGACGCTCTCTTTAGGCTACTAAAAAATGTTTTCGAACAGCATTTATAGAAAACTGGACAGCGTAAAATTCCCAGCGTCAGCGCTATATGCGTATTGACAAAAAGATTTATAATAATTATCCTTGCGTTTTTAATCATATTAAATTAAAAGTTTTTATCATCCAATACGATTATTGTTAAATCGTCAAAGGAAATGAAATTTAAATCGGTATATTTTGATATATCAAAATAAGAATTACAATCTTTTTAACAATATTTTTCATGTAGAATATTATCTTATTTTAATAAAAAATTTAAATCGCGCCGACGGTCGCGAGCCAGCCAATATTTCTCCACCCGTGAAATCACGTAAGAGACTCCTTCGACCCCTATTAAATACGTCTCTGAACAGTGTATACGAAAATTATTGTGTATAATATTTTGTTGAAAACGAGTCGGTTGTGCACGATTTCATGACTATTGAAAATTCACGATCACACGTTTTCAAGACAATCCGTATGAGACCAGGAAGCTGTTTGGCGTATAAATCTGTACGGGACATGCTTTTTAGTACGTTTTGAAAACGTGGTACATTAAAAAAAAAAAATTGATTTAATAATTATTATTATTATTATTAAAAGCAAATTAATTATTCGGTAACGGATTGTCCAAATGTCAATATTATAATCACGGCACGAACACAATTACGGATAATATTTTACAAGCATTTAAACTATTTAATTATGTACGTTTTGTTACACACACACACATAATGTGTCAAGAACAAATTTGAAATTAAACGCATAATGAACTTTGCCAAACCCTCAAGCCCGTAGTCCTGTATACGTGTATAGAAATTGTCCGACAAAGTTTTACTTATTTGAATGGTCCACCGCGAGTAATAGAATTTATATTACTGTCACTTCACGTATATATTATGCAAGCAATTGTATTACTGCAATCTGTCCGGGGTTTTTTTTTTTTTTTACGTATATACATCAGAATTTCGCGAAACTTTAAATATCCGAATGGAAAATTGTTCAGAAACAAAAAGAAAAAGAGTATCAGAACCACCGCGAATTACAATATTATCTCCAACACCCATATTCAATACCGTATATTGTTAAACGTTTTTTTTTCTTTTGAGTGAATAACCGTATAGATAAACGCAATAAAAAATTCGTTTTCATATATTTTGCGACGAGCTATATAATATATACGTATTTTATAGGCACATATTATCTGTACTATCCTTGATCGTTGCGTACAAGTGTTTAATTATTATCGACAGAAGTGTTGTAAATAATATTATACATCTATTAATAAGTATTTCAAATACTATTCTTTGATGAAATTTCATTATAGGTGTTATCGAATATTTAAAAAAATAATAAATAAATAAACGTTTCGAAACGGCTTTGAGTAGTAAAATAAAATTATTACCGATATATTAAAAAAAAAAAAAATATATATATATATAAATTTTCGTCGAATCAATATATATATATATTTTATATAAATGATGAGAGTAGTTGGCGTGATTGGCGAAGTACTTATACGATAAAAAATTAAAATAATTCTATAATTATAATAATTAGCGAATTTAAGATTAATACGTGATCATATTTTTCTAATCATTCGAAATTTTGACAATCGATTCGTGTAAATGGGTTACTATTTAATAAAATCATTCAATAGTAATTGATATAATTATTGTGCAAGTGATTCATTGACTTTATTTATTTAAGCATAAAGTCAATTTAAATTGTTCTTCAAACATAAACGATACGTTTTTTTTTTTTTTTGATAAGTAGGTTCGAGGACTTTAGCTGGGAAAAAAATATTCAATTCGTATTTTATTTTTTTTTTATGAAGTATTTACGAACGCGTATTTAATTGAAATATTTTCTTTATGAAAATTTGATTTACAATATAAAAATAATTTATGTTTTTAGAATAATATTAATTATACGTAATATGCAACTTTTTAATAGTACGCGATGTGTCGTGTAAGACAATTCGTTGTCTTTATAGACAAAACTAAAAACAAAAAATTAACGAATTTCTAATCGATTTTTTTACTCTTTTTTTTTCCTCTTTCAAATAAATTGTCTTTCGACTCTCGTTTTATTATTATTTTTTTTTCTACGACACGCATTTTTAATTTCAAATTTTGTCAAGTGCAAAAAAAAAAAATAAAAAAAAGAAACGACCAAAAATATCACTGTACAACTCACGGCGAATCTGTCCACACACGATTTCGTAACGAAAATTCACTTTATAACAAACTAAACAATTATAATAATGTAATAATTACGATGCATAAATTATAATAATGACGCGAATAGGCCCGACGGGCGTATTAATCAACCGAACCCAGGATATGTAATAAAGAACGCGCAGGACACGACGACGTTTTACGAATAAATAATAATAATAATCTGGGAAAAGTCGAATGAATGCGTAATGAATACGAAAAGAAATAATATCGTTTTCCGAACGCGTATTAATAAAAACATTACTTGATTATAATCCGAGAAACGGGCATTTTATGGAAACGGTTTTCGACGCCGGTGTTCGAATATCGCGTACGGTTTTAATAAATTACGTTTCGTGTGATGTCATAGAAGACGAGGGGGCCGACACTACACGCAAGTATCAACGAAACCGTGCGCCGTTAGGTGATGGGGTCTGCCGCGAAAATAATGAAAATGTTTAAAAAAAAAAAGAAAATGAAAAAGAAGCGCTTGAAATGACCTTTTCGCACGGGGGAAATAATCGTTACACAGTCGTACTTAAGACTTTTACGCGAAATAAATTCCGAAGTATACTCAGTTCTTAAGAAGTCGTGAGATTAAAAAAAAAAAAAAAAACGATAAAAATTGTATTTGTAAAACGCTTTTACCTAATATTTCTATGATTGGATTTTGTGTAAAAACATTAGCTTTAAGTGTTCTTTTCCTCGTAAAACGATTATTCCGACGAAAATTTAAAGAATGTGTGTGTGTATGTGTGTGTGTGTGTAACTCGTCCTTTTAATACAAAATTTTACACGGAAAATTACCAATTTCGTACCTAAAATACCTAATACTTGTATTGTTGAATAACGTAAAACGATTAAAAAATAACGAAGTAGTAAAAACAAAGAGGAATTTAGAAAATTAAAAATAAAAATCAAAAGGATTTGTAAAAATAAATAATCAAAATGATAGAAAAAAAAAATTATAAGTTAATACTCGTGATAATAAATAAAAAATATATATAAAATAAATAAATATACACATGTATATCAAAATGTATATTTAAATATAAAAAAGAATAAAGCCAATGAGTATTAAATAAAAAAAATAATAAAAGAATGTTGTTGTATATATTATATATTACTACCGGTTTCGACAAAAAGTCATCATCAGGTAAAATTAAAAAAATACAACAGAAATATATAATTTATATTTAAATATACATTTTGATATACACGTGTATATTTATTTATTCTATATATATTTTTTATTGATTAAAAAATATTCTTTTTAAAACTATATTAATAAATAAACGAAATGCAACTTTTTTACACAATCTACGATTGATATTTGTCTTATATACAATAATGGATTTTCAATGTTTTTATCATCTAACCAGGCCATTTTATTTGTTTGTTTTATTACAACACCTGTTACGCAAAATAAATATACATAATACACTAAATGTTTATTAAACGCCCGAAGCGCTTGACGGAATAACGAATGCCTTAACTCGAACGGCAGAGGACCTTTGAGCGATTAATTCCATTTGTTTCACTGCAACAACAGCGTTCACTCCTCCTCTTTATCTTTCGTATAAAATCTCGCCTTTTCCACCTGCCCCACACACGGTTTTTCAGTTCAGTTATTAGACAACGTGACGATCGGTTTTCGCTAACTGTTTCGACAAAAACCTCCTAAAACACTTAAAATTCCGTCTTCCGTTTTCCCGAGGCAAACATAAACGAATTACAAACGTTAGCTTGGCAAACGATCACTCTTATAGCATTCGATTTCGATTCTCGTTACCACTACGATATAATTCCATCTCATCTATGCCGGTTTCTTAAGTATTTATTATATTTATACAGTTTAAAATCACTCTCCTTTTCGTAGTGACATCGTATTATGCGACGAGCGACTTTCACTACGGATCCGTATTGTCGTTAATCCACGTTGTTGATTTTTCCAGTTTCTCCGTAACACCGACATTTCCCCTCATAACACACTCATTCTTTTGTACTTTTTATACTTATGATCACAAATCTCAATGATATACGATCACGTTAAATTTTATTTTAGTTCTGTTCAAGTCTAAAATTCGTCGTTATCTCAGTTGCGCAATTATATTCGCCGAGGTGTAATAATTTATTGGTATTTGTGTGCAGGTAATAAATTAATAAATAAATAAAAATATAAAAATAATTTTATCGATAAAAAAAACTTATAAAAAACAAAATAAATAAAACTTTGTATGAATCGATAAGAAATTTTCAACAAAATTATATATTGAAAATATCAGTTCAATAAATATTGTAGACCGCACTTGAGGCAATCCACTAAATGCTTAAACCAATTCTAAAATCATAAAATACTTATTGTTTTATTATATACCGCACTCGTTTATAATCCTTTTTCTTCTTTTTTTTTTTTGTACACGTGTTGTACGTAAATTATATAATTGGCAAATATATCATTATTATTATAATTATTCGCACATACCAGGAATACAACCACTCCGCATGTTTTTAAAGTATAAAATAATATTAAATATTAAAGTTTTGTTATTTGTTATTATTACGATAATTATTGAAATATAATAAATAATAAATATACATAAAGTTATTGACTAACAGACGCTATTAAACGTAATTAATTCGGCGCATATTTATTTCTCCTCTTCCGTACAATATTATTCGATAATATTAAAGTTTGAGAGGTTTCTAACACACCGAAAGTGTCCAATAGCCGAAGAAAACGACCGGAACGCGTTGTGTTAACGAAAAAAAAAAATAGAATTATTTTTCGATTGCTTAGTCGCGAATGGTAATATCACACGTATAATATTTGGAAAAAAAACCCGAAATGTTTTATCGTTTTCAATGTTTGCTCGTTCTGTAAAAAATGACTACACGCACTCATTTACTGGACTCGGTAAAACAATATTTTTTTTATGTATATTACGTGTGTGTGTAATTATTTAAATAATACGCGGCGTCACTTCAGTGACGTATTTAACAGAGCGAGTATTCGTGGAAAAATTATAATAATTTAACGGCTCAAAGCAATAACCTGTAGATGAGGCAACATTTTTTTTTTTTGCAATTCTACGTCGTCTAACGGCAACGGGAACAAGTAATGTGTATCGATAAAGACCGATGAACAACACATAAAACCGATCGTTTATAAACGGAATTGAATTTACCTACTTCGTCAACAATTCAGGCAGATCCCCGGATTTATATGGTTTAATTGTCGCGCGATGCGACACGTTATTTCTTTTTTTTTTTTTATTTGTAACTCAATCAATAGATACCGTTTTATAACAATCCGTAAATTAGAAATTTGAAAATTTCCGATATGATTTCTCAACGTTATTTTCACTACGACTTCGAGCGCGGAATATGACGGTCGCGCAACAACAACCGGATGAATAATTCGAAAATCGGAACTTTCATCGTCGAAGGATTAAAAAAAAAAAAAAAGAAAAAGAATAGTCGATTTAGCGTGAAAACAAAACGATTTTTAACGTTCGTTTTGAAAAGTTTTAAACAGCCGAACACCGAAGTTGATACGCTTACACTACATAACATATCATATAATGTACAAAAATATGATAAGATTGATTATAACTAATCGAAAGAAAACAATAAAAATAATTTTTTTTTTAGTTTTTAAAAAATTTGTCAGTATTTATCGTAATATTCCACAGTTTATTAACCGATAACTACCAATTGATGTTTAGGTTAGGAGACCGAAGAAAAGTTTTCCCCGTATTCAAACGTCGAAGTAAAAACATTATATTATGTAGTAATTACGGGTGATACGTTTTGTATCATTCTGTAATATTAATAATTACGCAACCGCAATGTCTGTCTCTTATATTCTTATTATGGATCTTTTAGTTCAGTCATGTATTATCGAAAGACGCGCGTTTCGCGTATTAACGATATTTTTTTTTCTCACCAGAAATAATTGTAATAAATTAAAGAAATTATTCTCGAGTCCAATACGAGCGATTGTCGTTTTCCATTCGATCAGAACGAAAACTGTTTCGGCGTTCGGGTCGTGTTTCAATCTATCTTAATATATTAATATCTTAATATATTCGTCGAAAACGCGTTTTGGCCGTGCCGTCGAGAACGATTTTAGCGTTTCGGTCCGAAATTATGCACATCACTTGTATACTCGTTTGGATCTCAGATGGAAACACATCTTATCCCACCCAACATCTATTTATTGCTCAGATATCTGTTTTTTTTTCTTCTTTTATTCCAGTCGTCTCACGGCGCGATTGCCACCTACGTACGTATATATACTCGTATACGATAGTCCGCGCAGTCGCTGATTCGAAACGTTTCTGTATTTTAATCGATGACTTCATAACATTACGGAAAATGCAGTCTTACTTGTTGTTTATTTAAACGTGAAATTCGTTTCGGTACCCACTAAACCGTGAATCGAACAAATTCAATAAGCGTACCTATCTGTAGTTGCATAACGACAACAATCTGTGCGCAGAGACTATAAAAATCGTTGTTTTTTCTCCCGTCGAGTGGACCAAATGTAATTTTTTACACGGAATCCGTCCGCAACTCAAACCCCTTTCCGTCTGTATGTTATACAAAAATATTAGAATTTTTTTTTTTTTTTTTTGTAAATAATAGAGAATTTTCCATTCTCCTCGTTTCCCAATCCTTTTTTGAGACTGCGCGAATTTGTGATGTCTCTCTCTCGCTCTGCAAACGCACGTTCGAATAACACGAATCACGACCGGATTTAAAGAATATCTGGCCCTGGGTAACGTAGCGAAAACGGGCCCCACCAAATACGTATAACTTTGCACGAAAAGTTCTAAAATACAAAACACTGTGAACTTATCAATGTTTCAGTCTTTAATTAATTCTTGTGAAATTGAAAATTACGTTAGACGTACTTCATTTAAAAATTGAAATTGCGCATTTTGAAATATTTTAATCGAGTACTAGTCTCACTTGAAATAATGAATCGCACAATTGGTGTTATAATTCTCGTATTATATTGTAATTTATATACACAATACTTTATAACGCATAGTTTTATTTAAAACGTTTTCCCCTCGTTTTACGCATATATTTGGCAATACAATTTGGTCGAAATCAATTTTATGACAATAGATGATCATGGTCGGATGATTCTATTCTGATTAATTAACACCCGCAATGGGTAAAAGACAAAGGATACGACTGGCGTACAACAATACATGAAATTTTAACTTAATTACGGAATCGAAATCGATTAATTCCGTTACAAGTGGTCATGTCGGGCTGTGTAGGTATTCCAGACAATTTTTAAAACTCCGGCGACCACGGAAACGGGATTTGTTTCTAGAATTAGAAAAAAAAATCCCCGGCCACTTGTTGCGTTAATGCGCGCGGGGGCACGGGCAAAGACGCGGGCGAACGTATTCGAATATTCTGTGGAACGGCCGATTCAAACCCCCGTGCACGGGCGCCCTCCACAGAAAAAGTTTTAGTGGGAGGAGTGTGGTGAGAGGGACGAAAACAGTTTATTCAAAATGTGAACTGCCTGAATAAAGGTTTAATATCGTCGAACATGTTTGATTAGGACGGAAAGAAAATAAAATATATTATGTAATGAAATATCTCTTCTTGGTCGGACGCGGCGCGATTTCGAAAAATTGCATTAATATCACGACATGTCGACCGGATTTTTACCGATCCCAATGGTGATAATAGCGTCGGCGAAAATTCGGCACGCGCGATTTTCACGGGCGGGGAAAAGAGTCGGCGGGGCAGAGAGTGAATAAACAACGGGTGTGCGAGAGAAGCGTGTTGTTCGAACAGAAGAAACGGGGTTCTGTCGGAAACAAAACGACGGCGGCGGCGGCGTGAGCAGGAAAAAATGTACAAAAAGGAAAAAAAAATAAAATAATAACAAACGCTTTTCGCGCAGCTGACGGACCACTTTGGTACCGATAACGGACGACGTTTATGACAATTTTGTATTTCTCCCAGTGAGACGATACCCAAGAGCTTTTCCCCTCCCCGTTCGTTCGTCAACAGAAACGGATTTCCGTCGTTACGTTTGAACGCGCGACAAATTTTTTATTCGACTCACTCGTCGTCTCCGAAGACCAGCAGCAGCAGCAGCAGCAGCAGCAGCAGACCGCAGGGCGCGAAAATAACAGAAAACAAAAAAAATCACTAGGTACACCCGGAACGGCACAGAAGAAACGCGACGACGGCGGTGACGATAGCGCGCGTTCGCGAAGAACGGTACAAGAGCAGCGACTGCAGGCTGCCTACGGTGTGCTGCCCGCCGCGTCTGGTCGCCGCCGAGGACGCGCGCGACGGTCACGTTCTCTCTCGCACCGCGCGCTCTGTGGAGCGTCTCTGTCTTTCCTCTCTCTCTCTCTCTCTCTCTCGTCTCCTCCACCTCCTACTGCCGCTGCCGTCGCTACTATTACTCCTCGTCGTCGTCGCCCGTTACGAGAATACCACCATCGGCCGAGACCGACCGAACGACCGGCGACGGCGACGCGGCGACTCTCTTTACCTCCGTTACCGCCGTCCACCGGATAATAAAATCGCCTGTTGCAACCGCCGTCGCGTTTTTTCTACCGCGCGCGCGCGCACGCACACACACATGTACACACATATGGCCGTACGAATACGATATTAACACTGTTTAAAGACTATTGAAAACGCACGTCGTACGCATATACGTTATTTTTAACGAAAATTAAATTAACGCGCGCGCGTTATGTCGATTACATTTTTTCGATATTTTTCAACACACCCGCACGCACGGCCGGCCGGTATAAGCGAGACCGGTTACGCCGTCGTCGTCGTCGTCGTCGTCGCGTTCTTCGCGCGCGCATTGTCCGTCGTCGGAACGAGTTTGGTTTTTTTTCTCTTCTTTTATTTCCTCCTCTACTCGCCTTCCCGCCACTCGCAATCGACGTTTTACGCGACATTAACAGTATACGACGACGTACACACCGTTTCGCTTTTACGTTTTTTTCTCCATTTTGTTTCTTATTAATTTCTCTGGTTTTCTTTCTTCTCTCTCGACGACGACGACAGCCGTCCATCGAGTCAACAACGGACGGAAGCGAAATCATATAGAAATACCGACCGGAATCGCTGTCCGTAGTCGTTGTTGTAACCGGTTACACGCGCGCCGCCGCGGGAAATAACAAATTTTTTTTCTTCTCGACTTCACGACGATTAAACATCGATTTTCTGCGCGCCTGACGACTTTTCACTGGTTCTGGTTAAGGTCGCGGTTTTCTCGTCAGTTTAAAAGCAAAAAAAAAAAAAAATAATAATAATAATACCGATTTCGTACGAAATTCTTTACCGTAACAACGAAACTCCGCACGTTTTATCGAACGCCGTTGCTTTCAAATTTGTTGTCAAGTTAGTGTTAACAGAACTCTTATAATAATCGGTGCTCGAAGTGGAAATGTTAAAAAAGAGGAGCTCTGCTCATAAACCTCCCCCCCCCCGAGTGTTCTACAGAGAAATTCACTCCAACACACAATGTGATGATTACGCACCCTCACATTCACACGGCAGAAGTCCCTTAAGTCTTCTCGTACCGCCCTTTGTCGTTCCAGTAAAATAAATAGTTGCAGGAGTATATACAGATTAAAAATAAAATAGTAGATGAGCTCGTCCCCCTTCCCCTTCAAATCGATCATTGAAACTCTTACACGTATTATAATATATTATTTCTATTCGCGTTTATTAACGTGTGTACCAAACGCGTGTTTCATAGTTACTCGTGTAATTCTAGCATTTATAGGCGACTGTCGGCGAGCAATAATTTACATCACGCGCGAGTGCTTACGGGTGAAATAAATTGTAATTTTCTGTTGAAATCAGTCAAAAGTATACATAAAATTTTTTTCAGATCTCAAACCAACAGACGAAAGTCGAAAATACGTTACTAAACCGGTGTAAAATGCGCTTCTCTGAAAATTTTAATGTCTTGATAATGTTGTAGGGCTTCGCTCCCCCAACCGTCACTATATTTCTAATCAAATAAAATCTGTTGAATTTGTATAACGCCGACATCAAATCATTATTATTTTCGCGTTTCTATAAGAAAATTTAAAGACATTTTTATTATTTTCATTAATTCAATAAGATTTCAAAAAGAGTCCTGGCCGTACCATTACATTCTCAGCGTCCTATTACGAAAAATTAGACGGTGTAATCAAAAATATTTAAAAAAAAAAGAAAAGAGGTACTCCGTCCCCCCGCGGTCCCTTCAATTCCAGTACCGGCGAGAATCCAAACCGATCTTCTTCTTCTTCTTCTTCTCGGCTTTATATAATCGTTACAGCCTTCAATCTTTCCCTATTCCGAATAATTTCACACCAACCTTCTGCGCACAGCGTCCATAAGCCATGACTTACCTCCGTCGAACCATCGTTTCTCTGGTCCGGACCTTATCACGAGTCACATCGACATTGAATTAGTTTGCACGTCTATTCCGTTATTATTTTGGCGAAAAAAAGATATTAGCGGCCTCGTCAGAAATCAAGGCCCATCACTTGATTATTGAATTGTTCATGTAGACATTAATATCGCGACTACGACCGATCGCGCGTTTTATTTTTATAACAACGGAGAACGTTACGATGAAAATCGAACGTATATTTTACGATTTGTCGGACAAAATCGTACGGAATTTTTGAATATTAGCGCGTCACTGGAAAATCGTTAGTGAACGGTACTATTCCTCAAGAAAACGAGGTACAATTCTTTCGAAATAAAAACGAGACGTCCGAAATTAATCGACCGTATCTAAAAGTGATTAATAGACATATCGCTTTGTACATTTATTTTACGAATTATTTACGTGTATGCTATAATCGTTACGTTAAGGCGCAATCATGCTTGAATAGCCAAGTCGATTTGTGTTTCAAAGGCGGTGTTCAAGATTGGTTCATGAGAAGAACAACTTTTTCTCGCATTTCAGCTTGTTAAATGAATTGAAACATTTATCATTCTTTAGATTTAATCCGCCAGAAACTTGGCTGTATTTGGTAAGCACGAATGAACTGTTTAAGTAATTTTCGATTTCCTCTTTGTAGATTCGAAGTCATTGTAAAAAAAGAAAATGTTTACTGATTGGCTGTATGACGTGCGTACATTGCGCGTTCAGTTTTACTCGCGTACCGGGGCGACTTGTACACAAGCGTACAAATGAAAATCAATCCTCATTCCGCTTGTACAATCACAATGCACAAAATTATCATACAGAAGCTGGAATATGTTCGTCGAAAAAAAAACCGTATTTGCATGATTGACAAGCTTGCGGTTACGTGCCGTAGGCGCCTTTGTATAGTAAATATTTTTTCGTAAAATAAAACGATTTTAAATGAATAATAAAGAATCAAAAATATAATCGTATTAATGGATTCGCAACGGTAATTTTACGAGGCAGTCGTGCATTGAATTAAACGCACGGGGGTGTATTCTTCTGTTCATGTAACCGGAATAAGATTTTAAGAAAAAACGTTTTCCTCGCATACCTATCAGGTAATCATTGCTCCGCGATATACGTCGTATGTCTCAATAAACGTGTATCGTAATAATTTTTTTGTTATACATACGAATTACTGAATTTCAACAGAATTAGAATTTGCTTTTTCAAATTTTCATCATTTTATTAACGTCGACAAAAAAGAAAATGGTGTATCTCGATGAATGTAGTATAAATTAGTGTCAAACCCTTAAGTCATTTGTTGTGACTCCTCGACCGTGTTACTCGTGTTATAATCAATACGAAAAGTATCGCATGGAGCAGTTAACAACAAAGCGAAAACCAAAGCGCATTTAAACGTAGACGTGTGGTTTATAATGTTTGCTTATCGTCTCAGTTAAAATATTAAACGGTACACCTTATTATTCTTTTAGTCTACATCGAAATATTTTCGTAATGTAAATGAATTGCGTTCAGTAAAAGCTGAAAAATTGTTCAAAGAAAACAAAAATTACTTATTGTGTAAAATCCTTAAGTGTAATAAAATAAGATTACATGAGAAAATATTCACAGGAAAAATCTTCCCAATCACTCGCCACATGTACAACCGAAAGCGATTCAGCCTGATAGCTTTATGTTGTCGTTATCGTATCGATTATTCATAATAATCATTGTGTGAAACACTTGTTCGTGTATTGTACTGGATACGATAATATACCGCCGACTCGTTTTATTGCGCCCGATCGGGAAAATAATTTAAAAACAAAACGTTTATTTTATCTAAGAATTTGTTCAGTTCCATAATAAAAACATAATGCAATATACGTTCATTGTTAACACGTAATTTGTCTGTTGTCTATCACAATATAATTTTATACCCGACAAATACGACATTTTAAAAGGAGAAAAAAATGATTTTTAAGTTTTAAGATTCTGAGCAAAACGAAAAACGTGTTGTAGATTTTATATAATGACGTATTTTTTTTTTTTTTTTAATTCAGTTTTATTTTGTCTGCTTGAACACCTCCGCCGGACATATAATAATGTTCTAAAAATATTTCAAATATTTCTTAAAAGAATTAGTTAATTTTTTTTCTTGTGTTCAAAATTTGAATTTTGAAAAATAACGGAAAAATCAACGGATTTTTTTTCCGAACACATTTTCTGCAATTTTCGTTCGGGTGTAAGCGAAACTAAGCGTTCGCCGCACACTGTGCAAAATCAATTAAATAAAGAATATTTGTTATTTTTATATAATATATTAATTACGCGTCTAATCAACAACGCCCCCTCCCCCCGTTACAACATTATCGGAAATTCGAATTAAAAAAAAAAAAATTTGTATTACATTTTATCGTTATTACAATATATATTATTGAATTGTAATGCCCGTGTTTATTGAACTAATAACGATTTTCTATTCATAAAGTTGGTGGTCGGTGGTTCACGCGTCATTCGATCGATGTTGATGATAATTTTCGCCGCAGATCGTTTGCGATGTACAGATGTTATCAAATCAGCGATCCCATATTAATTTCAGATTATTTTGTATAAAAAATTATATGAATAATAAACTGCGTTTTAAATCTATTCACATTACTACATTTGCTTGTTAAAAGAAAAGAGAAAAAAATAGTTTTTTTTTTTTTTTGGGGGTGATTTTGAATGTTTGAAACGTTTTTCCCGTGAATTATCGTCTTCGTCAGTGTTCTTCTCATTGTACAATTTTCTAGTGTCATCGCACCGTTTTTCACGATTCACTATTCTACCGGTTAACGTTATTATTTTTCGCGCCTATCGTTAACATTCGCAGGTTTCGAATTATTATTATTATTATTATTATTATTATTATTATTATTATTATTATTATTATTATTATACGCGGTGTCGTACCTATAGATTATCTTTTAACCACCGCAGGAAGTTGGCACTTTTTTCAGTTAGCGATGCGACGCCGCATCATTAATTTTCGAACAAGAAATAATTTTTTAAACAGTGTATATATATATATTTTTTTTAGTTCAATCCGTTCGAAACGCCGCATATACGCCAGACATTATCGTTTAATGTACCGTAGACAATTTGAGGTTAAACGCGTAGGATATTTTATTTTTTTTTCACCAGAAAATACATATATGTTTCTACTTACATAATGCTGCATTCGCATCCTGGTATGGTTACAAAACGAACGACAGTCAGTGTAATAATATGTGAGCGACGATAAATTGATATGACGGATCACCGACCGCGTTCGTCGTAAAACGCGAATGTACGATGGCAATAATTTAAATCACTAGGAATAAATTAGCTAATTAAACGTAATATTATTATTATTATTATAGTAAGAGGTCGTCGCACCCGCCATTTATCTAACGATCATCGATTAATGTCTCCACCGAACGATTGGCACGCGTCAGTTTCGTAAATAATTCCAATTGAAAATAGTACGTAGGAAAATAGTCTTTGACATTAAAATACACGTCAAAAGCCGTTGGTTTTAGACTAGGTTTTTTTTATATTTTTACAGAAAAAAAAAAGTGGTCAAAAATATTATTCGCTTCGAATTTCATAATGTAAAAGTCTAAATTCACTCCAAACACTGAAATCCGCTCGTGCAGAATGATTTTCCCGTTAGATCAGGGATTCTTAACCGGTGGGGTCCGTGGATCCCTTCCGGTAAATGGTTACTCGGGGCTCCGCGGAGTGGCACGCATAAGTTGTATTTACAATGTAATCTTTTTGTGGATGAAGGGTGAGGGACGATACTTTATACATGAAAAGTGTTCATGACCCAGAAATGGTTGAGAACTTACGAGTTAGACTGCAGGGACAACAAATGCGGATACGAAATCCATTCCAACGTATCCGGTTCAACAGGAACGGCGTTGTTGAGGTGCAAGGACATTCAGTGCGGCAATCGTTCTTGTTGTCATTTCATGCAAGGTCGTTCTTGTACATTCCGGACCACCATTTCCCCGATCGATTGTGTAGCTAAACGACCGTTTCCCCGTAAAACAGAGTGGATTTCGAGTTTGAACGGCGGCACAGCTGATGTGTAGTTGTTACGATTGATAACTGATTAGTTATCAAAAATCAGAGTCGATTTCGTTCTCGATTCTACGAGAGGGATGTCCGACCAGCACTGACACGAAATTTCATCGTAGCATTTCCACGTGGCCGGAAAACGCGGTATATTAGCTCATTATCTGCAACCGGTATCATTTTATTAACACTCGCGCACGCACACGTGATTTTAATTTGAACACTTTGAATATGCGATCGAAAATCAGTGAAAAAACGAAATTAATAAAACCGTATTTAGAAACCTGTCATAAAAAAACTTTCGCATAATGTGTATTTTTCATTGTATTCCAGCAATTTACAATTAATAATTTCGAGTTAAACTATCGTTTTTCAGTTTTCAACCCAATTTCGATTAATTGAATTGAAATTAAAAGGACTTAAAAACTTAAATATTAGCTATATATTTATAAGAGTATCGATCAATATTGTCAAAAGTATTAATCACGACGTCTTCACGAATCCCAAACTCAACGTCATCTCCCGAATATAAAATAATATTCTTTTTTTTTTTTTTGTTACCAACATACGTTTGAATATTATCGTTGGGCTCGTAATTACTGTTAAACAGAAACAACAAATCGTCATATGAATAACTGACACGCCTTGCCTCGGATGGGATCGTCTGGATTTAATTATTAGATTAATGGTCTAGATGAAACGTTCTTAAAATACTGAGTGATATAATTAACAGCGTTTATAATATGAAATGAAAACGTGTATGACATATTATTTTTCGAATATCATCACGCGATCCGATGTATACAAAAATATAATTACTATTATTATTGTAGCTGTTTAAAACCATAGGTATCTATACGATTTGGAAATACATTTTGTGAAATTCTACCAGTTATTTTCAAACGCGTTTCGAAATTCGTATGTTATTTATTTATTGAAAACATCTTTTTTTTTTTTTTAAAAAAAAAAATATTCTTTCGAATTAAAGATTCTTCTGAGTAATCGGGGGGGGGGGGGGTTTTTTTATTAAATTTAGACAATTCAAAATCGTTTAAATAGGATTAAAGAAAATAATAATCAGTCATCGAATAGTGCCCGCAAAATATCCGATCAAGAATATGGGTCGTATTTAGAATAAATTGCACAGTATTATCGTGTATAACGTTCAAAAAACACTTAAATAATATTTTCAATTAACCTAGTAAATTTCGAAACACATTTTTTTTTTTGTTTAACCCAATTCTTTTATAAACATTTCAGTAGGAAGCACAGTAACTTACTATTACTTTTACTTCGGTGATTGTTCGACGAACGGCCTCACGAATTAATGACCGCCCGTGACAAGTCGCGCGATAGTGCAGCAGCATCACGTGTGATAAAAGTACTTTGAATTGTTTACAAAAAGTATTCCACAAACAATATTTAGGAATATTTCGGTTTTTATTTTTACTCGATTTCTATAATATAAAATATATCCCGGTAACATTTTCGCCGTTCAACGTCGGTTTATAATAATCGTAACAGTTTAACAGTTTATATATTGAAAAAGTTCGCGTGTTTTTTTTTTAAATAATATTTATATAAAAAAAAAAAAACCTTGCGTATCCTTGTAATAACGAAATAGGTGGTACTCGGTTTGATTTTACGCGACATTATAAATTCGATAAGTATTCCGATTGTAACGATGATTTACATATATATATATATATATATACATGTAAATTAAATAACTTTGAACGACGGAATCGGAATAACGACGAAGAAAATATATTTATATATTATATAATATGTAATATTAATTATATTCATATCCTACTTACCACGTGACCGACCGCGTGTGACTTACACGTATGTATGTCAAAAATAAACAATCGTATTAATAATTAATTTTATAACGTCTGCCATTGGCCGGTGGGGTATTGTATAATATACGGTAATTACCGATGACCGCGCGCGTCTATCTCCGTGCGAATTCATTTCGCGCAGACATCGGATCACGAAATCCGCACACGAGAGCGTTATACTGCAATCTCGAATTGCACACAATTGTGATATATTCTGATCAATTCATACGTTCCGGTCGTCAACTATGCCGTGCGCTCGCATAATTGTTATAACAAATAAAATATGTACCGTGCACGAATATTCATAACTTCGAAAGACTGTCGTAATTATTACATCGATCAATGGTACGTAATATTATATTGAAATAACGAGATCCGTACAGTGGCGGAGCGGAAACTACTAAAATCCAGGCCCGGGAGACTGTTGGTTTCATTTATCCAGGCCGCTTACCCGCACACTTACCAAAAAGATAAATGTTTGCCGTTCTATCTCTCTCTCTCTCTCTCTCTCTCTCTCTAATAGAAATTCCATTTAAAAAAAAAAATGTTTAGATTCCGTGTAGAAGAGAAAATATATCGGTTTTACGATGATGTGTTTTTTTTTCTTTTATGTATTTAATTGAATTCTTTAAGAGTATATCTCAATTGGTATAAATTATTATTATTATTAAAAAAAGAAACGAGCTGGTTTGAAAAAAAATGCATCACCAGGCAACATATATTATGATCCAGGTCATTTGGAAAAGTCCAATTTTCCACTTCGCCTCTGAATCCGTTCTTCTCGTTCGGTTTGCCGATCCATTCAAGGATCTCGGGCGACTACCATCACCCAGCGAGTCTTGCATGGTCTTTTCTGATTAAATTAATATTTTGTTTTTGTTTTTTGCGTGTATTTGGATGTATATACACCTCTTCTATCGATTTACCGTCGGCTTTCCAAATGCGTTCGAATCATTTTAGGCGTTTACTTTTTGTGAACGATAGATTTTTAAAAACAGTTTCTGTCGGTAAAATGTTATAAAACCTTGTAAATTTTTTTTTTTTGTATTATTATTATAATTAAAATTTTTTAGCCAATAACAATATTAATAGTTTTTCATTAATATTTTTGTCTCAACTCCTATTAAACATATTAATATAGGTATATCATTTTTTTCTACACTGTACCACGGTGCACGGGAAGAGCATCAAATAATTGATTTTCGCGACGTTAAGGCGTTGCCTTACGCCGTAACTAGTTATGCACTGGGATTTATGTAATATGTCTAACAGAAATTGATACAAAAACATAACACCTTTGCATCACTAGTTGCGTACAGCGACGCCTTAACGCGCAAAAATCATTTATTTTACGATCGCGTGCACCGTGGTACAATGTAAAAAATACTGTAATCGCTCGTGTGTTCTGAGGAGTCGCGTGTAGGCAAATTAAAGTGAGATTGTGCCCGTTATTACTCACAACTGACTGTAATTTATAATATTCACTATGAGATTACAATAATGCGGTGGTACGTTTTATTATGTGTCGAAATCGTCGATTTCGGAATTTACTGCTCAAATAATGTATGTAAAAAAAAAAAAAATCTTAATTGAAAATAAATTCACTAACTGTTATTACCGGTTCTTATTGATGTTACCGATCAGTAGTTATTTATCTGATTGTTCCGTTTCAACGGGAAACGTGTTTAATGGTTTTTTTCTTCGTTATTTTTAGCCGTTTAAATTCAGTAGTGAAAACGTCACCTAATAGTTACGTAGCATTAAGAAAGGTCGGAAAGTCGAGAAACGATTAATAACAAAATCTATGATACTAACTGAAGATTTCAATATTCTACTAACCGATTTATGATGACATACCTTAAAAAAGAAAGAAGAAATTTTCGAACTTAACGGGGCGCGGAGCATCGTGTATTTTTCTTACGTGTAGACCGTTAAGGGGAAAAAACTTAATTTCCGTACGTTCAATACGAAATCCGAATGTACATACGAATTAAAAAAAATTTTTTTTTTTTGAGTTTTGTGGGGAAAACATTTTTAAGTTTTCTCGATAAAATCAAAATTTCCAAAAAGCGATGTGAGTAGCGTAATTTTTATTTATTTTAGAAAAACGAGATTTTAATTACAAAACGGATTTCCTGCATAACCTAACTGAGAAGCTTATGAATTCACGCATAGTTTTTTAAAATCTCAAAATCGACGATATGA
The DNA here is from genome assembly GCA_032441825.1 of Chaetogeoica ovagalla. Lineage (NCBI taxonomy): Eukaryota > Metazoa > Arthropoda > Insecta > Hemiptera > Aphididae > Chaetogeoica > Chaetogeoica ovagalla. Next base: position 116,875 of record CM063746.1, on the reverse strand, counting down.
AGTGCCACCACAGATATTTCCTAAATATACGTGTAACATAAATTGCCTTTTTAATACTCCTTAGAATTGTTTAAATATACGTGTAACATAATTTGCCTGTTTAATACTCCTAAAAACAGTTTACGCACCAGTTCTCTACTACAACTACCGATTGGTCAACAACGACTTTTTCTCGAAGTTTAATTCGAAATACCTCAAATATTTTTTTCCTCTATTTTTCCGGGATATGTCATTTTTTTTTTCATTTTCCCCGTTTACGAAAACCATCGAACAAGTGGAAAGAACGTTTAAAATATAATGCAGTCTGCGCACGGTACTCTCTACCGAAAATAATAACATTAAAATCGTACATTATATTTCAAAACACGGTTGTTGAATCAATTTTTTCTTTCTAGAATTGCGTGTAACACGAAAATTCACTTTTTGAATTTATGAATTTTCGTAATGTTTGGACTTCAAAAACATAAGCGAACTCATAATTTTTCTTCTAAAAAATTTATATCACATTTTTTAGTGTTTCGTTTTATGCGATTTTTTTTTTTGACAATTTTACAGTTTTAAAATTTGTACTCTAATCGTAATGTACGAAAAATAATATTATTTTCAGTTTGAAACAGTACTGAGTAAACAGTGTTGTGCAAAGATAACTTAAAATTTATCTAGATAAGATAACGGATAATCAAGTGAAAATTTATCTAGATAAGATAATAGATAGTACCAAAGTATTTTATCTAGATAACAGATAAAAAAATGCATATTTATCTAGATAAAAAAAAAGATAATTCTTTTTATATCACATGAAATTTGTTGAAATGTTTGGATTATGATTTGTACTTGTACCTTATACAATTTTCATAATTTAATTTATTTATATAATTACTAATTATTTATATAATTACATTGAGTGTAATGATAATTTGTTTTAATAAAGTGATTGGACAACATTTGGTGTTAATGTTACAGCCAAAGAGTATAAAGCGGTATTGTATATAATGACTATAGACATTTTATAAAATACCGTAAACCCCTAGGTAAAGTTTATATTTCATACTTTAATTAGACATTATATAAGATGATTACCATGTCTTAGTCAATGTGTTATCGCAATTCAAATAGGAATACCCAGTGCAGATAAAAGTAATTGATGTTGTATCGATAAGAAGTGTCCTGTTATTTCATATTATATCAAAATTAATAAAAAAATGTATCTGCTTATAAATAATGTTTTGTGTAACTCAAAATGTCATTCAAGTTTATTATATTGTAACAAGTAATTAATATTTTATGCCTATTAAAACTAATACCTTCGTTATAGTAATAAAAAAAATAAATTAAAGTACTTATTCAATTTAATAAATATTTAAACATTGTATAAAAAATAATTATTATTACTTTGCCTAAAATCACTTTGACATTGTATAAAATGTCTAGACATTTTATGAAATAACTAATCAATGTATATACAAGTACCAATTATTATGATTTTGCCTAAAATTGTACGGTATTCTACAAAATGACTTAATTTTACATTTTGACTGAAACATTAATACACTTACGTATAAATTACAACTATGACTATTATTATTGACAAAAAATCATCACATACACGTACATGAAATATACAACAGTAAAATACATATTCTTTAAAAATTATAAAGTTTTTAAAAAGTTACAAAGAAATAACCATCTTTATATACTTTATTATTTTCAATACTTTATTCTTAATTATATAATAAAAAAATTACTTTTAAATCTATTTTTAAATATAATGAAATAAAAATATTAATAAAAGATTGAGAGGAATTGATAAAAACATATAAGAAAAACATTTTGTTATAACACCATATTACAATACATTTAATTTGTTACCATATTATTCATATTATTCATTATTTTCTTTATACTTTGATTTTAAACATATTAACATATTAAAAATATGATTGCTAAGGCGGTTTCTCCTAGGTATCAAAATTTGACTTCCACTACTAAACATTCTTTCCACTGGTGCAGATGAAGGCAGCGTAGTATTATATTTAAAAAATATTTGTTTTATTATTGGGTAATTATCTAAAATTTTCAAGTCTCTTCCATTCTTTTTGGAATTTAAGAAAGATAATCCTTGTACACTGGCCAAATTTTCACTTCCGGATGATGAGTTGGTAGACTGAGAACTGGATATCAATGAATTATAAAATTCATCACCACTATCATGATCTGATGTTAATAGCTCCACTTCTATGTTCATATTAGAATTAATTTCATGGCATTCTGAGAGAAATATATTTTTGCATGTCTCAGAATATTGGGTAGGTACCCAGTTAAGTTTAAATTTAGGATGACTTACAGAAGATAATATATATGGCTTACTTTTTTGATCATTTAAATTGAAAAGAAAATGATATCTTTTTTCTATACTTTTAATAATACATATAGATAATGGTTTACAGTAAACTAAGTTACTTTTACTCATTAATATATGTTTTAATGCAATAATAGTTGGTGCAACATAACCAAGGTAACACGACTTCTCGCCTTGTAGTTTATCTAATGCAGTTGTTAATGGCATCATTACTTGAACATATTCTTCTAAAAATTTCCACTCTATTGGTTTTAATCTACAAATCTTCAATTCATCAAAGCATTCTGTAACTTTTTCGCGACAGTGAATAATTTTTTTAATAGCATCATAGAATGAATTCCATCGTGTTATCACTGGTAATGGAAATTTACACTGACATATATTAAACACTTTATCTGAAGCCAAAGAACTTCTATTTAATAAATTCCAAAATGATGATAATTTACCAAATGCAGATCTTGATATTTTTTTGTATACTATATCTGTTATTTTACAAGTGTCAACAGTAGCTACTAAATTTAATGTATGTGCGGAGCACACAATATGGTTAGACAAAACAATGTCTATATCATCATTATCATCATTATCACCAACTTCATTATAAAATTCGCCAGTGTTTATGTCACCAATATTTAAATTTTTCACAGATAAAATATTAGATACATTTATTACATCAATACCATCGGGCTCATCTTCAATACAATTGTTTTGTAAATAGTCTGAACCAACAACATCAACCTCATTCATTAATTCATTAATATTTTGATTACTTAGTATTTGCTTATTTTTAGTAATAGATTTTTCACAGGATTCTTCGTATGTGAATTGATGAGCATATACACGAAATGCTTTTCCGAAATTACTAGCGTTGTCAGTAACTGTGTGAGATATTTTTGAAACATCAATTTTATAACATTTCATAATTTCAGAAATACATTTTGCAATATTTATGTAATTATGACTACCTTCAATTCTTCGACAAGCTAGAGCATATGAAAAACGTTGAAATGTTCTTTCTTCTATGTAGTGCAAAGTCATTCCCAAATAACTTTTATTTAATGAACTCCATATATCTGTGGTAACACATACATACATTTGCTTAGATATTGTTTCTGTTAAATCACTAACATACGTTGTATATTTGTATAATAACTCATGGTTAATGGCTCTTCTATTAGGTATAAAGTTATCGTTAGACAGGCCAGTAACAAGGGCCTTAAATGAAGGTTTTTCACATGTTGAAATAGGTTTCATCTCTTCTACAATGTAGTTGAATACCAAATCAGTTACCTAAAAATGATTTTAGAACAATTAATTATAAATACCTACTAAATTCCAAGATATTGTAATGTAGAACGCTAAAATTATACACTTTCAGCTCTAATATATTATCATTAATCCATTGGCATATTTGAGGGTATACTACCCAGACCCTATTTTCGATTTTTATGGGTATTTCATTTATTATAGTTACAAAATTATTTAAAACTATTTAATTTGTAGGTTTTTCTGTAATAATTAATAACATAAAACCTTTTGTTGCCCTTGTCCAACATTTTTCAATTATTTAATGATTCAGGCCTAGCGCATTTTTTATTATACCTTTTTTATTTATTAATTTATTGTACCCATACAATTATCTTATGAATTTTATTATTTGAACTAACATTTTAAATTAAAAATTGAGTATTTTATAAAAGTTAAGTAATTTACATAGAAGAAAATTCAAATTGTTTTTATATATTTATAATATATAGTTATTTTTAACTTGTAAAAATTATTTGTTTGTTGAAAACATGAAAAATTGATTTCGCAAATAAGGAAATTCTGTTTGAAAGACATGTTGCATTTGTGCACGCGCAAAAATGATGTACCATTAATGATCATAAAAATGTTTAATATTTAAAATTGAAAAATAGCCCTCAATAAACACTGTAATTATATAGGTAACTTAATATACAGCTCCACAATATTGATTTTATATAAGATAGTAGATAAAGAGTGAAAAGTAAAAATAATGTTACAGTTCATAATTATTCGAGCAGACTGAGAAAGTTTTATTTGCTTATTTAATGTTTAAAAATATGCGTATACCCTTGAATTTATTTTCCGATACATCACTACATAAATCATAAGTATATATGTACAAATTTCCCCATTCCACCGAAATACTAATATTATTTAGATGTATACCTTTTCTTTTGAACATCTTTTGACAAATCCAGAATACTCTGTTGAATGACACATCTTTGTTTGTTTTGAACTTGATACACTGTTTGAACTACTCGATCTTTCAGTTTTATATGCCTTCAGCTTATCCATCATACCAGGGTGCATACGCTAAAAAAATTATGAACAATATAATGTAAACATGGTTTTTACAATAAATTGTTTTATTTGTTACAGATTTAGGTAACTATAATAATTTTTACCTTCTAGTATGTAGAAGAAATTTATTGTGATAAAATGAAGTCATTACTATTACTTGTTTTATTTTTATTAAAAAAAAAAATTACAAATCTCATTAACTACAAAATTGGGCATCTTATGTACAATTTTACATACATTTTTTATCTTGTATATTCTGCCCCAAGATACCTCTTTATATGGACAATATGAGTTTTTCTACAAAATTAAAAATGCGCCCTAAGATACTCCTAATTGAAGGAAACTTGGGACAACCTTTATGTTGTACATTTTTAAAAAAGATACGCTTCTATGCCTATTTTTTTCCTAACCCTAATAATAAGTATTATCAGTGATTTCTTTCTGGTTACGTTTTTCTATGATTTCTTTTTTTAGTGCAACATTGTAATAAAAAAAAATTAAGTAGTTAAATCATTACTAATAAACCATAATAAAATAATAAACTTTAGGTACTTACTTTGTAGTGACTTAATAAGTTTCCAGTCGAATTTGAATAAGCGATGATTTGTTTTGAACAGTTTTGACAATTAACATTCATTTTTGTATCATTGACCGAATTGATTTTGAAATACTTCCCATCCAACAAATAATTTTGCGTTTTATTATCTGCAGTAATAACAACTGTTGTAGGTGAGTCTGACAACTCATTTATACCATCACTGTGTTTTCTTTTTGTCAAAATAAATTTCTCCATTTTCAATTTTCAAACTTTTGGATATATAAAAACAGTCGCGCAGACGATGAACGGATGAAATGTGTAATGCGTTTGCTTTACAGACTACAGTCAAATTTCATTATCGGTGGAATTTCCAAAAACATTATTATATTAATATATTATATAGATTGGTGTTATATACAACCATTATGTGGTTGTAGACATATATATATATATATATATATATATATATATATATAGTACATGAAGTTTGCACAGGTTTTCCCGACTATTCGTATTAAGACGGATATTTACTTGTGATAATCGTTAAATGTACTCGATAATAAAATTATGTTGAAAACAATTTTGAAAACGTTTTCGTTATTGTGAATCAGTTCCGTGAAATTGTAATTAATAAAAATAATAATTTCCCGATATCAAAACATAAACGTAAGGTTTGAAGATTTGAAATTTCAGTTGTACCTATACCTAATGTACAATACATTATGTACATTATAAACAAATTAAAAATATATGTAATAGAAGTTAAACTAAAAAAAAATTATATTAGAATGATTATCTAAATAATTTGCCGCAGATAACCATTTTTTTATCTAGATAAGATAAAAGATGATCCAAATTACTTTTATCTAGATAAGATAAAAATACAATTTTTTTTATCTAGATAAATTATCTAGATAAATTTATCTAGATAATGCACAACACTGTGAGTAAATAGAAAGCATCGAGGTCACTACGTAAATGTGCACACTAATAAGATATAAAAATTGAGAACATACGTCGGGGGAAAAAATAACACATTTATTTCAATCAACATTTAACATTTTTCTCGTTGTATTGACAAAACTATTATTTTACAATGTATTCGATTGTGTTTTCTGAACGCGCAAATATTTGCTTCGACGAAATCGATAATCGACAATTGTGTTATGTTCTACGTATACGACATTAAATAATTTCATAGTCGTAGAAACCGATTCGCTTCTAATAATCTAATCTATTTTTTTTAACCTTCAGACAACAGTCAATACAGCTAAAAAAGAAAAAAAAATATTTATAATATACGAATCGCGGTAATATTATCTGTTCTCGGTTATTTTCGGTTACGTATCGTATGTTCCTGACTCGTCTAAACGCGTTTACAACACTTTATATTTAAAATACATTGAATCGATTGCTAAATATCACATTTATTCTCCTTAAACCGGAATAACGACCTCTCGGCGAAAATATTCAAAAAACAAAAAATAAATAAAACACGATCAATTGGCGGTTCCGACGTTATAAATATAATGAACGCGACTCTGCCCGTACCAAAATCGTAGAAACTCATTCGTAATTATTAATGATTAACCCGTTGGATGCAGTAGACTCACGGGTCCAAATAATTAACGAGGCTCCCTGCGTGAAAAAAATAAATAAATATTAAAAGCGTTTAAATACAAAAAAAGTCTACAAAGTTCAAACGAATAATAATTTGTCTTAGTTTCTTTTTTTCGTAATGATGCGTGTCGTTTATTTATTATTGACTTGAATGGCTTTAGGAGTTTTTTTCGTTTTTTTATGAGTTAACAACGTATGCCGTGTATATCGGTGGTTCGAGTTGACCGCGGGTGACGATACAATTCGGGAAAAAAAATGATCGATTTATTATTATTATTATTTTATTTTGTACTTCAAACTTCGAAAACTTCAAAATAAAATTGTATTTTTTTTTTTTTTTTTTTTTTTAGTCGAACGTCTGAATAATCGCACTGTAATTGATTTTTGTTCGCGTTTCGATTGCACCTCGTAATGTCATAACGGAAAATCACAAAAAATTAATATAAATTTGACGTTTTCGTCGTAAAATCGTTTTGCGTGATTGCGGGGCAAAGAACGTCGAGGCAGTCAGTCGTTCGAACAGAAACGAACAATATTCCCACACAAATATTAATTGACTATTAATATAATCACAGATTGTCGATTTACTTATCATAAAATATAAATCGCTGTCGTCCATTTCGTTTTCGAGTAAGAAAAAAAAAAAATAATAAAATAAAAAACCGTATTCTCACCGAGTCCCTGCGGTATAGATTTGTTTTTATTCCGTAAATAACGGGCGTTTTTGAACCGGTTTCCACATTACCGTTTAATTTCTTTTCACACGCGTTTTATGCAGAGCATAAAAACGTGTAATGAACTTTTAAGGAATGCGCGTAAGTACATTAGCGATTTATTCAACGTTTTCGCTATTGACACGTTCACGCGTGTAATATTATATGATAAACTGGTCAGCGAACTTGAAAATCTAAAAAAAAAAAAAAAAAAAAAAAAAAAATACCGCGTACACTCGTGTTTCGAATACTACTCTTCGGCGGAGCACTGAATTGCCATTTTTCAACAGAGGTTTGTCGAGTGTAACGCGCGATCGCTTATTAAACGGCGTACTCAAATAATAACTCTGCAGGGAAAATAGAGTAAAATTTCCGGGGTAAAAAAGGAGTGTCAAAAAATTATTGTAATTTAAAGGAAGCAAACAAGAGACTCCAATGTCGATATGAATAAATATTATTGTAAACCGTTGGACGAGAAAACAAAACGATTAAAACGACTAGAAAATTAATAACACGCCATATTATTTTATCTATGCGGATTTTAAACGCGCGCGCGCGTGTGTGTAGGTCAACTAATAAACGACGCGTCGCAATGCCGACAAGATTGCAAAAACATTGGCCGATCGATTTTTAACTAATATAATATAAAGTATAGGCTATAATATAACGTTAACAAATTAGTTTGTTTTTAAACGTTTTATACAAACAAAACAATTATTGTGGTTTTTATTCCACGTTTCTTGTTTTATTGCGAAAACGTACAAAACGTTTTTCTCTAATACGTATTAATATCGAGTTCATTATAGTATGGGGTCCGACGAGAAACAAAATGTGAACGGCGGCGAATAATATATTTATTCGTTATGAACTTTTTTAGTCGTGGAAATCTAAACGGACGGTAAATTCATTATTTTAAAACGATTAAACGATTTATTGTTTCGTTCAAGGTAATATAAAGAATGTAAGAGAGATAAAGGTTTCAGGCAATACTACCGATGCTTTTGAAAAACGCTCAAATGTTATTTTTCCGAATATAAAATCAATTCTCGTCCGTTATTTCTATACATTATCCACAAGTGTAGTTTCTTCTGAGCGTAGCTATTTACATATTATTAATAGAGGTAAATAGACGTTGTTTGATTTGATATTGGATAATATTTTATGCCTTTTAAGTACACAGTTGTTTTAGTTTATTTGATGATTTCCAATGCTTTTACACTCGAAATTTGGTTACGTACAAAAAAAAAAAACACGTGTTTCGACGTTATTCTATATAAATCGAGAAAATAATATTTCTGTAGATGATACGTTGTTGAACGCTTTGCAAAAGAGCAGAAATGGAAATTTAAATTTCGTTATTTAATAAACAAAATTATCGACATTAATTTACATTTAATATATATAATTTGCTTATGCCTGGCATCAGTGTAAAACGAGAAATTTTATGCGCGCGCGCATAATAAGAGTAAGACTAAGACACGAATACATTTGAATAGATAATTCTCGAATAAGAGAAAAAATATTTATTTTTTTCGTCTCCTAATAAAATCGCTCCCTCGTCTCTTCTCTTCGAATTTTCGATTAAAACCGCAATTTTATTTCGTATTCACAATAGTACATCGAAATACGTTCTCGCGTTTATTTATTATGCAGGAGCTTTTTTTTTTTTTTTTAATATAAAAACAAACATCATATCATTCGTTTTAGTTCTGGTCAATTCGTGTTGTTATTAGTTATTTAACCGTTTCATATATAAGGTTTATTACGCGCGCGCGTAAAAAATAACTGTACATCGGTATGAATAGGAGATGTGTGCGTGTGTGCGTATGAGTTTAAACGAACAAAACTAGTTTACACGTCATTATATCACATTAATATGTATATTTAAATGTACACGAAAAATAACCCCATCGCGTCGCGTACGAAATGGATTTCAAATGTAATTTATTTGTTTACGCGCATTTGTACCAGCTATTATAGTCGTGTACGACTGTTGTACGAGCGTACAGTTATAATCATGTAGGTCATCATCAAATACTCGGTTGTTGTCCCCCCCCATGACGGTGGCCCAAGTGCGTTTAACGGTCGGCAACAGATTTTCGAATTCTTATACAAATCGTACGAGCGTGTATAATCATCGTCCGATACAAAAAGAATTATTATTATTTTTTAAAAAAAAAAAACACTTCCGTTTAATTGATTATTCGCTATTTTATTTATTCTATTATTTATTTATTTAAGGGCGAGCCCTTGAATGCATACAATGAAAGTAACACGAAAAATACAAGAGAAGAATACAGATAGGAGAAAAAAAAATCATTGGAAACTAGTCACGAACGGAAGAGAAGTACGGGACAGGCGAATTGTCAAGAGAATTAGAGAATCGCGCGGAGTATGGAATGGGACAGAGAACCGGGTAGAACGGGTTGGAACTTTGAGATTCAAGTCGACTTTGGTAACAAGAAGGCCAGGCGAGCTAGATATAATCAGCGGTCAGCGAGACTTGGAAGATTTAGGGGACACGAAGAACAGGAGAATGATCATGAGGAGGACGGGCAAATATTAAATTTAAATTCCATAGAACGAAGTTGAGTTTTCTCTGCACTCTCTCAATCACGGAACTGGCACAAACCGTAAATGGGTGTAAAAAAATGCAGCCGTACTCCAGTACAGGACGCACATGTGCACAATATAAGGTTTTGAGGTGAAATTTCTTAGTTGTTCGAAGGACGATACTCGGAATTTTTAGATCCTTACAGCATATTATATCCTATCAATGTGTTCAATTGGTGAGAGATTAGGTTTAAGAGTAAAACACAAATCTCGGATAGAGGAAACAGAAGAATATAAGATTTATATTATACGAAAAACTAATGAGTGAACGAGAGCGGGAAAAAGATAAGACGGAACATTTGGGAATGTTGAGTAAGAGGCCAAGGGACTCAACCCAGGAAACTGGACTCATAAACATTTAAAATGTTCTTCTTTTATTTACGAGATGTAGCATCGAATATATTTTGAATACATACAAACATATATATATATATATATATATATATATATATATATATATATATACTGGCTATCCTTGTGCACTTCGTTGCTCATAAAAAAATGCCACCTTATATATGATTCAAATTGTGTTCAATTCGATATTCATCAATATTCGGTGTAAACATGTTCAAGACTTCAAGAAAAAAAATAACTACGAGTATTTAAGTTAAACTTTGATTTTCAAAATATTTCAATTTTATTACAGGTTGGCTCATGTCTGATAAAAAATACATAGTGATTGGCAGACTAATATAATACAAACATAAAATACAAAAACAATATTTAAAAGGAAATAAATATTTGGGTCCATTTATTTATCACAACTATTTAATCTAATGCTTCTAATCCAATTTTAACGTGACCGTCTTCATTTTCTATTTTAAATTTCCACGTTTTTAACTCGGCTAAATTGACATGTCGATCTATGGCTGACTAATAAAACTTCACCGATTTTTCAAAACTTATTTCTTCATCACCTGACATTGCACCCACCTCGTCCCGTCCGCGGTATTATTTCATTTTCCCTTAGTGTTCTTTCTGAATAATTTTTTCTTTATGCTCAACTCCAAAGAGATTATTACTTATATAACCTTCCCCAAGAATTGGGCTGTCAAATGCAAAAAGAATTTTTCAAATCCGTTTGGTAGTTCTAGAGGTTAGCGCGTTCAAACGAAAAAACATAAGAGAAATTCTTCAGCTTTATTATATTAATATAATAATATATCATTACATTACTGTCAACAGTGTTTTACGTTTTTATTGTTATTTTTTTAATATTTAAATATTACGTTCGATTTCTCGCCAACGTATATCGTGACAAATTATGATAAGTCATAATCGTTTAAATGAAATATGTCAAAAGAAATTTTCACGGAATAAACAAAATTGCAATTTTTTAAAATTTACACTGTCGTACGTTTGAGTCTGTAGAACGATATAGAAATTATTTACCAGACCGGATACGAACACGTGTTCAATCGTATTACTTATCTTAAGTTTTAAATAAAGAATTTTTTTTTTTTAATTTGTGAATATAACAGTTTTACGATTATTTTCCACTCTTATCGAATGACAATACGTATTGAGCTCGGTTTTAATATGAATATAAATTTCAATTTTATTATATTTTATCATGTTCAACAAAAATGTATTTATTATAAAGCCGTTGAAAAAATATTAATATAAGGTCAAAAATTATTGGCTAACGTTGATTAAATGTATCGAATACTACACGCCATAATAATATAATACTAAAAATAATTTTCGACCTTCAGAATCCACATAAAATATACATATTTATAAATATACACACTTGTGTCGATATTCAGAAAATGTTGACGTAACCTGCAAAAAGGACGAATTCGATTAAATCTTATAACAGTAAAATAGCTAATAATTGTATATAATTCGATGAATTTTACGAGTACATAATATTATATACGGAAATATACTACACATATACGACGCATTTTATTATTTTAATAATTATTGAAGTATTAATTATTATTGTTTTTCGTATGACATCATGAACACACGCGCAGTAACATTGAAATAAAAAAATAATAAAAAAAATCAGACATGACACTGCATGAGGGCACTGATGATTTATTGGATTTGGCCATTCGTCTGGTTTTCGCGTTGAACTCGACTGTACGAGAAAGCGTTTCATAATCTCATCTGTTATGACGGTGAGCAATTATATTATATCAATTTAATAAGAAAATGAGTTTTACACAATTACGCGTTATTAAATAATTTAAAATGTGAAAACATATCGTTTTACGACCAGTATATACATTTTTTAATAGTTTCTCACTCATCTCTTTTGAAATCCGAAACACTGCGTATTATTCTATTGTAATATACGACAAGAAAATTTACCGAAGTAAATTTTACCCGTTTTCTTTAATGCACTGAAAAAATATATTTAAAAGTATTATTGACATGAAAAGAAAAGTTGTGTATTGCTTCACGGGACACTGCTATACGCAATCAAAAAATATCCGTGTACTCATATTTTACACGAGAACTGACGTTCAACTAATAAACTTTGTGTAAAAAAAACTCGAAACTTCGTAGATATTAATAAAACTGATTACATTTATAAAATATATAAGGTACACGCGAATACTATAGACTTTTTTCTTTTTTTTTTAATTGTCCAAAGATGAGACTATTCGTTCCTGTGGTTTACCAAATCGAAACACACGTTCATGACACACTGTTAAAAATTCTAAAGTGCCGTACCACAGAGCCAGGCGATTTAGACGAGTAGCGAATAACTCCTACGGATGAGTATAATCACGTGACCGGTTATGTTTTAAATCCTTTTCTCGATTCTTTTCTTTCACAGACCGATGATACTCTATAATGTACAAGACAATTTTTGTATTTTTTTGAAAAAATTTAAAGAAAAAACACGATAAGATTATTATCCCATTTTAAATATGCATCTGATAGAAAATTTAATGTACGTCGTATATCATTTTCGTACTACAAAAAAATCGTATGTGTTTATGTACGAAAAATTAAATAATATTTTCAGAAGATTAATACAGATATCGTAGAACGTTCGAAGACAACGGTTGCCCGTGGACTACTGCATGTCGGCCGCAGTAAATCCGTGCACGTCATTCGCAATTTTTTTTTTTTGTTCATTTTATTAACCTATTCTCGTACCGAAGCCGCGCTACGTTACAAACGCGGTGTACAAAAATAAAATACGAATAAAAACATTTGAATTCCGAATCGCGATTTCAATCCCAACGCGTTTTCTATACATTTTTATTTCCATGTTCGCGTAATGAGCTGATTACCCGGCTTCGCACGTGCGTGGTTTTTAAAGGAACGTTGTAAAGATTTTTATTGAAATAAATGCCTCGTCGAAAAACCGTAGCGTTCGAATACGCTATACGCCCTCGTTTCCACAGAAAAAAAGTAAAAAAGAACGAGCGATGCGGGGGGGAAGTGTTCGGAGGAACAACTCTGTGAAAAAAAAACAAACAATTGTAAAACTATTGAAATCCGTATTATATATATATATATAAATCTAATTATTAATATATGTTTTATTGGAATATCGTAAAATTACAGTGTTATAACCGAAATATAAGTGCGCGCGTACCTATAGTGCAAGAGCGGTCGATGGCCTTTTGGTCGAAACTGATTATTGTAAAGAGAGAGAGAGAGTAAGATAAGCAAAAGCAGATAAATGACAATTGCCGTCGATCGATTCATCTTAATGGACTGCAGTCATAAACAGTTGATACGACGAACTTTAATATATTTCATATTGAAAGTGTTCAAATCCTCCCGCTCCTCCCATTTGTTAGAATTAATTCTATTTTTAATATATATTTAAAAAAAAAGTAATTTCTGGCAGTTAAATCCGTACGTAATATATTATTTATTTATTTTATAATCGAAAACGACACTGCCCGGCGTACATTTCGCCATTCGTTACGATACGAAACGGAAAATATAATATTATCGAGATACACCCGCCCCGAATGTATCTCAATCCAATTAACGATATGTGCGGACGCGTCGACGATATTATAATGCGTTAATTCAGTGGTTCTCAATCTTTTTAGGACTGCGACCCAAATTTTCTTCCAAAAATCTATCGCGACCCCCATAGTTTTACATTTACAGAATCAAAAAAGTAATTTCAAAAAACAAATTTTTTTAGTACTTATTTACTACTTTATAATAATAATATACTAAATAATATTATAAAAATAATATATTTTTTTTATTTTATTTATTTTAAATTAAATAATCTAATAAAAAAACTTCTGGCGACCCCCCAAAAATTGACTCACGACCCCTCAGGGGGTCGCGACCCACAGTTTGAGAAACGCTGCGTTAATTTATTTAGCAAATCCAATGCGAACGCGCTCATTTTTACATAACAACATATTTTAATTTTATAATTTTTGCACAAGTACGTTTATCGTTAATATTAATAATTATAAATATTGAAAAATAAAAAAGTATTTTTTATGCGAGTCGACGATGTTCAAATGTAAAACACGTTCCTCATTACATATTTATCAAAAAAAAGTTTCGCCACTGTTTATGTAATATTAACCGATCTAAAATAATATTATATATATATACAGTAGAGCCTCGATAGTCCGGACCCCCGATAATCCGGTGAACGCGGTAATCCGGACGGCGCGTGGCGCGGCATTTGTATTTTTTTCCGGAATTCCCAGAACCCAATATTAATCTATAAAATATTGTTATCCAAAAATCAATTTCGTTATTTTTATTACCTACGGTTCCTTATAAAGACTGACAGTAATAAATTGATAGGCAGTTCGATCACTTCTTTCTTGTCGAGTGGTTATTATAATTGTTTGTTACAATTAAGAGAACGCGCTTTTGAAATGAAAATTAAAAGTATTATTAAAAAAAAAATTACTGACTACTATACTTAAGTTCTACATATATACATACATATTATTATAAACATTTTTTTTTTTGTAATTCATTATGTTAAAGTTATTTATTATTTTTGTAATTTTAAGTGCAATAAATATAAAGGTAGAACTAAAAATCAAAATCTTAGACATTTCAGTAGATAATCTTGAAAAACCTTCGGTAATCCGGACGAATCGGTAATCCGGACGATGCTCGGTCTGAATTTGTCCGGACTATCGAGGCCCTACTGTATAGTATAACGTACCATTTCATAATATGAGATCTACGTAATATTTGATAATAATTTTAAAAAAAATATTTTTTTTTTTTTACATTGAAATGTTTTAAATTTTTTTTTAAAAATATTAATAAAAATTTGTAATTTTTTTAAGGTAAATTGTGAAAAATACAATTCGATATGTAGCGTTACTTTACTACTACTGACTCCTTTGTCGATCGCCAGACGCGTACTAAACGCGTGACTAATATAAGAATTGTATACGATATCGTCTAATTACCTCCTATAACGCAGCGATGTTATTACGCTCTTAAGGCCAGATTCTCTAGAATTCGATCGGTTCTTAAAAATAATAATAATAATAATAAATATACATATAAGTCGATGTAGTAATGTGAGAAAAAATTCAATACGAAATTTGTGACGTGCCTATGAGACGAGTGGTGGCGCAGGGGCGTATTCAAGTCAGTTTTCCGATGGAAGTTATCGCGTCGGGATTTGAGGCTTTCATCACAATTCTGACAAAACCCAAACTTATTACGTGGTATTACGTGTATTGTACGTAAAATTTAAAATGATTCTCTATTTGTGGTGTAAAATATAATATAATATATCGTTAAAAAACTTTTTACTATTGAATTTCACATTTATGATAAGATTATCGTGTTAAAATTGTGGACGTTAATTAATGCGGTTTTGATATTTTGAGTGTCAGAGAAACTCGGTATTTTTTTTTTCATAATAGTCTGTGCGCTCGTGGGGGGAATCGCCTCCACCCCCCCCCCCTCACAGGGACGCGCCTATTGTTGGATGGTGGTATTACCCCGTTCTCGAACCAGTAAGTGAGAAATAATTATTAGACTTCGCGGGGAGGAAAATTGCCGAAAAGGACGGGGGGAAATAACAGAATTAACGATTTGGTTTTTATGTTGTCGGACGGCGGCGGCCGCGTGAAGACACCGGGCGGCGGCTCTAACGACGAACATGTGCGCTTGGCTTGCGAGCGGTCGAACGTTAACGGCGGCGAAGACCGTGTCCTCCCCCCCCCCCCGCCGTACGCACACGATCGCGGCGTCGAACACATACAGGCACGCAGACACGCGCGCGTACTGCGCTCACACAAAACCGGCGTCGTCGTGCGCATGTGCGAGAGCCGTCCCCGTCTGTAGAGTGCAGCAACACCGCCGCTGCCGCCGCCGCCGCCGCCGCCGCCGCAGACCAGGTATTTCATTGTCACTCGTCTTGGCGCTCTTGAACGTCGTCGTCCGCGGCACCACCCCAACGCGCAAACGACCATTTTATTTTTTTTTATTCCGTTTAACGGAACGTTTTTTTTTTCCCCCCAACCGTTTTCGGTAGTACAATAATTTTTCCTCCGCTAACGCATTTTTTTTTTCTCGACACCGTAGTGTGTGTGTGTGTGTGTGTGTGTCTAGCGGTTCCGTACCATTGGCACTCCTCATCGGCTCGCGACGGACGACGGCGGCAAGAACAGAACGACAGAGAAAACCGTTAAAGTCGTCGGTTTTTTTTTTTTTCTTTTTTTTTGATATTTTCACGGCGCACGAGACGACACGACGCCGCGGCGATGACAACGGAAACGGCAAAATCGGTGTTCGCCGGCGACGGACACCCGTGTTTCAAGTACAAGCTGAACGATGCGAAATCGTTTTGGAACGGCACCGGCGGTGTCGTGGTCGGTGCCGGTGCCGGCGCCGGCGTCGGCGGCCATCAGGTGTTGCAGGCCACGGCGTCCACCGAACGGTTCTGGGAGGAAGAACCGGAGGAGGAGATCAAGCGGAAGGTGCAGGACGCCAAGACGAAGTTTCACAAGGACAGGCAACTCCAGGTGAAACATTTGCCCAGAAACGTCACCGAGGAAGTGAGTATATAAATATATACAATATCCTCTTTTGTGTTATTTTCTTCCATTCCTCCTCCCCCTCCTCCAGCTTTGAGCCGATTGGTGAAAAAAAAGTAAAAAATAAAATGTCTGTTTATTGTCGTTTTTACTCGGATCGCCGACGAAACGACGCGCGGAGTGATTCCCACGGGCATCGGAAATAGAACCGGGAAACGCCTCCGGGGCATCGATCTGCTGACTCTTTTTCGTATAATAACCGCTGTGATCTGATGAGATCGACCTTTAAATTCGTCCTCGTCACCGCGAGATGGAGATGATACTCGACCTTACACGCCGCCGCGTGGGTTATTATTATACATTCGTTTGTAATTTTTGCTCTCTTCCTCCTCACACGTTGTCCGGATAAATTATTATTATTATTTTAATAATTATATATATATATATAAAAAAATAAATAAAATAACGACGGTGACGGAGATCAGACACAACGATTTTAACAATCTTTTCCTCTCCCAGCTCCCCCCCCCCCGTCACATCTATGGTTCTTACACAAGAACGATAGAAGAGAGTTTGCGCGTAACCGTTACCGTCTCTCGCGGAACGGCGGTTTAAAAAAAAAGGCGTAATTACGGGTTGACGGCAGCCAACGGACTCCGAAACAGAAGAGGGATAGTCTCGAAATGCGCGTCGATGCCGTTTTAAAGGGAGAGACATTAAAGTATTTTCAAATAGTACGGATATATTTTATCAGATCGATACGTGAGAACGTAGAACTTGAATTTTGTAAAATTGTCGTTTCGATAGTAGTATACAATATATTAATGGAAAACTCGACATTGCCACCCAAACGTTTGATCTGTATAGTTGGGCGTAATGAATTTTTTTTCTTTTTTATCAAAAAACGCCACAACTGCTCGTGGCGGTGGGACGTGGATCGCGCGAATCGATGAAAACGGGGAATAAAAAAAAAATTATTCTCGCGCGCGGTAATCAAAAAATAATAACGGAAACCGGTGCGAATAGTGTGTGTGTGCGGATACGATTGCCGGAACGGGAACGCGAGTCTCCCGTATTATAATTATTATTATTATTTTTTTTTTTTTTTGAATTTAGACTGTATCCCCGCGCGTATTCAATCCGGTTATCTATTATTACTCTATACAAGAAGTCATTCGGTCGTTTCGTTATTTAGAAGAAGAACAAAAATTGTTTTCTATTCGTAAAGAGAAAAAAAAACGCTTATATATATATATATATATTATATTCCGTCGATATTGCCGCGTACGAAATAAAATAAAATTTCGTATTCGCGTAACGATGAGATTAACAAAACACGTTCGTTGCGACAAAATCGTGTTTTAAATACGAAAAAAAAAAATTAATGAATAACTGCGATACATACCGAGCAGTAAAAAAACTGAGGTCTCACTCGATCTCAAAAACGAATTTCGTTTCGGCACTGTGTATTTATATTGCGCATTTGCTACGGATTATTGTTATAAAAATAGCCGAGTACATTCGTCGAGTATGTGAATTCTGTATTTTAAGATTGTTAGATTCTAACCGCTCTCTCGCCAATATTTTACGCGCGTTGGATTTAAATTAATCTTTGGCGATATTTATCTATTAAGAATAATAATAATATACCGAACACTGCCGCCGCCGTCGCCGCCGTTTTCGTTAGATATTATTATATTTATGGTTTATTTTTAGGTGTTAAATTATCGCGATATCTTGGCAATGTGGCGGCGAGGGACTTAATTCGTAAATAAAACGAAAAAAAAAATTGTATCTTTTTTTCCGTTATTTTTAGTGCTATACAACTCGGTACAACGATATGTACTCGGGCGGTTATACGATAATTGTTTTTTTCCTTTCTTTTTCAATCGGTTCGTGTGATATGCGACGGATTGTCGGAAATCCGTTGGAAATTCTCGTATTTTTATTATTTGAAACTTAAATTAAATACCGTAATTTTACTTTTTGATAGAAAAAAAAAATAAATGTATAGAAACGCCGAGAGTTTTCATGTAATATCGTTTAAAAGAATAGAGTATAATATATTGTATATCATTATTATTATTATTATTATTATTATTATTATTATTATTATTATTATTATTACACGTGTTTTGTGTCGTTAAGACTCGCCAAACAATTTCTTATAATTGCGATGACGTGTACGATTTATATATATATATATAACAAAATAGATTCTCTTTACACGTATAGTTATTGTGTATTATTCGAGTCGTTACGATCGTTATTGAAGTGTAAATTGTGTGCGTGTGATCGTCGACTTAACGACTATCACTCGTTATATTAATTTTCAATCGATTTGAACAATACTAAACGACTGCAATCAGACTTGAATAGTATTCCCGAATACTTTTTAGAGTATTATCACATATATTTATTAATAGTTATCTATACGCAAATATAACTCGTTACTTACGTAAAAATGTAAAAAGTAATTATTTTAGGAAAAAAATAAAATATGAATAGTAACACTCTACTAGATATTTCAAAACAACATAAATTGTTTTATCGTTGTGTTTGGTGTTCGAACCCCGTCCTTATTCAAATAATCGAGTGTATATTGATTGCGCTATTTTTTTATATTATATGTTTTATAATCAATCGGTACCTATTTACTTATTATTTATTACGTTAATTTATATAAAAAAAGAAAAAAAAATCGATTCTCCGTATATTTACTCGATATTTGCATCATTGAAAATCAGCAAAAATAAATAAATGAGTGTATTTAAAAATACTTTATTTTTGAAGTTTTACCCATGTCTGAGTGTGCGGCGTATTAGAGAATATATCGGTTTCTGAGCGTATAATATATTATAGTTTGTCATTCGATTTGTACGCGTTTATGACGTCGTAAACATTTCATAAATCTGCAAAATAAGACATTTTTTTCTTTCATTTATCTATCGACACACGATGCGAAAACGGAGGAAAAAAAATCACTACGTTTACATTTATCCTTCTCTTGGCGGCTCCTTATGTTATTTTGTTTTGTGAAGGATGAACTTATTGTGTATTAACGCGATTTCGCTAATATTTAACTTTGCTCGTAGTACTCGGAGGAAAATATTCGACGAAAATTACGTTTTTAATTTCTCGTTTTCCGACCACTACAATAAATAAAATTGCGTTTAGTACACGAAATTCTGTTAAAAAAAAAAAAATCATCCAACAGTTACATATTATGTGATACCGTTGGAATTAAATGAAAAAAAAAACAAATTTCGTTTTAAAAATGAAATGTGTGTGGTGTACGGTTTTTTCCCCCTCATAATTTCGTTACAACTGTTTGTGATATTCAAAGAATAAAATTACCGTTTTTTTTTCTTCGTACCGCACACACGAAACGGGTTTCACGTTACGACTCGACACGTCCCCCGAGTGGAAATTCGTTAAGAAAAAAAAAAAGCAAATATTTAACAAAATAATATATTAATTTTCCGCACGACAATGGTATAAATCAACGATAAACTAAACGTTATGCGTGCCATACGAAAACCATTTATCTAATCAAACCAATCGTTTTAGAAGAAATTGAAAAATAGAAATTCGATAAACCCGAGACACGTGGTTTCGTACATGAGTTTTAGGAGCTACGTTTTTTTTTTTCGTGTCAATCTTTATTTTAATTAAACGCGTCATAAATTAACATTTTTTTTTCGGGCGTGGTCCACGATGAATCACGTTGACGATGGAATCACGCGGACGATAATAATCATAATATTTGCATCGATTTCGATCGGTTTATAGTTTGGTTAATGATTATTTCGTCGAATTCAAACGGACGTTTCTTCTTCGGCTTCGTTTTCGCGAAAAACGAAAGCAATAATAATTTTCAAGAAAAAAAAAAAAATGTTCCCGTGATATTTTCATAATACATTTATATTCATATTATATTGCACTTTGTTGTAAGGTGATGGACTACCGTCGCTTCCTCGATATACCATTACTCTGTTTTCGCAACGACTATTATTAAGGGGGTTTATTACGTTCCGCAGTTGGTAATTCGGTTTTTTTATTTAAATATTTTGTACACGGGTCTGTGGAGAAAAAAAATCTTTGTTCACCGATTTAGTGTTCGTTTGTTTGTCAAAGAGACAGTCTAAATGCGAGATGATTCTGAGGCACGTTGTTTTCTTTTTTATTGTATAACGCGTGAAAAGGATCTTTTTCCCCGGTCAACAGAACGCGTTTCGTCGATTTACAGTGGTTCTCAACTCCTATTAATCACATAATACAGCTGTGGTGTGTACGATAGACGCACGTGTTTAAATCGTTATTTTGTAATTGAAACGTACGTGAAATATTAAGTGTGTAATCAGTACACTGCAATGCGAGTACGTAATCAATCGCTTCTCCTGATTTTTTTCCGTCTATATTACGTTTTTACGATTAAAATAATATCGTTATTAAGAACATAATGTACTGTGACGTTCAAGGTTTCTTGTACACTAGTCTGAAGTATATGAGGTATACAACTCGTCTGTCTTATTCCCTCGTATAAAATTTTTTCAATTCATATTAATTAATACTACACTTTTCGGTAAGTTATAATATATATATATATATATATAGAGAGAGAGAGAGAATTTCTATACGTTTATATTCGTGGTTATTGACGTATTAACAATTTAAATATTATTTCTAACGATAATAATAAATAATTAGCGGATTTATCGCGGAATACGATTTCAGGTTAAATTTAACCGATCTGTTATTACCAGCACGGTGGTCATATTATAACGAAAAAAAAAATAATAATAACGCGGACTATACAGTAACTATTAGTGGCGTAGATACGATTTTTTTCTTCTCTGAATGCGGAGAGTACGAAAGAACTTTTTTTAAAAATATTTTATAAATATTATTTATTGGGTAATTTTTAACGAAAGAATCCCGCGGCCGTGATTACAAAAATAAAGTCGAACCTTTCCGATTGTGCTACACTTATAAAATTATCTCCGCTTTAATCGCCTTGTGTATTGTATAAGGGTTTTTATGAAGAGAGGATAATACTCGCGGGAATCGGTTCAAGAAAAACTATCGAATTTTATATCGAAAAACTATCATTAATATAACGTCCTTAAAAATTACCTACGCGTACCGAAATTATGACGAATATCCAAAACAATCGTTTTCTGTTATTCTCAGTAGAGTAGCACAGTTCGTTAAATTCGTCGAATTTTTTTTTTTTTATATACGAAATCGTTATATACTTAATTATTGTTAATACTGTTCTATATAGTAATTATATGACTATTACACTAATAAATATTATTTCGCTCGGGAATTATATTCGTCGGTAAAGGGGGAAAAATTATTCAATACGTATATTATTATTATTATTATTATTATTACTGCACGCGTTTGTGCCTCGTATATAATAATAATAGTAATAATAATAATAATAATAATAATAATAATAATAATAATAATAACTACTTCAATAGAACGATGACACGTATTTAATATTAAACCATGAACCCTGACCTGAAACACACGACAATAATAACAATTTGCAGCGCGTTTCGTCGTATATAATAATATTAATAAGACATTTCTTATACGAATCGATAATATTATATATATATATATATATAATAATATACGATTGTACGCAGTTTTTGCAATAATAGTGTTAATCGTGTTAATTATACGTTTCGTAATTAATAAGTAAATTTCAACGGCATCTTATATTCGTTGTTGTTTTTTCTTTTTTTTACAATTAAAATACAAAGAAGAAGAAAAAAACACAATATTTCGTATAATATTCATAAACGCGTACGTCGTGTGTTTATAGGTGTAGGTGTGTGTGTGTGTGTAGGGTGGGGTGGGAGAGAAATTACGTGTGTTGAAAACGTGATCGTTCGATTTAAAATAATGAAAATAAATAACGAACAAGGATGAAATTGAAGAGTTAAAACCTTGATGAATTTTTATTAGGCGTTGTAATATTTTTTTGCGCTCTTGACAATAAACGCCGGCAAAACGAAAAAAAGTCCGTTCTCTAATTCCCCCAAGGTAACCGCGCGGTCAATATATATTATATGTGTTTAGATTTTTGATTTCTTCTTCATTGACACACACGCGAATTGAACGCGTGTAGGAGATTCACTTGTATTGTATCTGTGTTTATGCGTACGATTATTATTTTATTATTATTACCGACAACGGTGAATAATTTCTTCGAAACGTATTTGAAAACAAAAAAAAAATAAAATATTTAATTTAGTTCAACGCGTAGTAGAATAAGGTTTTCTCTCTCTCTGCGTCTAAACTCCCAAGTTATTGGTTTTTTTTTTTAAATATGTTATATATATATTTTTAATATATAATTGCAATAATTATTTGCCCGTTTTATTATTCGACGACACCGGATGAAAAATCAAATTATTCGTACTTCGCTTTTTTTTTTCTATAGCAATCTTCAGTGTATTCAGTTGGTATTTTTTCTTTTTTTCGAGACATTGTGTACGCCTTTAGTTTTTGTGATAATTTTCGGTTTCGGAGGAGTTTCTTTTGGGCAACACGCTGAAGTCATCGGTACGTATTTAAAAAGAAAATTTCAAGAAATGTTAGAGAAAACTTACTCGCAGGCATCGTTTTTTTAAGAAACTATATATATATGGACTTAGAAAAGACCAACTTTTCTTTTTAATTTCGAAAAACTTCAAAAGCGACTTAGATTTCTAAGTAATTTTCCATCGGAGATTTGATACTCTATAGTGTAGCTAATAAACATGTTTAATACAGTATTAGGTCGGTCTCGACTGCGCGAACGGTATTGCTGCAGATCGACGTATATAAATAATAATTTTCGTTTATTATATTGTTTAGAGGAGAAAACTATAAACGTTCGCCAATAACATTGCGTGTTTGTTGGTGGTAAAGCAACAATTCGTAAAATTTTATAATATAGTGTTTTATTGGTTCCATTATAAATAAAACTCGAGTGCCGTATTTTCTTTTGATGAATAAAATTAGCGTTCAGAAACTCGAATTTGGCAATCGTTCGTGTAACGATTTTTTTTTTTTTTTTTGCCGTTCAACACAATATTTATATTTAACCGCTCAACGAAATGCGTTCAACGATTGACATAGATAGACGTAAGACACATACATATATTGCGTATGAATAAAAAAACTATAAAACGCGTCGGTTTTTTTTTTTTTTTTTAAAAAAAACCATAATTTATGCAGTGTACACTGTTGCAATTATTTATATACGTATGTTTTCGTTTTTCGTTCAAGTAAATCCAAGTATGGCCTCCTAGATATTTGCGCGGAAACGTACTCGCGATCGTGTATTTTTCTTTTCTTTTTTTTTATCGTCCAAATAAATCAAATAAACACGATCTACATTATTTATTATACTCGTCTTTAGCACTCGAGATTTATTTTTATCGATAGACGATGTTCAACGACCGTTGTTTATGTCAATAATTTAGTTATACGCGCGTGAACCGTTATTTTTTTTTTACGAAAGTAATAACGAATTTAAAAATATCGCGTGGTTTTTGATCGATTATACAGTGTTATTCACGTTAATAATTTCACGTTATTAGTTAGGCGTTTAGCGTATAATAATAGAACGTCATACCACGTAAGTAAAGAACCGAAAAAATTCTTAGTCAAACTAACGTAGGCATCGAATTCTAATTGATTTCTATCGATTAACAAACGTTTCCGACGATCTCTTAGAGGAGACGATTATTGACAAACACAGTTCATTAAAATAGCGTGTTGGACGAACGCGCGAAATTTTATAACAGAATTTGATTTCGATGAAAATTTTTCAATTATTATAACGAGAATTCGAAAATTCGACATAAAATAATAATACACGTATTATGTGTATTTGGCGTTAAATTGCGGTTGTTTTTTTTTTTTTTTAACTATCATATCATATAAGAGTATCGAGTCTCTTACTGGTCACCAACGTATGGTGAGTACGGAGTTTGTTTTCGGGGTGCAATTTCCTCTTAACGCAGACGTTCGACGTATAGTTTATTTATTATTTTTTTTTTTAACGCGTCGTATTTAATCCGTTTTCGGACGATATATCGTATCGTCTTGTTCGCAATACCTATAAATAATAATAATTATAACACACGAAATATACAAACGATCGAATGACGTGTAAAATATCGTTTTACTAATATTATAACATCGTATCGTAACGGTGTGCGTTTTTAGTCGTAATATGCGTTCTCCTCATCCACCGCGCGATATTATCCGATTTCGAGTAACGTCGTTGACCGGCCATTATCCGGTTGGCTGCGGACTGGTAATACTTGAATAACGTTTAAAAAAAAAAAATAATAATAATAATTATAGAAAATTCGCATTTATTGAATATAATATTATGTAAATTAAAGTGTTCGAGTAATTGCGAGTACTTTTTGGTGCTGTGCTCGAAATACTAATATATTTAACGGTTAGATGTGTGATTTCAATAATAATAATAATAATAATAATAATAATAATAATAATAATAATAAACGACGTTTACACTGCAGAATTCGACCGCAAGGAAAATCTATTCGTTTTTTTTTTTTTTTTTTTTCCAATACGTAAAAGATTGTTTAAAAGGTGTATGGAAATAAAATATACATTTTTGTTAATCACAATTTACATTATAAACAGAAAAAAGTTTTACGACAATATCAACGAGAGTATCGTCCGACGATACAACGCGTTATACGAATATTTCGTCAATTTTATAATAAATAAACGAGAAATTACGTTTTACCGTGATTACTATAGTAATTTTTTCATTTATTCGTTACTATTCCCGTTAGAAATCGACTTTTTTCTTCTTCTTTTTCGAATCGCGCTTATAAACGGGCTTGTTCCAAAAATCCAAACTACATTTAAAAAGTACTTTACTCGCGTTTAACTCGAGTGTAGAGAGGATTTTTTTTTTTTTAAAAATTTCGTTCAATTTTTGCGCGCATATAACGCGTGTATCTGATTTAAATGTGTCTTACCGTTGTAGTATTATGACCGCGGCGCGCATTACATACACCATCGGCAGCTGCAGTATATATAATACGTGTATAAGAAACGAAATAAATCGTTACAGCGGAGTTATTATTTTTATTCCGAAACGCCAAGTGCGTACCGTTTCGCAATTTTTTTTTCTCCTCTTTACCCGTTATTTTCGAGACTGGTATAGTAATTCGATATATTGTCTGCCGCGATAGACCTTTTTTATTCGAGATTCGCGTGCGCGTAAATAAAAGAGAGGGATCGTTTCATATCCCCTGTCGTCCCTTCCACCCTGCGGGTTATATCTGCGACGACAACGCAAACGCAGCAGATGTGTCGACATCGCGTTTGCACACTGCTTGATGGAAACGTAAATTTCTGTCGAATTATGAAAATATATATATAAATTTTTTGAACTTCAATTGGAAAATATACGAGAAATTTAAAGCGTTTAATTTTTTTTATTTCATACCGTTTCTTAAAAGTGCGTGTAGTAATAATAATAATAATAATAATAATAATAATAATCCGTGTTTTACACTACGGGGAAGGGTAAAAAACGCTGCTAGAAATGACAAAAAAAAAAAAAAAAAAATAGAAAAAATATAAAAACGGCCAAATAGGAAGTTTTGGGGGTGAGACAATATTTTAAACGTGTTACACCTGCAAAAAGAAAAAAAAAATAATAATAAACTCTCGTCTGTTGTTCCCCCTAAACGTAATTATTTGTGTAAACGTTGTCGTCGGTGATCGGCGACCGCGACGACGTGCAGTAGTAGAATAACGCGGCGAGCGCGTTGACGGCGACGGTTGAACCGTAACGCGTATTAGACGACTGCGTCCGTCCGCCCTTACCCACATCGCAAACGAAAAACCGGGAGAGGGGAAGCAAAAAAAAAAAAGAAAGAAATAACGAAATCCTATGGGTACAACAGTATTACACACATAATAACAATAACAACAACAACAATAATAATAATAATAATAATAATAATAATAATAATAATAATAACGTATTTAACGCGCGTTTATGCTCCGTTGACGGCCGTCTTCAGTTCAGACGAACGTGTAATCGTCCTGATGTCGGCTGCGGTGGCGATAGTGGTGGTAGTAATAGTATTAGTATTAGTAGTAGTAGTAGTAGTAGTAGTAGTAATAGTAGTAGTAGTAGTTGTAGTAGTAGTAGTAGTAGTTGTAGTAGTAGTAGTAGTTGTAGTAGTGTGGTTGCTGTTCTGTTTGCGGGGTACCGCAGTGGCGGCGGCGGCGACCGAAGAACAACGGCGGCGGCGGAACCTTGAAACGTCGCCGGTCAATGGCACCGGTCCGCCAAGTTCAGTACCACGGGCATTAAACCACTCGCGTGTTCGACGCCGGTTTTCTTATGATCTGTCGTAATAGTAGTAGTACCACCACCATCTAGTAAAAATATAGGTAGTGTGTGGTGTTTTGTTGCGTTTCGCGAACCGGTAATAATAATGATATTAATAATAATAATAATAATAATAATAATAATAATAATAATAATAATAATAATAATAATAATAATAATAATAATAATAATAATAATAATAATAATAATAATAATAATAATAATAATAATAATAATAATAATAATAATAATAATAAATAATAATAATAATAACAATAATAATAATACCAATAATAATAATAATAATAATAATAATAATAATAATAATAATAACGATAATAATAATAAATAATAATAATTATAATAATAATAATAAATAATAATAATAACAATAATAATAATGATAATAATAATAATAATAATAATAATAATAAATAATAATAATAATAATAAATAATAATAACAATAATAACAATAATAATAATAATAATAATAATAATAATAATAATAATAATAATAATAATAAACGGACGATCGCGAGAATGTTCGCGATGACGGAACGCCGAGTGTAAATCCAATCGACTTTGTCCGCGAATATAATATTATGTACCGCCGAGACATGATATAATATCGCCGAGGAGACCGCGTTAACACATAATATATCCGATGTGCCGCCGAAAACGAGAACGCGAGAAAGGACGGGCCATCTCACTACATGCAGGGGCGTATACAAGGGGGGGGGCGATGGGGCGATCGCCCCCCCTAGATACTTGTGTATGTACCTATATCTACTGACAACTAAAATTAATCGAAATAAAACTAAAATGTCATAAAACATTTTTTTATTTAAAACTCATTATTTTTATATAATTTTTCGATAATTCTAAGTTGGCAACAGATTCGACGGGCCGTTTTTCTATTCGCCCTCCCCCCCTAAGGGATGAAGTGAATACGCCCCTGACTACACGATATACGAAACGACGCGAAATCCCTGTCTTTTCCTCTCCTCGATTCGCAGCGATTTTATTAATTTTTCGTCAAGTCCTCCCTCTCTCTCTCTCTCTCCTCCATTCGTACTTTGCACACTCGTTCGGAATATAATAATTACACGACGACGAATTCGAAGTTTTTTTTTTCTTTTCTTTTTTTGCGCACTCGAAAAACTACAAAAGCGAACTCTACTACAGCAATGTACTATCTACATCGATTTTAGTTTCAATACGATGTTTCTTCTTCTTTTGAAGACATGTTTTTTTTTTTTTTTTTTTTTTTTTGAGTAGAAAACAGCGCTCCAGTTTTTACGACTTTACCCGTTTTTCGGTTTGCAAATATTCCACGCTTTGAAGGGATCGCGGAAACAACGATTTTAAATTTGACGCATAAGTGTTACTGGACATAAAACCCAGAGACCGATCGAAAACCCGTCGGTTTCTAAAACACAATTATTTTAGTTTTTGAACGCAGCAGCGCGCCGCGATGTCTGTACTCAAAAACTCTACGCGAAAGAGTGCTGCTGTTCCCCAATCTAGTCATACTCGCGGTTTCCGCGATGAAATATCGCGACTGTTTACAGTCCGGTACACTTTGGACGGGTCATTTTTTTTTCCTCAAAAACGCAAAAGAATTAAAAAAATTAAAATTTCAAAAAGAAAAAATACGTAAAAAAAAAAAAATCCGGTAAAAACGCGCAACGATTTCATCAAAATCGATTATTGAGTTGTGTCTTTGTGATTTCTAAACTAACGGTCATACGAAAACTAGAAACGTTCACCAAATGCGTAATATACCAACATGTATAAAAAAAAAAAATTATCGAAAAAGTTTTTCTCTCTTTTTTTTTTAAAAAAAAAAAGTATCGCGGCACGAATCGGTGGTACCTAATTTTGATTACGATATAATAATAATTAAAAATCTGATAATAGTAATTCGATCGTCGTCGTCGTTTTTTTTTTTTTTATCTACTTGTCAACGTTTTTGTTTGCTAATAGAAAAAATAATAATAAATTCGAATATTTTTTATCGATTATTGTTTAAAAAAATCCGTTTTGTGTGTTGAATTATTTAACGAACGATGAAAAAAAAAATAACTTATTTTTTTTTTATATAGAAAACCCGCGATCGACGACAAAAATCGTGTTTTACACACACACACACACACACGTTTTGTAATATTTAGAGTAAACGGGGTTTGTTTTTATTTCTTCTTATGGACAATATTTCGAATTTTAGAATAATTTTCAAATCTCTTCGTAGACGCGAGGGCATTTTTTGAGGACACGCGCCGAAGGATGCGTGTAATACGCGATGCCCCCCCCCCACTCATTGCTCTTCGGCGTGTAGGTGACCTAAATTTCCAGATTTTCGTCACAATTATTTTGTTGTTATAAAACATTGCGATTATTGTTGTTGCGTTATAACAAGACCTCCGCCCACAATCACACACACACACATCGATTCGTCGGCTACGTTTTACGCGATACGGGCCCGGGGACGAACGGATTTTAAGGTGACGACGACCGGTATGACTGGAATTGACGATGACGACGCGCTTTGAAAAAAAAAAAAAAAAACGCTTTTTTTTCTCATTTGCCACACACGCACACCTCATCGCCGTAGTCGTTGTAATTTGTATTTTATTTTTCGTTTCGCTGCGAGACGAACGTGGGGGAATAAAAACCCGCTACTACCGGCACGCATTTTAATATCACGGCGGAATTTTTACAAAATTATTATTGTTATATATTTATTATTTTATTTTAATTGAAAATTGGTTTTATTTTTCTACACGCGCGCGTATTATTTATATACGCTTCCGATTTTTATCCATACGCGTTGAAAATTGTATATATTGGCCAAACCAGTTCGACACGCGCAGCAAGTAAAAAATATTGAACGAATCGCCGTCGTCCTCTCATTATTATAATACGCGCGCGTAGCACGTATACAAACGAATAGAATCCAGTATATTGTAATATTATATAGAAGAGGTCTTCCGCGTAATAGAATTTTTATTTGTTTTTTTTTTTTTTTTTAACACCGTAGCGGTGCTCGAATCGGAAAAATTTGATACGAAACAACGCGAGAGAACGGTTTTGCTATCATCATTTCCCCCCCCCCCCCGACGAGGAGATGATTAATTCGATTAATTTTGTAAAAATTTGTTAAAAAAAAAATCTAATTTCCTTTTTCCTCTCCAGTTCTGTCTAACGATCATTTCGGCTCGTTAACGGCGTCGGATATATCTCGCAACTCTCTATTCAATCGGTCCTGTAAATAAAATATATTTCTAATTCCAAATATAAGACACGTAATGTTGAACGCTTTTGTGCTCGCATCTCATTGTACTTCTTAAATTAGTTTTCGCCCGTTTTCAAATTTCCACTATTTCTGGCGTTGCTTCTGGTTCTGTTGATACCGCGAGAGCTTAAATGTATTATTTTTCATCTAAAAGTTTTTCATCGACTGGAAACAGCATTTTACATTTCAAATTTTTTCGGTATTTCGATTATTGAAACAAATGTCCAAACTCGAAAAAAAAATCGAGTTCATAAAATCGGCCGATGATAGCATATATGACTAATATTAATACGTCAAAATTAGTGTAATCGAAGTTTATAGATTTTAAACTACGGAATACAGACCATTGGGAAGTGACTCGAAATGGAATTCGTTCGTTTAATATTTTTTTTTTTAAAGTCTTTAAAATTTTATTTCGATATACAATTAAGACATTCCTCATCTCGTGTACGTCACTGATTATACACGCTTTGTTTATTTTTCAGAACTGGGAATGAAAATCCAATTTTTTTTTTTTTGTGAAATAACTCATAAAAATATTTTAAAGCGCGAGTGACAGTAAAAATGTCACGAAAAGACAAAAGAAAAAGAGTTACGCGCGTAGTGTTTTCGGAGAGGAAGAAAAGAAAAAAAAATGTCTCGGCCTCTTCATCGTTTTG
The DNA here is from genome assembly GCA_032441825.1 of Chaetogeoica ovagalla. Lineage (NCBI taxonomy): Eukaryota > Metazoa > Arthropoda > Insecta > Hemiptera > Aphididae > Chaetogeoica > Chaetogeoica ovagalla. The sequence continues at coordinate 85,378 of CM063746.1, read as the reverse complement.
CTTGACGTTTACTCACTCCCCGGCCACGATGAGAATTTACAATATTTCGTTACGGAAATATTGTCGTTTGGCTTTTTTGTGCCTTCTCCTCGTACGATACGATCGCGTGTTTCGTAGACATATTTTATCGCCACCGCCGAGCAGTTGTCACCGCGAATAAACTATTATAATATTATATATATTTTTTTATCTTCACTACGGTTCGATGATAGTTTTTTTTTTTTCATTCGATTCACCGGAATTTATTACGTTCTCGATGATAACGGTCGGTTATTGTTATTATTTTTTATTCGCGTTGGTAGCGAATATTCTCCGAAAAAAATCGCGCGTTATAAACACGACAATAGTACCGGCGCACACGATCATCGTCGCAATAATATTATTATTACAACACTTTTTTTTTTTTTTTTAATATACACGTACATAGAAACAAAGTTGTTTTTTTTTTAACTAGTAGTCGAACGGCGTTGTCGTCGCCCTTGCAAAAAATCAAACGATATTTTTGCGTCATTCGCCTCCTCGGAGTCGCGATTCGTGTGTATATAAACAAATACTCTTGTATTACGCGTTATTAAAAAAAAAAAAAAACCGTTCAGTTTTTCAAAATCTACAACACAGTACGTTTGTATTGTATTTAATGCCCGGATTTATTTGCTCTAAAAACGTTAGAAATATTGAGACGGAGCGATCCGAGCTTGGATCACCCGCGTCGCGTTATTGAGTCACTCGGTGTCCGGAATAATGTGCCGTTTATTTGCACTCTTTTTTCAACAACGACTATATTTACATGGATTTGCGATGCGGCGCGACCCGGAGTCGGTCGGCCTGACCAAATATAAGTGGAACGTTCGTAAAATCCGACTAAAAAGCGATTTTTTAGCGGATTTTTCACCCGGACCGCTCACTGAAACCAATAGCTGGCCCGGGCGAAAACGAGAATCCGGGGCGGTACAATTGAAACGAGCGTCCGGACGTTGTTTTACGTGGTGCGGTCGGTCGTGACGAAGACCGTTTCAAAATTGTGTAAACGCAGAATCCGATTTGCGTTTTTCGTCCCCGATATTTATTGGTTCGTTATCGGCTGGGATCCCGTGATTGGCTGACCAATCGCGCCGTCCGCCGTTGTGCCGCGATCCCGGTGTATAACGTATAATGTGACGAACAGTAGCCATACCGGAATTCCTGAAAGCCGGCAATAATATAATTATTATATATTGAAATAAGATTAGAAAAAAAAAAAACAAATTCTTTGCGTTTTAATTAAACACACTGTAAATATATATATGTATATTTTTTTAGATAAATTTAATCGAAACATTAATAATATGCATTTAAAAACCGACTGTACGCGATAAAAAAAAAAAAAAAATCGTAAAATATGCGAAATAAAACATTATAATATCACATCCATTGATCGTAATTCGGACCTGTAATTCACTTGTCGGATGTGCGAGCATACATATTATGACCTGGTTGTAATAATGTAATAATAATAATCTGTGCGTCGAGAATCCGTGCGGTCCGATCGGAAACGTTACGTGTGTAAACTCATTTTTACTTATCGAATGGAGAATAACGAACGAGTGATATCTGTACTATTCGATGAATACGTGTGTGTGTCTATTATATCGAACACACGATATATATATATATATGACGTGCAAATGTTCATCGCGTGACATTTGACATTCTGTACGAAATCGTCACTACTCCGGTTAGGTTTTTGGGGCGGGAAAAAGTTCGGTGAAATATCACTTGTCATTGACATGGCCATATTGTTTCGATGAAGGGACCGGTCGTTATGAATAAATGTCGCGTTTTCAATTTGTTAATTGAAGTGTGTGGGGCGGGGCATTCCGTGCTGTATGAACTCATTTATTTCCTTACAAATAATTCGCGAGAAAAATTAAATTAAACCAAAAAAAAAAAATAATAAGAAAACATTTCGTCTCCGAAAATTCTAGTCGCGTTTGGAAACACGCATAGACTTGCCCGGTTTTACGCACGATAACTCGAACGAGGTTTCTAAATGTCCGGCAACGGTTGAACGCGAAAATCAGACAAGTATCCTTGTTCTTAGTTCCTTGCTCATAATTGTATTTTAAATTCTGCGGACCAAATCCGTTAACTCAATAATTTCGTTAGCGATAATAATCCGGACTTGTCTTTCGTCCGCACTTACGCATAATAAACGTAAAGAACAATAATCCCTATGAGAAATTATCGAAAAACGATTAGTACCCGGGAGAAAGAAGAAAGCGCGGGCTTGTCTCGCGGAAGAGAGTACATCATTTTGTATTTTTTTTTTAAATTTATTGACTTTTGTCTTTAAGGTTATATAACTATTACGTCGTTTATGAATTGTCGAATATTCACTAACGAAAACTCGAAAAATAACGGAAATACGTTCTAGAAAAATCGTTAATACATTTTTGTTTATTATTCCCCCGCCGATTCAACGAAATGAATTCGTAACGATAAATACATAAACTCATATAAAATGTGTGATTTTCTCCGAATATTCTCGTTCGATTTTTTTCGTTTTTTTTTTTTTATACTTTCGTTGTGCGTTTCGGGGGGAGGGAGTTTTTTTTATTCTAATACCTGACGCCGTAGGACTAATTTAATCTCGCGAAATCGGCGGTACATATATAAAATAAAAAAAGAATTCTACCGTTTTCGTTTACTCGTACTTCGTTGACTTTATCCGATACGTTTTTAATTTTTCATATATTATATGTATTGTTTATTGTGATAAATTGCGTCTGTTACAACGCTTGCACTGCATTAAACGCAATGTTATTTTATATATTTAATTACTACTCGAATGTCAATGTACGCCGATGACCTACAGCGGAGGCCACGGGTTGTCCGAAATATTATTTCTTTGCTTCTTTTGCCCGAGGCGCGAATTGACCTATAAAATAAACAGCGAGGAGACTATAACGGGAGAGGCGAGACTAAATGGCTCGCGCCGCACCGTACGTCCATACGCGTACACATAATAATTTCTAATAAAATGTTATTTTAATATAATATTATACGCGAATTACCATTTTTTTTTTTTTTTTTAATATATTATATATTTTATAAACGACTGCCGCGTACATACCCACGCGAGTAAAAACACACACATTGAGCTGCCCAATAAGAGAACTTAAGATTTCTCAACGTGTTTTACGTAAATTCGGCTAAATTGGTAAAAAAAAACACATAATTAGTTTTACATAAGTATATACGTATTCTTTTTTTTTCAGATTAATTTTGTACATTAATTTTTTTCTTTTTATAATTTTATTCGAGTCCATATCGTTTAAAATCAATTTATGAATATTAATTAATTAGCATAAAAAAAAAAAAATCGTAACGCATTTTTTCTCCCTGTTCAATTTGAGCTTTGATTTTTTATATTCTTCACTCGTTATACCGTTCTATAGTGACGTTTTCCTTGTAACAGTGTCTGTAAATAAGAATTTGTCACCGTGTTTTTATTGAAAAAAAACCACTTGGTTTTTTATGTTTTTTTTTTGTTTCTATAACATTGCAAATACTTAATAAAATCAACACGCATTGAATGAAACCAAACGATCTTTTAAACGGTACAACACTCGTATTTACGTATTTTTGACATTATTGTGATGACCAAAGAAAACGTGTAACGATTATATTGAAAACGTGTTTAGAAGACTGAGTAATAGTTACGATTAGTTTGTAATAAAAACATTAAAAATGGCACGAGTCACTCGATTTTAAGTGATAAGTCGGTTATTAATTTTTATTAAACTATTTGGCAAAGTTTGAGAACAGGTGGTCGTCGTAAAATCACACAGACAGTAATTATAAAAATTATTTTTGGTGAATAAAACTTGAAATATTCGAATGCGTTGTATTAATATTATTACGCAATCGTATCGTGTATATGTTATTGCGTTAAATTGCAAACACGGTAATACGTGTTATCGTATTGTAATGTTAGCGGTCAGTGAAAATATTTTTACTCGCATTAAACACCGTATAATTTACCGTATTATTTTTATATAATGGAATAGGACCGTAAACGGAATTTTTCATTTTTTTTTGCGATGGCGGAGAGGAGACATTGAAAATCATCTCAGTGTGTGTGTGTGTGTGCTCTTTTTCTTGTTCCCATATAGTTTTTCATTCGATAAAGATGAAAACAATGAAAACGTCGCGGAAACGTTCTCGTCCTACGGGCGTTCCTCGCTTGTCAAGACGTCTTGGCTGAAGAACTCCCCGTATAAACGTGTTAATAGATCGTTTCGAAAATTGCGATATTAAGCGGACAAAATTTAATGGGCCATAAATTGCAAAAAATCCTATAAACCGATCGAGTATAGAGAGAGAAAAAATTATTTTGTGTAATTTCAGCGCGCTGTAATGAATTGGATAATAATACTCCGAATTCGAATACACGTGTAAAGAGAAAACACGGGGGAAAAATCATTCGTCTGTTGATAAAATAAAAATTATATTTGTCGTCTTCGCGTCTCGTATTACCGTCACTATGCGGTGTTTTTTTTTAAACATCGGATCTCAAGTGAAACGCGTGGAATGTTCAAAAACAAAATAAACGTCGTAATCGTTTTGATGACGAGTCCGAAATCGGTATTGCAGACTACTACTACTACTACTACTATTCGGTCGTATAATGTATTATCGTTATGCGTTGATTTTTATTTTTTTGTCGTCGCGAAATAATATCGAATCTACGCCTATTCAAACTCGAATACACCGTTTTCAAATGGAACCGAAAATACTCGCACAAGTTTATTTTGTCGTGTCAGTTATTCGACATGGAATAAACCGTATAAAACTTGTTACGTTTAATATGTCGATAATGGAAGATTCGTTTTGACTTTCTAACTCTCGTGGTTTGTTCTTTTTATCGCGCGTGTACGTCTGTAGAGTCTACACACGTTCTACTCACGGTGAATTTTCCAACGAATTTTCCTCGTTACTGTTTAAACACAAATCTATTAATTCCCGGCATCAAACGGTAATAAAAGTATTATAGTGTATTTTATTGGAGAAAACATTTCAAGGGAGTCGCGTACGTTTTCGCGAATTGAAATCATTTTCTTTACAACCCATAAATATTAAGGTCGTTTAATAATTTGTATAAAAGACAATGTCTATATATTTATTTATATTCAATAAAATATAAATAAATAACAATTAATATTATATATATATATATAAATATATATATATATATATTGTTTCACATAAAAAAAAAAAAAAAAAACTATAAAAATAAACCGAGAAAAATCATTAATTATCGAATAATATACGAGAATATGTGAATATAAAATTAAACCAAAGATTGTTACGCGAAGAGTATTAGTCTCTATTTACTACCGGTTTCGATAAAAAGAAAAAAATCAGACGTTAAACGAGAAATAATAATAAAACATAAAAAAAATAAACATAATTATACGAATGTTACAATCAAAAGAGATATCGAGTTAAAATAATAATAATAATAATAAATATTGAAACGTTTGTGTAGATAGTGAATTTTTTTGCTCTTTCAAACAACCGTTATTATTCATTAATGTTTAATGAATACACATGTCTTTGTATGTTAAAAATATTTTTAAATTTACAACGTCGTTACATTTACGAATTATACGCGCGCGCGCACGCGCAATTCTTCCACGAACGGAGTTATTATACCGTAAATGTCGTACACGTTTTAAAATTTTCTAAGACGAAAATTCAACTTAAAGTTATAAGTTTAACTCTCCCCCACACCCCCGCGTTAAATCCGTCTCTGGTCGTCAATAATCGTACATATTATAAGAGTCGATGGTACGAGACCAAACGGCGATTTTTCTAAAAAAATACCGCGGTATATTATAATACAGATTATTACGCATAGATTATAACATTATTATATGGATATTTAATGTATTATTTTTTATTTTTTTCGCGAGATTTCCCGTTATTCTATCGTGGAAAATACTCGTGGTTTTTTCTTGCTCGGTACACGTAATTTTTTTTTTCCTTCCCACAATACACACACGACGCATACACACTGTTGTCGCGTACTCCTCCTCTTCCTCCGACTATCTCGCGTTCGAAGTTTGTTGCCCCTCACGTTTTACACCGGAATCCTCCTCGGTAGCGCGGCCGTGTCCATTGTGTCTTATAAACGATACGTATATTATTTTTTACGGTTTTTTTTTCTTCTGCTTTATTCTTTATTATTATTCTTTTTTTTTTCGTTTTCCTACCTCGTCGTCGCTAATGGCCGAGTGGCGACCGTGCGAATCTCGCGTGGAAAAAACGGAAAAAAAAATAAATATATATGTGTGTGTATTAAATAACAATCTACACGGTCTACCGCCGAATCGTCTGAACGACCACCATACACGTGTCGTCGTATTCGTTCCGTTATTATTATTATTATTATTATTATTATTATTATTATTATTATTATTATTATTATTATTATTATTATTATTATTATTATTATTATTATTATTATTATTATTATTATTATTATTATTATTATTATTATTATTATTATTATTATTATTATTATTATTATTATTATTATTGTTGTTGTTGTTATTACATTTACGCGTGATATAAAGGCGAACAAGTGGTTATTTTAACCGTCGTTATTCACGCCGTGTACACTTATGATGTGCTTACACCACTGATCAGTGCACGTGATTCGCGAGCTTCGTTTTCGAGTCCAACTTTGTTTTTTTCAAATGGATCAGCGTTATTGACAGTGACAAACGGTTGTCCCTCTACCGTCCGCACCGTTATGCTTATTCTTAAATCGTTAAACAATTTTCGTTTTCGATAGGGTCGCCGCGAGTATACAAATACTGCGCGATGAAATAATTATTAAATTGCGAATTTTTTTTTTACTAAATCATCCTGTTAAAGAGTGTTTCGTGTTTGCAGGAATTCATTGATTTCCCAGTCGAAGTACACTCACGTCACCGGTTATTGAATAATAGTGAAATTTCACGGTGACCTTTTACGTTCTCGAATAAAACGTTGACGAGTGGGTGATCGATTCGGGGGCCTACAATAGTTTTGGAGTGTCGGGCGGGGGCTGGTATAAAAATATAAATCTCGTTTCTATAGAAAAAAAATTAATATCGTATTACTTAGGTTAACGGTAAAAACAAAAAAGTCATTTCTAATAATCGTAATTCGATTGCAACAGAACCGGCGAAAGATCAAAAATATCATTGTAATAGCTGATAGACGTCAGACGAATCCCGTATAGTAGTAGTCTGTTTTGTCCAACGCGTTTAATTTATTACTCGTGTTATCGTTTCATAACGCGTTGAACCGATGGCGAAAAAATACGACGAAATTAGCAAATTTTCGTGGAAAATAAAAGGAAAACACAGACAAAAAAGAAAAAAAAAATTAATAATCGTCAAGCGTTTGCTGTTGAAGTGAACACGAGTGAAACCGTGCTATATAGCACAGACTCGTGAGACAATAATAGTATTCGATATTGACACCACATCCCGGGAATATAAAACATTTTGTAACGATAATATTAACAATCAGACTACGCGTGTGTGTGTATTATGATAACTGCAAACAGTAAGTGTCTTTAGCGATAAGTATTTATTTACTGCAGTGGGAAATTTATCGTCCACTAATCGTGACACAATGAACGCAACACGCCGCCGATACAGTAGGTAATGTACGTACGTCTGTGTCCGATAACGATGGATCGATAAGGAACAAAACGCCGCCAGCGAGAACGAGTTGTGTTATTAAATTAACAGCAAACACACGGGATTTTGCATTCGTAAAACGCGCATTAAAATGTAAACTATGTATTTTTTTTCTCCAACAGCACACCAATTACAATCGCCACGCCGGCTTGAACTATGACTGTCTGAACTCCAGTGTTCGTAAGCGAAAAAAATAATTCCTAATGGAAGACTCTGTCGGATGTTTAGGTGTTTATCTTGACAAAAGGTTAACATGCGCGACACGCATAAAAATCAAAAGACAATTACGTCAAACGTCAAACTCCATTAACTCCTGAGGTCGAACATTTCACTCGAAAACAAATTACTCATATATCAACAAATTATCCGCACGGCTATGACGTAATGTATGGAATCCAACTCAGAGGTGCTGCAAAAATATTAATATTTTTCAATCTATTAATTTAAAGCTGATAACGAATGCTCCGTGGTATGTCAGCAATCATACATTAACATCTGCACTATATCTGTTCTTGCCCGTATTTATCATACGAACTTCGACGCAAACACGCAGTCACCCCCCAAACCCACTAGTTCCTATTCTATCCTCTGACACCGTACCCGGTAATCATTTTTAGACGTCTCAAACACGAAAACTGGTCTCGTGATTTACTCACTTGCTGACCAAAAAAAAAAAAAAAAAATGTTTTACTTTTGAAGTAGTGTCAATGGACAGTGTCCACCTTCTATAAGTATCATCACGCTTAGTACATACGAATAACACGTTCGTTTATTGTATCACATAAAATATTACAGATTATAAATATTTCTAAATAATAATAATAAAACATTATTATTTTAACGCATGAATACAGCGAATGGCAAGAGAGCCTTCTGTGCTCTTAACCACTTATAAACACTCCATTGTAGTGTCCGAATTATAATAACATATCGATGAATCGCGTATAGGACGTAATTTAATAATTGCGAATAACTGCGTTTTTATGCCGGAATATTTAGAGAAGTCGTCGCACGAAAATCATCTCCATAATAATCGACAACAATATTGTCACGCAATATCATTTCACTAAAATACGATTATCGACAATAATATCGACCGATCGCGCTAATGTGTCCAATAGATATGTCAAAAAAAAAAATAAAAATATATAGCCCACTCGGATTCCATGATTTCGTCGGTTCGTTCTCATCCACCCGATGACGTCGTAATAATGATTTCATTATTATTATTATATCAAACGGCGGAATCGTTTTGGCTTTTTTTTTCCTTACCGTTCTCCAAACGCTCTTTCGTTTCAAACGGCGTTCGTCCAACGTTTAATATTACTATTGAACACGTTATTTTATAATTGTCTATACCGACCGGTTGACCCAGAGCGAATAATGTCGGCGGCGGCTATGGTGGCATTGGCCGTCGACACAAATATAACGGTGGTTTCGTCTCCGACTATGCGCGCGCGGTTCGCGGGCCACATAATATCGTATATAATATAAATATTATTATTATATTATTTATAAATATATATAAAAATTATACGTTATATCGTATAATATATCGTGTATGGTATTCGTGTAGATTTGGAAGCGAAAATCGTTGAAAAAAATTAAAGTAAAAAATATATGCATATATTTTGTAGTTATTTTGTTGGGTAGGATTTGCGACCGAACGCGGCGAGTCGGATGACGTGAAATTAATTTTTTTATTTTTTCTATGATATATTATGTTTATTGTCGCATTTCCTGTTTATCTACTGGTTTCGATTGTGTGTTCTTCTTCGGGGGAGGGAGGAACGCTGACTTCTTCCTATTCTGCGTTTTCACGGAGGAGATCCGGTCTGTGATGCGAGATCTACATAACATCCGTACAACAATATAACGTTATAATAAACAACCGTCATCATCTCAGCCCCCAATGAATAAATTCCGCGGTCACGCTACTTGTTAGCGTCACGTGACATGTAAATTGTTATAATATTAACCTCTCCGGTACGCGAAAAATAATCAAACAATGTCCAAACGATCGATTTCGTGCAGAATCGCACGATGGGAGGTATATAAAATCATTCGTTTCCGTGGACCCGTGTTCAACTATAATAGTGTAATACCTGCCTGAATGAAGAAGAATTTAATGTTCTTGTAATGTATATTCACATACACGTATTTCGGATAGTAAATATTCTTACGCGAAACAGCATTTTCTCGTATGAAAATCGTTAAATCCGAATACCCTGGAGTTAACGTATAACGCGTACATTTTCTGACGATCATTTAGAACAGGTCTCTTTCGGTGTTTAACAGTCCGGATTATAATCGACCTGCGGCCAACCGAATTACGGACGATGCTGTGGCGTGACACAACGGCATTGCGTTGGTGTTTTACGTTATTATTATATACGTAGTTACGAGAATTATTTTATTTTTCAATATTATTTCAGAATAATATTACGAAACGCTCGTTACTTTTTTTAACAATTATTAATTTTATTCTCAGTGGATCTCTATCGTAAATAGTTTTTTGTTACCCCGGTTCTATACTACGGTCGGCCGAATTCATTATCATTATCGTCATGATTATTATAAATATTAATACTTTGAACAATATACAATATATGAGAACTCAACAATGTTTATATATACGTATATATAATAGGTAATAATAATAATACGAGTAAATTTATCGTATTTTTTGAATTACAAACAAATAAAACGTTACGATTATATTACTATAGGCTGTAAAATATAATATTATAATATCATATTTGTCCGCATAAGTGAAGTTATAGATACTTGGATAGTTTTTCTGCGCAGCAATTGAACATTGACGTATATTAGTTATTATTATTATTATTATTTACGCCGTATAATTTTATTGGCTTGGTGGCTAAAATATTTGCATATGTAAATTTGCCGATTTTCTGTGCCAATTTTCGGTGCGCATAAATAATGAGAATACGATTATCGATAGATAAGTTATATATATATATATATAAACGTACAAATAAATAATAATGACAATTTTAACGATAATAGACTGGGCGAGAATTTAAATCGTAGTGGTACACTGTAAGTGCCGAAATGAATCCCAGAATTTCTAATTTGGAAAACTTCCGAAAAGAGTTCTGTTTGCCATAGTCGTGTCCGCTTCTTCGACGGCCAAACGTTTTGTTGGTGATGGTGTTATCTGTTGGTATACACACGGTATAACGACTATACCGTTTCCTTCTTCTTCGATCTTTCTCTCATTGAACTTAATTTTCTATATATTTTAGGTGGTGTTACAATACTACTCAATAACGACGTATTGATTGTTATATTATTTATTTGAGTATATGAATCGTAAAATTATAGGGAAAAAAAAACTTCTTTCCTACACTTGTTCTGTGTTTCTACTATTCGATTTCAATAATTCGATATATATATATATACTTTTTTGTATCATAACCTGCGTTGGGCCCCAATAAACCGTCAACGCTTTCGTGTATATGCGAGAAATTTGGACACTAAATCGGAAAACGTTTAATAGACGGTATAATTCTAATGCGTTACGTTGACTGTAACTAACCGTATGAGTTAATTGAAAAAAAAAACCGAGGGCTATATTCGCAGTCTGTTTGATTAACCGCTATTGAAAAAAAATCATCGCTCGGTAAATGCGCGTGGTGACAATTAGCGTTTACTCGATCTTGCTCCCCTCAAACAATAATAAAACAGTATTCATCGTTTTAACGAATTAATCGTTGTCCGTCGTTAGATTTTATTGCTTAATAGTTCTTGAAACGAATATTATTAACGAATATACTTCGGTCGAAAAACTTACGATCGAATTCAAGGTAATTTCCTGTATACAAGTACATTCGTTTTTTACCTCTATACCATGTGGCACCGTCAACAATATTCACTTATATGGTTGTGATTTTATTGAAGATCTTAATGGCGGACAAGCGCGGAATAAACCGTATGTTTATGGAAATCTGTAGTTTTTTTTTTTTTTTAAATTTTCTGCAATTACTGAAAACACATCGACCGCGTTTACTTATTACTCGCGTCGTCATCGTCGTCGTATAATTTATTGAAAGTATGTAAATAATAAAACCACCGAGTGAGATCATCAGACGACACAGAGACTCGTGAACTTAATCCAACCTTGATGGTTTTATGATAGTATATTTGAAAAACGCTCGACCTAACCCAAAAAGTCTAGGTCAAAAAAATTACTATATAGATTTTGTTCTTTTTTACGCACTCGGATGCTCAAGACGTAAATCATATAATACACGCGGAGTCGTGTTTATTTTTTTTCTTTACTGTGATTTATCGCATAGCGTGTGTATACAAACGTGTTTTGTCGAATACTCGAAAATTTATTTCGCATTACCGGGAGAACCGAATGGAGTGTTGTTCTCGAGAAAGTTTCGAATCACATGCAGTTATAAATGGTTTTTTTTTTAAAAATCCTATTTCGGTTTAAACACGTTTTGAAGACTGTAATATTTTTAGTTTTCGATATTATCGATTATCGACGTATTGTCGATAATTCGGACCATTGACGAGGTTCGTGACGAAAATAATTTTTTTTTTTTTGCACACCCAGATAGTATCGTTTTTATTACATAACATTTTTTGTATAGGTATTATATTCGTTTTGGATGATACACGACCGATATTTTGTCGTACGAATTGTATTTTTTTTTTTATTATATTTTAAATATACAATCTGTAAAAATCCATTTTCAATAAACGTATGTGCTAAAATACAATGAGTTCCTCTAGAAAACCAGTAACCCAGTGGTTACACTTCTAATTTGATTTTTTCCCCTTCTTTTTATCCTTCTAAGGCGTTCCAAGTCCAATGAGTCTGTGTTAAAAGCTGAAATTAGAGGATTTTAATGATTTTCTAGACGTAAACGAAACCGTTTATATATAATTGAAGACATTTCAGAGAGAGTTTTGATATGAAAGTGTTTACGGTTGGACACGTAAATGGGAGGATTAGTGTTATCATACGTAAAATAATCGATTGGAACGTTTGTATGTTATTCGATAATTTAGCAATACCTCGTAGCCGTAAGTCAAAATAAGCACGAGTAGTTGTTTGTATATGAGCAATTTGGAGTTTGAAGTAATATTACCTAACAAATAATACAGCTATTATTACTCCTGAAATTTAGAATAACAGTTTGTTTATTTTTAACATACGAATCCGATGAAAATATTTAATGATCGTGCAGTATTTAAAAAGAAAAAATAATAACACGATTCTAAATGTACTTGGTTCGCACTCGACACTCGGTTTACGATTGGTCGTCTTTCGAATAATATTTGAATCATTTGTGAAAAATACATATTAATATTAATATTACCAACAGGATTTCAATGGTTCTTCCATTAGACTGGGGGTCATTCCAAAATTGGTGTCATCGATTTCATAAGACGATTTCGTTGTAAACCGTATTCAAATTCAATAACATATCCTACGGTTTCAATGTTTTTTCCGCGCATTTTTTTTTTATACCTTCCTCTCTCTCTCTCTCTCTCTCTTCTCGAATCATAACCAATTAATTTAGAAAACGAACGACCGGTGATCATCACGCACGCGTGTTTTTTCAACGCAATCATCGTAATATTATTATACCGTGTACGCGTCAGACGTAGAGCTGAAAAACAATAATGATGTAAGAAACTATATATTGCGTATTACATACGTTATTTGTTGTCCTTGAACCGCGGTTGTAAAATGATATCCGGACATGTTGTATAAAAATTTGCCGTGTTCATTACGAATATAAAAATTTTTTCGGAGTAATTATATATTTTTGTTTATAGTTTCCATAAACAATGTCGCTACATAACTTATAAACACTCTCTAATAGTGTTTATGCGCGATATTATATTTTTCATTTTCAATCGATGCAAACGATTGATCATAAAACTAAAATTGAAACTTGGGCGCGCGCGATAGTTACAAATTCATCGTTAACTCGTTATTATATTAAATTTTTCTCGTTTATTATACGCGCGTATTCATACTTCGCATTAAAATTCATTTACTTATATCGTCCGAAACGGTTTTGTTGCGGAGAATTTTCGAATAGCTTTTACGCCGTTTTATACCTAGACACAACGATATGATCATATTATGGTGTTTATAATGACAACACAACAATATCCATAATTAATCGGATTATTATTTTTATCGCCAATCGTGTGTGATAAAATGCAATTTTATCATTACATGTCATATTTTATACAACAAGTTTTTAACGTTATAAATTCGACGATTCGCACACATCGTAGTCCGCACAAACATTTATTGTTTCCGTAAAACGAGATTTTATTACTATTTTTTTTTTTTTTTTTTTTTTTACTTGTACTAATTAAAATCCACGCGGTTAAACACGTTTTCGTAATGATTTTCGAATTTGTATTAAAAAAAAAAAAAACCGCATTTTATATTGGAATAATAATAACGATAATATATTATTATAATTCATTTCGTATTTTTTGTTTCTTAAGCAAAATATTGTAAAATAATAAATGCACCAACAACAACGGCTAAAGGTTTGTACGGTTTTAGCGATGATCAAATCGTTTAATAATAATAATAATAAAATAACTCTGAATTAAATTTCGTACATAGAAATAAAAATTTCGATTTTCGTATAAATTATAACACATCGTGCATATTATAAGGAACGTATTGGAACTGCACATAATCACATTTAATCAAAATTACTCGCGAACAAATCATCTGAGAGAGCGATAATTTATCAATAGAAATTAGAAAAAAAAATAGCGTATCGATATTAGTTATAGAAAATATTATTATCAGTGAAATCAAAACACAGGCAAGTGACATCAGCTTTATGTAACAGATATGACGCAAACACGATATGTCTCTTATAGTCTATTAGAACACGCGAAGATTACACCATTGCAAAAGATGGCCTGGAAAATCTAAAATACAAAATTTAATCCACAATGTACATTTTTAAACGATTCTCATTTATTATGGAAAAATTATTGAGACGCAAAATCTTCGAACTAAGGTGTTAAGAGATTCATCGGCGCCATTCGAATCAGAATTCATGTATGTTTCAATTCATATTAACATTGTGACACCACTCATGGGATGGGATTTTCGGCCTGCGTTTATTATTTCTTAAAAGAAATATACGATTATACGCTATACGATTTCCATCAAAATAACTGCTTCGCGCGGGGCAAAAGGTTACTATGCAGTCATACATTACAAATTTTTACACAAAACAAATTACAATATTATCTATACGCCGGTTTTTTTTTTCAAATATCTCTAATTCTTAAAAGTTATAAGCATTTTGAGAATACAATTTTTCAATTTTTTTCAATTTTTTTCAATTTTTTTTTGAACAGCTTATAACATTTTAATAATTGAAGATATTAAAAAAAAAAAAAGACAGCTCTGTCGTTTAATAGATAATATTTGAATTTGTTTTGTGCAAAAATTTGGTTTCTTAAGCGCAACTGTGACCTTCATGGTCGTTTCTCCCGCGTGAAACGGTTTTATCGTAAACGTTTCAACCTTTGAATATTTTCTGTATTTTCGCGGTACATTTAAACAGTGCATTCTTTCGAACGTTGCCGCGGTTTCGTTTGCCTGTGTATAACACGTTCCCTTAAATAAAATAACAAGCACATCGAATACCAGCGTTACTATAGTGAAATACGGATGGACCGTATGCTCGGTATCAAAATGTAACTGATGCATGAATCGCTTTCGCGGTGTCACCAATAGACGCTCTCCGATTTTTCGAATTTCCCGTCCATTCGGCGCACGCGGTTTTATGCTCGTCCGATACTTTGGACTATTTCTCTCGGCGGTCTCTTTCTCGTCGCCACTGGCACGTCTTACCACTGTTCTATTCACTATGCTCCAATCGTCGATTTTATAACGATTTTTCTGTTCATACAATTTTCAACATTTAGTGGACTATAACTTTTTAAAGTGCTAAATGTCGTCCGGTCGCGACCGTCTCGGTCCGTTAACAAACTACGAGACACGAACAACGTGTCCGGCCGGAGCGCGATGAGCGACCCAAATTGCTCCCCACTCGCCCCGATAGCCCACTACGTCTCGCGGATATTTACGGGCTTTACACGGTAACGGCCCGTTGTCTGTTTCAGAAAATATATGCGGCTCACAGTCTCACACACGACTCGAAATACCACAATTTGTAACGATTCTAGAAAGAGACGACTTGTTCGTTTCGTTAATAGTAACATGTGGGACCCGTACTACTTTTGAAGGTTCCAAAGAAGTTTTCACGTCAGGACACACGTAGCAGACCATTAGTTTAAACGCTCGTTAATATAATATACTCTCTATATGCAATTGTCGGTGTGAGAAATAATAATAATAATAAAAAATACACGTGAAGATACGATTATTATTATTATTTTTTATTTATATTAAAACGTTAAAATATAGTCATCGGGGGCGGGTGGGTTGTGACGACGGTGGCGCTGCTGTTCAGCTCTTGGCCGTCGACCCACCGCCCTTGTTGTTGGCCTTGGTCCTGTTGTGACGTGAGCTATGGGCTGCCGCCGCCGTCACCCTAACGGACGCCAGCGGATCTTCCGACATCTCTTCGTCGGTCCCGGTGGCGTCGTGTCGGCGGCCGCTTCTCCTACGCCTCCTCCTGTGACGACGCTGACCACTATCACTGTCGCTTCTCTTTCTCCTCCTTCTCCTGGCCTCCGTCATGTACACTCCGCCGCCGCCGTCGGAGGAGGAAGCGTTGTCTTCGCCGTCGTTGTCGTAGTATTCGCTGTCGCTGTTATCATCGTTGTCCGTCTGGCCGAGAGAACGGGATCGATGGCTGCGGCGACGGCGACGGCGGCTGCGGCTGCTGCGGCGGCGACGACGGCGGCGACCCGTCATCTCCGAATCCGAGTCCGCGTTACGTTTTCTACGCCGCCGTCGACGTCGAGACGACGCGTCCCCGGTCTCCCCGTCCGTAACGTCGTCCTCGTCGTCGTCGTCGTCGTCGTCCACGGTGGACGCCCCGGTGGTGTCGTCGTCGTCGTCGTCTTCACTGCCGGCGCTCCGGTTCTTGGACGACGTACGGCGTCTCCTCCTATGACGACGGCGCGGGCGATCTTCGTCGTCGGACTTCTTGCGGCGGCTACGGCTGCGTCGGCGTTTCATTTCCACTATGTTGGACGACGTCGGACCGCTGCTGGTCAACGCGTTATTATGTGGTAGTCCGTCGGTTTCTTCGTCAATCATCTCCGTTGTTTGCCTTCTGCCGCGCGTCTGCTGCAACTCTTTCTTCGTATTTTTCCGCGACGTCATGGCCTTTCGTTAGGTTCTTTTCTTGTTCTCAATACGCGAAAGAAAAGGAATTATAATAATACGAATCACTATTGTGATATTTAATATTCGTTCTGTCTCGGACCACTGTTAGACTACGATTAAACGGTTCTTCCCCGACTCGCCACACGGTTTGTTTAATCCGTCAGTTTGTTGATTTTTTTCGTTTCGGCCAGTGACATAATATTTTTGGTTTTTTTTTTTTCCCCCGTTCGTTATGTTTTCGATACAATATCGACGAAAATATTGTTATCTCCACATATATTATTATACGCGATCGCGCGGCCAGCTGTGGTGACGGTGTGTGGTGAATACACACGGACCGCACGTGGAAATATCGCATTTTTAAAATTATTATTGTTGATTTGATAGTTTTTAAAATTATAACGCAATAGTTATACATTTAATTATATACTGGAATTATTCGCACTGAAATTAATGAATTATTATATACAATTTTTTTTTTTTTTTTGGCTTTACACGCCTTGTAGGCGTTTTGCAGCTTCTATCAAATCTTTCTAACGATTTCTGAATCCTCTGCTCTTGCTGATTCATCAATCCCTATCAAATCTTTCTTCACGCTGTCCGTCCATCTCTGTCTCGGTCTTTCTCGTGATCTCTTACCAATTGGCTTGTTGGTTAAGACATTGTTGTTCAGATCTTGTTTCACTCGCCACGCATGTCCAGCCCATTCAATTCTTTTAGATATAAAGAAATTTTGGACGTTTGATCTGGTCGAATAGTTTTTCAACGTCTGAGTTTTATTTTATTCTCATTTACTCATATTCTCCTCAGAACATTTTTGTTTCCGAATTTCAGTAATTTTTCTTCGTCGCCATTTGTCCTTTGACCACGTTTCGCGTCCGTATACAGTAATGGAACAGATGTTCGTAGCGTAGAGTTTTACTTTGGATTTACTTTTGACGGTAATCATTACTTGAACATCTCATTCATGGCGGATAGCCCCGGTTTGCTGCCGATATTTATTTCATTATGCATATTATTGTTAGCGCATGTAGGTTATTATAAAATATATTTTATTCAATATAGAAAATTTTTGGTAGCGTTAAGGATCTGAATTTTGTGAAAAATTACTTTCCCATAAGACGATTTTCAAGAATAGGCTTCTTTGTGCTGCGACAAGCAATTGATCCGTCGGAAAATTTTTAAATATGATAGCCCAGTCCGCTACTGACAGATTTTTGGCAATTTGTTTTTATTAGTTAAATTTACTTCGGTACACTTAAAACGGAGATTCCGTCCCGTAATTATGTTTTGATCCGATTGTCTATCATTCGCACAACCGAAAATCATTACTCACACGTTGTAGACGCTAAAATATAACTAATATATTGTGAATTGAATTCATTCATTCGGATAAACTCCATAATTAATCGGATTTTTTTCTCCAAATTTTCAAATTGTGCACAATTTTTTTTTTTTTTTTTGAACGGTCATACATATTTCTTGTACTGCGATTTTGTGTAAAAAAAATTTTGATTAATTATTTAAGTTTTAAATTCGTGTAGTCGTATTAATTTTTAAAACTTCAACTTATATTGCAAAATATTATAAGCTTCATTTCTAATTAAGTTTTCTCATTTATGAGAATGAATTTCTACGGATTAGTGAAACTTTATGTGTGGGAAATGTGACAGTGCTAACGTAAGCATTTAGCCCATCTCTAATTGCGTTTATGTCGAATGGATTATTTTTTTTCTTGGGTATGGCGAGTTTTTTTACTTTTTTTTTATGAAAATATCCCGGTTTCAACGATTGTAGAATTTTGATATTTCCATAGATGAATTCTTATTAAAAAAATATATGTATTTATATATTGAAAAATTCCCGTTAAAAATATCTGTAGTGCGATTTAATTTTCGTACCTAACAATAATAATACGTTTTCACGATTTCGATTATTCCGCGAGGTTATTCCCGCCGGAACGTCATTCACAGATATTTCGACGTTATATTTCATTGGATTTTCCGTACGTTTTGTTTTTTTCTTTTTTAATTTGAATGTTTCTTATAGTCTGTACTATATTATAATATTATTATTTAACGTCGTGTAAGTAGAACGCGTTTTTATATATTCATCCGCAGTTCTCACAGAGCAAACCGAGTTTCCGACTTTTTCATTAAGTACTCATTATATTATTGTTTTCTTTTTGTTTGTTTTAAACCGATATAAAAGAGAAAATTCGAGTAGTCCGTACACTCTAATTAACAATGTATTCTTTCTGTGCTGTCTAAAAAATACATAAACATAACAACTCGTTATTATCGTCGTCGTTATAGTCATGAATGAATTGATCTTATAAAATTTTATATTTTATTTATATATATATATATATAAGTATATAGAATTACATCTATATAAGACGCTTTAATTATATTGTCACATAATACAGTGTTATGTTGTTGGTTAGTTTTAATATTGGTATGATAAACAAAAAAAAAAACTCGCCGAGTCCTGGAATTCACCGTTAGAGATAAGTAATATAATAATATTATTATTATATATATGAACGTTAAATATAATAATAATAATAATAATAATAATAATAATAATATTCTAAACACGAATCACCGGCTCTGTGTTTGCGCGTGTATCAGCATCTAATAAAATGTCTCGGATTTCGTCCTGTACATAATTCTTTTTCTGTTTTCAATCAACATCATGTATTAAAAAAAAAAGAAGAAGTGCACGTGTGCTTATATAACGTACAATTGATTTAACCTAATAATCTAACCTTGCGAATTACATATACGCAAATATATTATGATGACGATGACGCGTTATTTTAAAAAAATATTCAACGCGTAAATTACTCTGCGTAATGTATTTACAATTATATTTATTATTATAATTATTATTATTATTATAATTAAATTCGAACATCTGTACTACAAGTCGAATAAAATGTACTTATTTCGCATAACTTTATTATATACGTTGGGATGCGACAAAACAGTCGGTATTTGCCCCCCGAAAACGTCGCACATTTATATATATATACACATATACACACACACACATATATATATATTATAATTATCGCGTCGATTATGACAATGACGAAAAACCGACATCCTCAATGAACACAAAAAATCCTTGTGTTTCTCTCCAGCTATCCTTGAATACTTTACAATTTTATTTTGCTTTTTCTTTTTCGTTTTTTGTCATTAATCCGACCGCCGTCGTATACCGTTAATTCACCTTAAATCCGTAATTCACTCGCTTTTTTTTCTATCGATTTGACACATCTCTTCATTTTTATACTTATCATATTGCATACTATTAAAATGTATTATTTGATTTTACGTTCTTCAATACACCGTTTTCTCGTCAATTCGTTGCAGTGTATTATTATTATTATTATTATTATACGCGTGTGTAATAGTATATAAAATATATTATAATTTAACGTAACCGAGAACGGTACCCTGTCAACTCGTGTATGGATATGTATAGTTGAGTTCGTCCATATTATATTATATATTTAACCTGTATTTTATTTATACATTATACGTGTGTGATGAGTACACGACGGAGAACCGTTAGAATTAAAAAAAAAAAATCTGTCCGTTTGTGTGTATACGTACGTATTTAAAAAAAAAAAAATAAATACCGTTCTATAGGAAATCGGTTTTGTGTGTAGAACGTTCTCTCGCCGTTTATTTCTCCGTACGCCTCTCTCGGTCCTCGTATATGTCCTTGGATGAGTTAACGCACTTGTGTGTCTGATAGTTGAATTTTTATTTCATTTTATTTATTTTTGTTTCGTTTTAGTAATAATTTCTCTACATTTATTTACACGGTATGTTAGCGCTAAAGGTTGTCGTCGTTGTCCGTGCACAGGACAACGGATTGAATGAAAGGCGTACGGTGTAATAACGGCGTAATTTATTTGAAAGGTTAGGTTTTCACAAGGCATAAATTATTAAAAATATCTTTGAACCGTTCAGGTTTAAATCCAACTATATATATATATATATTTTTTTTTTAATTAATCTTAATTTAATTAAAATATATTTTTTTAAACGTGGAGATACTCTTAGTTATTGCACCGAAACGATGATAGAATCTTTTTAAATTTTTTTCAAAAATAAATTAATTGTTTTTTTAATTGAATTATTAAATTAATTGATGTACGATAAAAAAAAAACGCTCATAAATTATTCAAAATTACAAAACATCAGAAATGTGTATGTAATATAGTTATGTTACTATAAACATTATAAATAATTTTTAATAAAAATCATTCTGCTTACGCATATCCAATACCGAATTATATGATAACTATTTAATAAATTATAAAAGTATAATATACCTAACCTACGTGTTTGTGAACCTGAAAAATCAAAATTATTTCAACGTATAACTATTAAAATTTGAAAAAATATTTTACATACATAAATGATTATAATTGAAGTGATAAATATTGCGTTAATTCAAAATTGAATAAATATATTATATATTATAATTTAAATGTATATATAAAAAAAATAAAATATAATATAATAATAAAAATTAATTATAAAAATACAATTTTTTGTTTCTTATCATAAATATATAACATACAATCGAATTGCGCACGAGATGTAATATTTGTCAGTCGACCGGACGTCAAAACAACGATTCTCGTATTACATACTTGGAATACGTTTATTCGCATAAGTGTATTGATGTAAATTTTTACGCATATAGTGACGAATCGTATTTCATACGATTTATTTATTTATTTTTTGTCATTAAACGCCAATCCTGCACTTTAATTTATCGTACGTAGCACGCATTTTAAATTGCACGTGTGTTCGCATAAAAAGGTTTATTCGTATAATCAGGACTTATTCTAACGGGCAGTAGGTCTCTAATGGTGTAACAAGCGGAGAAGACTGGTGCCCAAGAGTACATGGAATTTTAAGGGATACTATCTGATGCGTTTGCACACACAAAATAGTTTATTTTAGAGCACCGCCATAAGTTGTAATTGCGCCATTGAATAGGAGGACTCAAATTGAGTAATAGGAAGTGTTAAATGGTTAGTTGACTTTATGGATTTTCGGTACCTTACAACAGTACACGTAATGTGTTTAAAAATTGAAAAGTAGATATAGAATTCAGTTCAATACTTATATTTTTATAATTTCGTTTACATACAAAATACGATCTCGATTTTTGAACAAAATTAATGAAATTAAAAGATTTAAAAAAAAAAAACCATATGGTTTTTGTGATAGAGGGAATATTACGATCCGAATGAATCTCAACAAAACGTATTTAGCTTTTGGGGAATAGGAAAAAAATCCTTAGAATGAGCTCTGCGTATAATCGCCAATGAATAATAATAATCGTCGCACGCCAAAATATTGTCTGTTCCTTTGCCCCTATAAAATACGTGCATAAATTCGGCAGAGTCGTCCTGTAGCTTTTTGTATACCATTCGTGATAACGCGAATTCGAAAGATATTGTGTGTGTGTGTTTTTTATATTAAAAATATATTACAGCAATTCGTATTATATCAAATACACGCAACGGCGTTTAAGCGATATTTCGAATTTTCAACACTTTTTTTTTTTAATTTTATCCTTTAATAAATGACTATTTCACGACCATTGCTCGCGCATAATATGCATCTACGTACGCGCCATTCCGTTTCCTATGGCATAAAATCATGTACAGATAACGTTTATTACAGTGTATTCCAATGTGATACCACATGCACCTCCTTGTCTGTTATTTATCGCCTGCCGATACGATATACTGTTTGTTAAGAAGTGTAAATTTCGCGCACGTATATATCGTAAACTCGTAAGATTAACGTTTTACCGCGAAACGATAAAAATAATGTATACACCTATTATCGACACGTATAAATGTGCCGAGATCAGTCTGATTTTATTTTTCTCGAGAGAACTTATTGGTTTTTGTCGCCACAACAATGCGTGTTTGTATTAATATCGCGCGTACCATAACTTGAATGCGAAAATTTCCCGCGTCCAAAAAAAAAATTAACGCCGACGATTTGTTCGATGTTTTCTCCCCGCGTTGAAAGTTCCTAAGACATTATTTAAAAACGAATTTTACGTCCTAGCGTACGCGCTTTTATAGTTGCGACGATCGAATTGAGAATGATAAATAATATTATACGGATTACCTATAACGAACGCGGTACTCCGGCCAATTCTTACAGTTAAAACAACAACGTGTATAATTAACATAAATTATGTCATACCGAGGTGTGTTCTTGTACACGAGGTATTCCGTTTTTTTTTACATTTCTTTTTTTTTCCACGACACATGTGTATATTGATTGTTATCGCTAAAATTCTTTGCCATCGCGCTTACGAGTCAAATATTTTCCATTATGTCATATGGATAAGCCACGCGTCCTTCGCAGTACGCCGGTACGTGTTATCCTTCTTCGTATCATATGTCTAATAATCCAATACACGTGATTAGTACGATATTTAAGACGATAAATTGAGAATTTTGTACCGGACAAATTTTCACGTTCCTTTTGATTTTGCAAACTTGTTTTTTTTTTTATTTATTTAAAAAAAAAAATACGAAAACGTTACGAAGAAAAACCACAATGCATACACAGCGCACTGCAATTGTTGTCCCAAATTCGTTTATTATTATTATTATTATTATTATTTGAATCGTTTTCGAACGATCGGGGACGCAAAACAAACCGTATTTTATTACATAATTCACTGAACAAAGCGTATTCGTTGTCTTCATTGATAAAACCCACAGGCCGATTTTTGAAGAAATCAATAAATTTGTTTTAAAATATATATATATATATATATATATATAATATATATATATTTATTCACGATCTTAACGCGCATTATCGGTTACGCGCAATTTTATGAATATTATAATAATATATGTGTAATAAAATTACTGTTTTTCTGTTTACAGTATATTTTTTTTATAGTGTTTTTTTATAATCTGAAATAAATGTCGGTACTCGGTTATTATAACAATTGATTTATGTACACTATAATAATAATAAAGTCATAAAAGTTACATCAGGTATGCTTAATAAATTGCACGTGTTATCGTATCTAATATTATATACACAATATATTTAAATGCCTGTGCTCGTGTACCACAATAGGCAAATATTCCGCGGCCAATAACAGTAAACACTTGTAATTCCAGTGTAAACTGTTAAAAGACTATGCGCGTTCGACCGTAAATAACAATATAATATAATCGAGATATTATAAATAGTAAAAAGTACGTCGTTTATTTACAAAAAAAAAAATGTTGTTATTAATTGTTAAATTAATAACAATCAAAAAAAAAAAAAAAATGAATCGATAATGTCTCATTTAGTCCTTTGCACACCAATACACTAATAGTGTTTCTAAAATAATCTGCGTCCATTTCTCACACGTTTTGTGGCAGCCGCCCTTTTCCTTACACCGGGGATTTTCTTCTCGTAAGTGTCTCTTCTACAATTCGTTGGTACGCGGTTTTTAACACCACTACGAATTGTATGACAATTCGTTCGCATAAATAGTTTTTCGTGTATTTCATTATTGGACTTTCAATGTCAAAAATACACTGCAGTCAATAGCGTTTCAAAAAAAAAAAAAAAAATCACTTGACTAATTATTTCATATATATTTTTAACGCGCCCGATGATACACCCCTCCTCCTACCAGCGTAATACGCTTGTGTGACTTCACACCAAACTGTCAACACTAACTTACTAAAGGGTTTTCGAATAGCATAGATAGAAAAAAAACGCGTATATAGTTCTTCGATTAAACGAAGAATTTACGATTATTATTCGGGAATAATCCGTTGTCCGATGTAAAACGCTGACTACCTATAACAACACGAAATGTCAGGAAATAGCCACTCGGCCGATACACCTTACACAATCGTCGAGAAAGAAATACGTGCAGAGAGAATTAAAACGTTTTTATATTGTCCCCGTACATAATAATAATAATAATTCATATGTTTTTATTTCTTCTCGACTCGTCGTACGAACAAAATCGACGTGGTTTCAAACACGTTTTCGTGATGTATTTCGAGAGGAATCGGTTGTACAGAGAAAAATGAACGAAACGATTTTTATACTGGACCACAATAATGACGACGATATAATATTATAATAATATTTCTCGTGTTTTTTTTTTTTTTTTTCTAAATACAAAATACCGTAAAAATAGCAACAGAATTAGCCATCGTTACGGTGTTACTACGGGTGATGTGCCGAAACTCGGATAGGTATTTGTTTTACTAAAGGTTGTCTCAGGATTTTTTCAGCGAATTTTTAAATCATAATATGGCCGTAACACATTTAACTTTATAATTTTCATAGCGCGGAAAGTGCGTGTTTTTATAAAGGCTTTACTTTCGTCAATTAATTACTATAATTTTTTTTCTTCAACTCATCAGACTTCAATGTACACGATTATATTTTATGCATTTAGTTTTGAGACAAATAGAGACCGTATATTTTATACTAAAAATCGTATTCATTCGTCACTCGTATGTAACATTATTGGTACGGTTATTGGCGTAACGGAATAATGTACAACCGTAGTCTTAGGGTACAGCCGTGTTTAACGAAGAAAACAAAAAAAAAAAAACACACACACCTCAAAATTTTGGTATTTTTAATAAAAATTCGGTTTTCGTATATACATGTCGTGTATTCAAAGTCGGGTTTACTTTGGAAATAGAAAACGTATTCCGTACGTTTAAAATTCAATAGGTGTACTACTCATTCTCGAACGGGCGCGGTTCGCACGTATTGGACGAAAAACGCAAATACGTAGTAAAACACTTGTAACGATTCATCGATGTGTTTAATGAGGTGGTCGCCTCTGTTTACATCAGTGTTATCCCAATATCGAAACAGATCGTAGGGATAATAAAGCAATTTTTTATTTATTTTTTTTTTAATCGTCTCTTCCTCACACTATTATCGCCTTTGGCGAGCGATCGAACCCGTTTCGTCGCGACAATACTTTTATAATAATATGATGTCGACGAGAAATAACCAATAACAGTGCGGGAAATTCGTAATTTAAAAAATTTTTTATTTATTTCCAATAAAATACATGATCGTTATTATATTATATGTTGTCCGTATATTATATTATTGGCGGCCGTCGGTGGGGTACGGACGGCGTTTCAGCTGGTACGCGACGTTCTCTTGGCCCTTTTGGTTGTCCTATTGCGACTTCGTCTACGGCTGGTGGCGGTCACCGCCGCGGTCGCCGGCGGTGCGTCCGACATCTCTCCGTCGGTCCCGGTGGAGTCGTGTCGGCGACCGCTTCTCCTACGCCTTCTCCTGTGACGACGCCGACCACCGCCGCTCCTCATACTCGTCCTCCTCCTCCTCCTCCTCCTTCTCCTGGCCTCCGTCATGTGCACTCCGGAGCCGCCGGCCGTCGACGAGGAGGCGTAGTCGTCGTCGTCGTCGTCGTCGTCGTCCTCCTCCTCCTCGTCGTTGTGATATTCGCTATCGCTGTTATTGTCGTCCGTC
This sequence comes from Chaetogeoica ovagalla, assembly GCA_032441825.1. Lineage (NCBI taxonomy): Eukaryota > Metazoa > Arthropoda > Insecta > Hemiptera > Aphididae > Chaetogeoica > Chaetogeoica ovagalla. The sequence goes on along the minus strand of CM063746.1, from coordinate 58,754 downwards.
ATCTGTCCTGTTCCGTCGCTGTGGCCGAATGAACGGGATCGGTGACGCGGCCGTCGCCGCCTCCGCCGCCTTGACACCGCGTCGCCGGTCTCGCCGTCGTCCACGGCGTCGTCGTCTTCACTGCCGGCGCTCCGGTTCTTGGACGACGTGTCGTGTCTCCTCCTACGACGACGCGAACGACCTCCGTCGGACTTGCTGCGGCGGGACCGGCGGCTACGGCTGCGCCGGCGTCGTCCGCGTTTCATTTCCACTATGTTGGACGACGTGGACGGCAGACCGCTACACGCGAGCACCGCGTCCGCGCTCTGCTCTTGCTGCTGCTGTAGTTGTTGTTGTTGTCCGTCCGTGTCCGGCGTCGTCTCCGTCATCAGCATTCTGATGCGCGCCAGCGACGTCGACTCCTTGTTCGTCTTTCTCCCAGACATTGTCTATTTATTTCGATTGATTTTCTTTATTTTTTATAAAACGCACGCGGTACACGTTATCGACCACTGTTCGATAACGACTGAACGGTTTTTCTCGTTTCGTTCAAAACGCCGTTGTGTTTAATCCCTCGGTTTGTTGATTTTTTTTTTATTTTATTTCGGCCAACGACATTTTGTTTAGAAAATTTCTACGTTCGATACGACAACAATTTTATTGTTTAATATTCGCACGGCGTCGTTTTTTTTTTTTTTTTTATCTAATCGTTTTGTAAATGTTTATCGGCCGTATATTATTATATGTTATCGTTTCTTATTCTGAGTGAAGCTCTCTGTGAATTTTAAACGACATTTTTTTTCTTTTCGTATTTTCATACACAAGCGTGTCATACGGTAATAGAAAAATCGATGATCATTGCCTTTAATGAAAATGCTCACATTCTTTTATATGTATATTTTTTTTTTTTTTTGTTATTTTAAAAATTCACATTTCGCGGTTTTAAAATCAAATTAAAATGTTTTATTTTTATTCGTAAACTACTGAACCAAAACACGTACGATAATTTTAGCTCGTGATTCTACAGTCATTATTAAAAAAAAATAGTACCTTAAGCAAATAAGTTATTATTAAATTTGTCGGATTACCGTGGGATACCCTGTGTGTGTGTGTGTGTATCATCGTATTTACCTCGCATACTTTAAAACGTGCTGTGGATCATTTGAATGAGTGCGGATTACACTGTTAGAATTGTCTGCAGTTGTGTTATTATAATAAATCGTAGGTTTTATTTTTTATTATTGTTTTAAAGGATTATCAACCGTTTTCGCAGATTTTTATTCTTTTACCGATTTCCTGAACGTTTTCGGTCCATGATTTTGTTTCTCGCGCGCTTAGGGAGACTATTGTGAAAATCGAAAACCGTGTAAAATTCAACGCACATCAAAGGAGGAGTATGCGAAGAGTATTTCTACGCTGAAAAATAATTCACAGGCAAACTCAAATGAAATCATACAGTTTTGTACGACCAATACATCTTTTGCTTCGCGCTCGAAATAAAAAAAAAATGCGTCGTTTTAACAATACAGCGAAAACGCGCACCTGATGCGAACAAATCGTTTGAATTTGCGCGTTATGAAAACCCTTATTCCTCGTTCCGCGTTGGCACACGAAACATCGATTTTAATGTCTCGGTGAAGTAGAAAGTTAAAACTATTGCGATTCATACGTGTGTATGAATGAATCGTCAGGAATGCATCATGTGTAACTATTATGGGTCATAGTCTATAATATTTTAATATTTCAATCGATTTTCGCGGACGTCGTTAGGAAATAGCATTCGAAAAACAGTCATCAGTATAACCTTTTTTTTTTCATTTTCGTCCGTATTGAACATTTTGAGCACGCGTGACATAATATTAAATACATATTCGTTTCTTTTTCGACGTTTGTTTCACAACTCGTGTTTTTCGCGTACAGTAAGTAGTATCGGATACAAATTCATAAATTATCTAAATAAAAAAAAAAAAAACAAAATTAATGTTTAATAATATGAAATAGTTTTTTCTTACGGGCGTTTTTCGTTCTGAATTATGTTTCGTCCGACTATTTTACATAATTTGTAGCGCATTTGTTGTTGTTTTTTTTTTTGTCTTTGAACACTCGTATTGGAATGTTCGTCAGACGATCTCGATATCACGTTTCGAAAACAAATTGCATATTCTACTAATTGGTAGATTCACCTTATTTGCTATATGTTTTTCGATTTTTCCAATATTATTTTCAATACTTGTTTATCGGGGTTTTTTGGATACGGACAATTTTTGTTTTTTTTTTTTAAGTTCGAAATATAATAACAACCTTAGTAATCATTTAATTTAATCAACATCGATAATACTTTAAATTTATCATATTCGTTAAAAATAACCTTCTATAGGTATAGCGTCGCTCAGAATCGTATTTCGGACACAACGATTTATCGTCGTTTTCAAAAATGGAAATTATATAATAAAACACTAAAATATCTGTCTAGAAAAATCCCACTCGAACCGATATTCACTGCAGCGTTTGAAGCATTTGAAGCAGCTATTTTTATTCGTTTTTTTTTTTTTTTATTTCGTCTGCTAAACCCTTTTTTCTTATTAATTTTCATAACAATATGTATTTGGTTAAAGTGTTGAAGAAATAATCATTTTTAACCGATTAAATCGAACTTCGGCATTAACTTTAATAAGTTTTTTACGCGCACAAAACTGTATAATCGTATGCGTTTTAATTCGAACAGAAAAATCGTAATGGTTGTCGTTGTTTCTCGCAACTAAGCGAATCAACGTGTTAGGATAAAATGATGTGTATCAGCCACAACGCGAAGTCAGTCAACCATATAGTATTCGCCGGAAGTATAGGTTTACTTGTTCACCCGTTCAACGCTTTTTTTCCCCGACCAAACTCCGTAAACGCAACGGTATTCAAGAGAATCGATTTTTTTTTTATATGTTTTTTCATATACTCGTTTTTACCGTTTTAGAATTATAAAAAAAAAAAAAATACACATTATATCGTTATTTAAAATAGGAAAAGTTTATTTTTCGAAAATTTACATGAATCAATGGCGTAATTCCGCAAGGGGTCGGAGGATGCGGTCGCTCGTACGCTTAGGGTGCCCAAAGAGGCTAGATATTAAATTGGTTTTTTTCGTAAGGTTACAGACAGTTTTTAAAAACATTTAACAGACCAACAAGACTCTTTGTAAATCGCTATTGTTGTAATCGAAGACACAGACTTATTCAGAGCTCTTGAGCGTCTTCAAATCGCTTTGAATAAAATTTAACAAAATTTGAAATAATTTTGACGAGGTGCGTGTGTATCTAAAAAATCTAAAGTAACAGCGACTAAAATTACTTTATATTCGGACAGTGAAGAACATTTTGACGAACTAAGTAGGGACAATACGAAGTATTTTATACCACTGACAGTAATATGTTATTGTTTACGTTTTAAATCTCAATATTACGCGCGCCGTTAAAACAATAAAAAAAATTGTATCCAACTAGAGAATATTTTAAACACATACGATCAGAAATTAAAAACTGAGGTTTGTTATAAGATTGCTATAGTCTATTATTAATGTGCATTTATTCGACGTTCACGAGGTTGAAGGACGTGCGAAGTCGTTTTTGTTGTCGCGTTCTTTTATTATTATTTTTTTTTTCTTTGTTTTGACTATTATTGAATTTGCATTACCAAACGTAACCAGTCACAGTCAGTGACAATCCGATTGTGTTATGTTTATTTTGCTCGGTTTGTGGTCGAATTACCGCGAACAATTTAAAAATACGTTTTTTTTTTTGTAAAATACATATTTAATTATACATCGGTTAATATTCACGTAAAACAAATAGCAATAAAAATCACACTGAAAACGAACATTATTATTGCAACTTGAGTCGCCGGGTGGTTACGTAGATCAGATCCGATTTTTCTTTTTATTCGGTGGGGAATTATCCGGAAAATGTATTCCTTATTTTCACCTGTGCCTCGAGTTACCATCATCATGATATAGAGAACGAACGACGAATACGGAACGATTTTCTTATATTATAATTATTAAATCATTATACGTATAATAATAGGCGTTACGAAAGAGTATCGGTTGTAATCGATTTTATATCCATACTCGTATATAGATAAATGCGATTAGAAACTTCAAACGGCTATTGAATTTATTTACGTGTAATTTTAGGAATCCTTTTTTTTCTTATTCATACATAAGTAACGCGCGCTGCGATTAGACCTACGTTTTTTTTTTTTTTTTTTTTTTTTTTTTGAGAGCGCTAAAATCCTCAACATTTTATTAGCCCTCTGCAGGAGCACACCACCGTATCCACCACATTCCATCCCTCGTCCGATTTATAAAACTATTATTATTATTATTATCGTACGTTTGAGTATTTAACGAAAATATAATATAAACTCTTATACGATATGTATAATAATTACACGAATTTGGAAATTGTATTATTAATTTCCGTATTCGTCTGAAATTTGAAAAAGACTGTTTTCTGTACACTTGTAGACGAATTACTGAACTTCTGTTAAAGCATATAAGTGCATATTTACGCGTACACGTATAGCTGAATATAACACGATATATTCTATACGCCGTGTAGTATAATAAACGCAATCGAATAGTAGTTATGTTTCTAAACACGAACGATATTCAATTAATAAAAACACTGAAGCGGCTAAGAAAACGTTTGAGCGTTTTTACACTGATAATTATTGTAAAACCCGAGGACGTGCCGAATTCCCTTTGGCGTGTCTTCTCCGTTAGATATAAACATTCAGAGACATTGTTCAATAAACGTTCGTTTTCGTTGTTGTTGTCGTCCGCAGGAAATCAGAAAACTCCTGATCGAGTTCCCGGTGGAAAGCATTCACATCAGCACCACGTCCGGTAGCAGCATGGCGCGGGTGACGCTCGAAGACCCGGAATTGAGAATGGAGGAATGGGATTTCAACAAACAATTCGTGTTGCGCGGACAGCGCATACCCGTATCGCCGACACCGACCGAGATGCTGTTGTGCGTTGCCCGATTGCCGTTCAACTACACGGAAGACCAGTTCGTCCGGCTGGTGCAGATGTACGGCGAGGTGCGCAAGACGTTCCTGATAATCAGCGAGAAGACGGGCGACAGCAAAGGGTACGGGTTCGTCGAGTATCTGAACAAGGAGTGCGCAATCACGGCAAAGTGCGGCCTGGACGGGAAGATCATCGACGACGTGACGCTGGTCTGCGACTGGCTGGACGGCAGTCACATCACGTACGATTCGCTGCACTCCAAGTGTCTGTACGTGGACAACTTGCCCAAGTCGTTCAGGGACATGAGCGAATTCCGAAAGATTTTCGCCAAAGTCGTCAATCCGCCGTACTGTCAAGTCAGTATACTGCATACAATTATTTTCAAAAACAAAAAAAATTAATATCCATAAGTTTTTTTAAAATAGGATTTACGGACGTGCGACTCTTCTCGCAATTTTTCGCCGTTTTTTCTCTTCCGATTCCGCGTTGATATTCTGCGTTTTCACGTCGTTTTACGTATTTCTTGTATTTTATTTATCCAACAGTTTTCTACGAAACCATCGACGAATGACAATTAATAAAATAAAGTAGGACATATAATCAAATACGACGTATCTAATTCATTCAAAAGTCTTTTTGTTTTTTAGACATATTCGACGATAAAAAAAAAAAAAAAATACAAAAAAAATGTCCATCGGGCGAACGTTTTCTTTTTATATTATTGTTGTTGTTGTTTTCGGTGTCGGTGTCAACATAATAAATTGTTTGAATCGTGTTGTCTGTTTAGATCGCGTTGAAAAACGGATGCCCGTTAGACTGGGGTCTAGTCGAGTACGCCACAGCCGAAGACGCTGAACGGGCGCAATCCGAGTTAAACGGACATACGTTGAGAGGCCATAATATTCGCATTACATACTACATACCCGGAGTCAGAGCAATAAATTTGTTTTTAAAACTGTTGAACGAACCGGTAATGATGTGAAAGCAATCGAATAATCGTTTTCCACGCAACGGTTTCTTACACGTAATAATATTATTAACATCATTTTTTATTTCTTTCTATGTCGCCTATATAGAGTAAATCAAAATGTGGCGGACTCTTACCGGACCCTCCTCAAGAAGTCATTGAACAATCGTTACAAAACCTTTCTAAACAAAATCCGATTTGTACGTATTGAACGTTTTTCGTCTTGCAGCGATATTTTTTTTAAATATATTGATTTTCTCTTCCCTTATTTTCAGTTGCGCAAAATCTTCAAAATATTATTTTCAATCAAATTAAAGCAACTCAAATGGCTCCAGAAATTCAAGAATTTCCTGATTGTAAGTATAATGCGTACATATTATTATTATTATTATTATTATTATTATTGTACTGTGTATAAAAATCGAAAAAATATTATCATTAATTATAAATGTTTATATAGCAACACTTAGGTCGTCACATTTATCAAACAACAAGGCACAGCCAACCATGTTGCATTCTCCGTCCAGTTTACCTTTCATGGGTGCTACGCCAGAGGTACGGATATTTTTTTAAGAAATAAAATGAATTTCGAAAAATATTAATAATAGCGTTGTGTTTTATTTCTTTTTTTATTTTATCGTTACAAGACTTTTGGAACAAGATTATTGCCTAGTCCACCTGTTGGAGAAGTTCCACCGCATTTGGCTTCTGGTCTGTTTGATGGAGACTTGACAAATCCATTACTGGCCAATTATTATAGAGAATTATTAACTGCTCAAATTCTGGCAGGCACACAAAAAGCTAATGGATTCGGCGGTTTGACTGCCAGCCTCAATCCGACATTTGTGGACACCGCGCAACAATCTACAAACAACAACAATACAATGAATCAAATCGATGCAGTTCAAAAAGTTTATCAAAACCAAAATTTGCAAAGTATCGGCCAGCAATTTGTTCAACAGATTGCTACTCAACAACAAATCGGTCAACAGTTAGCAGCAGCTCAGCAGCAGCAACAACAACAACAACAACAACATAATAATAACACCAATAACATTGGTCAGCATAGTATTAATCAACAACAAAATGTTGTCATTAATATTTACGGAGGTGTCAATACTACAACACCGCCAGCAACACCGACCCCGTCCACGCCTACGTATCCATTTGGTTCATCGTTGTCACTGAACTTAGATCAACCGTGGACCAAGAGTACACCAACTTCGACAACTGACGCGTACTTAGTTAGTCCGATCGCTGCCCCGGAAAAATCTTCTGTGAGTTATTCGCCGTCGTCCACATGGTCATCTATGCCAAGCATCGCTTCAACTCCATCGCCGCAATCTCTATTTTCTCCACTGGCTCCGAATTTTTGGGCATCCACTTCGTCCACGTCTTCGTTGTCCAGCCAACAGGAGACGTCGCGTGGTCAAAAAAGAGGCATTCCTCCGTCGCCTGAACTCAGCCCTGAGGGCATGTACATTGGACAACATTCGCAAGGAATTGGTGGCCACTATGCCGATTCTTATTTGAAACGCAATAAGAAAAATTAATCGGTCCAACTTAACGGCTATCCATATTCCGACTAAAATGTACATACTACCTTAATGATTTTGTAGTCCGGAATTTATTATTTCTTTTTTCGAATATTAGATTTAATTATTTAAGAAAATTATTAAATAGTAAATAACAATATCAAATAATATTATATATTTGCAATTGGTCCGTATTTTTTTAGGGCATTGCGCCAACTTTTTAACGCGAAACAAATGAAAATCCACGCGTGACACGCGTTCACAACTTATCTATTTCTGTTTTCTTTAAAACTCCTACATACTATATTTATTTTTTTATCTGTCCTGGACCGACTATTCTAAAAAAAAAAATTTTTATCCACTTATACATTTTCGACTGATATGATTGTAGTATCATATTCGTATTATTATTACTTATTTTTTTCTTTTTAATATTCTTAATTTATTTTGTATTCCCGACAAGTTAATTTTTTTATCTTCATAATTATTAATAGAATATATGTTTATACATACTTATAATATAATTTTACTTGACCCTTTTGACGTACTTGTTAACGTTAAGGTTAATGTTAACGTTCATACATTCTACAACCAACACACTAAAATGGTGGTATTTTTTGATTTATTTATTGTAGACAATTTGTATGTACACATAATTATACTTCGATTCTATGTTTGATAACGAGTAATTATCATTTCATTTATTTTTCTTTTATTGTTAATTAATTAATATAAATGTATATATTTATGTATGCATTAAATTTCATATAAAATATCTAGCAACAAAAATAATGGATTAATGGATAAAAAAAAAAAAAAAGAAGAAAGCATTTCTTATTCAAACCTAATCATATACTCATAATATTGGAAAAATAACATCAGGTCGTAGAACGTTAGATTTTCATTAATATTTTATTTTAGTAACACTAAAAGTAATTTGTATTTTTGTATTGCAAATTACTTGTACGTAGGTATTTACTGTTTTTAAATGTTTAATCTGTGATTATACACAATTAATAATATAGAGTTTATATTTTCTGTAAGCCAAAGTGATTGATTGTATTTTTATGCGCTTATTCAGTCTTAATTGTTTAATTAATACAGCTTTAATTTGATTATAATTAATATTATTCTGGCAAAGAAAAATTTTTTACCCAATTATCCTAATTTATATATTAAGACTGCATAAGCATAATAAGGTATGCAATTTAAATTAAATGTTTTTTTATTACTATTATTATTTTATACTTTTTTGAAAACTTACAGCAATTATTTCTAAGAAGTGAATTTTAACGAGTACGTTTTTTTTTTTTAATGTTAAGGCTGATTAGTTAACCTGCTTTTTTTATGCTTCAAAGACCATCTTAAGTAGTGTGTTTTTTTATTTATTGTTTATGTATAAATCATTTTTATGTATTACTTGTCCATCAACTGTTTTCTCAAAATGCTTTTTTTATAATTATTAGACATTCATTCAAGTTTCATTTTACGAAGTACAAATATTCGTTATAACCTTTAATATTATTATGTAATGATGTAAATACATTATACTTTTAATGTATTTTCTAGTTTAAGAAAACTAAATTATCATTGACCTTATTGTGTTACTTTATCATTATAACACATCTTTTATGAAATCAATACACAAATTTGATTCACATTTGTATTATTATTATTATTATTATTATTATTATTATTATTATTATATGCTTTTTTTACAATTATTAGAAATATTTCAATGTATTTTTTTTTTATCAAGTTTCGTGTTTATGTATAAAAAAAATGAATTTTTCATGTCATTTTGATAGTGGTATTATTTAATGTTCTTTTTTTTTACTGAATGAAATTATTTTTTTAGTTTTTGGCATCATTTTTAAACTGTCAATGGTTTCGTTTAAATATTTTTAATATTCTTTTATTTATTATTTCTCAATTTATTGAACAACGTCAAAAAAGGCTGACTAGTATACTGATTAAACGATCATTATGTTCTCAATTTATTATACTTATTCAATAAAGATCATGAATCTTCAACCTTCGTAAAACTTTTTTTTATAATAATATTAATGTAATTATTATTTTGACATTCTTATGTTATTTAATTATAGAATAATATTATGTTATCAATGTTCTTGTTCTTCTTTGCTATGATTTTATGTTAACATAATAGATAGAAAATACATTGATGTGGTTTTGTAAACGTGTTATATTAATATTATTTGTTCTTATTTTCTGTAAAGCTGGTTAGTATATTATATAAATATATTTTTATGTATCGCTTTATTATTTATATTATATAATTTTTTTTTTTTTTTTTTTGTACAACATTGAGTATTTATAATAATAACATTTAAATTACTGAAGTGTATTAATATGAATTAATTGTTCACTTTTTTTATTATTATTATTTTTAGAACTATTTTATTTTTTTACTATATTATTATTATTATTATATAATATTTTTTTCTTGATAATTTTCTTTTTATTGCAGGTTTTTAATCTTAAATAAACAGTTGGAAAGTATTAATAATATCCATATATGCAATATTGTTTTTTTATTTATTATTTATTTAGTTCTTGGTCATGGTATATACAATGCCCCGTATCGAAAAACGTCAACTACAATGCTATTGGTAGCTAATTCTAAGTTCCAAACTTATATGAATAATATATATATATATAATATATAAAAGTTTATATATATATATTAAAGTCAATGTGTGATCCAGTATTATAAAATTTAGAACCACTAGCCGACGTGTGCAATTCATAAATTATCCAGTCGTTTTATTAATCTACAATGCCTAAATTTGTATTTTTTTTTTAGTTCTATAAATAACTCATCAACACTTATAGTAATTGGTTCGTTTGAATTTTTTGAATAGAAATATAATTATGATTTCTCTTAAATATTTTTTAATATCTATAGTAATTTATTAATTATTATATATAAATATACAATATAACGTTCTCACATTTGGCATTTTTTTTTTAGCGAAACATAATTATATAGAATTATTTTAATATAGAACATTCAAAAAATCAAGTAATTCAATACGCCACATTATCCTCTTTTCAATTAATAATCTATCAAGCAAATATCCGAAAAAAAATGTATTTGTATCTTGTGATAAATTAACAATTCGTCATCGGAATAACATTTAAAACTAATAATGACGTTATGTTTAAAAATATAAAGTTTTCGACGGTACAACTTGTATTCCGAACATAAATTAATTCCGTAATATTTTGAAATATTACTGGATTCTTATTGAATCTATTTATTTTCAATATTCCGTTATTATTTATTTCAAATATTAATTATTATACATTAATTGAAATTTGATATATCGTATTTCCTCGATAACCGTTTGCGTTTTTAATGACAATAGGGTTCCAAACGACCGTGTGTTCACAATAAAATCTCACAGTTCCGTTTCTGTTATGTTTGCCGAGATTTTCTTCGTTAAATTGAACTTGCCGTCGAACTTGCATATTTCAACTGACAATCATGGTAAGAGAACACGTGATATGGCTAGACATTCGTAAACGTTCGGTTTCACATCGTGTGTTTATCTACAACACCTTCATTAAAACGAGTCGTTAGGTCTGTGGTGCTCAAACGGTGACGATTTCGAAACGATTTTAATATTAATCGTCGTCACGGTTGTGTTCCGAAACGTAAGAACACTATGAAATGAGTGACTAATAGTGAATCAAAGAACAAGATCATTGGAGTTCAAAGGATTCCACGTGTTGTACTTGAAAAAAGCGTTGACGATTCGGCGGCACCCGCGTCTCGATAAAAACGAACGCCACCTAACCGATGTGATTTTTCGTAGTTGATTGGTTTTTTTTTTCCAAAACAAATGTGTATACTTTGTAAATGACGATGTACCACCAGTATTACGTATAAAAACAATAAATTTTGAAATTGGTTCAGTGTCAAATGTTTTTACAAAAAAAAAAAAAACACATTTCTCTACCGGGCTTTGTATAAAATACGTTTTGAACAATAAAAATTCGGTATATGTATACGTTTTTTTCATGAACCTCCATCTGGTGGAACCCGTCCCCCAACTCCATCGTACGGGTATCGAAATCACGACTAGCCCAATGGGACAAAATCCTTAATCTGGTCCTGTCTTACATTTAAGACACACGGACTAATTGTCCTAGAGTGCAGTGCACGCCACTGAATGCACGCATACTGAATGCGGCCGACGGAAATCGTTAAACGTCCGTTTTAAGACGGCAGGCGTAATGATGGGGAGGACAAAAAAATCAACGCGTTTGTACAATCGATTAAAATATTTTATTTTATTTCTCGTCATCACACACGCGCACACGACGTTCGTCGTCGCGATTATCGTTCCGACAGGGTTCGTCTGTGCGACGCGGAACGCGATTTCCCGGCACCGCCCGCGGCGTCCTTCCTCTTGGGTACACGACGACTGTTGCTGCGGTCCGCTACAGGCGAGCCTTCGGATTCGCCGCTGTCGCGGTGACGACTACCGCGGCTCCTCGTCCTCTTCGCGAACGACCGTCCACTTTGCCGCCTCCTCCTTCTCCTCCTCCTCCTGGCCACCGTCAAAACGGGCGTCGCGGCGGCGGCGGCGTCGTCGTCGTCGTCGTCGTCATCGTGGCCAATGCTCCGGGACGCCGTTCCAGGAGGCTTTCGACCGCTGCCGCCGACCGCCTGTATCCACGCCGTCTTTTTGCCGTTGCTCCTCGACCGCCGCCGCCGCAGTCGATCACTCGCGTCCACGGCCACGACCGTAGTGACGACGCCCTCGTCACCGGCCGCGCTCCGCCGCCGCCGGCGACGGCTCGTCCGGGACAACGAGCGTCTCTTCCGGCGGCGGCGGCGGCGTCTCAACTCGGTTCCTCCTATTTGATTGGACGACGACGGACCGCCGACAACCGCGTCGTTGCCACCGCCACCGCCGTCGTCGTTGGACGTCTCCGCCGCATCACTCGCCGCTGACGACGAATTTTTCACCACCACCGAACCCATGACCGTTCGTTTCCCGGCCATGCGTTTACGACGAATCCGAATCGATTTCGGACGTGCGAATTGTTTTTGGTTTTTGTCGGTTTCTGACGGTGATCCGCAATATTGATTTGATAATGTTTTTTTTTTCCTTTTCTTGAAACAATAAGTAAGCTTTTTTTTTCTTGTTATATTTACACCGCGTTCCAAACAACGAATGATACAAACAACGTCGCGTGCCTACCGTACGGTTTTTATTCTTCGTCGTTGTTGCCCGCGTACGGTGTTTTGTTTTTGTTTGTTCTTTTCGGCCAACAATGCCGGCGCATCGCGCGATTCGGTAAATCAATAATCCGAGACTGACCACCTCCTCCCACTGGTAACCGCGGAGGAAAAAATCAATTTTAAAATATAAATTTTTTAAATATACGAATACAGGCACAGCAGTAGTGTCGGTGGAAGCCCGCGCCACAACGATATTACATAGACGGTTTCTCGAAATAATTCCGGTACGTGGCCGGCATTTGAGTTAGGGAAGGATTTGTTAATCCGATTCAATAATAACACGACGATCTGTCTTTTCAAGATTATAGGTAAAATTGGTGCGAATTTTCTTTCCGTAACTCCGGCAATCCAGAGGATATATGCTGGTTTTCAAAACGCTAAATTTCTCATCAAGAGACGAACGCACAAAGACTTACATTGGTTTCGGGTATCGCGAATGTCGGTAAAGTCCACGCGGGAATTTGTCAGCCGAGAGAGAAATACAAAAAAAAAAAATGAACGTAGCACTTTTGCCCATTTAGGCGAGTGAAGAAGGATCTTGAAGCTATTTTCCAGTGCTGGAATCGGGAAAATTATAGAATAGAAAGTTCGGCAAATAAAGAAGGAGAACGTTCTCCAAAGAAATTTACATCGTACACGCTCGCTACACGCTCGACCAGTGGCGGCGCACACGTTAAGAGTCGATCCCCCAAATCTAAATGGTTGGTGGGATGGTGAAGGTGTTATGGAGCTACAAATTTAAATAATATATTTTTAATTATAATATAATAATACTATAGTCAATTATCAATTGTCTATTGGACGGCAGTGCAAAATATTGTGTGGAACCCATCAATATGCAATTCAATCGTCGTATGCCACTGCGCCCAACCACGATTTGACATTTATTAAATAATACGTTTTCTAGTAACGAACATATAATATAACTGGACACTGAATTTAAAAACGTTTAATTTACTAAAAACAATATGTTTTTATGATCCATAACTTCATCAAAATGACCTTTTATGTGCATAAATATTCCTTTTTTTTTTTTAAATACACGATATTTCATAAAAATGTATTAAATACTGAAAAAAAAAACAAATAAAATTAGGTAACAGTTTCAAAAAATTATAAGGTAGTCAAATTAATCCTAATTTTTAAAAAATTAATTATATATTATTTAGGTATATATGCATGTTATTATGTTTGCGTACCTAACAATATAACAATATATTTTTTATAAAAAAAAAAAATTAATTAATATAACATGAAATAAAAGTAATATTCAGTATTATTGAGCTGCAAATAATAATAATATGTTCAAAAAAAAAAAATATAGTAATTAATATTGATATACTTTTATAATATGTCGTTGCGGTAAACATCACTCGATTTAATCATTGCAGGACGTGGGTAGAAACTAACTGTGGTCACAATTCTTTTTGCATTTTTTTACAACCCATTATATTTGTTTGTGAAATGTCCAAATTATACCTCAATATGTTCCTAAAACGTATTATTTTGCACAAAATATTCTCTGATCTTGAAATATGCTTTTTTATGCGCTAAACATTTTTGTTGTAGTTCGTGGGAAAATGAATCGTCGATAAAGCTCATCCAATTGAAGCTGCATACTCTCCGTAAGGCTATGTAAAAACATCAAAATCCGATCTCTACACATAATTCACAAAAATGTATTAAAACGGAAATCGGCAATTGATATAGCGCTCCACGAATCCGGAACACTTTGTAGATGAAATTTTAATTATTCATTTAGGACTAAATCCGCCAACAGGTTAATGTATTACTTGATTTATACCTGTATCCTTTTATTATTATTTCATCAAAAAAAAAAAAAATCTCCGTACAATTTTCAATATAATATAGTTACTGTAACCTTTTATATAAATAAAAACATTATTCTATCACAACATAATAATACTTTGTGCTGTTTTCACGTCTATGGTCACCGAGTGTATCGGTTATATTTCGCGTTCCAATTTGAAAATTTGTAGTAGGAAGAAGCTAATTTTTCTTCTTTTTTTTTTTTTTTAGACGTGAAACACGAATTCTTGAATTGTGGTTGCAATGCAATAGTAGCTGTGGCTATTGCAATATTGAATGAAAAATATTTTTAATCGTTAAAATAATATAATGAAAAACGACTGGAGGTAAATAAACGTAGACGAATTTCGTAGTGGATGCTATTTAAAACAAATTGTTATTTCTGAAAATTAAAACGTATACATTTCATCGTTTTCCTCCAGAAATCAGCTTTTCCGCATACCCCGGGATCCACAAGGTCTGCGTGTCCGTCCGCGTTCTTTTTTTCGCTACATTAGTCGTCGTCGACGCAGGACCAATCGATATCCTTCCAATAATCGGCGTAATCTTGCGTTACGTCATATTCTTGTACCGAGTGATTTTTATCATTGTCATCATCGTCGTTGTCGTAAATGACATAATCTCTCGAAGACGACTGCTTCGGACCGCGGACCGCTACAGTACCAACAGCAGCAGCAACAGTGACGGCCGACTGCGATGAATACGTGAATTCGTCGCTACCGGATATTCGTGGACGATGAATCGTCCACGAAACGGCGCTATTAAAACAATAATAATAATAATAATAATAACTATCAAATGTAATCACGTAGAGAGTTAGTCGAAGGACCAGTGCCGAATTCACGAATAATTATGAACAATTTCTATTATCCGATAGTGCGCCAATAGTCGTCCTAAGAAGGACAACAGGTGAATCGCTCCCGCCAGTGACGTATTTATAGGGGGTTATGGGGGATAGATCCCTCCCTTGAGTTTTTTTTTTTAGTTTTTCATATTCTCATTTACACTAGCCAATAGGTATGATTTTACCTGGATAATCTAATAGAGGGAATACATCAATAAGACGCTTTATTGATCACTATTATTTGTTTGGAAAAATAATGAGTTTAATCAATTTGTGTGTGTAAAAATAATATTAACAGCCATATTTTTAAGAAATGTTGTGATGGAAGAGAGCAAAGTAGCGAAGCCCTCCTCTTCAGATCAATAAAATATTTTTCAATACATATCCCCCCTCTTGACAAAATCCTAAATACGCCACTGGCACCCGCCCTCTTTAGAGTCAGGAAATTTTATTTTATAAGAATTATTGTTTTTTAAATACTAGTGTTAATTTTTAATAAACAATAAAGTTGATTAAAATTTGTCATCATATTTTGATACTTAAATACATTATTTTATGTTTTATTTATTTATTTGCCTATCGTATACTTTTGAAAAACGGGAAGATTCGAATACGGGCGTATTCGAAAAGTGTTAATGCTAATATTATAACCATTAAGTAATTTGAATTATGTATATATAAATCGCTTCAGATTTCGCGAGCAGCCTTTGAAGGGTCCAAAATCGTGTTCATACGTCATTTTGCTGCGTACGCGTAATCGTATAAAGAGGTAATCGTACCGAAGAGGTGTGAAACACGCGCGCAATCGTATAATTATCACTATGGCACGAGCTTAGATGTCCTAAAAAAATACGATTTAATGCCTTAATAAATAAAATAGCACAATATTAAAAATGCATTAAAAAAGACAAAAATGTCTTAACAATTTTTTTTTTTTAATGTATTTGAATTCAACAAGAAAAATGTATTGATCTGTTTTCTATACTATTTGAATACATCATGAAAAAAGAAAAAGTATATATTTGAAGTATGAATGAAATATTGAATTTATATTTAAAAAAAATGACCTAAAAATGGGAAAGTGTTCTAAAAGTGTCAAAAAAAAAAAAAAAACTTTTAAAACCCCCCACCCCCAAAAAAAAATAAATAAATACACGTTTCATTTTTAAATTCTCTGATATACGAATCAAATTTCGTATTTAGAATCCCCCCCCCCCGCGCACATTGATCATTACTTTTGTGGTTTGTGTCGACCCGTGTCTACGAACTCGCCGCAATCCGTAGCCGACCCGGCGTGGAATTTCGACGTGCCGTCTTGCACGTCGTCGTCGACGGCGTAGAAATCGTCCTCGCCCTCGTCGTCGTCGTCGTCGTCGTCCTCGTCGTCCACGGCGGAGAAATCGCCGTCGACGTCCGTTTTTACTTGTCCGAAGTCGGAATTCGCGTGAAACGGCGAACCGCTGCGGCGGCAATCGTCGCGGTCGGCCGAACAGCAGCACTGGCTGTAGTCGTTATCAACACCGCCATCGTCGTCCTCCCGTCGTCGCAACTGTCCTTCGCATGACGAATCGAACGCGGACGACGAGGCCGAAATCGCACCACGACTTGCACCGTCTCGGCGAACATCCGCGTCGTCGTACGGGCCCGAAGTAGCCTGGATCTCCGCTTCTGCGTCGCAGCAATCATTATTACTATTATTATTATTGTTGTTGTTGTTGTTTTGTCACGTATTTACAAATGGTAAAACGCGCGTTGTGTGGTTCGGTACAAAACAGACGAGCACGTTGTCAGACAATTGAGTACCCAATAATGAGACCGATTTGTTACTCCGCGCTCGTGATAACCGCATTCCTTACTCGAAACTCGACGTGTTTATTCTCCCGCTATTTCTCCGTGAATCATTAATGCGATTGCGACTCGCGTACGATTATTAATTGTCCAGCTGTACGGCGTTGTTGTACGAGTCCGTTCAAAATTCGAAACTCGGCGGAGTCCGCGAAGGAAGCGTTTGATTTATCAGCGGTTTAAGTGTTCGGAAACGAGAAGCCGTGAGTCGCGTTTCCGGCGACGTAAGGAATTTAAAAATGGCCGGGAAAGCGTCGAAGATGAGCCGCGAAGTGAAAGGGCGGTTGAAGTGCGAACCGACAACAACTCTCAACGTGTGCGCGTTTTTGTACGTAAAGACTGGCGGCGGCAGCCGATCATTCGAATGTTGGCGGACAAATCGAATCCGCGAAACAGAATGATTTTAATCGATGATTCGTATATGAAAAAGTTTTGTGCAAAAATAGTTCCTAAAAAAGCCCTCTCAGAGGACTAACAACGCGTCCCAATACCTGAACACGTGTCTCGTGGCTTCATCTCCGAACGCTTTTATCGCTTTATCAAACGTTTCCTTCGCACACTCGCCGGATTTCTTACAAAACTCAATCGCGTACCGTTGCTCGATAGTACGACACTCCATTTCCGTGACACGCTCCGTATACGCCGACTTGAACAAAACGCGACACAGCTAGACAACTAATTATCGTAAGAAAATCGCAATCATTTCAGTTCGTATAGAAAGGGTAGAATACACATTCCGGTTTCACTGTGTTATCATTATTTAATATTAGTCTCAATATTTAATTGTCAGACCGCGTATATACTAAGAACAGGGACGATCGGCATCTGACCTGCCGTGGATATCTGCAGAAATCCGTATTCGTCGGACTTCATTCGGACGGTATTAATCATAAGACTGGTCGCTAATCTAACAAATGCCCTATATAATGGCTTTCCGATTTGAATGGATTGACATCAACAAATTCTGTACGAAAATTTGTCGACGAGAGCGGCCAATATTGTAAAATGCTTCGAACAATGGTGAAAAAAAAGGTTAGACAAGTGTTAATTAACTCCAACGGAGAGAGTATTTCAAAGAAGACAAAAGTCTTCTTGATGAAAAAAAATGTGATACATATTTTTATTTTTATGGCCGAATTCCGCTTGGTTTTTGATGGAATGAAGTATATATATTTTTTTTTTTTCATAAGCGGCACTACACCTTCATGGCAAGGAAGGGGGAAGCAAGCGAATATTTAAAGTCAATTCATAGGACTGACGATCGCCTTGTCACGCCGTCAAATCCAATACTGGTGAATTATAAATACTATTTGGCCAAAACATATAGACCAGTTACACCATAGAATAGATTAAGTCAAAGGAGACATTGTAAAAAATGTTGCGATTTCTTTTTTTAAACTAGTTTATTGTTACTAGACTAAAATTATTAAAAACAAATATATTAACATAGAAATTTTACAAATTAAATCATTAAAATTATAAAAAATAAAATTGATAAAAATAATATTCATGATCGTCTAAATAACAAAATACGTAACATTTGCGCGAATGTCCTCATCGACATAAGCATGCGTACGGGACTGGCTAGCCGATTATCATAGAACAGATTAAACGATAAAATCTATTCGATTTGAACTAGGATTAAACTACTATTGTAAAACTGACGTATAAATTTTTAAGGAGAACGAGAATCCGCAGCTGTGCACTGCCCCCCCCCCCAATCACCCACTATGTAATGACTATTTATATGCTGATTGAGTTTTCTTCCAAGACACAAAGACATTATTATGTAGACCGTTTGTTTCCAATTGTTATTCAAAATTTACTTGTATCACAACGAGTCCGTATATCCTATGTAATATACCTTTGGTGGTACCCGACGTACATTCTGTACAGGCGGCTGCAATAGTCCATTTCGATTCTTTCCACTTTTCGACGATGGCTTGAAGATCATTACACAGGCCCAACATTGTCTTGTTATTTGTCATAAATTTGTTTAACAGCTTAACGTTTTCGGACATCGGATACACGGACTCGTCGGTCGACGGATCACCACCATGAAAGCTACAATTTACCGTTTTCTCGACATTTTTGCATCTCAACATATCAGGAGCTGAACGTACCAGCGATACGTCAATGTCGTTGAGCAAAATCAGACTCTGCTCGCCCGTTTTATCGAAATCGGTAATGGTCCCGTTGCGAACAGTGTCTTGCCCCTCGTCTTTCGCAGCGTGTTTTTCATCCAAAATCACATTCGTTTTTCGCGTTTCGTCCGGGACCTCACGTTGCTGTTGACGGGTGTTCGGCGATGAAATCCAATGACACTTCTCGTCCCTGTCGTCATCATCGCAGTTCGAAAGCATCTCGTCGAAAATCGCATCCACGTTTTGCATTACTGTCACCATATCTTTTTGCAGACTAGCATTCCTGTTCGGGAACGACAAAAAGATATGTCGTCAAACGTGTATTATAATAATAATAATAATAATAATAATAATAATAACGTGTGTCGTGTGTTCCAAAATGTATTCTCATGGAATTAAATCCCGGCATATATAAATTTATAGCGTTTAAATTTTATAATTATTCGTAATGATACCTATTTATTTTCGTGCCTTCGTAATGTTATAAGGTAACAATATTAAATATTAAATACAACAATATTTAATATTAAATAGTATTTTCCCGTTAATATCTATTGGTTATATTAGTTCGTGTATTAATAACACATTCGCACATTATATTATCCGAATATTTGAAATAGAATAAAAATTTGAAAACTTTCGTGATGACGTCGTCGAATTTACCATGACGGCATTTTCGAGTCATCGCACAAACTTTTTGAATATTTGTCGTCCATATTAAAAAATTGATTTTTTAAAAATATCGAAACGCGTATATTTTCACACTTCTCGCCTGTACAGATCTAAATATTGACAAAATTAATGACATTTAGAATTTGTGTTTTCATATCGAATACAATACAAAATAATATTAATATTATTGACATAATCCGTAATAACTATAGTAACTATCTGTATGTAATACTCGTAATATACAAATGATAAACACATATAATTATATTTATAAACTAACATTTTAATCACTAAAAAGAAAAAAAAACAATAATTGTGCTAAGGGCGATCCCTTGATAATTTCATAGGAAGGAGAGGGGCGAAAAAATGTTCACACGTATAAATTTCAATCTTTTATTTCAAATCGATGCCGATAGTACATAATTCCTTATATAATAATATTACAAGTATGTGCAACTATAGCCATAAAACCCCATACACCATAAAATAGAAATATTTAGTATGTGAAATTAAACACTATTGTATACACACATCTACTTATAGTATAAATTTATCATAAGCGGAATATAATATTACGAAATAAACGTCTTTTTGCGATTCTTTTTTTTTTTTTTTTTTGGCAAATCTGTTATTAATATTTTCAGCGCTTTATGTCTCAATATGCCTATACGTGTATGAAATAACGCTAAACCACTAAGTACAGTGTTCTCCGTTCTTGACTTTAGCCATGTTTGTTGTCTTTATACAATATACATAAAATATCGCGGCAAAGTGTCATGCTTAAAGTCAAATATCTCAGAACAATGTTCAAGAAAATGTCGATCTTTAAAATGCATTAGGTATATTTAGAATATTATTTACAACTACAGCTTAAAAGCTTTGACGTTTTCTCGAATAAAAAAAAAAAAAAAGTGTGTAAACGTTATCATATAATAAAACGCATTGGGAATCTAAGCAATTTTAAAATACATACGACAATTTAGAATTGGTACAATAATATAAAGCAATTCAAATGTGTAATACCGCAGTTATTATTTAGTTATACACGCGTTCATTATAATGAGCACAATTGAAGGCATCTTAATGAAGGCGTACAAAAATTCAACGAATATTTAAAGTAAACGATCGTGTAGTTCATACTGCAGATATAATTGCTAAAATCCTGTTTCTCGTTTCAGCATATTAGGAACACAGGCACACGGTCCGTTCGATAAAAGTTCAAAATCAACACGCGAAGAGTGTTATAATAACGAAATAATATATTACATTAACGCGGTAATGAAATATGGATCACTTACTCTTCCCTTTGAACCGACTTCGCGTGCGTACTGCTACCTACTTCTTAGAGCGAAACTTATTCTCTTCTTTTCGTCCATCAAAAGACCATCCACAGACATTTTCCACGCGTATCTCTACGGTTTACTCTGACAACGGGGTATGAATTATTTATTTATTTATTATTTCTTTTTTGCCTTCACACCAAGTGCCATTGCGGATAATAATCACCGAAATTAATATAAAGGCAATGGCGAATGGAAGTAATGATTTCGTCAAAAAGCGTTTAGTACATATTTTATTATTATTATTATTATATTTAAAAACGTACTCTTTGCAGACTTTCGTCCCTTTTGCTCGTTTCCAAAATTAAAAATCTCAGAAATACTTACGTTGCACGAGAGAAAATAAACACCGATCAACAACATTGTCGATGACGGGAATTCGAACGAAAATCGATGTACCAAAAAAAAAAAAAAATAATAATAAAATATAAATACACGTGTATCGTTCGTTTTTTTTTTTTAATTTGTTAAAAACAACACTTTTTTCACATTTTACACCTGTCTATACAGTATTAACTTCCGGATAATGTACGGTAGTATTCAATTTTTCAATCGTGTGACACGGCGAATTATTACGAGTACGTTGTCGTGAATCACTCTATAAATATATATTATATTTTTATATACGGTACGACGTTCTACATTTTGTTTTCAACGCATTAAAAAAGACAAATTTAAATGCCTATCGTACACTATAATATATAATTTAAAAAAAAACCAATTGTATATGGAAACGATAATATAAATAGGATTTACTGATTAAAATTAATACGCCATAAAATATGTATGAGAACGCACCGAGAACAATAATATACCAGAAATATATTTTTTATTTTTTTTTTTTTCGTGTTACAATAATTTTATTTTTTTTTTTTTTTTTGTTTTGTTACTCATACAGATGAAATTATTATACGATACATTTTTAATTTATACAAAGAACAGCGTATTCTAAAATCAATTAAAACTAAAGTATTTAATGATGATAGTTAATAAAATTATGTACGTTTGAAATTAATTATATTTTTTATATCGGTATAACAATAATGTATGTTTAAAATACAACTAATAATAATAATAATAATAATAATAATAATGAGGCACTAAAATATCATGTTATTTGTGTTTAATTGATACAAACGTTTCTATAAAATACAGAGATTATTGTGAATTTACAAAACTATTTATACCGATTACTCATCATTGTAACAAAAATCATACATAATCTATAAATTTCAAACTTATGTAAAAATAAAAAAAAAACATTTAACAGAACGTTAAATCGAATGAAATTATATTTTTCGTACCAAACTACAAGTACATTTGCTTAAAAAAAAAAAAACTAAAATTAAAATAATATAAATAAGTGAAACTCCACAAAATAAAAAATCAAACGTCTTACGTATATAGGTGTTTTTTTTTTTTTTTGATTATTACAATTTAAAATTATAATTATAAAGTACTTTCTTATAGTACAGCAAATTGTTTGAAACCCGTGTGATATAAACGTCGTGCAATCGATTAAATTATAAAATATTTAAAGGTAGTGATTATATATATATATATATATTTATTTATTTATTTCTGTCGTTTTTCGACGCGAAAAACACGTTCGTAGCTGTTATATTTGTATAGAACACAAACGTGTTGTGTACAAGAATTATTACGGATTTACTGTGTTGGTTTTAAAAATATATAAGTTATAATAAATGCCAAAAGAAAAAATCAGAAAAACATTTGAAATTTTTGTAATAAATGAGCAGCGTAGTACCATCGAGTACCGCAGGAAACGAATAAAACCGTCTGTGATGGCGAAGAGTCTAAAACGGCGCTGGGCAAAGGCATCCAACAAAATGTGTATAAAGTACCAAAAAAAAAATAATAATAATAACAAAGAAAAATTTGTTTTGTGAAAAACGGACGTTTTTTTTTTTTTTTTTTTTTTTGTAAAAACGATCCTCGTCCGAGGATCGATTCAACCGTTCTTAGTGTCAAGACGAAATCGATATATTTCCACTATAACCGCGTCCGGATCGAATTTATTTCACGCTGCATCAGTGTAATAAAAACGCGTGATTTGAAAAAATGTTTGTATAAAATAATAGCGAAATATTGTGTGTCACGTTTAGTCGACGACGAGACGGACTGGGAAAAATTCGATCGGAAATGAAAAAAAAAAAAGTTTCGAATGTGTATCATCATACAAATGATCGGTTAATAAGCTGCAGCAAAGAATATAAGAATTTTAAAAAAGGTTAACGCACACACGGGGTACTGTTTGTAAAACAGATGTGTATATAGAGTCTTATTTTTTCCGCGGCGGTTTTTGTTAAAAACGAACACTTTTTACATACAAAAAAAAAAAAAAAAAACCATTAAAATTAAAACGAAAAAAAATTTTTTTTTTTCAAGTCCAATTGAGAGAAGATTTTTCACTGGTCATAGCTACGACGTTTATCCACTTTATTGAAATGCAAACTCTTATGATGGCGTTTGTAGCATATGGTGCAGTACAGTGTCGAAGTACACGCCTTTATCTCGTGCGACGGGCTCAAGCACAGGAAGCACAGTTTCTTTTTGAGAGCGAACCTCTTACGCTTTCGTACGCACATCTGTCGAAACGAGTCGCACTCGGACAACTTGTGACGCGGATCGCAACAAAACAAACAAGTCAACGGCTTCGACGACGACGACGACGACGACGGCGGTGGCGGCGGTGGCGGCCAGTCACGACGAAACGCTGGCCGGAACACGATCATCGGAGCAATACCGACGGCCATCGACCATAGGGCGTTGTTGGAGTAGGTCGTAAAAGTATTTGTATTGGTGCTGGTCAAAACGTGTGCCAACGACTCGCCGGCAGGACGGACTAGTTCCGCGTCGACCGTGTTACGACCGCCGCCGCCGCCGTAATCGTAGCCGCGGCCTTGGCAGCCGCCGTAACCGAAACAGCCGCCGTAACGTGAGCCGTGGCCGTGGCCGAAGCAAGTCCATCTGGTGGGGTCGTAGCTGTGGCTCGGAATGTCTTCGGCAGGTGGCAAACTCTGTTGGCGCTCCCAGATTTTCAATTCTTCTCTGCGCGAGAAAATCATCAACATTCGTAAATTGGTCGACGAGTGCAGCGTCTCGGTTGTTGACCTGATCGGTGGCACCTGGCGGCCCGTCACGTAACATTTGACAAAAGAGGGTAATTTATCGCCGCACTCCACTCGCAGGAAAGTGATTTCCTTTTTGAAAACCTGCTCGAAAAATTGCAGGTCCGTACACACCGTCGAACTGCCGTAGATCGCGTCCAACTGGGACAGACACTGGGCGTAACATATCTCGTAATGGTACTGAAGGGTGGACCACGCGGCCACGTAGTTCTCCTCGCACGGCGGGAACCCGGCCACCACATCCAACGCTTTGCCCAACAACAACGACAGCAGACATTTGAAACGCACACCGTCCCGCGAGTAGCTACGGTGCACGGAGTCAATGTACGAGAAACGGAACGACCGCCATTCCGCCGGGCAACCGTTGAACTCCTTCATCACCCCTTTGACGTAGGGCGGCAACATGCTGGGCGTCACCGGCACGGACGGCTTTTTCAGTCCGTACAGACTCATGTAATAGTCCACTATGTCCTCGATTTTCGCGTAGTAGTGCTCGAAAGCCTTGATCGTCGGCAAATCGACGGACAAAAACTCGATCGAATTGCTCAACGCGTCCAGCGAGTTCAGTATCGAGACGTTTATATCATTGCGAAACGCGCGCGCCAATTCGCCCATTATCTTCGTTTTGTTGATCAATTGCCGGGCCCGTCGTTCGTCCTCGTTTACCAGTGTCGCTTCCTCGTGATACTTCATCACTTCCAACAGCATGAAATCGCGTATCAGACGTTTCTCCATCAAAGCGAAATTCAACTCCTGTTGGTAGGACATTTTTCTTTTTTCCGCCTCTGTACGTTTCACCGCCGCTACAGCGCTTTATACGCGTCGGTGCACTGGGTAGGTTCGACGAACGGAATCCGCGCGAGTGCCAACTTCTCGCCGCGTCGATTACGGCGGCAGCGCGTAGACGACCGTCGAACGTCGGACGACGTCGAATCGAACGTTCTAGAGAAGGGAAATGAGTACGTTGCACCCGCGTGAAATACACGCGCACACGCACACGTCACACACAAACACTCACTGCACACGCGCACGCGTAAAACTGGTAATATACTTACCCGAAAGAGTTTCGACGGTGCCGCGTACGAGACGAGAGAAGTAGGAAAAATAAAAAACGCCAAGTGAAAAAACGACTCGGAACGCAACAGCGCAACAGGCGAACGTCGGCGGACCTTCGCGCGTGCGGCCGAAACGAACGCGGTAATAGAAATCGGACAAATGACCGCGTCGTCGCTGCCATCGCCGTCGCCGTCGCCGCCGCCGCCGCCGCCGCCGCCGACGAGGAGACTCTACGCAGCTATTGGAAAAAAAAAAAAAAAAGAGGGACGGACCGGTAAATAACACCGGTGTTGCCAACGTGATGCGTTCTCGTCGCTGCCCGGCGTTTCTTTTCACAATTTTTTTTTTTTTTTTTAATATTCGAAAATCGGCGGGAGCGTCGTGTAACGACGCACAGGACGGTCCGTCGAGAAATCAAACGGAAAACAAACACTTCGCCCCGTTATTACGAAATTGAAAAAAATTGATGTTAATGTGGAACGTTTCAACAACAGCCTCCTCAATCTCGGTCAATATTTAATGGTAAAAAGAAAAACAAGTCGATCTTTGACAATGAGTTTCCCGGGAACGCGTCTTATTGCTTTTTTTTTTTTATTTTATTTTAATTACAAAATCGTTTTCGGCGCATTGCTTTCAGTCGAACAAAAAATAACAAACAGAACGAGACGTTGACACTTGACATCCGAGGTTTTTAACGTTGTTGATCACATTTTCTGGAACGAAAACAATAGAAAGTACAATACAGTTATTGGATAAAACCGGCCGGACATTTCATCGAATATTATAAATTCGTCGTTTGTATTATTTAAACGAAAACAAAAAATGTATAACAGTAAAAAAAAAAAAAAAAAACCGACAATAAAAATAACTGTATAGTAACAATTTTTTTTCATTATTTTGTCACCAAACAGCCGCAGGAACGGATTTAGTTATAAATGTTGTGGGCGGGTGCGTGTGCCGATCGACGCTGTATACAATAGCAGAGCTGTTAAGTCAAATACTTTAATTCTCAAGAAGTTACGAGAATCACAAAAAAAAAAAAATCTTATTTATTATAAAACGTTTATGATTTTTTTTTTTTTATAGAATTTAGCGTCCTCTTAAGCGTATAACGTCGAAAGATAGTTCTTACTGCAGAGATTGCAAAAAAAAAAAAATATATTCGTTTAAAAACGCGTTAATGTATTATGGCGTGCTTTGTGCACTTTCGTCGGTCGAATTAATAACAGAGTTTTATAATAAAATCACTACGATACAATATGAAATTTACCGACAGTATTACAACTCGCGGTTGTGAAAATTAACTTCGTCAAAAGTTAAAAAAAAAAAAAAACATACAAACGTGTCGAGCTTTCGGATACTTTTTTCCGACATTTCCGTTCAAAACTAAAACCACTCTGTTGAACGCACCGAGATATCGACAATAACACGACACTGTCGTGCTTAGATTTATGAATTAATCTTCGGACATTTAGCGCCCGTATAGATATACCTATTTTTTTGTTTAAATATCGAAAATAAAATAATGTAATGCGTTGATAATCGATTTAAAAGTGCAATAAAAATTATTAAAAGGCCACAAAACTTAAAAGTATTCGTAGTCGAATACGTTTAAGAAAAATTATTATTATATTTTTGTTATACATAAATATAAATAAACGAAAAAAAAAAAAAAAGAAGCCGATCAGTTTCCCCCTCGGCCGTTTGGTATAATTTGGTGTAGACGAAAAGGAATTCGAAAAGAATAAATAAAAATATTGCGACGTCAGGCGCAAATATTACGATATTCGGCGGACAATTTCGTGTTGGCGTAGTGAGAAAAAAATAATGTCAATTTCAATGCCTCGTCGTCTCTCTGGTCTGCGCAGATCACTCCGGTCTACCTCCGCGACTGTGTATACCGTTTCATAAGACGTTCGACGCGCGCGCGCGCGCACACACTCCCTGCACCGCACACGACGGCGACGACTGCGCGCCCTTTCTGCACCGACCCGATCGCCGCCGGTGGCGTTGACCGTCGTCGCGACGCGAACACAATAGCCGGGGCCCGAGTCCACTGCACGTACGTGCACGCGTTTCGTTTTTCTTTCGTTCAGACAGGTCGGCGGCGTGCAGCGTTCACAAATGTCTGGCAATCGCCGCTCGTACACGAACAATTTTTGTCATAGCGATGCGATAACGATTCTGAAAACGATTCGGTCGATGTACTTCTGAGATGCACATCGATTTTTTTTCAAATGCTGCTTCTTCGGCCTTTGGCCCGTCAATGATTGAGTGTGTTAGCGGTGATTTTCTTCGAAAACGAAACTCTCCCGAACTCTGGTTAAAACATACGCACACGTTAATATTGCACACTTGTTGACTATATTGATCATGACTCGTAAATTTGACAATTTTATCACTGCAAATCGATCATAGGTTTGCCCGTCGTCCACGTATCGCCTGGACAGTTCGGATCCGCTGACGCTTGTACAGTTTTTCCTTTTTCGACTCAACCGAGTAGAAAAACTTGTCCGTTGTTAGAAACCAACGCGATTATTTATTTATTTATTTTTTTCTGTAACTCCCGAATCCACAAAAGTTATTATTTATAATAATATCAATTATTATTATGGCGCCCCCCACGTCTCCGCTAACACCGGTCGGCGTACATTTTCACTCATATTTGTGTGCCGGCCAATAGTTTTCCATTCTCGTTTTGTCCTTACTGTGCGACAGACAACGGATTTACCACGAAAAACGTTTTATATTTATTAATATATATATATATTTTTATTTATTTTTTTGTATAAAAATTGTAATCGTAGTCCTCGTCTACGAGCGCTCGTAACACGGAGGAGTTATTGTCGAAAGATGAATTTATTATTTATTTTTTTGTTTCAATTTTATTTCTCGGAGTTTTTATGCTCGCGAGAGTTTTTCTTATATAAAAATAAACAATTTTTTATATATATATTTATATTATTTATTTTTGTTTTGTATACTAGTCTTTATCTAGATATTAAAACGTAAATCCGGCGTATGCGTGTCCCTATGGCCTCATCACCGGGAACGGTCTCGGCATTTATTACAGCAAGTGTTTACAACGCCGTTGGTCGCTTCAAGTTCGATTTTCAGGAGGGAGAGTGAGTTAGTTCGAGGGTTCGGACGTGTTAATATAATTATGAGTGAAGTCCATTGAGGAGTAGCTAATATTGTCGCAGTGTTCAAATAATTATGAAACGTGCGCCGTTGAACGCGTCGATTCGCTATAGCCAATCGAAAACGTATAAAACGCTACGGGACAAATAAGACGTTCGACAATTCCCGGGTCTCGCACGTGATTATATTATTATTATTATTAATCGTATTGTTTGTTCAGCCAAATCGCCCCCCGCGTGTTCGATAACATTTGGCGAAATAATCGAGTCAGTTTTCGGCCGAAAGATTCAACGTTGAAAATCGTTTCAACTAAACCGTTTGGGTTGGGTTATTGTTGAGAGAAATTGCGCTTTTTTAACGCACGCGATATTTGCCCGCGGTGTAATATTTTACGTCACAGCGTTTCGCACTCGTTTTCAAAATACACTCTGTGGCGGGTGGTGGAAGGAAGTGAGGGGGCCCATACAACACGCCGATAACGGAATTGCCTGATATTTCTTCGCCGCCGGTCCGACGACGACGACCGGAATATCGCGTAAACAAATTTCCCCCGACCGAAAATGATATTTTTAGATTGGATTTGACGGCGGTAATAACAACAACAACAATGATTTTTGTCCGGCGACTGTGCCCGGAGCGGCGGCGGCGGTCGTCCGCCGATAACGAAAGCCGTCGCCGGGAAACGAACGGAGAATTTAGCGACGACGCTAAATGAACGTGTCTCCTCCATGAACGCGTCTCGTTATTTTTAATTGATTTTCTTCCGGCGCCAAAAACGCGCGTTGCCGTTATTTTATTTTATCGCTCGTCGCGTCGGCGGGCTTGTTTGTGGTTTTTTTTTTGATTTTTCCCGTTCGCGTTAAATATTTATTATACGTACCGTCGTACGCTTCGAAGTGGCGCGAAACAATTTTCGTCCGGTGGTCCGCGACGGGAGAGTACTTCAGGAGAATTCAGGTAAAAACAAAAAAATTCTCAACGGCAATTGCGTGTTAAAAAACACCGCCGCGTCGCCCGTCCAGTACACGGGGTAAATGTAACGCGCGACAATAATTCGGCGGGGTCGGTTACGCGAAACGAATTTAATAAGTCGAATTCTCGTTTACCGCGTCTTTCATTGCGGCGACATTTCACAACGCGCGGTTCGAGGCTTTCGTGTGACCTTTTTGGCACGTTTATGAGTGTGTATCGCGCGTTTCATATTGCTAAATAATCACTTCTGTTCGAACCGCAATTCCGTGCTGTCGACTGTATTCGTTTATTTCAATACGCACGTAATCGGATACCATTTAATAGAGACGATTAAATAAAATAATATTGAATAGCGAAATTTTTATTTTTAATTTATGTTTTAAAACGTGTACGTCGTTTTATTTATTGGCAGCAGCCAGGCATTGTTGTAATAAAATAAGTGTATTGTAGAATGTGTTGTTTCGATTAACGATTTTTTCTTCTTTTTTTTTTAAGGTCAACGGTGTGTTTTCTAAACGTTAATCCAGGACTTGTTTTGCACTTGTTCTTGCAACGGCACGAGCTTCTTAAACGCGACAAACGAAATAGGTACGCTTACGACAACCGTGAAAACCGTTTAACAGAGTTTTAATAAACTCTTCTTATATACCTATATGTTATATACATAATAACTTTTATATATATATATATATACACTATAAAGTTATGTACTCATAACTTTATAGTGTAGGGGGAGTGATTTCAGTAAAAAAAAAAATTAAATAATCTAAGCGTTACTACTGATGGGACGCCGGAACGGTGTTGACTGGTCAATAAAGTAGAAAACAAAAATTGTATCGGTTTTTTTTTTTTAAAGACGATTTCAAAAACCGGTCGTGCTAAACAGTGTCGAGGCCTATGGAAAAATGCCCTTTATACACTGTAATGAGAAAAATGAATAAAGCGTATGATCCGCTAACGTTGTTTATTTATCCTGTATCGTAGCTATATCGTAAAGTAAAATAAAAAAAAAAATATATATATATATATTAAAATAAACTTATTTCTAAATAAAGATTTAATAATATGTACGACAATTGGGTTTTTATTGAAACGTTTAAATACAAAGTGAAGTCGATTGCGTTTAATCAAATTATCTAATAGATTGATTAAAATTAAACAACTCTTTTTTAAAGAGTCTTCCATTGAAATGTACGAATGTGTTTACCGAATGTATTTCATCAGAACGTTTGAGCAATTTCTATCAATATTGAACACTTTAAATACGATTAAACAAGTAATATCTGTTGTTTGGTAAATAAACGTTTTCGTTGATAATTTATGATTAATGGTTTATATACCAGTGGTCAATTCGTTTCGAAATGCGTTCTTGGATACTACTGATTACGTACAATAACCAATTCGAATGACTATTAGTTACATGTATTTGCGAGTATTGGATAAATTAATTTTAATTAGTAATGAAATTTCCGTTAGTCGTTCAATAAAAATAATTGAATTATTTTTGCTATGACATTATTATTATTATTATTTTTTTTTTTTTCCTATAAACCGTAACAACGATAATAGTTTTGAAATGTTTATACATATTTATAGTAAAAATAACCATAGGTATAATACACATTTGCTGTTTATTATTTTTGTTAAAGAAATATATTAAAATATTATTTCTCATCAGATTAATAGAATGCAAAAAAAAAGAACCGGCGCAGGTAATATATTTATATAATACAGGAATTTAGTTAATTATTACGATAAAATTAATAAATCTTTATCATTGTGAATATTAAATTATTAATTTATTTTTAAATCAGTCGTAATAAGTAAACAATTTTGAAAATTTACTTATCAAGGCTCGTATTTTTATGTACGTATGTTGCTCTACGACACTAAATAGGTGTTAAACTGAATTGTTTGATGGTAATGAAGTGTGTCACATACTCAATGAGAATATGTTTTTGATTATTCGCGCGGTGTTAGAAATTGCACCAAGTCTCTTCAGTAAATGTTGGATAGCGATCAGAGTTATTGCACTTAGCAGTTCAGTGTTATAGTTTCTCATCAAATCTTCCGTAATTGGTTGTAACTAACTCTCTACTTGGTGTTCGAGTGTTTCCCATAGCATTTCTTTTTGGACGGGAGATAAATGAACCAATGCATCATCAACTTGACATCTTCTAAACAAACTTTTAATTGTATCTGTTAATTGTTTTAGCTAGTTTATTAACCAGCGAGTAGTTTGTATGAGGTAGCTTAAGCCGCGCGTTTACACGGTTCACTCTTCTTGATTATCAATCTGGGCGAATCGTTCACAGCGAAACGTTAAAAATTAAAACAAACTGTTTACACGGTTCACTGTAGATCATCACACCCGTCCATTGTGTAATGTGTTCTCATTATTTGTTATTGGGGGGGGGTTTTTTTATTTGAGTGTACTATTACGTTATATTATTACAGTTAATAAACAGTACTTATTAGACTAAAATGGAACTTAAAATGTAATTGTAATACATTTCGTATCGGTAAAATGAATAGGAATTTTAAAGCAAGGATATATCTGAAATAACATTTAAAGAAGCTAACTATGAATTCAAATTTTGCCGAATATGTTTTAGAAAAATAATCACGCTATTGCTTTTAATTTAGATAATGGCTTGAAATTTTTTTAGATGTACAATACAATATACATATTCGATTTCAAAAGAATTACATATTTATAAAAGAAGTTAAAAATTATATTTTAAATATACAAACAGGTTTTAAAAATAATATTTTTTATTGTAGTAGTTATAATTTTTGGCTGAGTATTTTTGTTCATTTATTATTTTTTACTTTTGTTGTTATACCCCCCCCCCCCATTGACTATTTTTTGTAGAAACCTATATAGTAAACAAATAAATTAAATACAACAACTATTTTATATATTTATAATATTCATTGGCTTTAATTGTACATGTACAGTAAAAACTATAACTTAACTTAACAAACCTAGCAATTCCTACATAAACAGTAAGGAAAAAAGGACGACAGTTTACAAGTTTTTAAAACGTTTAACACTTAATAAATTCTTGTATCATATATAAATATATATGCAGCAATTATTTAAAATAGGTAGTCATCTATGTTTGAAGTTAGTTTAATATTTCATTTGTATTTTTCTATGACTTTTTTTTCATGTCTTGGGACAAATTAAAATCATCTTATTATATTATAATAATAATAATAATAAATTTCTAATAATTTAGCCGCATCACTAAATACTTGTTAAACACTGGGTATATTTGATCATTTCGTTACAAAGTGTAAATCAATGTATGGGTGGTTATAAAGCAAACTAATCAATATTAAGTGATTACATTATAATGACTTTCGCCATTGAGAATTTTCATTGTAAATACATATAATATAAATAAATATAATTTTTTTTATATTACAAATTTTTAATTACATCTGTTTATTTTTTGTTTAGAAATGGCTCCTAAAAAGTGTTTCAATGGATTTGCATTATATATGTCAGACATTAAGCAGAAATTGGTGAACAGTGGAATCAATATGAAAATGGAAGATATGCCAAATTATTGTAAAGCTGATTGGGAAAAAATGTCGGATAAAGAAAAAGAAATCTATAAATTAAAAGCTAAAACAATGAAAAATGGCGCTACGGAAAAATTTACAAATCTAGGTGAAAACATAGAAGACGTTAAAAATCAACTTCAAGAAAATAAAACGCAATCTGAAGCTATGTACTCGTATATCGAAGAACTGGTTCGTGTGAAACCAGCAAATCATTATCTTCCCAAGCATAAGTTCATTTTGATCCATATAAATCCTTATACATGTGATGAAGAAGTATTTTATTTTCCTGCTGAAATATCTATGGCTGAATTTTCTTTAGAAAAAGGACTGATTCGAATTTTCCATCAATTAATTGGATTTGATCCAATCAAAACAAAAGCACCGAGCGCCACTACGGCAGATATACACATTCACGCTAAAAATAATCATAAAATTGGTCCATATAATAAGTTGTCCTGTAACTATATGGAGATTTTACTAAAGGTTCTTGGTAAGTGTATTTTCTTCCTTTTTTTTTTTTAATTTTGAACTATTGTTAATTTTTATGATCATTTTTAGGTTTTATTATTGACAAGAATGTTGACGAAGATGTGTTAAATGACCCAACCATAGACATACCGCCATTATATACTGCACATACTTCTACTGGAAAAGAACTGATGATTACAAATTTAAGTTTATTTTACCTTTACAAAAGTGTTGTACAGTTTGCTAACCGAAATGATTTTAATCGACTTCTCAGTGTTTATCATTTAGATAAACTATTTATGGAAATGAAAAATGTATCTTATGAAATTAAAAATCCAAACAAAGTTGAAAAGGCTTTGCCTTCTGTTGCAATGGCTACAGACAGTATGACAAAAGATATGATTATTTCATACCGTGCAGTTGGTTGTAATTATCACGAAGAACTTCAATGCTTTCATGTTTGTAGTAACTACTACGTTTGCAAGTGGATTTACATTCTTTCGACTCATTGTTGCCAATATTTTAACATCAATCTTGTACCTGGTTGTCATTATGATTTTGATTTACCTAAAATGAAAACTATACTTAAAGAAGCTATTGACACTATTCATATGTCTAAACCCGATTATATTCCTGAAAAAGTACCACAAGAAAAAGTGCAAACTTTAACTGTTAGTGATTTTCCAAGGCTTGGACGTAAATCGACTATCGTTCAAATACCAAAATGGAATAAACCTAAACATATTCTTGGAGAAACTGTATCTTTTCAAGGCAAAGACTTTCCTTTGCTTGATAATTCCCAAAAAGTTGCTCTGAAAACATCACATGTAACTGAGAAGAATAATTGGCTTTCAAATGCAAATCTTCCACTTGACAATTTCCAACAATTTACTCAACAAGTCTCACCTGTGTTTGGAATGAACAACTGGCGTTCAAATGCTAGTTCTCAAAAACATACTCCAGAAAGCCTTCTTGTAATTGAAAAAGACAATTGGCGTTCAAATGCGAATCGTTTGTTTGGTAATTCAAAGAACGTTACACCAGAAAGACCTACAGTAGATGAAATGAATAGTTGGCGTTCAAATGCTAGTTCTCAAAAACATATTCCAGAAAGCCTTGTAGTCGAAAAAGACAATTGGCGTTCAAATGCGAATCGTTTGTTTGGTAATTCCAAGAACGTTACACCGGAAAGACCTACAGTAGATGGAATGAATAGTTGGCGTTCAAACTTCAATCCTGATAAACAATTAAATGAAAACAGAAACAAGTCATCTGAAGGAAAACTTTATATGAATCGGTATAAATAATAATAAACACTTATTTTTCTTTATTTTCCATTTGGTTTTTATACAATTAACATGCATACATTTTTAGTAATAATAGGTAACAAGGTTATTATTATTATTCTTATTTTTTAACATAAATACATTGTTTTATTGGCAATTTCAATAATTCTCTTAAGTTTTAAAGGTTTTTAATTAATAATCTAAGGTAAGTAATTGGTTTTATTATTTTCTTCATTGACAGTACAATAAAATTAATAAAGTTTAAAATTGAAAACAAATCATAGATATATTAACGATAATACATTGTTTTAAATCAGTTTAATTAGTATTTATGGAATTCATTGTTTTTTTTTTAATGTAAAAATCATTGCTTTTTTGAAAACGTTCATCTATTTTTTTCCATTATTATTATTATTATTATTATTATTCATCTACATTGTCCATCAGTGTGATGTGTTGTAGTTGGAAGCACATTTATTATAAGTATTATATTATTCACAAATGCTAGTGTTTATAATATTTTAAAACAATAATTTTTCCCCCTTTTAAAGTTTTTTTTCACATTATGATACTCAAATTTGTATATTACAAAAAAAAAAAAAACAATATATAATATATTAGTATTTGTTATCTGATATAAATATTGTAAATTAAAAAATTATATTAATTACAGGAATATATTTTTTTATTATATATATACTCATTGTGAGTTTTTAAGGACAAAAAGATAGAGAGAAAGATTTATTAAGAGTACAATTCTTTCACCC
The DNA here is from genome assembly GCA_032441825.1 of Chaetogeoica ovagalla. Classification (NCBI taxonomy): domain Eukaryota; kingdom Metazoa; phylum Arthropoda; class Insecta; order Hemiptera; family Aphididae; genus Chaetogeoica; species Chaetogeoica ovagalla. Next base: position 22,879 of record CM063746.1, on the reverse strand, counting down.
TGATGAAGCAACCTCGGTACGTTATACGGATAGTAGTCAATCAAGAGTCGTAGTTTGTAATTACAATAATCTTTGGTTTAAACGGTTATTGCTTGTATATTTCATTATTTATAGTTTTATGTGCCTCAAGTATAGTACGAAAAGCAATAAAACAATTATTGAATAATTACGTATCGAATCTCTACTCGTACCAAGACTGGTCGAGTAAGTCAATAATATATTTTCTTATTACTCAAGTAAAATATTAGAATATTTAAAATAAATCTTTGTTCAAATAATCAATAATTAATGTTTTACGTTTTTTTTTTTTTTTTAATTACCACAAACTTGCAAAAATGATCAAAATAAAAAAAAAACTTAATAATTTCACATATAAAATATACATAATATATACGTAGGTGCGATATGATATTTACTATGAAATAAACAATATGAATGAAAAAAAAGTCAAACGCATAAAAACGTTTTGTTTATAAACTTCAAACTTTTTTGTTTGTTTTATATTTACAAAATATTTGAACGTCCCCGTGTACGTTATGTTAAATTTATTGACATTTTTCATAAATTGATAAGAAATGGAAAAAAAAAGAAAAACGACTAGACTTTAGGTCCAACGAATTATATTAATGTTTGTTTTCGTTTTCACTACTGTAATTTAAATTCTCGCTTATAAATTCTGGCTGTCGAATTAGCCCCCGGGCTTGAATATTCAATCATTTTGTCGCGCCCGCGCCTTATCGTTCGACGCGATAAGCAAACGCACGCACGGCCTCCGTGGCAGCGATTCGACGACGCAAACGTCGCGTGTGACCGTTTACCACTACTAATCGGAAAGCGGTGGTTTCTCACCGTTCACGGTAGTGATAACGACGCGTGATAACCGGTAGTGAACACTTGGCTCCGCCGCGAGTGTATGCAGGAAAATAAATAAATGCTTTGTCGATAATTGTGTTTGTCGTTCGGTCTGTCCGTTGAAACGTTTTTATTATTATTATTATTTCTTCTCCGATTTCGTTTCGTGATGAGAACGCGAGAACGGACGCGCACGACGAAAAACGCTTACACGTCCATCTGCTACTATTAACGTAAGTGCGTTTACGGTTTAGATTTGTTATTTTATTGTATTCCGCGTTGACGAACCGTTTAAATTCGAACGCACTTAGGTGCGGTGGAAAATGCGATTAACGGATTTTCCGTTTCTCACGTCGTACCATCGTACGATGTGACCGCTGTGAGTGTTAAATTGTTGTCGTCGTTTCTTTTTTTTTCTTTCTATGAAGTCCACTTCGTCGAATTGAAAAAAAAAACATTTAACCGACAATAAATTACGTTGCAATCGACTTTTACAACATCGCTAACCGAATGTTTATATGTACGTATCAGAACGAATGAAATGTAAACGTTTTCGACTTCAGCACGTAACGCGAACACCGATATAAAGTTTCATAGAATTTTGAAACATTTGTCTGGCAACGTAGTGTACTTTTCACCCATTATTGAGAAATCAACAAATGGCCAATCGACTCTCAATAAATAAGTACGTTTATAAATTAGATATTTTACCGATAAGAGAAATTCCATTTAATTTCACAATTAGCTACAAATTACGAATTAAGTAACGAAAAATACTTGAATAACGCTAGTGTCATCACGGAAACATTTTGCTTCTCCAGTAAAAATATGTGACGCGTTTGTCAAACGAAACTTTCTATTCCGACAGTGTGATATAAAACAATTAATGACTTGTCCACCACAAACAAACCAAAAACATTTTCATGTTCGTAAAAAAAATAAAATAAGAACTTGGCAGGTTTTCGTGTCTTGATGAAAATGGAACATAGTTCGTGCACAATTTACATAAGATGAATGCATTTTCTCCCCTCCTCCCATCATAGTCAATTCTATATGTTGTCGATAATTAAATTAACACAAAAAACGCTACGAAAAGCCGAAATTTTCAATTAATTAATTTTACAATATTTAATCAATCTAGTAGATTCCATTCTTAAGATAATATACGTATTATGTCACTTTTAAACATTTTATTTAATTTTCATTTCTTTTACATTACATTTTAACTGTATAAAAGTAGTTTTATTTATATTTTAGAAAATTATTTTTATATTCATTATGTCACTTATTATGTACGGATTACGGCTTGTTATATCCTTGTAAGATTTTCATTAAAATTATACACATTACTTAATCAACCGATTGTATCGAACTGAAATAGCTTACAATACAGAAATATAAGTTTAGTAATTGAATATATTTTTTTTTTAATTTTATCTAATTTTTAGTTACTCAAATGAGAAGATGACATTCATTTATAACGGACGTGAAAAAGAAATACCAGAAATAAAATGTTGGTATCCACAAACGATAGTGTACGATCCAATAAAAGCTGGTAGTATAGATGGGACCGATATTGAACCGCACGATGCTGGAATCATCCGAGCTATAAATTCCAGTTATAAGCCTAGCTACAAGGCAAAAGGAAATCCTTTACATACACTATTTGTTAGCAGGCTGAGCTTAGACACAAGAGAAAACGATTTAGAAGAAGTAAGCATAATTTATTATTGTTATATTGTAATCGTTGTCGATGAAGTACAAAAGAATGTGGACTTGTATACAGTATTAATGTAAACCGAGAATGATTTTTCCGATTTATTTCTAGAAAATGTGATTTTGAAGATATTACGCTTTTCCTAATTTCATTATGGAAATTCAGTGTAATATAATAATTTGTTTAAACGTTTGTATTTTGTTTCAGGTATTTAGTCGTTATGGCAAACTGGTATCCGTGAGATTGGTTAGAGATATCGTAACTGGCCTGTCCAAGAAATATGCTTTTATAGAGTATGAAACCTCTAAAATTACATTAAATGCTTATTCACGTTGTAAATCTTTGATAATAAATGATTTCGAGGTATTTGTAGACTTTGAATGCGAACGTTTGTTACCAGGATGGAAACCTCGTAGACTAGGTATAATTGGGATTTGTGTCGAACAAATGAATAATTTTATTGGATTCAAACGGATTTCGTTATGATGATTTCACATTTTTTTTTTTCGTTATGTTTTTTAGGCGGCGGTTTCGGAGGTGAAAAGAATTCAGGACAACTTCGATTTGGTGGTCGCATACGAAATTTCAAATCGCCGTTAAATCTAATAGCATTCAGAAAGGACAGAACGCGTACGAATGAAAATAAAACCAAAGAATTATCGCCTTTGCCTTCGTCGTCAACGGCACCGACAAAGACGTATTCAAATTCAAATTGTCATCCGATCACGACTACGCCGCTTTCAACAATATCGTTACCGCTAACACCGCCGTCACAGCCACCTATAGTTTTACCATTAACACCACCGTCGCATTCAAACGCACTTTTACCATTGACTCCGCCGTCGAATCAAATTATTTTATTACCCTTAACACCACCTCCGCAATTGTCTGTGAACTTACCGTTAACACCACCGCCATCGAGTAATTATATCGCCGCGCATTTACCATTAACGCCACCGTCTAATTCAAATTCGTCGTCGCACCCTAGTTTGTAATGCGATTTCATTTTGAATTTTTTAACTCGACTATTTTGTTGTGCCATTCATAAAACCGGGGGGTTTTTTTTTTACACGACGCGAATCCGATGCGCGAGACGGGTTTCGACCAGTGTGAACGTGTGCTGCTGCGGCCTCGTTGTCGGTTTTTGTTGTGCGCATGTATTGACACTGCTCGCTCTGTTTCGCATCATATGCTCTGGTCGTGATGAATCATTTGGGCGAATCAACTGTTTGGCGAGGCAGCCGATTCGCGCATCAGATGCTCATCGTTCAAACCCGGCTTGACAAATTATTTTTATTCGTCATCAGTGAATATTTTCAGCCGCTCGAATAACATTTTTATTTTGAATTTAATTTTTATAAAAACAAAGAATGTATTATAATATGTAACATACGTTTTGTATAAGTGATTTATTCGAATTAAATAAATAAATGCTTCAGGAAATTCTTAAGGATCTGAATGAAATTTTGATTCTAATTAAAACTGCAAATTTTCTATTTATTCCCCTTAACTTTTTTTCTTCCTCGGTAAAGGATCAATGACTGCTTTTAATTTACACTACGGGTTTGGTATAAAATATGTGATCAGTGGTCAGTGAATGACGCATCACACCATAATGGTTCGCTTCATTTAATTTGTTATAACTTATAACTGTGTTTAAATATCATTTTTTTTTTTTGATCGATACATAATGTATTTTATTTAGTGATCATTTTTTTTTTTTTGGAATATTTAACAAATTTCTATTAAATATAAAATGTTCTTTCTAAATTTGAAATAAAATCATAATTTAACGATTTGTTTGTAAACGGAATAAAACATGTTATTTATACGAGTAATATAAGCAAAGAAAAATTTTAATTTACTTTAAAATTTAGCATTAATGTATAAATCTGATATTCTGTTATTGAAAGAAAATGTGAAGTTTAAATTTTAACAGATTATATATATAGAATTGGTAGTCGGATAATATCATAAGTTCAACTCGGTTTAAATTAAATATTATTATGTAATACGAGTTAATATATGGTGCTTTTATACTTATAACTATATGGTAAGTATTTAAAAATATAACAAATACTTTGAATTGAATTGTTATACATTTAATTATAGAAATGAAACAATTTGTTGCAAAATATAATTTTCCATTTTTAAATGTTATTTAAAAATATATATATTATATTTATATAAATTTCACATGTAATATAATATTTACACATTTATTATTTATTTGAATTAATTCATAGTTTTTATTTTTTATATCTGTTCCTTTCCCATGTTCTTTTTTGAATTTAATGTTTACAAAATATCTAAACAAACTGATTATATTATCCCTTATGATTCCAATCATCCTTTTCCCCAAAAAAACTTTCATTTTTAATATCATTCTTCTTAATAGACTTAAACCTATATTCTTTTAAATAAATATAATTTTAACCATGACCTTAATATTGTTAGTTGTTACCATAATGTAATAAAAATAAATATAATTTATACTTATTATTACATGTTTATATTAAAACATATGAATTATGGAATAAATTTTCAATAATAATTTTGATAAACTTAATTTTTCTGGAATTTACAAATTCAAATGTAGATATAATAAAAAATGATGTTTGTAAAACGAATAGAAATTTTAATATAAGTACAGGATATAAAGAAACACATTCCTGAAAATAAAATTAAAAAAGGGTAAGCAAAATTCAAATATTTCCAAACACGTTTTAATATTTTAAATATACAATAAAATATTTATATATTTTTTTAAATTCACAGCCATGGGGCTGGTTTGCTGCAACTCTCCAATAGTCCCAATTTTCCGCCATTCTGTTCATCAGTCTGTAGTTTGGCACGTTCAAATCCCTCATTATTTGTTGTAGGTAATCTAGAGGTGGTCTATCTACTACATTCTTTCCTTCTACCATTTCTTCAACAACTCTTTGCAATAAGCAGTTATGTCTTAGGGTGTGTCCTTTAGTACACTTAATAGCCAATACTCTTTGGCTTAATTGTACATATTTAATATACTATCCACACACAAATAACCATTTTGTTTATTTATTTTTTCGTTTTAATAACTTTATTATGTTATTAATAATAATAATAATAAAATGTGAAATAAAAAATAAAATTTGAAAAAAAAAATGTATAATTTTGCACGTGACTGGGATAAAATATATTATTATTATTGTTGTTGTTGTTATCCTATATTTTTAATTTGCGAACAAGGACTTATTATAATGTTTAAATGCTTAAAATTATAATATTTTACTTATTATAACGTGATAATAATATGTATATATGTAAGTGTATAGATATAACTATATACGATATACAAGGTTAACTTTCGATTCCGACTATATATTAATTATTATGTTTACTTATTAGGTGTAATATTTTTCATGGATGGTATAGATGGTACACGATAGAATATGATAATATTAAAACAAGAATAGTTCGTTAAATACAAAATTTAATACATCTGACTTATCAATAACAATATTCGTCGCGCGATCGCCTGTAATATTGGCGTAGCGCGCAGCCAGCTCAGAGTAAATTCAATCGTATCGCGCGAAAAGCAAATACGTTTTGAGAAAAAAAAAAGAACTGATGCCGATCTATTTGATTTTGATACACCTGAACAGTGTCTACATGCTATGTCAATTCGTCCTTATGCATAAGACATTCAAGCACCTATTAATTTATGTTCTTGTTATTAAATTTTGAAAATTTTAAAACGTCGTAGGACTTGGGTCTCTTTTTTTTGCCACGAAGGAGAAGACGACGATGAAAAACCGATAACTTATAGTAAAAAAAAAAAAATGTTTATGGATTCGATTGACTTTTTTTTTTAAATACAATAATTGTAAATACTGACATATTATATTATATTATACAATGTAAAACGCATCATTATTAAGGTATCTATCGATTATATAAAACACATATTCGATACGTTTTCGTTCGTTGAGTATAAGTATACGTTCCTGAAGTCCAGGACTTGTGTATTTTTTCGTATGAAATTTAAAAGCAAGGTGCCCACTTTTTCTCTCATTTTCACTTTGTATAAAACGCAGGGCTTTTGCACAAAACGATAAAATCACACGCACACACATAGATAAAACGTAGGTAAAAATAATTCGTCGTAATATTATTGTATAATACGTGTCGTATACGATCAAAAGTGGGCTTATGTCTCTTCTCTCATAAAACGTATATAAAGGACATTTGACATAATTTAATCTACCGTCATGATTATAATATATATATATATAAATTTTCATCTCATATGCTATACGTGAGGACGAGGAGTCACAGGGATAGCGAAGTTTTTTTTCGGATCGAATGCTAACATTATATATATATATATATATATTTATTTATAAAATTTGATAGAAAATTCAATTTTTTTCGCGTGCCAAACCGGGTCCACATTTATGTAGACATTGGATCGTAGAGTATGTACTGTACCCGAATAAAAATGATATACCAAAAAGTATTTAAGTATGTATACAAGTACAAATCAGTAACTGAATTTAAACACACTCTTTCATTTAAATTAAATATAGTCTTCTATATATTCACCTATTGATCATTAAATGAGAGTATTAAATGGTTTTATCTTATATTAAAAAAAAAAATTTTTTTTTTATCTATAAAGCTCGCTGTTAAATGGTAAAAAAATGTGTCGTTATACTAGATTAAAATATACTAATTAGATACTCTTTGCCATAATTGGAAAATGTCTCAAAATATCTCATAATTCCGGCCGTAAACGACTGTGCTTGAATCTCGTAATACAATCCGGTATCGTGACATCGCTGTATAACGCGTTAATAACGCCGTAGAGATTTCGAAAGCCGAAATTCTATAATATGTTTATTATTCGAGAAAATCGTGTTTTAAAAATTATTATTCGGTTGTTTTTTTTTTCTTGTCTGACGAGTGATAATTGCGAGTATTCACATTTTACTATTCGACATTTTTCGAAAGTTTAGCGCACACAGAACGAATACATTCAATGTGTCGCTGAAATGTTAGTACAATATTATATAAAAATTTCGAGTTTTTTTTTTGCTTTTTACCCGAATTTAAAACCAAATTCCATGTGCATGTCCATGTCGGACAACACTCGAATGGAATATAAACGGACAATACGTTTTTATTCCTCTAACCTAGTGCTGCGCCCCGCAATTTAAATTCGACCGTTCGAGTATCGAAATTTTTACTTAACTTATTGCTATATAGTAAAACGAAGGTGGGGAGAATTCGTCGATTTCCGTTTGAACGATTCAACTGTTTAATAATTTCAAATTTCCGTATGAATACAAAGCGTACGGTATAGCGCACACGGTCTTGTCCTTTGGACAATTATATGGAAATCGATCGTTTAAACAACGATATATGACGTAATAATATTATAATATAGTTAAGTGTATACGCGTGGACATGAAGTCGTACTTGTACCTGTATTACATGTATGTATATAATAATATATCAATATATATATATATATAGACAACAAGGCTGTTGAGTTATTACAGAATAAAGTGAATTATTATTATTATTATTATTTTCTACTAGATTATATCCGAGAAATACGCGATATGCACACCGGTGATCCGAGTAAAATTCGTTTATTATAGGTAATATCAACGTTTTAATGTTTAAATAATTTTTTAATCATTTCGAGTCCTTCTTCGTCCGTGAAATACAAAAACGATGGTTAAATTTTTTTTTTTTTTTTTACTTTTAAAGTTTTTTTAATCTTACGAAATTAAAAATAAATATTTAATATTGAGAAAATGTTCGTTTAAAACGTAGAGTTTCTCTCGCTTTTCTTACCGCTGTTACACGCCTATGGAAAAAGCTCGTGTATCGAAATATTTATGCACGCGTAGTAATGGAACCGGGGGGGGGGGGTTTTTTTATGAACAAATTACAACAAATTTTTCTTTTACTTTTAGTAACTCCACAACGATAAAATTGGTGTCGAACGCTTCCTTAGTGTAAAATCAGGAAATCCTCCGTATGAATTTTCTCCCGAGGAAATTTTACTCTTACTTCCAGTAACTCTACAAAGACAAAATTGGTGTCGTATACTTCCCTAGAGATTAATCGGGAAAACTTCTGTAGAGATTTTTTTTCTGGCAAATTCTTCTCATACTTTCAGTAACACTACAAAGACAAAATTGGTGTCGAACGCTTCCCTAGTGTAAAATCAGGAAAACCCCCGTAAGTATTTTCTGCCGAGTAAATATTTTTCTTGTTTCCAGCAAATTTTTATCATACTTCCAAGAACACTACGAACACTAAATTGGTGTCGAACGCTTCCCTAGTGTAAAATCGGGAAAACCCCCGTAGGAATTATCTGCCGAGTAAATATTTTTCTTGTTTCCAGTAACTTTCCAATGACAAAATTGGTGTTGAACACTTGCCTAGTGAATAATCGGGAAAACTTCCGTAGAAATTTTTTATCTGGCAAATTCCTCTCATACTTTCAGTTACACTACAACGACAAAATTAGTGTCGGACACTTCCTTAGTGTAAAATCGGGAGAATCCCCTTAGGAATTTTCTGCCGAGTAAATTTTATTCCTACTTCCAGTAACATTACAAAGAAAAAATTGGTGTTGAACACTTGCCTAGAGAATAATCAGGAAAACTTCCGTTGGAGTTTTCTGCCGAGCCAATTTTATTCTTACTTCCAGTAACTCTACAACGATAAAATTGGTGTCGAACGTTTCCCTAGTGTAAAATCAGGAAAACCTCGGTATGAATTTTCTCCTGAGGAAATTTTACTCTTACTTCCAGTAACTCTACAAAGACAAAATTGGTGTCGAATACTTCCCTAGAGAATAATCGGAAATACTTCAGAAGTAATTTCTGACAAGCAAATTTTTCTTTTACTTTCAGTAACACTACAAAGACAAAATTGGTGTCGAACGCTTCCTTAGTGTAAAATCAGGAAAACCCCCGTAGGAATTTTCTGCCGAGTAAATATATTTCTTGTTTCCAGTAACTCTACAAAGACAAAATTGGTTTCGTATACTTCCCTAGAGATTAATCGGGAAAACTTCTGTAGAAATTTTTTTTCTGGCAAATTGTTCTCATACTTTCAGTAACACTACAAAGACAAAATTAGTGTCGGACACTTCCTTAGTGTAAAATCGGGAAAATCCCCATAGGGATTTTCTGCCGAGTAAATTTTATTTCTACTTCCAGTAACTTTACAAAGAAAAAATTGTTGTAGAACGCTTCCCCAGAAAATAATCAGGAAAACTTTCGTTGGAGTTTTCTGCCGAGCAAATTTTATTCTTACTTCCAGTAACTCTACAAAGACAAAATTAGTGTCGAATACTTCCCTAGAGAATAATCGGAAATAGTTCAGAAGTAATTTCTGACGAGCAAATTTTTCTTTTACTTTCAGTAACTCCACAACGATAACATTGGTGTCGAACGCTTCCCTAGTGTAAAATCAGGAAAACCCCTGTAGGAATTTTCTGCCGAGTAAATATTTTTCTTGTTTCCAGTAACTTTCCAATGACAAAATTGGTGAAGAACGCTTCCCTAGTGAATAATCGGGAAAACATCCGTAGAAATTTTTTATCTGGCAAATTCCTCTCATACTTTCAGTTACACTACAAAGACAAAATTAGTGTCGGATACTTCCTAAGTGTAAAATCGGGAAAATCCCCTTAGGAATTTTCTGCCGAGTAAATTTTATTCCTACTTCCAGTAACATTACAAAGAAAAAATTGGTGTAGAACGCTTCCCTAGAGAATAATCAGGAAAACTTCCGTTGGAATTTTCTGCCGCGCAAATTTTATTCTTACTTCCAGTAACTCTACAAAGACAAAATTAGTGTCGAATACTTCCGTAGAGAATAATCGGAAATACTTCAGAAGTAATTTTCTGACAAGCAAATTTTTCTATTACTTTCAGTAACTCCACAACGATAAAATTGGTGTCGAACGCTTCACTAGTGTAAAATCAGGAAAACCTCCGTATGAATTTTCTCCCGAGGAAATTTTACTCTGACTTCCAGTAACCCTACAAAGACAAAATTGGTTTCGTATATTTCCCTAGAGATTAATCGGGAAAACTTCTGTAGAAATTTATTTTCTGGCAAATTCTTCTCATACTTTCAGTAACACTACAAAGACAAAATTGGTGTCGGACTCTTCCTTAGTGTAAAATCGGGAAAATCCCCTTAGGAATTTTCTGCCGAGTAAATTTTATTTCTACTTCCAGTAACTCAACAAAGACAAAATTGGTTTCGTATACTTCCCTAGAGATTAATCGGGAAAACTTCTGTAGAAATTTTTTTTCTGGCAAATTGTTCTCATACTTTCAGTAACACTACAAAGACAAAATTAGTGTCGGACACTTCCTTAGTGTAAAATCGGGAAAATCCCCATAGGGATTTTCTGCCGAGTAAATTTTATTTCTACTTCCAGTAACTTTACAAAGAAAAAATTGTTGTAGAACGCTTCCCCAGAAAATAATCAGGAAAACTTTCGTTGGAGTTTTCTGCCGAGCAAATTTTATTCTAACTTCCAGTAACTCTACAAAGACAAAATTAGTGTCGAATACTTCCCTAGAGAATAATCGGAAATAGTTCAGAAGTAATTTCTGACGAGCAAATTTTTCTTTTACTTTCAGTAACTCCACAACGATAACATTGGTGTCGAACGCTTCCCTAGTGTAAAATCAGGAAAACCCCTGTAGGAATTTTCTGCCGAGTAAATATTTTTCTTGTTTCCAGTAACTTTCCAATGACAAAATTGGTGAAGAACGCTTCCCTAGTGAATAATCGGGAAAACATCCGTAGAAATTTTTTATCTGGCAAATTCCTCTCATACTTTCAGTTACACTACAAAGACAAAATTAGTGTCGGATACTTCCTAAGTGTAAAATCGGGAAAATCCCCTTAGGAATTTTCTGCCGAGTAAATTTTATTCCTACTTCCAGTAACATTACAAAGAAAAAATTGGTGTAGAACGCTTCCCTAGAGAATAATCAGGAAAACTTCCGTTGGAATTTTCTGCCGCGCAAATTTTATTCTTACTTCCAGTAACTCTACAAAGACAAAATTAGTGTCGAATACTTCCGTAGAGAATAATCGGAAATACTTCAGAAGTAATTTTCTGACAAGCAAATTTTTCTTTTACTTTCAGTAACTCCACAACGATAAAATTGGTGTCGAACGCTTCACTAGTGTAAAATCAGGAAAACCTCCGTATGAATTTTCTCCCGAGGAAATTTTACTCTGACTTCCAGTAACCCTACAAAGACAAAATTGGTTTCGTATATTTCCCTAGAGATTAATCGGGAAAACTTCTGTAGAAATTATTTTTCTGGCAAATTCTTCTCATACTTTCAGTAACACTACAAAGACAAAATTGGTGTCGGACACTTCCTTAGTGTAAAATCGGGAATATCCTCTTAGGAATTTTCTGCCGAGTAAATTTTATTTCTACTTCCAGTAACTCTACAAAGACAAAATTGGTTTCGTATACTTCCCTAGAGATTAATCGGGAAAACTTCTGTAGAAATTTTTTTTCTGGCAAATTCTTCTCATACTTTCAGTAACACTACAAAGACAAAATTAGTGTCGGACACTTCCTTAGTGTAAAATCGGGAAAATCCCCTTAGGAATTTTCTGCCGAGTAAATTTTATTTCTACTTCCAGTAACTCTACAAAGACAAAATTGGTTTCGTATACTTCCCTAGAGACTAATCGGGAAAACTTCTGTAGAAATTTTTTTTCTGGCAAATTCTTCTCATACTTTCAGTAACACTACAAAGACAAAATTGGTGTCGAACGCTTCCCTAGTGTAAAATCGGGAAAACTCCCGAAGAAATTTTCTGCCGAGTAAATATTTTTCTTGTTTCCAGTAACTTTCCATTGACAAAATTGATGAAGAACGCTTCCCTAGTGAATAATCGGGAAAACATCCGTAGAAATTTTTTATCTGGCAAATTCCTCTCATACTTTCAGTTACACTACAAAGACAAAATTAGTGTCGGATACTTCCTAAGTGTAAAATCGGGAAAATCCCCTTAGGAATTTTCTGCCGAGTAAATTTTATTCCTACTTCCAGTAACATTACAAAGAAAAAATTGGTGTAGAACGCTTCCCTAGAGAATAATCAGGAAAACTTCCGTTGGAATTTTCTGCCGCGCAAATTTTATTCTTACTTCCAGTAACTCTACAAAGACAAAATTAGTGTCGAATACTTCCGTAGAGAATAATCGGAAATACTTCAGAAGTAATTTTCTGACAAGCAAATTTTTCTATTACTTTCAGTAACTCCACAACGATAAAATTGGTGTCGAACGCTTCACTAGTGTAAAATCAGGAAAACCTCCGTATGAATTTTCTCCCGAGGAAATTTTACTCTGACTTCCAGTAACCCTACAAAGACAAAATTGGTTTCGTATACTTCCCTAGAGATTAATCGGGAAAACTTCTGTAGAAATTTATTTTCTGGCAAATTCTTCTCATACTTTCAGTAACACTACAAAGACAAAATTAGTGTCGGACACTTCCTTAGTGTAAAATCGGGAAAATCCCCATAGGAATTTTTTGCCGAGTAAATTTTATTTCTACTTCCAGTAACTCTACAAAGACAAAATTGGTTTCGTATACTTCCCTAGAGATTAATCGGGAAAACTTCTGTAGAAATTTTTTTTCTGGCAAATTGTTCTCATACTTTCAGTAACACTACAAAGACAAAATTAGTGTCGGACACTTCCTTAGTGTAAAATCGGGAAAATCCCCATAGGGATTTTCTGCCGAGTAAATTTTATTTCTACTTCCAGTAACTTTACAAAGAAAAAATTGTTGTAGAACGCTTCCCCAGAAAATAATCAGGAAAACTTTCGTTGGAGTTTTCTGCCGAGCAAATTTTATTCTAACTTCCAGTAACTCTACAAAGACAAAATTAGTGTCGAATACTTCCCTAGAGAATAATCGGAAATAGTTCAGAAGTAATTTCTGACGAGCAAATTTTTCTTTTACTTTCAGTAACTCCACAACGATAACATTGGTGTCGAACGCTTCCCTAGTGTAAAATCAGGAAAACCCCTGTAGGAATTTTCTGCCGAGTAAATATTTTTCTTGTTTCCAGTAACTTTCCAATGACAAAATTGGTGAAGAACGCTTCCCTAGTGAATAATCGGGAAAACATCCGTAGAAATTTTTTATCTGGCAAATTCCTCTCATACTTTCAGTTACACTACAAAGACAAAATTAGTGTCGGATACTTCCTAAGTGTAAAATCGGGAAAATCCCCTTAGGAATTTTCTGCCGAGTAAATTTTATTCCTACTTCCAGTAACATTACAAAGAAAAAATTGGTGTAGAACGCTTCCCTAGAGAATAATCAGGAAAACTTCCGTTGGAATTTTCTGCTGAGCAAATTTTATTCTTACTTCCAGTAACTCTACAAAGACAAAATTAGTGTCGAATACTTCCCTAGAGAAGAATCGGAAATACTTCAGAAGTAATTTTCTGACAAGCAAATTTTTCTTTTACTTTCAGTAACTCCACAACGATAAAATTGGTGTCGAACGCTTCTCTAGTGTAAAATCAGGAAAACCTCCGTATGAATTTTCTCCCGAGGAAATTTTACTCTGACTTCCAGTAACCCTACAAAGACAAAATTGGTATCGTATACTTCCCTAGAGATTAATCGGGAAAACTTCTGTAGAAATTTTTTTTCTGGCAAATTCTTCTCATACTTTCAGTAACACTACAAAGACAAAATTGGTGTCGGACACTTCCTTAGTGTAAAATCGGGAAAATCCCCTTAGGAATTTTCTGCCGAGTAAATTTTATTTCTACTTCCAGTAACTCTACAAAGACAAAATTGGTGTCGTATACTTCCCTAGAGATTAATCGGGAAAACTTCTGTAGAAATTTTTTTTCTGGCAAATTCTTCTCATACTTTCAGTAACACTACAAAGACAAAATTGGTGTCGAACGCTTCCCTAGTGTAAAATCGGGAAAACTCCCGAAGAAATTTTCTGCCGAGTAAATATTTTTCTTGTTTCCAGTAACTTTCCATTGACAAAATTGATGAAGAACGCTTCCCTAGTGAATAATCGGGAAAACTTCCGTAGAAATTTTTTATCTTGCAAATTCCTCTCATACTTTCAGTTACACTACAAAGACAAAATTAGTGTCGGACACTTCCCTAGTGTAAAATCGGGAAAATCCCCTTAGGAATTTTCTGCCGAGTAAATTTTATTCCTACTTCCAGTAACTTTACAAAGAAAATATTGGTGTAGAACGCTTCCCTAGAGAATAATCAGGAAAACTTCCGTTGGAATTTTCTGCCGCGCAAATTTTATTCTTACATCCAGTAACTCTACAAAGACAAAATTAGTGTCGATTAATTCCCTAGAGAATAGTCGGAAATACTTTAGAAGTAATTTTCTGACAAGCAAATTTTTCTTTTACTTTTAGTAACACCACAACGATAAAATTGGTGTCGAACGCTTCCCTAGTGTAAAATCAGGAAAACCTCCGTATGAATTTTCTCCCGAGGAAATTTTACTCTGACTTCCAGTAACCCTACAAAGACAAAATTGGTTTCGTATACTTCCCTAGAGATTAATCGGGAAAACTTCTGTAGAAATTTTTTATCTGGCAAATTCTTCTCATACTTTCAGTAACACTACAAAGACAAAATTGGTGCCGGACACTTCCTTAGTGTAAAACCAAGAAAATCCCCTTAGGAATTTTCTGCTGAGTAAATTTTATTTCTACTTCCAGTAACTCAACAAAGACAAAATTGCGTCGTATACTTCCTAGAGATTAATCGGGAAAACTTCAGAAATTTTTTTTCTGCCGAGCAAATTTTATTCTTACTTCCAGTAACTCTACAAAGACAATATTAGTGTCGAATACTTCCCTAGAGAATAATCGGAAATACTTCAGAGGTAATTTTCTAAAAAGCAAATTTTTCTTTTACTTTTAGTAACTCCACAACGATAAAATTGGTGTCGAACGCTTCCCTAGTGTAAAATCAGGAAAACCTCCGTATGAATTTTCTCCCGAGGAAATTTTACTCATACTTTCAGTAACACTACAAAGACAAAATTGGTGTCGAACGCTTCCCTAGTGTAAAATCAGGAAAACCTTCGTAGGAATTTTCTGCCGAGTAAATATTTTTCTTGTTTCCAGCAAATTTTTATCATACTTCCAAGGATACTACAAACACTAAATTTGTGTCGAACGCTTCCCTAGTGTAAAATCGGGAAAACTCCCGAAGAAATTTTCTGCCGAGTAAATATTTTTCTTGTTTCCAGTAACTTTCCAATGACAAAATTGATGAAGAACGCTTCCCTAGTGAATAATCGGGAAAACTTCCGTAGAAATTTTTTTTCTGGCAAATTCTTCTCATACTTCCAAGAACACTACAAACACTAAATTGGTGTCGAACGCTTCCCTAGTGTAAAATCGGGAAAAACCCCGTAGGAATTTTCTGCCGAGTAAATATTTTTCTTGTTTCCAGTAACTTTCCAATGACAAAATTGATGAAGAACGCTTCCCTAGTGAATAATCGGGAAAACTTCCGTAGAAATTTTTTATCTGGCAAATTCCTCTCATACTTTCAGTAACACTACAAAGACAAAATTGGTGTCGGACACTTCCTTAGTGTAAAATCGGGAAAATCCCCTTAGGAATTTTCTGCCGAGTAAACTTTATTCCTACTTCCAGTAACTTTACAAAGACAAAATTGGTGTAGAACTCTTCCCTAGAGAATAAACAGGAAAACTTCCGTTGGAATTTTCTGCCGAGCAAATTTTATTCTTACTTCCAGTAACTCTACAAAGACAAAATTAGTGTCGAATACTTCCCTAGAGAATAATCGGAAATACTTCAGAAGTAATTTTCTAAAAAGCAAATTTTTCTTTTACTTTCAGTAACTCCACAACGATAAAATTTGTGTCGAACGCTTCCCTAGTGTAAAATCAGGAAAACCTCCGTATGAATTTTCTCCCGAGGAAATTTTACTCTTACTTCCAGTAACTCTACAAAGACAAAATTGGTGTCGTATACTTCCATAGAGATTAATCGGGAAAACTTCTGTAGAAATTTTTTTTCTGGCAAATTCTTCTCATACTTTCAGTAACACTACAAAGACAAAATTGGTGTCGAACGCTTCCCTAGTGTAAAATCAGGATAACCTTCGTAGGAATTTTCTGCCGAGTAAATATTTTTCTTGTTTCCAGCAAATTTTTATCATACTTCCAAGAACACTACAAACACTAAATTTGTGTCGAACGCTTCCCTAGTGTAAAATCGGGAAAACTCCCGTAGAAATTTTCTGCCGAGTAAATATTTTTCTTGTTTCCAGTAACTTTCCAATGACAAAATTGATGAAGAACGCTTCCCTAGTGAATAATCGGGAAAACTTCAATTTTTCAAAAAAAATTTGACCCCCCCCACCACTAAAAAAAATTTTTTTTTTCTACCGAATTCAAACTAAAATTATTCACTGATTTGATATGGAAAACCACCTTGAGTTACTGGAATGGGCAAAATTGGTTTATTAATGAAGGTAAAAGTCGAAAAAAAAATGCAAAAAATTACTTCCGGAACACGGCATCGAACCCTGGTCCGTAGATTCCAAAGCAACGCACTGATCCACTAGACTACAAGAAATGCCCATATCGTTGTTCTCACTCCTTATTTGCAAAACGTCATAACTTCTGAACTATTTCGAATTGATCGACGGGGTTAACTGCATTACGTTACTAGTACCGAAATCTATCGGAATCCGTCATAAAAAAAATTTGTCCTCCCTACCACCAAAAAAAATTTTTTTTTCTACCGAATTCAAACTAAAATTATTCACTGATTTGATATGGAAAACCACCTTGAGTTACTGGAATGGGCAAATTTGGTTTATTAATGAAGGTAAAAGTCGAAAAAAAAATGCAAAAAATTACTTCCGGAACACGGCATCGAACCCTGGTCCGTAGATTCCAAAGCAACGCGCTGGTCCACTAGACTACAAGAAATGCCCATATCGTTGTTCTCACTCCTTATTTGCAAAACGTCATAACTTCTGAACTATTTCGAATTGATCGACGGGGTTAACTGCATTACGTTACTAGTACCGAATTCTATCGGAATCCGTCATAAAAAAAATTTGTCCTCCCCACCACCAAAAAAAATTTTTTTTTTCTACCGTATTCAAACTAATATTATTCACTGATTTGATATGGAAAACCACCTAGAGTTACTGGAATGGGCAAATTTGGTTTATTAATGAAGGAAAAAGTCGAAAAAAAATGCAAAAAATCACTTCCGGAACACGGCATCGAACCCTGGTCCGTAGATTCCAAAGCAACGCACTGATCCACTAGACTACAAGAAATGCCCATATCGTTGTTCTCACTCCTTATTTGCAAAACGTCATAACTTCTGAACTATTTCGAATTGATCGACGGGGTTAACTGCATTACGTTACTAGTACCGAATTCTATCGGAATCCGTCATAAAAAAAATTTGACCCCCCCACCACCAAAAAAAATTTTTTTTTTCTACCGAATTCAAACTAAAATTATTCACTGATTTGATATGGAAAACCACCTTGAGTTACTGGAATGGGCAAATTTGGTTTATTAATGAAGGTAAAAGTCGAAAAAAAATGCAAAAAATTACTTCCGGAACACGGCATCGAACCCTGGTCCGTAGATTCCAAAGCAACGCACTGATCCACTAGACTACAAGAAATGCCCATATCGTTGTTCTCACTCCTTATTTGCAAAACGTCATAACTTCTGAACTATTTCGAATTGATCGACGGGGTTAACTGCATTACGTTACTAGTACCGAATTCTATCGGAATCCGTCATAAAAAAAATTTGACCCCCCCACCAAAAAAAATTTTTTTTTTCTACCGAATTCAAACTAAAATTATTCACTGATTTGATATGGAAAACCACCTAGAGTTACTGGAATGGGCAAATTTGGTTTATTAATGAAGGTAAAAGTCGAAAAAAAATGCAAAAAATCACTTCCGGAACACGGCATCGAACCCTGGTCCGTAGATTCCAAAGCAACGCACTGATCCACTAGACTACAAGAAATGCCCATATCGTTGTTCTCAATCCTTATTTGCAAAACGTCATAACTTCTGAACTATTTCGAATTGATCGACGGGGTTAACTGCATTACGTTACTAGTACCGAATTCTATCGGAATCCGTCATAAAAAAAATTTGACCTCCCCACCACCAAAAAAAATTTTTTTTTTCTACCGTATTCAAACTAAAATTATTCACTGATTTGATATGGAAAACCACCTAGAGTTACTGGAATGGGCAAATTTGGTTTATTAATGAAGGAAAAAGTCGAAAAAAAATGCAAAAAATCACTTCCGGAACACGGCATCGAACCCTGGTCCGTAGATTCCAAAGCAACGCACTGATCCACTAGACTACAAGAAATGCCCATATCGTTGTTCTCACTCCTTATTTGCAAAACGTCATAACTTCTGAACTATTTCGAATTGATCGACAGGGTTAACTGCATTACGTTACTAGTACCGAATTCTATCGGAATCCGTCATAAAAAAAATTTGACCCCCCACCACCAAAAAAATTATTTTTTTCTACCGAATTCAAACTAAAATTATTCACTGATTTGATATGGAAAACCACCTTGAGTTACTGGAATGGGCAAATTTGGTTTATTAATGAAGGAAAAAGTCGAAAAAAAATGCAAAAAATCACTTCCGGAACACGGCATCGAACCCTGGTCCGTAGATTCCAAAGCAACGCACTGATCCACTAGACTACAAGAAATGCCCATATCGTTGTTCTCACTCCTTATTTGCAAAACGTCATAACTTCTGAACTATTTCGAATTGATCGACGGGGTTAACTGCATTACGTTACTAGTACCGAATTCTATCGGAATCCGTCATAAAAAAAATTTGACCCCCCCACCACCAAAAAAAATTTTTTTTTTCTACCGAATTCAAACTAAAATTATTCACTGATTTGATATGGAAAACCACCTAGAGTTACTGGAATGGGCAAATTTGGTTTATTAATGAAGGAAAAAGCCGAAAAAAAATGCAAAAAATCACTTCCGGAACACGGCATCGAACCCTGGTCCGTAGATTCCAAAGCAAGGCGCTGATCCACTAGACTGCAAGAAATGCCCATATCGTTGTTCTCACTCCTTATTTGCAAAACGTCATAACTTCTGAACTATTTCGAATTGATCGACGGGGTTAACTGCATTACGTTACTAGTACCGAATTTTATCGGAATCCGTCATAAAAAAAATTTGACCCCCCCACCACCAAAAAAAATTTTTTTTTTCTACCGAATTCAAACTAAAATTATTCACTGATTTGATATGGAAAACCACCTAGAGTTACTGGAATGGGCAAATTTGGTTTATTAATGAAATAAAAAGTCGAAAAAAAATGCAAAAAATCACTTCCGGAACACGGCATCGAACCCTGGTCCGTAGATTCCAAAGCAACGCACTGATCCACTAGACTACAAGAAATGCCCATATCGTTGTTCTCACTCCTTATTTGCAAAACGTCATAACTTCTGAACTATTTCGAATTGATCGACGGGGTTAACTGCATTACGTTACTAGTACCGAATTCTATCGGAATCCGTCATAAAAAAAATTTGACCCCCCACCACCAAAAAAAATTTTTTTTTTCTACCGAATTCAAACTAAAATTATTCACTGATTTGATATGGAAAACCACCTAGAGTTACTGGAATGGGCAAATTTGGTTTATTAATGAAGGAAAAAGTCGAAAAAAAATGCAAAAAATCACTTCCGGAACACGGCATCGAACCCTGGTCCGTAGATTCCAAAGCAACGCACTGATCCACTAGACTACAAGAAATGCCCATATCGTTGTTCTCACTCCTTATTTGCAAAACGTCATAACTTCTGAACTATTTCGAATTGATCGACGGGGTTAACTGCATTACGTTACTAGTACCGAATTCTATCGGAATCCGTCATAAAAAAAATTTGACCCCCCCACCAAAAAAAATTTTTTTTTTCTACCGAATTCAAACTAAAATTATTCACTGATTTGATATGGAAAACCACCTAGAGTTACTGGAATGGGCAAATTTGGTTTATTAATGAAGGAAAATGACGAAAAAAAATGCAAAAAATCACTTCCAGTACACAGCATCGAACCCTGACCGTAGATTCCAAAGAACGCACTGATCCACCAGGACTACAAGAAATGCCTCCATACTTCCGTTGGAATTTTCTGCCGAGCAATTCTTATTCTCTTACTTCCAGTAACGTCCAATGACAAAATTCTGAAGCGCATACGCTTCCTCAGAGATTGATCGAATAGGTGCGCTTGTCGATTCTGTTTGTAGTCGTCTGTTTAACCTTAGCAATACGTAACTGAACGTATTCACTGATTTGATATGAAAACCACCTAGAGTTACTGGAATGGGCAAATTTGGTTTATTAATGAAGGAAAAAGTCGAAAAAAAATGCAAAAAATCACTTCCGGAACACGGCATCGATCCCTGGTCCGTGGATTCCAAAGCAACGCACTGATCCACTAGACTGCAAGAAATGCCCATATCGTTGTTCTCACTCCTTATTTGCAAAACGTCATAACTTCTGAACTATTTCGAATTGATCGACGGGGTTAACTGCATTACGTTACTAGTACCGAATTCTATCAGAATCCGTCATAAAAAAAATTTGACCCCCCCACCACCAAAAAAAATTTTTTTTTTCTACCGAATTCAAACTAAAATTATTCACTGATTTGATATGAAAAGCCACCTAGAGTTACTGGAATGGGCAAATTTGGTTTATTAATGAAGGAAAAAGTCGAAAAAAAATGCAAAAAATCACTTCCGGAACACGGCATCAAACCCTGGTCCGTAGATTCCAAAGCAACGCACTGATCCACTAGACTACAAGAAATGCCCATATCGTTCTTCTCACTCCTTATTTGCAAAACGTCATAACTTCTGAACTATTTCGAATTGATCGACAGGGTTAACTGCATTACGTTACTAGTACCGAATTCTATCAGAATCCGTCATAAAAAAGTTTGACCCCCCTACCACCAAAAAAAATTTTTTTTTTCTACCGAATTCAAACTAAAATTATTCACTGATTTGATATGAAAAACCACCTAGAGTTACTGGAATGGGCAAATTTGGTTTATTAATGAAGGAAAAAGTCGAAAAAAAATGCAAAAAATCACTTCCGGAACACGGCATCAAACCCTGGTCCGTAGATTCCAAAGCAACGCACTGATCCACTAGACTACAAGAAATGCCCATATCGTTCTTCTCACTCCTTATTTGCAAAACGTCATAACTTCTGAACTATTTCAAATTGATCCACAGGGTTAACTGAATTACGTTACTAGTACCGAATTCTATCGGAATCCGTCATAAAAAAAAGTTGACCCCCCCACCCCCAAAAAGAATTTTTTTTTCCTACCGAATTCAAACTAAAATTATTCACTGATTTGATATGGAAAACCACCTAGAGTTACTGTAATGGGCATATTTGGTTTATTAATGAAAGAAAAAGTCGAAAAAAAATGCAAAAAATCACTTCCGGAACACGGCATCGAACCCTAGTCCGTAGATTCCAAAGCAACGCACTGATCCACTAGACTACAAGAAATGCCCATATCGTTCTTCTCACTCCTTATTTGCAAAACGTCATAACTTCTGAACTATTTCGAATTGATCGACAGGGTTAACTGCATTACGTTACTAGTACCGAATTCTATCAGAATCCGTCATAAAAAAAATTTGACCCCCCCACCACCAAAAAAAATTTTTTTTTTCTACAGAATTCAAACTAAAATTATTCACTGATTTGATATGGAAAACCACCTAGAGTTACTGGAATGGGCATATTTGGTCTATTAATGAAGGAAAAAGTCGAAAAAAAATGCAAAAAATCACTTCTGAAACACGGCATCGAACCCTGGTCCGTAGATTCCAAAGCAACGCACTGATCCACTAGACTACAAGAAATGCCCATATCGTTGTTCTCACTCCTTATTTGCAAAACGTCATAACTTCTGAACTATTTCGAATTGATCGACAGGGTTAACTGCATTACGTTACTAGTACCGAATTCTATCGGAATCCGTCATAAAAAAAATTTGAACCCCCACCACCAAAAAAAATTTTTTTTTTCTACCGAATTCAAACTAAAATTATTCACTGATTTGATATGGAAAACCACCTAGAGTTACTGGAATGGGCAAATTTGGTTTATTAATGAAGGTAAAAAGTCGA